>CM035164.1:42905705-44270705 GCA_020205615.1 Panax quinquefolius
AATTAGTACTACGTACCTCGGTAACCATTGGTTGCCATTACAATCTGTAAAATATTAACATATCAAACAATATAGCAAATTTAATTTATCTGGTTATCTTTAAAATACACATACAAAATCAAAATTTTAAAGTTGAACAAAAAAGCATCGAATTAAACAAAACTATAATCATACCATTGATTACATTATAAGTATTAGAATCTACAAGCTAACATCATTTCTAAATAAAACACCATAATTAATCATCAAACAAGAGATTCCCACAACCGAAATTCAATAATCAATGTGTTAACTTTATTCATACCCATTAATTTTCCAATCAACCCATATACATATCAACAATCAAAAGCGATAGCAGATGATTAAATCAAAGATAAAACACCGGATAAATTGAAGAACATACATTCATTCGGTGAAAATCCTTATGAGGTGAGAAAAATCGAGACATTTATCAAAATCGAATTTTTCAATCAATACATACCGATTTAAGTTATGGGTCGAACAATCAAGGGTAAATAAATATCAAAAGATCGGAGAAGTAGAAAATGAATAGTTGTTTGTATCCCTTTCCACTAACCCATACCTTGAACCATATACTTGGTGACTCCATATATCTAGTAAAAGCAGATGATTAGGTCCATGCTTTACCTTGTTACTACTCTTACAATATGAGAAAAACAACAAGAAGAACAAATTACGCCATGAAACCGCAACCAAAAGCGAAACATTAGGCCGTAAGAGAGAAGAAAAAGAGGAACATACATTAAAGGTTTGGTAATGGTATCCTGCTTTGGTTTTCCGAGAGCTAAAAGCACCGCTATCGATGCCATTTTGCCTTCAATGATGAGCAAACGCGTTGTGCGTGGTCAACCATGAATCTGGATTAAGCGGAAGTCCTTTCACCTAAATTGGTAGAGAAGAAACCAAATTGGTAGAGACCTAGCTAGCATCTATCTTGTTGAATCTTCAATTTTGGCTAAGGATTGAGCATCAATGAAACCACTTGATTTAGCTAGCTTGCTTGACCTATCTCGCTTACTTGAGTTGCTTCCCTTTTCACGAGTCACGCCTATATGTCGATCGCTAATTGCGACTTGTTTCAATTTTGCTCGAGTCAGTAAACTTGCTTAAGTCAACTGTGTGACGCATTCGGTGTCCCTCCCAAATGTTATTTAAGTGAATATTAAATCTGATACCAAAAATAAAGTTATTTTAAATTAATCTCCAAAAGACTTTTTGGATTAATATTATATACTTAAAAAAAAAAAATCAAAGTCTTTTGGATTATTTAATTTAATTTTATTTAACTTTAACTTTATTTAATTATGATCATAAAATAAACTTTTATGGAGAAATTTTAAAGTTGAACATAGTGTAAAGTTATTTACTTTATAGTTTATTAAAATAAATAGTTGATATTATAAGTTACTTAAAAGTGTTATTAAAATTAAATTTACTATTATAAAAAAATTTAAGGTATTTATATTCACCACAATTAATTCAAAAAATTATTTAGAACAAGATAATGGCGACAATTTTATCCCTCACAAAAACTTACGAATAATGATATATAGTGAGTAATAATTCCTTCACTAAATAGATTTTTTCCTGTAAATTTTCATCATAAATTGGCTCCAAATATCTTTATATCGCCCCAATTTTGTGAGGAAAAAATATAAATTGTGAAGGATGTTTCTTTTCGCTAATAACTATATTGTCACTATACTTTTTTTTTCCTTGTTCCTTCTACTAAACAACTCATCATGTGAAGGAATAAATTCCTTCACAAAATTTCCTTCTATTTATAGACCATTTTTGGTGTAGTGGCAATTAGCTTACTTCGTTTGATTTTTTAATTTACGAATTTTCGATAATTAATTAAAATTAGAAAATAAATTATAAAATAGTTTTAAAAATTATTTTAAATTATGAAAAATAATTTTTTGACCAATTAGAATATTTTCTTTAATATTTATAATTATTTAAATATTAAAGGTATTTAATTTATTTAATTAGTGTATTAAATAAATTAGAGAAAAATCATTTAATATTATGAAAAATCATTTTAAATAAGAATAATGTATTTAAAAATATTGAGAGTTATAAAATATAACTTTCAATATTTTTAGAGAAAATTCATTAATAAATTAATATTAATGATATTAGATTTAATTAATTATTAAATTAAATAAATAAGATAAAAATGATTTTATTGATTTAAAAATCATTTTAAATGAGAATAAAGTTTTAGAAAATATTTTGAATTATAAAATATTATTTTCAATTTTTTTTGGAGAATTCTCATTAATAAATTAATATTAATGATATTAGATTTATTTAATTATTATATTAAATAAATGAATTAAAATGATTTTATTAATTTAAAAATGAGAAAAATGATTTAAAAATATTTTAAGTTATAATTAATGATTTTTAATATTTGGATAATAATTTCATTAATATTTAGATATTAATGGTGATGATTTAAAAATGATTTTAATTATTTTAAAAATCATTTAAGTAGAATATTGGTGATTTAAGTTATTAACAATAACTTTAATATTTTGACAAGTATTTCATTAATATTTTATATTATTAAATATTAATGATAATGATAATGGAATTAATGAGTATTTAAATCATTTAAAATGATTACGATATTTGAAAAATTATTATAAATTATAATAATTGTTTATAAATTATTAAAAGCTTCAAAAAAATATTATAAACGATATTTGGCTTATCTAAAATAATATTGAAGCTTAGAGACCAAGTTTAATTGACAATCAATGTGTGTTAATTTTGGATAGGGTGACGAACAGAGAATGGACCAAAGTCCAACAGAATAAAATAGTTAGACTTGATAAAGTATTTATATAGGTTATAAACACTAATGTGGCTATGTGGTAATGTACTGGGAGAAGTTTGATTTGTAAATTACGGTATTGTGTGTTAAAGTGAATTATTGGCTAATTGTGAGGCTCGATATTATTGGTTATAGGTCTTACTGACATGAGATAAGTTTATTGTGTAGCGAATCAACGTGAAGGCAAGTTTCCTAACTCAACCTTGAAGTTATATTCATTCAATTATTATAATAGTTAATTATTGCTAATTATCTGATGTCGAGTGAATTTATTGTTGATTATTCGCAGATTAGTGCATGATTAATAATTCAAATTGAATTACCGATTCAAAAATATACATTAAGTAGAATAACTTTTGTTGGATATTCATATTAAGTAGAAGCTAGTATTGATACTACAGATAATTTATGTTTATTGTTAAATTATGTTGAGAAATGTCTTAGCTAATTGTTTTGGCTAAACAAACATTCGTTAAAAACTTGATAGGTTCGAGAAGAGAATTGATTATTATTAATGGATCGATGCCAATTATTTTGGCTAGATCAAGAAATAACTAGAATTTGAAATCCTAGGATTTAGGGTGTCATCGCGAGTTAGTATCAAAGTCTGTAGTGACCAATGTGTCATGAAGTTGGTAGAAGAACTATAGGTTATAAACCTTAAGTGGGGTGGGGAAACCACAGGATTATAACCATAGCGATAGAGAAAACTCATTTAGAGTACTAAGTGAGGATTAAGAAATATATCGATAGTGAGATATGTGGACACAAAGTATAAGAAGTTTGTCTTTGAGAAGTATTAATCAAGACATTTAGGTGATTATAGGATGTCCGGAGAAGATGAAATGAATGCGGAGATGCTGGCGGGTTGTTGCATCAATGCCGATGGCGAGGGTGCCCGGTATGGCGAGTCGATTAAAGAGGTGGAAAAAAGATGAACCTATGATCAACTGGGGAGCAATCATGACGATTATCCCAGATGTATCTAAGTGGTGATGAGGAGGCGAGAGTCGAAGAATCTAAGGTGGAGAAGAGAATAAGACAAAAGTTGGAGAGAAAGATCAAGAATCTTGAAGTTCAAGAACTCGGGAGTAAAGTATTTCTCTTGGAGGAATTGTGGAAGACGAGTGAGCGTTACGTGAGATGGCGAGAACGGAATGAGCTAAAGGCGCAGGTGAAAAGGATGAAGACTGAAAGTGGTGGATCGTTTGAAGGAACAATCAAGCAACAGAAAGGCAAGAAAAGCGAAAGAGGGACAACGACAGCGATGATTCTGAAAGTTCAAACCCGAAGAAGAAGCAAGTCTGCAGTAAGTGTGAAAAGACTCACGTGGGAGAATATATGATGAAGAAGAACGTGTGCTTCAATTTTAAGCAGGAAGGACATATTTCCCTATATTGTCTAAGCCGAATGCAACAAGTGTCTCGATGAAGAAGAAGGCGAATTGAAGGGAGTGGGCGGTGAGATAGCTTAAGTTTAAGCGATAGTATCTTTTGATAGTGTATGATATTAACAGTTGTAATATCAAGAAAACGATGTGTGAACATATGTATATATATATATATATGTTTGTATGAGTGAAATCTTTATTTTCTATATGAATATAAGATTAAAGATTAATTTTGAGTTCTTAAAACTCATACTTATGGTAAGTTCATGACTTATAATTATATGAAATGTTTTGAACCTCTCGTGAATGGGCCTTGAAAATTAGAGACTAGGATAAGTTCATACACTCATATAATTGTGGCAAGTTCTGAACCCCTAGGTGTGGTAAGTTTGATGAACTTGGGAATAGTTATATGTGAATGGAGAATTACAATGTTTGTTTAAAGTTGTATTTGTTAATCCAGATATTATTTAAAAAAAGGGATAGTATTTATATATATGTGTTAAGTGCTAGATGTACTTTGTGCTATTTGAATAAATATCTCGCGATTATATGAGAAATTTTTATTCTTATTGTGTTATTAATAAGAATATGTGTAGAAGGAGAATTAATGAAGATTTTTATCAAATAATGCATGAGGAAGAGGTCTAAAGATAAATATGGAAGAACAATTTGTTAATCAGAAGCGAGGTAAATATAGCGTGATAAAGTGATGTGAATATTTTGTCAAGTTCAACGAGTTAGCAAAATTTGCTCAACATCGAGTGGACACTTGAGGAGATTAAAGCCACGATGTTTTAGGAGCGGATTGAAATCGTTGGTACTCGAGAAAATTTGGATGTCTTTGCAAATTAATTCATTTTCAACGTTATTAGAAAAAGTCGTTATTGCGGAAGGAAAAAATTGAAGGCATATTAAAGAATAGTCAAAAAACGAAAGAAAGGAATGTTGAAGGAATCAAATGATAGGTGGTAATGGAAGCGAGGATTTTAATAAGCGTAAGAGGGATGGTGATATTAATTTAGTAAATAATCTAAAAGAGCATAGGAGGAAGGATGCAGCAGGTAATGCGTGGTTGGGAAGCATCATCAAGGAGTTTGTTTGAAGAAAAAAGGAGTCTGTTACAACTGTGGTCAAGAGGGACACATGTCACCCTAGTGTCCAATTCCAAAGAAGACACGAGGTTGTTTTACATGTGGGTCAACCGATCATCTGGTCCGGAATTGTCCGAAGAGAAATGTAGAGAGAGAAGTGCCAATAAGGGACCCGATGGCGGAACCTTGGCGATTCGAGGACCTACATGACCAAGAGAAGACCAACAACATTCACTTTTAACATAGCGGTTCCCAATCGCAAAGTTGCCATGAAGAAATGACAGTGTGAGTTCGGTTAAAAAATTTGATTCTGTGAAATCTGAGTTAGATATTGATGTGAATTGTTTTCTTTTATAGATTCAAGTCACGGTTAGAATATGACACAAATGAAAATTGTATTGTTAAGAATGAATTGATGATACAACTTTAAAAGATTATAGATAATAAAAGCGGTGATTAGGGACGGAATCCTTTTAAGGAGGGTGAATGTGATAACTTGGGATTTGAATAATTAAAATTTTACGAATAAATTTTTTTTAATATTAATATTGATTATTAATTTTACGACATAATTATCTCGTGATCTGAGTCTCGAGAAAATCGATTTGTGTATTGACTAATAAATTTAGAGTAGAGTTGTGCTTAAAACTTTAGAAACCCTAAGTCCTGGATAGGGATTAGATGAAAATATAATTAAAATAATTATATTGATATGTACGTGTTTGTACTGTATAGAGATATTGATCAATGATTGATCGGATAAGGTTTAAAAATAATAAACCCTAATAAGAGATTAGAAAACCTAATCTCAAGATTAAAAACCCTAACGATCTGTTTAGAAACCACTAATCGAAAGCCGAAACCCTAATTTTATATTCGGGAATCCTAAAACCCTAATTAAGAAACCCTAATCCTAATTAGTAAGCAATAATGTTTTATTAAACTTAAATATGATTAGAAAACCCTAATTATATTTTAGTTATCTTAATTTCTATTTTACAAACCCTAATTATAATTTAGAAATTTTAATTTTTCTAATTAAAACCCTAATTAGAAACCACAATCCTAATTAGCAAGCTAAAGTGATTAGTATGTGTTAATATAATTAGGAAACCCTAATTATACTTTAGAAATATTAATTTCTATTTAAAACCCTAATTACATTTTGAAATTTTAATTTTCTAAATTAAAACCCTAATTTAGAAAATCCTTGAAACTTAGTGATTTAAAACCTAAGGGTTATAACCTTATGGTTAAACCCTAAGGGTTTGTACAATTGTCAAGAATGCCATTTAAATAAAATACAAATGACCAAAATGCCCTTTTTCAATTATTTAAATGGTAACTTGCAAAATTCACCAACACCTGGTGAACCACTACATTGACTTAGTAAGTGTATAATCTCAGCCACCAGCCGAATTTTGCAGATCTAGCAACAAATCAAGTATTACATATATAGATTCAAGAGAGAGAAAATCATAAAACTTGCTCATTTGGCCAACTTGATCTCACCAACTCTCTCTTTCTCTCCTAAACCTACGAAATACATAAGTAATTCAGTCCCAATATCAGCCCTAGATCAACCAATAACAATTAAGGAGAATCAAGATCAAAACTTGGACTAGAAAGGTATAAACCTAAACCCATCCTAGAACTTGTATGCTAAGAAAGATTGTGTGTTTATATGTTTAGAATCGTGCTAAGGGATGTTTTATTATAGATCCATAGCATCTAAGTGCTTTAAAAATGAAGTTTTCATAAACTGTTCTTGAGCATTTTTTTGGTGCGTACGTGAAGACATGTCAGATGGTAGTAGATCTTTATATGTTTTATGTTTTGAGTTGTTTTAAGCTTCATGCATGTAACTTTGTCATGTCTTCTATGATCTTGAAGTGGAATCGGGGTCATTGGATGTTTATATCGCATGTTATTAACGGTCAAAGTGGTTGATGAAAGCCGTGGCCGGCGAATCTGGTAACCTGAAAACGCCATGAACAATGTCTGACAACCATTTGCAAGGCCCGTAAACGTCAGGTTATAAGCGTTTTGAATTTGTTGTTATATGTATGTTGTAGCCGGGTATATGGATTCTAGATAACTGGCTTTAGATCATTTTAATAATCCACATATCGAACAAACTGGACGGTCAAACTAGGCCACCTAGACACGAAGCTGTTTTCTGGAATGTCCAGAAAACATAAGAACTAGCCCTCTGACATAGATTGACCGTGCTAAATCTGGCGATTTGGATATTTTTGAACTGCGATGTTGATATGTAATTGTTCCTTGTCATGTGTATTACCTATTGCGACCATGAGAACAACGAAAAAATGACCAAAACAAATAGATAATGGAGCTAGAAAAAACATACTCAAAGCATGCAGGTTTCGGGTTACCCAAAAAAAACCAGTGCGTTGATAGTGATTTGGAGGAGCCAGATCTTCATAGTGTAATGCGATAAGACTGGTGATGATTGATAGTTGTATTACTACATGTGTACTACAATATTGAACCCTACGTTAGCCCAGAACATGATTATACAGATAATTATAAGCTGGTCAAACCATGACCTTTGTCAAGCCGGCTGTCAGTGTTCTTGAGCTCAAGAACACCAACAGCGACGCTTAGTGTCGCTATAGGCAATTAGCGACGGTTTTGATTTTTTTAAATTCTGAATTTCTGATAATTAATTAAAAATTGAAAATAAATTATAAAAATGGTTTTAAAAATTATTTTAAATTATGAAAAATAATTTTTGACCAATTGGAATATTTTTCTTTAATATTTATAATTATTTAAATATTAAAGGTATTTAATTTATTTAATTAGTGTATTAAACAAATTAGAGAAAAATCATTTAATATTATGAAAAATCATTTTAAATAAGAATAATGTATTTAAAAATATTTTGAGTTATAAAATGTAACTTTCAATATTTTTAGAGAATTTTTGTTAATAAATTAATATTAATGATATTAGATTTAATTAATTATTAAATTAAATAAATAAATAAGATAAAAATGATTTTATTGATTTAAAAATCATTTTAAATGAGAATAAAGTGTTAGAAAATATTTTGAATTATAAAATATTATTTTTAATATTTTTGGAGAATACTCATTAATAAATTAATATTAATGATATTAGATTTATTTAATTATTATATTAAATAAATGAATTAAAAATGATATTATTAATTTAAAATCATTTAAAATGAGAAAAAATGATTTGAAAATATTTGAAGTTATAATTAATGACTTTTAATATTTGGATAATAATTTCATTAATATTTAGATATTAATGGTGATGATTTAAAATGATTTTAATTATTTTAAAAATTATTTAAGTAGAATATTGGTGATTTAAGTTATTAACAATAACTTTAATATTTTGACAAGTATTTCATTAATATTTTTATATTATTAAATATTAATAATGGAATTTATTTGAGTATTTAAATCATTTAAAATGATTACAGATATTTGAAAAATTATTATAAATTATAATAATTGTTTATAAATTATTAAAGCTTAGAAAAAATATTATAAAACGATATTTGGCTTATCTAAAATAATATTGAAGCTTAGAGACCAAGTTTAATTGACAATCAATGTGTTAATTATCGGATAAGGTGACCAGAACACCGAGAATGGAACGAAGTCCAACCAAACTGAAATAGTTAGACTTGATAAGTGTTTATATAGGTTATAAACACTAATGTGGCTATGTGGTAATGTGCCTAGGAGAAGTTTGACTGTAAATTACAGTATTGTGTGTTGTGAATTATTGTGCTAATTATGAGACTGATATTATTGGTTATATGTCTTACGAACGCAGATAAGTTTATTGTGTAGCAAATAATCAATGGGAAGGCAAGTTTCCTAACTTCGACCTTGAGTTATATTCATTCAATTATTATAATGGTTAATTATTGCTAATTATACCATGTCCGAGGAATTTATTGTTGATTATTAGCAGATTAGTGCATGATTAATAATTCAAATTGAATTCTTGATTCAAAAAATATACATTCGTTGAATAACTTTTTTGGATATTCATATTAAGTAGAAGCTAGTATTAACAATCTGAGATAATTTATGTTTATTGTCAAATTATGTTGAGAAATGTCTTAGCAAATTGTTTTGGCTAGACAAACATTTGTTAAAACTTGATAGGTTCGAGAAGAGAATTCAGTTATTATTGACAGATCGATGCCAATTAATTCGGCTAGATCAAGAAGTAACTAGAATTTGAAATCACATTATTTCGTTGTTAAATCAAAATCTTGATTCTGAGACTGAGAAGGACAACCTTTTATATAAAGGGAACATTTTAGGTCGTATATTACTACCATTGCGCACTTTATTAAGTATTATCGTAATATATATAAATAAATCGATCACTTGTTATACTTGCGAGAGGGTATGATTTAATCTTTATGGTTATCGATACTCCTGCGTATGTATCAAAGTAAATCTTTGATAGATACAGAAAAAATAAGTTCTAGATCTAGTGTGATCACTTTCGGCATAAATCCGGAAAATATTCCACTTTGTTATTAAAGAGAATTGATTCTTGTTTATTCAATAGAATATCGTAGAAACTTTGAAAGCGTTGTACTCTTTCATTATCAGTTATTGCATTGCTATAATACTGAGAAGACTTGTTATTGATTAACAATTTGTTCAGCTATTTCAAAGTTCCCCGAACTTTGGTGTCATTCTATCAAAATAGATAGTCTATTATTCTGATACTTATACATTCATTGTATATCTTAACTTACGAGGCAAATTTGTTGCTCACCCTTGCTAAATAAAACTTTTCAGCTAGGGACGAAGTTGCAAAAGGTGTTGTGAAGAATAGAGGCAAAATGCTGGAGTAGTTATAATAAACTTATTATTATGTTATGTTTGTAAACCCTTTTTGTATATCTAAAGGGTATGTTTGTAATGTTAAGGTTAGAGAACCTGGGACTAATGTATTAACAACATATATTAATGTGATATGTATCACTATTTCTATATAAATGGGTAGTTAGATGTTATTATATTGTGGATCGTGAACACCAAACTTCGGTGGTGGTGTAAAAGCTCGAATTTAGGGGTGTCACGGGTTGGTATCAAAGTTGTAGTGACCAATGTGTCACAAGTTGGTAGAAAGAGCTATAGGTTATAAACCTTAAGTGGGGTGGGGAAAACCCTAGGATTATAACCATAAGCGATAGAAAACTCATTTAGAGTACTAAATGAGGGATTGCCGAAATATATCGATAGTGAGATATGTGGACACAAAGTATAAGAAGTTTGTACTGGAGAAGTATTAATCAAGACATTTAGGCTGATTGTAGGATGTCTGGAGAAGATGAAATGAATGCTTGGAGATGCTAGCGGCTATTGCATCGATGCCAAGATGGCCAAAGTACCAGTATGGCCGAGTCGAGTTAAAGAGGTGGGAAAAGATGAACCTATGATCAATCTGGGGAGCGATCATGATCAATCTGGGGAGCGTGTCACCTACCTATGGAGCTACAATATAAAGCCTACTGGGCAATTTAAAAACTCAACTTTGATCAAACAGCAGCGGGAGAAAAGAGGCTACTTCAATTGAATGAACTTGATGAATTACGATTACTGAGCATATGAGAACTCGAAGTTGTATAAAGAAAAAGTCAAGAAATGGCACGACCAAAAAATCTTGCAGTGAAAGTTTTAACCGAAGCAGTCAGTACTATTGTTCAATTCAAGACTGCGATTATTTCCTAGAAAGGTCAAATCTAGATGGTCGGGTCTATTTACTATCAAAAGGGTCTTCCCACATGGCGTCGTGGAGCTATACAGTAGGAATCTATTGGAGACGTTTAAAGTCAGCGGTCATTAATTTGAAGCATTATTGGGGTGGCGACATCGACAATGATGTCATCCTTGATCACACTTGCTTAAATAGCGCCATGAACAGAGGAGTAGTCGGTGAAAGACTTAAAATCAAGCGCTACTTGGGAGGCAACCAAATTTTATAGTTATTTTCAATAATTTTAAGCATGCTAAGTAATGCGTAGTTTAAAGTATAAGTTTAGCGATTCATTAGGTAGTTAGTTGAGTCATGTTCTCTAGTAACTTCACCCTTCAACGTGCAATGTTCATGTTATTATCTTAAATTTTACAATGTTTGGTGTTTAGGTACTTGAGAAGGGCATGGATATGTATTGGACCCAAGGAATTGAAAAAATCAAGTTCAGCTGCAAAGTACACCCCCATCTAGTGACTTTTAAGAAGGAACCCCGTCGGTTGTGGTCTTGACCCGATAACGAGAACCCCAATTTGGGGTGGATAATTAACAAATAACACCCCCGCCGAGGCGGGGGTCTCGAGCAAAAGTAGACTACACCCCTTAGGAAGGGAAATCACGAGATTGAACAAACAAATTAAATCGATTCTGGTAGCATTCGGACCATCTTCACCACTTCTTTTTACTTTAAGTATACCTGAAACCCCACTTCTCCACTACATTAACCCACGAATTAGTCACAAACTCCCCACTTCTCCACTACATTAACCCACAGTAATACTTACACTACTTCCTCTCTATAAATCCAAGCCCTAACCACATCAATTTAATCCCATTCCATACGATTTCAACCGTAATAGAGCTTGGATTCTTCTAGTTTGGGTTTCAACAAGGAGGAGAGTACTTCAATAGGCCTCATCAACTACAGCACTAACACCAACGAGGGTAAATTCCTGTGCTACTCATTATTCTAAGTTAATCAACATAGTTGGGTTATAGTGTTCAAATTTGGGAGTCTTGTGGGTCATGCACACCAAGTGTTCGACGAAATTTTCAAGAGAAGTTTGGGGGTATTTTGCCTAAAATTCATCCATTCTAACACCATGGCACCAAAACCAGCAGCGAAATGACAACGAGGCAAGAGTTTCGGGTCTACACCACAGGCTATAGCTTTTGACAAATGAAAGTTAAATCAATGCGATGCCTTGACCAAGTTATGACTATTTAATAACCAACGTTAACTCCAGAACGCGGCTTGGCACCCGACAACGTCGATGGCAAAATGAAACGACAAATTTAGGAAAAAAGGTGGGATAGGTTCACTGACGAGTCAGAGCCAGCAATTGTTAACGTGGTGAAGGAATTCTATGCCAATGCGGAGGATAATGCCCCTTTCATAGCATAAGTGAGGGGCAAGCAAGTACCTTTCAGTGCTGACGCCATTAACGAGTACTACCAATTGTGAGTTCCTAAAGAGTGCCAGTATACCTATTTGCGTGACAACGAATCCGGCTATGAGGCCAGCTTGACTGAAATAATAAAGACAGGCACCACATGGGTCAAGGGCTGAAAAGGGGGCACTATCTTCCACAACAAGGATCTCAGCCGGTATGGTAAAATATGGTACGCGTTCATGTGCGCCAAACTATTCCCGTCCACACATATTACAGAGGTGACCAAGGAGAAGATACTCCTCTTATATACAATCGTGCAAGACTTATTCATCGACGTGGGTGTCATCATAAGTTTCTCTATCCAGAGATGCCTAAGAGGGCCATTTTCCGGCGGCTTGCCACACCCATCCCTTATTTGTGGGTTGTGCAGGCAGGCTGGAGTTAGATGGTCCGGCGATGAGACTACCCAGATGCCACTACAAACTTTAGACACCAGGATGATCGCAAGGTATCCAGTGTGGCCCGGGGGTGAATCGCATCCACGAGGGGTCGGGTTCATACTTCCATCAAGTTCTAAGGAGGAGACTGACGCTGAGGACACCTCTGATGACGACGAGTTCCAGGTGGATGAGGGCAACGGGAGAAAGCGGCATCAAGAGATCTGCGTTACGGAAGAGGCGTGTTTAGCCCTCACTTTGAGCTTACGAGACAAGTGGATGGAGTACAACAAGGGCGCCACCGCAGACGGATGAGAAGACTCACGGTCGAGACAAGACCATATGTTCGAGTCCATGAATATATCATTCGCCTCCACGAATGCGACTCTCCAAAGTTTCAATCCTTTGCGCATAGTTTCCATGTGACAACTCGAGAATTTAGATAATTATTAAAATTCTAAAATGATGGATTAAAGGTTATAAGATAAACCTAGACAGAAAATAAGTGTATGGATTTGACGTTTTTGTGAAGGAATTTTAAGGATTTCAAAATTTTTAGAGAAGAACTTGAATGATTTGATAGACTATAAGTGATAGTCTGATAATGAGGTATATGTTTAGTGTATAAATTCATAAGAATATGCGTACGTGGTGAATATATTAATATATTTACTTGAGTTAAATAAATTGTGAAGACAATTTATAGAAAGTAAAGAAATAATTGTATATATGGTATTATGTTATATAGATAATGGTATAATATTTAATATTATACCAAAGGATGTAAAATAAAAATATGAGATGAGATCCAATATGCAAATATGTATATTGGTATCAACTAGTTAGTAAATTAAATTCATATTTGAATAAATGATTGAATATATTAAAATTATATATTTAATATTTAAATAAATTATTTGAAAACAATTTATGGAGGGAGGAGGAAATTAAATTTAATTATACAATATAAATTGTATAACTTGAATAAGTTATTTAATTAAGGTATGAAATTAAATGACCTAAATAGTTATTTTTATTTAGTGGTTCTAGTATTTAAATATATACTAGTGTCCTAATCTAAGAGAATTGTGGAGTATGTCACAATTTATTTAATTATTATGTGAGTAAGTGAATATGAATATTATGTGATGGTTTATATTTGTTTATTATATAAAAAAATAAAAGTAACTTGTGTGATCCCTATACATGCAGCATTGTCTTCATACAGAATGGATGGAGTTCTTTTGTAGCAATTTTCTAAGAATATGCCTCGTTAAAAACCTTACCAAATAAAAATCCAGTGGGAAAAATTTTGGCGAAGGAAAAGAGTACAATATTCTTGTATAACTTCTAGTGCCTTGGGATTGCCTCATTAAAACCTTGCAAAGGAAAATCTAATGGAAAAAAACCTAAGCAAAGTAAAAAGAGTACAATCAGCACATATCTTTTTTACTTCCCTTCATAAGTATATAGAATTTTCATTGTTCATGGTAAAAATATCATTTAGTCGAAGCATGCCAATATTGTGCACCATCTTCTTCAAAATCGTAGTTGGTAATGACTTAATGAATATATCAACCAAATTATCACATGATCATATATGTTTGATATCAATATGCCATTCTTTTGGGGCTCATGTGTATAAAATAATTTTGGTGCAATATGCTTGGTTCTATCACCCTTTGGATAAAATAATCCCAAATCAATAGTCTCACGAAGATAACATAAAATATGTTTAATTTCATTACAATGTCTTCGAGTTTGTGCATAACTATATATTACTAGTAAGTTAACTGCAAATGTTATATCAGGTCGTGTGAAATTTGTAAGATACATCAAAACATCAATTGTACTAAGATATGGTACTTCAGGACCTAATATATGGTACTTCAAGACCAAGAGTTTCTTTATTATTTTCTTGTGGTCAAAACGGATCTTTCTTGATATCAAGTGACCAACCCATCATTGGAGTACTCAAAGGATTAACATTATCCATGTAAAGTTACTTCAGGACTTTTTCTGTGTACAAGAATTACATAGTTCAATTTTATGCCAAGATAAAAATTTGTCTTACCAATATCTTTCATCTCAAATTTGATGTTTTTGTCGACTCTTCTAGAGCAAGATCTTTCATCAATAAATACAGTAATAATAGCAAATCCAGATTATGATCTTTTGATAAAAATGCATGCACAAATTGGATTATTCTCAAATCCTTATTTCAAAAGATATCCACTCATGCAATTATACCCCAATATGCATCTGGATTGCTTTAACTCATATAAGAATCTTTGTAGCTTGATAGAATACATACTTTGAGATGTAGAATTATATACTTCAAACATTTTATATCTTTTAGGAATTTTCATGTAGATATCATTATCTAATGATCCATACAGATATGATGTAACAACATCCATTAATTTCTCTTGTTACCAAGATAATTAAAAATCTGAATGTAATTGCGTCCATTACAGGAGCATATGCTACTTCATAATTAACATCATGTCTCTGCGAGAAACTTTGTGCTACAAGTCGTGCTTTGTACCATATAATTTCATTTTTCTTATTTCGTACAAATACCCATTTGTATTCAATAAGCATCACACCTTTAGGTGTTCGGACTACAGGTCCAAAAACTTCATGTTTACTTTGTGAATTTAGTTCTACTTGAATCGCCTCTTTTCACATTGGCCAAATATTTCTACATTCATCAACGATTTGTGGTTCATATACATGACCATTACTTCTGGTAATATCAATAGCAACTTTATATGAAAAATATGTTGTCGACAATGATTTTATTTCTATCCAATATATACATCTCCTGTATATACATAATGTATCGAGATCTCGTTATTTTTAGGTACCTGGTCCTCTTTAGGGGATAACTCATCCTCTTCAGGGGATAACTCTTCAAGAGTTTTATTTACATGAGATTTTTGTTCATAAGTTTTGGATAGATCGATAAATTGTGTAGCATGGTTCATGGGTATAGCCTCTTTATAGGCTGTAACTTATTTTTCTTGTACTTTCTTCTTCTAGGAAATTTTAGTTATTTAACATCGACAGGTCTTCCATGCTTCAGGTGTGGTTTTGATTCATTTGTTGCTGTATAAACTGATTGTCCTACAGGGACTTAAATCCCTGCTAGAGTATTAGCAACTAGAATGTGAGATATCACTATTTTCTTATTATCGGTGAATAATTCTGCTAATTGATTTGCAATTCATTGCAAATGAATAATCCTTTGAACTTCTAGTTCATATTGATTTGTATGAGGATCAAGATTAAATAACGTTGAAACATTCCAATTAATCTCCCGTCGTGCTTCAGGCAACGATCTCACGTTGTGCTTCAGGCAACGACTTTTCTCCCCCTAATGGTGGGGTGACTGTTTCATTAACAAAGATAATCCTCGAAACGTGCTTTTAAAAAAATCACATGTTAAGGTTATGATGCAGCATGTAAAATAGCATGACCCCAAGCATAAACAAGTAATTTGATTTCATAATCAAAGGTCAAGCAATAATTTAAAATCTCTTAAAAATTGACTCAATTATACCATTTTGAGTATGTGTATGTGCAACATGATGTTTAACATAAATTCCAATTAACATGCAATATTCATCAAAAACTTGAGATGTGAATTTTACCAGCATCATCTAAATAAATTTTCCTAGTTATATAATCAGGAAATTGTACTCGCAACCTAATTATTAGAGCAAGAAGCATAGGAAATGCAATATTTCTAGTTAAAAGTAAACATACATGTGATCATCTGGTTAATGCATCAATTAAAACCATAAAATACTTGAATATACCACAATGTGGGTGTATTGGTTCAAATATATCACCTTGAATTCTTTCTTAGAAAGATGAACACTAAATAACAATAATTAAATGTGATAGTTTGGTAATTAATTTACTTTGATATAATCAACAGGTAAAGGAATATTTTTGTTCTTTAAGTGATGTTCATGGGAGTTTTCAATAATTCAACGCAACATTATTGATCCTGGATGATCAATATGATCATGCCAAATCATAAAAACCTTTGGATCTAAACACTTCTGGTGTATTGCACACTTCTAGTATATTACAACATTCGTTTCAACTATTCTCATATTAGTATAATATAACCCAAAAGAGAAAATAGACAATTTTTCTAATATGAGCTTCAGGCCCGATACTATTGAAGTAATATAAAAAAATTCTTCACTGCCATTGTTATTGGTTTCAATATAATAACCATTATAACGTATATCCTTAAAACTGAGCAAATTTCTGCGTGTCTCAGAAGAATATAAAGAATCATCAATACAAAGTTTTGTACCATTTGACAACATTATAATCGTTCTTCCAGAGCCTTTAATTAAGTTTGATGAGCTTCTGGCCCATACATCTTTATATATGCAAAAACATAAAATTAACTTTATTACTTGAAACATAAATAAAACATATAATAAAAATACTTATTATAATGCCATAATACAATAAAAGTCAAAATAATTCATAAGATCTTCAGGATCATTATGACCAATAAAGTTTATTTCAATTCCATTTCCTTTTCTTTTATGGAGTCTTGAAACAAATCTACCAAATGTTTATATAGGAGTACGACATGTACATTCTATTTTCTATATTGATAGTTCTTTTCACGCCCACAACCACAACCACAACCACAACCATAATTTTCTCTATGTTTATCAAATGAGGTTCCATTCACTTCAGGAAATGGAGTAGAACCAATCGGGCGAGATTGTTGATTTTTCAACAAAAACTCATTATTTGTTCAGTCACTAGAAGAAATGATATCACTTCTAAGAATATAATTTCATTTATTGCTTCAACGAATATTTTCTGAACTAACGCTCTCGATATTGTTGTTGCTGGAGCATATTCGAGGCATGAAATATAATAAATATTTTTTCTAACATGTCTGTGACAAACGAGATTTTGTAATTTAATTTTAATTTTTATTGAATTAAATAAATATTTTTGATGATTTAATTATTAGATTAAATAATTAATTGATGAAGTTGTGGTAGATTAATTTAATTATGTGTTATATTTATTAAATTAATGTAGAGAATTTTATTATTCAAAGTATGTACTTATGTGAACTTATTGAATTAAATTAAATATTTAAGAAGCATAATATTATTTTAATTAATTTAATAATTAATTAGAAAATTAATTATTTGACATAATTAATCAATGAGAAGATTAATTATGTGATTATGGGAACTAATGAGAAATTATTATATTTTATTCAAATTAAATTAAATAAGATATTTGATTTATTGTGTAATTGGGTGTGACATTATTTAAACTATAGTATAAGAGAATCATTAAATTAAATGGTTTGGAGCCTATTATTGTAACAATCCAGATTTTTAATTAAAATTTAAATATTTATTGAATTATATAAATATTTAATGGATGTGTTTATCGTTGAATAAGTATTTGTTTAATTTATTTGATGTGATTTGATTATTTATTTGTTTAATAAATAATTAATGAGTTAAGGAAAGTAATTATTTTGAAATAGTAATCTAATTTAATTTAATAATTAAGTTAGAGAGTTTATAATGATCAAATAAATTATTATATTATGCGATGAATTGTTATTAGAATTAATTAATTAAGTATGAAAACTTAATTAATTAGAAGTGTGACAAATAACTATATTATAAGTGGTTATTAAAATAAATTAAAGTAGTTTTAATTTATTTTTGCCTAACAAAACTTAAATATATTAAGTCTTTAATTTTAAAGAGTTTTGCCAAACAAAGCCTTATATGCTTTTTAGATTTTAAAATTTGATTTATTAAATATAAATTAAATAAATAAAATATAAATATTATATATATATATATATATTGGGTAAATCGATATAACTTATTAGTGTAATAAGTGTATGCGTCTGGTTTTAAAAACGTTTTAAAATGATACGTTGCGTTTTATTTTATTTTATTTCACATATTGTTTTGGATCGCTTTTACGCTTTTTGAATTATTTGCTAAAAAATTTTAAGAAGGAGTTCTCGAGAGTTTGACATAGAGTTATCGGGATTGAGAAAGGTTTGGTGAGGTAATTGTCTTACATTAACAACGAGTTCTTAAGCAACAAAAGGTAGGATCATAACCTTATTATATATATATATATATATATATATATATATATATATATATATATATATGTATCAACGAATTGAGTTTTAATTTCTATATTTATGAGTTTTATATTTATTTTGAAATCCAAAATTATGTAATTGATGTTATATAATTGAATTATAGTGATGGTATGTGATTATAGGATTATAACTATATTAGATATAGAATTGTATGATAAATTACGTTTAAAGGAAAAATTGGTTTTACGGTGGATATATATGTATGAACATGAGCGTGTTTTGCATGATAACAAAATTAGTAGGTGATTGTATGCTAATTTATGAAATTGAAGCGTATGTATGTTAATTGGGTATGAATTTGAGAGAATCGTAGTTTAAATAAATCAATTTGGTTTATAATGGGTATTGATGTTCCTTGTGTTTAACAAATGTCAAACATGGAGTTTTGTTTTAAAAATATGGTTTTCAAGAATTAAGTTTTCTAAATTAGTTGTTTAGTGGTTTAAATTAGTATATGGATGATTGGGTAATGTGTATATGTGTAATTTACATAAGTTATGCATGTTAATTAGTGTTAAAAATTAAGTTATAGACAAAAAATGTAGTTGTTACATTCTTCGTGGTTGGGTTTCGCAAGTTTGGACGCCCACACCAAAAATGGAGCCCAATCGAAATTCGCGCCTAGCGCCAAAATTCGCGCCTTGACACAGAGAAGTTCGCCCAGCGCTGAAATTCGCGCCCCAGTGCCAATCTCGCACTGCGGCGCCACTGGTTAGCCTAGTTCTCGCGCCGCGGCGCGGGGACAAAAGTCTGAGTCGGACAGTTTTGGCCTCTTGTAGTAAAATGGCCATAACGTTCTCATACGAACTCCGATTAGGTTGATTCAAGATGATCCAGAACGAGGACGAGTAGACCTACAACTTTCATGCTTTAAGTTTTTTAATTTGAGGTCTGTAACAGCAGTCAAAATGGTCATCTTTAGGACTGTTATATTTTCGGGGGCAATCGGAGGGCGTCGGGCATGCACATACGCATGTGTAGTGTTCCTGACCATAAAAGATGATGTCCTAAGTTATAAAACATGTATGTTAGTAAATATAATGATGCTTAACATTAATAAATAATGTATTAGATAAGTTATAGAAGCATAGTAAGCATACACAAGAGAGGCAAATCGGGCGTGTGATGAATGAGCGTCGAAAACGCAGTGCAAGTGTTAATGAACTTAAAAAGTGTTTCAATTCAATTGAAATGAATATTATAGGATATGAAATGGGTTTAATATAAAACCAATAAGTAGTCCTAGCAAGACTTAAGCACTTGAATGAACTTGAGTTTGACTAAGAAGAAATATAGTGAGTCGTAAGTCGAAAAGTTAACCTGATCTAATTGAACATTGTGTGCTAATTAATAGGAAAGATTATGAGATGTGGA
Organism: Panax quinquefolius; assembly: GCA_020205615.1. Classification (NCBI taxonomy): domain Eukaryota; kingdom Viridiplantae; phylum Streptophyta; class Magnoliopsida; order Apiales; family Araliaceae; genus Panax; species Panax quinquefolius. The sequence continues at coordinate 42,926,244 of CM035164.1, forward strand.
GTAGAGTTTACATTACAATTACTATGTGTTGTTATGTGACTAATAGTTGATGTGTATGATTATATAATTGTGTAGGGCACGTGAAGTGCGAGATAACTATAAATTTGTTAAACTATTATTGGTAAACAACGATCGAAAGCAAGTCTTTCGGTTCTTATTTTCTCGTGGACTTGATGAAGCTGTTTTAAATTGCATGATATGTTATGCATGTTGAAATCATGAAATGTTAAAATCGATATATGATTGCATTGTTTTGGCTAAGTAATGATGATTGAGTAAGGAACTCGATCTTTATATTTGCTATGTGAATTAAAAGCATGTATGCCATGTATTACTTTAATGAGATGTATATCGAGCATGTTATTATGTGTTATGTGATGCATGAAAACTGTTAGACTTTTTTTTGGGTTATCGAGCTCACTCTTGCAAATAACCACTTTTACGGTCGAAGATTTTAAGGTAAAGATGTGCTAAAGTGAGTTATAGAGATCTATATTCACGAAGATTACTTATGTTTTATGAAAATGTATTTCATATTTTGAACGTAACATGTTGTTGAATTGTAAGTTGAGCTATCCAATGTATATGGATATTTAGTTATGATGTAAGACTTTGTATAGTCATTTTGTTGTAACGATTCATGATATAAGATTGAATCGAAGAGATGTAATGTAAAGGTTGCGATTCAGGGCAAGAAAGAAGGAAATGTATAAACGTTTTAAATATTCCTCAATTTTAGTGTTTTTAATATCGAATAATGATGTAAAATTAGAGATTTAATGTATGGTTAACGACCGAAGTTGAGATTTAAATTGTATGGATTTTGGGGTCGTTACAGTTGGTATCAAAGCTGTAGGTTATAAACCTTAGGTAGGAGTACCTTAGGCTATAACCTTAGAGAAAGAGATGTGAAGATAATGAAAGAATAAGCTCAAATAGAGTTTGAACAATAAGGGATTAAAACTTGCGTGAAAGGATTCAAAGAAGAATCTCGCAGAGTTATAAGGAATATGAATGTGGGGTTACCCAACTCCAATAATAAGAATGTAAGGTGATAATAAATGAGAATGATATCTATAAGAAGAGAATGATAAAGAAGTTAAGAATAGAGAGTTATATCTAAGTATGGTGCAATTGTACTCTTTAGTAGTTGATGTATGGTATCTGGGCTAAGCGATTCCTTCATAAAGCGGAGGTATATCTGAACTAGTAACTTCGGAACCTAGTTTGTTGGTTGTTTGTGGGAAACCACTCGGTACCATATTGAAATGTTAGAGACTTCGATGTGTACCAAGTGTAGAAATGGATACGTATGATGAAAGTGTAGAACTCGAATGAAATTTTGAGCGATGTAACTGAAGTTAGAAATTCTTAAATGAAGAATTGTTTTATAAACAAGAAGATTCAAAGAAGAATCTTGAAGAGATATAAAGATAAGAAATGGGAGTTTCCTAACTCTAAAAGCCAAGATAACGAATAATGTCGTAAATGATGAAAAAGGGAAAGAATGAGGATCGTAAAACAAAACGATCACGAGTTAACAAAAGAATTTTAAGAGAGATGATTATAGAATAAGATCACGACGTGATCAGTTTAAGTTATAAAAGAAAGATGGTATGTAATGTTTGAATGATTATAGCTTGATGCTATGAAGATGGTGTACTATGAAATAGTACGAGATAAACTCGCGAGGAGTTATAAATGATGAGATACGGGGAATTTGTATCGAGCAAAGAGCAAGTTATGAGTAAGATAGAGTTAGGAGGGATTTCAATTGAGGACTCCTGTGATGGTGATGGTGAGTTATACAAATCTTTGTATGGGCGAGGGTTTTGTGCTTGCACTCGGTTTATCACATTGATAATCATTGGAATGTTTGTGTCGCTATTTGCTATATACTGTTGAAGGTGATTCTTTTCTCATGTGTATAACAATAGGTAGAGTATAGTTAGAGAATATTATAAGGTTAAGTCGAGTTCTTAAAACTCATACTTATGGTAGGTTAAGTGACTCATAATTATATGGTATATTTTGAACCCCTCGTGAATGGGCGCTTTATGGTATGCGACTAGGATAAGTTCTTAAACTCATATGATTGTGGCAAGTTCTGAACTCATAACGTGTGGTAAGTAAGTTTAATGAGCGGGTATATATAAGTGTAAATGGAGTATTGAGGATGATAGGAATAGATAGACCTATTAAGCAATGGATCATTATAGAAAGTGGAGTTGATGGTGGAAGCATAGGTATTCTAAATCTACTAGCTATATAGACTTTCAAAATTTATTGACTTCGTCTTTGATGTTTACACTTTTATTTTTTTGAAAACATTGGATCAAATGATGGAACCAATGAGTTTTAACAACAATATTGTTATTAGGTATGTACATGTTAATTACTTTGGCTAGAACAAAAATGATTTGCAATATATCAAAATGTATTTTATATCATTAATGTATCATGTAACTTTGGTGCAAAGATGATAAAAAACGATGGAGTCATCAATGCGGTATTACTAGTGTTGGATGTGATCTAAGGATCGTCGACCCACTATGGTATGATGTGTAGTATGATAAAATCACCAAATGATGGAATCCTCAACGAATTTGTAAATACGATGCGGTATCATGACGTCATAAAAAGATTTTTGAGATTTCTTTAAGATATGAGAATACATATGTATGTATGTATGTATGTATATGTATATTTTGGTTGATGTACGAATTGTTGTAGAGGTCTATGCTATTTGATTCAGCTAGACAAATATTGAAAGATGTTTGTGAAATTCAAGAGTTTCTTGAGAAGTTATGCCAAACCAAATTGTTTTGGTGCGGATTCAGATGTTGAAAAGCTGAAATGAACAACCCTATTATTTAGGGGTTGCACCTAGTTTTATACTTTGTGCTGAAATGTTTGTGCACAATACATGTACGAAGGATTGATCTCCTAAGTACCTTGAAGTCATTATAGTCGTATGACTATAAAAGTTAAAGTTGAAAGATTACTTATAAGCTGTGGACAAGGTTAAATGGTCATTAGACCCTCAGTTGAATGTTTGCACTCTAAATTCTGAGATGAACAACTCTTTTATTAGAGGTTACGCTTAGTTTATACTTTGCGCTGAAATATTTGTGCACAATACATGTACAATAGGTTGATAACCTAGAGTACTTGCGGAGGGTGTTTCCAGTCTGTGTGATTGATAAACATTCTGCCAAAGAGGGTTTAAAGTGTGAAGAACCGGGGGTGAAGCACTATTAAACCTAGAGAAGAGTTCACGGTCTTGTGACCCTCGGCATGATTTGGAATCTTTTAAATTCCTGAGTTATTCGTACTACTTCCCAATTATTGAACAATTGTGGAAGATTCTTGTTATTCTGCAAGATGGAAGTGAAAAAGGAAAATATTCCTTAGAAAGAAGTAAGTCGTAGAATACGACACTGAATGATGAATGTGTTGATTAAGTGAGAAAAGAGATTTTGAAGAAAGAAGTAGATGAGTTATCAAAGAATAACGTGAAACTTTTAATAAAAAAGTTAATAATTGTAGAAAGATCTTTGTGAAAAGAAAGTGGTTATAGAAACCAATGAATGAATGAAGTATTGACGTAAAATCTATTTTGATAGATTGAATATTAATTGATAAAATTTTGAGGACGAAATTCTTAGAAGAAAGGGTGAATGTAATATCCCGTGTGTTGATGACAACGATCCTTAGAAAAGGAATTGAGTTCAAGTGAAAGTTATGAAATGAAACCTAGAATTTGTTAAAGTAATGAATGTAGTAGGAAATATAAAATCTATATTTAGATAAAATGATGAAAGATTACTCTAAGTTATTTGTTTAATTTCTGTCTTCGATTCTGGGGAGAGAATCTTTGTAAGTAGGGAAGAATGTAACGAATGTGTTGTTTGAGTTGTGATTCTGGGGACAGAATCCTTGTAAGGAGGGAATGATGTAACAATCCAGATTTTTAATTAAAAATTTAAATATTTATTGAATTATATAAATTTTTAATGGATGTGTTTATCGTTGAATAAGTATTTGTTTAATTTATTTGATGTGATTTGATTATTTATTTGTTTAATAAATAATTAATGAGTTAAGGAAAGTAATTATTTTGAAATAGTAATCTAATTTAATTTAATAATTAAGTTAGAGAGTTTATAATGATCAAATAAATTATTATATTATGCAATGAATTGTTATTAGAATTAATTAAATTAAGTATGAAAACTTAATTAATTAGAAGTGTGACAAATAACTATATTATAAGTGGTTATTAAAATAAATTAAAAGTAGTTTTAATTTATTTTTTTTTGAAACAAAACTTAAATATATTAAGTCTTTAATTTTAAAGAGTTTTGCCAAACAAAGCCTTATGGCTTTTAGATTTTAAAATTTGATTTATTAAATATAAATTAAATAAATAAAATATAAATATATATATATATATATATATATATTTTATAACGATAACTTATTAGTGTAATTAGTATCTGCGTTTTTATACGTTTTTAAAATGATACGTTGGTTTTATTTTTATTTTCACGTATATTGGTTATTGGTTTTACGCTTTTGAATTATTTGCTAAAAGAAGAGAGAAGAAAGTTCTCGAGAGTTTGAGAGAGAATTTTCGAGAGTTTGAAAAAAAGTTGAGTGAGAAAAATTCTTAATTAACAAAGCGTTTCTTAAAGTGACAAAAAGGTAGGATCATAACAACAATTATATGTTATATATATATATATATATATATATATATATATATATATATACATGTATCAACGACATGAGTTTTAATTTCTATATTTATGAGTTTTATATTTGCTGAGAAATCCAAAATTATGTAATTGATGTTATACAATTGAATTATAGTGATGGTATGTGATTATGAGGATTATAACTAGTGTTAGATGAAGAATTGTATGATAAATTACGTTTACAAGAAAAAATAGTTTTTTACGGTGAATATATATGTATGAACGTATGTTTTGCATGATAACAAAAATTAGTAGGTGATTGTATGCTATTTATGAAATTCAACGTCATGTATGTTAATTGGGTATGAATTTCAGAGAATCGTAGTTTAAATAAATCAATTTGGTTTATAATGGGTATTACAGTGTTCACTGTGTTTAACAAATGTCAAACATGGAGTTTTGTTTTAAAAATATGGTTTTCAAGGAATTAAGTTTTCTAAAGTAGTTGTTGTTTTTTAGTTTTAAATTAGTATATGCATGTTTGGTAGTAATGTGTATATGTGTAATTGGCATAAGTTATGCATGTTAATTAGTGTTAGAAATTAAGTTATAGACAGAAATTTAGTTGTTCCATTCTTCGTGGTTGGGTTCTGCAAGTTTCGGCGCCCCAGCGCCAAAAATGGAGCCCCAGCGTCGAAATTAGCATGCATGACAAAATCAAGCCGTGCCAGCACGAGTTTCGCACCCCAAATGCTGAAATTCGCGCCCATGCCAATCTCGCTTTCTTGGCGCCCTTTGGTTAGCCTAGTTCTCGCCTGTGGCGACACAAGGAAAAATCTGAGTCGGACAGTTTTGGCCTCTTGTAGTAAAATGGCCATAACTTTCTCATACGAACTCCGATTGAGGTGATTCAAGATGATCCAGAACGAGGACGAGTAGACCTACAACTTTCATGCTTTAAGTTTTTTAATTTGAGGTCTGTAACAGTAGTCAAAATGGTCATCTTTAGGACTGTTATTATTTTTGGGGGGCAATCGGAGGGCGTCGGGCATGCACATATGCATGTGTAGTGCTCCTGACCATAAAAGATGATGTCCTAAGTTATAAAACATGTATGTTAGTAAATATAATGATGCTTAACATTAATAAATAATGTATTAGATAAGTTATAGAAGCATAGTAAGCATACACAGAGAGAAGCAAATCGGGGTGTGTGACGAATGAGCGTCGAAGCAGCAGTGCAAGTGTTAATGAACTTAAAAAGTGTTTCAATTCAATTGAAATGAATATTATAGGATATGAAATGGGTTTAATATAAAACCAATAAGTAGTCCTAGCAAGACTTAAGCACTTGAATGAACTTGAGTTTGACTAAGAAGAAATATAGTGAGTCGTAAGTCGAAAAGTTAACCAATCTAATTGAACATTGTGTGCTAATTAATAGGAAAGATTATGAGATGTGGAGTAGAGTTTACATTACAATTACTATGTGTTGTTATGTGACTAATAGTTGATGTGTATGATTATATAATTGTGTAGAGACACGTGAAGTGCGAGATAAGCGTAAGTTGTTAAACTATTATTGGTAAACAACGATCAAGCGCAGTCTTTTCGGTTCTTATTTTCTACGTGGACTTGATGAACTGTTTTAAATTACATGATATGTTATGCATGTTGAAATCATGAAATGTTAAAGTCAATATATGACTGCATTGTTTTGACTAAGTAATGATGATTGAGTAAGGAACTCAATCTTTATATTTCTTATATGTGAATTAAAAGCATGTATGCCGTGTTACTTTAATGAGATGTATATCGAGCATGTTATTATGTGTTATGTGATGCATGAAAACTGTTAGACTTTGTTGGGCTGTCGAGCTCACTCTTGCAAATAACCACTTTTGCAGGTCAAGATTTTAAGGTAAAGATATGTGCTAAGTGAGTTATAGAGATCTATATTCACGAAGATTACTTATGTTTTATGAGAAATGTATTTCATATTTTGAGCGTAACATGTTGTTGAATTGTAAGTTGAGCTATCCAATGTATATGGATATTTAGTTATGATGTAAGACTTTGTATAGTCATTTTGTTGTAACGATTCATGATATAAGATTGAATCAAAGAGATGTAATGTAAAGGTTGCGATTCGAGGCAAGAAAGAAGGAAATGTATAAATGTTTTAAATATTCCTCAATTTTAGTGTTTTAATATCGAATAATGATGTAAAATTAGAGATTTAATGTATGGTTAACAATAGAAGTTGAGATTTAAATTGTATGGATTTTGGGGTTAGATTTCACATTGGTATCAAAGATGTAGGTTATAAACCTTAGGTAGGAGTACCGTAGGCTATAACCTTAGAGAAGAGAGGTGAAGATAATGAATCGAATAAGCTCAAATAGAGTTTGAACAATAAGGGATTAAAACTTGCGTGAAAAGATTCAAAGAAGAATCTCATGCAGTTATAAGGAATATGAATGTGGGGTTACCCAACTCCAATAATAAGGATGTAAGGTGATAATAAATAGACAATATCTATAAAAAGAGAATGATAAAGAAGTTAAGAATAGAGAGTTATATCTAAGTATGGTGCAATTGTACTCTTTAGTAGTTGATGTATGGTATATCGGGCTAAACGATTCCTTCATAAAGCGGAGGTATATCTGAACTAGTAACTTCGGAACCTAGTTTGTTGGTTGTTTGTGGAAACCACTCAGTACGTACCATATTGAAACTGTTAGAGACTCGATGTGTACCAAGTTTAGAAATGGATCGTGTGATGAAAGTGTAGAACTTCGAATGAAATTTTGAGCGATGTAAATGAAGTTAGAAATTCTTAAAGGAAGAATTGTTATATAAACAAGAAGATTCAAAGAAGAATCTTGAAGAGATATAAAGATAAGAAATGGGAGTTTCCTAACTCCAAAAGCCAAGATAACGAATAATGTCGTAAATGATGAAAAAGGGAAAGAATGAGGATCGTAAAACAAAACCGATCACGAGTTAAGAAAAGAATTTTAAGGAGATGATTATAGAATAAGATCACGACGTGATCAGTTTAAGTTATAAAAGAAAGATGGTATGTAATGTTTGAATGATTATAGCTTGATGCTATGAAGATGGTGTACTATGAAATAGATGCGAGATAAACTTCATGAGAGAGTTATAGATGATGTGATCTGAGAATTTGTATCGAGCGAAGAGCAAGTTATGAGTAAGATAGAGTTAGGAGGGATTTCAATTGAGGACTCCTGTGATGGCTGAGTTGTACAAATCTTTGTATGGGCGAGGGTTTTGTGCTTGCACTCAGTTTATCACATTGATAATCATTGGAATGTTTGTGTCGCGCTATTTGCTATATGCCTGTTGAGAAGGTGATTCTTTTCTCATGTGTATATATGAGATAGGTAGAGTATAGTTAGAGAATATTATAAGGTTAAGTGCGAGTTCTTAAAACTCATACTTATAGTAGGTTCGTGACTTCGTAATTATATGGTATGTTTTTGAACCCCTCGTGAATGGGCGCTTTATGGTGCGACTAGGATAAGTTCTTAAACTCATATGATTGTGGCAAGTTCTGAACTCATAACGCGTGTAAGTTTGATGAACCTGGGTATATATAAAGTGTAAATGGAGTATTGAGGATGATAGGAATAGATAGACCTATTAAGCGATGGATCATTATAGAAAGTGGAGTTGATGGTGGAAGCATAGGTATTCTAAATCTACTAGCTATATGCTAGACTTTCAAAATTTATTGACTTCGTCTTTGATGTTTACACTTTTATTTTCTTGAAAAACATTGGATCAAATGATGGAACCAATGAGTTTTAACAACAATCTTGTTATTAAGTATGTACATGCTAATTGCTTGGCTAGACAAAAATGATTTGCAATATATCAAAATGTATTTTATATCATTAATGCATCATGTAACTTTGGTGCAAAGATGATAAAAAAACGATGGAGTCATCAATGCGGTATTACCTAGTGTTGGATGTGATCTAAGGATCGTCAGCCCACTATGGTATGATGTAGTATGATAAAATCACCAAATGACGGAATCCTCAACGAACTGTAAATACAGTGCGGTATCATGACGTCATAAAAAGATTTTTGAGATTTCTTTAAGATATGAGAATATATATGTATGTATATATATATATATATATTTTTGATTGATGTACGAATTGTTGTAGAAATTACTATGCTATTTGATTCACTAGACAAATATTGAAAGATGTTTGTGAAATTCAAGAGTTTCTTGAGAAGTTATGCCAAACCAAATTGTTTTGGTGCGGATTCAGATGTTGAAAAGCTGAAATGAACAACCCTATTATTTAGGGGTTGCACCTAGTTTTATACTTTGTGCTGAAATGTTTGTGCACAATACATGTACGAAGGATTGATCTCCTAAGTACCTTGAAGTCATTATAGTCGTATGACTATAAAAGTTAAAGTTGAAAGATTACTTATAACTGTGGACAAGGTTCGTGGTCATTAGACCCTCAGTTGAATGTTTGCACTCTAAATTCTGAGATGAACAACTCTTTTATTAGAGGTTACGCTTAGTTTATACTTTCTTATTTGAAATGTTTGTGCAAATACATATATGAAGGGCTAACACCTAAATCTTGGCAATAGGTGTGATAACCTAGAGTACTTATGAGGGAGGTGTTTCGGTCTTTGTGATTGATAAACATTACGCCAAAGAGGGTTTAAAGTGTGAAGAATTGGGGTGAAGCACTATTAAACCTAGAGAAAGAGTTCACGGTCTTGTGACCCTCGGCATGATTTGGAATCTTTTAAATTCTGAGTTATTCATACTACTTCCCAATTATTGAACAATTGTGGAAGATTCTTGTTATTCTAAAAGATGGAAGTGAAAAGGAAAATATTCCTTAGAAAGAAGTAAGTCGTAGAATACGACCTTTGAATGATGAATATGTTGAATAAGTGAGAAAAGAGATTTTGAAGTGAGAAGTAGATGAGTTATCAAAGAATAATGTAAAACTTTTAATAGAAAAGTTAATAATTGTAGAAAGATCTTTGTGAAAAGAAAGTGGTTATAGAAACCAATGAATGAATGAAGTATTGACGTAAAAATCTATTTTGATAGATTGAATATTAATTGATAAAATTTTGAGGGCGAAATTCTTAGAAGAAAGGGTGAATGTAATATCCAGAGTGTTGATGATAACGATCCTTAGAAAAGAATCCTTAAAAGAATATAATACTCGGAATATATTGAGTTCAAGTGAAAGTTATGAAATGAAACCTAGAATTTGTTAAAGTAATGAATGTAGTAGGAAATATAAAATCTATATTTAGATAAAATGATGAAAGATTACTCTAAGTTATTTGTTTAATTTTGTGTCTTCGATTACGGGAGAAAGAATCTTTGTAAGTAGGGAAGATTGTAACGAATGAGTTGGTTTGAGTTGTGATTACGGGGACGAGAATCCTTGTAAGAGAGAATGATGTAACAATCCAGATTTTTAATTAAATATTTAAATATTTATTGAATTATATAAATATTTAATGGATGTGTTTATCGTTGAATAAGTATTTGTTTAATTGATTTGATGTGATTTGATTATTTATTTGTTTAATAAATAATTAATGAGTTAAGGAAAGTAATTATTTTGAAATAGTAATCTAATTTAATTTAATAATTAAGTTAGAGAGTTTATAATGATTAAATAAATTATTATATTATGCAATGAATTGTTATTAGAATTAATTAAATTAAGTATGAAAACTTAATTAATTAGAAGTGTGACAAATAACTATATTATAAGTGGTTATTAAAATAAATTAAAGTAGTTTTAATTTATTTTTGCCAAACAAAACTTAAATATATTAAGTCTTTAATTTTAAAGAGTTTTGCCAAACAAAGCCTTATGGCTTTTAGATTTTTAAATTTGATTTATTAAATATAAATTAAATAAATAAAATATAAATATATATATATATATATATATATATATATATATAACGATAATTTATAACTTATTAGTATAATATGTGTAGCGTTTTTTTAAATCGTTTTAAAATGATACGTTGGTTTTATTTTATTTACGTATATTGTTTTTGGTTTTACGCTTTTGAATTAAAAAGAAAAAAAGAGTAAGAAAAGTTCTCTCGAGAGTTTGAGAGAGAGTTGTCGAGAGTTTGAGAAAGGTTGGTTTCAAAAAGCGTGTCTTCGTGATTAACAACGAGTTCTTAAAGCAACAAAAAGGTAGGATCATAACCTTATTATATATATATATATATATATATATATATATATATATATATATATGTATCATCGACATGAGTTTTAATTTCTATATTTATGAGTTTTATATTTGTTTGAGAAATCCAAAATTATGTAATTGATGTTATACTGATTGAATTATAGTGATGGTATGTGATTATGAGGATTATAACTAGTGTTAGATGAAGAATTGTATGATAAATTACGTTTAAAAAAGGAAATAGTTTTTACACGGTGAATATATATGTATGAACGTGGTTGTTTTGCATGATAACAAAATTAGTATGTGATTGTATGCTATTTATGAAATTGAACGTCATGTATGTTAATTGGGTATGAATTTGAGAGAATCGTAGTTTAAAATAAATCAATTTGGTTTATAATGGGTATTACGATGTTCATTGTGTTTAACAAATGTCAAACATGGAGTTTTGTTTTAAAAATATGGTTTTCAAATAATTAAGTTTTCTAAAATTGTTGTTTAGTGGTTTAAATTAGTATATATGGATGTTTGTTAATGTGTATATGTGTAATTTATATAAGTTATGCATGTTAATTAGTGTTAGAAATTAAGTTATAGACAAAAAATTTAGTTGTTACATTCTTCGTGGTTGGGTTCTGAAGTTTGGCGTTTGACAAATAAAAAAATGGAGCCCCAAAAGTCGAAATTATTGCGCCAAAAAAAATTCCCAACACTGAAGTTCAGCCCAGTGCTGAAATTCGCCCCCAACGCCAATCTCACGCTCATGGCTTCTTTGGTTAGCCTAGTTCTCGCCCATGCACTGGGGACAAAAAATCTGAGTCGACAGTTTTGACCTCTTGTAGTAAAATGGCCATAACTTTCTCATACGAACTCCGATTGAGGTGATTCAAGATGATCCGGAACGAGGACGAATAGACCTACAACTTTCATGCTTTAAGTTTTTTAATTTGAGGTCTGTAACAGTAGTCAAAATGGTCATCTTTAGGACTATTATGTTTTCGGGGGCAATCGGAGGGCGTCGGGCATGCACATATGCATGTGTAGTGCTCCTGACCATAAAAGATGATGTCCTAAGTTATAAAACATGTATGTTAGTAAATATAATGATGCTTAACATTAATAAATAATGTATTAGATAAGTTATAGAAGCATAGTAAGCATACACAAGAGAGGCAAATCGGGCGTGTGACGATTGAACGTCGAAACGTCGTGCCAAGTGTTAATGAACTTAAAAAGTGTTTCAATTCAATTGAAATGAATATTATAGGATATGAAATGGGTTTAATATAAAACCAATAAGTAGTCCTAGCAAGACTTAAGCACTTGAATGAACTTCGAGTTTGACTAAGAAGAAATATAGTGAGTCATAAGTCGAAAAGTTAACACAATCTAATTGAACATTGTGTGCTAATTAATAGGAAAGATTATGAGATGTGGAGTAGAGTTTACATTACAATTACTATGTGTTGTTATGTGACTAATAGTTGATGTGTATGATTATATAATTGTGTAGGGCACGTGAAGTGCGAGATAAGCTATAGTACATTAAAATTATTATTGGTAAACAACGATCGAAGGAAAGTCTTTTGGTTCCTATTTTCTCGTGGACTTGATGAACTATTTTAAATTGCATGATATGTTATACATGTTGAAATCATGAAATGTTAAAGTCAATATATGACTGCATTGTTTTGGCTAAGTAATGATGATTGAGTAAGGAACTCAATCTTTATATTTGCTATGTGAATTAAAAGCATGTATGCCGTGTTACTTTAATGAGATGTATATCGAGCATGTTATTATGTGTTATGTGATGCATGAAAAAAGCTGTTAGACTTTCTTTGGGGTTGTCGAGCTCACTCTTGCAAATAACCACTTTTTGCGGTCAAGATTTTAAGGTCAAGATATGTGCTAAGTGAGTTATAGAGATCTATATTCACGAAGATTACTTATGTTTTATGAGAAATGTATTTCAAATTTTGAATGTAATATGTTGTTGAATTGTAAGTTGAGCTATCCAATGTATATGGATATTTAGTTATGATGTAAGACTTTGTATAGTCATTTTGTTGTAACGATTCATGATATAAGATTGAATCAAAGAGATGTAATGTAAAGGTTGCGATTCAGGGCAAGAAAGAAGGAAATGTATAAACGTTTTAAATATTCCATAATTTTAGTGTTTTTAATATCGAATAATGATGTATAATTAGAGATTTAATGTATGGTTAACGACCGAGTTGAGTTTTAAATTGTATGGATTTTGGGGTCGTTACAATTATTTTGAGAAGTTAGTAGGTCTTCTTCCTTTTTTATTCTCTAAGTCTGGAAATAAGAAAAATAATTTACAGAGAGAAATTGAGAAATTGTTAAGGGAGAATGTGGGTGGGTGATTGAAGAAACATCTGAGAAAGGTCTCTCTACTAATCTATACTCTGGGTAAATTCTTTAAACCAATTTCAAATTACGTTGTTTATATTTTATGAAAATGGTTTTCAAATTAACTGTTAAAATCTTTGTAGTTGGAAAGGGTAAGGATTATGTGTTTATATATGTGATAAGATGTCATCATATCATATTTTACTATATATTGTATAATTCCATAGCATCAGTTTCATAAAAACATATCGTAGATAGTTTATTCAAAGTTACAGAGTATGAAAATATGGACATATGGCCTTACATACCAAATTTAATACGTTAGTCATAAGTTGTATCATAAATTTACACTTGTATGTAATTATGCATGTTAAAACGAAGAAAACAAACTTCAAATGAACAGATTCAGTGTTATAACGAACCCGTAGTGTTGATTTTCATGTTTTGTGTTCAAAACTTTCAAAAACATGAAGAACAGTAAATTACATGTTTTGATTCTGTAAATTATGTGTTTTAACATGTTAAAATCATGATAGAGGGGGTTATGTAGTAGTTATGTGTATAAAATAATGTCTGGGTAAGTCTAATTTCATGTATGAATTAAGAAATTGGTAGAAATTGGCATGTTTTGCAATTTTCACTGAATCGCAGTTCGAGTGCAGTTCATGCCATGTTGTGGCCACGTACCGCAGCACAAGAAGAACATGGCCATGATCTTGAGCCACACCTTGCAACGCCGAGAGTAGAGCGTGATGGTGGTAGCCATGGCCGCCTCTCGCAGCTTTGTCCAAGAATGAGCATTTTAGTGGTTTTATTTTAAAGTATGTGATAGTAATCTAATCCAATGAACATAACAATATGCTAGACGTATAATGAGATGTTAAAATAGATTCTTAACATGTCAATAACGAATTTACGTGTGGGTTGAATTATTAAACGCATAGTTAACTTATTGTTCGTGAAGTGTAAATTATGTGACAATAAGTGTAGTAATTTGACTAAGTATAGTTATAACCAGAAGTTATACAAAAGAATGAACGTGTGATGATTAGTTACATTATAATTGATTGGTATTGTGAATGAAAATGATATGTAGGAGTAAATCAAGAAAGAAACGTGTATAATTAACGTGTAATCTACGCACAAGGCAAGTTTCCTAACCCTACTTGTTATCATTATTCAAGTTTATAAATTACGCCAAGTAAATTCTCGTTATTATCAATCAAGTTCAATTTATTATATTAAAGTTTATTTATCTTTTCAAAGTATGATTCTGTTATACAATATTTATTCTATTGTATACCTCTTGATAATGTTATTCGATTTAAATATCATTTATTGTAGAACCTTGTTAGATTAGTGAAACCTTATTGATTCGACTGGTTCATAGTTGATGAACGTTCTAAATTTCAGAACCCTTATTGATTTATCCAAACCAAACTTTCTTTGGTGCAGACTCTAATGTCAAACTGAGATGAACAACCCTATATAGGGATTACTTATGTGTTAGCGTTAAGATATTGTACACAGTATAGTACTAAGGGCTGATCTCCCTAAGTACGAGTAGAAGAGTTCATAGTCTAATGACTGTTAAAGGTTTCAAGTATAACCCTTGATAACCTAGGACATAGTTCAAGGTCTTATGACCCTCAAAAATCTTTTGATTCTTGTTATTCATTCTTGATTCAAAAGTTGAGCTTTTATTCCAGAAGTCTTTGATTCACTCGCATGTTATTATATTGTTATTTCATTATTATATTTGTGGGCAATCGTGCTCACTCTTGCAAAATAATAACATTGCAGTTAAGAACGAAAGGTCCGACGAGCCTTCTACTAGCAAAGGCAAGGGCAAGATTAACAAGTGATGAAGACTTGTTGTTTTATGTGATATTGAATTTATGTTTTAGACTTGTATTGATGTTGTGTAAGACTATAAATTGTTTATGTTTCCGCAGTTAAGAATTAAGGTTAGTATGACCTGGAATTTATGTAATTATTTCAGATGATGTAACTCCTTAAGGAGAGAATTTATTTCTATTTGTTTATGCTTTCATTTATTATGGGTAGATAGATATATGATGTTTGAATAGTGAACACCAAATTATATGGGAATTGAAGTACCCGGATTTGGGGGTGTCACAATGTCGTTATCAAAAAAAAATCATGGAGATGATGGCGAATAAAAATAATTGATTTTGCATGATCCTGCAGGGATACATGTTTGTCAAGCTTAATTATATCTCCAAAGTTGTCTTTATATGAATATCAGTATCAAGAGTCCATGACAAGTAATTCTTTCTCGATATATATCCAGGACAACAAATTCAAATTCATAAGATTTGACATCTATATAAATATAAAAATATGTAAGAAATTAAATAACTAAGTATAAATTTATAAGAAGACAATACAAATATTTACCCTTCTCTAGTCACTTTCAAAGTGGGAGAATTGAGAGGTGAAATGATTATTTGTTTATACTAATACTACTACATCACAAAAATAGTGTACTTACGTACGTAATTAGTATTCTCAGAAACTTCAGAGTTGTCCATTATCATTATTGTCTCACACGTCTTTTGTAAAACAAAATTTTTATATGTATATCAAATTTAATTATAATGAAACAATACTTGCAATGAGTTGAGAGAACCTCTTTTTTTTCCCAAAATTCCCAAAATTGGGTAGAGCTTCGTGCTGATAACGTGTTATAAAAGATTATACTAAATATTAAGAACAATGATGATTAGTAGAAAAGAGAGTATTCTCATTGTATTTTCATATCACCTTCCATCCTCTAGACAATACAACTATTTATAGTTAGGTACATCAATATCAATATTTGGAGGTTTCAAAACTCAAAGGTCACGAGTTTCAAACTTAAAGGATATGAGAGCTACAAAGCTTAAAGGTCATTACAATAAAGAGGGGTAGGAATGTATCTAGACATGGGTAGGAATATATCTAGACATCCACACACAATGTATAATTTTATAACAAGATTATGATTTTAGC
This sequence comes from Panax quinquefolius, assembly GCA_020205615.1. Lineage (NCBI taxonomy): Eukaryota > Viridiplantae > Streptophyta > Magnoliopsida > Apiales > Araliaceae > Panax > Panax quinquefolius. The sequence goes on from CM035164.1 coordinate 42,942,583, forward strand.
CAATTTAATATTTATTATGGTTTGACTGGTGATATTTATCAGATTTTTAGAATATTCTTTTGTGACTCGAAACAAGGTGTTACACATGTAAACATTATCAATCTCACCATGGATCTTGAAAAGCTTGAAATGCCCTCATATTCGCATCCCCTCTGAAACCCCTTGCACATAGATCCTCTCCCCTTTCCCCCTTTCTTTTTCGTAACCCTTGTAACTTCTCAAATATTCCTAACAGAATCCAATTTTCTGAAAAATTTATGACCCATAACTCTCTCCCTCAGCATTTGATACTTCTCTCTCCATTTAGATCTGCTATCCAACTAGTTGGAATCATAATCAAGTCTCTCATGTGAGTTGTTAAAACTAGCCATGAGATTTTACTTTCTTCATATGGGTTTGTTTATTATTTGTTTTAGTTTGATTATTTAATTAACTTAATTTTTTGTTATGTTTAATAATATAATTTTTATTTTGTTTAGTTGTTTGGTATGGAATTATATTTGATTTGATTTAATTCTTCAACCCAATTTCTCTCTCAACCACCACGTAGGTGCAACATAAATTGGCTATTAAAATTTTAATAGATAAGACAATTTTTAAATCTTTTGTAAAAATATTGCAACTTAACGAGTTGACTGAAAAAAAAAACAATTTAGCGATGCATAGATTGGCTATTAAAATTTTAATAGATAAAATGATTTTTAAATTTTTTGTAAAAATATTGCAACTTAACGAGTTGACTGGAAAAGAAACAATTTAGTGATGTAAATATAAATTGAAATTCAATTCAATAGGAAAAAAGTGATTTAACCCTTTGTTTTGACACGAGGAAAAAACAATCTATATATATACAGGTCGGTTACTGGTCCGTTGACGGACCAACTATGACGACGATTCATACCGCCGCTATATAGCATGAACAAGATATGGCGACGGTTCATAGCTCTAAAAACTGTCATTGTAGTGATGGTCATCAATAACCAGTCGATTGGAGATCCTCTCTCTCTCTCTCTCTCTCTCTCTCTCTCTCTCTATATATATATATATATATATATATATATATATATATATATATATTTTTACCCAAACAATATCAACAACCTACATAAAGCATTCCCAACATTAAATTAAATCCAAAAAAAAAAGGTCACCATCCCCTAGTGACAACATCTAAAAGGTAAGCTAACAACCACATTATCTCATCCTTCAACTCAAATACTGCAATTAGATGCATCCAAATCATATCTTTCCTCAACAGTTTTTTGGAATCCTTTCATATATCAAATATTACAGTCCAGCTCTCTGGACTGTACATTTCAGAACCTATGCGAAACATAACATTATTGCAAAAAAAAAATATTAAAAAAAATCTGATCTTTTTCATTTGTTAAAAAAGCTTTCTACAATCACAGAAAAATAGACTCGGGAAATGTCAACACCTTACCAAAGCTCAGCCTTCATTCAAATCACCCTCTTTGGATCACGAGCTGCTGCCAGATGATCCTACATGACCAACATAGATTTCACATTCAGTTTTTGCAGGTTAAAAAGTTTTTTGGTTTTGGCATTACCAAAAAAGAACAGATAGATGCATAGAGAAAAGAAAATTATGCACTTTGAAAAATCACAATTCACCACTGCAACAGTTGAAATGATGGCTCGTAGACACAACACACAGCTACTATTAACTGAAAGGGTTAATTAGTTGATGAATAAAATCTAATATTCACCACTTCAACGGTTGAAATGATGGCTTGTAGACACAGCATGCAGCTACTATTAACTGAAAGGATTAATTAATAATAATAAAGACAATCTAATAGATGGCACCACCAGGTGTTGCTGATGCTCTTCAAAAACCTCCATTCACATTATCAAAATCGGTTACCTTCCACTGAATTGAAGTCTTCTATTCAAACTTAGCGATGCTAATGAATAGGAAAATTCCCAGATGATAACACCCAAGACACGAGCAAGAAACTCTAATTCCCGACATCTTTAATCTAACTAACTAAAGAAGGAAGAATATTTTTTCACGTGAACGGACCTATATTTCCATTTGATTTGTTCCTAAGCTTTGGTTTGCTGAAGTTTGATGATTAGATAAAAACACCAGATGATATTTGCACATATGTAGATACAGCAGGTGGTTGTTTAAAATAATGGTATGAAACAACAATTTCTGGCAAGGGCCATTTAAAAGTTCTCCAACAGAATTTCTCCTCTTACTTGACACAAGGATGTATCACATCATTTCATCAAAAAGGAGCTTGACATCTTACATACACCATCCTCATGCCCCTAATACCAACATAGGGGTATTCAGAAAAGAAAGCAAAAGGCCAAAACGGTGATTTGAGTTAGTTACCCAAGGACCCCCAATTCGCATGCCAATAATGTTTTACCCATGCAACAGTAAGGCTGTGGAGATTACATCAATATAAATATACTACATTGCAAGTTCAATGAGATGCAATTATCAAGACCTAGAAACACTCAGGCTGTGGCATATTGTATTTTGATCATGGTCACACTCAGCTAGAGGGGTTCTTTGATACTGATTGGGTGGGTTCACCATCAGATGGAAGGTCAACTACACATAAATGAATTTTTGTTGGTGGTAAATATTGTGTCATGTAGTAGAGAAAGAAGCAGGAAGTGGTTGCCTTATCAACTATCAAGTAAGTCAGAGCATACAGCAATAACTTATAAAACTTACGAGTTGATGTGGACAAAATAATTAATTTGTGAAGTTGGCTTTGCCAATCCATCTTCATGCAATTATGGTGTGGTAATCTTGATGCTATACATATTGCATCCAATCCAATTTTTTTTATAAATTCACCTAGCACATTAAGGTCGATGCTCACTCTGTTTTTGAGAAACTTCAACGAAAAGGTTCAAGTATAACTACTTGAAAATCACTAAATCATTAGGGGGGCTTTAGATTGGATTCATTGTAACAAGATAAGCATGTGTAACCTATATGCTCTAGATTGAGGGGGAGTTTCAAGATTTATCTAGTTGTGCGGTTATTAATTTATTGCGCTCTTAGTTCTTTATTTACTAGGATTTTCAATTTTTTCTTCCTTTAATAGGTAATTTGGCACCAAGTATGGTATTGGAATGAGCAACCTTGAAATTATTCCTCAATGCCTGTCATTTCTCCCACTCCATGTTGTCGTGATTTCGGATTTCGGGGGAACAAAATACTTTTGGGAAGTGGTTCTTTTTACTTCTATAGAAGAAAGCATTGTTTGGGTCTCGCCTCGCCTGAGGCATGCAGCTTCAATGAGATGTGAGGTTTGGTCCTCACGCTTGCACTCTAGCTGCTTGTGTTTGGTTGATGATGTGGTTAATGAACCCATGTGCTTAAGTAGTTTAGGCTAAAGTTACATGTGGGTGACAGTTTATTTATGTGACTGTTGTGTACACATTATCACAATAGCATGTCACTTCAGCAGATAGCCTTTTATTGTAGAAGTTGGTCTCCATTTTGTTTTCCAGCCTCATTACTTTTTAGCGCTACAGTGGGCAGCAATATGGTTGAAATTGTCATGCAAGGACATATTTGGCCATTCTATTATTGTATATATTAACTTATTGTCAACTATTATTGTTGTTTCTTTTAACAAATATCAATCATTATATATAAAAACACATCCAACATAACGTCAGCCTGACATCATATTACATCATCAAATCAACAATTCAAATCAATTTAAAAAATCAGTGAGTTAACTCAATTAAAATTGACGAGAGTTAACTCAGTTAAATAAATATCAACTCTATTCCTTTTGCTCGGCTGACTTTCCCAATTCCAATTCTTCTTCCTCTTGGTTTGTTGCGTCTCGAATTTCCACCCCTCTTCCTCTTCTTCTTACGCATACTCTTCCACTTCAACTTCAACTTCCAGAAAATTTCACTTCCCCCCTCTCCCTCTTCCACTTCTTCCACTTCTATAAATATATATATATATATATATATATATGTATATGTTAATGTTTATATGCATTTATTGGATTTATATTCTGTTAAATTTTACTCTTTTGCTGAAGATCTGACATCGCTTCGTCCCTCTCTTTCCCGAACAACGCTCGAATTCGGTTTTGTGGACTCAAAATCGCTCGATCGATCTAATTTATTCGATTTCGAGAACATATCAAGTAATTGATGGTTATTTCCTTTGTTTTATTGAATTTTTTTGATGTAATTTGTAGTGATTTCGATATGATTTATTCGATTTGGAGAACAAATCAGATAATTGATGATGGTGATATGGGATGATGAGCTTGAATTAGGGTTTCACTACTATGAAGCAGAGGAGATAGAAAAATAGAAAGGGAGAGGAGAGAGAGGAGGAGGTTTTTCCTTCTCTCTTGATTTTTGTGTTACTTTTAGGTTGTCTTTATAGTTATTATGAATGGGGTTATTATTTAAACTTTTGTATACAGATATTTGGGCATTGAGTATGGAAAGAAACAATTCAAGAGATTTTGAAATATGAATTGCTCTGGATAGAACAAACAAGAAGAACTATGCCAGTAGCAAGACGACTGGCATGTAATTTGAATCCGAAAAGCCAAAGCACATAAGCTCATTTGCTCTTACAGCTAAAGTACTCAAAGCTCATGTATTGTTATTTGATCTCCTCTTCCTCTAAGGTGTCATTGTTAACTGCATTTGAAATAATTTTCTAAGACAAAGCGGTGTCATTGTTGTACTCAATTTTATTTGTCATCTCCACAAGAGTTTTCTGAAAGTAGTTGTTATTTTAGCTTGAAATTATGACAATTTGTTGGCTAATGGTTGTACTATAATCTATAATTTAATAATTTATTGACAATTTTTTTGAAAGTGATAATATGTTGGCTTATATTTGCCGATTTATGATGTTCTTGTGTGTACTTAATTTTGGTTGTCAGCCTTAACAAAGTATAGCATTTGATGTAAAATGGTAACTTTAATATTATCTTTGCCTTTTATAATCTAGGAATTTTGTTGTGAATTGATAGTGGGTATTTGAAATTTCATGTGTTAAGTGTTAATTAGTTGTAAAAATCTCTAGGCGTGTATTTATCTTCAGGTGAGTAAATAATAATTTCACAATTATTTATATATTTGCAATTTAATAATCAATTGAATCAAAAAGAAATTGCATGCGAAATGTTTGATAAAACTTAGTAATTAAGATCTAAATATGATTAATGGTCTCTAAAGTCATGTTTAATTGTTACAATAGATAATACATCTTCAATTTCGAGAAAGATTTTGCTAACCAATTATACAATCCGTTATTCAAATTAGTTCGTGCATTGCACGGGTTATCAACTAGTATATCTATAATGGTCTATAGTTTATACACATGTAATGAGCTAATAAATTTTTGGTTCTTATTTATTTGTACACTTTTTTTTGTACTTTTTTGGGTAGTTAAAGTTTAATTTTATTTATTAAACTAGTTTCGATTTTGAACAGTGACTTGATAAACAATTATATTATATATATATATATATATATATATATATAGAGGACGGATCTAAAGCATACCTCTTAAATAGCATACCTTTATTAAAACTACGTCGTTTTGATGATTTTTTAAAAAAATAAAATAATATTAAAAGAGAGTGGTCCAACTTACTTTCCTTTTATTTACAAAAATGTCACCCGCAGCCCCACTTGTTTTTAAAATAATCATCAAAACAACGTAGTTTTAATAAAGGTATGTTATTTAAGAGAGGTGTGTTATTTAAGAGGTATGTTTTAGATCCGTTCTATATATTTGTATATTTCAAGTATATGCGTCTCATTTCAGTATGGTGTGTGCCTTGCCTCAAATCTAGGCACTGGGGAGACCTTTGCACTCCTATCACCTTTAATAAAAATGGCATGGACAATTTAGATATATAAGTTGAGTAATATTATGATATTAAGCAATTCTCATCTCTCTTTTTTCTTTTCTTTCCTTTCATTTATAGTAGAGATTTTTGAGGTTAGGAATTTGTAGGGTTTATGGAGATCAAAGAAGATGAAGGTGCTTAGGAAAAGCTGGCTGCCTGGCTTTAATGCCAACTGTCATGCTCAGACCTAGTTTGAGCTCAACTAAGCAACTATGGAGATTAGGAGACAACTTGGTGAAGAAGAGAGCTTGAGACCCAGGGAATGGATTAATCACCCTTTTAATTCATTTCACTCCTATAATAAACATTACAACTATTCTCTTCTATATTCCTTCAACTTATAGTAGAGATTTTCGAGGTTAGGAATTTGTAGGGTTTATGGAGATCAAAGAAGATGAAGGTGGCCTAGGGAAAGCTGGCTGCCTAGCTTTGATGTCAATTGTCACGCTCTGACCTAGTTTGAGCTCATTTAAGCAACTACGGAGATTAGGAGACAACTTGGGGAAGACGAGAGCTTGAGAGCCAGGGAATGGATTAATCACTCTTTTAATTCATTTCACTCCTATAATAAACATTACAACTATTCTCTTCTATATTCCTTTAATTTATAGTAGAGATTTTCGAGGTTAGGAATTTGTAGGGTTTATGGAGATCAAAGAAGATGAAGGTGGCCTAGGGAAAGCTGGCTGCCTGACTTTGATGCCAACTGTCATGCTCAGACCTAGTTTGAGCTCAACTAAGCAACTATGGAGATTAGGAGAACTTGGGTAAGAAGAGAACTTGAAAGCCAGGGAATGGATTAATCACCCTTTTTAATTCATTTCACTCCTATAATAAACATTACAACCATTCTCTTCTATATACACTAAAAACATGAAACAATTATGCTAAAATGCACAATAGCTGTACTATCACCCATTTGCTAGCTATTTTAAGAAAAATTTACTAGCTAATAATCTTAAAACTATCAATTATTTACTAATAGCACAAGGTTTAGTTACGGCCTAACAGATAGCCACTAATAAATGCATTATTTGTTGAAACTGAATGTATTATCCTTATATTTGAAAGAGTAAAAAGTAGAGTCTGAAACTTTGTGGACTCCATCAAATTTATCAATTCATTGGTTCAAAGGTATCTAGGGAATAGGAGACTAAAATCTTAGTCAAGTACTCCACTTTCTTAAACTACTTGTAAGTAAAGATAGATACACAGGTGTGGAGGGTTAGATATTGTGAAGATTTTCGAAAAATATCGTACAAGGTTTTAGAGTTATAACACAACTAATGTGCATAGTTGTCACGGCGTCGCCTTGGCGCATGAGCATGCAGCAAGTCGACACTCGCCTTGGTGTAAGCTACCAAGGCAGCTAGGCGTGCACAAGTCATCACTGAGGCGACGCCTAGTTGCCAAGGCGAGCACCAAGGCAGCTTGGTCAAATTGGAAGACAAATCTAAAAACTTAAAAACTTATGCCCACTTCGATTTGTCGACCCACATGCAGTATCACTAGCTATCAGGAAAATTTCTGTTGTAGAAGAAAAAAAGGAAAAATATAAAGAAGACCAAAAGAAGAAGAAGATAGGAAGAACTGAAAAGAAAAAGAAACAGGTTGGGGGCATAAGAAGAACAAAGAATAAAGTGCCTTTTGACTTTTAGTTGTCACCAACTAGCTACTTTCGTTCTATTTCTCTTTTTTTAAATTTAATTGCTAGTTGTCATTAGTACTGAAGTGATTCATAGCCCCCTTAACAAAACAAAATAGCATGTGTTCCACGTGTTTGTTCTTCATGTTGGCCATGAATATTTTTTTTAACAAAATAATAAATATTTTTTTCCTCATAAAAAAGTAATAAAATAATAATTTTCATTTAAGTAACCCTCTCTTTCTCCATGAATTATTAGTTGCAACTTAGTTTTATTGCATGTACAATAACCCTTTATAATTTTGACCACATAAATCATAAAAACTCGTGCATCTCCAAATAATATATAAATAATATTTTTTTTCCTAAAATTAAATGTATAATTTATATTGGTTTAATGTATTTTTTTTTAGTGCAAGACATGAGAAAAAAGCATGATAAATAATGTATAAATTACACACTGTGAACAACTTGACGCCATGACGAGCGCATTATCGCCTAGGCGTCCTAGCATTTAGCTACCGTCGTGCCTTGTCGTGATGCTGTGACAACTATGCTAATGAGTCGGGAGGTAAAGATGTGCTCTAAAACAAAGTCTAACAAATTGATAACAAGAATCAGAAAATAATGTGTGAAAGTCAATGTTGGCACATTGCCTTTGCTAGCAATATCACAGCCAACAGTTTTATGAACTAATACTCAGCTTTGTCTGGGAAAAAAAAAGTTTAGTTCCAAAAGCTTAGAGAACAATAATAATGAAGAACACCATAGCATAGTTGTTAAGGCGTCGCCTAGGCGACGCCGTGGCGTCCAGTCGGGCTGAAGCAAGCAAGGCGTACCAACGACTTGGTTCAGAATCGCAAGTCGGGCGCCTGGAAAAACAGGCGACGCCATGGACGCCTTCCTCCGACGACGCAGAGAAGTTGGCGAGCGACTTGATCTGTTGGGCCTTTTGGGTTTTAAAAAAAATATCAAAAACGACGTCGTTTTTCCATCACTGCCCTAATCCTAGATCTAATCGCGAACTGAAGAGCAGAACTGAAGAAAACTGAACTGAACAAGGAGTAGAGGGGAGAGCGAGCAATAGTACTTACCGACAACTACGAGCCGACGAGCGACGACCGACGACGAGGCGACGACAAGCAGCGAGCCAGCGACGAGCGACGACGATCTTCAGGTATGGGTCGGCGACGAGTTCGCTGCTCTGTTTTCTTTTCTTCTGTTTCTTTCTCTGATTTCTTTTCTTCTCTTTCTCTGCTTCTCTGCTGTTCCGAACTCGTGATATGCTGCTTCTTCTTTATGGGTCGTGATATGCTGCTTCTTTATTTCTTTTACACCGTCTCCACAATTTGTCAATTGTCACATATATATAAATTTATATATTTATGTTTTATATAATATATATAAATATAAATTTATAAATATATATATATAAATTTATATATTTATATTTTATATATGTAGTATGTACAATGTACTGGATTTTTTTTTCCAATGTATAGATAAAATGCTGGAATTTTTTTTTCAATATATAGATAAAATGCATTGAATATTAATTAAGTTTCATAATTGTCATCATTTTTACACTTTATGTATATGTATTTTCCACTGTAATATGAGAGTTGTTTATTGTTTACAAGTAAAAATAAAAATATGTCAATGTCTCAATTGTCTCTAATATATTGTTTGATTGATTGTATTTTGTAGAAACTAGAAAAAAAATGGCGGAAAGTTCGGGGGCCGATAATTATGATATAACGAAGAACCCTAAAAGAAAAGCTAAATCGAACAATCCGGGTTGAAAATATGGATATTGGCCGGATTTAAGTAATAGGGATGTCGTGCAATGTACACTTTGTGGGAAGAAATGTCATTCGGGCATCAAAAGACTCAAACAACATCTAGCCGAAAATTATGGAGATGTAGCTAAGTGTCCCAAAACAACAACAGAAATTATGAGGGAGATGCAAGCGGCTTTGAATAGTAAAAAGAGGAACAAGCCACTTGAGCTAGATGATGATGATGATGATGTAGTAGAAGTGTAAGAAGAACAATCATCTGCTCGTCCAAGCATGGCTTCCAATACTTCTTCTAACACTATCCCAAGTTCTGGGACGGCTTCTAAAAGAAAGAATATTGTATTTCAATTCCAAGTTCCACAACCAAAAGCTAAGACGGTTGAAGCACTTCTAAGGAAGACTCCCGAAGAAGTTGTAGAGGAGAGACATAGCAAGCGATTGAGCCAAACGAGTATTGAAAGTCGGTTGAGGACACCGGAGGAAAAGGAGAGAGTCCAAATGCACGTTGCCGATTTTTTCTACGAATGTGGCATACCATTCAATGGCAATAATTTTGATCCATTAGTCATTGATGACTTTGAATGGGGTAATGAATGGATCGATAATGATGCCGATGTTGTTCATCCCGGGGGGATCTTACATGGAATGATGTGGATCGAGCAACCGGTGCATCCAACACGCTTGAGGGTCGCAATCTTTCAAGGAATGCTCGTGCTAATACTAGTAATAATCTAGTGACATACTCTCGACGTGGTGGTGGTTCAACTTCAAGGGAATCAAGGTTGATGGATTCCGACTCCGATAATGAAGTTGATGAAGAAGATGGAATTCCAAATGATGATGAAGATGGAATTCCAACGCCTTTGAATGAGAGTAGTTCTCGTGGAAGAGATGAAGATGACCTTTTCTATGATGATTTTGATTGAATGTTGTTTCTAGACTAGTGTAGAGAGTCTAAACATTATTTTAGCTTGCTATGGTAGTGTTTTATTAGTTATTAGACTATATATTTGTGATGGTTGGTTGCAACTTTATTTTCTATGTGGTGTTTGTTGAATTCTTAATTTCTTTTAATAATTTTTAATATCAAATATGTTGTTTTTGGGTTGTTATTGCTAAGTATTTACATAATTATGCCTTTAATGTTATTCCATAATGTTATGTTTTAAGTTTTAATGTATATAAAATTTTATTGCCAATATACTTGTTAAGTAAAATAAATAATATATAAATTGCACATTATAAACGACTTGTCGCCTTACGGACGCCATGGCGGTCGCCTTGTCGCCTAGGCAATCGGCTACCGCCATGACTCGCCGTGGCGCCGTAACAACTATGCACCAGAGTCCTCCAAAATCCCCCTATTTTAAAGAGCCTGGACTATCCTGAAAACTGAAAAGTACATACACCGGATTAAAGGTGCCTGAGAAAACCCTGAGTAGGTGACTGATGCTGTTTTGTATTATATTTTATTGTTCCAATATAGAGCATTATATTAGTTTTTTACGCAAGGCAAAAGAAATTGGAGGCATAAAATCCAAACTCACCGAGATAAAATCAAATGCTCTGGTCTCCTCTTTCTTCGGTCCGTTCATCATCGAACTGGGAGTCTGAACCGGAATGCTAGAGTTGAAAACATCTGGAAGGCCAGAAGAATATCCACCTCCTTGAGTTGCCTCAGCATGAGTAAGACCAGAATTTTGAGAGTGCAAATTGCCAAACTGCTGGAAGTTGGACATTGTCACTAGGAACTGCTGCTGGGCTAAAAGACTTCCCATGTCTCCATAATTTATTGATTGGGAAGGAAATGCTGGATTAAACATTATGCCAGGGGGTAAATTATATGGCATAGAACCCATAGGGAACATAGGATTCACATTCATTACAGATGTTTGAGGTCCAAACATCCCATTAAAAGTATCATTAGAAATCTGATGACTCGGATTTGTAGTGTAATCTGTAAATATGGTGTCAGAGAGTGCCCTTGGAGAAGTTTCACTATGCTTCACGGCATTTCCCTTAATGGATAATCCAGACATCAAGCCATTCACATCTTTGCTATTATTTCCTTGCTCCTCTGAGGGTACAGAACTGGAACCAAATATATCAAACATTTCAGCTCCATTTCTATTCAGTGCCATATGGGCTTCAGCAGCACCAGATTTATCAACAGTCATCCCTGAAAAGACATCGTCTACATGTTCTTTATCATTATTGGTGTAAAATGAGACATCTGCGAAGGGGTCATCATCGTTTTTCTGTTCACTGGTGCTCATGCCAATGCTTAGATTATCTCCAAATAGATCATCAATTATAGGAGTGGCAGGTGTTGTCAGCTCTTTGATGCTTTGATCCTTCTGTGTTTTCATATAATCATCGTTTCCATATAGATCCACTGGATCACCAGTATCTATTAGGTCTGGCATCTGAACAGCAGTCGTCTCAGCCTTCACTTGCTTTTCTGGATGACCGACTGTATTATCTGTTTGTTCTACTTCCAGAAGGCCTAAGACCTGCCCATAAACAACACACATTTACATAATCAGAAAAAGCACAAATGCGAACAGTAACACAAAGACACTGGTTGAGCTATACGTTGGCTTTTAATATCTCAACATGAAAATTTTAAAATTTACAACTCGTCTAAAAACTAAAGATTTTCATCAAATTTTGGATATAATAAACAAGAAGAAAGTGAATTAATTAAGTACAAAGCAAATTTTCCCAAGTGCATGATGTGACATTTTTCTGAAATAGGGATCACAATTAACAAAATGAAATAAGAATCATCCTAATTTAATAATAAAAGAGCTTTCTGACTTTTAGTAAAAAAAAAAAAATCAAACAAGGATTCCCAAATACAAAGTTAAAGAATTTTCCCTTCTTTTGTAGACAGTATTAGCAAAGCATTTTCTAGGCAACAGTTATGCATGTGAAATTACTCGCACCAGATGCTTTGAAGATTTCAAAGAAAGGATGGATAAAGTTAAAAGTTTTGTACGTCCTCCTTTTTCTCTCAACGAAATGTTTAATCACTTGTTCAAAACATTTCAAACACAAACAGAAAATTTGGAAATCAAACTCTTGAAGATACTAAAAGCAAAAACCAATGCTTCTCTCTGTTCTTAACTAAAAAGTATTTTTTTCATTAAACACTTGTCCCAAAATGGATGTCGCAGTTAACTTGACAAAAAATTTAAAAGGGGGGGGGGGAATATTTGATATTTTTGTTACATTATTAACCCTCTAGTTTTGAAAATCAAATCAAATGTGATAGATTATGGATCCACAAACTTTTTCTTTAACTTGTACAAGATTAATATCATAGACTATTCTAATTCTAATTGCATTGAAATTTTGCAAGTGTCAAAGATTTTAAGACATCTCAAAGTATCACATTCATCTAGAGAGCGAGTATTTATAAGATTGGTATAGAGCAACTCCAACACTATTTTATTCAAAACATTTGAAGTGTCAAATATTAGTGAAATCATTTTAAGTATTCCTTGTATCTAGTAATTATGTAATTACTGCATATAGATTATAATAATATAAAGAAAGAAAGAGAGATAAGTAACCACATTTCATTTTCTTTTTAGCATGAGGAAGTTACATTATAATAATTCTTTCAAGTAAACTTCTGGTATGCAAATCTGAAGCTCATATTTCAATCCAAAAACTTAAATATATAATAGCAACTTTATAATTTCTATTCTATAATATATTTGCACTGAATAGAAAGTAAATTATATTCTCCAGACTCATTTCAGAAACATATACATTTTAATCCCTATAATATTTACTTGATCTAAAATAACCATTGTTAGTCTTATGAGCATAATTGTAACTATTTTTAGAAAAAAGAAGAATTTTTATTAAAAAGAGTCGTTACTAGGAGGGGGAACAAGGCATCCTCCAATGAAAATTTAACCAAAACAATCAGCATAGAACAGCCCGGCGATCACTATGAAAATATGAAACAGCTATCCTGTACTATATTTCAAGGTTCAGAGTGTCAGCAAAATGGTCATGACATTATATAACAGGTCAAGGAACAAGAATACAAGCTACACAGTTAACATCTATGAAGTTCTGGTGCGAATAGAGCATTTGCAATCTCTCTTATACTGAGGCCCCAAGTACGGTGAATATATCTAGGGGGGCATAACTAACCTCATCAATGGATATAATAAATTCCTATACCATTTACTCCCTCCGTCCAAAATATAGGATGAATATTGACTTTCTAAAAGTCATTTTGAAACATTTTCAAATTTTGATAGGAATGCATTTAATTTTTGTCAATACGAATGTCATAAACTATCTAAAAGTACTTTATTGTTTTGAAAACTTAAATTAATTATAATGACTTTTAAAACGTCAATTTGATCTTATATTTTGGGACGGAGGGAGTATTTAGATTAGCAATAATTGTTGGTCAGAAACATTAAGCCCCCTTGTACTTTACCACTTTTTTACATTGGATACATGTTGTCTGACTATTACAATCGCTCCCGTGAACTTGAGCTACTTATTCAACTGGATCCAATAAATAACAAATAGACAATTTTACCCCACTTAAAAACTCTCTTGATTGCATTGGCATCAAGTCAGACAAGATTTCAACCATATGCATTGGAACTTGGAAGAAAAGCGGGAAAGAATGCTTTCATTCTCTCATATTTGTTTTTTCTCTTCTCTCTTTTGATGAGAATACCATCAGTTCCCATTCAATGACATCATCACTCTCTCTCTATTCTCTTTCAGTCCAAACTTTATTTTCTCTGTCCTCCAAGATGGGTTCCAAGTTCCTACCACCAAAACAGCACCACCACTGAGAATCGCAAACTCACTCTCTTATCACTCCACCGATATCAGGTTCAAATTCTCCAAACACAACTCGACCTATGGCATCATCAGTGAAAAGAGCTTCCAGTCAGTACGTATTTGGTATAGTACAACATCAGGTAAAAGAGCTTTATGGGACTTACTTGATAAAGAATAACATCAGCACTTACTGATAAATTGGGGTACATCAGCGCTCCCATATGTTTGTGTCTTATGCTTCTTTCCTGAACAACAGATCATCAAGAGGTTCTACTACCTAAGTGTAACCCGCATCACCTCATCCTAAGAACTTCATTTACTATTGGGAGAGAGACAGAGGGTGCCTTAAGCTTCATATCTGAACCACTTATCAAGGCATTGCCTAAACGACAAAGCGACAAGAAATTGGCAAGGCGAGGCTACGCTTTGGTGACAGCCTCAGAGGCAAGCGCATTGAACTCTAAGTAATCGCCTTGGGTCACCTAGGTGACACTTGGACAACTTCCTTAAAAGGCATATGCCTCAGAGAGTCTCGCCTTTAGGTTGAGAATATAGCAGCGGGCAACGAGATAGCAGTGAGATAGCTGTGAGTGACGAAATAGCAACAAGATTTCAACTAAGAGCAGCGACATAGCAGCAAGAGAGCTTTAGTTTGTTCCCTTCCAGGGCTTCTACTATGGTTATATTAGTTGTCCATTCTATTTTGTAGCCCAAACAATTCTAATATGGTTTCCAAACAAGCCCAGGCTGTAAATACTTCTGTTCTAGTCCTTATTTATTTGCTATTGTTTTTATCATGTAATAATTAACTCTTAAACGATTTTACCTTTTATCATAAACTATTTCGTGTGAGTGTGTAATTATATACATATACATTTATATGTATACACATTTATTTCTATATGCATTTTTTGAAGTACAATATACGTATATAAAAATATACATTGTAAACAACTCATCACCTTATAGGCTCTCTTAGACTCCTGGCCATGCCACGCCTCTCCTTAAAGCCTTGACAAACACTAGATAGGTTCTGGTACCTGAACTTATCAAACTTCTCTGCATGAATTATATGTACTATTTGCCTAACACCACCATCCTACACTTGCAATCTGACTTTTTCATCGGGAAGAAATAAACTATATCGTACCTTGAGGCCGTTCTGAGGGTAACATTCAGACTGAAGTCTTTATAAGTTTGTTCTGTTTGATCATACTAATTTTGGGGCCTTCCTCTATGTCTACTTTCTTTTTTATTATCACTGATATAATTGCTACTCCATCAACTGAGAAACAAAAGAGAAACAGAGATGGAAAAAGTGAAATTCAGACTTACCTTGTTTGCTTTTTCCCTCAAAGAAGCCTGAGGAGATTCACAACATTTCACCACGACATCCTTGTTTTCACTAAAATAAGATGTGACAATAGAAAAATGTTCATTATCTTTTTTCCTCAAAATTGCCTCGAGGACACAGACAGCTTTCACGCGGACCTGAAAGAAATTACAATTTCAAAAGGCAAATAAGTGACGGACTTTATTGACAGTCGTAGAGTTTGTCTGCAGTCTAGTTAATGAAAAACAGTCGTCAGATTTTGCATGAAGTAAATCTAGATCAATTATGGAATTTTAATTATCAAATACAACTTCCTCTTTGCATAATATGCATATTTACTTGTGTGGTCATACTTCACATTATTGTAAATTATTTTAATTCAGAAGCATAAAGGGAATGCATGCCTGCCACAAATGTGATTGGAGCTTTGATTCAAGAGCATAACTTAGAGCCAGTGCATCCAATTTTGAGGCCTCCATAAGAAAAATATGAAGGGCATCTCTAGTGGGTTGTAAACGCACTCCACCAGATGTTACAATGGTCTCTAACAACCTCTCCTCGCGAGTCTTGCTATCTGAATAACTTGAACTTGAGCTCCCATTGGTTGTCTCTGTCTGTGTTGTTTTGAGATCTTGGGCCCAAGTTCCACCGGTCACAGTATTCGAGAACCGAGAAGAAGGCTGAGTATCAGTTCCATGTTCAACTCCCTCATATCGATCCGAGTAATCCATTTCTGTAGTTAATGACCTTCGAAGATTTGGACTCCTATAGCTTCCGGTTTCATTCTTTTTCTGTGACGGAGCGTGCGCTAAGCTATTCAATCCCTGCTTGATTTTTGCACTTCCAAGACCAACCACCTCACTTAAAAAGGACTTCTTATCTTCCGATTGCATGTCAAAGTTGGTATTACCAAACCCTTGTATTCGCTGAGTAAGATCATCAGCAGGTGCTGGCTTATTATCATCTGTAGAAAATATAGCAGATAATGCTTCCTGCGCCGTGGAACGCACAGACTTATTCAATGCATCCCCCTTCAACGGATCCAACTGGCCTTTATAGTGAATCAACTGGCGTACTGCCACTGAATTTCTTTGCATTTCCCTCCTAAACTCCACACCAGACTTTCCCACTGCATACTTGATTAGTCTCAAAGCCTACATATATATTGTTGAAAAATTAGCATCAATATATCTTAAATTTTTCTTAGGCAGAGTTTGTAATAGTTCATCCATAAACCATAATACACAGTGCTTAATTCTAGTACTTTAAAGCCAACTAGCCAGTAACTACCTCGGAAAAAGTAGTCTCCATTAAAAGTTTAAACATTTTAACAAATATATTGTATACCAAAATTTACAGTCCACTAAGTTGCATTAGTATCAACTACATAAACCGATTGTACGGTAAGAGAATGTGATTCTCAATGATACATTTAGAAAATCACAAGATGTGGCAGTTCAGCTCTTTGCAGGGTTCATGTAGTTTAGAAAGCAATGACCCTATGTAGAATTCACTAGTAAATTTAAGCTAATTTCCTTGTATTAATTTATATATATAATTTATCATACACCCTTTTTTCCATACAACAAAGTCCCATTTTGACTTTTAGAAGTCAATTTACAAAATCCTAAAATTCAAATTTAATGTGATTCATATAAGTACTAAAAATAACAAAATTTGTAATCCAAGTATTTGGCTAGTTTACAACAATGGCAATCCTACTGACTCAAAAATTAAATGAATTCACCAAATTCAAAATTATAATATTTTTCAAATTGATTTCATGATATCAAAACTAAAAATTTTCAGTGAATCTCATCGACTCCAAAAAAAATCCCATTTTTGACTATTTTTCAAGTCAATTTACAAAATCCTAAAATTTAAAATTAATGCAACTCATATAAGCATTAAAAACAATAAAAATTGTAACCAATAGTGTTTTAGATGGTTTACAACAACAGTGATCCTATGGCCTAAAAATCAAATGAATTCACCAAATTTTGACAATTTTAGTATTTTACATAAATCAAGATAAAACTTTTTAAGTGCATCTCATCAGCTCAATCTAAACTTCAAATAAAATACAATCACACCCCAATTAAGATACTGATAAAAAAAACCCAAATTAAAAAGAACCAGATCTGGATAAACTAAATAACAAATATACCTTCTGTTTGACAATTGGGCTTTTATGTTCTAGGCGCTTGAAGATGAATTCAGAGACTTCTTTAACTATACTGACATGAGAAGATCCAAGCAACTCACAAATTTCCTCCAATTTGTAAACTGGGGCCACCTTATCTTCATCTGATGTTGCCCCATCTATCATCCTTGACCTCCAGTATGATTCCACCGCCCTCCTGCTGGAATCCATCTCTCGTTTTTCTTAATTTCAAAATTTGTTCCTGTTTTATGACCGAGAAAAACCCTTTTCTCCTCTTGAACTGAATACAATATTATTATTTTTATGTTATTATGATGATTAGGAATTGTGGGTTTTTGTATGGGAAGAAGAAGTAGTTGGCATGAGAGAGGGATTGAAATTTTGGAATCGAGGTGTTTTGCGACTTGGGTAGCCTTTTTCCATGGCTTAAATACCCTTTAATCCTTAAAGTATACACTTTTTATAATTTTAACCCTATTATTTCTATTTTAAGAAATTAAACCTCAATGTATCTAAATTTTTATAAATTAAACATTTGGGCCACCGAATTTAGCATTTTTTTATCCAAATAAGTTACTTGACTTAAAATGAAAGGATAATTAAATCTTTTAACCGTATATATCATTTATATTAGCTCCATTTTTTTTCACATTTTTCCTTTTCATCATACAATAATCACGTCTCTACAATTTTATGTGTTTTTAAAAATATTTATGTTTATCTTTAATATGAGAAATTTAGGAGTAGTTTGATAAAAACTGAATGAATCTGAATAAAAAAAATTATTTGATAATTAACATGTCTGAAACATCTGAATAATATAATTTTATTATTTTACCCCTCTGAAAAAATTTAAAATTGTTGTAAATTTATTTCATATTACTTAATATAATAGTTAATATTTTTTTGGTTTTTTTAATTTTTTTTACTTTATTCAGCTGCTCATTCAGTCAAAAAAATCTGACTTAGTCATTCAGTTCAATCATCTGATCGATTCAGTCATTCAGACGATTTTTTTTTCAAAACAAACGCTCTTAATGGCTGACCGATTCAGTCATTCAACCATTCAGATGTATTCAGTTCTAAATAAATAACTCCCAAGTCTTTTAAGAGTATATCGTTTATATTGGCTTCAATTTTTTTTACTTATTTTTTTCATCATACATTAACCATGTGCTTATAATTTTATGTGTTTCCAAAGATATTTAAGAGTGAAATTACCAAAAATACTCATTCGGATCAATTTTTACACGTCGCTCTGAGCAAAAAATGGATAAAACCGAATTAGATCGAATTTTTTTAATCGAATTATTTCGATTATTCGGTTATTTTTTATAATTCGATTATATCAGAATTTATTTTCACTTTTCGGGTTCGGATTTGATTTTGATTCTTAGTTATTCAGTTAAACCGAATAACCGAAATAAAAAAATCTACCGCATTTGTTATTCATAGATATTTAGTCTACCTGCTTTGTTATTGCACTGCCCACTGATTGTCAGTTTTGCACTTGATTGTTAATCTTGTACTATCAGGCGCCAACAAGAGGAAACAGCAAAGAGACAGGAAGAAGCAATTCGGAAAAAAGTAAACATCTGTCATCTTCTCTAATATTCCTCTGCCGTTCTTGTCCAGATCTGTGGCAGTAAACATTTCTCATGTGACGCCCCCAAAATAGGTATACATCACCTATTTTGAGTCGTCAAATACATGGTACATAATACAAATACAAACTTAAATATACAACATGAGCTGTGAGTTTTAATACAAATATTGTCTTCTAGACAGTATTCAAACTCAAAATAAGTCCTCATTTATTATCACACTATTTCACAGAATAGTGAGGACTACTAACGCAAACATATGGATCCTCACTCCATTTTTCGACTAGTCACAACTATATTCTCATTTCCTGAAGAGAACAATGAAAGCAAAGGGTGAGCTCAACTAGCCCAGTAAAAAATATTATGACTAAGATAATGCAGAATAAATTATCGTTAGCCTTCAATAGTGTTAAACTGATAAAATATAATAAACATCAAGTTTAACTGCAGCAGAACAAGCAATCCATAAGAAGAGTCAAGTAGATCATGATATCTACTATCTTCTATGATTTAAAAAGTTTATCATCAATTTTATCGTTGAGACTCAGCTTAATAAGTAATCCACATCATCGAATCATCCATGCACTACGCCCAAGGATATTCATTAGTATCACGACCACGAATTATCCATGCACTACGGGCCAAGGATATTCGTGTTTTCATCAATGGTCATGATCATGCCAACAACTGTCCCTTAATGCACTACGGGCCAATACAGACTTTTACCACATCATTTGTAATATTACGGTCATGATTATACCGAATAATCCATTGTCATAATCATATCAATCAATAGTATATCTGCGCACGTATGCCACATATGACTTTTATCACAATATAAGCATGAGGATGGTGACAATGATATAAGAATTCAATTAAAAGAAAGCAAAGGATAAATTTTTAAAGATTTATAATTTAATTTATCCAGAATTCAATAATGTCCAAATTGTCAACATGATACTATTTTGTGGAGTAAAATTCAAGAATAATATTGTATCAAAAATGATTTGGACCAAAAAGAAATTAATTTTTATTATGAATAGTACCCCAAGTGAATAGTAACCGAGTGAATAGTACCCCGTGAATAGTAATTCGGGAATAGTATCCCGTGAATAGTACTCTGGCATAAAAATGTTAAAACTTATCAAGAATACTCAGAATAATATTTTCATGAAAAGATACTGAATGAAGCGCAAATATCAAGGATATTATACTAATTTCATGGAGTGTAGAAGCCAAAACTTAGCGAAACGAGTATAGAATTCGAAATCTGAAACGAAATAATATTACTTACATACTACAAAGTATGGAAGAAAATATTATTTCATACGAATACTGAACAAAAATAATATCCCTTACCTTAAAAAGAAGAGTATTCCAACTGGTATAGTGGGGATATTTTTGAAGAAAACTTATACTGTTTTCTACGCTCAAAGCTTCCTAAAACTCGAAAGAAATACGCTCAATATTATAAAAGAAGAATTCTCTGATTCTGGTGTAATTTTTAATTTTAAATAAGCATCATATTTATAGGAGAATAGAAAGGATACTATTTGGAAAATCACGGATGCAACAGTTTTAGAAAATTCACAGATGCCTTATTAACAATCACGGACGACTGAAATCTTTCTTCCAAGCAAAAAAACAAAAATATAACATATATATATATATAAACACATGTTATATATTATATATATACACCCACCATCACATGCCATCCCTTTTTCTTTCTTACATCCCGTGATTCCATTTCATTCCCCCCACACTTTTTCTTTTCTTCCAACGTGGGCCCCACATGTTCCCTCCACCAATATATCACCATCACATGTGGATCCCATATAATATATATACTGAATAATCTTCTAGCGATTATTTTGAAAAATAGGTAAATGGAGGTCCATAAAATAAGCAAAATTTACATCAAATACTTCATAAAAATTCCTTCAATATTTTTAACAACATTTATTCATCATTATTATTATTCGCAATATTTAACAACCAGATCATTCCCATGACAGAGGGGGCTTTTCAATAAGGATTTCTCCATATTGGCGCGTAATTAGGTGACCAAACCTCTCCTTGATAAAACTTTCTAGACATTATCAATATTGCAAATAATAATATGAATAACTGTATCCTCTCAATTATTGATTTAATAATATATAAAATATAGACAATAATTGAATCAAATAACGTGAGATACTATGCAGCAATTAGTGCAACAATAATTGAATATAAATGAGTGACTTCTCACGTAAGCATCAATAATCAATACCGTGTGCTACTAGGCAACCACGCGTATTACTATACTTTTAACACCAGGTATTTCAACAGTTAACGGTAAAACTTTTGCCGTTATTTTCATAAAAAGATATTTATGTCATTTTCTAACTCTGACAATAATTTCGTTGTGGGATCCACCAATGATTGTGCCATCGTACGAATATTCTCTGTTAAATTAATATTCCCCGACCAATCGAATATTATATAACAACTTGCATACTTTGCAAAATTTATAAATATTACTCACAACTATAACATTATATCAAATCCACACCATAATATTCAAAAATATATTTCGAGAAAAATTAATCTTTATTTATGAAAATTGGGGTCTTACAACATCCCTTTCTTATGAAATTTTGTCCTCAAAATTAGGGTACGTACCTGGTATGTCGAAGATGTGACGCCCCCAAAATAGGTATACATCACATATTCTGAGTCGCCAAATACATGGTACAGAATACAAATACAACCTTAAATATACAACATGAGCTGTGAGTTTTAATACAAATATTATCTTGAGGAAGAAATGCGAATCTAATATACAACATGAGATGTGACGCCCCCAAGTTGAAGAAATGCGAATTCTGGCTTGAGGAAGTAGAATTCCTTGGGCATGTAGTATCAAGTCATGGAATATTTGTTGACCCAGCAAAGATTGAAGCAATTCAAAGCTGGGAGCAACCTAAATCAATGACCGAAGTACGTATCTTTCTCGGTTTAGCTGGTTATTATCGGAGATTCGTGGAAGGATTTTCTCGAATCGCTACTCCATCGACTCAAATTGACTCGGAAGATACAAAGTTCTATTGGAGCTAAGAATGTGAGAAGAGTTTTCAAGAACTTAAGAGGAGAATCATTTCTAAACCTGCTTACGACAATACCATCCGGCTCGGAGGATTTGTCATCTATAGTGATGCTTGAGCAAAGGGTTGGGATGTGTTCTCACGCAATACGGAAAAGTCATAGCCTATGCCTCAAGACAACTCAAAGAATATGAGAGGAAGTATCCTACTCATGATCTAGAGTTAGCAAATGTTGTCTTCGCACTAAAGATTTGGAGGCATTACTTGTATGGGGAGAAGGTGGAGATCTTTACGGATCATAAAAGCCTCAAATATTTCTTTACTCAAAAGGAACTCAACACGCGACAACGACATTGGCTTGAATCTGTTGAAAGATTATGATCATACCATCCAATACCATCCCGAAAAGCGAACGTGGTAGTGTGGCATTGAGTAGAAGATCATATGCAAGTCGAAAAAGATATTATTGTCAACGCAATGCCCATTTTGTGTGACTTGAAATGGATGGAGATAGAGTTAAAGACTCAGGGGACCCGTGTGATGATGGCAAATATACGAGTAAAACCAACTTTAATCGATAAAGTTAAAAGGCGCTCAAGTTCTGCACGGAGCGGATCGCGTATGAGGAAGAAAGTGCAAGAAGGTGCTATCTGGGAAGCAAGAATTGATGAAGAAGGAATACTTGAGTCAACTCCGGACTTTGTGTTCCTAACGACCGATTTAAAGTATAAAATCATGATGGGCGCACAAACACACCGTTTTGAAATCCATCTCGGGACTACCAAAATGTATCATGATATTCGTGGCATACATTTTGGTGGAGCAATATGAAGAGAGAGATAGCGTTGTTTATCTCAAGGTGTCTAACTTGTCAACGAGTTAAAGCGGAGCATCAAGTACCAAAAGGTCCATTGTAACCACTTTAAAATTCTAGAATGGAAGTAGGAGCACATTACCATGGATTTCGTTACCGGTCTTCCTAAGGTTTCTCAAGGCATAGATGCGATTTGGGTCATTATTGATCGATTGACCAAGTCTGCTCATTTCTTACCGATCGAGAAACTTATACACTTGAACGCCTCTTGCTCAGTATGTATATAAACGAGATTGTAAGACGCATGGTATCTGCCTATCCATAGTTTCGATCGAGACCCAAGATTCACTTCACGATTTTGGGTTAGTTTGTAAAAGCTATGGGCACATACTTACGATATAGCTCGGCATATCATCCTCGGGACAGACGGACATATCGAGAGAGGACTATTCAAACTCTTGAAGATCTATTAAGACTACGTGTCCTTGATTTCAAGGAAGTTGGGACAAGTTCTTACCATTGGTGGAGTTTTCCTACAACAACAGCTATCAAGCAAGTATTGGCATGGCTCCATTCAAAGCGTTGTATGGAAGAAAGTGTCGCTTCTCGGATCTTTGGGATGAGGTGGGTGAAGCAACGTTGTTGGGACCGAAGTTGGTACGTATGACTCACCGAAAAGATTCAAACGATCCGACAACGATATAAAAATCTCACAAGATCGACAAAAGAGTTATCTTGATCTTCATCGAAAGGGCGTGGAATTCGATATAGAGATCATGTGTTGTTGTCGTGTTGCTCCATGGAAAGGAGTTACAAGATTTGGAAAGAGAGGAAAACTCAATCCTCGATTCATCTACCATTTTTAATCCTCGTAGAGTAGGAACGTGGCATATAGACTCGCTTTTACGCTTAAGTATGTCTCGTGTTCATAATGTTTTTCACATATCCATGTTACGTAAATACGTGAAAAACCCGAACCACATTATTGAGTTAGAATCGGACGAAATAGCGGAAGATTTGACGTATAAAGAGGTTCCTGTTCAAATCTTGGATAAGAAGGAACATATTCTACGCTCCAAGGTTATACCTCAAGTCAAAGTTTTGTGGAGAAACCACGATGTTGAGGAAATGACTTGGGAGTTAGAATCTGAAATGAAATCAAGGTATCCTTACCTCTTCGACATACCAGGTACGTACCCTAATTTCGAGGGCGAAATTTTATAAGAAGGGGAGGTTGTAAGACCCCAACTTTTATAAATAAAGATGAAACAGGAGACTGCAATGTCAGATAAAGTATGACATGTCACATCAGCAGTTTACCTCTGTCAACTCGAGATCTGTGAAGATATTTGAATAGCCTTCAATGGCTACTTTCAAACGAAAGGATTGGTGTAAGACCCCGAAATTTTTAAATAAAAAGGAATTTCCTTTATTTATTATTTTGAAATAGTAAGGGTTGATTTGATTAATGTGGATAGTTAAGGGTTAAATACGCAAATATTTCAAAATAAGCAAGTGGTTATAAAATATTCATTATCGTCGGGGAATATTCGTTTGGTCGTGGAATATTAAATGCTCGTCAGGGAATATTCGTGCGACGGTAGCAGCCCATGTGTGGCCCCCCATAACTGAAAGCGATTGGATGAAGAAAACGACAAATATAAGTTGTTTTTAAATAACTACAGTAGTTATTACTGATTATCTTGTTGGAATACCCGGTGGTTAAAACCACACTAATACGCGTTGTTGAACAAAGATAGCACACGGTATTGCACTAATTATTGATTCTTACGTGAAGGCACTACTCAATAATGGTTACGATAATTCTTTGTCAATGTTTTATTGAGTTAATAATTGTCTGCGTTGATATTTTATATTCTTTGTTGTTTGATAATTGTCATTACACGGTATTTTTCATTATCGAAGCAATAATTCATATTATCTGAATAATATTATTAGATAACATTATTGGCAATGTCTAGAAAGTTCTCATCTAAGGAGAGGTTTGGTCACCTAATTGCGCGCCAAGATGAAGAAATTCTTATTGGAAGCCCTCTTTCTTTTGAACCGCACGGTTGTCAATATTGTGATTCTGTAATATTATTTGTGAATAATTAATTATTGATTTATATGATGAGGAAAATATTGATTTTATGTGGATATAGATGGAGAAAATTTTTAAAATGACAATTGTTGAAAATTAATATTTTATCTTTTTCGATAAAATAATTCATTTAAATATATTATTTTAATAATATATTAACGGTGATATTTTTACAACGAATGTGGGATATATGAGTATACGAGGAGGAAAGAGTATTTTGTTGCAATAAATGTTTAAAACATGTTAAACATGTCGGTGGACCCCATTTATTGATTTGAAATTTGATTATAAATTGTAAAATCGCCTGCTTTGTGGATTTCGGTCAATTTCTATTTGGAATTTGGAAAAACTTTCTTCTGCAAAGTTGTAGAGAATTGAAATTCCTATAAAAACTCGGGAGATTCAAATTTTCTGATGAAAGGGCTATTTATTATGAATTATTGAAGTTCCAAAGCTCTCAAATAATTGATTTTGGGAGTTTAAAATATTTTTTGTAAGAAAAACGTTTTTGTTGTAATTGAGTGGCTCACATGTGTTATAAATGATCTGAAATCAGATTTCTAAGGTGGGCTTAAATATTTTTAAGAAATATTATTATTTTATTAAATTTTCGCTTTGGTGTTCTAAGCATTTTCCTATAAATAGGGTGTTTAGGTTAGAATTGAAAATCACACCGTAAACTCAAGTTTTCTCTCTATATTATCGGCGTATTCTTGTGAGTATTTTGAGTATACTTTGAGTATTGCTAGACGGTGCAAGTTTCCTCAAACCTATACCCTATTCTAAATGTAAGACCGATCTTTCGAGTAAGGGATATTATTTTTTTGTAATGATATTATTTCTTCAATATCATTATCTTTGAAATGTTGATCTGAAGTTTTATCAAATTTGAAACTTTTTCATGCCTGAGTTACTATTCATGGGTTACTATTCACGAGTTACTATTCATGAGTTACTATTCACGAGTTACTATTCATTCAGTACTATTCATGCGAAGCGTGAAGATGTTTTTGTGGAATTTCTATCTTTTGGTGTCTGAGTTACTATTCACGATATCTGACTATTCACGATATCTGACACTATTCACGATATCTGATCTTATTCAATAGAAAAATAAAATTTCTTCTTTTCGTCCAAAACATCTATTCGGATACTAACTCCGATTGTATCCATGTTTTGATCATTCTTGAATTTTACACCACTATGATTATTTTTGAGTATTTTTGGATGTGGATAAAACCAAGTACAAATCCTTAATCCTTAATCCTTGTCATTTTGTTTCAATTGGATTCGTTTCTTTAAAAAAAAAATATTTTCATCATCCTCGGTCTTAAATGATGATATTATGGAATATCTTTGGCTTGTAGTGCAAAGATGAATGATTTCTTAAGAATATCTTTGGCTGTGGTGCAAAGATGAATGATTTCTGAAGAATATCTTTGGCCCGTAGTCAAAAAGATGAACAGTGTTTAAATAAACATGACCAATCGATGAATATCTTTGGCACATGAGTGCAAAGATGAATATTTGATTCGTGATGTATATTGATTGATGTTACGGGGATAAAAGATAGACGATGAACTTTTAAATTCATACATGTAAGATAGTAGTTTGCATTCTCTACTTAACTCTTCTAATGAATTATTATTTCATTGCGAATATTGATTTAAAATTTGTTGTCTATTGTATTCTATTATATTTTTCCTGTTGAAGACTAACGATAATTTGTTGTATATTATCTTAGTCATAATATTCTTTACTTGAAGCTAGTTGAGCTCACCCTTTTCCTTTTGTTCCATTTTTCTCGGGGCGAGAATATAGCGAGTACGAGTCGGGGTATGGAATGAAGGTTTTAGAAAGGATTGTTTAGTAGTCCTCACCATTTTTGTAAAATAATGTATCAATAAATGTGATGAGGATTTAATTGAGTATAGATATTGTCTAGAAGATAATATTTGTATTCAAACTCACAGTTTTCTTGTTGTAATAATAAAGTTGTAGTTGTTTACATACCATACGTATTTGACAACTCAGAATAGGTGATGTATACCTATTTTGGGGGCGTCACAATTGGGAAGGAGTATAAATGAGAAAGAGCTTCAAAGATCAAGGGTTGTTGGAGTTGCCGAGTTTTGGAGAAAAAGGTGGACTGTTCTAAACCAAGAGAAAAAGTGAGTCCGAAGACTCACTCTACGATCCACCAAGAACACTCAGATACATGCAAAGGAAGAAGTAGAAGTGAGAGTTCTACTATGTAGAAGTGAGAGTTCTACTACAAGAAGAGTGATCTGAACTACCGAGAGAAAGAAGAGCATTATGTCATCTTGATGTCCATCATGGGAAGACTCTAAGTACAATAGAGAAGTGCCTACATCATCTTAGCAAGTCCATCATGAGAAGGCATCAAGTAGCGAAGAAGGAATATCAAAATGCCATTTTGGTGTCAAGCGAGAAAGCTTCAAGTACCTAACGGAAGAGCTTACGATCATCTTGGAAGCCTATCATATGCGACCATCAAGTACAAATGAGAAGGATCTTCAAGGCGGGTTCATAAAGGGGTCATCCGAAGTGGTTGAAATGTATCAAGAAGAAGTGAGCATCATGCAACACTCACCGCACTTCAAGGATGATCAAGCCAAGTCGCTAAGATAGAAGATGTTCGAGCATGAAGACATCTTAGCAACTCAAAGACCAACTCCAACAACAACAAATAAACAACTCAACAAAGCCGTGGGCACGAGGGGTCCTTGTCCAAAGGACTAAACAAAGCAAAGCCGAAGGGTCCTTGTCCTGGAGGGACTAAACGAAGTTCCAAGCCTGGTTGGGCAAGAGTTCCTAGTGGAACTAGAGGAGTCCCAAGGTCAGCCCTTGAAGATTTCTTAGTGAACTGAAGTCCCAAGGCAGCTGGCCTTGAAGGAATCTTAGTGATTCAGGGTGTTGCCCTTCCTTAGTGGAAATCATGCTAGTTTAAAGCAGAAGAGTGGATTAGGAGCTTGAGTCTCTGAACCACTTAAAACCCCTTGTGTCTTCTACATTATGTCATTTACATTATGTACTATAACTGCTATAACTGCTATGTATGTTTTAACGCTTACAACTAAACTTACTCTACGAACAATGTATGTACGATTATGAATATATCAATGAAAGGGATCTTTTACTTATTCCACTGTGCTTGAAAAGATTCTTATGTTTGTCATATGCTAATTTAATAGCTATACAAAATAAACATGAAAAGTATTTGAAATAAAAAGAATCTATTCAACCCCCCTTCTAGATCTATTGTGCCCTCTGGGAACTAACAGAGTATTCATATGAAAAGGAGAAATTTGAGAAATTACAATAGTTATGGGTGTTGTTAAATTGTTCTATGTTGATGAATATGTTAGCAATCATGTTTATGATAGTTTTATATTTATTTTATATGTTAATTTCACTGTTTTGTGGGTGAAATTCGTGTTTGCTAGGCTAAAGTCGGCTACTATTCATAGCCGACTCTGCTTCTGTCTGTGCACCAGCGCATAATATATCACTGTCATAAAACAAGGGTTAATTAAGGAAATCAATATATCACATAATATCCCTATATACTGACCAACTAACAAATAAGCTTAGGTAGGACACACTAGCGAAGGATTTACTCGTCTCTCCCTCCTAGTTCTATTCCCCGATCTCCGCCAGAGATCATATCCCTAAGCTCGATACCAACCGTGGCGCCCCCAAAATAGGTCCATTCCATCCAACCCATTCTGAGTCGCCAAATACATGAGTACGTAAATAACTACAACTTTATTATTACAACATATAAATCTGTGAGTTTAAATACGAGATATTGCCATCTGCAGACAATATCCACACGCAAATAAATCCCCATCATAATTATTGATACATTATTTTGCAAAAATGGTGAGGACTACTAAACAACTCTCTCTAACCTTAATTACATTTTGACTAATAGTACTGCCATACATTCTCGCCTCCCGAGAAGAAAAATGGAACAATAAGGAAAAGGGTGAGCTCAACTAGCCCAAAGAAGAATATTATGACTAAGATAATATACAACAAATTATCGTTAGTCTTCAACGAGGAAAAATCTAATAGAATACAATAGACAACCGGTTTTAAATCAACAATCTGCAATGAAACAACAATTCATTAGAAGAGTTAAGTAGAGAATGCAAACTACTATCTTCTACATGTATGAATTTAAAAGTTCATCGCTCATCTTTTATTCCCAGTAACATCAATCAATATATATCTGGAATCAAATATTCATCTTTGCTCTGATGCAAAAGATATTCATCACTGGGTCATGTTCATCTAAACACTGCTCATCTTTTGCACTACGGGCCAAAGATATTCATCGAAATCATTCATCTTTGCACTACAGGCCAAAGATATTCAATAATATCATCATTTAAGACTGAGGATGATGAAAATATTTTAAAGGAAACGAATCCAGTGAAACAAAAGAACAAATATTAAGGATTCGTATTCAAGAATGATCAAAACATGGAAACAATCAAAACTAGTATCCATAATAGATATTTTGGACAAAAAGAAGAAATTTCATTTTTCTATTGAATAATCTTAGTATTAAGTGAATAATTATGCATATCGTGAATAGTCTTAGTATACGTGAATAATAGTAACTCAGACACCAAAAGATAGAAATTTCACAAAAACATCTTCACGCTTCGTGAATAGTACTCATGAATAGTAACTCGTGAATAAGAACTTCGTGAATAAGAACTTTCATGAATAGTAACTCGTGAATTGTAACTCATGAATAAGTAACCCCAGACATGAAAAAGTTCCAAATTTGATAAAATTTCCAACCAATATTTCGCATAATGATATTGAAGAAATAATATCATTTTCGAATAAAATAACATCCCTTACCTCGAAAAGACAAGTCTTAGTTGAAACACCTGGATATAAAGCTATGACTTGAACTTGCAGACCGTATAGCAATACTCAAAGTATACTCAAAATACTCACAAGAATACGCTCGATAATATAGAGAGAAAACTTCGATTTACGGTGTGATTTTCAATTCTAACCTAAGCACCTATTTATAGGAAAATGCTTAGAACACCAAAGCAGAAAATTTAATATAATATTAATATTTACAAAACACATTCCTACGCCCACTTTGAAATCTGATTTCAGCCACCAAGCACATGTTAAACATGGCCACCAACATTTGAAAAACGTTTCTCTTAAAAAACATAATTAAAACTTCCAAAAATCAATTATTTCGGAGCTTCGGAACTTAAATAATTCATAATAAATAGCTTTTTTATCAGAAAAATTCAAAACTCGCGACTTTCCATAGGAAATTCCATTATCTACAACTTTGCAGAAGGAAGTTTTTCCAAATTCCAAACAGAAATTAACCGAAATTCACAAACGGGCGATTTTACAGGCTATAATTAAATTTCGGTCAAGAAATGAAATTCATCCACCGACATACAAAAATATGTGTTAATCATTTAATGCCACAAAAATACTCTTCCTCCTCATATACTCACATATCTCACATTCATTATAAAAATATCACCGTTAATATATTATTAAAATAATATATTTAAATGAATTATTTTATCAGAAAAAGATAAAATATTAATTTTCAACAATTGTCACATTAAAAATTTTCCCCATCTATATCCACATAAAATCAATATTTTCCTCATCATATAAATCAATAATTAATTATTCACAAATAATATTACAGAATCACAATCTTGTGAACCAGTAGCGGTTCCAAGAAAGAGGGCTTTCCAATAAAAATTTCTCCTTACTGGCGCACAATTAGGTGACCAAACCTCTCCTTATACAGAACTTTCTAGACATTGCCAATAATATTTTCTAATAATATTATTCAGATAATATGAATTATTGCTTCGATAATGGAAAATACGTATGTAATGACAATTTATTGAAACAACAATATATATAAAATATCAATCGCAAATTATTGAATCAATAAAATAAAATATTTGAATAGTAATTACCGTAACAATTATTGAGTAGTGTCTTCTTACGTAAGAATCAATAATTGGTGCAATACTGCAAAGTCTTCGCTCAACAACGCGTATTAGTGTGTTTTAACCACCGGGTATTCCAACAAGATAATCTTGTAACAACTACGCCAAGTATTTATAAACAACTTATATTTGTCGCTTTCTTCATCCAATTGCTTTCCGTTATGGGGCCCACAAAAGACAGTAAATCGTGCGAATATTCCTGACACGATGCGAATATTTCACAACCAAGCGAATATTCCCCGACAATAATGAATATTTTATAACCACTTGCTTATTCGAAATATTTGCGTATTTTACCCATAACTATCCACATTAATCAAATCAACTCTTAGTATTTCAAAATAATAAATAGAGGAAAATAAATTTCATTTATTAATAATTTGGGGTCTTACAACCTCCCCTCCTTATGAAATTTCGTCCTCGAAATTGACGTACGTACCTGGTGTTTCAAAAAGATGAGAATACCTCGCTTTCATTTCCGTTTCCAACTCCCGGGTCATTTCCTCAATAGCATGGTTTCTCCACAAAATTTTAACTTGTGGTATAACCTCGGTACATAGGACATGTTAATTCCTATCCAAGATCTTGACAGGTACCTCCTCGTACGTTAAGTCTTCGGCTATCTCATCCGGTTCTAACTCAATGACGTGGTTCGGGTCGTCCACATATTTACGTAACATCGATCGTGAAAAAACGTTATGAACACGCGTCGTACTTGGCGGTAAAAAGCGAGTCTATAGGCCACGGTTCCTATTCGATCGAGAATTTCAAATGGATTAATAAATCGAAGGTTTGAGCTTTCCTCACCTCACCGATTCTCGCTTTTGAAATAACAACTTCTTGCACCTCCTTCTTCAAATTCATCACTCCGGGTGTGTAGCTTGAACAACTTTAACTTTATCGATTATAGTCGATTATACTCGTATATCATCACGTGGGTACCTAGAGTTTTCATCTCCATCTCTATTATTTGTAAATTATACTGAAATGAGTCTTTGACAATATCGTACTCGTCGTTTGTATATACGATCTTCTACTCAACACGTCATTACCACGTTAAACTTTTCGAAGATGGGCATGGTCGAGAACATGTCTTTGAAATGAGTCTCCTCTTGAGTTCTTGAAGCTCTTCGCACATTCCTTGCTCCATTCAATTTTGTATCTCTCGATTTTAGTTGCGTTAATGGAATAGCGATTCGAGAATATCCTTGAACGAATCTCCAATAATAACCAATTAAGCTGAAAGCTACATATTTCGATTCTGAAACTTAGGTTGTTCTCAATCGTGACTCATATCCCAACCTTGGATAGCATGTTACAATGACACCTATCGGTTTACTATCGCATCGAAACCTACGGAGAGTGCGGCTTGCTTGCATTCCACAAAGGAAGTCACCGGATAAAGGCTCGGTTACCAAATTCTATAGTTGAATTTTAACTCCACGAAGTTCAATAGGAGCCATTCGATATGAGATTTTAGAAATGAGTTTTTGTCTGGGGTTCAAAGTCGATACAAAATTTAATATCGATCTTTGGGGAGTAAACGAAGAAATTCTTGAAATACGTCATGAAAATCAATAACAACGGAATATTATTCAAATTTGGCGTGTCTTTATTCAAATCCATAACATTGACTAAGAAAACTTGACATCCGTAATAAACGAATGACTTCATGGCTTGATATGAAAATGTTTGACTACAATGGTTTGATTGCTTGAATTGAATAACGAGTTGCTTAGGAATATGAAAACTAACAACCTTACGAAAGTAATCAATTTCGGCGTGATGAGTAGTTAACCTTAAAATCACATCAAAAGCAAATATCTCTATAGAAATAAGGTTAACGGTGTAATGTGATAGTGCCAACTTGAATCAAGCAAGATTTCTAAATAACGGATGTAATGAAAGTTTCTCTAACTGAGTCTCCATAAATAGGTCAAAGTCTAATTTCTCCGTAGTCAAGTTCAAACGTTGAGCGTAGTAAAGAGAGATAATAGAATGGGTAGAACCCAGATCTAGTAAGGTATAAACTTCCCAAGAATTTATAATTAACTAACCCGTATAACTTCGTTCGGGTTCTCGCATTTTAATGGGAGTCCACGACAAACGCTCTTCCAAGAACCGTTGACTTTGACTTTTACGGGACATCCTTTTGAGTCACCATTCATTGTCTTTGGGTTTCGATACTTGCATATCTCGGCGATATGTCCTTCTTTTCCACAATTATAGCATACCTTAAACTGTTGTGGGCGGTTTGAATGATATGTCCCTCTTTTCGCATTTGTAACATACGACCGGTGGGTCTTTCTCCTCCTTGGAACCCGATTACTTCTTGTGCCGACGTCTTCACATGGTGGTTGTTGAATCTCCTCTTTTAAAATCTCCTCCCGACTCGCTTCTTCTATTTTCATGGCCACGATTACCACCAGAGTGGTTACCGCCTTTGTCCGTATTCTTCTTTCTCCGCCGGTTATCGTTATTACGATGATTTGCTATCTTCTTGTGATGATCTGGTTATGGTCCTTCATTGAACGTTACTCGTTACCTCGCTTCTAACAACCGAGCCTGCTGACAACATCCGAATAGAGAGAAAATTTATGAAAATGAGATCTTCGACATATCTTGGAAGTTTCAAACCTCTCGAAACATCCGCGTCATACGTTCCTCATTCTCCACCAAATGAGGTGCAAACACTCGATAACTCCGCGAACTTAGCCTCATCTTTGGGACACCATATGTTATTCTCGCTCCGATCTAATAAACTCCACTTCCTTCATATAGACGAATACTTTCGTGGAAGTACTTGTCATTGAACTGCTTTTAAACATCTCGACATGACATCTTTGAGTGCGGTTTGGATGGGTACGCTTCATAGATTCCCACCAAGAATGTCTCGCCTCATTACTGAACATAAAAGTAGCGAATGGAACTTTCGTTCCTTCGTGCATCCCAAGACATCGAATATCTTGGTAATTTGTTTGACCCACGTCTCCGCTTTAATCGGATCCGGCTTTCCCACAGATTACGTGGTCCCAACTCTTTGAATCGCTTGGTGTGACCACCCGTGAATTGCTATCATTTCCCTCGTATTTTGAACACGAGTCTCCTCGTCGATTTTGCATGAATCGCAAAAAGCTTCTAAACATCCCCTCGTTCATCATCTCTTTCGGTGTGTTGTTCACAAGAGGAACATTGCCAAACTGTTGCACGCTTCTCCTCGTTGGTGAGTCTGAGCGCTCTCCACGGTCTCATTTCCATTGTTAATATTCTCAATCGACATTCTCAAATCTTGTCATAAAAACAAGGGTTAATTAAGAAAATCAATATATCACATAATATCCCTATATCTTGACCAACTAACAAATAAGCTTAGGTAGGACACACTAGCGAAGGATCTACTGTCTCTCCTCCTAGTTCTATTCCCCGATCTCCACCGAGATCATATCCCTAAGCTTTGATACCAACCGTGACACCCCAAAATAGGTCCATTCCATCCAACCCATTCTGAGTCGCCAAATACATGGTACGAAATAACTACAACTTTATTATTACAACATATAAACTGTGAGTTTAAATACGAGATATTGCCATCTAGACAATATCCACACGCAAATAAATCCCCATCATAATTATTGATACATTATTTTACAAAATGGTGAAGACTACTAAACAACTCTCTCTGTAACCTTCATTCCATACCCCCACTAGTACTGCCACATTCTCGCCTCCCGAGAAGAAAAATGGAACAACAAGGAAAAGGTGAGCTCAACTAGCCCAAGAAAAGAATATTATGACTAAGATAATATACAACAAATTATCGTTAGTCTTCAACAGAAAAAATCTAATAGAATACAATAGACAACAAGTTTCGGATCAATATTCGTTTGGTTTGGGAATATTAATCTTTGTGGGAATATTCGCATGCGACGAGCAATCTTTTGTGGGTCCCATAACGGAAAGCGATTGGATGAAGAAAACGACAAATATAAGTTGTTTATAAATAACGGGCGTAGTTATTACAGATTATCTTGTTGGAATACCCGGTGGTTAAAACACACTACTATCTGCGTTGTTGAATAAGAAGAGCACTGCAGTATTGCACCAATTATTGATTCTTATGTAAGAAGGCACTTTACTCAATAATTGTTACAAGAATTAATCGCTCATTCGATTTTTATTTTATTGATTCAATAATTCTTTGCGTTGATATTTTATATTACCGTTGTTTCAATAAATTATCATTACACGATTTTTTTTATTATCGAGCAATAATTCATATTATCTGAATAATATTATTAGATAACATTATTGGCAATGTCTAGAAAGTTCATCTAAGGAGAGGTTTGGTCACCTAATTGCGCGCCAAGAAGGAGAGATCCTTATTGGAAAGCCCTCTTTCCTGAGGAGCATTCCGTTGTTTGCAAGATCGTGATTCTGTAATATTATTTGTGAATAATTAATTATTGATTTATATAATGAGGAAAATATTGATTTTATGTGGATATAGATGGAGAAAATTTTAATGTGACAATTGTTGAAAATTAATATTTTATCATTTTCGATAAAATAATTCATTTAAATATATTATTTTAATAATATATTAACTGTGATATTTTTATAATGAATTTGGGATATATGAGTATATGAGGAGGAAGAGTATTTTGTGGCATTAAATGTTTAACACATATTTTGTGTGTTGGTGGACACAATTATTAATAGAAATTTGATTATAGCACAATAAAATCGCCTGGTTTGTGGATTTCATCAATTTACATTTTGGAATTTGGAAAAATTTTCTTCTGCAAAGTTGTAGAAATTGAATTTCCTATAACAAATCGCGAGATTCGAATTTTCTGACAAAAGGGCTTATTATTATGAATTATTGAAGTTTTGAGTTCAAATAATTGATTTTTAGCGCTTTTAATTAATTATTTTGAGAAAAAGCGTTTTTGGTGAGTTTGTGAACCTCATTTAACATGTGCTATGGCTGAAATCAGATTTCAAAGGTGGGCTAAGGAATTTTGTTTATAAATAATATTATTATATTCAATTTTCTACTTTGGTGTTCTAAGCATTTTCCTATAAATAGGGAGCTTAGGTTAGAATTAAAAATTACACCAGAAACTTAAGTTTTCTCTCTATTTCTCTCTCAATATTTTGAGCGTATTCTTGTGAGTATTTTGAGTATACTTTGAGTATAGCTATACACGGTCTGCAGTTCAAGTCATAGCTTTATATCCTGTTTTTTATTTAAAATCTTTGTCTTTCGAGGTAAGGATGTTATTTTATTCGAAAATGATATTATTTCTTCAATATCATTATGCCGAAATATTGGTTGGAAATTTTTATCAAATTTGGAACTTTTTCATGTAGGGGGTTACTTATTCATGAGTTACTATTCACGAGTTACTATTCACGAAGTTACTTATTCATGAGTTACTATTCACGAAGTTACTATTCACGAGTACTATTCACGAAGCGTGAAGATGTTTTTTAGTGAAATTTCTATCTTTTGGTGTCTGAGTTACTATTCACGATATACGGCACTATTCACGTATACTGACACTATTCACTTATCACTAAGACTATTCACCAAAAATGAAATTTCTTCTTTTTGTCCAAAATATCTATTATGGATACTAGTTTTGATTGTTTCCATGTTTTGATCATTCTTGAATTTTACTCCACTCGATTACTTATGAAGTATTTTTGAACTTGGATTGTTTAAAATACTGAATCCTTAATATTTGTTCTTTTGTTTCACCGGATTCGCTTTTCTTTGAAATATTTTTCATCATCCTCAAATCCTAAATGATGATATTATTGAATATCATTGGCTCAGAGTGCAAAGATGATGATTTCTTGATGAATATCTTTGGCTCAGTAGTGAAAAGATGAACAGTGTTGAGATGAACATGACTCTATCGATTAATATCTTTGGCCCGTGGTGCAAAGATGAGCAGTGTTTAGATTAAATGACCAATCGATGAATATCTTTGGCACAGTAGTACAAAGATGAATATTTGATTCCGTATATATATTGATTGATGTTACGGGGATAAAATATCGACGATGAACTTTTAAATTCATATATAGAAGATAGTAGTTTGCATTCTCTACTTAATTCTTTCTAATGAATTGTTGTTTCCACTGCAATTGTTGATTTAAAACCGGTTTCTATTGTATTCTATTAGATTTTTCCTGTTGAAGACTAACGATAATTTGTTATATATTATCTTAGTCATAATATTCTTTACTTGGGCTAGTTGAGCTCACCCTTTTCCTTTTGTTCCATTTTTCTTCTCGTGAGACGAGAATGTAGCGAGTACTAGTCGAAAATATGGAATGAATGTTCTAGAGAGAGTTGTTTAGTAGTCCTCACCATTTTGTAAAATAATGTATCAATAATTATGATGGGGATTTATTTGCGGGATATTGTCTAGATGGCAATATCTCAGTATTTAAACTCACAATTTATATGTTGTAATAATAAAGTTGTAGTTATTTACGTACCATGTATTTGGCAACCTCGAATGGGTTGGATGGAATGGACCTATTTTGGGGGCGTCACGGTTGGTATCGAGCTTAGGGATATGATCTCCATGCGGAGATCGGGAATAGAACTAGGAGGAGAGACGAGTAAATCCTTCGTTAGTGTGTCCTACCTAAGCTTATTTGTTAGTTGGATAAGATATAGGGATATTATGTGATATATTGATTTCCTTAATTAACCCTTGTTTTATGATAGTATTTGAGAATGTCGATTTGAAAATATTAATGATGGAGTAAATGAGACCGTGGAGATGTCTCATACTTACCAATGAGGAGAAGCGTGCAACAGTGGTGACAATGTACCTCCCCATGAACAACACCAATCGGCGAGATGATGAACGAGGGGATGTTTAGAAGCTTTTTGCAGTTCATGCAAAATCGGATTTGAGAGACTTCGTGTTCAAAATACAGAGGAGAAATGATAGCAATTCACGGGTGGTCACAACCCAGCGCTTCAAAGAGTTAGGACCACCGTAATTGGGGAAAGCCGGATCCGATTAAGGCGAGACATGGGTCAAACAAATTCCCAAGATATTTGATGTCTTGGGATGCACGGAGGAATGTAAAGTTCCATTCGCTACTTTTATGTTCCGTGAACGAGGCGTGATTATTGGTGGGAATCGTGAAGCGTACTCCATCAATCGCACTCAAGATGTCATATGTCGATGTTTCAAAATAGTTCAATGACAAGTACTTCCAAAAAGTATTCAATATATGAAGGAAGTGGAGTTTATTAGACTGGAGCGAATAACATAACGGTGTCCCGATGAGGCTAAGTTCATGAGTTATCCAGTTTTGCACCTCATTTGGTGGAGAATGAGGAACGTATGACGCGGATGTTTCGAGAGAGGTTTGAAACTCTAGCATATGTCGATATCTCATTTCTCATAAATTTTCTCTCTATTCGAGATGTTGTCAGCGAGGGGCTCGGTTGTTAGAGCGAGGTAACGAGTACGTTCAATGAAGGACCATAACCAGGATCATATCAAGATAGCGATCATCGAATAACGATAACCAAATGGAGAAAGAAGAATACGGACAAAGGCGGTAACCACTCCGGTGGTAATCGTGGGCCATGAAAATAGAAGAAGCGAGTGGGGAGGAGATTTTAAAAGAGGAGATTCAACAACGACCATGTGAAGACGTCGGCACCAGAAGAATCGGTTCCAAGGGAGGAGAAAGACCACCGGTCGTATGTTACAAATGCGGAAAAGAGGATATATCGTACCAAACCGCCCTGACAGTTTAAGGTATGCTATAATTGTGGAAAAGAAGGACATATCGCTTCGAGATTAGCGGTATCGAAACCCAATCTAATGGGAATGGTGACTCAAAAGGATGTCCCGTAAAAAGTCAAAGTCAACGGTTCTTGGAAGAGCGTTTGTCGTGGCCTTCATTAAATGCGAGGAACCCGAACGAAGTTAGCACGCAGGTTAGTTAATTATAAATTCTTGGGAAGTTTATACCTTACTAGATATCTGGGTTCTACCCATTCTATTATCTCTCTTGCTTCGCTCAACGTTTGAACTTGACTACGGAGAAATTAGACTTTGACCTATTTATGGAGACTCAGCTAGAGAAACTTTCATTACATCCGTTATTTAGAAATCTTGCTTGATTCAAGTTGGCACTATCACATTACCCGTTAACCTTATTTCTATAGAGATATTTGCTTTTGATGTGATTTTAAGGTTAACTACTCATCACGCCGAAATTGATTACTTTAAGTAAGGTTGTTAGTTTTCATATTCCTAAGCAACTTTGTTATTCAATTCAAGCAATCAAACCATTGTAGTCAAACATTTTCATATCAAGCCATGAAGTCATTCGTTTATTACGGATGTCAAGTTTTCTTAGTCCATGTTATGGATTTGAATAAAGACACGTCGATTTGAATAATATTCTGTTGTTATTGATTTTCCCGACGTATTTCTGAAGAATTTCTTGGTTTACTCCCAAAGATCGATATTAAATTTTGTATCGACTTTGAACCCTAGACAAAACTCATTTCTAAAATCTCATATCGAATGGCTCTATTGAACTTCGTGAGTTAAAAATTCAACTATAGAATTTGGTACTGAGCCTTTATCCGGTGACTTCCTTTGTGGAATGCACCGCCAGACTCTCGTAGGGGACACCATATTCGTGCGATAGTAAATCGATAGGTGTCATTGTAACGTCTTATCCAAGGTTGGGATATGAGTCACGATTGAGAACAACCTAAGTCGGTGAATCGAAATACGTAGCTTTCTGAGGCTTAGTTGGTTATTATCGAGATTCGTTGAAGGATATTCTCGAATCGCTATTCCATTAACGCAATTTGAATCGTAGAGATACAAAATTCAAATGGTGCAAGGAATGTGCAAAGAGCTTTGAAGAACTCAAGAGGAGACTCATTTCAAAGACATGTTCGACCATGCCATCTTGGAAAAGCGAACGTGGTAGGCGATGTGTTGAGTAGAAGATCGATACAAGTACGAAAATGATATTGTCAAAGACTCATTTCAGTATAATTTACAAATAATAGAGATGGAGATGAAAACTCTAGGTACCCACGTGATGATATACTGAGTATAATCGACTTTAATCGATAAAGTTAAAATCGCTCAAGCTACACACCGAGCCGTGATGAATTTGAAGAAGGAGGTGCGAAGTTGTTATTTCAAAAGCGAGAATCGGTGAGGTGAGAAAGCTCAAACCTTCGATTTATTAATCCATTTGAAATTCTCGATCGAATAAGAACTGTGGCCTATAGACTCGTTTACTGCTTAAGTATGACGCGTGTTCATAACGTTTTTCACGATCGATATTACGTAAATATGTGGACGAATTCGAACCACGTCATTGAGTTAGAACCGTATGAGATGAGATAGCAAGACTTAACATACGAGGAGGTACTGTCAAGATCTTGGATAGGAAAGAACATATCCTATGTCTTAGAGGTTATACCACAAGTTAATGTTTTGTGGAGAAACCATGCTATTGAGGAAATGACACGGGAGTTGGAAACGGAAATGAAAGCGAGGTATTCTCATCTTTTCAAAACACCGTGAATACGTCGTCGATTTTGAGGACGAAATTTCATAAGGAGGGAGGTTGTAAGACCCCAAATTATTAATAAATGAAATTTATTTTTCTATTTATTATTTTGAAATAGTAAGGGTTGATTTGATTAATGTGGATAGTTATGGATAAAATACGCAAATATTTCGAATAAGCAGTGGTTATAAAATATTCATTATTGTCTCCGAATATTCGTTTGGTCGGGGAATATTAATCTTTGTCGGGGAATATTCGTGCGACGACGAAGCAATCTTTTGTGGGCCCCATAACTTGAAAGCGATTGGATGAAGAAAACGACAAATATAAGTTGTTTATAAATAACGGTGTAGTTATTCATTAATTATCTTTGTTGAAAAACCCGTTGGTTAAAACACACTAATACGCGTTGTTGAACAAGAAGACACTCAGTATTGCACCAATTATTGATTCTTATGTAAGAAGGCACTACTCAATAATTGTTACGATAATTAATTATTCAAAGATTTTATTTTATTGATTCAATAATTGCGCGTTGATATTTTATATTACCGTTGTTTCAATAAATTGTCATTACACAATTTTTCCATTATCTAGACAATAATTCATATTATCCGAATAATATTATTGGATAACATTATTGGCAATGTCTAGAAAGTTCTGTCAAGGAGAGGTTTGGTCACCTAATTACGGCGCCATGAGGAGAGATCCTTATTGAAAGCCCTTCTTTCCTCGAACTACGGCACAACATGCAAGATCTTGTGATTCTGTAATATTATTTGTGAATAATTAATTATTGATTTATATGATAAGAAAAATATTGATTTTATTTGGATATAGATGGAGAAAATTTTAATGTGACAATTGTTGAAAATTAATATTTTATCATTTTCGATAAAATAATTCATTTAAATATATTATTTTAATAATATATTAACGGTGATATTTTTTATAATGAATGTGGGATATATGAGTATATGAGGAGGAAGAGTATTTTTGTGGCATTAAATGTTTAACACATATTTTGTGTGTTGGTGGACACAATTATTGAATCAAATTTGATTATAGCACAATAAAATCGCCTGCTTGTGGATTTCTTATCA
This sequence comes from Panax quinquefolius, assembly GCA_020205615.1. Taxonomy (NCBI): domain Eukaryota; kingdom Viridiplantae; phylum Streptophyta; class Magnoliopsida; order Apiales; family Araliaceae; genus Panax; species Panax quinquefolius. The sequence goes on from CM035164.1 coordinate 42,984,606, forward strand.
ATTTCATTTGGAATTTGGAAAAACTTTCTTCTAAAAAGTTGTAGAGAATTGAATTTCATATAAAAAGTCATGAGATTCAATTTTCCGACAAAAGGGCTATTTATTATGAATTATTGAAGTTTCGGAGTTCCGAAATAATTGATTTTTGGTAGTTTTAATTAATTATTTTGAGAAAAACGTTTTTGGTGAGTTTGTGAACCTCATTTAACATGTGCTATGGCTGAAATCAGATTTCAAAGGTGGGCTAAGGAATTTTATTTATAAATAATATTATTATATTCAATTTTCTACTTTGGTGTTCTAAGCATTTTTGTATAAATAGGGAGCTTAGGTTAGAATTGAAAATTACACCAGAAACTGAAGTTTTCTCTCTCTATTTCTCTCTCGATATTTTGAGCGTATTCTTGTGAGTATTTTGAGTATACTTTGAGTATAGCTATACGGTGCAAGTTCAAGTCATAGCCTATATGTGAGACCCCAGATTTTATCAATAAAGATTTAAATTTTTTCGAAATAATTTTTTAATATTATGGTGTGAATTTGAGATAATATTATAGTTGTGGGTAGTATTTATAAATTTTGAAAGTATGCAAGTGGTTATATTATATTCGATTGGTTCAGGAATATTCGGTTTAGCAGGAATATTCAGATAACTACTCAATCATTGGTGGACCCTACAATGTAATTATTGTTTGATTGAGAAAACGACAAAAATATTTTATTGAAATAACGGCGGAAGTTTTACTGTTGATAATGTTGAACTACTCGGTAGTAAAAGTACGAATACGCGTGGTTGCAAGTAGCACACGGTGTGATTGATTATCGATGCTTATGTGAGAAGTCACTCGGTTTGATTCCATTATTATCGATTAATAATATGAATTATTATAAGCGATAATGACGTTTTATTTTATTTGTATTATTAACGTAATAAAATGTAAAACATCTTTTATATAAAAATGTAATACTTTATTAAAGTTATTCTATAAATAGAATATATTATATTTTATTATGCATAGTGTTTTGCGTAGTGTTTGCATAGTAAAATATTTTTATATAAATAGAATATATGATATTTTATTTAAAAGATTTTGCTTTAAATATGGGTCGTCGATTAAAGTAAATCAATCTAGGCTGCTTCATGGATTAATTACTATGCATTCTATTTTCCTATAAATAGAAGCTCATTCCTTCATTATTTTCTTACGAATTCACCAAAACTCTGTAGAGAGAAATTATAGAGAGAAGCTATAGAGAGAAAATCTATAGAGAGAAAGAAAAGAGTATTCGGTACTTCACTACTTTTATATCCGATTATTTTTTACGGTAAGGGATATTATTCTTTCAGTATTCAAAAGAGAACTTCATTATTCCATTTCTTCATTGTTACATTGGAATAACTCAGTATACGCTTAATACCTATACTTGGTGAAATTCTTCATTATTCCATTGCTTATTATTCTCATTGGAATAACCCATGATACGCGGTTTACCCTATACTTGGTGACATTTTTCTATTATTACATTGGAACATCACATGCATGTGTTTTACACCTAACTCGGTTCCGCTTTATTATTATTCATTGGAATATCCTCGTCTGCGTGTGTTTTACACCGCACTGTTTCCATTTTTTATTATTCCGTCTTTATTATTCTCGCTTCAATATCCTGCATCTTATCTGTGGGACTGGTTCCATCATTTATTATTCCGCATTTATTATTCTCATTGGAACATCCTCGCTTGGTGTGAATTTCACTTGACTTTGGTTCGTTATTATTATTCTCATTGGAATAACTTTTGCTCATGCGATCTATCGCATGCATGGTGATTTCTTTTGTTATTCCATTCTTTATTATACCCGGTTGTCAAAAACTTTGACTTATACTTCATGAAATTAGTAGAATATCCTTGATATTTGCGTTTCATCCAATATCTTTTCATGGAAATATTCTTCCGATCATTCTTGAATTTTACTCTACAAAACAATGATCGTGTTGACAATTTGACGTTAATAATTCCTGGATAAAATAATTCTTGAACTTGTTTTATTGAATTCTTATATCATTGTCATCATCCTCATGTTTATATTATGTTGAAAGTCATCTGTGGCCGGCGATGGTGCATAGATGGACTTGGTATGATTATGACCGAGGATTATTCGATTGTAATCATGACCGTAATGTTACAAATGATGTGATGAAAGTCATCTGTGGCACAGAAAGTGCATAGATGGACTTGGTATGATTATGACCAGAGACTATTCGGTGTAATCATGGCCGTAATGTTACAAATGATGTGATAAAAATCCTCAGTGGCCGTAGTGCATTGATGGACATTTGTTGGCATGATCATGACCATTAATGAATACACAAATATTCTTGGCCCGTAGTGCATGAATAATTGTGGTCGTGATACTAAAGAATATCCTTGGCAGTAGTGCGGGGTGATTCGATGATGTGAATATTTATTAAAGTTTGAGTCTCACTATATAACAGTGATGAAAAACCTTTTAAATCATAAAAGATAGTAGATTTTATTTTCTACTTGACTCTTTTAATGGATTGCTTATTTCGCTGCAGTTAAACTTGTTGTCTATTGTATTTTATCAGTTTAACATTGTTGAAGGCTAATGATAATTTATTCTGCATTATCTTAGTCATAATATTTCTTCGAGCTAGTTGAGCTCACCCTTTCTTTCACCTTTTCTCTTGAAAAATGAGAATATAAATTTGGACGAGTCGTGGAGCGGAGTAATGGTCCGGAGGATAGCATTAGTAATCCTCACTATTCTGTGAAAAAGTGTGATAATAATTGTAATGAGGACTCCTTTTGAGTTTGTATGATTTCTAGTAGACAATATTTGTATTCAAACTCACGCTTTATGTCAGATTGTACCACCTACGCTACATTAGTAAGTTGTATTTAAATTACGTACCATGTATGTGGCGACCCAAGATGGGTGACGTATACCTAATTTTTGGCGTCACACTATATCCTGTTTCAACTAAATCTTGTCTTTTTCGAGGTAAGGGATGTTATTTTATTCGAAAATGATATTATTTCTTCAATATCATTATCTTAAAATATTGGTTGGAAATTTTATCAAATTTGAAACTTTTTCATGTCGGGGTTACTATTCACGAGTTACTATTCATGAGTTACTATTCATGAGTTACTATTCACGAGTTACTATTCATGAGTTACTATTCACAAGTTACTATTCACGAGTACTATTCAAGAAGCGTGAAGATGTTTTTTTGTGAAATTTCTATCTTTTGGTGTCGGAGTTACTATTCACGTATGCGGCACTATTCACGTATACGGCACTATTCACGAATACGGCACTATTCACCAAAAAATGAAATTTCATCTTTTTGTCCAAAATATCTATTATGGATACTAGTTTTGATTGTATCCATGTTTTGATCATTCTTGAATTTTACTCCACTCGATTACTTATGAAGTATTTTTGAACTTGGATTGTTTAAAATACTGAATCCTTAATATTTGTTCTTTTGTTTCACCGGATTCGCTTTTTTTGAAATATTTTTCATCATCCTCATCCCTAAATGATGATATTATCGAATATCATTGGCTCAGTAGTGCAAAGATGAATGATTTCTTGATGAATATCTTTGGCCGTAGTGAAAAGATGAACAGTTGTTGAGATGAACACGACTTCTTCGATTAATATCTTTGGCCCAGTAGTGCAAAGATGAATGTGTGTTTAGGCGAAATGACCAATCGATGAATATCTTTGGCTGTAGTGCAAAGATGAATATTTGATTCCGAGATATATATTGATTGATGTTACAGGATAAAATATCGACGATGAACTTTTAAATTCATATATAGAAGATAGTAGTTTGCATTCTCTACTTAACTCTTCTAATGAATTGTTGTTTCACTTGCATTGTTGATTTAAAACCGTTGTCTATTGTATTTTATTAGATTTTTCCTCGTTGAAGACTAACGATAATTTGTTATATATTATCTTAGTCATAATATTCTTTATCGGGCTAGTTGAGCTCACCCTTTTCCTTTTTGTTCCATTTTTCTTCTCGTGGAGGCGAGAATGTAAAGTACTAGTCTGGGTATGGAATGAATGTTCTAGAGAGAGTTGTTTAGTAGTCCTCACCATTTTGTAAAATAATGTATCAATAATTATGATGGGGATTTATTTGCGTGTGGATATTGTCTAGATGGCAATATCTGTATTTAAACTCATAATTTATATGTTGTAATAATAAAGTTGTAGTTATTTCTGTACCATGTATTTGGCGACTCAGAATGGGTTGGATGAAATGGACCTATTTTGGGGGCTTAACACATTGGCAATAATGTTTTCTAATAATATTATTCAGATAATATGAATTATTGCTTCGATAATGGAAAATATTGTGTAATGACAATTTATTGAAACAACAAGAATATAAAATATCAATGCAAAGAATTATTGAATCAATAAAATAAAATCTTCGGATAGTAATTATCGTAACAATTATTGAGTAGTGCCTTCTTATGTAAGAATCAATAATTGGTGCAATACCGCAAAGCTATCTTCTTCAACAACGCCAGATTAATGTGTTTTAACCACCGGGTATTCCAACAATGATAATTCAGTAATAACTACGCCTGCTATTTATAAACAACTTATATTTGTCGCTTTCTTCATCCAATCGCTTTCCAGTTATAGGGCCCATAAAAGATCGAGTAAATCGTACGAATATTCCCCAACAAGATTTAATATTCCACGACCAAAAGAATATTCCCCGACAATAATGAATATTTTATAATCACTTGCTTATTCGAAATATTTGCGTATTTTATCCATAACTATCCATATTAATCAAATCAACCCTTAATATTTTAAAATAATAAATAGAGGAAAATAAATTTCATTTATTAATAATTTGGGGTCTTACATCAAACATGTAGTAAGAAAGTTAAAACAGAACCATGATATATAATTGATAAATTCAAAGTTCGAATGATTAGTAAGTGATGAACGTGGTATATTAGAGCTTAGTGAGCATGATGAATATTAAACAGGTGTTGTGAAGGTTAACACTTGTAATTTCTGATATTTGTATGGTAGCTTAAGACTTGTGCTAAAATAATAAGTCTAACTAGAAATGCGTGTTATATTGGAACGTAAATGTTATAATATCTAATAGATGATGGTTCTAAACCTATATGTAGGTGAACGTGAGTTTAATATTATAGCTTACACTCGAGGCAAGTTTCTAAACTTATCTTTTTACTTTGAGCAAGTTCTCTAATTCTACTTTTATAATTGAGCAAGTTTTCTAACTCTACACTTTTGTTGAGCTAGTTTGTTTATTGTTATGCAAGTTTACTTGTCCTATTTCAACTGTAATTTCGCAAGCTCATATATCTAGTTTGTTCATGATGATGCAAGTTTTCTAAACCTTATTTTGATGTTAAGCAAGTTATTCTTGTCTTTAACTTGTCAAATAGCATGCAAGTTTATATAATCTAATATACTGTTGTTGAATAGTTTTTATTGTTCAAATTGATATTCGTTATGCATGCTTAGTACTCAATTCTAAATAACTTTGGCTTAATATTGTTCAAGCAAGGTATGTGATAGTTATTCAATATTTATGCTATTAGATTATTCCTAAAGTATAACTTTAATATACAATGTTAATTCACTTATGATCTATTCCATAACATAATGTGATTACCTTTTATTCAACTAATCCTTAGTTGATGTTCGTTGAATTCCAAATTACCTTGAAATGTATCCAAACCAAACTTACTTTGGTGCGGACTTGTAATCTAAATACTAAGATGAACAACCCTATTTTTAGGGGTTTACGCATTGCGTTGAAATGTTTGTGCACAATTCACTGTACGAAGGGCTGATCCCCCTAAGTACGTGGAGTCCTTATAGTCTTATGACTGTTAAAGTTTAAGTTGAAAGATTACTTATAACTGTGGACATGGTTCGTGGTCATTAGATCCTCAGTTGTACATTTCAGAACGTTAATAGAACATATCATTCAGTTCTATTGAGCCTATTATTTGGCAGTTGTAAAGATTTTATTCATTATTATTTCAAGTGAGCTTTGTTTGCTCACTCTTGCTTATATAACTATTACAACTAAGGATGAAAAGATAGATGTACCGAGCACCAGTAAGGGAAAGGGAAAGATGAACAAGTATTGAAGACTTGTACCAGTTATTTATTAGACTTTAATTTGATTGATGTTATGCAGTATTTATTTAATTTCCGCATTTGAATGATTGTACTTAAAGGTTAGATAACCTGGGAGATTTTATTAATGTAATCCCTTAAGGGAAGGTTTATTATTCAATTTTTATTATGATTGGGTAGTTAGATGTGAATGTTTTGATTAAGTGAACATAATATCTTGAGGTAATGAAGTACCGGGATTTGGAGGTGTCACAATATCAGCCCGTAATTTTCCAACTTCTTTCTTCATTTCAGAAACTTTCTTCTCTAACGGCCTAAACCCTGCATCAATTGCCTCTTTAACATCAGATATATCAAACCCAATGTTGTCAACCTTCACTTTTTTTCAACTTTCTTGTCACCATCCTTCCCATTAAAAAAGTGAAGCCCGCCCAAATCAAGTCGATCCTTCTCCTCGGCCGTGGGAATCAAACTTTTTATCCTCAGCTGAAAAACAATAAGTACACTTTAGTATAGCATCTAACAAATAATGTACAATTACAGTAAAAAAATAGTAAATAAAGAATCATAAAACATAATCAGTAACTAAATACATATATATAGGTAACCAAATGTATAGTATCAGTAACCAAATAAATGTATAAAGGTAACCAAATATGTATACTCGGGTAACCAACAACATTGTTATTAGTAACCTGAATGTAATCTAATCAGTAACCAAATGTGAATATTCAAGTAACCAACAATATTGTTATTATTAACATGCATATAAAATAATCAGTAACCAAATGTGTATATAAAGGTAACTAACTACTTTGTTAATAGTAAACTTCACAAAATATAATCAATAACCAATTATATAACTAAAGGTAACCAATTACATTCTTAGTAGTAAACTTCATACTTGTTCGGAACAAAATACAAGATCATTCAACTTGTCATTTGTAGGGGGCTACACTAGCTCCTTCCATCTAAATAAACGGACATCCGACGGATGCTCGTCATTGCATATACCCCGAATTTTGAATGTCGGAATGGTTTCAAACATAAACACTTAGAATACATAAGGAAGCCCATTCAACTTGTACAATTTGGTATAATAATCCTTGTAGAAATTATATGTTGAACCACCATTCCTTCCTTTCTTCAAACACCCCTTCAAAGCATTGCACAAAGAGTACTTTGTCATCTCAAACACAACTTTCCCCCAAGGAAAACTACTAACATCACCATAACATAAAAAATTAACCATTGCCCCATCCACATAATTTTTAGAAACTGTGGATATAATGAAATTAAACACCAACAAAATCATTGACATCTTAATAGCCTCATCATCATCATCAAACGCTGCCTTCCGATATACCCTACCTATACTACTACACATCACATCTTCGTCCCCAAAAAACTTTCCAATAAGCATATTCTCCATACCTTTATATGCACTTATATCATCCTCACCTTGCCACCTCAACCCAGAAATCAGACAGAACTCAGGCAAACCAAACCTGACCCTTTTCTCCCCGAACAAAAACCACATTTCACCGTCATCCCTCTGGTGAACCTCCCTTACAAGAGCATGGCGAATAATCTGGGAATACATTTGGTGCTCACCAAACTCCAGAAAATTCCCAAAACATGTTGCCTTAAACTTTTCCAACTGACTTTGGTTCAATTTCTTGGCAATAATGCTGGGGACTTCCATGTCGCACCAATATATAACTTTTCCAGTGAATTTTCTGTTGCATTCCTCATAGTAAAGATCTCATAACTGCAAATAAACAAAATCAGATTTGCACAATTATTAGTAACCAATATAAACAATATTTATACCATAAACAGTTACATATTAACCAACAAATAATATCATACTAACTAAAACATAATATAACAATTACACAGTAGCCAAAACAGACTATAAAAAGTATCCAACATTCCACATTGACTGCACAATAATAGTTACCATATCATAATATAACAGTAACCTTAACATAATATAGCAGTAACCAAACAGTTATATATAATATTAACGAAAACATAAATTAAAGGTAACCAAAACAAAAATATGTAGACCAAAAAAATATACTGAAAAAATAACCGAACAGTTATATCATAATAACCAAACAATGTTTTCATGATAACCGGCACATGATCAACATGTAGACCAAACCCAATTCAGCCAACCAATGTATACTACGCAAATACATAGTAACCAAAACAACATAAAAAAGTAACCAAAATCCAAAATTGAGGGAACAAGAATAGTTTCCAAATCATAAGCAAACAGTAACAAAAAAACATATTAAACAAGTAACCAAACAGTTATATGATAGTAACCAAAACATATTTTCATGGTAACCAATACATAAACAAACATATAAATCAACCATATTTTAGTCAACTCATGTATACTAAGCAAATACATGGTAACTAGAACAACAAAAAACAGTAACCAAAGTCCTAACTCAAGGGAACAAAAATGGTATCAAAATCATAAGCTTACAATAACCAAAAACATATTAAACAAGTAACCAAACAATTATATGATAGTAACCAAAACATCTTTTAATGGTAACCAATACATAAACAACATGTACATTAAAACCAGTTTAGTAAAACCATGTATACTAGGCAAATACATGGTAACCATAACAACATAAAAAAGTAACCAAAAATACCAAATCGATGGGACACAAATGGTATCCAAATCAAAAGCTAACAGTAACCAAAAACATACTAATTAAGAAACCAAACATTTATATGATCGTAACAATAACAAAATTTAAATTAACACACCTTTTAAATTCTTTGTGTTGGAATTATCTTCTGGCTAAGCACTTGACCTTTGGTCTTAACAGGAACATCAAAATCAGAATCTAACTGCACTTCAGAATGCTTGATATCACTATGTATCACCAACCTATTCTCATTCTTACTCGATTTCTGACCTACACCCTTCCCATTCCCCTTCATCTCCACATCAAATTTTTTTCAAGTCCTTAACAGAATCACCCTCCGTGATTCTTTTCCTCTTTCCATCCTTCTTCCTTGTATAAGTCATTCTATACAATACATAAAAACAACACAAACCCAAACAATCAATACTCCATTATGTTAGAAAACTAATTAAATATATAATACATTAAACTATTTAGAAATAACTTACCTGAAACAATAATAAACACCAGAATCGAACAATGGAGAAGAAGAAACCAACTGAACCACTTTGCAACAACGATAACGAGTAACAACGACGATGACGAACAACTAAACGAAGATAGCGAACAACTAAACGAAGATGATAACGAGCAACGATCAACACCATAAATGATCAATAGACAAAAATAACACACGAACAAAAAGAGAATAAAGGGTTTCAGCATGCAAACAAGGGTTTTGAACCGAAGAGTCCTATACAGATAATAGCGATTATCATGCATTTAAAAAAAAAACCATTTTAAGTTGGACACTAATTTGCCATGTCAATCCATTAATATTACTTCCTTAAATTAAGGACTTATAATTGTATTAATATTATAAATAAAAATGACAAAGTGTAACATTTTTGTAATTATTTTATGGATGTGTGATTTTTGTAATTATTTTCAAAAATATACTAATATATGTAATTAATCCTTAATTTAATTGGGGTTATAATAGTTTTGTTCTTTTTTTTATTCGTACAAGTTTAGTTATAGAAAATAAATTATATACGTATGATTGGTAAAACTAGAGTTTTACACCCTCTAATAACATTATGCCACGTAGAGAATTAATTTAGAAAAAAAATCAAGAATTTGAAATCTAATATGATTAGTTAAACAATATTACTTGCTAAAATAATAAATGCAAAATCTGTTAATACAATTTAAATCGCTTGATTTTCTCATAAATTCCCCACGTGACATAATGTTATTAAAGTGTAAAACTAACTTTTTAGGCTATTATAATTTATTCCATTACTATTTTATTTTTTTATTTAAAATATATATATATCTTTTATTTAATCCTCTAAATTTTATAAATATTTTATTTTATACTAGGTTTCCCAAAAAAAAAACAGAAGAAGAAAATATGGCAATTGAGTCATTTTGGTGCTAAAACAAATTTTTGAAAACGGTCCAATGACGACGAGTCCCTTGGGTTAGAAGCTATTTTAGTCGGTCGAATTTGAATCCCTATATGTATTTTGTTTCTGTTTCTTGCTACATTTCATCACTTAGCTAACAGAAACAAAATTAGGAGTTTACAGAAGCAGATAAACAAGAAGATGGAAAGCGGACAAAGTTCTGGTTCGAAGCCCTCTGATGATATATGGGCCAAACTTGGTAATAATTACTATAGCAAAATTTAGTCTTTAAATACCACTTTTCTTGATTTCCATTAATGTGTTTGTGAACCCCTTTTGTTCTGCAATCCATATAATGGGAATCATTGTTGTCATTTCACCCCTAATTTATAGAAATTGAATTTATCTTTTGACCCAATTTGAAGATGATACATGTATGACATTTTTATATTGCAAAATTTAGTCTTTTCAGTGAATAACAATTTTCTTGATTTCCATTAATATGTTGGTTGTGAATCCCTTTTGTTCTGCAAGCCCTAGAATAGGAAGCATTATTCTAATTTCAACCCTAATTTATAGAAATTGAATTGAATGCATCTTTTGAGTTTTGACCCATTTTGAAGATGATATATGTATGGCATTTTTATATAGCAAAATTTAGTCTTTTCAGTGATTACCATTTTTCTTGATTTCCACTTATGTGTTTGTGAATCCCTTTTGTTCTGCAAACCCTAGAATGGAAATCATTGTTCTACTAAGCCCCTAATTTATAGAAATTGAACTTCATCCTTTGACCCATTTTGTAGATATATGTATGACATTCTATTATAGCAAAATTTAAGTCTTATACAGTGGATACCACTTCTCTTGATTTCCAATAACCTGCTTTGAAGATGGTATTGCATGGCATTTTAATATAGCAAAATTTAAGTCTTATTCAGTGAATACCACTTTTCTTGATTTCCATTAATATACATTTGTGAACCCCTTTTGTTCTGTAAGTCATAGAATTGGAAGCATTGTTGTAATTTCATCCCTAAATTGTGGAAATTGAATTCATCTTTTGACCTGCTTTGAAGATGATATATGTATGGCATATTAAAATGGAATAGTTGTATAATAAACCATTTTTTCTTTCATGGATAGCTATTTATGGTAAAATTCTATCGGTGCAAATTTGCTGGTACTTGTCTATTTGATAATTGGGAGGGTGAAACAATTTTTAGGAATTTTCATTTCCCAAAATTTAACGATAGGTAGGCAAAGGGATTCTCTTTAGTTATTGAGCTTCTTAATTCAACCTTTATTTCAGTCTTAGGCGCATTTGGTTTTTGGTTCACAGGGAATCTGTAAGGATGCTACCTTGATGGAGTGTGATGGAGTGATCATATGGGTTATTTTACTATTATCCATAGTTGGTTAGATCTGGGTAATATTGTCTTTTCCTTTTCATTGTAAGGTTGCTATAGTCTTTAAGCTTGTCCACTCAGGTTAGGCATAAATTGTGTGTTGCTGAGTGGAATGGTTTAGCTATATATATATAGCCTTACATTGTAATGCTGAGCAATGAATAATGATAAATCACGATTTCTTCCCTATTTTCTGATTCTGTCTACATCTCCCCTAATATTGCTTTTCTCTCTCTCTCTGAATCTCCTCTTGAACACAATATTTTCTTCTGTTATTTAGCTGAGGTTGAGCTTAGTAAGGGATTTGATACTCAAATCCTTACAGAATCTTCTTGTCTGTCTTTTTTTCACTTACTGGATTATCATCCAGTGCACCATCTTTTAGCCTCTTTAATTTAGAAAGCAAAGGTTCTCTTGAAAATTAAGGCTTTACATTGAGAAGAATGGTAGGATTTTTTGTGTGATTGGGCAATGAATATAGATTTGTTTTTTGAGAGTCTCTTTCTTTGCTTATCTGTGGGGCTTGGGCTCATTCTTTGGGATCTTTTCAAGAAATTTCTTTGTCAGATCTACATAGAGATTGGCAGTGGTAGCTGTGATTTCCCCCCCTTTATTATTATAATTTCTTTTGGCAGAACTGGTCCTCCACATTCCTGATTTCTTCTTTATTCATGAATAAATTATTCTTTTATTTAAACCACAAAATGAAGAAAAAGAATCCAGATTTAATGTGTTGATTGCATATTTGAACATCTCAAGATTGGAAAATTCTAAATACAATATATATCTTACATTTTGAGGACTGGAAATTGTGAATCTGTTTCATGTCTTATCTGGTTATCCCCCTCCCGTCACCTAATTGTAATTAGGATAACATGCTAGTTTAGTAGTACACCATAATTTGATTGTCTGCTTTCATTACCTAATTTTTTTGTAATAATTAAAAATAAGAATATCTTTATGGTTTGCATTAATAACTTTACAGTCCTCATTATGCAAGTGGAGTGATTTCTATGGCTCAACAATTATCTTCTTGTTGCAGTTTCATCAGACTTGCGATTTTCAGATGTAGAATTGATGTCGGATGAGATGGTAGTCTGCTCAGAGGTTAAAGTGCCTTCACCTGAAAAGCAGGAATGGTGTAAAATAACAAGAAATTCAGATTTATGCTCAGCTACAATGCAAAACAAGAGGTATGTCACGATGCACTCTAAGCTGTTATTCACTAATCACTATTAACCATACCATTCTAGGCCAAGAAAGAGTAAAATCTTCCCTTCTCTTTTCTAGTGGGTTGCACAAATACCACAACACCAACTTACTGCAGAACACTTGCAACTTTCCTAACGCCTAATTGATGCAAGTGCTTGGAAATTGAACTCCTAGGGATATTCTTCTTTTGTTCGCCATCTAAAAGATGTGGTTATCTCTTTCAGTTTTGGGAGAATGCTTGGGTGCGAGATCAATTTTCTCTAGTTTCTAATTGTTTGTCACATTTTTTTGCTACACGATGCTCTCATTTTTAGTTTTAAAAAAAATGATGTGAATTCTATTTCTTAGGATTTTCATTTTTTCTGCACATGATGCAATATGTTGGATTTTGTTCAATTATGTGCCTCTTTTTATAAACATATATGGACTTTCGATTCAGCTGAAATTTTCTTATGAGTTCTTCTTGTCTTTATATTTCTTTGCTATACATGTTTTGTTCTCTTTGGTTTTGTACATTTGGAAGCCCAAGGTCCTTTGTGTCTAGTTTTAGAAAAATTGAATTGTCAAGATCCATATCAGGATAGATGATCCTATAAAGCCCTATCTCTGGATATTTGTGTTATGTGCAAGCGGAGAATGAGACTCATGGCAATTTGTTTTGAATTGTTGTTTTGCTTGGGGTTTGTGGAACTCTATCTTTGGAGTATTAGAAGAGTGGGTACGTCCTGTTATGGTCAAAGATATGTTTTTAACTCGCTTCGAGATTTTGGAAGCTAGAAGGATGCAAAAATGCTACTGAAGTGTGTTTTCGTCTCAGTTTATGGTGAATTTGTAATGACTGTAATGCTAGATTATTTAGAGGAAGCTACTTATCCTTTTAATTTGTTGAGGGAGAGGGTTATTCTTCTTGCATCCCTTTAGGTTTTTACTATGTGTACCTTTAGGGTTTTCGCGTAGAGAATGGAGGGGGGTGCACTTTTTTAAGCCTTGTTCTTGTCTTGTTTTCTCTAGTCCGGTGAGGGTGGACTTCTTGTCCCTTTTTTAGTTGTATTCTCTAATTCCTTTTAAGAAAATATGCTCTTTTTTTCCCCCTCTTATTAGAAAAAGAAAAAAGAAAAGGATAGAAGGTGAAACTAGGCATCACAACTAGCATCACATGGGCATCATACCTAGGGAATTCTTAGGCATTGCACCTAAGGTTAAGATTTGTATTGCACAATCCAACACAGAGTTGTTGCGAATTACATAGAGCCCTTCAAAAAATAATTCTTCTAAACTTGCTTTATCTTGAGTTTCTTGTGATTCACATCAGTTACATTCTTTCAACATAAATGTTTATGAATAACTTCTCTTTTTTGTTTATACAGTTCAAATGTAGTACTTGTTGATGGGACCATTGTTCAAACTGAAGATACTTGCCTCATCAAGTGTGGAAGTGAAATTATCCCGGGTCTTGTTGAAGATGGTCAGCATTTTTATGTTAATTCTCTTTCTTTTTTTGGTTATCTCATATCAATGATATCATTCAGAAGTCTCATCAGTGTCTCTACATCTATGAAACTTGTTCTTCTTTTAGTGTATATATATATAGTTATGATGTGACTTGAATTCTTTTCCATCGATAATTTGAGTTTCCTGTTCCACTACGGTTTTGGTTCTCATACTCTGTTATGAATTCGAGTTGTTCCATCTTAGGTTCTATAGCGAAAGGGGTCTTTGGTGTCTCCTTTTGGGACCTCAAGAGAGTCAATAAAATCCTAAGGATTGAGACTTAAAGAAAATCTTATGCATTGAGTTAAGGCTAGGATCTTCTAGGGGATTGAGAAAGGTTTTACAAAGGGACTTTGAGATAGAGTTTGCATAGTAAATCCAAAGGCTTTTGATTGTTCAAATAGTTCTTCAATTTACAGATAGAGAGGCTAAGGAAAGCAAGATTAAGAAAGATGGGCGTTTGAAGTTGATTCCATTTCATGGTGCACCTCTATGGTGTTTGTGTTCTGCCGTTGTTAAAACCTCATTTTCTAGTGTGTTTTACCTTCAGAAACAGTGTCTTTCCGGATTTTGGTTTACATTGAGATTGAGGGTACATAGTAACTGTCAATTTAATACGTTTTAGTCCCTTGATCAACCCATAAAAGTAGTGTCCCAAATAACTTACTTTGCTTAACAAAAAACAAGAAGGTATAAGAAACATACAAATGACTATTATATTCTGTGACCAAAGGAGCCGTTATCGCACTATTTCACAACATCTTTTCCGTTTTTACCAGACATGCTAGCACTTAAGATTATCAATGATCTCTCATTTACTGGTCATATTTCTTCTCACTACAGTCATAATAGGCATCAAACTCATTTTTTCTTTAGCCCTTAGCACACTTGAAGAACTTCACATTTTTTGTATCTTTTTTTTGGCGACCAAGTTATAATAAAATCCCGAGCTCTTAATCCCTTTTGTCCTGCTGCCAGTGTTGCATAGTGCTGAACTCTAAAGAAGGTCCTATGTCAGCAAGTTTCAACTTCTAGTTCTCCGAAACCCACTCTTCGTGTTAGTATTAAAAACCTGAAAGGAAGAAGTGTAAGAAAATCATTTTTTGTCAAAGGAATTTGAATGTTAAATTTTATTGTATGCTCTATTATTTATGTATATAATTCATTTCATGGATTTGACATAATTGTTATATTTACATGCTTTCTTTTGATTTTGTCAGGGTCTGTGAGTTACATTTTTAGAGTAATGCCTACTGAGCAATGTTCTACGAAAAAATTGAAGGTGAATAAGTGCCAACCGTGTCTGGGCCTCTGGCACAAAGAAATGTTGTGCTAATGTGTATGTATTCTGAATATTATTCTGTGCTTATTTGTGCAGATATTCCTAGATGTTGAGCATGCAAAATGCAGCATTTGTTTGAATATTTGGCATGATGTTGTCACGGTTGCTCCCTGTCTTCATAACTTTTGGTCTCTGACTTAACCCTTATCAATTATAGCAGTTGTTTATATTTTAGTTGAGCAAGTCATTTTATGAAGTTTCTATTGTTATTTCCAGCAATGGATGCTTCTCAGAATGGTTAAGAAGGTCCCAGGAGAAGCATTCTAGTGTTCCTTGTCCTCAGTGTCGAGCAGTTGTACAATATGTTGGGAGAAATCATTTTCTGCATAATATTGAGGAGGTAGTTCCTTGTGGTGCTTTTTATTCTCTTTATCAGACCAAAAATTGGTCATACCTATACAGTACTCCCACATTGAAATTATGTTTTCTGATATGTTGGTCTATTTTTTGTCATTAATACTGTTTTCATCTGTTTGTGTGAATGTGATTCCATATAGATTCATTTTGCCAGACCCTTTCCAGTTCAATCATACCTCTACCATAAAGTTATTTTATGTCCTTAAAGGATGGAATTATATCTCCTTTAGTATGGTCTTCTACTATTTGAACTCTTTTTATTTGCCATGCTTTTCTGCAGGATACACTGCAAAGTGATTCCTCACTAAAGCGCTGTGATGAAGAACTTGCTCTTCTCGATTCCTATGCTGTAATAAAGTCACCTCTTGTAAGTAAAATTACTTGCAACACTTTCAGAGTTATAAGTGTAAGGGCTTAAGAACTATATATGGTTTCACGTATTATTGTCAATGTTTGATGTAACAGTAGTGCTCAGGAACTTTTACTTAATGAGATGTCTTTTTTAAAGCATAATATACATTGTTGGGCTCGTTGTTTAGTAGCCTGACCTTTTTGATGATTTAGTAAATTAAGCTGATATTAGAAATCTGGTTTTGCATGGTCTTGTATTCAAGTCTTTCCCTTGCATTAACACATGTTAGTATAAGCACTTTTTTGGCTTGTGCACTATGATGCATCATGGTTGGTCTCTCTATGTTCAAGTGGCATTCATGTCGAGGGGAGTGTTGAAAGAATAATATGTATTGTCAAGCCTGAACCTAGCAATTTAAATTTTACGGCAACTGGTAACTCAACATATTTAACTTCTAATATATGTTGCAACTATTGTTGCTGTTATGTCATAAATTAAATTGCATCAATTCAATCGATATTTGGTTGAACTCTACTTTTGGTCTGTTGGTGGAGGAGTGGGTATGTTCCGCTTCGTTGGAGGATTTATTGAGAACTCAGTTCAAAGGCTTTTGAGGAATGAAGATGTTTTGGAAGTATGGATTCTTTTCAGCTCTTTGGGAAATCTGAATGAGCGTAACACTTGGGTTTCAGGAACTGACATCTTTCATTTGTTTTTCAGCGAGAAGATTATTTTTCTTGATTTGCTTTGGGCCTGAACCATGGTTCCAAGTGAAAACATTTATACACACAATGTACATAAAAAAAAACCAAATCTACAACCACATTGTTAAGAAGTGTGACACGGTTCCTGTATTATTGCCAAACAAGATCACTTTATCAATCGTTTCGGCCGTCGAGGCGGGGCAACATTGGAAGATGAGGCCAAGTTTGGCTAATACAAGTATACAACCACAAAAAGATTATGCTGCTTATACTGCCACAATGACGCACAATAAATTATTCATCATTCATGTGAGGATCATTCATGTGAGGATGATTACCCATTGTCCCCCTTCGTTCTTGTATTTATTCTAGACTGCAAGGCCCAACTAAATGATTACACACGAAGTATTGTTAATGGGTTAAGCGGGTGACCCTTGATACGACCCAAACATGACCCATTTATAATCATAGTAAATTATTTCACATGTTTATGACACATAACAGTAAGGATCAACAAAACTCTCTAATTTCGTATTGTGTTTGTGTCGTCAGAAAGTGATGACCCTATATGTGTCCATCTCTACACGATGTTAATGAAAAATTAGGCTGAGTTCCATCAAGCCAAGAAACCGAATTGGGGTGTGATCTGGTTCATCTGAATGGGGTTGGGGAAGACTTGTTGAGAAGCAAGATTGACCAATCCTCAAACCTTTCTTAAAAAGGGAGGACTAGACCTTATTTCCCCATTTTCTTCTTTTGCTTTAGCTTCCTCGTCTCCTTTGTTATCACTTCAGTCAAACTAAATGGGTTTTAGTTTTGCTAGAGAAGGGTGCTTATTTGAGAGTTGATGTGATTGACAAGGCATCTTATCTATTCCTCTTTGGTCTGTTAACCAAATTACCATGAGGTGTTGGTTTCACTGGAACAACAGTTGCCATTCAACCTATGCTGGATGAAAGAGACAACCTAGGTTCAAAGATTTATGTAATCGGTCATAGGACTACGGAATTGAGCCGTATTTCTATGCCACATTAAATATTAGAATATCATATAATGTAACTGATTGATTTATAATTTAACTGATAGTTGAAAGGTTTGTAGATTTTTTCTGTCTAGATATAGTCATGATATCCCACTAGGTTTTACTCACGTCTGTTGATGTACAAGAGGATATATTTAGTGGTTGATAGTGGAGTCAATAAATAGGGGAGACAATTTAAAATTTTCTTTTTAATTTAGAATCCCGTAAACCCCATAAAAAAACACTCAGACACACTTTTGCTATTTCAGGTTGGGGTACTGTTCAGAACCCAGGACAGCCTTTAAATATCATTGTTTCTATCTTTTTTTCTTATACTTTTAGAAGCCCAAAGCCTTATTATCTTGTGATATGTTTTATACCCAAAATCCCTGCAAAGCAACCTCTAAAAAATCCTACCCGTTGCTCGGTTCTACTTTGTGTCAAGACGTCAAGGAGACTAGATACCACACTTGTCGTAAGTCAGATAGATTATAAAATCATAATTATATAAAGATATAAGTAACTCAAGTATACATACAAATCTTTATGTACATATTTGTCATGTCCTTGTGAAATGTCGTTTTGAACTTTTCATGTAGGACCTTGTGTTTGTGCAAGCCAAGGTTCTAAAAGGCGCTAGGCGGGCGGCCAGGGGCCTAGGCGGGATTTTTTTTTGTAAGTCAATTTTAATATTTTATCTGATATTATCAGTGTTCTAAAAGTCGCTAGTCGGTCCCAGGTCGGTTGGCTACCGACTAGAGACTAGGGGATTAGTTGGGGATTAATCGGCTAGTCGGATTTTCAATTATTTTTAAAAAATATATATTATCCTTCCTCCTTCATAAGTTATGAGTAAGTAGAATAACATAAGTAACACAAATCATCAAATAAAAACATGGAAACTAAGTAAAACCAAATAGTTTGACACTCTAAGTTCAAAACCAATTAACCAAATGAAACTAAGTAGCACAAAATCAATAGTCAATCACTCATCTTCTTCTCCATATCACTCCAAGACTTGCTCTCCATCAGACTCAAACTCATAATCCTCATCTTCCTCTTCGTTGTCATCATCTTCCGACATAAACTCGTCTTCATCTAGTTCTCGCACATTTATACCACTTCTTCTATAGGTAGAATGACCTCATCCGCTCCCATTTTTTCCGATTTTTCCCGACTTGTTCCGATTTTCCCCGATTTGTTCCGATTTTTTGATTTACTCCGACTGGGCAACTTTTCCGATTAGTCGCCGACTAGAGCCAGACTAAGTCGGCCAGCGACTAAATCAAAGGACGAGGCCTTAGTCGAATCGTTGAGGCTCCGATCCCGACTTAGTCGCCGACTAGTCGGCCGACTTTTAGAACACTGTATATTATTCTAACAAAATAATAATATAAAGCAAAACGATCTATAATAAAGATAATAAAGACATTTGTTTAAAGTTTAAACACATCCATATAGCCAATTTCAAAGTTTAAACAAACACACAATTGTTCAAAATTCAAACACAAACAAATAATCAAAAATGCAAACTAATAGTCTTCATCCCCATATGGCCATATCCCTCTATATCTCCAACTCTTCTTCTCCATATCCCTCCAAGATAATGTTTCCATCGGACTCACACTCGTACTCCTCATCTCCCTCTTCTTCCGTGTCATCATCAGATAAAAAATCTTCTTCATGAAGTTCTCTTACTCCAACATTCCTACTACTTCTCCTAGGCTCTAGCACGCTATCCGCTCCGGATGCTTCACCAACCGTAAACCAAGTAAGGCCCGAACAACCCTCAACTTCATCATCACCACCTTCAACAATCCATCCTTGCGATTTTGAAGCATCACTTGCTAGTAGTACATCTACTTTCCTATCTTTCTCCCGTTTCTTTTTGTTGTTAAGCCTTGCATTAAATTGGACATAGACTAGATTGTTCAACCTTGTTGCATCTAATACATTCCTCTTCTTTAATATGAATCTACAAAAATGAAAAAATAATTAAAAAAATCAAAAATTATATATTTATATTAGATTTTACTTAATAAACAACAACCACTTACTAGTTACTATATCTTAGATAGTTGATACTTACCCCCTCAAAATTACTCCAATTTCTCACACACTTGGATGAACTAGTAGTCAACGAAAGAATCCTTGTTGCCATCCTTTTGCAAGTTGGGTGTACTATTGCCATAATTGGACCACCATCCAACTAGTCATTAAAGATTGTAAATTATTAACAAATATTTTAACAAGTATTAAATAGTAAATAAAGATTAAACAATAAATATTTATACCCTGGGATCATAATTATCATCATTTGTTGCACATCCATGGCCGCTTAAAGGTCTTCCAAACCCACACTCTTTTTCTTATACTTGACAACTCAGTATTTATGACAAAACTTTGCATATTGAAGTCATCGGAAAGAACTTCTCAACACAAGTAAACATCGCATCCACGTATGTGGATCACTTTGTTTATTAGGATCTTTAAAGAAGTAATAAGGGTTGATAGATAGTAAAATCAAATGCAAAGGACTATCAATTGGTCTTTGGCTTTAGCATCGATAATCGCGACGATAATTTGTCTCATTATTTTTGAATGCCTCTTTGATCTCTTCCTTTGCTTTTTTGAGTTCTCCATATAAAAAACCCATTGATGGCTTTCGGTCTCCATCAGCAAGGCGAAGCACCTTTACCAATGGAACAAACACTTTCAAGCATAGTGTTACTCCATTCCAAAAACTCAAACTCAAGACAGTAGCATACGTCGTTTTTCCCTTAGTATTTTTTGACCATTTGCATTGATCCCATTCAGTACTAGTAAACATATACCTCAACTTCTCTTTCTTTTCCATCAAACTTTGCAAAGTCAAGAAAGAAGTTGCAAATCTAGTATCGCCAGGCCTCACTATGTCTCTCTTTTTTGTATGCTTCCTCATCAATGCCAATGTCTTATGATGTGCATAAATAAAGATAGTAAAGGCCTTTGCTTTCTCAATCACTCTCATAAACTTTGGTAGCTTGCCAATTCCTTCAAGCATGAGGTTCAAAGTGTGAGTGGCACAAGAAGTCCAAAACATGTTGTTGGAAGCATTATCAGTAACAACTTGCACTACATTTTGTGGCCCAACTTGTTCAATGAAATCATCTACATATTTGAAAATATATTTTCCAGTGTGTGCTTCCTCAGAATCTTCTTTAGAAGAAAGAAAAGTTGTGCCCTCTTTACAATTCACACACAAATTCATGATACTTCTTCTTTTTCTATCGGTCCAAGCATCGGTCATGATAGAACAACCATTGAAAGACCATTACTCTTCTTGCTTCTTGAGTGACTTCTTAGTCCTCTCTACCTTCTCTTTCAATAATGGCTCCCTTAGTTGGTATTGGCTTGGAGGTTGGTAACCCGGGCCATATCGACCAACCGCCTCACAAAACCTTTTGAAGCTGTCACAGTCGATAGCATTAAAAGGAATACCGCCTAGGCGCCGCCTAGCGCTTTTTCCCACCGATTTGGCCTTAGGCGCGGCGCCAGGCCCCCGCCTCGGGCGATTTTTAGAACACTGGTGCAAGCACATGGCTATGTGAGTGAATGTAGTTTTTTGGTTCATTAGCATGCACATTATCTTTGGAATTTCCTTCCAACGCATATACTGAATAGACATTGAGACTTCTGTTGATTTTGTACTCGTATGGTTATATCAGGTCATTAACACTGGAAGAAAGCCCAGTTGGAAAAGGGACCGTTCACCACCAGATGAAGAAACTGATGTTGTGGAGCATCCATGTCCACAATGTGGTAATCCTTCACTAATTTGATTTAACACATTACAAAAATCTTCACCATCTATTCAATTCTTCCATATCTCATTTTTAACATGTTCTTTTAAGGAATCTCATGTACGTTCTCAATATTAGTTGGGCTGTAGTAGCGATATTAGTTGGTTGCACTTAATTTTTAATAGACGATCTCATACCTCAAGGAGTTTTATTGTGCTTGTTCTGAGTTATTCTTCTGCATTTTATTCAACTGACTCATACCTGTAGCTCAGGCACTCAATATTCAGGGTTCCAGTGCAACCGGAACACGATTCATCTGCAATGTCATGCATGTGGTGGAATGATGCCTTCAAGATCCAACACAAGTGTACCACAACACTGTAAATTCTTGCTAACACCCTCCAAGTTGGTAGATGTACAGTGATTTAAATCGATATACTTCTTGTTAAAGCAGAATGTATGATTGACAAATGTGCTTGCTTCTGGCTGCCTACCTTTTTTACTTTTACGTATGTTTAGTTATTATTTCTTTTGATTACTAGCTTAATTTTCAATGTAACATGCAACTGATCCAAGCTTCCAGCCATTATTTACATTATAATAATGTGAATTTATAACTTAATCAATGGATGAATAGAATGAACTAGTATAAGTAATTTGTACCTTTTTCTTTTCATGTAGAATTGTTATATACGAGGCTTATTATTATTCTTGGCGTTCAGTATCACTATTGTGCGCTTGAAATTTGTGTTACGATTTAGAAAATGTGGAAGATAACGACAATACTTTAAAAAAGATAAGTTTAATGTTTCTGATTCAAGTCATCATTGAAGCATTCAAATGAAAAATAAGAATTAATTTAGGAGAACCTTGAGGTGAAGGAGATGTGTTTATCTTCCTTTGCAGAAAGTCACAGTAGTAGTTTAGATTTATGCCACGATGCCAACTTTGGAAGCATGAGTTCACAAACTGCAAACAACAATTTTTTAATATGAATTGGTTTCATTGGTAAACATCACATATTCTCTCTTTTGCAGGTATAGGATGTGACCGAGCATTTTGTGGAGCATATTGGCATGCTCAAAGGGTTAGTGGAATTGATTCTCATCCGATGTGCAGTCAGGAGACTCTCAAACCAGTAAGTTGTTGCTTTTGCTTTCATGATTTTTCTACCCCTCCAATGAATTGGAAGTAGTAAAAAGAGCATAAATTTATTAAATATATGATTGTATAATACATATATATGTGTGTGTGTGTGTTGGATTACTTTTGCCTATCCTCCAATCTTTGTGTACGTCTATAGTGAATACTTCCCGACAACCCCATACTTTATTATTTTTCAACTGTTACAAACTTGAGGGAGAATCATGCTAGACAACTATACTTGTCTGAGAAATAATGCCAGGCAACTATTAGCTGTTGAAGTCTGATTGTCAAGAAATGAGTCTTAACTACGTGCATCTAACTCTTAGTCTATGAACTATTTTCGTATGTGAAGAGACTAAAATATAAATAGTACCATATATGATAGTTGCACCTGCTTTTACTGCAAAAGAACAAAATCTTAGAGTATCCACTGAAAGCCCTAAAAGGGGCAAAAATTTTGTACAGTGTACAGAAGCAAAGAATAGTGGTACCAAATTAGTCGCCTGCGAAACATATACTAAACAAGATCTATACAAAAGAGCTGCCCTCTTTACAACCAAGGAGCATACAAAAAGATAAAATGCAACCTTACAACTATCGCAAATTACCCTATTTGGTAACCCCATTTGTATCACCTTTTCCTTGGGGATTTCTGTATTCAACTTTTATCTATAGAGTATGGCCCTGTAACCTGGTATCCGTGTTTAATCAGTTAGACTCATAAAAGTAAATACCATTATGCGATAAAGTGATTTTCTGTTACTAAGCTTTTAAAATAAGTTATAACGAATTCTCATTTATGAACCCTAAATGTAAATTTAGGGGTTATCCTGTTGTGTTAGAAAATCTGATTTTACTCTTTGCAGATTTCTGAACGTACTGCCACCAGAATTCCAGTTTTGGCCCATGACAAGAATCGGCATGAACAAGATGTAAGAAACTTCTCTTTGGTTACTCCGTTTTATACATGATGCAAGATTGCAGTATCAGTCAGTAACGCAAACGGTCTTGGGGAAAATCCGTTGCTATGTTTCAGATTGATATGGTGGTCAGGTTCTAGGAATATAAGAATAACAAATAGGTCCATCTTGTATATAAAAAAGAGTAAAATACATTGACATCTCCTGTAGATAACTATAATAACACTCACCACCCCTCTAGTTTTTTAAGTAACAGTCAATACCCCTCTAGTCTATAATATGTAACATTTATTACCCCTAGTGTGGTTGACCAACTAATATTCAAAAATATTTTTAATATAATGTCTAATATTCCCTTCAAGTTATAATGTTTAATATATCCACTAAATATAAATTTGTATGTTATATTTTTTACTTAACTTGATCTAATTAATTAAATTATGAATTTGTGCATTAATAAATAACATATTTCTCAAAAAGTAATATATATATTGTATTAATAGTCTTAATTACAAATAAAATTATAATTAAAATGTATTGTATTAAAAAGGATAATTAAACACACACACACACACATATATATATATATATATATATATATATATATATATATATATATATATATTTGGGAATATGGAGGTACACACTAGTGTAACTTTAAAAGTTACACGATCTACGATCGTAGAGTGATTTCACTCTACGATCGTAGAATAATCCTCGAATAGTAGAGTGAATTCACTCTACGATCGTAGAAATAGTTCAGATCGTAGAGAGTGAATTCACAAATCGTAGAGTGACTACTCTACGATCGTAGACCGTGTAACTTTAAAAGTTATACGGCTGTGTACCTCCATTTTTACCATATATATTATTCAGGAATTAAAATTTGATAAAATACACGGGTAAATATGTAATTTTATCTATTTAGTCAACCCTAAAAACTTGCAGGGGTACTAACTGTTACTTAAAAAACTAGAGGGGTGGTGAGTTATTGTGGTTATCTAGGGGGATGTCACTGTATTTTAAAAAAAACAAAAACAAAAACAAAAACAAATAGGTCCGTCAACCAAAAACAAAAACAAATAGGTCCGTCAATCAAATGAAATGGATGAATTAATATTGTTTAAGGACTAATACTGGAGCTATTGAAAAAGTTGACTTCTTTATTTCATAATAACTGGTTATAAACTTTTTAATATTTTGCGAATGATAAATATGTGGTTTAATTCATGGTGAATACTTCACATTGAGAATCATCTAGATCTAGCATGAGTTCATATAAATCTGCAGAAGTGAACTATCATGTATCCTTTTTTCCTTTCCCTGAGGAAATTTAAGCACAAGCTCAATGTTTGCAATTTGCTCATCTCCATGATTTAAAATAGATAAGTATGCTTAGTTTCTTATCGTGCACACCTACACAAAACAGTATGGACTTGCACATAAACAAAGGACTAAGACATTCCCTGTGTTACTAAAGATGATAAAAGATGTGTCGCTAGCAGCCTTGGCTAAGATGGATGGTACATAATGATGTGAAGGTGCTTTGGTGGCGTGGCTGTTTTCTAATTTTGGGATCTTTGTATGAGGAATGCTCCGAGATTTAGTAATAAGTTTCTGCACTGTAATTTATTTATTTATTTAATTTTTTTTTTTTTTTTGGGGGGATAGGATCACTTTCCTTGCCTTTAATGTGGTCCTTAATGGCTGGGTGCTTTTGGTGGGACTATTACTTCAATTTACAGAGGATTGGAGGGCCGCCATATGTAATAGCATTTTATTTTTTTTGACTTTCTCTGTTTTTGAGGATTTTTCTTCTTCTGCCTTTTTTTTGTACCCTTTCTCTATTATTGTTAAATAATTTATCCACACAAAAAAAAAGATTTATTGTGCGTAAATATGCCCCAATATCTTCCTCCTGTTGTTTGTACTCTTTCTGTATTATAGTTAAATAAATTATCCACAAATAGAAAAAGAAAAAAAAAGATTTAACGTGTGTAAATATGCTCCAATATTTTCAGAGACCTTAATAGGTCTTTGCTACTAGCCTTGACAGATTTTCCTCATATATCAATGCTTTTCTCTGAATTCGCCTAAATTTCTAGTTTGACAAATGTGACCAGGCTTTGGCTCTGATATATTTAACCATGCACGGGAACTCGCATTTTACATGTATTGTAGATCACAGAAAGGTGTATCCGGCAGATGGGGAGGACATTGCAGGATGTTATCCGCGAGTGGATTACAAAGTTGAACAACAGAGAAATAGGTGCTTATATGGACTTCATTTTTTTGCACTTCTAAAATGTGAAACTTAGTACTCTTCAATCTAAATCTCCTTTTGATAATGAGATTATTTTCATAGACCTTTAATTGTTGTGCTATACCTAATTGAAGTGGTCAATTATTTTTCCAATTTTCTATAGTTTTTGTTTCTTTACCTTTTTTCGAAGTCTGCTCTTGAAACCTACATCTATATCTTCTTTCCCTTGTAAAGTTTATTAATGCAACTCCTACCCTACTTTTATGCTACTTCCAACTTTTGCTGGTTAGGATTATTCACCATTTGAAAAGTCTTGAGTTTAGGACTGCTTTTGAATCTTCTCTAATTTTAGAAAACTACTATGTAGCGGGATATCATCTTGGCATTGTCCGTGTCTAGCTAAAGTACTGTTCATAAATGTTCTTACAACTAAATCGTATCAAAATGGAGCTATTGAAATTCCTACTTATTCTAATGAGGTGGAGCCTCCATTCTTGATTTGCTTCACATGGAGCATGGTGCACTTGTCTGTTATATAGCAATCTTTACTATAGGTATGTTGTTGTGTTGATTATTCTCTCTTTGGCGACCTCTTTTATTAATAACTTGTCTTATAAACACTGCAGATTGGACAAGGATGCCACTAAATCATGCTGAGATGGTCACTGCTGGAACTTATGTTTGCAAGTAAGTTTATTTTATCATATCTACATTGAAAATGCTTTGCAAAAGATTCTTCTATCTGAATAGCAGGTGTTTACTGATATTATCTCTGCCTAATCTTATTTTCTCCTGGAGTGGATAGACGGAGGGAGCACTTCTATTAAGCAACTATTTTTGTGTCAAGACACTAATAGACTCACTTGAACTCGTGGGAAGCCTATCTATATAACAAAATACAAATGATTTTGAATTTTCCGCTCATCTTAATAAATCATCTGGGCCGTCCAAAATTTGGGATAAATCCCACCGTCCATAGTGCCAAAGGCACGTGACTGTTGCTAGTATTAAATATGTAAGCATTGGAGTGGCAGCATTATACATATAGGCAAATTATTACCAACTAATTACCAAACATAAAACTTTCTAATCATTATCTATGAGGGAATCTAAAGTTACTTAACTTTAGAATTATTGAATAACCTTGTTTAGGGACTTTTAGACAACATTTTGTAGATCTGGTTTTTGTCTTTTTATCTTTTAATATTTTGGCCAGTTCTTAGGTTTATGGTTGAGAATACAAAAACTATATATAATATACACTAAAAAGCAAAAAATATAAAATTTTAAATAATTAAAGAATGGAAAGAAATAAGCCGTAAAAATTATAAAATTAAATGAAAATATTGCAAGTCCCATGACCATATGATTGCTTGGTGACTAGGCCATTTGGCTAGCATGGGCTTAAAATGTGGAACTTGTTTTTTGTCATCCTCTCTCCTCCCTTGGTTATAAGTTGGGGAAGGTTCTTCTTCTTTCTATTCTCTTCTCTTTTACTTTGATGTGATATCTTCTTCCTCACTGTTCCCAATTTATAGCCAAGGGAGTAGAGAGGATACCAAAAACAAGTTCCACATTTTAAGCCCAAACAGAAGGCCTTGATAGAAGGGGAATTGACCTAGTTTAATAGGCAATCATGTATATGATCGGGGGACTTACAATACCGCCTTGTTCGCCTTTTACAAAAAGATTAAAATCTTTACTAAGAAAAAGTCTTGCTACGAAAAATCCAATGGGAAAAAAACTTAGTGAAGGAGACGTGCACAAATGCTTAATGTAATTGTCCCAACAACACCTTGTCAGAAAAACTTAAGAGGGATAAAAAAAGAAAACTCATTTATTCACTGATACTTTGGTGTAGTATATCTTTTTTCTTTTTCATTTATTATTAAAAAGATAAAAATGATATCACCCTTCTACCCTTCTATGAAAGTTTGTTAGTATAGAGAAATTTAGGTGAAATGTGATTGGTTTTTAATATATCCTAAGTGCAACATTTTCTTCTCAAGTAAATGTTGAGATGTCTTTGATTTGATAAACTGCATGATTCTTGATTATACATAATAATTGATCACAACCAAATATGCTCTACTTGTTTCATGAATTGCGATAATCTTATACTGATTTAAAGAACTAAAGAAGTAGCAGTCAAGGTTTGCTTTTGATTTCCAAGATATAGCCGTATTACAGTATGTGGAAACATAACTTGTTTGTGATTTAGTTTTATGTGGGTATGATAAATATTTTGCATCTGTGTAGCAATAAATTGTGATGTTGAATCTCTTGGATGAAATAGTCCTAGATCTTTGCCTACATGAAGATAGTGCAATATATGCTTTATCCATTCCTAAGGATGTGCAACGGTATAAATACCTTACCGAACTGGTTATATATCATACTAAAACGGTACTGAAATACCAATATCTCACACCAATATATGCCAGTTTGGTATGGTATGGTAGGTAAAGATAGTGCAATATATGCTTTATCCATTCCTAAGGGTGTGCAACGGTATAAATACCTTACCGAACTGGTTATATCATACTAAAACGGTACTGAAATACCATTATCTCGCACCGATATATGCCTTTGTGGTATTGTACGGTTGGTCCAGTTATATAACATTTCAAACTTCCACCAGCACATAGTACTAGAAATGCTTATTATTTTTTGCACAGCTGCTCTAGGTACAAATATACTAATTAAATAATGTAAAATTCATGTGTATTCAGCTTCCGTCAGAAGATCATTGTCTTCCCTCTTTACATATTTAATCAAGAGTTGGATCAGAAAGTTAAAAATGAAAAGTAAAAACTAATTTGACATGATATATATTATTCTGATTTCCAACAAACAATTAAGCAAGTAAATAAAGAAGCAAAAGAAATTTCCAAAGGGGAAGCTACCTTTATTGATTACTCTCTTCAACAAAAGATCCCTACTCACATTCAAAATATCTATTAGCTAATTAAATTTAAAAGAAGTTCAAAAAGTGGTGTATCAGCAGTTTTGGCACGAAGAGGAGAGAAAACATAAGCCAAAGATTGGCCAAATCCAAGACAATACAGCCTTTGAAATAATACTCACAACCTTCGTTCATCTCAAGTCAACCCCCTTTGTGCATATCAGGGCGACAGAGGTGGGGGCTCGTTATGCTCAATGCCAACAGTAACTTTGAAAGTGAGAGCTTTACTTGGAATCTTGAATAAAAGAATAGTGTATAATTTAATAGTATATGTATTAAATCGCAAATTAGAAAGAAATAATGAAACAATAAAAATGTTTCCTTAAATAAAGACTTTTGTGAGTTGTACGCATTTGAATGTGAGAGTGATAGGATTGCTCATTTTGATGCTAAACAAATTAGAGCGAAGTAACAGGACTCCTAATCACCTCTTTGTTTTTAAATTCGAAAGAAATAATGAAACATAAGGAGATAATTTATCCATATTTTTGAGCTAAAGAACGCAATAAACTAATTTGAAAAACGAGTTTTTTTTCACTTTCAAAGTTGCAGATCATTTCAAGACATCCTTGCACTTGAGGAGTCATTGCACACAACAAGTACAAATCTTCCTTAGCTGATATTGGTTCTTCAGTGTGTCAACTGGGCACATATAGTTCCGCTCCGATCCACTGATTGACAAATGCGAAATCAATGCATTCTTTGACATGTATAGAAGTTGAGGAATTTGTTCTACCGTTAGCTCATAACCCGGGTGACGAAGAGCTATAAATCTTCTTCGAAAGAGAGGGTTTGATCCAGGCTCAGAAGTGGGATATAGTTCCCCAAGAGGAATGGCAATGACGTGAGTAAAGCGATTTTATTTGTTCCACATCTTGATCTCTCTTTCCAATGGATCTAATTCTTTGAATTCTCCTCGAATGTCATTGTCTTTCTTGCTGTTACTACACC
The DNA here is from genome assembly GCA_020205615.1 of Panax quinquefolius. Classification (NCBI taxonomy): domain Eukaryota; kingdom Viridiplantae; phylum Streptophyta; class Magnoliopsida; order Apiales; family Araliaceae; genus Panax; species Panax quinquefolius. The sequence continues at coordinate 43,014,775 of CM035164.1, forward strand.
GATCTTTTCGCTCTGGTTCATTTTCTGAGAAAATGAGATGGGTTGGAAACTATAAAATTAAACTAATACTCCCTCCGTTCCAAGATAAAAGTGCATATTAAAAAGAAGATAAAATGACCAAATTGTCCATATTTAAATTCTCATTTAATTGCATAGTTTTATGCACATGACTAGTGATGCTCTATAAATATATACAGGGAATACAAATATGACAATTAATATTAACGATATTATAGACAAATTATTGTAAAAAACAGATTATTCAAGGTATGCAAACATTTAACTTGGTACTATCTAAAATAGTAATGATGACTTTTATTCTAAGATGAAGGGAGTACTATTATGTATATGGCATACCATTTCGGTACGGTAAAACTCCATGTTCTGAGAAATATTTACCATTCGAAAAGAGAAAACGGAGTCTTTGTCTAAAGAAATTAGTTGAGAAAGGGCAGATATATAAAACCTTTCAATGAGATAGTGCCTTTTCAACTCTTTTAAAATAGAATCTATTCCAAACATATATGCCATGGTTCCTTACTTTGACGGTACAAATATCTAAATTTGATATTTTTAGATACTTTTTCAGACATATTGCTTGATCTCTGAAAGAAATCAATACTATTCTTTGGGCCCGAATGTTGATGTTCATTCTTTTTACCGCAGTCTTAGAAGTAAGTCGAGATTAGCAAAAACTAGTTTCTTTGAAAATTTTGCACACCTACCTATTCGATGCCTTCTAGTTGGTGTAGAGTTGCACCTTATCAGTAAATTAACTAGAAATGTAGTATTAGGCCCTGTGCAATTTGCAAGATATAAGGAGAGAAGAAGGCAAGAACACAATGGAAGTGGCATCTATAGGCATCCATTTTATGTGGAGAGGAGGATAATGAAGATGAAACACAAATGAGGAGAGGGAATGAAAATGGAATGGGAGAAAGAAGGAATGATGATATCCTTAATATGAACTATGCAAATTTGTGATGAAGAAGGTGCAATGAGACCATTTGTTGTCAAGGAAAACTTGGAAAATCTAAAGCGTGGAGAAGCTTACCATGGTCCTAGACAGATGTTGTCATTCCTCCTATAAATTGGAACATACATGAAGAGTCCTTTAATGATAAACCATATACTTTCTAAAGGTCATGGTCTCCATCTCTTGACCCTTCAATGCAGTGATAGATTTGACAGATTCGATTCGTAATCGATTTGAATGGTCCAAACCCACATCTTGGCAGTATTTGCACGTTAAAATGACTGAAAAGAATATAATTCAGGAACAAAAGAGATGATATGCAAAACCTACTCATGATGATGGAAAATAGATGGTATCAAGGGAAAAACCTACTCATGATGATGACAACTAGTGGTTTATAATCATAGCAATGATGGAAAGCAACTGATGTAGGACGAGCCCGTGAAAATTGGTTGGAACAATATAAAAGGCTTTGGAAGCCTACATGAATTAGTTGTATTTTAATTAATTTCTTTAATTTGTAGTTATTGTATTAGAGTCCAATTTAGGTTAGGAAAGTTGTTTAGGAGTGTTATAAATAGTGATGTACTTCATTATTTTGATACATTGAATGATTAATTGATTGAGTTTTGCGTGAGAATTATCTATGTGATATTTAACCATTTGTCCCCATCATTTTTGGTATCAGAGCCAAATCTCAAAACCACCTTCCCAGCCAAACAAAGCCTTATCCAAACCCTAGACCATCTCCCAAACCCAAAACGTAACATCATCATCGCCTACGTACTATCATAGTTAACCTTCATAATCACCAAATTTCAACCTCCATCCAAATCAAGGAACTGATTGCAGCCCACAGTTTCAAACAAATCAATAAAAAGAACGATAAAAGAGATGAAACAAAAACTAAAAGAGAAGTGAAAATCTGCCGTTGCACCTCGCCATCTTTACCGCTGCTTCACAACGCTATTGTCATCTTCGTTCTCTGCTGCTCCATCGTACAGAAAAAAAAGAGAAGAAAAAGTTATAGCCTTCATTTCTTGCTACTCCGTTGTACAGAGAAAAAAAAGACTAGTTGTGACGTTAAATATCTCATGTTAAATTATTATTAGATACCCCAAATTTTTTACAGATTTTTATTTTAGTCCCCCAACTTTTTTTAAATTTCAAAATAGCTCTTGAAATTTTACATATCAGTCCCTGTAGTTCCATTTTCTTTCATTTCAGCCCATAAAGTTTCAACAGTTTCAGTTCAGCCATTGTTTCTTTATATTTCCTGCACCCAAGTCCCTAGAGCAAAAAAAAAAAGTCTATATTTTTATTCCCAGGAACCATGGTTACTACTGGAGAAATCAACGCCAAACTTGATAATTATATGTTACAACAAGATGAGCGTCTCAAAAGGATTGAAGACTCAATCACAACACTTACTGCAAATGTTCAGGCCTTTATTACGACACTTACAGTAAAAGTTGATGTACTAACGGAACACGTAGATAAGGGACAAGAAGATGCTCTTAAGAATTTTGAAGACCCCATCTTGGATTTTAATCATATGAGACTACAACATCATGACCCTAATCCACGAGTTAATAACCATGTTCCAGATCCAGATCCTAGGATGAATGTAGTGGATAGAGGAGCAAAATTAGATGTTGGAGATTTTAATGGTAATAATGGTCCTGAAACATTCTTCGATTGGATTCATAGTTTGGAGAGCTTCTTTCGTTGGTATGAATTATTCGATGAAAGGAAACTCTTCTTTGCTGAAGCGAAGTTGAAAGGAACAACTCGGATTTGGTGGGATCAACATAAGCGAAATTTGTATATAGCTGTAAGAAGATGGGAAGATATGAAAGCTGCACTGACAAGACGTTTTGTGCCTGAGGATTATAAGCAGCGATCATATTTGCGATTAATCGAGTTTAGTATGAGGAAGTAAATCAGTGCGAGTATACTTGATGTTCTACAGTTTGGTTACACGGTCTGAATTTCCTTGGGTTGAAGAAGTTTTAATCTCCATGTACCCGTTGAGGATTGAATCTAGAGATTGCAGGTGGTGTAGCTACAAGTAAACTCTTGCTTTTTGGATGATGTTGTTCAAGTTGCCACCCAAATAGAGGATAATTTGAGAAGAAATTTTGTTAGGCCTCCAATACAAGTCCAAACTCGGAGGAAGCGTACTTTTGTGGAGCCTGTTTTAAATAGACCAATGGAAAGATCGTTAACAAGCCCTTCAGCTACTAGCAGACCTAATCGTACCCTAGGTTCTTCTAATGCTAGCATCAACAATTCGTTTAGGTACTACAACTGTCGTGGTTTTGGTCACATGTTTTTTGAGTGTCCTTTCCCAAAGATGAATGTTGCCTCTTCTCCCTCTAGGCAACTAGTTGACGAAGCGTGCGAAAAAGTCGACTTAAACAAAGAGGTTTGCAAGCCGATAGACGAAGAATATGAGCCCGATGAGCAAGATTTAGAAGTTGATGCTCATTTGGATGGATGTTTAGGTGTTCTTCGACCTTTACTTGTTGCCCAGCAACATAAGGATAATCCTAAAATCCATCGTGTGCGAATTTTTCAGATGAAAGTCATATTGCGGGATAAGTGTGCTCTCTTGTGATTGATACTGGGAGTTGTACGAATGTTATTTTTGAGAAAGCGGTTAAGAAACTTGGGTTAAAAGTTGAGCATTATCCGGAGCTGTATGATGTTGCATAGATTACCAATGCAAAGTTACGGGTTACCCATAGGTGTATGGTTACATTTTCAGTTGACAAGCTTAAGGATACCGTTATGTGTGATGTTTTACCCCTTAAAGTTTGTCACATTATCTTAGGGCCTAAATGGCTATGGGATCGTCACGCGCAACGTGATGCATGTGCTAATATCTATTCAATTATCAAAGGCAGTACCAAATTCATTCTTACTTGCGCTCTCGACATGCCAAATTTGAAGCTTGCAAAAACTTCCTTGGGGATCTGAAGTGATTGTTCTTGTGTTGATAACTTGACAGAGTCGATTTTTTTTCAGCGGAGGAGAAATGATGTAGGACGAGCCCGTGAAAGTTGGTTGGAACAATATAAAAGGCTTTGTAAGCCTATATGAATTAGGAGTTGTATTTTAATTAATTTCTTTAATTTGTAGTTATCGTATTAGAGTCCAATTTAGGTTAGGAAAGTTGTTTAGGAGTTATAAATAGTGATGTACTTCATTATTTTGATACATTGAATGATTAGCTGATTGAGTTTTGCGTGTGCGATATTAACCATTTGTCCCAAAACCCCTGTCCCCATTAGCAACTAAAGAGCATTTCATGTTTAACTCGACAGTAGCAGAAAAATATCACCCTAAGGCTATGTTTGTTTACAAAATGATGGGTGGGATAGTACAATTTGTAGTATTTATTATTACTTCGTTCTATTTTATCCCATAAATATTTCGTTATTTAATCTATAGACTATTTTTGATCATCTCTAAGTTATTCGATACCTCAAAAAGGGAAGGGGGAAGGGGGGGGGGGGGGGGGTTGTATAATACCATCTTTTTACTTGAGATTATAATCTCTTATCTGGCCTAAAATATAGTCCATGTGATTAAATAATGGACCAGATCATGGGATAAATAGGTCACAGTAGTAAAAAATTAGTAAAAATAGTCTTATCCTACTCATCATTTTTGCAAACAAATATAGCCCATGGATTAAAAAGCTTAATGAAGCCCATGAATAGCTCGAGGAAAATTCAATTGTACCCATGCAAGAAGCCAATGGAAGCAACTTATGTTCAAAATTTGAATTCAATTGTTACTGACTTTGGAGTTGAAGAAATCCATGCAAACTATTAAGGAGGGTCTTCTTCAGATTTATTCATTACTTTATAAGGAAGTATTTGGTCTCGAGTTTATGGATGATAAACTAAATTTATAAGTTCTTGATGATCGTTCTTGATCTAGGAGGAGCTGAGAAGTGAGGAAAGCCTTGCAGCATAACCATCTATGAGGACATAAATGCTTTTCAGGGGAAGCAACGTAGGATCATGGGCCATTTGGGAAATCAAATATAAGTTGAGGGACTAGTAGTAATATTAGGAATATTCTAGTAGTTAGGCTTATGTTAATAAGGTGCATCAGTGCAGCTTAGCGCGAAGTATGTTCTAGCCTATTCCTAGTATAAATAGAAAGGAGTATGTTATTCCCGAAGGCATTGAGAGATCTAGAAGGGGAGGTTGAATAGATCCTTTAAAAACTTTTACTTTTAAAGAGTTATTACCTATTTATAATTAAACAAGTTAATTAGATTATTTTGCACGGCGAAATGATAGTTTAGAAAAACCCCTTTAAAGATTATAGAGAAATCACAGCTCTAAATTTAGCAATCAAATGTGGAACTAAGTCACAGATTAAATCGTAGAGCACTTAAAAATAATTCGACAAGATATTTTAAGTGGTTCGGAGCACAAAGATCTCCTAGTCCACTTTTCTATTTCTTGAGTAGGTATAATCCACTAAGGATGAGATAATTACTAAGATCTTTTCACGAAAAACAGTTACAACAACTGAATCACTAAGATTCCTTCAAGTCACTAAGACTTGGTTACAAAGGTCACTAAGTTCAAATAATCTCAGTAAGAATAAGGTGTTTAAAATGCTGCTAAGTTGCTTGAAGTTGGGCAAAAAATGACTTAGCAGCAGAACAAAGAAGTTCAAGGTTGTAGAGTAGGAGACTTTTGAAATGGTTGTAGTTTGACTTTTTGATTGTTCGTTTTGTACTGTTTGTTTGAATTTGCTTGCCTTTTATAAACCTTCCTCGAGATCTTCCCGTTTAGAAGTTACCATTGCTCCATTAATGCTTAGATACTTGTAGATCTCTGATTGTTGACTTTAGAGGTGTCGGTTTTCGGCTATGACATGTCCTTTCATAATACTGACGGCTATAGAGATGCATGTGGGTGCTGTTTTTTCACCAATATAGTTGTTAGACACATTTCTAACTGCCTTTCTCCTTGGCCTTAAGAGTTTTAACAAACTACCTTGGGATTGACACTGTCAGAGCTGATGCACTTTGCAATTTTCCTAATTATAGAGTTGAGTGTTCAGTCGTAAAATATCTGGCTAGGCAGACTTAAGTTTTACACTTAACTTCAGTGCAATCTATTTAGTCTTGAAAGACCAAGTCTTCGTTTCTTCTTAGCTTGATGATCTCCAATTTGGCTCTGATTCTTCGATCATTGCTTGTACTCTACGAACTCTGAAGTTTGACTGCAAATTTAGAGTACTTGCAGATGTAACTCTACGATTTTCAAAGCTATGATCAGTAGAACCTACGATCTTCAAAACTATGGTCAGTAGGTTTTGCTTGCTTTACGATAGACTTCAAACTTAAGATCTATACATCAGATTCACTCTTCGAAATTGATCAACCTAACAAGTTTGATCTCTAAACTAAAGTCCTTTTATACCAAATTCATTTTAAGGACTTTACAAAAGTTACTGATTACAAATATACATTAATTTCACATATATCATCAAATCTAAAGACATGCATGGTATACTAACAGAGTATCTATTGTATGATCTGGTATATGAAATGAATTTAACATGGTTTAGTCCATTATATTTCTCTCTCTCTTCCTAATCCTAAGATATTCCCATTGTTCTTCGCAGTTTTCATTCAATATCTGCTATTCTGATTACTCGTTGATTCTATTTCTTTAAGTAAAAGCCATTTGTTAGGTGTCCCTATAATTGATTTAGCTCAACTAGGTTTGAGCTTAACACAATGTCTATTCTGTTTGTTGGAGCAACCTTTGGATAGCCATTGCTTGTCTGTTTAGATATTCTTTAGATGTGATTTCTGAATATATAAACTGTGAATTTTTTTTGACATGTTCATTTTATTTCAAGCATGTACCTAATGTGTGAATTTGTATTCTCTGATACTCTTCTTTTTTTCAATTGAAGTCCTAAATCTCTCTCTTTGAGTGCAGCGATTGCTATGACAAATTAGTCTCGTTCCTCTTGTACTGGTTCCGGGTTTCAATACCGAAATATGTGAGTATTCCCAACTTCAAGCAGTAATAATTAGAGCTAATCTTTTAAGATCTTGTCGAGCTTCTGATTATTGCTCTATGACTGGATTTTTAATGGTAACCTTTACATGTATGGATGACAGGATTAAATATTTGATCAATGAAACATGAATAGGAATAAATGTAGGCAAGTTGAAAAGTTGGTCTTCATTTGTCTTCTGGTTTTTCTTTATAATCATGTCAAAGAAAGGTGAAAAAACTTGGTATAAAACTATTGTGAGTTCATCGAACTTTAACATTATGTACTCGTACAACACAATACTACTTGATGGCCGTGCTGCTCGGTATTACACTTTAATTCTAGGGCCATGTTCTGAGTCTTACTACAAGCAATCATGTTTCATGTGTTTTTTAACTATTTCAATAAACATTGATTTCGCTTCTTTTTATTCTGGCATTACTTTTAATAATTATAGCGTCACTGTTTTTCACTGTTCAGTTATGTGGCTGTGTTTTGTAAAACTATCTGATCCTACTTGGAACAAGTTTTATTGCCTGTAAATGCTACCTCTACCATCCAATCCAATGTATCTATAATTTATTTACAATATAATTATAAAGGTTTTTTTATTTCGATACTTGTTTCTTGTTTTCATACAAAGAAACTACTCTAAGGATGCACTCTATATAGTAGTAAAATATTTGAAGATTCATCTTTACACGGATATGCACTTGAATTTGGACTTTTTGTACTGAAGAAATCACGTTATATGCGTTTAGAAACTAGTATTAATTTCACACGCAACTTATTTTAACTTAGAAACACAGTGTTGGAGGCTCAAAAGCACCACCCCAAAATGGTATGGTGTGTTTAGAGGTCTAAACGCACCAAATGCTACCATTGCGAAAGATGCAAATACTAGTAAACAAACCCACCCTATATAATACTTGAACAAACCATGATACTAGAGAACGGAAGCGCAGTGAAAAACTATAGCAAAGAGAAATCAAAAGAAAATCAATCACACAAGACACAAAATTATGTTGTTCACCCAAACGTTGGTTTAGTTCACAGTCGGTGGTTAATCAGTTTCACTATCTGTAGAATTTTTGTACAATCACCTCTGAATTAAAGTTCGGATCAAACTTTACCAATAACAGATTTGCCCCCACCCACCCCCCACCCTCCACCCTCCACCCTCCACCATCTACCGTCTACCTCTACCCCTTTAAAAAAATGGTTTGGTTTATTGTTTCTTTAACGATAATCTTGTTTGTCACTAATTGCTACATCTTTATACTGCAGCATCTACCACCAGAGGCATCTCAAAGAGAAGATTGCTGGTATGGCTATGCTTGTCGGACGCAGCACCACAGTGAGGACCATGCTCGTAAAAGAAACCATGTTTGCCGCCCAACCAGGGGTAGTAATTTGTAAAGTATAGTTAGTTTTATACTATCGTTCTGTGAATCTAATGAGAACGGGATCCTTGTTGCTCATTTTGGGTTCTAGGGTTTGTTCGTAGGGAGTGTTAATACTTTTGTTATCAATGTTGTTGGTAGGGGTAATGTTGGTTTTGGATTAAGATGGTAAGCAAACAAGATTAAAATATATTTTGAAATCTTTTTTGTTTTGGTTTCAATGAAAGAGATGCACTTTCTGGGTTTTAATTCTAATTAATAAAATTTTCACCACAAATAATAATAATATTAATCATTATAATGATGACAATAATAAAACTTATATATTGGTGCTAAAATAATAATTAAACAAAAGCATTTTATTAGAGAAGTGTTATTTTTGCAGTGGAATTTGATATAATTTTTAGGCTTTATGTGGGTATTATTTATTATTTATGTGAGAGGAAGCCTTAGATTAAAGGTGATATGATAAACTAATGGTAAACCTTTTGTATGATTGTAAGTTTAAGTTGTTTATCTATCAGCACAAGTAATTAACTATTAAGGGTTGTATGATGGACTTTAGTTTTTAATTCCTAGGTTTTTCCCTATGCTCCTAGGCTAGAATTGAATTGTAAAATAAAAGAATTTTCTTATAATAAAAATTGGTATAGAGTAATAAGTAATAATAATAATCCAATAACTATATATATATATGTGTGTGTGTGTGTGTGAGAGAGAGAGAGAGAGAGAGAGAGAGAGAGAGACTACCAAAAAAGCAATGAAAAGAAGCAATAGAAAACATTAACTATTAAGGGTTGTATGATGGACTTTAGTTTTTAATTCCTAAGTTTTTCCCTATGCTCCTAGGCTAGAATTGAATTGTAAAATAAAAGAATTTTCTTTTAATAAAAATTGGTATAGAGTAATAAGTAATAATAATAATCTAATAACAATATATATATATATATATATATATATATATCCAAAAAGCAATGAAAAGACGCATTAGAAAACATTGGATGAGACTCAAATTCTACATAAGCTATGATTATTTGGGTTTTTAGAGTGTAGTGGGCCATTAATTATGTGGAGTTATTTGGGCTTGGACCGGAAGGGAATTAGTGGACGGGGGACTTATGGGCTTAAGGTCCTAGTTATATTTGGATTCTGATTATGGAAGGAAGTGTTAGACTATGGATCCACTTCCTTAATTAAAGGAGATTTGATACAATCCTAGGATAATTGGGAACCTTAACCTGATTTGGAGAATGATTGCTTACAAGGCGGTGAGATCACTATAAATACAAGACACTACATTGGTTTAAGGTACATGCAATTTACTTTCCAACACTAGAGCATTTAAGCCTCGATTGTTAACCTTATATCAGCCTGTACTTATTCTCACACCGGAGCTATCCCCCGGCGGCCCAAGCTGTCAAGCTTTTGGTGTTTACTCGTTTCTGTGCAGGATTGAACGCACTTTTGGTGATTGAGGTGTGTGGACGGATCATGGCGTTAACATTTGCGTTGGAAGGAGGGTTTCTAGTGTTTCTGGATTTCAATCACGTTCATTAAGCATCCTACATCAGAAGTTATGGAGAACAGTAGGACATCCATCGGTGAAGGACAACCAACGACGACGAGTTCTTCTCAACAGAGAGTTTCTGTTAAGGACAGGTTGGGGCCGTCAAAGAGTGTCCATGACAGACTTGGGCCACAAGGCGCCTCGACAAGGTCTCAAACGAGAGGCCACAATGATGTCAGGAAGAAGTTGTTTTCCACTGGCAGTAAGGTGCCTGGTAAGGATCAGAAAAAGGTAGAAGGCACACCGCTTATAACCCAACACCGAAGATCGGTGAATAAGGCATCTACCTCGGCGAGATAGCATAGAAAGCGATAAAGCTTTGAAGGTGCTGCTACAACAGAGGGAGGAGATTGCCAAGCAGATGGTTCTTATGGCCGGGCTGGAAGATGATGCATCCAATTATACTCGACCCAAAGAGCGTGGCAGGTCTCCGAATAAACGAACAAGAAGGGATGAGGAGCTTAGACGGTCTGAAAGTAGGCTTCGGAGCCGTTCTCGAGACCGAAGAAGTGCAAGGGGTCGTACTCCTAAAGATCCAAAGAGGGCACCTCGCTCTGAGGATTCTCGGTGTGATGATAATGGTAAACGACGAAGCAGATCAAGGGGATTCACACCCGAGGGTTCAAAGAAGGTATCTCGCCTTGATAATTCGTGGCTCAGTGAGAAGGATAGACGCCGAAGCAGATCGAGAGGTTGTACTCCCGAGAATCCAAAGAGGGCACATCGCCCTGTGGACTCTCGCCACAGCAGGAACGACAGATGAAGCCCCTCTAGGGCAGCCAGTTTGGATGGAAAGGGTTGGTCTGATCATAAAAAGAAGGGCTCCCCGAAGAAGGAAGTCTTTTCACAGCCAGAATGGGTGGAATTGTTAGCCAAAGAGGTAAAGGAGCTTCAGAAGCAACTGGTCGAAGTTCAGCAAGGGAAAGAAAGTTAGGGCAAAAAGGCATCCCCTTTCTCTGCATAAATTCTACGGGAGAAGGCAGATCCTAGTAAAAAGCTTCCCTATATTGAGAGTTACGATGGCTTAGGAGATCCTTATGACCACAACCAAGCGTATGATAGGCTGATGGACTATTATGACTACTCAGATGTAGCTAAGTGTCAAACCTTTGTGACAACATTGAGAAAAGACGCTAGGTAATGGATGGGGACCTTGGCTCCAGACTCAACTTCGTCCTGGGAAGATTTGTGTGACAAGTTTCATGCTTGATTAGGGAGCAATAAGAGGAAAGGAAAGCCCACAGGGTCGTTGGCGCAGATCAAACAGTATTCGAATGAGACTCTGGGCCAGTACGTGAAAAAGTTCAGAGAAGTAGTGGGTCAGATGACAGATCTTAATGATCTTCAGGCTGTGGGATTATTTCAAAATGGCTTAGATCTGGTGAAGTCGGAGAAGTTGGTGAATAAGCTGATGTTCAACCATCCGAAGAGTTTGGCAAAAGCGTTTGAGAAGGCTGAAGGCCTCATAGTGGTAGAAGAAGCCATGGGCAGCTTAAAGCAGGGCTCTTCGGAAAAACCAAAGGAGAAGGACAAGGACAAATCGGATGGTAATCAGAAGAGGAACGGTGGTAATAATGACCAGTCTGATGACAATTAGAAGAAGTACAATAATAATTGTGCTTCGGGAGGAGGTCCCCCACCTTTTTTGAATCAGAAAATGAATAAGGTGTACACAAAACTTAATACGGACCGGGCTACCATTTTGGAGCAAATAAAGGACCAGCCCTACTTCGAGCAGCCTCGAGACAACCTTAAACCAGGGTCTGGGAATCCTTACAAATACTGTGATTACCATCAGGCGGCAAGGCATGATACGAATTCCTGCTGGAATTTAAGAGAATTTATTAAAAGGAAAGTGCAAAGTGGGCCTTGGTTCAATATGTAGTAGGACGAGAGCCCCTAAGGGAGCAGCAAAGGAACAGTACGCCTGTCTAGAACAATTAGCCCAAATAGCCAAGTCAGAACTAGGGGGCGAGACATGTTGTGGACGTAACCACAGGAGGAAACATGGGCAAAATTGCCGGGAAGAAGCGTTGGGGATATCTGGATTCGGTGATGACAGTGGCGGGTAAACCCCCGAGGCTTGAAAGAGCCTACCCGGGTTTAGTGATTTCTTTCAAAGACAAAGATTTCCCTTCTGAACCCATTGAACCCCATGAAGGAGCTCTGGTAATTACTGCACAAGTGGGTTCGGTGGACATGAAGCGGATGATGATAGATAATGGGTCTTCGGTGGATATCTTGTATGCACATGCTTATTAGAGGATGAACCTGGACGGAAGGAAGATGGAGATCGGGCAAGAGGCTCCTCTATATGGGTTCAACAACGAGCCGATCAAAGTTACGGGGACTATTGAGCTGCTAGTCATCTTCGGGACGACCCCACAACAGGTTGAAGTTATATGTAAATTCTATGTGGTGTATGTGGATTCGACATATAACGCGATTTTGGGCAGGCCTACTCTGACAGCTCTTCAGGCAGTTACGTCGATTCCCCACTTCAAAATTAAATTCTCGACGCCACATGGAGTTGGGGAAGTGAGATCTGAACTTAGCAAGGAGATGTTACCAGAATGCGTTGATCACTTCGGGTGTAGGGGTCAGTAAACAGAAGCAAACCATGACTATTGAGATCGAACCATTTACAGAAAGCAGTACAGAGCCATTGGTTATGCCAGCCGAAGAGACCGAAGAGGTTGAACTGATTCCGGGAAAGAATGAGAAGACCGTAAAGATAGGTCCAAGTGACATATATGACTGGGGTGAGTCTAAAGGTTGCTGAACATAGGCTGCATGTAGACCTAACAAAGAAGCCAGTTCGGCAGAAGAGGAGGATTTTTGCGCCAGAGAGACAGAAGATAATTTACAAGGAGATCGCAAAGCTGCTAGCGGCATATTTTATATTTGAAATTAACTATCCGGAGTGGATGGAAAATGTGGTACTGGTGCAGAAGAAAAATGGGAAATGGCGTGTCTGCATAGATTATATTGATCTGAACAAAGTATGCCCAAAGGACCTTTATCCTATGCCCCACATTGATCAGCTTATCGATATGACTTCGAGATATGCTCTGCTCAGTTTTGTGGATGCTTTCTCTGGGTATTATCAGATTTCTATATGCAAGGAGGACATCCCAAAGACAACTTTTATCACTCATCGATCGGTATATGCTTATAAGAAGATGACCTTCGGCCTGTTGAACGCAAGAACTACTTATCAAAGGTTGACGAACTACGTGTTCACAAGGCAGTTAAAGAGAAACATGGAGGTCTAAGTTGATGACATGATCGTCAAGAGCATGTCAGTTTGGGGTCATTTGGACGATTTAGAGGAATGCTTCCAGACGGTTTGTCATTACAATCTGAGGTTAAATCTGACCAAATGCACCTTCGGGCTTAGAGCAGGGAAATTTCCGGGTTATCTAGTCAGCAAGAGGGGAATAGAGGCTAATCCAGAGAAGATCCGGGCTATCTTGGATATGAAGTCTCCACAGTCTTACAAGGATGTTCAATGTCTGACGTGTCGGATAGCAGCTTTAAGGAGATTTATGTCTAAGTCGGTAAAAAGGTGTTTGTCATTCTTTGATACTTTAAAAGGGCCGAAGAATGCGAAGAGTTTCCATTGGACTTCCGAATTTGAGGTTGACTTTCAAGGGATAAAGGATTATTTGTCTTCGACGCCATTGTTGGTAAAGCCAGTTCCTGCTGAACCTCTGTATTTGTATTTGGCGACAAGTTCATTGGTAGTAGGAGCAGTTCTGGTGCGGGAGATTGGGGGTAAGCAGCACCTAATTTACTACATGAACCATGCCCTAAGGGATGCAGAGATCTAGAAAAGGTATCCGAACCTTGAGAAGTTTGCCTCTTCCCTGATAATAGCTAGTCTAAAGCTTCAATAGTATTTCCAAGGTCAGTTAATAGTGGTGTACACATATCAGCCACTGAAGAAGGTGCTGGGTAGACCAGAGGTTTCAGGTAGGCTCGCTGCGTGGACAATGGAGTTGTCTCAATTCTTTATAGAGTATCATCCTTGGACAACAATTAAGGGTCAAGCATTCACTGATTTTGTGGTGGAGTGTTCGTTCTCTGAAGCCGATGAGAGCTTAAATGAAGTCGAGGGGTCTGAGAAAGCAGTCGCAGTGCTTCAGCAGGTGCATAGTTTATGGACGTTGTATGCCGATGGGTCCTCTACTTTGAACGTCAGTGGGGCTGGAATCATCTTGACGAGTCCAGAGGGATTTAAAGTATAACAGGCCATCAGATTCGGGTTCAGGGCAATGAACAATGAGGATGAATATGAAGCAGTGTTGGCAGGGTTACGATTGGCGAAGAGTCTTGAGGTTAAGAGGTTGATTGTGACACCCCCAAATCCGGGTTATCTGACCCCCGAGTTTGGTGCTCACGATCCATAATATAAATAACATTTAACTATCTATTTAATTATAAATAGGAACATACACTTCAATAACTGATATAGTTAATACATTATCACAGGTTCTCTAACCTTAACATTATAAACATACCCTTTAGTTATACAAAAAGGGTTCACAAAAAAACATAATAATAATAATGTTCATTAAACTAATTTATCACTATGCCTTTTTCCTTTGTTCTTCTTCACAACACCTTCTACAACTTCGTCCCTAGCTGAAAAGTTTTATTTAGCAAGGGTGAGTAACAAATTTGCCCCGCAAGTTAAGATATACAATGAATGTATAAGTATCAGAATAATAGACTATCTATTTTGATAAAATGACACCAAAGTTCGGGGAACTTTGAAATAGCTAAACAAATCGTTAATCAATAACAAGTCTTCTCGTATTCTAGCGCAACTGATAATAATAATAAAAAAAGAGTACAACGCTTTCAAAGTTTTTACGATATTCTATTGAATAAACAAGAATCAATTCTACGCAATAACAAAGTGGAATGTTTTCCAGATTTATGTTTTCTAGTTGGACTTCGGTCTCATCTCGGTGTTCTGGTCACCCTATCCGACAATTAACACATTTATTATCAATTAATCTTGGTCTCTAAGCTTCAATATTATTTTAGATAAGTCAAATATCGTTTATAATATTTTTCGGAAGCTTTTAATAATTTATAAACAATTATTATAATTTATAATAATTTTTCTAACATCAGAATCATTTTTAAATGATTTAATTATCAAATAATCTTATCATCATTAATATTTAATAATCTAAAAATATTAATGTTATACTTGTCAAAATATTAAAGTTATTGTTAATAACTTAAAATATTTTTAAATCATCAATATTCTACTTAAATGATTTTTAAATTAATTAAAGTCATTTTAAACCATCACCATTAATATTTAAATATTATTTAAATTATTATAAAAATATTAAAAGTCATTAATTATAACTTCAAATATTTTAAAAACATTTTTCTCTTTTTAAATGATTTTAAATCAATAATATCATTTTAGTTCATTTATTTAATATAATAATTAAATAAATCTAATATCATTAATATTAATTTATTAATGAGAATTCTCCAAAATATTGAAAATTATATTTTATAATTCAAAATAATTTCTAACACTTTATTCTTATTTAAAATGATTTTAAATTAATAAAATCACTTTTAACTTATTTATTTAACTTAATAATTAAATAAATTTAATATCATTAATATTAAATTATTAATAAAATTCTCTAAAATATTAAAAGTCACATTTTATAACTCAAAATATTTTTAAATACTTTATTCTTATTTAAAATGATTTTTATATAATTAAAATCATTTTCTCTAATTTATTTAATACACTAATTAAATAAATTAAATAGCATTAATATTCAAATAATTATAATTATTAATGAAAAATATTCCAAATTGTGACAACCCCAAAACAGGTCCATTCCATCCAACCTATTCTGAGTCGCCAAATACATGGTACAGAAAACAATTAGAACTTTATTACAACAATTGTCTTGCAAAATATAACAACACATATGCTGTGAGTTTGGATACAAATATATACCAACTGTGACTCTCATCCCAACCTTGGATAGCACGTCACAATGACACCTTACATAATGGTATAGTCAAAAACTGTTTTAGAAATTAGAATCTTTGAGAAGTGCTCAAGGAAACCTTCATACATGGGAGGCCATGCGTCTAGGTTATGATAGATATCATATGCCCACAGAATTATCCTTGGTTGACCCAATAGTTACCAAAGAAAAACGAGAAGATTACTATCATATTCTTCCCAATGGTGAGACTTCTCTTGACATATCATTATCTCCACTGTCTCTAAATGAGAATTATACTTCAAACAAACACCAAGATTATATAGGTAGTGCTCATAAATATACTCAGCAAGTGGATGAGCACATCCCTGTCTTATGATGACACGAGGTTGTATGTCATTAGACATCTTGTATGATAGTGGCAAAACACCCTTCCAACGTTGGGTTCGCCTCACCCTAGTTGATTCACCAAATATAACTACTAAATGATGTATAAAACACTTTTCTATTCTGCTTAGGGAGAACCTCCACAGCTAGAGGCCATCGTTCTATTTCCCCGTTACCCTCGTTCGACCCGGCTACACTCTTATTACCTGAAAAGGAATTGTGAAACAAAAGGGTGAGCACAACTAGCCCAGTAAAGAATATCGTGACTAAAGATAATTAAATTATCAATAGCCTTTATCAGCAATAAATCAGAGATTTAGAACATATGGTAGATGATAAAACTTTTCAACCATAGTTGCAGCGGAACGAGCAATCTATTAGAAGAGTAAATAGACCATAAAATCTATTATCTTCTCCATGTTAAAAATCCACCAACAATATTTTATCCCTGTAACATCAATCAACAGTTCCTTTCCACAATTATATGAATAACTCATAATCATAATTGTAATTCTAAATTCCTCTTAGCATCCGGAATGAAGATAATTTTCATCACATGTCTTTACACGAAACATCAAAGATCATGGTTATACCAAATCACGATTCATGTTCATAATCATACTAATAACTTCATCTTTTGCTACTACCAAATATATTCATCAACAGCTCATCTTTTGCACTCTTGGCCAAAGATATTCAACAACAGTCATCTTTTGCACTACGGGCCAAGATATTCATCAACAATTCATCTTTTGCACTTCAGGCCAAAGATATTCCTCAACGATTCATATTTGCACTACATGCCAAATATATTAATATCTCAAAAAATATATAATCATTTGAATTTATATAAACAATAATTATAACCATGTTGATCAATTCACCTTTGCACCTAAGTTAAAGATATTCAATTATAAATTCAATGGTCATGATCATACCAGTCAACAATTCAACTTTGCACTACTGGCCAAAGAGAACCCATAGTCACGATCAAACCAATAATCTACCCATCTTTACACTCAAGTGAAAGAGAAATTCAACATCGTGGTTATAAAAATGTTATATATGATAATAAAATAATATGATCAACAACCGCATTTATTTTCAAGAGCAACAATCATAAATCAACGATAATTTGGTCAGAAAAAGAAACCAATTTTTTTTCGTGAATAGTACCCGTGAATAGTAACTCGTGAATAATAACTCGTGAATAGTAACTCATGAATAGTAACTCGTGAATAGTAACTCATGAATAGTAACTCGTGAATAGTACTCGTGATTCGTACATAAGATCAGTATATCGTAAATAATGTCATATCGTAAATAGTGCCATATCGTGAATAGTCTTGGTATCGTGAATAGTAACCCAACTCAAAAGATAGAACTTCCACAATAAAATCCATACCAATATTTCGGTATAATGATATTGAAAGAATAACATCATTACTGAAAAATATCTCTTCTGATCCCTTAAAATCCCTTACTATCCCTTACCTCAAAAGAGCGACGCTTCCGATTTGGATATCGAATATGATGAAGGAAACTTACAGCGATGAATATCAACTCACAAAGTATCTAAATACTCACAAAATACACTCGATAATCTAGAGAAAAAGAGAAAACTTTTTTTACGGTGTGATTTTCAATTCTAACTTAGCCTCTATTTATAGGAAAATGTTAAGACGTCGAGCGGACTTAACACGCAACTCCGGATGGCTTTACTTCGCTACTATTCCCACCCACCACATTTGAAAATTCAATTGAGCACATTTCTCACCAACCAAAAGTGGGGCCCACCAATTCTAGAATTTTCTACCAAAATCATTTATAACCTAATTTCCGAATCAGTCACCTCTTAAAATTCATAGCAAATCATACGCTCATTTTTAACGGTTCAAAATTTGTGGACATGTACTCAACTTATTTATGTATAACATATCCAAAAATTACAATGATCCAACGGTCGGATTAAATATTAGAACTCACATAATAAAGCTGTAAGAACACCGATTTGATCTTTTAATACCTCCAATCCGATAAAATACTGATAAAACACCTCAACATTAACTCCTTCATTTATAACCACATAAATAAATCCATCATTTATATCCACATCAAATAAATATTTCCTTATCATATAAATCAATAATTAATTATTCACAAATAATATTACAGAATCACAATTATGACAACCAGGCCGTTCCCAAGAAAGAGAGGGCTTTCCGATAAGGATTTCTCCTTACTGGCGCGCAATTAGGTGACCAAACCTCTCCTTGATAGAACTTTCTAGACATTGCCAATAATGCTATATTATTCATATAATATGAATTATTGATCGATATAATGGAAATCTTTATGCGATAATAATTATTGAAACAACAATAATATAAAATATCAACGCAGCAATTATTGAATCAATAAAAAAAATATTGAGCGATAATTATCGTAATAATTATTGAGTAGTGCCTTCTTACGTAAGAATAAATAATTCAACAATATCTGCAGCGATATCGTGTGCCATCTTGTGCGAACCACGTGTATTCATATTTTTAACCACCGGGTATTTCAACAATTGTTAACGATAACAACTAAGCCGTTATTTATAAAAACTCAATTTTTGTCGTTATCTTCATCCGACAAGGTTATTACATTATAGGGGCCCATAAATGGTCATACTAGTAAATTTAATATTCCCAACGGAAAAGAATATTCCACGACCAAACGAATATTCCCCGACAACAATGAATATTTTATAACCACTTACTTATTTTGAAAAAAATTCATATATCACCCTTAACTTTAACTTTATATCAATTTAACCATTTACTGAATTGTAATTATAAGAAAAATTGAATACTTTTATTTCATAAAATTCGGGGTCTTACACAAATAGTCAGAAAGTATTTTTCATAATTTAAAATAATTTATAAAACCATTTTAGTAATTTTTATAATTTTTTTTCTATTTTTAAGCATTTTCCAGAATATTCAGAAAATAAAATAAATAAAACCGTCGCTAAAGCCTATAGCGACACTTGTCTGTCGTCTTAGGTGTTCTTGGCTCAAGAACACCGACGATCTGAGTGTACAAGGGGTCATGTTTGACCACACTTTAATCTCGGTTCATGTATGTTCTGTCCAACCAAAAACTCAGATCTTGTAGTCATTATGCAACACTACAACTAGCAATCAATATCTAGGTCAAACAACAAATACACAAGGAGATCTGGGCAATCAAAACCCTTGTCAGACCATACCTGGGTTTCCCCAGAAACCCAGAACTTCGACTAGTCACTTTAATGGTCAATTAAGTTTTTGTTCCAGTCATTGTATGGGCGTTATGAAGGTTCATAACTATAGTACATATGTCAAGGAACGTATATACATCAGCAGAACATTTCAACAATAACAGAATCAAAAGTTATGACTCGGTCAATCTCTGACAAAAACTCGGTTCATACGTTTTCTGGAAATTCCAGAAAACAGACATTCATGTCGAGTAGGCTAGTTTGACTAGCCACTCCATTCGCTACAATGATGGTTTCAAAGATGTAAGGACATATATTTATAGTAGCTCTATCAGGCTATAACTTGATTACAAACACAGCCTCAAACAACCTAACACCTGTCATATCCGGGCCTTGAACAAATTGTCAGACGCTATATTTCACTTTTTGGGTTACCCAGAAAGTTCATGGTCATGCCCGGTCAACGGGTTTTGACCGTTAATAACTACCAATCCAGACATCTAATGGCTATACTACCATTTGCATATTAAAGACAACATACCAGACTACCAATCCAAAACATAAAACAAGAAAAATCGTAAACAGACAAGAATCTGTGGCGCCTGACATTAGCTTGTCAGACCACAATTTCTGTTCTTGGGCAGTTTTGAAAATCATCACTTTTAAAGCTATTTGATGTTATGGATCTATGGTATATCACCATAGATCATCATAAAACACCTTCTAGCAAACATCTAAACACATAAACACAAAAGTTGTCTTAGCATACAAGATAAAAATGGGTTTTATAGGGTTTATACCTTCTAGCTTCAAATCCTTGATCTTAATCCTCCTAACTGATCTTGGTTGATTAAGGGGTTGCTTTAGGGACTGAGTAACTTGATAATTTCGGAGGTTGAGAGAGAATAAGAGTTGGTGAGAGCTTTCAAGAAAAATGGGCTAAATTATTAACTTTCTCTCTCTCCAATCTATTTAGATTACTTAGATACATGTATAATCTGATATTGGCTGTCAAATAGGGGCTGAAATGCTGAGATTTAAAGTCACCAAGTCAACATAGTTGGTGAACAACTACAATTCTAGCAAGATTCACAAGTTAGCTTATTAAAAATATAAAAAGGGTAAATTTGTCATTTGTATTTTCATTTTAATGGCATAATAGACAATTGAACCAACCCTTAGGGTTTAACCCTAAGGTTCTAACCCTTAGGTTTTACAATATCCAATTCTAGAATTTTCTAATTAGGGTTTAAAAATAGAAAATTAAGAATTTCAAAAATGTAATTAGGGTTTTAAATAGAAATTAATATTTGTAAATTATAATTAGGGTTTCCTAATTATATTAACACATAATAATCACTTTAGGCTTGCTAATTAGGATTAAGGTTTCCTAATTAGGGTTTAGGATTCCCGAATATGAAATTAGGGTTGTAATTAGAAAAATTAAAATTTCTAAATTATAATTAGGGTTTGTAAAATAGAAATTAAGATAACTAAAATATAATTAGGGTTTTCTAATCATATTAAAGTTTAATAAATATATTAGGTCTTCCAATTAGGATTAGGGTTTCCTAATTAGGGTTTTAGGATTCCTGAATATAAAATTAGGGTTTCCCGGCTTTCGATTAGGGTGTCTAACTGTACGTTAGGTTTTCTAAATCTGAGATTAGGATTTTTAATCTCTTATTAGGGTTTATTAAATTTAAACCTTATCCGATCAATCATTGATAAAAAATTCTAAACAATACAAATGCGTACTCATTAATATAATTATTTTACATATATTTTCTATCGAATCCCTATCCAGAAATTAGGGTTAGGGTTTCTAAAGTTGGTAAGCACAACTCTACTCTAAATTTATTAGTCAATACACAAATTGACCTTCTCGAGACACGTATCACAGATACTTGTCGCAAAATTGATAATCAATATTAATAATAATAAAAAATTATTCGTAAAATTTTAATTATTCGAAATCCTGGGTTATCACATTGATTATCTATAGTGACTCTCAGTTGGTCGTCAAACAGGTTTCCGGGGAGTATGAAGCTAGGGGTTCGAGAATGGTAAAATATCTAGCAGAGTTGAAGGATCAGCTTTAGTGCTTCGATTCTTATGAGTTTCAATGGATAAACAGATCAGACAACTCGATAACAGATGCGTTGGCGAAGCTAGCTACAACTGAAGCAAACATGTTTGATGGGTCGGTTTATTTAGAAGCCTTGAAACAATCGAGTGTTCAGCATGAAGAGGTGATGTGTATGGAACGTTCTCACTGCTGGATGACTCCTTATCTTGACTACTTGGTGGATGGCATACAACCATCGGATTGGATGTTGGCCAAGAAAGTGAAGTACAGAAGCGTGAATTTCATGCTTATTGATGGCGATATTTTTCCAAGGGCTTATTCATCTCCTTTGTTGAAGTGTTTGTTACCATCTGAAGTTGAGTATGTCTTTCGGGAGGTTCATGAAGGTATTTGTGGTGACCATATGATTGCTAAGTCATTAGCTTATAAGGTTCTTTGGCATGGGTATTACTGGCCAACAATTTTCAAAGAAGCCATTGATTATGTGAAGAAGTGTCCAAAGTGCCATTTGAACAGTCCGATCCCCCATCAGCCACCAAAAGAGTTATACTCGGTTTATCTCCCATACCTTTTGTTGTGTGGGGTGTGGACATACTGGGTCCATTGCTGAAGGCTAAGGGGCAAGTCAATTTTGTTATAGTGGCGATCGATTATATGACTAAGTGGGTAGAGGCGAAACCCCTGCAAGTGATCACGGAGCAGGAATTCTTAAAATTACTCAAAGAGTATGTGGTGTTCCGGTTCGACATTCCTATGGTGGTGGTTTCGGACAATGGACGCCAGTTTGTGGGTTTGAAGTTCGAAGCATTCTTGAAGGAGTTAGCAATTCAGCATCGAAAGACTTCAGTTGCTCACCCACAGTCGAATGGGCAGGTTGAACTGACCAACAGAACTCTGCTAAATGGTATTAAGAGACGACTTGATGAAGCAAAAGGAAGGTGGCCTGAAGAGTTGCTTAGTGTGTTATGGGCCTATCGATCTACACCAAGGACTACTACGGGAGACTCGCCTTTTAGATTGGCTTATGGTTCGGATGCTTTGGTTCCTGTAGAGATTGATTCGCCAAGCCATCGGGTCAGTTAGTTTCGGGAGGTGTATAATGACAAGGGACTTAGGGTTAACCTGGATTTGTTTGAAGAGGTTAGGGAAGCAGCTTTGGTGAAATTTGCAGCATATCAGCGTCGAGTGGCTAAGCATTATAACAAAGGGGTAAAGTTTTAAAGATTTGAAGTAGGGGATCTTGTTATTCGGGAAGTAGAAGCTTCTATGCCTCAAAATTTGGGAAAGCTGATGCCGAACTAGGAAGGTCTTTATGAGATTGTCGAAGTACCAAAGCCAGGAACTTATCGGTTGCGAGCATTGGATGGGACTGAGATAAAGAATACTTGGCATGTAGGAAGGTTTCAGAAATATTTTCAGTAGGATCAATGTCAGAGTACATGAGTCTGTAATTCTTCCAACAATTATCAATAAAAGAAGCTTTTTTCTCCAATGCTATTTTATCTACTGGATTTTCTGGAGGTTCGGTGGTCTATTCATCCTAAAGATGGTGAACAGAACCTGTTCATTCTAAAGATTGTGAACAGGGTCCTGATTCGTCCTAAAGATGGTGAACTAGATTTTTTGGAGGTTTGGTGGTCTGTTCATCCTCAAGATGGTGAACATAACATTTTCATCCTAAAGATGGTGAACATGGTCCTGATTTTTCCTTAAGATGGCGATCTGGAGGTTCGATGGTCTGTTCATCCTAAAGATGGTGAACAAAACCTGTTCATCCTAAAGATGGTGAATAGGGTCCTGATTTGTCCTAAAGATGGTGAACTGGATTTTCTGGAGGTTTGGTGGTCTATTCATCCTAAAGATGGTGAACAGGGTCCTAATTCGTCCTAAAGATGACGAGTTGGATTTTCTGGAGGTTCGAAGGTCTGTTCATCCTAAAGATGGTGAACATAACCTGCTCATCCTAAAGATGGTGAATAGGGCATGTTCGTCCTAAAGATGGCGAACAGGTTTATTAAGAGGTGGTCTGTTCGTCCTAAAGATGGCGAACAATATTATTTTGCACTAGTATTTGATTTTATTTGAAGTGTTGAGTTCAGATTGTTTGATAAAGTAAATGTATGAGATGGATGTAAGAAGAGTATAAAAGAGTAAATTGTATTTCATTTAAATGTAGAAGCGGTTACAATATTGTTGAATTTTTTATAAGTTTAAAGTTAAGATTATGGAGGGCCGTCTTCGGTGTTATCTTCGTCTTCGTCTTCGGATGAGTCAAGGAGAAGTGGATTAAGTGCAGCGCGAGCAAGTTTGCTTTTGCTTTTGCCTTTGCTTCAGGCTGCTTCGTAGCCTTCAACGTACATCTGAACTATCTCATTGGTCAATTCGAGTGATTATCGATATTCGTTTCAAATTTCATTACGGAGTTCTTCGGTGAGTGGGGGCCAAGAGCTTTGAGTTCGCGAAGTTCTTTTTCAACTTTGCTCCAAAGTGTGAGATGTCTTTGTTCGGAAATCTTTGTTTCGTTGATTTCTTTGGTGAGGCTTTGGTTCTTCTGCATTAGCACTTCGTTGGTCATTGTTAGGTCTTGGTTTTGTTGAAAAGTGGTTTGTTGAAGTTTTTCAGCTGTTGTCAGTTGTTTTTTAAGTTTGGCGATGTCTTTTTTAAGGCCTTCGGTGTAGAAAAGGATGTCACCATGTAGGCTCCTCTCCCTCGCCAAGGCAGATTTCAGAATATCGTTTTCTCTTCGGGTGGCTTGTTCTTCGGCTTCAATCTCTTTGTATCTTTGGTTGAGCCACCCGAAGATTCTGTTAGCCTTACATCGACTAAAGCGTTTAACGTTTACATTCATTCCAACATTCTCCATCCGACTCACATTCGGACTTTCATTAATCTTATTACCGTTCGTTTTATCGCAACTACGGTCCCCAGATATCGGTTACGTAATCTAGCGTTTACATTCTTTGTCTTTTAATCCCGTTAAAATTTCCCGTTCAACCTTTACTAAAGATTTAAATAACTTGTTTAAGTGTTACATTACGTGAACTACATGTTCAATATTCTTTCTTACACATCCCCCAGGATTTGAGCAATAAAAAGCTCATTTCTGGGCCTTGCCTCTCCGCACCAATGACTGCGGTGCCGCCTTCCTTTTTTTCTCGTGAGGGCTACCACTCGTAAGTAGATGATGGCCCGGGTTGGTTCTGCGGCACCGCCTCCCAAGGCACAGCTGGCGCTGCGACGCCAGGCTTAGAATTTACAAAAATTTTCTAAGTCTGGAAATTGTTGGAGACGCTTAATTTACGATCTCATCTCTTCTTCGTTATAACTCGGAACAAGGTCATTCCAAAGCCATTCTTTTCCTTATCTTATGTACTTCAACTTCCATCAGACAGAAATTTATTCTGAATCCGTTAACATGCCATTCAATTGGCTTAATCTTCATCCTTTGTTCATTTTATGTTATTAACATTCTTCGTCCGTTCGTCCGTAATTCGATCATCCGAACTCGGAACTCGTTCGTTCTTGAGTCAACGAATCACATTTTTAACGCTATCTTACATTATTATGAAACCCTACACATTCGTGTTCATTTATATACTTTCTATTTCTCGTTCGTCTTTTACGAATTTTTTGCCATAACTTCGTTATAGCTTAGTTTAATTCGTTCTTCATGAACGTTTCTACCGTTCCTAACCAAGAAATAAGTAACTAACTTATACACGATAATTTTAAACTTGTCCATCAACAACAAGTTATATTTACGATGATTTTAAATTTGTCCATCAACAACATTCTTCGTGTTCTTCGCGTTCTTCGTTTTTAATCGATATTTTGATTACGATTTCACTTTTCCTTGGAATTTGATGTTATAAAACACCATTCCTTACTAATTACATCGAATCGTTCATATGATTCATTCAGATCGTTCAAATTCATTACAAAACTTATACTTCCTTAAGAAATTTATAAACTAAATTTCTAATTCTTATTTCTTCGTTTTCTCATGATTTCAACCATATGAAATCATTCATTACATCTTTTACTTGTATTCTCATTAATCTATGTTTTAAACATAGAAAACTTAAAGAAAATTACTTAGAAGTTAGGTTTTTGAATTACCTTTTTTCTTTAATCTTCCTCCGTTGGACAAAGTGTGCACTAAGGCTAGCTTTTCCTCTTCCATCCTCATCTCATCCAAACTCTCTCTCTCTCTCTCTCTCAAGTGTTGGAGAATTTTTCATTAACCAACAAATGAGCTTAAGCTCTACTTTTATAGATTTTCAAGACTAGGGGTAAAATAGTCATTTCGCCCTAAACCTCCTTACTATTCACACCTCCTTACTCCACCTCCTTACTATTCACGAAGCTTTCATTGGAAGCTTTGTGCTTCCGTCTTTCGGAATTCATCCGACAGTTTGAAAAACTGCAATTCTCGGAATCTAAATATTTTTGAATATTTCGTCTTTCCTCTACAGTTTAACTTTTATGCATTCTTCAGAACTCCGAAAAATTGAAAAACACTTTTTGAGGTTAAGCGTTTTCCTTCACGTTTTCCCCTAACGTAGTTAAATGAATGAAAAGTACATAATAATACTTTTCGTCATTTTTATTTTGTCCGATTTTTGCACGTTTTTTGAGAAAAACTTTTATCGGCTTACTTAACTTTTCACGATATATTATTGTCAAATCTTTTAATAGAATGTCATTTTGACATACCGAACTCTCGAAAAGGCTTAGGTTATTCAAACCCTAACCCTTAGGTTTTGTCGGGTGAATAATGTATGTTTCGTATTTTTCTCCAGAAATATTTTTATTCCCGAAATTTTTTTAGTTTCGTCTTGAAAATTATTACTCGTTCAGTCTAGCTCGTAGCTAGAATCCTCCCGATTTATAATCATCCTAGGTTCTAGAACGATTAATAATTACATAGCACATAATATTATTAATAAAAATTCATTTTAGTAATAACTAATTCTTTAAACTTAAATTCTGGATAATCTGATTTTACTCGGGTTGTCACACTTCCCTCCTTATAAAAATTCCGTCCTTGGAATTTCTTAAAACCACACCCATACACGGGTCCTCATATTCTCCCCTTCTTCACAGAATTTCGTCCTCGAAATTTTAGCTTACTCTTCTTCTCAACTTCTCTTCAAAGAAGTTCTTATCTTTCAGACATTCCCTAACCTTCATAACTTATCAGGAATCATGAATTACAATGAATAACGAGGAACATAAGAATTCCTTTAACACATTTCATACTTTTCCTGAAGAGTCAAATCGACCATGAACTCTTACTAGGTTTAACAACATTTCATTGTAAACCCTTCTACCACGGTCAGTTTATAATCACCAAGAAGGTAAACTACCTCTTCCATACGTAGGTGATCAACCCATCGTATAACCTCATTTTGGGGTGTGTTCACCTCAGACTTAATCATTAGATTCCGCACCAAAACAATTTGGCTTGGCATAACTTCTTCAAAGAAAACTTGATTTTCTTTTAAACATGACATACCATTTATCTTAGCCAAATCAAATAGCTTAGACCATACCAATAAATTGGACATCAACTTGAAACATTCATCTAGTCAAATCAATTGACATCGACTACTTCTTTAAATTCTTTTACAACACATCAAAACGTTTCATGACATCATGATACTGCACTTTTCACAGTACGTTGAGGACTTCGTCAGTTTATGACTTTGTCATTATACATCATACCATAGTGGGTTGTTGATCACAAGATCAAATCCAACACTAGGTTTAATTGCATTAATAACTCCATATTTTTACCATCTTTACATCAAATGCATTGATGATATAAAATTTATTTTGATATTTCAAATCAACTTCTGTCTAGCCGAAACAATTAGTATAGACATACCAAGAATAGTTCTTTTAAAATCCATTGGTTCCAAAAGTTGAACCAAGTCTTTCCTTTTTAAAATGCGCACATTAGCACGATTTTAATAAACTTTGAAATCTAACAAAGCTAGATGACTTGGAATATCCTTTTTTTTCGTCTTCCTTCATTGTCTTACTTGTGACAATACTTAATCTTCTCTAGCACCTTCAATGCTAAGCATACTGAAAACACTTCATTTTCAGTCTAAACATTCCTATACCTTAGTATAGTCCGTCAACTTACCACACTTTATGTGTTTAGGAACTTTCCACAACCATATATGTTCAAGAACTTATCTTCACAATATGTAATCCAAGAACAAATCAAGGACTATCCATATGCTCAGGGCTCAGATGTAACATTCCAGAATTTTAAATGTAATAGTAAATATTTATTAATTTATATAAATATTTAATGGATGTGAATATCGTTGAATAAATATTTGTTCGATTGATTTAATTTTGTTTAGTTAATTATTTATTTAATAAATAATTGATGAATTAAGGAAATGATGATTATATTGATATTTCAATTTAAATGATTAATTATTTGTATTGTGTTATGTGATTAAATGATTTATTTAATTAATTGTGATTTGTATTAATTAAAATAAATATGAAAGCTTGATTAAATATAGTGTGACAAATAACTATATTATAAGGAGTTATTAAAATAAATTAAAGTTGTTCAATTTAGTTTTAACAAACAAGGCTTAATATATTAATTCTTTAATATTTAAAGGATTTTTGCTAAACAAGCCTTATGGCTTTTTTGAGATTTGTAGTTTTGAAATTAAATTAAATAAATAAAATAAAATTAAAATAATAAATATAATATTTATGTTATATACGTTAATAACTAATAAAACATTTAGTAGTATTATTAAGGGTTATTAGTTTTGTATTATATCATTACGCATACCAGTTGGTTTCTATTACGCATATATGTATATATGTTCTACGGCAACTATTTTAGATTATGTGAATTGCAAATTTATTGAATTATTGCTATACAATGGGATTACTTGTGATTATGTGAGTATATGCTGATTAGAGATTATGTTTAAACAACAATTGCATGCTAAATTCGTTTGACAGTAGAAGAAAATAATCGACAGTGTATGTTTGTATGTATTGTTCATATGGCTTAGGTAAGTACCAAATTAGATAGTCAATTCTTATGTGAAACTGTAAATTGACGCTTGTATATGTTAGTTCAATGAGATACGAACATAACGTAATTGGAATGAGATGATTTGGCCAACTAATGAATTTACAGTGATGATTTTTAGGATGAATGTCAAGAAAATTGAGTTTTTATGAAAAACATGAATTTTGAGAAATTAAAATAGTGTTAGTTGGTGTTAACTTGTTATATTTGGTTGTAAATGTGAGCAATCATGTTTATGATAGTTGTATATTTATTTTATGTGTTAATATTACTATATATTGGGTGAAATTTGTGTTTGTTGGGCTAAAGTGCCACTCGCTCATAGCCTTCTCTCTCGTCTGTCAACACCTACAAGACTCATGGTGCAAGGCAGAAAGTAGCAATAATAAGCTTGATCCCAAACTTTTTGTATGGCAAATTGCGCCATACCTACAGTTTGAGATTCTGACTTCTGCTATTTCTGTAGATTTGGGAAAGTGTCATAACATGATCTGAAATTGTGTTAGCATGTTAAATGTGTAATGTTAAGGTTAACATAACATAGTGAATTGTGGTTAGTATGATCAAAGTTGCAAAAATGGTTAGTAAATCGAAAACGCGTTATGTGATAACTTAGTTTATACAATGAACGTTAGTTAAGTGTTATGATGATTAACACTTGGAAATTCTGAAATATAAATGGTAGCATAAGACTTGTGCTAAAATAACAAGTTTAGCTAGTAATGCGTTTTATATTGAAAAATGAATATTAGTATGTCTAATAGATGTTGTGGTTTTAATACTGTGTATAGGTGAACGTGAGTTTAATATTTTAGCTTACGCTCGAGGCAAATTTTCTAACTCTACATTTTCGTTGAGTTAGTTCTATTATTCATTCTAACTTATTTACAATTAAGCAAGTTTCTTAAGTTCTATTATTGTATAATGAGCGTAATTTTTGAACTCTCGTCTCTATTATTGAACTGCATTGTTGGGCAAGTTTTTAGTTTCCAGCTTGCTATCAGTTAAATGTACGTTCAGGAATATCATTCTAATGTTATAAGACTCGAACCTTAGCTTATTTTACTGTTCAAGCAAAGGTTAACCATTTTATTCATTCTATTGAATACTTATGCTCTATAGTTATTTCAAGCATGAGTTAGATATGTAGAATCAATTCATTTATGATTCTCAAATGTTCTAAGTTATGTTGTTATTAAACAACTGTTGTATTATCAAGCAATGTTGATTCAACTAGTTCCCTAGTTGATGATTATTAAACTTCAATTACCTTTGAAAGCTTATCCAAACCAAACTTTCTTTGGTACAGACTTGTACTCTAAATATTGAGATGAACAACCCTATGTTTAGGGGTTTACGCTTAGCGTTGAAATGGTTGTGCAC
Source organism: Panax quinquefolius (assembly GCA_020205615.1). Lineage (NCBI taxonomy): Eukaryota > Viridiplantae > Streptophyta > Magnoliopsida > Apiales > Araliaceae > Panax > Panax quinquefolius. Next base: position 43,044,952 of record CM035164.1, read on the forward strand.
AATACATTGTACGAAGGATTGATCCCCCTAAGTACGTGGAGTCCTTATAGTCATATGACTGTTAAAGTTAAAGTTGAAAGATTACTTATAACTGTGGACATGGTTCATGGTCATTTGACCCTCAATAGTATATTTAAGAATGTTAATAGAACATATCATTCAGTTCTATTGAGCCTATGAATTGGCAAATGTTGTAATGTTAATAGAACATATCATTCAGTTCTATTGAGCCTATGAATTGGCAAATGTTGTAAAGATATTTATTCTTATTTCAAGTTAGCTTTGTTTGCTCACTCTTGCATATTTATACATTTATTGCAGCTATGGTTGAGAAGGTAGATAAACCTACAACTAGCAAAGGAAAGGAAAAAATGTACAAGTGATGAAGACTTGTAATTTTTCTTAAATCGTTATGATGATAGACTTTTAATAATAATGTGATGTAATAATTTTATTTCCGTACTTGAATGATTGTATTAAAGGTTAGAGAACCTGGGAGATAATGTTTTTATCAAAGTAATCCTGTATGGACAGGTTTTTATTATTCAATTTATTATGATTGGGTAGTTATATATGAATGTTTTGATTACGTGAACACCAAATCTTTAGGTAATGAAATACCAGGATTTGGGGGTGTCACAAGTTGGTATCAAAGCTTTAGGTTATGAACCTTAGGTGGGGAAAAGCCTTAGGAAGTAACCTTTGAAAAGATAGTGGTGATTAACTCTTATCGAGTTTTAAGGAAGAAATAATAAAACACTTATGTGATTATGTGTTTATACTTATGTGCTCGTGAGTGTCGAGTAGTAATGATTAATAATTGAAACTTAAAATTTTGTTGTCAGGATGACTAATGTCGGAGAATCAAGTCAGGCTAGGGAGGATAGACCTCAGATGCCTATAGAGGAGGAGCCTCGCGACATTCAGGTTATTTGGGAACAACTATTGCCACGGGAGTTAGCCCCGTTGGTCATAGTGGTTGAAGATGAGGATGATGATGTGGAGACGGATGAGGAGGATCCTGTTGAGTTGCCACAAGAGGATGAGGATGACGAGGAGGAGGAGGAGGAGACTCCATTAACCTCAATAGCTGCTCGAATGTACGATGAAGTCTACGACCATAATGTGGAACTTCAGGATAAAGTCGAGGAATTGCAAGAGATAGTAGCTGAACAACAGACTGCAATGACACAGAAAGATGACGAGATCCAAGATCGTGAGTAACGACTGACTAATGTCGAGGAGAAGCTAGAACATACTGAAGGAGAGAAAGAACAACTGATCGAGGAGGTCGCTGAATTGAAGAATAAGCTAAGGGAAGAAGCTACGAAGAGGGCAAGAGTCGAGGATGCATATGAGAAGATGTTTCAACAAGCCGGTATAGCAGTGAAAGAGGCACAGGCAAAGAGAATGGAGATGGAAGAGATGAATAGAGTATTCAACACCGTGGTTAATCGAGCTCAAGATTGGGTCATGGGTTATCCGATTCAGTTCGAGACACTGCCATCGTACGTATTAGATCGCAGAACAATGTTTCAGATTATGAAGGGAAGAACGTAGTAAGGCTAAGTAGTATCTTAGTAGAACATCGTAGTTGTTATGCGATTAATAAATGTTAAATAAATTATAAATCGTGAGTGTTATGTAACCTATGGGATATGACGATGATGTTGTCCTGAAACTTTTGTAGTTCAGGAAAGTAATGTAAATAGCAGTGATGCTATTGTTTTATGTTTTTAAAGAGGTTATGAATAAATAAAAGTTGTTATTTTATTCAAGGTGTTACGTGATTATGTGGTTATTTCTTTTGTGGAGGCAAGTTAAGTAGAAATTACTTAAAAGAGTTGAATAATAACCTAATGAGTGTATTTTTAAATAGAAAATGCCTCCCAGACGTCAACCACCACGACAGAGAACCAACGAAGGAACCAACAATAACGACAATATTGATGCTAACACAGTTCAATAATTAGTGACTTTACTGATAGGAGCGTTGCAGAATCAACCACAGAACCAAGGAACAACGTTTAAGGAGTTTAAGGCGGTTGGACCACCTGAATTTCGTGGGTTAGTGAATCCAGTCGAGGCACAGACTTGGATTATGGAGATAGAAAAGGTGTTCGATGTTGCTAGGGTAGGGGATGATCAGAAGACTGCTTTTGCAACATTCATGTTGAAAGCAGAAGCTAGTTATTGGTGGCAGGCCAATAAAACTCGAGAAGGACCAGAGATGATGACCTGGGATAGGTTTAAGGAGATATTCTTCGAGACCTATTTTCCCGAGAGTTTGAAGGTTCAGTTGGAAGTGCAGTTTCTGGAACTGAAGTAGGGAATGATGACGGTATCTGAGTATGCCGCTAAATTCAATGAGTTGGAAAGGTTTGCGCCTTATCAAGTCAGCACGAACGAACGCAAGTCGAAGAGGTTTGAACAGGGACTGAAGCCCTGGTTGTACATTAGGGTTTCCCTATTCCAGTTGAAGACTTTCACAGCAGTGATGGAGAAAGCAATACTCGCTGAAGGTGGAGGCGAGGTAGTGACAAAGTTCAATTAGGAACAAAAGAAGAAGAAGAATGAGGTGGAAATTAAGAATAGAGGTGGTAGTGGTGAAAACAACAACAACAATAACAACAACTTGAAGAGGAAGTGGAATGGAAACGTGGGTGCTGGAAACCAGCAGGGTAACCAGCAAAACAAGAAGTTTGAAGCATGTGCTACATGCGGGAAGTTTCACAAGGGTGCGTGCTTGATGGGGAAACGAGTATGCTTTAATTGTGGCCAGGAGGGGAAGTTGGCAGGATAGGAGGAATATGCATAACCACCGGTTGAGCATTAGGATTACAACTAGAAAATGTCTCAGCAAGCGTATTGAATGCATTTGCATTGTACTGATGCATTAAATCTTGACGTTCGACCAACCACATAAATTGATTCCTTGGAACTCGCGTTTGTTTCGCACTAACTGGGAATGATGGTTGGCGGATCATGATGTAACCTTCACCACGCGGGTGTGATTGCGCCCCATCCCATGCTTTGTACCTCTCAATAGTGGCATGGTCAATTATGGCCGTTGGTTGTTGTATTGGCTCAGTAGGTTGCCACTGCACTCCAGCTTTATGGCACAAGTCTGTAATTAGGAACCCATGAAATAACCCACCCATAGTACTCCCACGTAATGCCCGGTCAATTGATTATTGAATACACTCCCCCACATCAACATCGTAAAATGCAATTGAATTGTCTATATGATAGTGGTGGTGAACAATCCCATACAAAAGCTTAGCCCGTGCCTTTGTAACATCAGTTTGGTGGCGCGTGGGCATTAGACGAGCACATATAAATGCATGCCATGCTTTACCATATCGACTAAGTGCTGATTAAGGAAAACTTATCTTTTCATTCGTTCCGGCTTGAATTACCCATTGAGTCTTTGGTTTGCATAATTTGGCAATCAACTCGTCCAGCTCGGGCAACCCATCTTTATATCGGTCATCTTGTGGTGTCTCCAACCTAAAATAAGCATTGATCGCATCGGCGTGAACGCCACCGGTTTGCCCCGAACCATGGCGACATGATTGAAATGTTCTATTACATTCGCATAAAACTCCTTAACTATGTTGATTGCCGCTGGAAGTGGTTGCTCTACTAGCTGGAACCAGTTGCGCTCTACAATTTGCAGAGCCATATCACCATCCAAATTTGTATTTGGCTTCAATCCTCGTTCTAGCACCAAGTTCTTCTTGTCAATGGATGACTTGAATCTTTCTGCGGCCCTCTCGCTAACAAATTTTGTATGGTCATATGCAGGCCGAGTTGTTGAGGTTGATGCCTGTTATCTTTTGTGGGAAGACATGTTGCTTCCGGTGTTGTTGAGTACACAAATCTGGTTCTGGACTTTTATCAAACAGGTGGTGGGTGGACTGATTATTTCCCCCAAACTTGGTTGATTGATGTTGCTTTGCTAGCCCAATTGTTAAAAACACATCACCCACTCCTTGGGTATTCAATTCCCTGAATTTTCTACTCAATTTGATGTCAAAACAGAAAATTTCTTGACGGATGAAGAGAATTGGCTTACCTTTAAGAAGTTGAAGAGGAGGCCCAATTTGTATGAAATTGTGCAAGGGGTGGATTAGATTTAGGATTGTAATGTTGTGTTTGAGCTTTGTAGTAACATAACTTCTAGGATGGTGGGACTTTATATAGACAGTGGGAAACCAACGTGGGTTGGAGTTGGGAATTGAAAAGGTTAGTGGGATTGGAAATTGAAAAGGAGAAGGAGAGTAAAGATGGTGTAAATTGGAGTTATGGGGAATAGGAAGTGCAATAGACTTGGGAGACGTGGAGAAGTTGTATGTTATGAGGAGAGGTGGATGGATTCCGATTAGAGCACGTCTCATCAATTCTGTGTCTGGTAATCCGAGTAGCGCGGTCCGCGCTTGTTATGAACGAGGCATAGTCGCGCCCACTTGGTATCTGCAGGTTCTTTGAACTTGTAAGCGTGGTCCGCTACCGTCGTGAAACTTGATGTAGCGTATGTCTGCTACTGTATCCGTAAGGTAAGGGTTGGTTCAGCGCGTTCCATGCTAGGGGATCGACGTCTTTAAGCGCGGCGATCGGTACTGTGCAGCAGAGGTCTTTGAGTCAGAATGCGTCCCCGCTTTGTGTATGGGCATTCGATGGCAGCGCTCACGCGCTCGTCGTCAACAAATAACTGTAGTGTTAAGCGCAGCTTGTGTCTTCAAGTTTAATCTTGAGTAAGCGCATTCCGCTTTGTCTGAGTAGTAGTTTCTTTGGACTGCTTTTGCTTGGATTTTCTGCAGTTATTCCATAAATGTAATTACTCTCTAATTAAAACATGCATTTGACTAAAATATATACTAAGATTTTAAATAGTAATTAAGAGGTAGAGTTAAGAGCTTGGGTTGCCTCCCAAGTAGCGCCAGTTTTAGTGTCGCTAGCCCGACGGTGCCTCTTGTATCATTGCGTGTTAGTGAGAGTAATGTTGATAGCATCCCAGTTTGCATCTCCGCCCCAGTAATGCTTTATCCGTTGTCTATTGACCTTGAATGTCTCCAGTAGATTTTGGCTGTAGAGTTCAATTGCACCACCTTGACTTAAGCTTTCCGAGGAACAACCGTAATCGTGAATTAAACAATAGCACCGATTGCCCCGGCTCGAAAGTTCGGTGCATGATTTTTTTGTCGTGCCATTTCTTGACATTCTCCTTGTATAGTTTAGCATTTTTGTATGCCTGAAGTCGGAATTCATCGAGCTCGTTTAGTTGTAGCAGCCTCTTTTCCCCCACAACTGCTTGATCGAAGTTTAGTTTCTGAATGGCCCAGTAAGCCTTGTGCTGAAGCTCGACTGGTAGGTGACACGGCTTTCCGTACAGCAGTTGATATGGTGACATCCCTATTGGCGTCTTATAAGTAGTCCGGTATGCCCATAATGCATCATCTAACCGGAGCGACCAATCCTTTCGATTCGGGTTCACCACTTTTTCTAGAATTTTCTTTACCTCTCTGTTCGAGACTTCAGCTTGCCCACTGGTTTGGGGATGATAGGCTGTCGCCACCTTGTGGTTGACCCCATACTTTGCCAAGAGAGCTGTAAATGATTTGTTGCAGAAGTGACTAGCTTCGTCACTTATGATAGCTCTTGGCGTGCTAAACCTCGTGAAAATATTTTTTTGTAAGAATTTTACCACCACCTTGGCATTGTTAGTCGGTAATGCTACTACTTCAACCCATTTTGACACGTAATCCACTGCCAACAAAATATACTGATTTGACAATGAGGAAGGAAATGGCCCCACGAAATCGATGCCCCATAAATCGAAAATCTCAACTTCTAAGATAGTTTGGAGTGGCATCTCATTCCTTTTCGATATGTTGCCCACTCGTTGACATTTATCACAAGTTTTAACAAATTGATGGGCGTCTTTAAATAGCGTAGGCCAATAAAACCCTGCTTGGAGGACTTTTTGTCACGTTTCTCTCACTACCATAAGTGTCCCCCATATGCCGGCTAAATGGCACTCATGCAAATATACTATGTGTACCTCATTTGTAGGGCACACACCTTCCGATCATCTTGTCGGTAGCATTGTTTGAATAGGTAAGGCTCATCCCACATATACCACTTGACGTCATGAAGAAACTTCTTCTTTTGTTGTCTTGTAAGATCAGGGGAAGCATGTTGCTCACTAAATAGTTCGCGAAGTCCGTGTACCATGGAAATTCTTCATTTACCCCAAACAATTGCTCATCCGGGAATGACTCGTTAATGACGCCCTTGTCCTCTTCTTGTGTAACAGGATTGTCCAACCTAGACAAATGATCAGCGACTTGATTCTCTGTCCCCTTTCTATCCTTTATTTCTAGATCAAACTCTTGAAGAAGGAGAATCCACCGGATAAGGCGTGGTTTAGCATCTTTCTTCGTAATTAGATACCGAATAGCCGAATGGTCCGTGTAAACTATCACCTTAGTGCCGACCAAGTGTGCCCGAAATTTGTCAAACGCATACACCACTGCAAGCAGTTCCTTTTCCGTAGTTGTATAATTCATTTGAGTCTTTGTGAGTGTCTTGCTTGCATAATAAATGGCGTGAAATATCTTATCTCGGCGTTGTCCCAAAATAGCCTTGACTGCATAGTCGCTTGCATCACACATCAGCTTAAAAGGTTTTTTTCCAATCTGGTGCGACGATAACTGGGGCTGTAGTTAACTTCTTCTTCAATAGCTCGAAAGCTAACTTACATTCCTCATCAAAACTAAACATAGAGTCCTTCTCTAAAAGGCTGCACAATATGGTTTGGCAATTTTAGAGAAGTCCTTTATGAATCTTCTGTAGAACCCAACATGTCCCAAAAAACTTCTGATTCCTTTTACAGAGCTCGGAGGAGGCAATTTTTCGATCGTGTCCAACTTAGCCTTGTCAACTTCCAGTCCTTGAGCCGAAACCTCGTGGCCCAAAATTATGCCCTCCTCAACCATGAAGTGGCATTTTTCCCAGTTAAGTACAAGGTTTGTATCCTCGCATCATTGAAGTACCATTACCAAATTCCCAAGACATGTATCAAAATTGTCTCCATGGACAGAAAAGTCATCCACGAAGACTTCCATGTTTTTCTCCACCATATCGGAGAAAATGGCCATCATACACCGTTGGAAGGTAGCCGGTGCATTACATAACCCGAATGACATTCTCCTGAACGCGAACGTGCCATAGGGACACGTAAATGTGGTCTTCTGTTGATCCTCAAAAGCGATGGCAATCTGGTTATAGCCCGAGTACCCATCCAATAGACAGTAAAAGTCGTGACCCGCCAATCTGTCCAACATTTGGTCGATAAAGGGTAGGGGAAAATGATCTTTTCGGGTTGCCTTGTTCAACTTCCTATAATCGATGCACACCCTCCAGCCTGTTACTATTCTTGTCAGTATTAACTCGTTATCTTCGTTTAGTACCACAGTCATTCCCCCCTTCTTCGGCACAGAATGAACCGGACTAACCCACTTACTGTCGGAGATCGGGTAGATGATTCCGGCATCCAATAATTTCATACTTTCCTTCTTTACTACTTCCTTTATAATTGGGTTAAGTCGTCGTTGTTGCTCCACCGTTGGTTTTGCGTCATCTTCCATCAGAATCTTATGCATGCAAAACGACGGGCTAATTCCCTTGATATCCGCTATCGTCCACCCTATCGCTGCCTTATGTTCTCTAAGCACCCTTAGCAACTTCTCTTTCTGCAAATCGTTAAGTGCAGCAGAAATAATTACAGGTAAAGAATTTGAATTGCCTAAATACGTATACCTGAGATGTTTAGGGAGTGGCTTGAGTTCAAGATTTGGTGATTCCTCCAATGATGGTCTCAATTTTTTCATAGCTATCTCCTCCGTGTGTAATAATTCACTAGGTGTTTTGAATTGGCTAATCGTGGCAATGAGTCTAACATCTGTAAGTAGTCCATAAATTCTGGGTCATTGAACTCCTCATCCCCCAATAATGTTGTCTCTAGAAGATCGTTGCTCAGACTCTTTCCCATGTCTTCGTTGACTATTTGATCAATTATTTCCATCCAAAAGCACTCTTCTTCATCCGCGAGAAATTTCATGGCTTTGAAGACGTTAAACTTAACTTCTTGATCTTGGACCCTCATCGTTAATTCACCTTTTTGTACGTCGATGAGTTTCCTACCCGTCGCCAAGAAGGGTCTCCCTAGGATAATCAGGATGTTGTTGTCCTCCTCAAAATCTAGAATAATGAAATCCACGGGAAATATAAACTTATCAACTTTGACCAATATGTCTTCCACAATGCCTCTCGGATACGTGACTGACCTATCTGCCAACTGTAATGAGATGTTCGTAGGCTTCGGAGCTGGCAATCCTAATTCTGTGTAAACTGATAATGGCATAAGGTTCACACTCGCTCCTAAATCACATAAGCATTTATTGAAAGCCGTATTCCCGATCGTGCATGGAATTGTGAAACTCCCCGGATCTTTCAACTTGGGTGGAAATTTTCGCTGTAAAACCGCGCTACACTCCTCTGTTAGTGCCACTATCTCAAAATCTTCTAACTTCTTCTGTCTGGATAGAATCCCCTTCATGAATTTTGCATAACTCGGCATTTGCTCTAGGGCTTCCGCAAATGGGATGTTAATATGCAATTTCTTAAATACTTCCAAGAACTTTGCAAATTGCTTGTCTAATTTCTGCTTTTGAACTCTTTGCTGAAATGGCGGTGGCGGGTACACAACTGGCGTGTCATCTAACTTTGTTTCCTCCAATCGCGTGTTCGCATCCTGTTTTTCTGTATCCACTATGTTATCATTACTCTTATCATCAGAGACAGCTGAATTTTCTACATCTTTCCTAACCATCTGTTTTCCACTCCTCAAGGAGACTGCCTAACACTGTTCATGATTTCCCTTTGGATTTCTTTCGGTGTCACTCGGTAGGGTCCCTTGTGGTCTATTGTTCAATGCTAAAGCAATTTGTCCCATCTGGTTTTCTAAATTCTTGATGGCCATTTCTTGTGATTTCATTGCCATTGCTTGATTCTTCATAGCTACCTCGTTACTTGTTATATACTTTGATAACAACTCCTCTAAATCCGATTTTCTCTCTTGACGTTGAACTGGTTGTTGTTGATCCTGAAATCCTGGGGGATACGATGGTCGTGGAGCTTGCTGATTCTGATTATTATTCCATGACTGATTCAGATTATTCCTATTCCCTTGATTATATACATTCTGATATGTATTTTGAGGAATTCTGTTCTAGCTACTCATGAATTGTACCGACTCTAGGTTGATTGCGCATTGATCCATCGAATGTTCCCCTGCGCACAACTCACAAATAATTGTAATTGTCTGCGTCTGTCCCCCGGACCACACATCGAACTTCTTAGCGAGTGCTGAAATATGTGCCGTTATTGCCGTCACTCCATCTACTTCTAACACTCTAGCGACCGTAGGTTGTGTCATTCTTGCAGTGGGTCACTGATAATTGTTGGCCGCCATAGTCTCTATCAACTGGTATGCCTCCTCATACGTCTTAGCCATAAACGCTCCCCCCGATGCCGCATCAATACTCGTTCTGAGATTCCCATGTAGTCCGTTGTAAAATGTATTCATTTATAGCCATTTGGGCAGTTCGTGATGTAGGCATTTTCAAAATAATTCTTTATATCTCTCCCACACCTCGTACAGTGACTCCCCATGTTGCTGATCAAACATGGTAATCTCATTCCTCATCTTTGCAGTTTTTGCAGGGGGAAAGAATTTTGCTAAGAATTTCTGAGCCAGGTCCTCCCACGTTGTTATCGAACCTGCTGGTAGAGAGTGTAACCAACTTTTCACCTTGTCCCGCAGAGTGAATGGGAACAAGCGAAGTCTAACTGCCTCATCCGACACCCCATTATACTTGAAAGTGTCACATATTTCTAGAAAACTGATCAAATGCTTGTTAGGATCGTCATTAGCCATTCCCCCAAACTGCACTGTATTCTGCATCATTTGAATTGTCCCAGGCTTGATTTCGAACGTGTTTGCAGCTATAGCGGCCCTGGTGATACTCGACTGCAGCTCAGTCACCTTAGGTGTCGCAAAATCTCTCAACGCTTTCTGGTCTTCGGCAGCCATTTCTTCTTCCTTATTAGAGTTTTCGAATTCGTCCTTTGTTTCCTTTATCCATTTACTTAACCTCTGAAACCTTCTATCGACGTCGTCCTCAAAAGGAAGCAAGTCTGGATTTTTTGATCGAGTTTGCATAAACCAATATCAAAAACTTGAAACTCGAAGAATAAAACAAAAAAAAAATAAAGTGTTTAAGTAAAACTGGACTAATTAAACTGATATTGCAAAAATAATAAAATCTGTATTGAAATCCCCGGCAAGGCGCCAAAAACTTGTTGGGTAAAATCTATATACGCTCAACACGCAAGTATACGTGGTCAACAAGTAATATAATAATAAGTAAAGTATCGTTCCCTCAGAGATTTAGCACAAATTTACCTTGCAACTACCAATCTTCTATTAATCCAAATTTTATTAAACTAATCAATTTCCAGTTTATATTAAAAATATTAAAATTATCAAAAATCAACTCAATACCAACAAACCCTAAATCTGAATTTTCAAACAAATATTGGAGAATTAGGCTCGTAACTTCACTCTAAGCATCCCTCTGAATATTATCACCTTATTCCAGTTTAACTCACTATCCCAGTTTATTAATCAAGAACACACAAATAGTATTAATCACCTCTCGATATATTAACACCATATTAACCCAAATTCACAATTAAGATAGAATTAAATCAAACACCTTAATCAATCAACTCACTATATCTCTATGTGAATTCTAATTAAGTAAGGTTTAAGTTCAAGTTCTCTTCACGATTACATGTGATGTCAAGCATATCTCTACCTCAACAATTATCAAGATTCAACTATTCACAAAATTCATGACACATGCTATATTAACTAAGTCTAGATTTATATTTTATCTCTCGAAGTCATACAAATCCACATAAAATTGTTGATCAAGCAATTCATAAATTCAATCTCCAATTAATATAGATAAACTGCATAATAGCTTAATTAAACTGAAAACCAAGGTTACATAATCATCGTTCCACTTAGAGATCCATTACAAGCCTAATAAGTAATTTAGTTCATAACTAATGAATTAAATACTGAATAAATAAAAGAAAACATCATCCCAATTACAAAAGATAGAAATTAGAAAAGAATAGTAATACACTACCCTTCTCGCCCTTCGATTCTGAAATCTTCGTGAAATAATTCCTCTTCTTTGTTCCTCCAAGCCCTTGCTCTTCACAATCCTTCTCCAAGTAAGTCTAGATTGATTGATTGAATGAATGGCACGCTCTAAGTATGCCTAGATCCGCATATATCTCCTCTCCCCTCATACCATGACTCCTAACCCACTTCTAAATTTTGCCCAAGATAGACTCCCCTAATTTGCAAAGACTTCCCCAGACAAGTTCCCACACCAAATAGGCGCTCACTACCAGCCTTAACGTTTTCGCAGCGGCAAGGCTATGCTAGCCCATCGCCACCTGCCATGCCCCAACGCTATTCGCTCATCTCGCTTCTTAACACAAAGTCGCCCGCTAGGCTAGGCCAATGAAACTTGTAATGTCACTCAAGACGTCCTCCAATGCTCCCATTCCCTAGATGAGTATGAATTACCTATAACAAACGTAAACCCTATCAAAAGTAACATAGAAGTAACCAAAAACTAACAATATAACAAGCCAAATGAACAGAATTCATAGGTTAAAAAACTACTCATCAAGGGTCACATCGCCTCAAATTGCACTCAACCTAAGAAGAACGTGTGCTTCACGTGCGGATCCAAGGATCACTTTGCTCGTGAATGCCCTAAGAAGAAGGATGGAGTGACAACCAGAAGCAATGGAGGTAACAATGGAGGTACAACATCAAACAATTCCACAGCTAGAACCTTGAATACGATCGCATAAGATGTCAGTGCAATCAAAAGATGTGGTGTCAGGTATTATCCCAATCAATGATATTGATGCTTATGTATTATTTGATTCGGGTGCTACTTGATCGTTTATCTCTGATGAATTTGCTAAGAGGTTAGAATTTCCTAGAAAAGAACTGAATTTACCTTTGAACATAGAAATTGCGAATAAAGAGATAATCCATGTTAGATTCGTATACAAGAACTGTAGGGTGAACATTAAGGAGAATATCTTGATGGTAGATTTGATTCCGATTAGACTTGGAGAGTTTGATGTTATTTTGGGAATGGATTGGTACATTAAAAATATGGAGCGGTAATTGATTGCCAAAAGAAGTGTGTAAACTTATGACCCGTCGGCCAAAGGTAGTGTTCTTTGGTAGCAAGTCGCCTAGACAAATGAAATGTCCGACGATTATGCAAAGCAAGAAATTGTTGAGTCAAGGTCGTGTGGGCTATTTAGCTTACATAGGCGATATACTCGGAAAAAGAATGTGAAATGGAAGAGATACCAAGTGGTGAGGGAATTTGAGGATGTGTTTCAGAGGATTTGCCAGGACTTTCGCTTTGACAGAGAGATTGAGTTCGTGATCGACTTAGTGCACGGGGACAAAGACCGATATCAAGGCCCCGTCTGTAATGGCTCCAAAGAGAAATGAAGGAACTGATGGTACAGTTGCAAGAATTGTTAGAAAAGAAGTATATTCAACCAAGCGTATCACCGTGGAGAGTGCTAGTGTTATTTGTGAAGAAGAAGAATGGGTCAATGCATCTTTGTATTGATTATAGAGAATTAAACAAAGTCACTATTAAAAACAAATATCCATTTCCAAGAATAGATGACTTGTTTGACCAGTTGAAGGGTGCTAAATACTTCTCGAAAATAGATTTGAGAAGTGGGTATCACCAGTTGAAAGTGAGGAAGGAGGATATACCATGAACGACATTCAGAACTCGGTATGGACATTACGAGTTTCTGGTGATGTCTTTTGGTTTAACCAATGCACCTGCTGCATTCATGGATTTGATGAATATGGTGTTTAAACCATTCTTAGACAAGTTTATAGTGGTATTCATCGACGACATTCTGGTGTATTCCAAAACTCAAGAAGAACACGTGCAACACTTACGTTTGACATTGGAAACACTAAGAAAGGAAAAATTGTACGCGAAATTCACTAAATGCGAATTTTGGCTAGATCGTGTGTAATTTCTTTGGCACGTGATTGACAAAGATGGGATTTCCGTGGATCCATCAAAAGTGGAAGCTGTAATCAATTGAGAACAACGAAGAACACCATCGGAAGTGAGGAGTTTCTTGGGACTGGCCAGTTATTACAAACGATTTATTCAAGATTTTTCTAAGATAACCACTCCATTAATAAATTTGACCAGGAAAATTGTGAAATTTGTTTGGACAGAGAAATGTGAAGAAATTTTCCAGGATTTGAAGAAGAAATTAAGCATTGGCACCTGTGTTGTCATTACCATATAGTACAGATAACTTTGTGGTGTATAGTGATGCCTCACATAAGGGATTGGGTTGTGTTCTTATGCAAAACGACAAAGTTATTGTGTATGCATCAAGACAATTGAAGGATTATGAGAAAGGTTATCCGACTCATGATTTGGAATTGGCTGCAGTAGTATTTGCTCTCAAGATATGGAGACACTATCTCTATGGAGAGAAAAGTGAAATCTACACAGATCATAAAAGTCTGAAGTATATTTTCACACAGAAGGACCTGAATATGCGACAAAGGAGGTGGATGGAATTGATAAAGGATTACGATTGTGAGATCTTTTATCATCCGGGAAAAGCGAATGTGGTTGCAGATGCTTTGAGCAGGAAAGGTCGGGAGAAGTTGATGATGATAACTACTCAGGAAGAGCTTATTTCAGCAATGGCAAAGCTAGAGTTGGAAATCAAATTTCCAAAGGAATACGATGAACGATTATTTCAGATTGATGCCAGTCCAACTTTGGTGGACAAAGTGAAGAATGCTCAACTACAAGATAAAGAATGCGAAACAATCAAAGAGAAAGTGGTTGAGGGTAGTGATGTAAAATACAAGATCGATACCGAAGGACTACTACGGTTCGAGGAAAGAATTTGGGTTCTAGCAGTGCCAGAACTTAAAGACGAAATCTTGACCGAAGCACACAACACAAGATATTCGATTCATCCAGGAAGTACAAAGATGTATTAAGATTTGTGGAGACATTTTTGGTGGCCGAATATGAAAAGAGACGTTGCAGAATGTGTTGTAAAATGCTTGATGTGTCAGAAGGTGAAAGCTGAACATCAACGACCAAGCGGGTTACTTCAACCGTTGGAAATACCAGAATGGAAATGGGAGCATATCACAATGGATTTTGTGGTAGGACTTCCAACGACTCAGAAAGGATACGATGCGATATGGGTGATAGTGGACAGACTAACAAAATCTGCACACTTTTTGCTAATAAAGATTAGATTTAATCTTGTTCAGCTAGCAAAATTGTACGTTAAAGAGATCATGTCAAGACATGGAGTTCCAGTGTCAATTGTGTCAGATAGAGATCCAAGGTTCACATCAAACTTCTGGAAGAGGCTACAAGAATGTATGGGAACACAGTTGCGAATGAGTACAACATACCATCCGCAAACCGACGGGTAACGCGAATGAACTATCCAAACGTTGGAAGATATGCTGAGAGCATGCATCATGGATTTCAAAGGAAGCTGGGATGAACATTTACCATTGGTAGAATTTTCCTACAAAATTCTTGATTACCACTACGCGAGCATCGGCAGATGCCACCTTACGAGGCATTACACTACGACAAAAAGTGCATAACTCCACTTGTCTTTGGGATGAAGTCGGTGAACGCCAAATCGTTAGGACCAAAATCGTATAACAAACTTTGAAGTTGTCAAACTCATCGGTCAAGATTGGTAGTAGCCAAAGACGAGACAGAAAAAAAGTATCTTGGATCAACACAGCAGTAATCGCGAATTTGAAGTAGGAAATTTTGTTTTCCTAAAAGTTTCTCCTTGGAAAGGGAAGATTCGTTTTGGAAAGAAAGGAAAGCTCAGCCCAAGATTTATTGGACCGTTTGAAATACTATGAAGAGTGGGGGAAGTGGCTTATGAGGTAGCTCTACCTCCAGAATTGGAAAACATTCATAATGTTTTTCACATTTCGGTGTTACGACCGTATAAACCCGATTACAAGCACGTGATCGAGTACGAACCATTGCAATTCGATAAAGATTTGTCTTATGAAGAAGTTCCTATCCAGATAGTCGATAGGACAGAACAAGTGCTCAGAAATAAAGTGATACCTTATGTGAAGGTGATATGGAAAAACCACAATGTCGAAGAGGCAACGTGGTAACTCGAAGTTGAAATAATGAGAAGTTACCCTGAGTTATTTGTTTAATCTATGTCTTCGATTCTGGGGACAGAATCTTTGTAAGTAGGGAAGAATGTGACGATTTGATTGTTTGAATTGTGATTCTGAGGACAGAATCCTTTTAAGGAGGGAATGATGTAACATTTCAGAATTTTAAATGTAATATTAAATATTTATTGATTTATATAAATATTTAATGGATGTGATTATCATTGAGTAAATATTTGTTCAATTGATTTAATTTTGTTTAGTTAATTATTTATTAAATAAATAATTGATGAATTAAGGAAATGATGATTATATTGATATTTCAATTTAAATGATTAATTATTTGTATTGTGTTATGTGATTAAAGGATTTATTTAATTAATTGTGATTTGCATTAATTAAAATAAATATGAAAGCTTGATTAAATATAGTATGACAAATAACTATATTATAAGGAGTTATTAAAATAAATTAAAGTAGTTTAATTTAATTTTAACAAACAAGGCTTAATATATTAATTCTTTAATATTTAAAGGATTTTTGCCAAACAAGCCTTATGATTTTTGAGATTTCTAGTTTTTGAAATTAAATTAAATAAATAAAATAATAAATATAATATTTATGTTATATATGTTAATAACTAATAAAACATTTAGTAGTATTATTAAGGGTTATTAGTTTTGTATTATATCATTACGCATACCAGTTGGTTTCTATTACGCATTCTAATTTCCATGTTGAGAGTACTGAGTTTTGTGAGAGCTTCAGAGAGAATTGAGAGAGAGTTACGGATTTTCACAGCAATTCCAGTGTTTAGCAATGATTGTTTATAAGCAATTTGAAGGTATGTTAACTCTATATTATATATACATATATATATATATATGTATATATGTTCTACGACAACTATTTTAGATTCTGTGAATTGCAAATTTATTGAATTATTGCTATACAATGGAAATACTTGTGATTATGTGAGTATATGCTGATTAGAGATTATGTTTAAACAATAATTGCATGCTAAATTCGTTTGACAGTAGAAGAAAATAATCGACAGTGTATGTTTGTATATATTATTCATATGGCTTAGGTAAGTACCAAATTAGATGGTCAATTTTTATGTGAAACTATAAATTGACGCTTGTATATGTTAGTTCAATGAGATACGAACATAACGTAATTGGAATGAGATGATTTGGCCAACTAATGAATTCACAGTGATGATTTTTAGGATGAATGTCAAGAAAATCGAGTTTTTATGAAAAACATGAATTTTGAGAAATTAAAAGTGTTAGTTGGTGTTAAATTGTTATAATTGGTTGTAAATGTGAGCAATCATGTTTATGATAGTTGTATATTTATTTTACGTGTTAATATTACTGTATATTGGGTGAAATTTGTGTTTATTAGGCTAAAGCTCTGCCATCTTGTTCATAGCCTTCTGCGTCTGTCTCAACACCAACACTTGGCCAAGTCACAAGGCAGAAAAATGGCAATATTTGCTGGCCCCAAGTTTTTGTATGGCAAAATTGCCATAACCTAGTTTGAGATTCTGACTTCTGCTATTTCTGTAGATTTGGGAAAGTGTCATAACATGATCTCAAATTGTTTAGCATGTTAAATGTGTAATGTTAAGGTTAACATAACATAGTGAATTGTGGTTAGTATGATCAAAGTTGCAAAAATGGTTAGTAAATCGAAAACGCGTTATGTGATAACTTAGTTTATACAATGAACGTTAGTTAAGTGTTGTGATGATTAACACTTGGAAATTCTGAAATATAAATGGTAGCATAAGACTTGTGCTAAAATAACAAGTTTAGCTAGTAATGCGTTTTATATTGAAAAATGAATATTAGTATGTCTAATAGATGTTGTGGTTTTAATACTGTGTATAGGTGAACGTGAGTTTAATATTTTAGCTTACGCTCGAGGGAAGTTTTCTAACTCTACATTTTCGTTGAGTTAGTTCTATTATTCATTCTAACTTGTTTATAATTAAGCAAGTTTCTTAAAGTCTATTATTGTATAATGAGCGTAATTTTTGAACTCTCGTCTCTATTATTGAACTGTTTTAATTCCTCGCATGAGTTAATACATTGTTGGGCAAGTTTTTATTTTCCAGCTTGCTATCAGTTAAATGTACGTTCAGGAATATCATTCTAATGTTATAAGACTCGAACCTTAGCTTATTTTACTGTTCAAGCAAAGGTTAACCATTTTATTCATTCTATTGAATACTTATGCTCTATAGTATTTCAAGCATGAGTTATATATGTAGAATCAGTTCATTTATGATTCTCAAATGTTCTAAGTTATGTTGTTATTAAACAACTGTTGTATTATCAAGCATTGTTGATTCAACTAGTTCCCTAGTTGATGATTATTAAACTTCAATTACCTTTGAAAGCTTATCCAAACCAAACTTTCTTTGGTACAGACTTGTACTCTAAATATTGAGATGAACAACCCTATGTTTAGGGGTTTACGCTTAGCGTTGAAATGGTTGTGCACAATACATTGTACGGTTGATCCCCCCTAAAATACGTGGAGTCCTTATAGTCATATAACTGTTAAAGTTAAAGTTGAAAGATTACTTATAACTGTGGACATGGTTCATGGTCATTTGACCCTCAATAGTATATTTAAGAATGTTAATAGAACATATCATTCAGTTCTATTGAGCCTATGAATTGGCAAATGTTGTAATGTTAATAGAACATATCATTCAGTTCTATTGAGCCTATGAATTGGCAAATGTTGTAAAGATATTTATTCTTATTTTAAGTGAGCTTTGTTTGCTCATTCTTGCATATTTATACATTTATTGCAGCTATGGTTGAGAAGGTAGATAAACCTACAACTAGCAAAGGAAAGGGAAAAATGTACAAGTGATGAAGACTTGTAATTTTGCTTAAATCGTTATGATGATAGACTTTTAATAATGATGTGATGTAATAAGTTTATTTCTGCACTTGAATGATTGTATTAAAGGTTAGAGAACCTGGGAGATAATGTTTTTATTAAAGTAATCCTGTATGGGCAAGTTTTTATTATTCAATTTATTATGATTGGGTAGTTAGATATGAATGTTTTGATTACGTGAACACCAAATCTTGAGGTAATGAAATACCGGGATTTGGGGGTGTCACATCAGAAATATAACATATAACTATGAGTCACAAACTTTTCATTAAAGAACTCGCACCTATCTTAACATTCTCTACCTATCATACATATACATAAGAAAAGATTCACCTTTTCGTCATATACATATTGATAGTGCGACATACTATTTCAATGATTATCAGTGTAATAAGCTAAGCAGTTGTTACACCGAAGCACAAACCTCTGCCTATAACAAAGGTTCATACAACTTAGCTATCACATGAGTCCTCAATCGAAATCTTAGAACTTCTTATTTTCTCTTTACTTAATACGAATTTTCTTTAATTTGTATGCTAACCTTTATAACTCAATCTGAGTTCTTCATCCCGTACTACTTCTTAGTACCATTCATTTATAGCATTAGCTATAAAATCATCCATTGTTTAACAGAACAACTGTTATTACGATTCAATATGATCACGTGGTGATCTTCTTCCTTAATCGTTTAACTCAACGATTTTCTTATCCTTCTCTCTACGATTATAGGCTTAGGTACTCATACCTAAGATTTATAATCTATCAGCTTTGATACCATAATGTAACGCCCTAAAATTCGGTCTATCTTTACACCCGGATTCTGTACGTCACGATTCCATCTCCTTCCAAACATACATCATTATATAGTAAAATATTACAACATATATTCTCAAATCCCAGGTTCTAATACCTTATAACCTTATTCATTATAAATAATGATAATTACATTATTTATTACATCTTTCAAGAGTGACTTCTATCCGCCACCAAGAATACATAACAGTTCATTAAACTATTCTATAGTTCAATTAAACTATTCTACATTATAAGTCTTCGCTTGATCTTTACGCACATTCACATACGGAATGGCACTTCGTCTGGATACCGATCATCTTGATCTTTACAGAATCCTTAAGTTCTTTCTAACATCGTTCGCTAAAAATGTTTTTATTTAAAGCAAGTGTGAGCATTCAATTGCTCAGCAAGTCATAATAGTTGAATAAACAACTTCAAGAATTTAAATATTCTTTTAAGACTTCAATAACCGAACAAAGGTTATGAAGCAACTTGAATAATAGGAATAATCCTGATTCCTATCATTTTAACATTAGTCACATACACTTTGGAATACTTTTATTTTTCTACCATTTCCATACACATCCTGTCTGGCTAGAATCATTAGCACAGACTTAACAGTAATGGTTCATGTATAAACAGAACATACTCATATTGAACAATTCAATCATAGAACAGTTCATCTCATAGAAACATCGAAGTGTTCAAATTGTGGCACAAGGCCTCATATATACTACCACCTTGTACAAATATCACACATTTGCACATAGACAAGACTTCTCAAGTTCAACATCTGAGAAGTTTAAGAAGCTAACATTCATGTGAATTATGAATGAAGTTAGGAAACTTGCCTTATGCACAGCTACAGCTTGCGCTGAACTGCTCATTCCAATCCCTATATAACACATAAAGAATTAACACATACACCAATTAGTCATATACTTGACTTACACATTGGTTTACTTAACTTTACTTCTTAGGGTTCGCGTTCTTACAATCTAAGTTTATGCGGCTAACTTTCTTTACTGGTTTACGGCTTCATGACATACGAAGATGTCTTACTCATACGATCATCATCTTTGATGATTTACATTCTTATCTTCTCCTTA
Source organism: Panax quinquefolius (assembly GCA_020205615.1). Lineage (NCBI taxonomy): Eukaryota > Viridiplantae > Streptophyta > Magnoliopsida > Apiales > Araliaceae > Panax > Panax quinquefolius. The sequence continues at coordinate 43,065,199 of CM035164.1, forward strand.
TAACCTTTCTAGGACTCAGCACACATCGCGTCTCTGCTAGTAGTTCATATGGTACTCTGAGTGGTTCCCACAAACAACCAACAAACAAGTTCCCGTCTCATCTACACTGTCTTTCACAATGAGTTAGATCGATTACCAGTTTTGTATATACCTCTGCTCTTTGAAGAAATTATTTAGCCTAGCTCCTATATGTCAACCATCAAAGATTACGATTGTACCACAACCTAACTTTATCTTAACCTATTCGAACCATTAAACTATAATGTTCGTTAAGTCAATTTCTCATTCCCTATGGCTTTCTGGCAACTAAATGCCATACCTCAGGATTCATTTCTCATCGCCTAAGTCATACAGTCTTCTGTATACTTATAACGATAATTCAATTTTAATGATATGCTTCATAGCGTTAAGCATTTTAAGTTACCTTACTCATATCTTACAACGTCCGGTTCATTCGAATCGGAACAATATCCAAGTTATAATTATTAACTCGGCTTCTTAACGTTATACGTACTTGTCTTCATTATCTTATGGTCAAACCATATACTGCGTATAGGTTCTACCCATTTAATATTCACATACACTCAACCCTTACATTGCCTAAAGTGTTTAACATTTACATTCATTCCAACATTCTCTATCCGACTCATATTCAGACTTTCATTAATCTCATTACCGTTCGTTTTATCGCAACTACGGTCCCCGGATATTAGTTACTTAATCTAGCGTTTACATTCTTTTGTCTTTTAATCCCGTTAAATTTTCCCGTTCACCTTTTACTAAAGATTTAAATCACTTGTTTAAGTGTTACATTACATGAACTACATGTTCAATATTCTTTCTTACACATCCCCCAGGATTTGAGCAATAAAAAGCTCATTTCTGGGCCTTGCCTTCTGCACCAAGGCGTTCTTAACACCGGTCCTTTCTTCTTCCTCGCTATTGAGGCACCACTCAAAGATGAGTGATGGCCCAGTTGGTCTTTGCTGACACCGCCCTCCCAATACACAAATGGCGTTGTGGTGCCAGGCTTAGAATTTACAAAATTTTTCTATGTTTGGAAATTGTTTGAGACGCTTACTTTACGATCTCATCTCTTTTTCGTTATAACTCGGAACAAGGTCGTTCCAAAGCCATTCTTTTCCTTATCTTACGTACTTCAACTTCCCTCGGACATAAATTTATTCTAAATCCGTTAACATGCCATTCAATTGGCTTAATCTTCATCCTTCATTCATTTTACTTTATTAACGTTCTTCGTTCGTTCGTCCGTAATTCGGTCATTCGAACTTGGAACTCGTTCGTTCTTGAGTCAACGACTCACGTTTTCTACGTTCTATTACATTCTTATGAAACCCTACACATTCGGGTTCATTTACATACTTTCTACTTCTCGTTCGTCTTTTACAAAATTTTTGCCATAACTTCGTTATAACTCAGTTTAATCTGTTCGTCATGAACGTTTCTACCATTCCTAAACAAGAAATAAGAAACTAACTTATACGCGATGGTTTTAAACTTGTCCATCAACAACAAGTTATATCTACGATGATTTTAAATTTGTCTATCAACAACGTTCTTCGTGTTCTTCACGTTCTTCGTTTTTAATCGATATTTGGATTACGATTTCACTTTTCCTTGGAATTTGATGTTATAAATCACCATTCCTTACTAATTTCACCGAATCGTTCATATGATTCATTCGGATCGTTCAAATTCCTTACGAAACTTATACTTCCTTAAGAAATTTATAAACTAAATTTCTAATTCTTATTTCTTTGTTTTCTCATGATTTCAACCATATGAAATCATTCATTACATCTTTTACTTCTATTCTCATTAAGCTATATTTTAAACATAGAAAACTTAAAAGAAAATTACTTAGAAGTTGGATTTTTGGATTACCTTTCTTATTTAATCTTCCTCCGTTGGACAAAGCGTGTTATCGGGCTAGTTTTTCCTCTTCCTTCCTCATCTCATCCGAACTCTCTCTCTCTCTCAAGTGTTGGAGAATTTTTCATTAACCAACAAATGAGCTTAAGCTCTCCTTTTATAGATTTTCAAGACATTCTGAGTTGCCAAATATATGGTATAGCAAACAACTACAACTTCATTATTATAATTATCGTGCAAAATACGACAACACATATGTTGTGACTTTAAATACAAATATTGTCTTCTAGACAGTATTCAAACTCAAATAAGTCCTCATTACAATTATTGAAACACTATTTTACAAAATAGTGAGGACTGCTAAAACAACCGATTGGAAACATCACTCCATACCCCGACTAGTTCCCGTTATATTCTCGCCTCCTGAGAAGAAAAATGAAACAAAAAGGAAAAGGGTGAGCTCAACTAGCCCAGTAAAGAATATTATGACTAAGATAATGTAGAACAAATTATCGTTTGCCTTCAATAAATTAGATAAAATATAATGGACAACCATTTTTAGATCAATATTCGCAGCGGAAATAACAATTCATTAGAAGAGTTAAGTAGAGAATGAAATCTACTATCTTCTATGATTTAAAAGTCCATCATCAATATTTTATCCATGTAACATCAATCAATATACATCTTGAACCAAATTTTCATCTTTGCACTACGGGCCAAAGATATTCATTTGTATTACCAGTTGGTCATGTTCATCTCAACACCTGTCCATCTTTGCACAACGGGCCAAAGATATTCATCAGGTAATTATTCATCTTTGCACTACAGGCCAAAGATATTCAGTTATATCATCATTGAAGACCGAGGATGATGAAAAATATTTTTTAAAAAATGAATCTAGTGAGATAAAAGATCAAAGATTAGGGATTTATACTTCGGTTTATCCAAGTTTAAAAATACGATCCATAATAAACCATAGTTGAATAAAATTCAAGAATGAAGATCAAAACATGGATACAATCAAAGATAGTAACCATAATATACATCTTGGACAAAGAAGAGAAAATTTCATTTTTTCGTGAATAGTGTCGTATATGTGAATAGTACCCCCGACACGAAAAGATAGAAATTTCACAAGAAAAATAATACTTCGTGAATAGTACTCATGAATAGTACAATATTCGTGAATAGTTCCGTATACGTGAATAGTAACTCCGACACGAAAAGGTAAAAATTTCACAATAAAATTCATACCAATATTTCGGCATAATGATATTGAAAGAAATAATATCATTTATGAAGAAAATAACATCCCTTACCTCAAAAAAACAGTACTTTCGGCTGAAATATCAGGTATAAGGCTAAATGAAACTTGCACTGAATAGCAACTCTCAAAGTATCTAAATACTCACAAAATACGCCCGATAATATAGAGAGAGAAAGCTTATGATTTTGGTGTGATTTTTAATTTTAACTAAACACCCTATTTATAGGAAAATGCTAGAACGCCAAAGTAGACTAACCAGCTACCTGATGGCTTTACTTGCTAATATTCACGCCCACCACTTTTGAAATAAAATTTTAGCACATTTTTCACCAACCAAAAGTGGGGCCCACCCATTTTAGAAAATTTCCAAAATGTTTTAAATTTAAATAATAATCAGCAACTTCAATAATTCATAATAAATAGCTCTTTTATCAGAAAATATGAATTTTATGGCCATTTCACAGGATATTTAATTCTCTACAACTTTGCAGAAAAAAGTTTTCCCAAATTCCAAACAGAAAATCCCCGAAATCCACATACGGGCGATTTTTAATACCTTCATTCTGACAAAATACTGATAAAATACCTCAACATTAATTCTTTCATTTATATCCACATAAAAAATAAATATTTTCTTATCATATAAATTAATAATTAATTATTCAAAAATAATATTACAGAATCATAATTATGACAACCAAGTCGTTCCAAAGAAAGATGAGGCTTTCCGATAAGAATTTCTCCTTACTGGCGCGCAATTAGGTGACCAAACTCCGTTCCTAGACAGAACTTCCTTAAACATTACCAATAATGCTATCTAATAATATTATTCAAATAATATGAATTATTGATCTGATAATGGAAAATACTATGCAGTGACAATTATTGAAACAACAATAATATAAAATATCAATGTAGCAATTATTGAATCAATAAAATAAAATATTGAACAGTAATTACTGTAACAATTATTGATTAATGCCTTCTTACGTAAGAATCAATAATTCAAAAATATTGTGCAATACTGTGTGCTACTGTGCAACCACGCGTATTACTATATTTTAACCACCGGGTTTTCCAACAGTGTTAACGGTAGCAACTACGCCGTTATTTGTAAAATTAAAACTCAAACTTGTCGTTTTCTTCATCCGACCGTTTTCTGTTATGGGGCCCACAAATGGCTGCGCCGTCATATGGATATTACCTGACAACAAGAATATTTCACGACCAAACGAATATTCCCCGACAATAATGAATATTTTTTAACCACTTGCTTATTTTGCACATTTCACCCATAACCAAAGCATTATATCAAATTAACACCTTATTATTCAAAATAATAATTACAGAAAATTTGATTTTATTTATAAAAAGTTGGGGTCTTACAATGATGGTACATACAGTCGGTGGATTCTGGGGCTCTCAGGTGATGGGTGTCTGAGATCTGATAGCGTTCTCGGATTATGCGGATGTCATCCTCTGTGAGTTGAGAGGGGATATTGGCATGGGGGAATCGGTCCTCCTTATGGTATTCAAGAGGAGTTTTCTGGGAATCGGTTACTGGAGGATTCTTGCTAGAAGATGGAGCAGTGTTAGGGTTTGCTTTTGGAATGGTGTTTGTGGTGTTAGGAGACAGGGGGCATAACCGAGATGGGGGTTACAGAGATTGGGATGACATCTTCTGGGTTTTGGGAGGCCATTGTTGTTAGTTTGCAGAGAGAAAGTTGGAGGAAGGAGAAAGCGAAAGTGCTTTTGAAATTCGAAATCCAAATGATCAGGTGAAACCGTCTGATTTGGGGGGATTGAGTTTTTATAGTGATTGTCTTTTCAGTTGTTTTCGAATATCGAGGGCGGCACATTTAATGAAGTTAATGATGGTGGAATTGAAAGGCTAAGGCGTACGGTTTTGGGTGGTTCTGATGGTTGGGCCTTGTTTGGTCATATTTGGGCTCTTTTGTTGTTTGGGCTGTTTTTTGTATACTCTTCCATCAAATATTCTATTTAATAGAAGACTGGGGGGCAATATTGGGCCATGATTATTTGGGTCTTTGGAGTGTAGTGGGCCATTAATTATGTGGAGTTATTTGGGCTTGGACCAGAAGGGAATTAGTGGACGGGGGACTTATGGCCTGAGGGTCCTAGTTATATTTGGATTCTGATTATGGAAGGAAGTGTTGGACTATGGATCCACTTCCTTAATTAAAGGAGATTTGACACAATCCTAGAATAATTGGGAACCTTAGCCTGATTTGGAGAAGGATTGCTTACAAGGCGTTAGATCACTATAAATACAAGGCACTACATTGGTTTTAAGGTACATGCAATTTACTTTTCAGCACTAGAGCATTAAGTCTCCATTGTGAACCTTATATCAGGCTGTACTTATTTTCACATCGGAGCTATCCTCCGGCGGCCCAAGCCGTCAAGTTTTTGGTGTTTACTCGTTTGTGTGCAGGATAGGACGCGCTTTTAGTGATTGAAGCGCGTAGACGGATCTTGGCGTTAACAAATCCTAACATTTAAAATATTAATAAGGTTTACAAACTTTTGCATCATTTTTCTACTATTCAGTACATAGAATAATAGTATCGTATTTCATTTAAATCACAAGCAAAACAGCTAAACAAGACATATTTCAGTTTATTTATCTTTTTTCCTTTTCTTTGTATTTTTACTTCTGATTTACATTTCTATATTTTCTTATCAAATTTTAATTGGAGTGGATAAATTTATTTCAACACATTTAATCTTCTACCAAAATGTAGGTTTTTGGTTTGTGGTTATAAGGTTTATGCTATCTTGTGTATTTTGAATTTGTAGCCAAGTGTAACCCAAACACAACTAGATGATATATTCGTTTGTATTCATAGACTTGTACCCATGTGTAACCAAATACAACTAGATGATAAATTCATTACTCTTAAATTTTAAAATTAATCCCATGAGACCAACACCATTTATACCGTGTTTTTAAATTTTAAAATAGACAAAAAAGAAAAGAAATTACAAAAAACTTAAGTTTATTTTTTTATTATTGAAATTTTAATAAACATAAAAATAATAAATTAACAAAAAAAAATTAACCTCTTTTTTCTAATCTTTTCTTTAAAAAATAAACGGATTTGGTCTGAAAATCAAATAACATAAGAAAATCTTTTTATAATTCCTCTTAATACCCTCTTCATTATAAACACAATAAAATTAATATAAGTGGAACATAAAAAAATGTAAAAAGTATCTATCTCAACACATTTATAACCATCTATATTCTTGAAAATTTTAATATTAACAACAATGTTAAAATATAGTGTAAAAAATAAATAAAATTTTAGATCTCATTTTCTTTTATTTTTCGAATTCCAAACAAAGCCTTAAGGACGCATATTAACAACCAAGATTACCGCCAAAAGGGGTTAAATATACTTTTACCTACTCTGCTAGGGGTCAGTTTACAAATGTATCATCGAACTGATATTTTTAATGGTCAACTCATTGAACTATATATTATTTACAAAAAGTGATTTTTTCGTCTATGTCTGTTAACCATTTAACAGAAAAATGACGTGACAATACGTGACAATACTAACAGGAGAGATAAGTTGAGTTAGATAACTAATTAAATTATATTATACTCAATTCTATAACAAATAGTTAAACAAAATATAAATCAAACTAATATACATAAGAAATAATTAAATTAATTAATTAATTAATTAATAATAAAATAAATTAATGAATAATTTTTACAAATATATTTATATAAATTAATGAATTCATTATTTTTTTGAATTTTATATATTTTAATTTCACTTTAAAAATATAAAATTATCTAATATTTTGAAATTGAGGATTATTATTATTATTAATATTACCTAATAATATTATTATTATCTTCTTCTTCACCACCACCGAACCCAGACTTCTCCCCCACTAAAATTTTAAATATTGTAATTTCACTTTAAAATCTTCTTCTTCTTTTTCACCACCGAACCCATACTTCTCCCCCACCACCACCACCACCACCACCACCACCACCACCACCACCACCACCACCACCACCACCATCCATCTCTCTAAACAAAGAACCAACAAAACCCGGATAATTAGCTCTTACTCATCGTCGCTATCAACCACCGCCTCAAAAATAGTGAGATCGTTGGCCTCTCTGGCTACGACTTCATCGTCGTCGACATGGAACACGACTAAAAATTGATTTTCTCCATTTCTACAACCTTCAAATTATTACTAAAAAAAATTCTCCATCACAGATCTATATATCCACAATTAGATATATAATCAAATGGGGTTTTGAAATTGGAGAGAGAAATGAAATGGGGGTTTTGAAATTGGAAAGTTGAAATGGGGTTTTGAAATTGGAGAGCGAAACAAAATGTGGGTTTTAATTTGGAGAGAGAAATTTAGGGATTGATTTCTTTTTTAACTTTTCTTTTAATTTATAATATACTAAAAATAGTTAATTCCATTTAATTTTCAATGTGACAACAACTAGGATGATAGTACATAAAACAGCTGACGTGGATATTCATTTAAAAGCTGAAGTGGATATTATGTTAAAAGTCAACTTATTTAACGGAATTTGTATCGATTTGATAAATATTTGAAGTTCAATGAGTCGATTGTAAAAAAAAATCAGTTAAGTGATGCATTTGTAAGCCGACCCCTAGTAGAGTGGGAAAAAATATATTTAACCCCCGCCAAAAGTTGAACTAATTTTTCTGTTAAACCACACAACCAAGGCTGTGAAGTCAAACAGTTCAAGTTTGATTCGAATTTGACTCGAAAAAATACGAGCGAGATTCAGATTCGTTACTAATATGATCCAAATTTGAGTATAAAAAATTATTTTGAATAAAAATATGAGTAAAATTTGAGTAAAGTTATAGTTGACTCGTTTAAAATTCAAACTACTTGAATTCTCGATTGTAATTCGATACATACTCGATTGATACATATTCAATTAGATACTCGATACATTCTCTTATAATATATATAAAATTAAATCAAATTATGATAATTAATTATTATTATTTTGTTTTTTTTATAATTTTAATTATGATTTTATATTTGTAAAGTGTAATAATATTAAATATAGGGCAAATGGGCAAAAATGCCCTAGACGTTTACCTCGATATCCCACTTGCACCCTATATTTTTTTTGTCCAAAAGTATGCTTAACATTACAAGTTTAAGGCCAATTGTGCCCCTCCCATTAATGAAAATGCCACTTAGACTAATATGGTTGACACCTTTATCTAATTTTGCTGACGAAGCATGAAAGAGAAAACAAATTTTACTGACACATGACAAAAAAATATTTAATAAAAAAATATTTTTTTCTCCTTTTCTCCCTATTTTCTCTCTCCTATCTCCTTCCTCTATTCTCTCTCTCTTCTGTTTCCCTCTCCTCCGTCTCCTTTATCAAAATTGGAAGATCTAGGAATTGGGGTTTACATATCTCAATGGTTACATACATCTCTGTATATATCTCCTCATTCCTTCTCATCCCTTTATCACAAATTCGAAATACCCAAATCAAATTCATTACAAATTCGAAAAACCCAGATTAAATCCCTCACAAATTTTATTGAAAATCAACAAAATTTAGAACCAAAATGGGTTTATTAATCAAAATCCCATCATCCTCTGTTCTTGAATGTCACCGCCACACCCACAATATCTTCTTCAGTAACTAAGAAACCTCATTCCACAACAGAGCAGTCCCTATACAAAATAAAGGCACCATATGAAATCACAGATCAGAGTATTTGTAGAGAGATTATACACACACTGCCACAACCAGGGACCAAAGCCCTTCTTTTAGGAAAGGGAATTTGTATGGAGAAGATGAAGGAGAATAGGGGTGGGCTGTCCCAAATCCCATAGAACCACACCTTCTATCCAGCTTCTTTCCCAACCATCTGAATACATTCCAAAATTATCAATATTTTTATTATTATATACTACAACTAATAATACAACACTAATTCCAAGATTAGAGTGAACAATTTGTTGGAGTTTGTCAACACCTCTAGTGCTTGATTTCTTTGTATTATTACTCATGCTCAAAGTAGGAAAAGGAATAGAAGGGAGACAAAACTAAATAAAGAAACCCTTAAAACTGAAGTCATTGCAGCCTAATTCATCCCTAATCTAGGGTCAAAGAAAACAGAGGACATACTAAGCACCACATACTTCAAAAAAATGAAATTCATTTGAAGCTCAATAGCTACGATAACGACAAAAAGAGCAAACCGGGAAACCATAAGGTAAAGAATGAAATCAATTGATAGAAGAAAGGTGCAATTACATTGTACATAGAAGCAAGATTTTAATGAACAACACAAGGCGTAAGGAATATACAAATAAATTAAAAGAAATTAAAAAAAATTATCCCAACAACATAGAAAAAGCCCAAGAGATGTCACTTTGATCTAATTCAATTAGTCATTCCATACAGAAACAATGGAGCCCATTTTTTCTAACCTCTGAACTCAGCAAAAAGAAATGCTTGATTTTACCAAATACACAGAACTTCAAGAACCACACCCTTTCGTCGGTATTCGATCGGAACATCCATAATTTTTGATCAAAACTGTAAGACCCCAACTTTTTATAAATAAAATCGAATTTTCTCTAAATATTATTTTGAATAATAAGGTGTTAATTTGATATAATGCTTTGGTTATGGGTGATGTTGACGTCGGGATTTTTAAATGTCCCTTTCCGTTACTTGTTCTTTGGTGTTCTCATTTTAGGTGAGATTTGTTTGAAAAAACAAGTGAAAAAGGTCCAACATGTATAATGTCGATGATGGACTGTTAAGAGTCGCCAGTTGGTTTTTTAAATGGTTGTACCAACACAACCGAGAAAAGATTTGCACATTGACCCAGTGATGTGACACTGTTAAATTGGTCGGTGAAACCAAGATTCATTAGGGTCCGGGGACTTGGTTATGCGGAGGGAAGGTGTTAGGCACCCCCCGACATCCGTGTTACCACGGTGACCGCCTCTTTTCAAGAAACTATTATCTGAATGTGTGTGTGTGTGGGTCAATGTGCTGTTATTTGGAAGTAGTGCGATGTCTCGTTTGCACCTATATACACAAGGTTTGAATTTATATAAAAATTTTGTTTTTAGCAAGATATGACAATGATGTTTTATAAAAGAGGGTTTTTAAACCCTGATGCCCAATAGTAATTGAGACCTTTTACACTTCCATTTTATTAAGTGTTCGGCTTGATTGATTTTATTTTTGAGATGCGAAGCATCTATCAGAAAATAATGTACAAAATAATGCCGATTCCCTCGTGGGTATGAAAACCATGAGGAAATTTAGACATCGCATAATAATTTACAAGCTGCGTACAGTTGAAAATGTTCATCACGGGAACCGAATCTAAATCCAATATGTTGAATCTATGATCACATGATTCCTAGGCGCACATGATACCGCAATTTGTATGAAAAGCACTAAGCAGGTATATATATAAAAATTATAAATATATATATATACAGACATGATCACCAACCACGAAGCACCTCCATGGGGGATCAAAAATATAAATAAAGCTGTAAAATCTATCAACTGCCACGGAGGAAACTCTAGGCGGGACGAAACATAAATATAGCTGTAAAGACGGTCAACCACCACGGAGGAAACTCCAGGCGGGACAAAACGTAAAGAAAGCTGTAAAAGTGATCAACCACCACGAAGTAAACTTCAGGTGGGACAATATATATATATATATATATGTATATATGTATATATAAAAGCGATAAACGCACCAGATGTAAAATCCAGGCTCATCGAACAAAGTTCGACCATAATTCATATATATAAGTATATATATAAGAGAATAAACGCACCGGATGTAAAATCCAGGCTCATCGAATAGAGTCCGACAACAGTTCATATATATAGGTATATATATATATGGCGAAAAACGCACTTTGATGTAAAATTCGTGCTCATCGAATGTAGTCCTACACGCTTAATATATATATATATATATATATATATATATATATATTAAAGCGAAGAAACGCTCTAGACCAAAGTCTCAGGCTCATCGAACAAAGTTCACACACACGCTCATATATATATATATATAAAAGCAAATAAACGCTCTAGGCATCAAGTCTAGGCTCAATCGAGGCATAAATCGATAATGTTAGTCCATATATATAAATATATATAATATATATGTATATACAAATCGAAATAAAACCACTGGATCAAGTCCGGCAACAAGCCGCAACACGACTCTCAACGTGAAGAAGGGTGTGTGCAAAGATGAAGAAAGACTTTAAAGTGTGTGAGAAGGCTTATAGTGAGGTACCAAAGAAGACTTCTATATCTTTAAAGTGAATAAACACCGCTTTTAGGTACAAAAGTAGCTATATATGAGCTCACAGTGTTTTAAAATGGGAAAGTACTCTGCATGGGGTGAGTACAGAGCAAATTGGGCAGGGCTTCCTCGCTGTTTTCTCTTGCAAAATGGCCACCCCAATCCCTCTATTTATAGAGGGCGGAGCTGCAGGTGTACCAGAGGCTACCCGGGTTGCCTTGGGTTTTTCGGGTCGGGTCGTCTCGTAGTACGTGCACTCGGGCACTGTAATGTTCGCTTGAACTTTCAGAAGTGCAATCTGGGCATCTGATTGAGGTATACATGACGTATTTCGGACCGTCATTGTTGAGAGTTGTAAAATGGCATGGGATTAGAGTTTGTACAAAGTCATTGAAGATGGGACGATGCCCTCCGGTCTTCAAGCTTCAAATTCTATCCGTTACCCCGCACAATAGTCACTCGGGATTGATTTTCCTTTATTCTTGTGGGACATTGTTGTGTAGAGATGTGTGTATGAAATGTTGAGATGACGTGGCATGACATCGTGTTGGCGAGATGACGATGTTGCCCCTCACCGGTGTTATCACCGGTTTGGGCTGATAAAGCAGACGTTGCTCAGGGCTTTGCCGAGATTAGACTATTGCAATTGTTGAAGGTCCTCAATGTCATCTTTGAGGTGTGCCTGTCCTCCCGGTGTTATCTCTGGGTTGGTACGAAGTATCTCATTGTGGGCGCCGAGATTGAAGTTGGTTGCATTTGAAACAAGCATTTTCGGGGTTATCGCCAAAACTGCATTCTTTGGGGTTATCACCAAGGTTGGTAGCTATTCCCATGGTTGGGACTGAGACTGGATACCTGGGGTTATCTTCGAGATTAATCAGTCTTCTCCGGTGTGTGTTCCGGTATTGGATCTGCATGCCTCGGGGTTATATCCGAGGTAGGATTTGTTACTCCCAGTGTGTGTTCCGGGGTTTGATGATGAACTTCAGGTAGTATCCAAAATGGATCGTCTTCCAGGGTTCCCTTTTGACAGACGAATCTATCCTCCTGCAATGTTAGTGACAGGTTGACAGAAAATTTTGAGTGTCTACAGATGCCCCTCTTTATCATACTCAGGCAATGCGATGCATGAGTGGGATAAAGAATCCTAGACACTTGAAATGCAACATGATACAAATGTATGATGCATGTGTACGGGGTTGTGGCCCAACACGTGGGGATGATTGCTGGCTCCCTGTTGCTTCAACTGGGGATTGGAAATGATGACCAGATTTGATGTGTAATCTGAATCTGTTAGGATGTTGATGTTGGGGTTATCACCAAATTCCTGGGTTCTTGGTAACGACTTGATCCTGAAGAGGTACCTATTATGTGTAAGAGATATGTGGGGATAAAGCTTGGTCTGTTTGAGGATGTGTATAACATATTCCATCATCGATCCTCCTTGATAACATTGACCTTTCCTTGTTGGTATTGCCAGGACATGTCAAGATTCTGTTGGATTTACTGCCAACAGCAAATGCTGTCAGGGATGCCTGACCTTCATTGATGTGTACTTCATCGACATGTGAATCAACGAATGAAAACCCTATGGGATATACTATCAAGGCTGCTTGACCTTCGCTGACGTGTGAATCAACGGAACATTGTGTTGTGACCCCCGCCAGGGATTCGCTGGGGAATATGAGTAATCGAGCATGAAATTCTCGAATAGCTCTAGAGCTCTGATAGGTTTAATCGCCATCGGTTGAGATAATGTCAAGGTTGCTTAACCTTCATTGATATGTGTGTCAACGGCTGTGCGTTTTAATCCCCTGCCGGGGCTTCACATTGTAACCCCTATTGGGGATTCACGTTATAACCCTCGTCGGGGACCACGTTGATCTTTTAGGGTAATGACCCGGAGTTGGCAGCATTGGACCTGTGTATGGTATTGCCGAATGTGATTTGTAACAAATGAGATCATTGGCAGGGTATACCTCGTGTTTGGGTGACTATCAATTAGTGATGTACAGACTCAGAGTTCCATCTGAGAAGACCAAAATTGTAGGCTGTTTTGCTCAATTGCGTAACATTTTTATTCCTGATTTGGCCTTTCTAGTCTGTGAGAACTCCTTTGCAACTCGAACTGGACCGAGCCGAAGGGGTGGGGCCCACATAGGGGTGCCGCAAGTACACCTGCTACAGCCGTAGATGAGCCTGTGACCAATCATGGATGATGTAATCCAATAGGTTGGTCTCATAAGTCATTCTCAACTTGTTTCGCGAAGAGAAATCCGAGAGCCTCCTTCAAATCTCATTGAGTTCGCTATTTTACGCAAATTCATCACCGCATAAGTGTTTACTCGCTTTATCCTCAGTAACGTATGCATGTATTTTTTCCAATTTTTATCCGTTGGATTTTGAATTATCGCATGAAATGCATCTAAACACATAGTAGTGATTATGTATGCACAAATGACTTGATAAAAAATATTCAACATAGTAAATGTTAGTATTAAACCATGCTGAACATAATGATGTAAAAAAATTTGACTTTTGAGACAGTCAAATTGGCACCTTTTTCTGCTATTTTTGTCCTATTTGAGGTCCAATGAGCAAAAGGTAAAAAGGCAAAGTACTCCTGATATTGAGGTTAACCTTATTCATGAATGATTTTGATTTTTAATACATATATTATGTATATGACTTTGGGGCAGGTGTGCTACTGAATGGCCACCTAGACATGCCTATGTGCATGTGGATAGTCCTATTTTTAAAGGGGACTATGACAAATTTTTCAAAATGTAGGCATTGGGTAGTCATGCATTTTAACTCTACTGTATGTTAAAGTAAATGCACGCATGCATATAGTCATAAAATGCATTCTAGAAAGCTTCAGGTAAGGAAATACCACACCCTTTCTGAGGTGATTTGGAGACTTGTTGTCCAGATATTATGGATCCGGATCAGCCGAGTAGTTCCCGTAGGACCACTTCTGGAATACGGAAGAGGGCTTCTGAAGTGCCTCGACCCCGTTCAATCAGACAGCCTCGTCGATTGGTGGAGGCAGTTATTCTGTCGGAATATCCTGTCTGTGCATTTACGCCGGACCTGGTTCCATTATTTATTATTCATCGTAATATCCTCGTGCAAGCGTTCTGCCGGACTGGTTCCATTATTTATTATTCATTGGGCATAACTCATGCATGCGATCTATCGCATTTATGGTGAATCCTTCATTATTCCATTCTTTATTATTACATTGGAATAACTTTGTCATGTGGATTACCACGTGCATGGTGAATGATCCTTCGTATTCATTCCTTATTAAATTGTGGAAATGATCTGTCTATGTGGATTACCGCATGGCGGGAAAAAATCCATTTACAGTTTCATATATTCTATTATACTCAGTTGGTAAAAGCTTTGGCTTCTATACTCTATAAAATTAGTGGAATATCCTTGATATTTGCGTTTCTTCCATTATCTTTTCATGGAAATATTCTTCTGAGCATTCTTGAATTTTACTCTACAAAGCAGTATCATGTTGACAGTTTGGTCGTTATTGAGTTCAGGATAAATTAACTTATAAATCTTTAAAATTTATTCTTGAACTTGTTGTATTGAATTATTATGTCATTGTCATCATCCTCATGCTTATATTGTGATGAAAGTCATCTTTGGCTTACGTGCATAGATGGACTTGGTATGATTATGACCAGGGATTATTCGGTATAATCATGACCGTAATGTGATGAATGATGTGGTAAAAGTCATCATTGGCCTATGGTGGACAGTTGTTTATATGATTATGACCAGGGATTATTCGGTATAGTCATGACCATTGATGATTACATGAATATCCTTGGCCATGGAGCAGGGATGATTCGATTTTATTTATTAAGCTAAGTCTCAGCGATAAAGTTGATGAAAAACTTTTTAAATCATAGAAGATAGTAGATTTTATACCTTACTTAACTCTTCTAATGGATTGCTTGCTTCGCTGCAGTTAAACTTGATGTTTGTTATATTCGATCAGTTTAACACTGTTGAAGGCTAATGATAATTTATTCTGCATTATTGTAGTCATAATATTTCTTACTAGGCTAGTTGAGCTCACCCTTTCTTTCACTGTTCTCTTCAGAAAATGAGAACGTAGCTGGGACTAGTCGGGGAACAGAGTGGTGGTCCTAGATGTTTGCATTAGTAGTCCTCACTATTCTGTGAAATAGTGTGATAATAATTGTAATGAGGACTCCTTTTGAGTTTGTATATTCTCTAGTAGACAATATTTGTATTCAAACTCACAGTTTATGTTTTGTCGTATTGTACACGATAGTTGTATTATTAAGTTGTATTTGAATTCAGTACCTTGTATCTGGCGACCCAAGATGGGTGATGTTTACCTGTTTTGGGGGCGTTACAATTGGTATCAAAGCTTAGGGATATGATCCGTGGCTGAGATGTGAGACAAGAACTAGGAGGGGAGAGACGGGGAATTCCTTCGCTAGTATAACCTACCTAAGTTTATTTGGTATTTAATTGGTCGGTCAGAGTATAGGGATAATATGTGATATATCAATTAACCCTTGTTTTATAACAATGTTTGAGAATGGCACCTGAAAATGCTGAGATAAGCAATGAAGCACATGAGACCGTTGAATTAGCTCAACCAAAAGGTAACGACCAACAACACGATAATAATCATACTGGTGGAAATGACCATCGGAACAATGATAACCATCGTGGGGGAAATTATCATGCCAAGAATGGTAACCACTTCGGTGGTAATCATGGCCAAGATAATAGAAGTGGAAATTTCAAGAAGAGAAGGTCATTTAGCCAATTTTGTCATACAGTGAAGTCCAGTTCAGCTGGGATGGTGGTACCAAAGGCGGATACGGACAAAACAAAGTCGGTGGTTTTAGGAAGTGCGTTTTTAATGACTTTTCAAAAAGCGAGTAACCCGAACGAAGTTAGCACGAGTTAGTTAATTATAAATTTTTGTGAAGTCTATACCATATTAGATACCGGTTCTACCCATTCTTTTATCTCTCTAGCTTGCGCTCAACGTTTAAATTTGACTCCTGAGAAATTAGACTTTGACTTATCTGTTGAAACTCCGTTGGGAGAAACCTTCATTACATGTGCTATCCAAGTCTTGGATGAGAGTCACAATTTTGAATGATAATTATATTGTTAATAAATTTCTTGACGTATTCTTGAAGACTTCTTAGTCTACCCCTAGAGCATAAAATCGAATTTTGTATTGACCCCAGTACAAAACCCATTTCTTAAACCCTCAAATATTTCTTCAACTAAAATGAATGTATCATGCGCCAAAGACGTTGGCTCGAGCTATTGAAGATTACGATCATATCATTCAATACCATCGTGGAAAAGCGAACGTGGTAGTTGACGCGTTGAGTAGAAGATCATATGCGTTTACAAGTGCGAATATACGAAACCCCGTGAAGATAACGAATATACGAGTAGAATCGACTTTAATCGATAAAGTTAAAGCTGCTCAAGCTACATACTCAGAGCTGATGAATGTGAAGAAGAAGGTTCAAGAGGGCGTTATTCTAGAAGCAAGAATCTATGAAGAGAGGAAATCTCAACCCTCGATTTTATTGGCCCATTTGAAATCCTTGATCGAGTAGGAACTATGGCCTATAGACTCGTTTTACCGCAAAGTATGTCGCGTGTTCATAACATTTTTCACGTATCGACGTTACGTAAATATGGGGACGACCCAAACCACATTATTGAATTAAAAATAGACGAGATAGCAGAAGATTTAACGTATGAAGAGATACATGTTAAAATCTTGGATAAGAAGGATCATATTCAACACTCAAAGGTTATACCTCAAGAGTTAGAATTTGAAATGAAGTCAAGGTATCCTCACCTATTCGGCATACCAGGTAAGTAAGTAAATTTCGAGGGCAAAATTTTATAAGGAGGGGAGATTGTGAGACCCCAAATTTTATGAATAAGATTTAATTTTTCTCAAAATATTTTATGGTGTGGATTTGATATAATGTTATAGTTGTGGATAGTATTTATAAATTTTGCAAAGTATGCAAGTTGTTGTATAATATTCGATTGGTCGAGGAATTTTCATTTTAACAGGGAATATTGTACGACGGCACAATCATTGGTGGACCCCACAACGAAAGTATTGTCGTAGTTAGAAAACGACAAAATTATCTTTCTATAAAAATAACGGCGGAGGTGTTACCGTTAAAACTGTTGAACTACCCGGTAGTAAAAGTACAATAATACACGTGGTTGCATAGTAGCACACGGTATTGATTATTGATGCTTACGTGATAAGTCACTCAGTTACACGCAATTATTGCTACAGTAATTGCTGCATTATCTCTCATATTATTGATTCAATTATTCTTATAGTATCATCTGCATAATATGTTATATTATTAAATAATTAATTGAGATGACAAAGTTATTCATATTATTATTTGCAATATTGACAATGTCTAGAAGTTACATCGAAGAGAGGTTTGGTCACTAATAATTGTGCTTGATAAGGAGAAATCCTTATCGAAAGCCCCTTCTTTCTTGGGAACGACCTGGTTATTAAATATTATGAGTTATAATATTAATGATGAATAAGTTCGTGTTGATTAAAGATTAAATTGATAGTTCCATTGTGTTGGGATTATTAGTGTTAGTAGAAATCAATATTTATTTCGATAATAATTGATGTCTAGAGGTTATATTGACCAATCGGGTATTCGGGGCACTTTTTGTGTCGGAGTACTATTCACGAGTTACTATTCATGAGTTAATAGTCATAAGTTACTATTTATGAGTTACTATTCACGAGTTACTATTCATGAGTTACTATTCACGAGTTATTATTCATGAGGTTACTATTCATAAGTTACTATTCATGAGTTACTATTTATGAGTTACTATTCACGAGTTACTATTCATGGGGTACTATTCACCCGTAAAATATATTTCTTTTCGGTCCAAATTATTTTTGGGTACAATATTATTCCATGAGGAGATGTGCTAATTTTTCGGACCGTTGATTGATGTTATAATAGTAAATCAATATGGATCGTTGGTTGAAGATATAATAGTAAATCAATATGGACCGCTGGTGGAAAGTTTTAATAGTAAATCAGTATGGACCGTTGCTTTAAGTTTTAATAGTAAATCAATATGGACCGTCCGTTTAAAAGTAAATCAATCTGGACTGTTCATGAATTAGTTACTATTCAGTCCATTCTCCTATAAATAGAAGCTCATTCCTTCATTATTTCTTACGAATTCACTGAAACTCTAGAGAGAGAAACTATAGAGAGAAAGAAGAAAAGTATTTTGTTACTTCACTACTCCAGTATTCAGTTTTCTAAGGTAGGGAATATTATTTGTTGTACCCGTAAGGGGTATTATTTCTTTCGTATTCATGAAGAGAGCTTCTGTTATTCCATTCTTTATTATTATGTTGGAATAACCTATTTATGCGAAGTACCGTATACATGGTGAAATTCTTCTAATATTCCGTTCTTTATTATTATGTGAATATCCTGTCTGATCATCGCGTTCTGCCGGGACTTCGGTTCCATTATTTATTATTCTGTGGAATATCACTCGTCATGCATTTACTGTGGGACTGGTTCCATTATTTATTATTCATGTAGGAATAACACACGCTGCATGCGATCTATCGCATTTATGGTGAATCCTTCATTATTCCATTCTTTATTATTACATTGGAATAACTTTGCTCATGTGGATTACCACACGCACGTGGTGAATGATCCTTTGTGAGACCCCATATTTTATCAATAAAGATTTAAATTTTGTCGAAATAATTTTTAATATTATGGTGTGAATTTGAGATAATATTATAGTTGTGGGTAGTATTTATAAATTTTGCAAAGTATGCAAGTGGTTATATTATATTCGATTGGTTGGGAATATTCGGTTTAGCGGGAATATTCGTATAACTACTCAATCATTGGTGGACCCACAATAGAATTATTGTCGGATTGAAAACGACAAAAATATTTTATTAAAATAATGGCGGAAGTTTTACCGGTTGATCTTGTTGAACTACTCGATAGTAAAAGTACGATGTCGTGTGGTTGCATAAGTAGCACACGGTATTGATTATCGATGCTTATGTGAGAAGTCACTCGGTTTGATTCCATTATTGTCGATTAATAATATGAATTATTATAGCGATAATGACGTTTTGTTTTATTCAGATTATTAACGTAATAAAAAGCGAAACATCTTTTATATAAAATAGAATACTTTATTAAAGTTATTATATAAATAGAATATATTATATTTTATTATGCATAGTGTTGCATAGTGTTTTGCATAGTGTTTTTGCATAGTGTTGCATAGTGTTTGCATAGTAAAATGTTTTTATATAAATAGAATATATTATATTTTATTTAAAAGATTTTACTTTAAATATGGACCGTCCGGTTAAAGTAAATCAATCTGACCGCTCATGGATTAATTACTATGCATTCTATTTTCCTATAAATAGAAGCTCATTCCTTCATTATTTTCTTACGAATTCAATTGAAACTCTAGAGAGAGAAACTATAGAGAGAAGAAAAGTATTCGCTACTTCACCTTGCCAATATTCGGTTCTTCTAAGGTAGAGAATATTATTTGTTGTACCCGTAAGGGTGTTTATTCTTTGTATTCATGAAGAGAACTTACATTGTTATTCCATTGTTTATTATTCCATTGAATAACTTTTGTAAAAAAGTGTATACCCTATGCATAACTTTTATGATACGCGGCATACCCTATACTTGGTGAAATCCTTATATTATTCCATTCTTATTTATTACATTGGAATAACTTTGTATCATGTGAATCCCCTATACTTGGTGATCTTCTTCATTATTCCATTCTTTATTATTCATTTGGAATATCATGTACGTGTGTTTTACACCGACCGGTTCCATTGTTTATTATTCCACATTTATTATTACGTTGGAATATCACATGCGTGTGTTTTACACCGACACTGGTTCTATTATTTATTATTCAAAGATTTATTATTCATTGGATCATCCATCATGATTGTGAATTTCACCCGACTGGTTCCGTTATTATTATTACGTTGAATAACTTTTCTGTCGCAATCACCGCATGCATGGTGATTTCTTTTGTTATTCCATTCTTTATTATACCCAGTTGGTTAAATCTTTGACTTCTATACTCCATGAAATTAGTGGAATATCCTTGATATTTGCGCTTCATCCAAAGATATCTTTCATGGAAATATTCTTCGATCATTCTTGAATTTTACTCTACAAAACAACAATATCTTGTTGACAATTTGGGCGTTAATAATTCCTAGATAAATTAATTCTTGAACTTGTTTTATTGAATTCTTATATCATTGTCATCATCCTCATGTTTATATTATGTTAAAAGTTATCTTTGGCTTACGTGCATAGATGAACTTAGTATGATTATGACCGAGGTTCATTCTTGTATAATCATGGCTTGATATAAATGATGTGACAAAAGTCCTCGATGGATTTGTAATGCGATGGTGGATAGTTTTGGTATGATTATGACCGGGGGTGATTCGGTATAGTCACGACCATTGATAATTTGATGAAAATCCTTGGCCGTAGTGATGCGAGGATGATTAGATATTGTGGTTTATTCATTAAAGCCGAGTCTCAACTATAACGAAGATGAAAAACCTTTTAAATCATAAAAGATAGTAGATTTTATTTTCTACTTGACTCTTTTAATGGATTGCTTATTCAAATTGCAGCTTAAACTTGTTGTCTATTGTATTTTATCGGTTTAACATCATTGAGGCTAATGATAATTTATTACGCATTATCTTAGTCATAATATTTCTTCTTGGGCTAGTTGAGCTTACCTTTCTTTTCACCGTTCTCTTGAAATGAGAACATAGCCGGGACGAGTCTGGGAACGAAGTAATGGTCCGAGGGTAACATTAGTAGTCCTCACTATTCTCGTGAAATAGTGTGATAATAGTTGTAATGAGGACTCCTTTTGAGTTTGTATAATATCTAGTAGACAATATTTGTATTCAAACTAACGGTTTATGTCGTATTGTACACCTACAGCTTATATTAGTAAGTTGTATTTGAATTTATGTACCATGTAAGTGGCGACCCAAGATGGGTGACGTATACCTAATTTTGGGGCGTCACAATTTGGTATCGAGCTTAGGGATATGATCCTCGCTAAGATGCGCGAGATAAGAACTAGGAGGGAGAGACGGGGAATTCCTTCGCTAGTATGATCTACCTAAGTTTATTTGTTATTTAATTGGTCTCATTGAGTATAGGGATAATATTTGATATATTAATTAACCCTTGTGTTGTGGCGGTGTTTGGAAATGGCAAATGAAAATATTCACAATGGAGTGAATGTGACCGCTTGTGACACCTTTAATCACTAATCGAAGTTAATGCAAAGATTGTCGAGACGAGGAACAAATTAGAGATATCCACGTAGTGAATGAATAACTAATTGTTGCACCTTAGCTAGTTGCGAGGTAGCAAATGTGAGAGTGAGGAAGAAGAGGAAGAAGAGGAACTTGAGGAGAATTGGTTAAGAAGAAGTTTATGATCAAAACTTAGAATTACAAAATCGTGTTCGTGAGCTAGAAGAATAAAGTTGAAGAACGACAAACGGTCGTGGAACAAAGGATACAACAATTCAAAATTGGGTTACCCGATATGTGATGCTCGAACAAAATCACGCTTTGGCGTGGTGTAAGATATTAAAGTTGGAATCGAGAATTTAAAAATCAAAGATCAAATTTGAAAGAAGAAACAACCGAACGAAGGAGAATAGGCGATGCATGGGTAAAAGTCGCACAACGCGTTGATAGTGTAGAAAAAAACGTCCGATCCAATAAAGCCAAAATAGATGAAATGGACTTTGCTTTTTGACAACGAATTGGGAGAACCCAACATCAAATTCGGAATTACCACATGCATAGCGGTCAACCCGAATTCGATATGGATCGAAGAATAATGATTCAAATCATGGATCGGGGAATGTGAAGAAGCACTTAAGGGTGGAATGTACCCTATAGTAAAGTCAAACTTCGGTAATTTAAGCGAGAGCGTTTGTCGAGAAACCCGAACGAAGTTATTACGGTAAATTAATTATAAATTATTACGAAGTCTATACTTTATTCAATACAAGTTCTACCCACTCTTTTATTCTACCTAGTTGTGTTCAATGTTTAAATTTGACTCGGAAAAATTAGACTTTGATTTATCTATTGAAACTTCGTTGGGAGAAACCTTCGTTACCTCCAACATTTTTATTAATCTTGTTGTTTCAAATAAACACTTTCACGATCTTATCTCTTTGAAAATACTTGCCTTTGAGGTAATTTTTGAAAATGATTGATTAACTACTCATTATTCTTTTTGTAAGGTTGTTAGCTTTCATATTCCTAACCAACCTGTTATACGAATTCAAAGTAACCAAACCCTAAAGTTAATCACTGTTATATCAAGCCATAAGTAAAGAGCCCCGATCCTTTCGTTGTTGACTTCCTTGTGTGGAATGCACCAAAGCCAGACTTTCTGTAGGCGACGTCGTGACTGAAGATGGCAAGTTGATAGGTATCATTGTGAGGTGCTATCCAGGTTAAGGGATAGAAGTCACAGTTGGTATTAATGTGACGTACTATCCAAGTCTTGGACGAGAGTAACAGTTTTGAATGATATTTCTATCATTAATAAATTTCTTGACGTATTCTTGAAGATTTCCTAGCCTACCCTAGAGCGTGAAATCGAATTTTGTATTGACCCCAGTAGAAAACCCATTTCTTAAACCCTCAAATATTTCTTCAACTAAAAGGATCTGTTTACGAGGATTATGATGAAAGTCATAATAAAAGCATTGGACTAATGAAAATCATGGGTATATGAAGTATTAGTAAGTGTTATAATGAGTTATGTTGGTTATTATGTGAAAACATGAAAGTTTCTTAGAAATCACAAAGAGTTGAAAATCAGATTTTGGTGAAAAACGTAACATGAAATTCAATTGACCATATCTCCTATTATATTTTGAATTTTTGAGTGTGGTCAAGTCTTAGAGTTAGATCTATGAGGTACCTAACTAATCCAAGTGGAATTACTGGAAAAGGTGTTGTAGATTTTTGTGTGGACTGATTTTAGCAAAGGAGTGCAAAGC
Organism: Panax quinquefolius; assembly: GCA_020205615.1. Lineage (NCBI taxonomy): Eukaryota > Viridiplantae > Streptophyta > Magnoliopsida > Apiales > Araliaceae > Panax > Panax quinquefolius. Next base: position 43,088,932 of record CM035164.1, read on the forward strand.
TGCAAAAACCGAAAAAGCTGCTGCCATGATTTTAGAGGGGCTGTTTCGGCCACTTAAATTATGAGAAAAATTCTGGCCTTTTGGGACATGAAGGTATATGGTATAAGGTACTTCCTGTCCAAAAATGAGCTCATTCTGACTTAAAATGAGCAAGTTATGACTATTTCAATATTTAGGTTTTTCTGACGAAAAACGCTATAACCGGAGTTCTATAACTCCGATGACCATGAAATTTAAACTGGAAGCTCACGTTAACATGTGTAAGGTCCTGCCAAGATTTGGGAATTTTTGGAGTTAAACTTGAGGTAGCTAATTTCTTAAGGAATTAATTAGAAATTGATTTTTGAAAAATAGTAAATGAATTTTAAAAATTTCGAGAAAAATATATTTTCATTATGGGACTATATTATGCTAAATCCCAGAAAAGAAATATTTTGGGACTGATTTGGTATTTTCATGAAAATAGTTTAATTACTGAACATATGAGTTAAATATGTTATGTGAAGTAACAAAGTTGAAAATAGGATTTTATGGCTAGAGAATCCTATATAGAGTATATGCATATTTTTTTGATGAGGGATTTGATAATTGGTGATGATATCATATGAGTATGGCATTTTGAATGATTAAATGCATTATATGGTAAAGCGTAAACAATTGAAATAAATTGTTTATAAATTTAAGAAGTGATTAAAAATTGTTATAATATTAATGATATTAGATTATAAGATTATTAAGTGATTGATAACATGGGGATATTCTTGAATCCTGGATAAATTATATTATAAATGTTTAATATTTATCCTTTATCTCATTTGATTGATTCTTTATATCATTGACATGATCCTCATGCTTATATTATGTTGAAAGTCATCCATGGCTCACGCGCATAGATGGACTTGGTATGATTATGACCATGGATTGTTGGGTATAATCATGGCCGTAATTGAAAATACGATTATCTTTGTACGTAGTGCATGGATAATTTGTGGTCGTGATACTATTAAGTCGCGTCTCGGCATTATTGGTTTCTGAGTTGTATATCTTTAAATTTGTAGTGCAAAGATGAATTGTTAATAAATATCTTTGGCCTATAGTGCAAAGATGAATTGTTAATGAATATCTTTGGCCGGATTGCAAAGATGAATTTAATGTTTTCAACGATAAAGGTATTCAAGGTATCCTCACCTCTTTATCATACCAGGTACGTACCCTAATTTCGAGGGCTAAATTCCATAAGGAGGGGAGATTGTGAGACCCCATATTTTATCAATAAAGATTTAAATTTTGTCGAAATAATTTTTAATATTATGGTGTGAATTTGAGATAATATTATAGTTGTGGGTAGTATTTATAAATTTTGCAAAGTATGCAAGTGGTTATATTATATTCGATTGGTCTGGGGAATATTCGGTTTAGCGAGAGAATATTAAATGCAAACTACTCAATCATTGGTGGACCCTAGCGATGTAATTATTGTTTGATTGAGAAAACGACAAAAATATTTTATTGAAATAACGGCGGAAGTTTTACCGTTGATCTTGTTGAACTACTTCAGTAGTAAAAAATGCGATGAATACGTGTGGTTGTATAGTAGCACACGGTATTGATTATTGATGCTTATGTGAGAAGTCACTCAGGTTTGATTCCATTATTGTTTATTAATAATATGAATTATTATAATGATAATGACGTTTTTGTTTTATTCGTATTATTAACGTAATAAAACGAAATATTTTTATATAAAATAGAATACTTTATTAAAGTTATTATATAAATTGAATATATTATATTTTATTATGCATAGTGTTGCATAGTGTTTTGCATAGTATTTTGCATAGTGTTGCATAGTGTTTGCATAGTAAAATGTTTTTATATAAATAGAATATATTATATTTTATTTAAAAGATTTTGCTTTAAATATGGACCGTCGATTAAAGTAAATCAATCTCGACCGCTTCATGGATTAATTACTATGCATTCTATTTTCCTATAAATAGAAGCTCATTCCTTCATTATTTTCTTACGAATTCAATTTGAAACTCTAGAGAGAGAAACTATAGAGAGAAAGAAGAAAAGTATTCTGCTACTTCACCTTGCCAATATTCAGCTCTTCTAAGGTAGAGAATATTATTTGTTGTACCGTAAGGTGTTATTCTTTGTATTCATGAAGAGAACTTCATTTGTTATTCCATTGTTTATTATTCTGTTGGAATAACCTGTAAAAGTGGTATACCCTATACATAACCTGTATATGCGGCATACCCTATACTTGGTGAAATCCTTATATTATTCCATTCTTATTTATTCTCATTGGAATAACTCAGTATCACGCTGAATCCCCTATACTTGGTGATCTTCTTCGTTATTCCATTCTTTATTATTCTCATTTGGAATATCCTCGTGCATGTGTTTTACACCGACACGGTTCCATTGTTTATTATTCGCATTTATTATTCATTGGAATATCCGTCATGTGTTTTACACCCGACTGGTTCCATTATTTATTATTCAAAGATTTATTATTCTCGTTGGATCATCCTCGCTTGGTGTGAATTTCACCTCGACTGGTTCCGTTATTATTATTCTCGTTGAATAACTTTGCTCTATCTAAGTACCGCATGCATGGTGATTTCTTTTGTTATTCCATTCTTTATTATACCCAAATGGTTAAATCTTTGACTTCTATACTCCATGAAATTAGTGGAATATCCTTGATATTTGCGCTTCATCCAAAGATCTTTTCATGGAAATATTCTTCCGATCATTCTTGAATTTTACTCTACAAAACAAAGATCTTGTTGACAATTTGGACGTTAATAATTCCTAGATAAATTAATTCTTGAACTTGTTTTATTGAATTCTTATATCATTGTCATCATCCTCATGTTTATATTATGTTAAAAGTTATCTTTGGCTTACGTGCATAGATGAACTTAGTATGATTATGACCAGTGGTTCATTCGGTATAATCATGGCTTGATATAAATGATGTGACAAAAGTCCTCGATGGCTTTGTAATGCGGTGGTGGATAGTTTTGGTATGATTATGACCGGGGTGATTCGGTATAGTCATGACCATTGATAATTTGATGAAAATCCTCGACCGTAGTACGGGGATGATTAGATATTGTGGTTTATTCATTAAAGCCGAAGTCTCAAATTTATAATGTTGATGAAAAACCTTTTAAATCATAAAAGATAGTAGATTTTATTTTCTACTTGACTCTTTTAATGGATTGCTTATTCACCGCAGCTTAAACTTGTTGTCTATTGTATTTTATCGCTTAACACTGTTGAAGGCTATTGATAATTTATTCTCGCATTATCTTAGTCATAATATTTCTTCTTTGGGCTAGTTGAGCTCACCCTTTCTTTCACCGTTCTCTTGTGAAATGAGAACATAGTTTGGACGAGCCTGGGAACGAAGTAATGGTCCGAGAGGGGTAACATTAGTAGTCCTCACTATTCTGTGAAATAGTGTGATAATAGTTGTAATGAGGACTCCTTTTGAGTTTGTATAATATCTAGTAGACAATATTTGTATTCAAACTAACAGATTTATATCAGTATTGTACACACACAATTATATTAGTAAGTTGTATTTGAATTTATGTACCATGTAAGTGGCGACCCAAGATGGGTGACGTATACCTAATTTTGGGGGCGTCACATCCTTCGTATTCATTCCTTATTAAATTGTGGAAATGATCTGTCTACGTGGATTACCGCATGGCCGGGGATGGCCCCAAAATAGGTATACAACACCCATCTTGAGTCGCCAAATACATGGTACAAAATTCAAATACACCTTAATTATACAACAATCGTGTAAAATACGACAAAACATAATCTAAGAGTTTTTAATAAGAATATTGTCATCTAGACAATATACAAACTCAATGGAGTCCTTATCGTTAGGTTTGTAATATTCATGTGCGCAATCAAATTGCAAAAATTAAGCGGAAGCGTGTAAAAATCAGAGTTTAAAAATTTTACAAACCATATACCCGGATCACCCTTTATGTATAATTATTAATAAAACGAAAAGATAAAGAATAAAATCATACCCTTGAAGATCGAGCTTCCTCAGCTACAAGTTCACCTCCAAATCCTTTCGCGTTCAACTTGAATCCACCGGGTTTTGTTCCTTCCTTTGATCAACGTTAGCCACCCATGTGTTTGGCCTCTGAGGTGATCCACCAAGGAAGAATAGAATTTCAAGAAGAAGGGGTATTGGCTCAAACCCTAGTTTTTCTATCTCTATAGAAAAAGGTACTCTCCAACAAATTGGAATTATTACGTTGTAAAAGTCAACAACCCATTCACCCATAATAAGTCTCCTCTTATTTATAGATGTGGGCAACCCACCTTAACAATTAAGGAATTGGGATTTATTTAATTAATTAAATTCTTTTAATTAATTAAGCTCCCTAATCTTATTAGGGATAATTAATTAAACTCCTTTAACTAATTTTCCTCCTAATCCTATTAGGAATAAATGAGAGTACTTATATTAAATTAATTCCTAAACTCTTTTAGAAATTAAAATAATAATAATTGTAATAATATTAATAAGACTCCTCTTATTAATTTATATTTAATATTTCTAAAATATTAAATAATAAATATTAAGCTATTTAATTTATTCTATCACCATAGATTAAATTAAATATACATAACATATTATTACGATTATGCCATTAACTTCTTAAATAATTATTCTTCCTTTTATGAATTGTGACCCTTTAGGTTCTCCATATTAAACCTAATGTGAATAAATCAATTAGAACAATTCTAATCTTATTTAAATAAATAAATTAAACAATTAATTTATTTAAATAAATAATATTTATTCTACAATAGGGATAAGCCTCCCTAGCGATCAACGACTTTCCAGATAATATAGATTTCAACATTAATCATAAAAGAACCTTTGAGTAAATAGTTACCGTACAATTCAATCATTCCACCATACAATGTCCCAATTAAATATAAGACATGGAATTCTCACAAGTCTTATTTTATTTAATTATATGTATTTCGATCCTTAAATGCACAACTCCAAATAATGTAAATTAGAAACTCCTTTCTAATTTCATTCTGCCTTGGCCAAGGACTACTAGGTTGTCATTTATCGAATCACATAGGACATTTCTCTTCTTTTATTAGAAGTGGTAGATTCTTTATTATTAATATATATATATATATATATATATATAATATCCGTATATATTAAAACATATATTATATTTATATATATAATATATATATTACCGAAACCTTTTCTTATATATATATATATATATATAATAGCCAAATGTATGTTAAAATGTTGTTAATTACAAATTCATTTACGTAATTTTACAATGTCTAAAATTACTATCATCACAAGCATATTAGATGCTAAATTAACCAAACCGAATTAAACGGATTGGTTAAGGAATTTGAGAATAGTTCTCATAGTCGAAAAAGCTATCTTATGTCCTTAATACGCCTATCCTCGCAATGTGGTTGCGCATAATGCCTCTGAGGAAGACATTGCTACTTTTAGAAAGTGGCAAAGATGATGCACATTGGCTCAATGCATCATGCTCAGATCTATGAAAGTAACGAGCTTCAAATCAAGATGAAACTATGGATGCTTCTACTATATTCCCGCACATCAAGTAGTTGATGGTGAGGAAAGTAGGGGCGATAGATATCGATATCTAAGGAGCTCTTCCGATCTAGAATGACGACACACTACAAAGATGCGAGATAAAAGTTCTTAACATGATCAATTTGATTGATCAATTAGACAACTGGTTTTGTCATGGATGGAGAGTTGAGCCAAGATTTGATCTTGCACTCACTCCGGACTCCTTTCACAATTGTTGTGAATTTTTCATATAAACAAGCTAGATATCGCCTTCACCGATTTGCTTAACATGTTGAAAAATGTTGAGAGTCACTTTCCAACCAAGAAAGATCAAGTCTTACTGGTAGGGGCCAAAGGATCTTCTGAAAAGAAGAACGATTCAAAGAAGGTAAATAGAAAGGAATAAACAAAGGATAATAAGAACAAAACTGATATGGATAGCAAAGGAGTTTGCTTCCACTGCTATAAGCCTGGACACTGGAAAGAAACTGCAAGAAGCATCTTGCAGAGGCTAACCAAAGAAGCTTAGTGAAGTTTCGATTATAATACAGTTTTTGTTCATGATTGAAATAAATTTTCTTTTTAGTCAAGGTTCTACTTGGGTATTGATATCCGACTTTGGTTATCATAAATATAGATTTATGAAGGGACCAAGCAGAAGTAGAAAGCTAAACAAATATAAGTAATCCTATGTGCGGAAAATGAAGCAAAGGTTGCTACATTAGCCATAGAAACTTATAGTTTAGCAATGCCTACGGGCAAATCTATTAAGTCAATAAGTTGTTATTGTATTCCAGTTCTCGTTAAAAAAAAATATTATTTCCATTTTATTGTTGGACAATGAAATCTTTGGTATTATAATTAAGAACAATTGTTGTTCTATTTATAATAATAATGTTTTGTATAGAACTGAAATATTACTTAATGGATTTTGTATACTTGACTTACGTGAAAAATATATTTTGCAAATTGAACAAACTAGTATAAGAAAAGGAGATGATCATTCAAAGAGTTGAATGTGTGTATTTGCTGAAATACAAGTGTGAATTATTTGAAAGGTTCAAAGAATTCAAAAGTGAAACAAATTGGCAAAGTATTAAGATTCTTTGATTAGATCAAGGAATAAATACTTGTGCAATAAGTTTCTAGATCATCTCAAATGGTTTTTCTCATAATGGACACCTCATGATACGTAATAATTGATTGATGTATCTGAAAGGAAAAATCGTACCTTGTTGGACATGGTGCGGTCCATAATGATTTTACCGACATTTCAGTATCCCTCTAGGGTCATATCCTAGAAATGGCTGCATATCTACGAAAATGGTAACCTCAAAATCTGGCCCCAAGACTCCATAAAAGTTATGGACAGGGAAGATTCCTAATCTTAAGTATGTTAAGATAAGGGGTTGTCCAACTTATGTGAAAAGGTTTCAAAGGATAAGCTTGGGACAAGATTTGACAAGCATGATTTGTGGGACATCCTAAAGTAAGTTTAGGGTATATGTTCTATAATCCTACTTAGCAAAAGGTGTTTGTTGCGAAACACGTTGCCTTCTAAGATAAAGGTGTTTATCATTAAAGGGGCTAGTGGGAGGATAATAGATCTTGAAAAGTTCAAGAACCACAAAACACTATAACTCAAATAAGAGGAACCTATAGATGAACCTATTGTACCACAAAGAATCGTAAATCGAATAGTACCAAGATACCTAGGAGGTATGGATTCATCATAGATGATGATGATGAGGTACTCATCATAGAAGATGATGATCCGATTACATACGATGAGGTAAGAGTTCTAGTGTGTACAAAAGGGACAAGTGGGAGCGTGACATTCCTAATATTATATGTTGATATACTACGATAAGGAATGACATACCAATGCTACAATCAAGAAAGATAAAGTTGTCTAAACATTCCTCCATGAATGATTTGGAAGAGTATCTTAATTGGGGATATAAATCTATATAAATAGATTTAAGAGGATTCTCGGCTTAACCCAAGGAACGTATATTCATTTGATGCTAAAGTCGTTTAGCATGGCAAACTCCAAGAGATGTCTCATGTCGATGAGCTATGGAGTGTATCTCTCTTAATAGTCCCCACAAACTATTAAAAGAAGAGAGATCGCATGAGTGACAATCATGTATGCAATAAAATATACGAGACCCGATGTTGATCGACCATATTATGGAGAAGTTCACTATGAGTCCGTGAAAAACATCTTAAAGTGCTTGGCCAAAGACAAAGGATGTGATCATATTCATGGTGGGTCAAAATTAAAACTAGAGGGCTTAATGACTCAAGTTTTTCGACGGCACTAAGATGACGTAAAAATCCACTTTAAGGTAAAGCGTTATCTTGAACGGGGTGCGATGAATTGAAAGGTTTCAAACAAAGAAAGAGTTCTTTGGTTTAGTGATAAAGACAAAGTATATAGCTTTAAATGAAGTCGCAAGTTGATTGTTTGGATTATAAGTTCATTACGAACTAGGAATAGTTCCTAAGTCTCATCTTGAATCTAAACATGTGTTGTGGCACTTTCATTTGATTATTAGAATCATTGAAAGATGGGAAATCACTATAGAGATAGTGGACTCTCATGAACAACATTACATATCCATTAACTAAAGCTTATCCAATGGCGGGATAATCGTCACTTAGAGAAGAAGAGTATAAGATACAATGACGATTGGCTTTAGTGCAGTGGGAGATTAAAGTAGTATGCACAAATGAAAAGCATACAATCATGTTTGATGATAAAAATGCATATACTTTGTAACAATCTTATTCATTTATTAATACCCTTTGATTAATTTATTAAAGGCTTTTTATACAGTCAAAGTTAACTTATCATACACAAGATACTACCAATAGATCTCAAGTCCAAGGATTAGAATAATGATGATGATCATTATCTGACAAAATAAAATCCATTAGGTATTCCTTAGCGAGCTTAAAAACTCAAATAACTTATTCTCTAATTGGATTACCTACATACTTGCTTTAGTGTTCCATAAATGATCATTAGATCAATCATCCTCATCCAACGATGATTGATCTAACGATACCAATCTATCCTGATTCACTAATCCCCAATTTAGTAATCCAATGATTGGGAACTATTTATTAGTTTTTAAGCTTTCTAAGAATTTAGATCTCATTAGAATGATCATCATCATTATTCTAAAAGCATTGCTTAAAACTATGGGTTTATCACATATTATAAAACAACATCATGTAGATAATTAAAAGCCTTTAATAAATTAATACATTTTATTAATAAATGAATAAGATTGTTACAAAGTATATGCTTTATCATCAAACATGATTGGCTTGTGTGCATACTACTTTCACTTATTACATTTATTGTCACACTATTTAACAGAATAGTGGGGACTACTAATGCTATCATCCTGTCACTCTGTTCCCCTACTAGTCCTGGCTACGTTCTCATTTCCTGAAGAGAACAGTGAAAGAAAGGGTGAGCTCAACTAGCCCAGTAAGAAATATTATGACTAAGATAATGCAGAATAAATTATCATTAGCCTTCAACAGTGTTAAACTAATAAAATATAATAAACATCAAGTTTAACTGCAGCGGAACAAGCAATCCATTAGAAGAGTCACGTAGAGAATAAAATCTACTATCTTCTATGATTTAAAAGGTTTTTTTTTATCACTTTTATCGCTGAAACTCAGCTTAATAAATAAACCACATCATCCCTGCACTACGGCCAAGGATATTCATTAGTATCACGACCATAAATTATCCATACACTACGGGCCAATGATATTCGTGTATTCATCAATGGTCATGATCATGCCAACAACTTTCCATCTATGCACTACGGGCCAATGAGGACTTTTACCACATCATTTGTAACATTACGGTCATGATTATACCGATTAATCCCTGGTCATAATCATACCAAGTCCATCTATGCACTACAGGCCACATATGACTTTCAACATAATATAAACGTGAGGATGATGACAATGATATAAGAATTCAATAAAACAAGTTCAAGAATTAATTTATCCAGGATCCGATAACGTCCAAATTGTCAAAATGATACTGCTTTAAGGAGTTAAATTCAAGAATGCTCAGAAGAATATTTCCATGAAAAGATACTGGATGAAGCACAAATATCAAGGATATTCCACTAATTTCATGGAGTATAGAAGTCAAACTTTAACCAACGGAGTATAATAAAGAATGGAATAACAAAAGAAATCACCATGTACGCGATGAATCGCGCAGACATGTGTTATTCCAACGTAATAATAAATAACGGAACCAGTCACATGCGTAACGCGATGGCAGGATATTCCAACAGAATAATAATTAACGGAACCAAGTCATGCGTAAAGCATAGACATGATGTTCCAACAAAATGATAAATAATGGAACCAGGTCATGCGTAAAGCATAGACATGATGTTCCAATAGAATGATAAATAATGGAACCAGGTCATGCGTAAAGCACAGACAGGATATTCCAACAGAATAATAATTAACGGAACCAGGTCATGCGTAAAGCACATACATGATGTTCCAACAGAATGATAAATAATGGAACCAGGTCATACGTAAAGCACAGACAAGATGTTCCAACAGAATAATAAGGGATGGAATAACAATAGCTCTCTTCAAGAACACGAAAGAAATAATACCCCTTACCTTAGAAAACCTAGATACTGGAATAGTGAGGTAGTAGATTTCTCTTCTTCTTTCTCTCTATAATTTCTCTCTATAATAATTGCTCTAAAGCTTTTGTGAATTGGTGAGAAATAAAGGAAGAATGAGCTTCTATTTATAGGAAAATATAGTTTCGACAATTGCACGTTTTGGGGCTCAAAATATTATAGTATAATACCTTCCTTTTTTTCTTCTTTTTTAATTTAGTCCGTCAAGTATTAACAAACTTGCACCACCTCCCATAATAGTAAATAATGTGAATTAATAGTTCATTCATGTGACTCAATAGTATAATCATGTGAAAAAATTAATTACAGTATAGTACCTTCAACTATAGCTCCATTTTTAACTTAGTCATGCAAGTATTATCAATCTTGCACCAACTCCCCTAATAGTACAAGAATGTGATTCAATAGTACACACATGTGAACAAATAGTTATATAAGCATGTGAATTAGTAGCAATTAATTGCTCATTTATCCGATAAATTACCCGATTTATCAATATAACCCCCAGACATCAATTATCATCGGAACAGATGTCGATTTCCACTAACACTAATAATCCCAACACAATGGAACTATCAAATTCATCTTTAATCAACACAACTTATTCATCATTAATAATATAACTCACAATATTTAATAACCGGTCGTTCCTGTGAAAGAGGGGGGCTTTACGATAAGGATTTCTCCTTATTGGCGCGCAATTAGGTGACCAAACCTCTCCTCGATGTAACTTCTAGACATTGTCAATATTGCAAATAATAATATGAATAACTTTGTCGTCTCAATTATTGATTTAATAATAATAAATATTATGCGATGATAATCTTTGTGACAATAATTGAATCAATAAAATGAGAGATATGATGTAGCAATTCTCAGTAGCAATAATTGAGTATAACCGAGTGACTTCTCACGTAAGCATCAATAATCAATACCGTGTGTACTACTATGCAACCACGCCAGACATCGTACTTTTTACTACCGGGTAGTTCAACGCTTTTAACGGTAACACTTTCGTCGTTATTTTTATAAAAGATAATTACGTCGTTTTTCTAAGTACGACAATACTTCCGTTATGGGGTCCACCAATGATTGTGCCGTCGTACGAATATTCCCTGTTAAAACGAATATTCCCCGACCAATCGAATATTATATAACCACTTGCTTACTTTGTAAAATTTGTAAATATTACCCACAACTATAACATTATATCAAATCCACACCATAATATTCAAAAATATATTTCGAGAAAATTATTCTTTATTCATAAAAGTTGGGGTCTTACATAAACAATTTTGTGCAGGATTAGTACCATAATAATAATAATAATTTTATTATTATTTTTATTTTACACGTGGACGGGCTGACGTGGCGAATATTAAACTTTTTCCCAAAAAATATGTCGATGAACAGATTCAAACCCAAGACCTCCAGTTTGGAATATTGATCCAATGACCACTCGAGCACATGGGCCTAATTGCAATTATTTTGCAAGGATTAGTATTTATAATTGATCAAATCATTTCCCCTAAATTAAAACAGATCTCATTTCCTTAGATCTGTTACGTACATACATAAATGTACATAACTAATTGCGTGATAATAATAATAATAATAATAATAATAATAAATAATAATAACTATAACAACAACAATAATAATAATAATAATAATAATAATAATAATAATAATAATAATATCTTAATTTAAGGTAACATTTTAATAGTCGTTGCAAAAAGTTGTATAAAATATGCAACGAAAATAAAAATTGCTGCCAATGAATGTGGTCCATATTAGGCAACGAAATATAGCAACAAAAAAACTTAAGTTGCCCACGATGAGGAGAAATCAAGTGGTTAGAAATTTTGCAACGAATTTTTAACGAATTTTGTTTCCAAATTTTGCAACTACTTATGAATTTCGTTGCAAAAAGTAAAAGCCTGACACAATCGGCAATGAAGGATAAATTTCATTGCTAAACATACACTTTTAGCAATGACTTATAAAGTCGTTGCCTGAAAAATCGTTGCTAAAACCCCATTTTTAATAACAAAAAAACTTTCGTTGCCCACGATGACGGGAAATCAAGTGGCCGAAAATTTTGCAACGAAGTTCTAACGAAATTTTTTCCCGCCAATGAATTAGCAACGAAATTTTGCAACGACTTATGAATTTTGTTACAAAAAGTGAAAGCCTGACACAATCTGCAACGAAGGACAAATTTCGTTGCTAAACATATACTTTTAGCAATGACTTATAAAGTCGTTGCCCGAAACATCGTTGCTAAAGGCCCATTTTTTTGTAGTGTATCTCTCTTTTAATATTGCTCCACCAAAATGTATGTCGAAGATCATGATACATTTTGGTACTCCCAGGATGGATTGCAAATGGTGTGTTATGCGCCTTCATCATGATTTTATACTTTAAATCAGGGTCGTTAGGAACACAAAGTCTGGAGTTGACTCGAAGTATTCTTTCTTCATTGATTCTTGCTTCCGACATAGCATCTTCTTGCACTTTCTTCCTCATACGCATCAGCTCCATGTTTGTGGCTTGAGTAGCTTTAACTTTATCGATTAAAGTCGGTTCTACTCGTTTATTCGCCATCATCACATTGGTCCATGGAGTTTTTAACTCTATCTCTATCCTTTGCAAGTCATATAAAATGGGCCTTTGCGTTGACAATATCGCACTCGTACTCGCATATGATCTTCTACTCAATGTGTCAGCTACTACGTTCGCTTTACCAGGATGGTATTGAATGGTATAATCATAATCTTTTAACAGTTCAAGCCAATGTCGTCGCCGCATGTTGAGTTTCTTTTGGGTGAAGAAATATTTGAGGCTTTTATGATTCGTAAAGATCTCCACTTTCTCCCCATACAAGTAATGCCTCCAAATTTTAAGTGCGAAGACAACAGCTGCCAACTCTAGATCATGAGTAGGATAATTCCTCTCATATTCTTTGAGTTGCCGAGAGGCATATGCTATGACTTTCCCATGTTGCATGAGAACACATCCTAACCTTTTGCTCAAGCATCATCAGAGATGATAAATCCTCCGAGCGATGATGGTATTATCGTAACAGTCTTTGAAATGAGTCTCCTCTTGAGTTCTTGAAAACTCTTCGCATATTTCACGCTCCAACCGAATTTTGTATCTTTCCGAGTCAGCTGAGTTAATGGAGTAGCGATTCGAGAAAACCCTTCTATGAATCTCCGATAATAACCAGCTAAGCCAAGAAAGCTACGTACTTCGGTCATTGATTTAGGTTGCTCCTAGCTTTGAATAGCTTCAATATTTGCCGGGTCAACAGATATTCCATGACTTGATACTACGTGCCCAAGGAATGCTACTTCCTCAAGCCAGAACTCGCATTTCTTTAACTTGGCATAAAGCTTATTTTCACGAAGCTTTTGGATTATTAGCCTCAAGTGTTGCTCAAGATCTTCACGGCTTTTGGAATATATGAGGATGTCATCAATAAAGACGACCACAAAGTGACCCAAATATTCCTTGAATACTTGGTTCATCATATCCATTAAGGCAGCAAGAGCATTAGTCAATCCAAAAGATATGTCTAGGAATTCATAATGCCCGTACCGAGTTCTAAAAGCAGTCTTTAGAATGTCATCGGTTCTAATCTTTAACTGATGATATCCGAAACGAAGATCGATCTTTGAAAAGAATTTGGCGTCTTGCAACTGGTCAAACAGGTCATCAATACGTGGCAATGGGTACCTATTCTTGATGGTGACATGATTCAACTCCCGATAATCAATACAAAGTTGCATACTCCCATCTTTCTTCTTAACGAATAGAACAGGAGCACCCCAAGAAGACGTACTAGAACGAATGAAATCGATGTCTAACAATTCCTACATTTGGGTCTTTAAGTCCTGAAGTTCAATAGGAGCCATTCGATATGGGGCTTTGGAAAGGGGTTTTGTACCGGGTTCAAGGTCGATCCAAAATTCAATTTCACGCTCTGGGGGTAGGCCAGGAAGTTCTTCAGGGAATACGTCAGGAAATTTATTAACAATAGAAATATCATTCAAAACTGACGTATTTTTGTTTAAATCCGTGACATGAGCTAAGAAAGATTAACATCCATTTTTTAATAAACGAATAGCTTTATGGCTTGAGATGACAGTGATTGATGTTAATGGTTTTTTGCTTGAATTCGCATAATAGGTTGGATAGGAATATGAAAGCTAACAACCTTACGAAAACAATCAATTTTTGCATAATGAGTAGTTAACCAATCAATCCCTAGAATCACGTCAAATGCAAGTATTTTCAACGAAATAAGATCGACAGGTAATTAGAGGGTACCGATTTGAACCAAAGAAGACTTATAAACAATGGATGTAATGAAGGTTTCTCCCAACGGAGTTTCAACAGATAAGTCAAAGTCTAATTTCTCCGGAGTTAAATTTAAACGTTGAGCGCAAGTAGGAGAAATAAAAGAATGGGTAGAACCGGTATCAAATAAGGTATAGATTTCGCTAGAGTTTATGATAAGCTTACCTGTAACGAACGAGATTTTTGTAAATTAATTTTAAATATTTATTGAATTAAATAAATATTTTTCGATGATTTAATTATTAGATTTAATAATTATTTGATGCAATTGTGGTAGATTAATTTAATTATATGTGTTACATTTATTAAATCAATGTGGAGAATAATTATTATTCAAGTATGTAATTATGTGAGCTTATTGAATTAAATGAAATATTTAATTAAGCATGATGTTATTTAATTAATTTAATTATTAATTAGAGAGTTAATAATTTGACATTATTAATTAATGAGAAAATTAAATATATGACTATGTGAATTTATGAGAAGTTATTATATTTTATTTATATTAAATAAGATATATGAATTATTGGGCAAGTGGGTGTGACATGATTTAAACTATATTATATATTAAATTAAATGGTTTTGTAATCTATTAATCTAGCCAAACATGGCCTTAGGGGGAGTTATGGGCAGTTAATCCATGATGGGTAACTAACCATAGTGCGCGTCAGTCGATTCTTATTATGCGTATTCTTTTCTCTTCTTCATTATTTTACTAAGTCTGATAAAACATCACAGAGAGAAAATCAGAGAGAGTTTGTCAGAGAGAAATTGTGAGTCTGTGAAAGAGAATTGAGAGTGAGGAATCTAAGCCTACTAAATTATACTCTACAGGGTAATCTCCTCCTTCCCAAATTCTATTTTTACGTTATTTGAGTTTTATGAAAATGGCTTTTATTCATACTGTAAAGCCTCTGTAATTGCGATAGGAGTAACGATTATGGGTTTTGTATGTGTTATGACACATCACATTGTATTTAATTATATATATTATGTAAACCATATCATCAGTTTCATGAATGAAATTCAGATAAGGCACACTTAGAAGGGGGGGGGGGGGTTGAATAAGTGTGGATACAAACTATGACCAATTAAAAACTTTAAATCAAATTGCGGAATATAGTCAACTATATTTGTGAATACAACTTGATGAATGAATATGGTCTACCGAATTAAATTTTTGTTTAAGAAAATATCTTGGTGTTTTTGTAAGCTAAATAAAATATTTTGTGAAAACAGATAATTAAAATCAATTAACTTGTGAGATATAAAGATAGAGCAAGTAATAGTAAATAACACCAAGATTTTTTACGTGGTTCGGTTATTACCCTCTATATAATAACCTACTCCACGTCCAATACCAACTAGTATTGGAGACTCACTTTTATTTCTTTAAAAGACCTTTGTTACAATACAGATTCTATAAAATTGAATAACAATAATTCACTTGAGCACACTTGCTCCTTGTGCACCAATGCACCCCTTAAGCTTCTAAGCTTCCTTGAACCTGTTTGTAAACAAACCTTAATCCACCTGGATTAAATTCCCTTTAGACAACACTTAGTCAAAAAATTAATAAGATTACAATGATAGAGGTCTAATGATCAAAGCAAATAAACAATTTAACAATGCAAGGCTCGACTAATGAATGCAATGATCAAATAGAAATAGTAAAAGATATCACCAATTTAATGCCCACGCAAATTGACTGAATATATCAATGAATCAACAGCTCAAAATTTGCACCGAAAACAGAGTAGCTTTCAAAGTATATAAGTGCAAGATATTAAATCGAGTGTTGTAAGTATTGACACTGATTCTCAGTTCTTAATATAGACCAAACAAATATTACCGTTGCTAAAATTTTTTATTGAAGAATAAGAAGAGCAACGTTAATAATTTTTTGTTGAAAAACAAACGTAACAAATAAATGTTTGGATAAATATTGGACTGTCTCAAAGATAATAGAGACCAAGTCAAATAGAACTAGGTCTGTAGTAATTTATGATAGAGATTAAGTCAGCCAATAACAGTAACTCAAGTGCCGTCACTTATCATTATAGTAACAGAACACATTCCAATTTCTTAAAGATAATCATGACTTCCTTCTTTCAATGGTATGTGCTAATTAAAGTCCTACCGCCAAATGCAACTATCAAATTCCAACATGCAGCTATTAGACTTCTAATCAAAATCCACTACTGCCATTTATACAACCAATCCGTAATAAATAGAAAGCAAATTATATTCAACTGATCCTACACATGCATAATATATCATTCGGACACTAATCTTACGCATGCATGCATGATATATAAGTTTGTTAGTAACTAAGATAAATTAGCATATATAAAATATGCACAAAAAATAAATTCATAATTAATCATATTTTAATGCACAAATAAAATGTCCTGGAGCCTTGTATCAAAAAATCAAATATTTGCAATGACCTTACACATAATTTTCTTAGGACTCAAATCTTCAAAGTCTTTCATCAATGATCTTTCATTAACTTCATGAAATCCATAATACACAATTTAGTACTGATGAGTAAATCATCATCAAAACATTTAGGCTAGAACGTGAATTAATCAACATTCTCCCCCTTTTTGATGATGACAACAAATATAAATAAAACTCCCCCTAAATTCATGCACATTTCAGGAGAAATTTATAACACCTGGATGTTAGTAACACATTAAACCATCAATTCTTAAAATGCCTGCAACAAAATCAGTTTAAAGCATGCAGCAAAATTATAAATAGCCTTAACATCCATGCAATTAACATCCAGGCAATTAAATAGTCTTAAAACAAACTAAAAACAGAACATGAAATTCTTAGAAATTCTCCCCCTTTGGCATCATGCAAAAAGAGAAGACCTTAATCAATCTCCTCGAGATTAGCTCGCTGTTCTGCACGAGTGGTAAAGTATGGGCGATGACGCTCTTCCAAAGTGTAATTGTTGGCCAGTCGAGGTGGTCGAGGAATAAAGATCGCAGGAGGAAGCTCCATCTCCAGAAAGTCACCCTTGTATTCAGCCATCCAATTGTTCATTGGCCATTCGGGGATGGGAGAATACATTGTTGGAACATGAAACCTCTGGCCAATAGCATTGAACCTGGTGGCCATAAAATCTGCAAGCTCCCCGAGTTGATAACTGATAAATTTCACCTCTTGACTTAACTGACAAGTGTTTCGATTAAATTTACGTTGGAGTGCTTCTACCATAGCCATCGTCTGAATCTCAAACCCCGCTTGAAGATCAATAAATTCATCTTCCACTCGATGATATAGTTTATTGATCTCGGGAGCATCCATAGGTAACTTCCCTTTCTCAAGACACACAAGACGATTTCTGATTTCAACCAACTCGTCTTTCAAAGAAGTTTGATTTTGCAAAATTTCAGTCAAGACATTCATAACATCAGATCCATTGGAATTGGACAAAGAAGAAGAAGATGATTCAAGAGGATGAGAAAAAGGAGGAGGAGTAGTAGGAGAGATCAAAGCGTAGAAGACGTATTTCATTCACCAAAGATGAAAAGTGATGTGTGATTTTGTCAAATTAAGCGATGTCAATAAGCTCATGATTTGTGACAGAAATTTTATCATCAAAAGAAATCTTAAAATGTTGAAAAAGTTTTGTTAAAAATTTACCGCAAGGAAGACATTTCTTGCTTTGACGAATGCAATTTTGCATATGAGATAACATCATTTGAGATAAATTAAAAACCTTTCCTTTGAGAATCATAGCTACGACAACCAAATCCTGATAAGTAAAATCAGAACCTCCACCGAGGTAGGGAAACAGATTATACCGAACCAACTAATGCAGCACACATGCATTAGGACATACACTGACAATTTTTGGAAGAGACAGAGAGGAAATAGAATAGTTATTCATGACTATATGAAGTTGTTCTAAAGGAGGAAAAGGAATATTGGCCGCTCCTTTGAGAGTGAAAGGACATGGTCCAGTAGAAGAAACACCCAGAATACTTCCAAAATCTATACTTGTGAAAAATAAAGATTTATCCTTGACAAATGTAGTAAAACAGTCTTCATTACACTCAAGATTGGTGTAGAATTGTTGGACCAACCGAGGATAAGCAACAGTAGGAGGAAACAGCATAGAAAAAATGTTGCACTCGGTGAAATTTTTTTCCAAAACAGAGTGTTTGAGATAAAAGAGGTCCAAAGATTTTTCATACATAAATTTTTTTATAGAAATGGAGTTTTTAAAACGTGCTTCAAAACTAGGGCCTCTAAAGAAATTCTCTTGTAAATCAAAAGAGGATGAAAACGAATTTACCAGATTAGAAGGAGATTCTGGCTGTGAGAAAAATTGCTCTTCATCTACTGGTTGCTTCAATTTTCCCTGAGGAGACAGATCAACTTCTGAGGTTTTCATGAAAGAAAAACTAGAATCTGAGTCGTCGGACAGAGTTGTAGCATCAGACAACACTTGCACAGAGGATTTCTTCTGTACGTGCTTGGACTTCATCTTTGTTCTTGTAACTCTAGGCAACGAGGCACCTTCATCGATTGATTTTCCAGCAGATTTCTTATTTGCTCTGGTTTTCATGGTTTGATGAATGTTGTGAGTGAAATAAAGAAAAGGATGAAGACGTAAGATCTAACTAATGATGAAGTCTAAAGATATAAAGTAAAGACTATTCAAGAGTCCATCACCGAAAAGCGTGTGTCTTTTCAAGTTTCAAAAAGAGTCTGTTCGGCTGTGGTTCCGAGTTCCAAGGTGGAAGTCCTTACGTTTCCTTCTTAATTGATATCCGACGATAATTATGATTTCTAATAAAACCGTGTATCTATCCAGATAAGGAATGTCTAACAAATATATTTGCATGAAATATACTTTTAAGCACGTAAATCATAATTATACCATGCACATTCCAAGTTCTCTCCTTAACATACAAAATCTTTCCTCACTCAAGGGTTTAGTAAAAATATCAGCTAATTGTTTTTCTAGTAGGAATAAAAACCAATTTGACTAACCCTTTTGAAACATTATCCCTTAAAAATGATGTCCGGCCTCTATATAGGTTTTGTACGTGAATGCAAAACAGGATTCTTTGATATGTCAATAGCACTAGAATTATCACAATAAATAGGCACATTATTGCAGATAATATCAAAATCACATAATATTTGTCTCATCCATAATATTTGAGAGCAACAACTTCTTGCAGCTAAATATTCACCCTCAGTAGTTGATAAAGCAACTGAAGTTTGCTTTTTACTATGCCACGAAACAAGACTATGTCCCAAAAATGTACACGCACCACTTGTGCTTTTTCTATCAATTTAAAATCCTGCATAGTCAGCATCTGAATAACCGATTAGATCAAAATGATTACATATAGGGTAAAATAATCCTAAATTTAAAGTACCACTTAAATATTTAAAAATTCTTTTAACTGCTTGCAAGTGGGATTCTTTAGGTTTAGATTAAAATCGAGCACAAAGACATACACTATACATTATATGAGGTCTAGACGCAGTTAAATATAATAAAGAACCAATCATACCTCGATATTTAGTTACCTCTACATCTATAAATTTATCATCTGATGTGAGCTTTATTGACGTGCTCATTGGTGTAGCCTTTAGATTTGTTCCTTCAAAACCAAATCTCTTAAGAAGCTCTTTTGTGTACTTGGTTTGATGAATATAGATCCCTTCTCTTGTTTGCTTGATTTGAAGTCCCAAAAAGTAATTTAGCTCTCCCATTAAGCTCATATCAAATTCCTTATGCATACACTTTGAAAACCACTCACAAAGAAAATCATTAGTAGCACCAAATATTATATCATCTACATATATTTGAACAATAATTATTTCTTGTTTTTCATGTTTAATAAATAATGTAGAATCTATTTTACCTCTAGTAAAACCACTTGAAATAAGATACTTACTCAACCTTTCGTACCAAGCCCTTGGAGCTTGTTTGAGACCATAGAGCTTTCTTCAGCTTAAAAACATGATTGGGATATTTCTCATGTTCGAATCCAGGAGGTCATTTTTATATACTTCTTCATTGATGTATCCATTAAGAAATGCACTTTTTACATCCATTTGATAATGCTTGAATTTCTTGTAACACGCGAATGCTAACAAGATACTTGGATAGACTCTAGTCTTCATGCATTTGGAGCATAAGTTTCTTCGTAGTCGATCCCCTCTTATTGATTGTACCCTTGAGCCACTAACCTTGCTTTGTTTCGAGTAATTGTCCCATGCTCATCAAGCTTGTTTTTGAACACCCATTTTGTTCTAATGATGGAACTATCCTTAGGAGGAGGCATTAATTCCCAAACTTGACACCGTTCAAATTGTTAAAGTTCCTCTTGCATTGCCATAAGCCAATTTTCATCAAGTATAGCTTCTTTCGCATTCTTTGGTTCTACTTGTGATAAAAATGCAGAGAACGCGCATTAATTTTATAGATTTCTTCGTGTAGTAACTCCTTTGTTTATATCTCCAATGATGTTTTCTGGTGGATGATCCTTGAGATATTTTGCCGTCTTTGGCATTTGAACATTGTGTATTATCTCTTCCTGTTGTGAGAATTTTTTTTTCAAGATTTTGTGTTATTTCTTGTTCATTTTCATGTGAACTGTTCAATCTATCCTGTTGAATTTATCTATTCAATTTGTTGAATGGTTCTCTTCGGTTTACTGAATTTGTGAAAGTTTCCAAATTTCCTGCATCCTCTTCTCTTTCTTTTGGAAGATCATTGTTAGTCTCATTGAAAGTTATATGAATTGATTCTTCAACACATAATTTGTAAATATTAAAAACACGATATGCTTTGCTGTTATGAGAATAACCAATGAAAATACCTTCGTAGGATTTGGCATCAAATTTTCCCAAGTTATCACTAGTATTTAGTATATAACATTTAGACCCGAATACTTTGAAATAACTTATATTAGGGATTTTGTTATTCAATAGCTCATAAGGAGTTTTCAAAATAATAGGACGAATAAGAACACGATTTAACACATAACATGAAGTATTAACAGCTTCAGCCCAAAATTTCTTTGGAAGTTTGCTTTCTTGTAAAAGTGTTCTAGCTGTTTCTTGAAGTGTTCTTTCTTTCTTTCTACTACTCCATTTTACGAGGAGTTCTAGGAGTCTAAAACTCATGACTTATACCTTTTGATCACAAAATATAACAAAGTCCTTTTGAAATTCAGTACCATGATCACTTCGAATTTTTATGAGCTTGAAACCATATTTAGTCTCTAAATTTTTTATTAACTTTTCAAACTCTTTAAAAGCTTCATCTTTGGTTTTTAAGAATAGTACCCATGTAAATCTAGAAAAATCATCAACTATCACAAATGCATAAAATTTACCATTAATACTAGCATGTCTTTCTGGACCAAACAAGTTAAGATGAAGTAATTGTAAAGGAGAGGAGGTTGATACCTTGTTCTTTGCACTAAATGATGTTCTTACTTGTTTTCCAAGTTGGCAAGGAACACATACTCCTTTCATTTCGAATTTTATTTTTGGTAATCCTTTGACCAGATTTTTAGAGGACAATTTCTTGATTAACTCCATGTGAACATGTCCCATCCTTTTATGCCATAGATTAGCCTCATCTTGCACCGAGGCAAGACATAATTCTTCATCCTGTTCCTCAAAGTCAATAGTATATATATTTCCTTCTCTTTGTGCAACTAGAGAAACATTGTTAGTACCATGGGAAATAATGCATTTTTCTTTATCAAAACTAACTTGGTGACCATAGTCCATTAATTGACTTATACTAATAAGATTAAATTCGAGTCCGTTAACTAAATGAACATTGTCGATGTTAACCTTACCATTACCAATTTTACCTTTTCCAATAATCTCACAAGTTCGATTATCTCCAAATGTGACCGCTTCGCTTTTCTTCTTCTTGATTTTTAGTTCAACGAACTTTGATTTGTCACCCAATATATGACGAGAGAATCCACTATCAAGAATCCACTTTTGAGAAGGAACTCTTGCCTTGAAACATACCTATTAAGAAAAGATATTTCATCCTTTTGGTACCCACATCTTTTTGGGTCCTTTAATGTTAGTAGCAAATAAATCATTCTTTTTAATCCATACCTTTTTAATCTTATTTTTCTTATAACAATTTATGTCCAAGTGACCTTTAATACCACAGTTCTTGCATGTTGTGAAAGGAGAACAATAATTCAATTTAAAACGTGACTTGGATCTAAGTATATTCACATTACCAGTTTTATGAGTGGGATTATAACCTATTCCTTGTCTATCAAAACTAGGTTTTTGCTTTCCTAACATTACAGTTAAATTTTCTTCTCCTTCAACGAATCTAGCAAGAGATATTTTCAACGAATCTACTTCCTTTTGAAGTTCATTATCATGAATAGGTTTAGATGAAGATTCATTACCAAAAGCATCAATACATACATCTCACATTTTTAGTTCATTTGTCAATTTTTCAACTTCATTATTCAAATGATTTACTTTATTAAAAAGAATTTTGTTATAATTCTCAAGAAAATTATATTTAGCAATCAAAACTTTTTCTTCTTTATATATAGATTCCTTTTCAATATTTTTCTTTTCATCTATCAAGGATTCTACTTCACCCATTAATGTGTTAACTAAGTCTTTTAAATATGCATTCTTTTCTTTTAATTTCTCATTTTCTTGTTTCAAAGAAATAATTTCAAACATATATACCACATTTGATTCACCTTCTATTCCCATGAAGCATACTTGAGCTATCTCATCCTTGGCGTCGACCTCAATTTCAGATTCTTCTTCATCACTCCAAGTGACTAGTGCCTTGTTTCTCTTATTATCCTTAAAGCTTGTTTTTCCTTTATTCTTTAGTTGAAAACAGTCCTTCTTGAAGTGCCCTGGACGTCCACATTTAAAACACGTCTCCTCAGTTTGTTTCCCTTTGCCTTTATTTGAGTTGAAGATATTTTTTCGTTTATTCTTCCTTTGTAGAAGTCCTTTGAGTCTCCTTGACATCATAGCTATCTCTTCGTCGGAATCATCATCAAGTTCATCTTTATTTTCTGCATTAAGGGCTAAAACCTTTCTACGAGGAGTTTCTTCCTCATCATCATACCTCTTTAACTGATGTTCATATTCCTCAAGTTCACCAAAAAGGGTTAGTGTATCCATAGTAGATATAGTAGAGGAATCTTGAAGAGTAGTAATCTTAGATGCAAACCTCTTGGGCATAGCCCGAAGTAACTTACGATTAATCTCACTTTGTGGAATAGATTTGTCCAGCAGCTTTAAGGAGTTTAGAAGAACAAGGAACCTTGCTTGGGCCATCTTTATAGTTTCATCTTTCTCAAGTTTGAACATCTCATAGTCATGCATAAGCATGCTTAGTTTAACTTCTCGAACTTTTGAAGTTCCTTCATGACTCACCACAAGAGTATCCAAGATTTCCTTAGCTGTGTTGCATGAAGATACTTTGTCAATCTCGGACTGCACCATGCCGCTTAGTAGAGTGTTCATTGCCCTTGAGTCATAGGATACCATGAAGGTTTCAGTTGAATCCATTTCTAGCAAGGTCTTTGCTGTACCGTCATCATTCCTTGGAATAACTGGTCAATTCTCCACAACCCACCATTCCCAAAGATCTCTTTTAAGGTAGATCCTCATTCGGAATTTCCAGAAGTTGTAGTTTTCTGTTCCATACAGCAGTGGAGGTCTATTGGTTGATTGACCTTCTTGATTGTTGTTTCCAAACTGTGCCATGTCAGAATCTTTCCCTACAAGTCACCTTTAAGACCAAGTAAGTAGAGCCAAGCTTTGATACCAAATGAAATTCAGATAAGGCACACTTAGAGGGGGGGGGTTGAATAAGTGTGGATACAAACTATGACCAATTAAAAACTTTAAATCAAATTGCGGAATATAGTCAACTATATTTGTGAATACAGCTTGCTGAATGAATATGGTCTACCGAATTAAATTTTTGTTTAAGAAAATATCTTGGTGTTTTTGTAAGCTAAATAAAATATTTTGTGAAAACAGATAATTAAAATCAATTAACTTGTGAGATATAAAGATAGAGAAAGTAATAGTAAATAACACCAAGATTTTTTACGTGGTTTGGTTATTACCCTCTATATAATAACCTACTCCACGTCCAATACCAACTAGTATTGGAGACTCACTTTTATTTCTTTAAAAGACCTTTGTTACAATACAGATTCTATAAAATTGAATAACAATAATTCACTTGAGCACACTTGCTCCTTGTGAACCAATGCAGCCCTTAAGCTTCTAAGCTTCCTTGAACCTGTTTGTAAACAAACCTTAATCCACCTGGATTAATTCCCTTTAGACAACACTTAGTCTAAAAATAAATAAGATTACAATGATAGAGGTCTAATGATCAAAGCAAATAAACAATTTAACAATGCAAGGCTCGACTAATGAATGCAATGATCAAATAGAAATAGTAAAAGATATCACCAATTTAATGCCCATAAAATTATTTGAATATATCAATGAATCAATGACTTTCAAAATTTGCACCTAAAAAGTAGTAGCTTTCAAAGTATATAAGTGCAAGATATTAAATCGAGTGTTGTAAGTATTGACACTGATTCTCAGTTCTTTATATAGACCAAACAAATATTATCGTTGCTAAAAAATTACGTTGAAGAATAAGAAGAGCAACGTTAATAATTTTCTGTTGAAAAACAAACGTAACAAATAAATGTTTGGATAAATATTGGACTGTCTCAAAGATAATAGAGACCAAGTCAAATTGAACTAGGTCTCAGAGCAATTTATGATTTATGATAGAGATTAAGTCAGCCAATAATAGTAACTCAAGTGCCGTCACTTATCATTATAGTAACAGAACACATTCCAATTTCTTAAAGATAATCATGACTTCCTTCTTTCAATGGTATTTGCCAATTAAAGTCCTACCGCCATATGCAACTATCAAATTCCAACATGCAGCTATTAGACTTCTAATCAAAATCCACTACTGCCATTTATACAACCAATCCGTAATAAATAGAAAGCAAATTATATTCAACTGATCCTACACATGCATAATATATCATTCGGACACTAATCTTACGCATGCATGATATATAAGTACTAACCAACTAAGATAAATTAGCATAAAATCTCAGGCATGCATAAAATATTTAATCATATTTTAATGCACAAATAAAATGTCCTAGAGCCTTGTATTGAAAAATCAAATATTTGCAATGACCATACACATAATTTTCTTAGGACTCAAATCTTCAAAGTCTTTCATCAATGATCTTTCATCAACTTCCTGAAATCCATAATACACAATTTAGTACTGACGAGTAAATCATCATCAAAACATTTAGGCAAGAATGTGAATTAATCAACAATGAAAACACATGTCGTATATGTTTTTCATAAATTACAGAGTTTGGGTTTTGGTCATATGGCCTTATACGTGATATTTCATGTGTTGATCATATATTATCCCTAAATTTTACACTCGTATGTTGTTATGCATGTTGATACGAAGAGACCAAAGTTTAAATAAACGGATTCGGTGTTATAACGAATCTGTAGTGATAATTTTCATGTTTTATTTAAAAAACCTTTAAGAACATCAAAGTCAGTGAAATTGCATGCTTAAATTCTGTAATTAAGTGTTTAAATTGATTAAAGTCATTATATAAATGTTGGGTTATGATTATATATGAATTATAACATGTGGGTATGTCTAAATTTGAGTAGAAATTAAGAAATTGGTAGAAATTGGCATGTTCTGCGATTTTTCGTGAACTGTCATTTCTCTGTCTGGTATCTTGCAGTATAATACCCACTTTACTGTCTATTTCATCATTGCAAAGACCACCACACTAACACATGATGCCATGACTCAAGTCATGAATATTGGCGCCATAAATACCAAGATGTCCGTAATAGGCAATACCCATCATATAAGTGAATAAGACCAAGAAATAAAACGATATAAGCATGACCACTCTCCAGAAAGTTTAGAATGAATTATTTTTAAAATGTTAAGTCTAGCAATGTGTTAGTAACTTAATGTAATGAACATGTAAACATGTTAGAAGTATAATGAGATGTAAAATAGATTTTTAACATGTAAATAACATAATTGCATGTGGATCGAATTATTGAATACATAATTAAATTATTATTCATGAAGTGATATTATGTGACAGTAAATGTGATATTTTGACTAAGTATAGTCATAACCAAAGTTTAGACAAAAGAATAATCGTTGATGATTAGTTAAGTTATAATTAACTGGTATTGTGAATGTGAATTGTATATAGGATTAAATTCAAAGAACGTGCTTAGTTAAAGTGTAATCTACGCACGAGGCAAGTTTCCTAACCCTACTTGTCATTATTGTTCAAGTTTATTAGTTACCTCGAGTAAATTATCATTACTATTATTCAAATTCAAATGTTATATTAAAGATTGATTATCTTTTCAAAGCATGATTCAGTTATACAATAATTGTCCTATTGTATACTTCTTGAGATTATTATTAATATCGAATATCATTATTGTTGAACCTTATTAGACTAGTGAACTTTATTGATTCAACTAGTCCTTAGTTGACGAACGTTCTAAATTTTAGAACCCTTATTGAATTATCCAAACCAAACTTCTTTTGGTGCGGACTCGAATGTCAAACTAAGATGAACAACCCTGCAAAGGGATTTATTTATGCGTTAGCGTTAAGATATTGTGCACAGTATGGTACTAATGGCTGATCCCCCTAAGTACGAGAAGAAAGGTCCATAGTCTTATGACTGTTAAAGGTTTCAAGTATAACCCTTGATATCCTAGGACATAGGTCAATGTTTTATGACCCTCAGATTCTTTTGATTCTTTTTATTCATTCTTGATTCAAAAGTTGAGCTTTTATTCAGATGTCTTTGATTCACTCACATATTATTATACTATTATTTCATTGTTATACTTGTGGGCAATAATGCTCACTCTTGCTTATTAATAACATTGCAGTTAAGAACGAAAGAACCGATAAACCTTCCACTAGTAAAGGCAAGGGCAAAGTTAGCAAGTGATGAAGACTTGTTATTTTATTTGATGATGTATTTATGTTAGACGTGAGTTAATGATGTTGTTTAAGACTTATTGTTTATATTTCCGCACAGATGTTTAAGGTTAGTTTAACTTGGGATTATGTTTATGATTCAGATGTTGTAACCCTATAAAGGGAAGATTTTATTTCTATCTATTGCATGGTTTGCATTTATTATGGGTAGATAGATATATGATATTTGTACAGTGAACACCAAATCCCGTGGAATCGAAGTACCCGGATTTGGGGGTGTCACAAGTTAGTATTAGAGCCAGGTTATGAACCTTAGGTGGGGGAACAACTATAGGTAGTAGCCTTATAGAAGAAGATAGTAATGGAAAACTCTTATCGAGTTCTAAAAAATGAATTTTTGTAATTCATTGAAGATAATAAAAACTATTATGTGTTTATGTGTTAAAGTATGCGTTAGATGATGCAACTTAGTAACTAAAACTTAAAATTTTGTTGTCAGGATGTCGAATGTTGGAGAAGCTAGTCAAGCTGGGGAGGAAGAACCCCGAGTACCTATAGTACCTATAGAGGAGGAACCCCGAGACATTCATGTCGTTAGGGAACAACTGATACAGAGGGAGTCATCTCCATTGATCACCATTGTTGGTCAGGAGCATGAACCTGAGACTGATCCTGAGGAGGAATTTGACAAAGAAGAGGAAGAGGAAGAGGAAGAAGAGGAGTTACCACGGTACACCGTTGATACTGAGATGTATGACACACTATATGATCGTAACGTAGAGTTACATGACACTGTCCAGGATTTGACTGTGCGAACGACTGTTCAGCAGACTACTCTCGAGCAAAAGGAGAGGCAGATTTTGACTCTTCACTCACGATTGGGAAATGTAGAATGGGATTTGGTCCATGAGAAGGGTCAAACCGAAGATAAGACCGAGGAGATAGAGAAGATGAAGAAGGAACTGAAGGAAACCTTCGAAAGGCTGAACATAGAAGAGGAGGGATGGGTAAGAGAATCACGTCGAGCTGATCGTGCAAAAGACGATGGTCGTGCAAAGAAGGCAAAGATTGTGGAGACGTACTCTACACTTAACAGAATAGTGATACACTATTTTACAGAATAGTGAGGACTACTAGAAAAACTTGTAGAACCATCATTTCACACCCCGAGTAGTACTCGTTACATTCTCGCCTCCTGAGAAGAAAAATATAACAACAAGGAAAAGGGTGAGCTCAACTAGCCCAGTAAAGAACATTATGACTAAGATAATATAGAAAAAATTATCGTTAGTCCTCAACAGGAAAAAATCTAATAGAATACAATAGACAACCGGCTTTTAAATCAATCTTCGCAATGAAATAATAATTCATTAGAAGAGTTAAGTAGAGAATGTAAACTACTATCTTCTATATATGAATTTAAAAGTTCATCGTCGATATTTTATCCTCGTAACATCAATCAATATATATCTGAATCAAATATTCATCTTTGCACTATAGGCCAAAGATATTCATCATTAATCATGTTTCATCTAAACACCTCTTCATCTTTGCACTACGGGCCAAAGATATTAATCGATCGATCATGTTCATCTCAACACTGCTTCATCTTTGCACTACGAGCCAAAGATATTCATCAAGAAATCATTCATCTTTTGCACTACAGTGCCAAAGATATTCAAGATAATATCATCATTTAGGACCGAGGATGATTAAAAATATTTTAAAGAAAACGAATCCAAAGGAAACAAAAGAACAAGTATTAAGGATTCGTACTTTAAATAATCCCAGTTCAAAAATACTTCATAAATAACCAGATTGGAGTAAAATTCAAGAATGAAGATCAAAACATAGATCCAATCAAAGATAGGAATCATAACAGACAATCTTGGACACAGAGAAGAAAACATAATTTTTCTGTGAATAATGTCGTATTTGTGAATAGTGCCGTATACGTGAATAGTGCCGTATACGTGAATAGTAACTCTGACACCAAAAGATAGAAATTTCACAAAAAACATCATCATGCTTTGTGAATTATACTCGTGAATAGTAACTCGTGAATAGTAACTCATGAATAGTAACTCGTGAATAGTAACTCATGAATAGTAACTCATGAATAATAATCCCGACATGAAAAAGTTCCAAATTTGATAAAAAGTTCCAACCAATATTTTGGCATAATGATATTGAAGAAATAATATCATTTGAGAAGAAAATAACATCCCTTACCTCGTAAAGACAGTACTTCTAGTTGAAACACCGGATATAAGCTATGACTTGAACTTACACCGTATAGCAACACTCAAAGTATTAAAATACTCACAAGAATACGCTCGATATATAGAGAGAGAAAGAGAGAGAAATCTGTAGTTTCTGATGTGATTTTCAATTCTAACCTAAGCACCCTATTTATAGGAAAATGCTTAGAACACCGAAGCAGAAAATTTAATAAAATATTAATATATAATTATTAAATTCCCACGTACACATTCTAAGATCTGAACTCAGCCACCTTGCACATGTTAATGATGCCAACCAAGTATAAAAACATTTTTGTTATTAAAAATAATTAAAACTTTCAAAAATCAATTATTTCGGAACTTCAGAACTTCAATAATTCATAATAAATAGCCCTTTTATCAGAAAATTCGAATCTCATGACTTTTTATAGGAAATTCAATTCTCTACAACTTTGCAAAAGAAAGTTTTTCCAAATTCCAAACAGAAATTGACCGAAATCCACATACGGATGATTTTACAGGCTATAATCAAATTTCAGTCAAGAAATGGGGTCCACCGACACAAAACATGTGTTAAACAACTTTTGCAACAAAAATACTCTTCCTCCTCATATACTCATATATCCCACATTCATTGTAAAAATATCCCCATTATTATATTATAATAATATAATAAAATATTATTTTATCAGAAAAGATAAAATATCAATTTTTAACAATTGTCACTTTAAAAATTTTCTCCATCTATATCCAAATAAAATCAATATTTTCCTCATCATATAAATTAATAATTAATTATTCACAAATAATATTACGTAATCACAAGATCGACAACCAGTAGTTCCTGGAAAGAGGGCTTTCCAATAAGAATTTCTCCTTCTTCTTGGCCAATTAGGTGACCAAACCTCTCCTTAGATGTAACTTTCTATACATTGCCAATAATGTTATCTAATTATATTATTCGGATAATATGAATTATTGCTTCGATAATGGAAAATATTGTGTAGTGACAATTATTGAAACAACGAAGAATATAAAATATCAACGCAAAGATTATTGAATCAATAAAATAAAATACGAAACAAAGAATTACTTGTAACAATTATTGAGTAGTGCCTTCACGTAAGAATCAATAATCGGTGCAATACTGTGTCTACTTTGTTCAATAATGCGACATCTCGTGTTTTAACCACCGGGTATTCCAACAATGATAATCTGTGAATAATCAAGGCTGTTATTTATAACAACTTATACTTGTCATTTTCTTCATCCAATTGCTTTTTCGTTATGGGGCCCACACAAGGTCGCTACCGTAAATGCGAATATTCCCCGATAGCAAGAATATTCCATGACCAAACGAATATTCTCCGACAACAATGAGTATTTTATAACCACTTGCTTATTTTAAAATATTCACGCGTTTTACCCATAACTAACCACATTAATCAAATCAACCCTTACTATTTCAAAATGATAAATAGAGGAAATTAAATTTCAATTATTAATAATTTGGGGTCTTACAACCTCCTCTCCTTATGAAATTTCGTCCTCGAAATTGACGCACGTACCTGGTGTTTCGAAAAGATGAGGATACCTCGCTTTTATTTCCGTTTCCAACTCCTAGGTCATTTCCTCAATAGCATGGTTTCTCCACAAAACTTTAACTTGTGGTATGACCTTCGTACGTAGGACATGCTCCTTCCTATCCATAATCTTGACAGGTACCTCTTCATACATTAAGTCTTCGGCTATCTCATCCGGTTCTAACTCAATAACATTGGTCGGGTCATCCACATATTTACGTAACATCGATACGTAAAAAACGTTATGAACACGCGTCATACTTGGCGGTAAAACGAGTCTATAGGCCACAGTTCCTATTCGATCTCGGATTTCAAATGGACTAATAAATCGAAGGTTTGAGCATTCCTCACCTCGCCAATTCTCGTTTTTAGAATAACAACTTCTTGTACCTCCTTCTTCATATTCATCAGCTCCGGTGTGTAGCTTGAACGTTTTTAAGTTTATCGATTAAAGTCGGTTCTACTTGTATATCATCACGTGAGTCCCTAGAGTCTTTAACTCTATATCTATCATTTGTAAGTTATATGAAATGGGTCTTTGACAATATCGCATTCGTACTCGTATACGATCTTTTACTCAACACGTCACCTACCACGTTCGCTTTTTCAGGATGGTATGGTCAGAACATGTGCCGAAATGAGTCTCCTATTGAGTTCTTCGAAGCTCTTCCCACATTACTTGCTCCAATCAAATTTTGTATCTTTACAAGTCAGCTGCATTAATGGAGTAGCGATTCGAGAAAATCTTTCCACAAAATCTTCGATAATAACCAGCTAAGCATAGAAAGCTACGTATTTTGATTACTGACTTAGGTTGCTCTCAACTGTGACTCATATCCCAATCTTGGATAGCACGTCATAATGACACCTATCAGTTTACTCTACAAGACAAATATGGCGTCCCCTACGAGAGTGCGGCTTTGCATTCCACAAAGGAAGTCACCAGATAAAGGCTCGGGTACCAAATTCTATAGTTGAATTTTTAACTCCTGAAGTTCAATAGGAGCCATGAGATTTTAAAAATGGGTTTTGTACTGGGTTCAAAGTCGATACAAAATTCAATATCACACTTTGGGAGTAAGCCAAAAATTCTTGAAAAATACATCGGAAATTTATTAACAATAGAAATATCATTCAAATCTGACGTATTTTTGTTTAAGTCCATAACATGGGCTAAGAAAACTTGACATCCGTTTTTTAATAAACGAATGACTTTATGGCTTAATATGAAAGTGTTTGACTTCAATGGTTTGGTTGCTTGAATTGAATAACAAAGTTGCTTAGGAATATGAAAACTAACAACCTTATTTAAAGTAATCAATTTTGGCATGATGAGTAGTTAATCAATCAATCCCCAAATTCACATCAAAAGCAAGTATCTTTAAAGAAATAAGGTCAACAGGTAATGCGATGGTGCCAACTTGGATCAAACAAGATTTATAAACAGTGGATGTGATGAAAGTTTCTCCTAACGGAGTTTCCACAGATAGGTCAAAGTCTAATTTCTCCGGAGTCAAGTTTAAACGCGTTGAGCACAAGGGAGAGATAAATGAATGGGTAGCACCGGATTTAGTAATGTATAAACTTCGCATGAATTTATGATTAGCTTACCCGTGATCACCTCGTTTGGGTTCCTTGCATGTTGACCGATCCACGATAAACACTCTTCCGAGAACCGCTTGACTTTGACTTTTCTCGGGATGACCTTTTGAGTCACCATCCCCACTGGGCTTGGTTTCGCTACACGTCATAATCTCGGCGATATGTCCTTCCTTTCCACAATTATAGCATACCTTGAATCTGTTGTGGACGGTTTGGTCCGATGTGTCCTCTTTTCCACATTTATAGCATACGACCGGTGGTCGCTCTCCTCCCTAAAACTAGTTCTTCTTTGGTCTTTGGCGTCTTCGCAGATGTCATTGTTGAATCTCCTCTTTTAAAATCTCCCCACTCGCTTCTTCTATTTTCATGGCCACGATTACCACCGGAGTGGTTGTCGCTCTTGTCCGTATTTTTCTTTCTTCTTTGGTTATCGTTGTTTTGATGACTACACATCACCCATTATGATCCCAGTTGCGATCATTTAGTTGAACGTACTCGCTTATCTCGCTTCTAATAATTGAGCCTCGCTGACAACATCCGAATATAAAGAAAATTTATGAGAGATAAGATATTGTCGAATCTCGGGTTTTAAACCTCTCAGAAACATCCTCGTCATTCGTTCCTCATTCTCTACCAAATGAGGTGCAAACCTGGATAACTCTACGAACTTCGCTTCATATTGGGACACCGTCATGTTGTTTTGTTCTAGTCTAATAAACTCTACCTCCTTCATATGGCGAATACTTTCAGGAAAGTATTTTTCGTTGAAAAGTTTTTGAAATGTTTCCCAAGACATGCGGAGTGCGGCAGGCTGGGTCTGTTTCACAGACTCCCACTAGTAGTCTGCCTCGCCACGGAACATAAAGGTGGCGAATGGAACCTTCTGTTCCTCCGTGCATCCCAAGACATCGAATATCTTGGTAATTTGCTTGATCCATGTTTTCGCCATGATCGGATCCGGCTTTCCCTTAAATTCTGGTGGTCCCAACTCTTTGAACTGCTTGGCCATGACAAGCTGCGCGTTGCTATCAATTCCACCCGTATTCTGTACACGAGTCTCCCTCGTCTGGTTTTGCATGAACCGCAAAAAGCTCCTAAACATCCCGTCGTTCATTGTCTGATCAGTGGTGTTGTTTACAGGAGGAACATTGCCAGCCTGTTGCACGTTCTCCTCATTGGTGATTAAAGGTGTTTCCACGGTCTCATTAACTCCACCGTTAATATTCTCAGCTGCCATTCTTAAATACTGCCATAAAATAAGGATTAATTAAACAAATTAACATATCACATATTAACCATATAGTTCGACTGATCAACAAATAAGTTTAGGTATGACATACTAGCGAAGGATTACTCATGTCTCCCCTCCTAGTACTATTCCCCGATCTCCGCCAGAGACCATATCCCTAAGCTCTGATACCAACTGTGACGCCCCCAAAATAGGTATACAACACCCATTCTGAGTCGCCAAATACATGGTACAGAAAAAACTACAACTTTATTAATACAACATAAAAACTGTGAGTTTAAATACAAATATTGTCATCTAGACAATATCCACACTCAAATAAGTCCTCATTATAATTATTTATACACTATTTTACAGAATAGTGAGGACTACTAGAAAAACTTCTAGAACCATCATTCCACACCCCGACTAGTACTCGTTACATTCTCGCCTCCTGAGAAGAAAAATATAACAACAAGGAAAATGGTGAGCTCAACTAGCCCAGTAAAGAACATTATGACTAAGATAATATAGAAAAAATTATCGTTAGTCCTCAACAGGGAAAAATCTAATAGAATACAATAGACAACCAGTTTTAAATCAATCTTCGCAATGAAATAATAATTCATTAGAAGTGTTAAGTAGAGAATGCAAACTACTATCTTCTATATATGAATTTAAAAGTTCATCGTCGATATTTTATCCTCAGTAACATCAATCAATATATATCTGAATCAAATATTCATCTTTGCACTACAAGCCAAAGATATTCATCGATTAGTCATGTTCATCTAAACACTGCTCATCTTTGCACTACGGGCCAAAGATATTAATCATCGATCATGTTCATCTCAACACTGCTCATCTTTGCACTACTGAGCCAAAGATATTCATCAAGAAATCATTCATCTTTGCACTACGTGCCAAAGATATTCAAAGGATATCATCATTTAGGACCGAGGATGATGAAAATATTTTAAAGAAAACGAATCCAAAGAAACAAAAGAACAAGTATTAAGGATTCGTACTTTAAATAATCCCAGTTCAAAAATACTTCATAAATAACCAGATTGGAGTAAAATTCAAGAATGAAGATCAAAACATAGATCCAATCAAAGATAGGAATCATAACAGACAATCTTGGACACAGAGAAGAAAACTTAATTTTTCTGTGAATAATGTCGTATTTGTGAATAGTGCCGTATACGTGAATAGTGCCGTATACGTGAATAGTAACTTCGACACCAAAAGATAGAAATTTCACAAAAAATATCATCATGCTTCGTGAATAGTACTCGTGAATAGTAACTCGTGAATAGTAACTCATGAATAGTAACTCATGAATAGTAACCCCGACATGAAAAAGTTCCAAATTTGATAAAAAGTTCAAACCAATATTTTGGCATAATGATATTGAAGAAATAATATCATTTGAGAAGAAAATAACATCCCTTACCTCATCAAAGTATTAAAATAATATCATTTGACTTGAACTTACACCGTACATCAACACTCATGGTATTAAAATACTCACAAGAATACGCTCGATATATAGAGAGAGAAAGAGAGAGAAATCTGTAGTTTCTGGTGTGATTTTCAATTCTAACCTAAGCACCCTATTTATAGGAAAATGCTTAGAACACCGAAGCAGAAAATTTAATAAAATATTAATATATAATTATTAAATTCCTACGTACACATTCTAAGATCTGAACTCAGCCACCTTGCACATGCTAATGATGCTAACCAAGTATTAAAAACGTTTTTGTTAATAAAAATAATTAAAACTTTCAAAAATCAATTATTTCGGAACTTCAGAACTTCAATAATTCATAATAAATAGCCCTTTTATCAGAAAATTCAAATCTCACGACTTTTTATAGGAAATTAAATTCTCTACAACTTTACAGAAGAAAGGTTTTCTAAATTCCAAACAGAAATTGACCGAAATCCACATACGGATGATTTTACAGGCTATAATCAAATTTTAGTCAAGAAATGGGGTCCACCGACACACAAAACATGTGTTAAACAACTTTTGCAACAAAAATACTCTTCCTCCTCATATACTCATATATCCCACATTCATTGTAAAAATATCCCCATTATTATATTATAATAATATAATAAAATATTATTTTATTAGAAAAGATAAAATATCAATTTTTAACAATTGTCACTTTAAAAATTTTCTCCATCTATATCCACATAAAATCAATATTTTCCTCATCATATAAATCAATAATTAATTATTCACAAATAATATTACGAAATCAAACTATCGACAACCAGGTAGTTCCTGGAAAGTGGGGCTTTCGATAAGAATTTCTCCTTCTTGCGCCTTGATTAGGTGACCAAACCTCTCCTTAGATGTAACTTTCTAGACATTGCCAATAATGTTATCTAATAATATTATTCGGATAATATGAATTATTGCTTCGATAATGGAAAATATTGTGTAGTGACAATTATTGAAACAACAAGAATATAAAATATCAACGCAATAATTATTGAATCAATAAAATAAAATCTTTGAGCATTAATTACTTCGTAACAATTATTGAGTAGTGCCTTCTTACGTAAGAATCAATAATTAGTGCAATACCGTGCTACTACTCGTTCAACAACGCCAGACATTCGTGTGTTTTAACCAACGGTATTCCAACAAATGATAATCTGTAATAATCAAGCTACCATTATTTATAACAACTTATACTTGTTGTTTTCTTCATCCAATTGCTTTCCATTATGGGGCCCACACAAGGCTGCGCCGTCGTACGATTATTCCCCTACAGCAAGAATATTCCACGACCAAACTGTAAGACCCCAGCTTTTATAAATAAAGATGAATTTTCTATAAATATTATTTTTGAATATTATGGAATAAATTTGATATAATGTTATAGTTGTGGGTAATATTTATAAATTTTGCAAAGTAAGCAAGTTGTTATAAAATATTCGTTTGGTCGGGGAATATTCTTTTTGTCGGGGAATATTCGTACGACGACTCAATCATTGGTGGACCCCACAACGGAAGTATTGTTGTAGTTAGAAAACGACAAAATTATCTTTCTATAAAAATAACGGTGGAGGTGTTACCGTTAAAACTGTTGAACTACCCTATGGTAAAAAATACAAGAATACGCTGGCGTGGTCAGCATAGTAGCACACTACTGATTGATTATTGATGCTTATATGAGAAGTCACTTAGCTATACTCAATTATTGCTACACAAGAATTCTTTGCATCATATCTCTTATATTATTGATTCAATTATTGTCACAAAGATATCATCAGTATAATATGTTATATTATTAATTGAGACGACAAGTTATAAATGATTAATAATTGTTGAAAGATTAAAAATGTGTTGATTAAAAATAAAATGATTTGTGGTAATATTTATTCAATCCTTGATGTATATAAAGAGTCTGTTATGAGACGTTTGTGGTAAGTTTGATTAGTTTATGGGGGGCCCATATGTCATCATCTAAGAGTCTCTTCATCAATAGTATTTACCTTTGTGAATAGTAATTACCTTTGTGAATAGTAATTACCTTCGTCAATAGTATTTACCTTTGTGAATAGTAATTACCTTTGTGAATAGTAATTACCTTCATCAATAGTATTTACCTTCGTCAATAGTAATTACCTTTGTGAATAGTAATTACCTTCGTCAATAGTAATTACCATCGTCAATAGTAATTACCCCTTCGCAAATAGTAGTTGTCCCTTCAATATTACCAAGAGTTAACTCGCCTCTTGATTGTTCCAAGGGTTGATTACCCTTCATGAAATAGTAGTTGTCTCTTCAATATTACCAAGAGTCATTTTGACCCTTCGTTAAGACCAAGAGCCACCCTCGGTTTTCTATAAATAGAAAGCTCATTCCTTCATTATTTCTTACGAATTCACCAAAACTCTAGAGAGAAACTATAGAGAGAAAGAAAAAAGTATTCTGCAACTTCACTTTTCCAATATCCAGTTCTTCTAAGGTAAGGGATATTATTTGTTGTACCCATAAGGGGTGTTATTCTTTCTTATTCATGAAGAGAACTTTTGTTATTCCATTCTTTATTATTCTGTTGGAATAACCTGTATACGCGGCATACCCTATACTTGGTGAAATCCTTATATTATTCCATTCTTATTTATTCTGTTGGAATAACCTGTATACGCGGAATCCCCTATACTTGGTGACATTCTTCTATTATTCTGTTGGAACATCCTGTCTGTGTGTTTTACACCCACCGGTTCCGCCTTTTATTATTATTACTGCTGGAACATCCTGCTCATGTGTTTTACACCGACTGGTTCCGCTTTTTATCATTCTGTTGAATATCCTATCTCGTGTTTTACACCGGATCCGGTTCCATCTTTATTATTCTCATTGGAACATCCCGCTGAGTGTGAATTTCACCGACTTGGTTCCGTTATTATTATTTCATTGGACTAACTTTTGTCATGCTGAAGTACCGCATGCATGGTGGTTTCCTTTGTTATTCCATTCTTTATTATACCCAGGTTGGTTAAAACTTTGACTTCTATACTCCATGAAATTAGTAGAATATTCTTGATATTTGCGTTTCATCCAAAGATCTTTCATGGAAATATTCTTCCGATCATTCTTGAATTTTACTCTACAAAACAAAGATCTTCTTGACAATTTGGGCGTTAATAATTCCTAGATAAATTAATTCTTAAACTTGTTTTATTGAATTCTTATATCATTGTCATCATCCTCATGTTTATATTATGTTGAAAGTTATCTTTGGCTTACGTGCATAGATGAACTTAGTATGATTATGACCAGGGTTCATTCGGTATAATCATGGCTTGATATAAATGATGTGACAAAAGTCCTCAGTGGCCTGTAATGCAGTGATGGATAGTTTTTGGTATGATTATGACCAGGGGTGATTCGGTATAGTCATGACCATTGATAATTTGATGAAAATCCTTGACCGTAGTACATGGATGATTAGATATTGTGGTTTATTCATTAAATTGAGTCTTAGTGATAAAAATTGATGAAAACCTTTTAAAACCTAAAAGATAGTAGACTTTATTTTCTACTTGACTCTTTTAATGGATTGCATATATTCATTGCGCAGCTTAAACCGGTTGTCTATTGTATTTTATCAGTTTAACATTGTTGAAAACTATTGATAATTTATTCTGCTTTATCTTAGTTATAATATTTCTTACTGGGCTAGTTGAGCTCACCCTTTCTTTCATTGTTCTCTTCAGGAAATGAGAATATAGCTGGGACGAGTCGGGGAACGGAGTAATGGTCCCGAGGATAGCATTAGTAGTTCTCACTATTCTATGAAATAGTGTGATAATAATTGTAATGAGGACTCCTTTTGAGTTTGTATAATATCTAGTAGACAATATTTGTATTCAAACTCACAGTTTATGTCGTATTGTACACGACAGTTATATTAGTAAGTTGTATTTAAATTCTGTACCATGTAAGTGGCGACCCAAGATGGGTGACGTATACCTAATTTTGGGGGCGTCACACAAACGAATATTCTCCGACAACAATGAGTATTTTATAACCACTTGCTTATTTTAAAATATTCGCGCATTTTACCCATAACTAACCACATTAATCAAATCAACCCTTACTATTTCAAAATGTTAAATAAAGGAAATTAAATTTCAATTATTAATAATTTGGGGTCTTACAGTTGATGTAAATAGAAGTTATGCTATCGTTTAATGTTAAAACTTTTGATTTGAATGAAAATATATCAAGTTGTTTGATATGATGTGTTAAATGAGTATGTTAAATTGTTAAGAAATGCCTTAACTATTAGGAGAAATAAATAAAGTTCTAATAAGCGTATATTTAATAGAAATATGCAGCTAAGGAGAAGACAACAGCGTCAACCGGCTCAGGAAGAGTCTACCAATAATAACAATAACGCCAATCCTAATCCCGTTCAGCAGTTGGTGAACTTACTGACTGGAGCCATGAATAATCAACCTCAAGCTCCACCAAACACAACGTTTAAAGACTTCAA
The DNA here is from genome assembly GCA_020205615.1 of Panax quinquefolius. Taxonomy (NCBI): domain Eukaryota; kingdom Viridiplantae; phylum Streptophyta; class Magnoliopsida; order Apiales; family Araliaceae; genus Panax; species Panax quinquefolius. The sequence continues at coordinate 43,129,428 of CM035164.1, forward strand.
GGCGGTGGGACCACCAGAGTTCAAAGGTTCCATGAACCCTATTGAGGCTCAAACGTGGGTTATGGAAATGGAGAAGGTTTTCGACGTTGCTATGGTTAGAGAAGACTAGAAGACCGCTTTTGCAACATTTATGCTGAAGTCTGAGGCTAGTTACTGGTGGCAAACAAACAAAGTGCGAGGAGGTGAAGGTGTAATTACGTGGGAAAGATTTAAAGAAATGTTTTTTGAAATGTATTTCCCAACTAGTTCGCAGAATCAGATGGAGGTTCAATTTCTGGAACTAAAGCAGGGAAACATGAGCGTACCTGACTACGCGGCTAAATTCAACGAGTTGGCAAGGTTCGCCCCGTACCAAGTACACACTGACGAGAAAAAGGCCAGAAGATTCGAACAAGGACTAAAGCCTTGGGTATACAGTAAAGTATCAATGTTTCAGCTAAACACGTTTGCTGGAGTACTGGAGAAGGCCATCCTCGCTGAAGGTGGAAGCGATGTGGTGACCAAGTACAATCAAGATCAGAAGAAGAAGAAGAGTAAAGGTGAAGTAAATAATAAGGCTAGTGGAAGTGGCACAGGAGGTAGAAATTTTAATCAGAAGAAAAGGTGGAATGACAACTCATCATCGGGGAATCAGCAAGGTAGTCAGAAGAAAAGAATCGAAGCATGCCCGACATGCGGGAAAGCCCATCTGGGAGTTTGTATGAAAGGAAAAAGAGTGTGCTACAATTGTGGTCAGGAAGGCCACATAGCACCTAACTATCCTAACCCAAAGAAGGGTGCTTGCTTTACTTCTGGTTCAAAGGACCATCTTGCAAGAGATTGTCCTAAGAAGGGATCAGGAGGGTCAAGATCAGGAGAAACCGGGGAAACAACAGTGGAAATGCCTTAACTATCACCGGACCCACCGTAACAAACCGACCGACTGCCAGGACTTTCAACATGATGGTGCAGGATGCAGTTCAATCCTGTGATGTGGTGTCAGGTATCATTCCGATCAATAAAATTAATGCTTATGTTTTATTTGATTCGGGTGCTACTTGTTCCTTTATATCCGATGACTTTGCAAAGAATTTAGATTTGCCTAAGGATGAATTGGATTACCTCATGAACATAAAAATTGTGAATAGAGAAATAATCCCTGTTAAGTACGTACATAAGAGTTGTAGAGTGGATATTAAGGGTAATATCATGAATGTAGATCGTATCCCTATTCGACTTGGGGAATTTGATGTTATTTTGGAAATGGACTGGTTATTCAATTACGGGGCTGTAATTGATTGCCAAAAGAAGCGTATTAACCTTATGATTCCGTCAAAGGTTGTATTTTATGGTAGAAATCGCCTGACAAGCGAGTTGTCCGGCGATGATGCGAGCGAAAAGTTATTAAGACAAGACTGTAGGGATATTTAGCTTACATAGTCGACGATCGAAAAGAGAATCCGAAGGTAGAAGAGATACTGACAGAGGGACTTCATCGACGTATTTCTAGAGCGATTTGTGACAGGACTTCCACCGGATAGAGAGGTAGATTTTGTGATCGATCTGGCGCCCGGAACCGCTCCAATATCAAAGGCACCATACCGAATAGCACCAGTAGAGATGAAAGAACTAATGGTACAACTACAAGAATTGTTGGACAAGAAGTACATTCAACCGAGCGTATCACCGTGGGGAGCGCCAGTGTTGTTTATGAAAAAGAAGGACGGATCGATGCGACTCTGCATTGACTACAGAGAACTGAACAAGGTCACAATTAAAAATAGATATCCATTACCAAGGATCGATGATCTGTTTGATCAATTGAAGGGAGCAAGATATTTTTCCAAGATAGACTTGAGGAGTGGTTATCACCAACTGAAGGTGAGGCCAGAGGATGTACCAAAGATAGTGTTCAGAACGCGATACGGTCACTACGAATTTTTAGTAATGTCGTTTGGTCTAACGAATGCTCTTGCAACATTTATGGGACTAATGAACGGTGTGTTCAAGCCATTTTTGGACAAATTCGTGGTGGTATTTATAGACGATATTTTGGTATATTCAAAAACCAAAGAAGAACACGAAGAACATTTGAGATTAACGTTGGAAGTATTGAGAAGGGAGAAGTTGTACGCTAAATTTTCAAAATGCAAATTCTGGATCGAGCGAGTACAATTTCTTGGTCACGTGAATGATAAAAACAAAATTTTGGTAGATCCATCAAAAGTTGAAGCCGTGATTAACTGGGATCAGCCGAGGACGCCATCAGAAGTACGAAGTTTTCTTGGATTGGCAGGGTATTATAGAAGATTTATTCAAGATTTTTCCAAGATCGCAACTTCGCTAACGAATTTAACTCGAAAAGTTGTGAAATTTATTTGGACGGATAAGTGTGAGGAAATTTTTCAAGAATTGAAGAAGAGGTTAAGTATGGCACCTGTGTTATCTCTTCCGGATGATACATGAAATTTTGTTGTTTATAGTGATGTGTCGCATAAAGGACTTGACTGTGTGCTGATGCAAAATGGCAAAGTCATTGCGTATGCATCACGACAATTGAAGGATTACGAGAAGGGATATCCAACCCATGACTTGGAGTTAGCTGCAGTTGTTTTTGCTTTGAAAATTTGGAGGCACTATCTCTACGGGGAGAAGTGTGAAATATATACGGACCACAAGAGTCTGAAATATATTTTTACACAGAAGGAATTGAATATGCATCAAAGAAGATGGTTGGAATTGATTAAGGATTACGACTGTGAGATTTTATACCATCCGGGTAAAGCAAATGTAGTTGTCGATGCCTTAAGTAGAAAGGGTCGTGAGAAATTGACGATGTTGACTGCTCAGGAGGAGCTAATTGCAGAAATGGAGAAATAGGAGTTAGAGGTGAAGTATCCTATGGAAATTGATGAGAAGCTATTTTAGATGCAATCTGGTACAACCCTACTGGATAAAGTTAAGGAGGCTCGGCTTCAGGATGAAGAATGTAAAAAGGTGACAAAGACGATATCTGAAGGAACTGAACCGAGATTTAAGATGGATAAGGAAGGTATATATAGATTTGAGAGTAGAATTTGGGTACCGCCAGTACAAGAAATTAAGGAAGATATTTTGAGCGAGGCTCATAGTTCACGAGATTCGATTCACCCTGGTAGCACCAAAATGTACCAAGATCTTCGACAACATTTCTGGTGACCGAATTTAAAATGTGATATTACAGAATGTGTTGCCAAGTGTCTGACCTGTCAGAAAGTAAAAGCAGAACATCAGAGACCAAGTGGATTGCTTCAACTGTTAGAAATCCCAGAATGGAAATGGGAACATATTACAATGGACTTCGTGGTTGGCCTTCCGACGACTCAGAAAGGCTACGACGCAGTATGGGTTATCGTTGACCGACTGACGAAATCTGCATACTTCCTTTCGATCAAAATAAGATTCAACTTAGATCAGTTGGCAAGGCTATACGTAAAAGTGATTGTTTCGAGGCACGGAGTTCCGGTATCAATTGTTTCAGATAGGGATCCGCGCTTCACATCAAATTTCTGGAAACGTCTTCAGGAATGCATGGGTACGCAATTGCGAATGAGTACAGCTTATCACCCTTAAAATGCATTTTAGAGAGAAATGAACGAACAATTCAAACGTTAGAAGATATGCTAAGAGCACATGTGATGGACTTCAAAGGAAATTGGGATGATCACCTACTCGTTAGTAGAGTTCAACTCTGAACAACAGCTTACCACGCTAGTATAGGCATGCCGCCTTATGAAGCGTTATACGGCAGAAAGTGCAGAACTCCGCTTTACTAGGATGAAGTTGGTAAAAGGCAATTGCTAGGGCCAGAATTGGTACAGTAGACGACATAAATAGTCAAAGTGATCCGAGCACGACTGGTAGCGGCTCAAGATCAATAGAAGAAATACGCTGATCCACATCGTAAAAATATCGAGTTTGAATCAGGTAGTAATGTTTTCTTGAAGGTCTCTCCCTGGAAGGGGAAGATCAGGTTCGGAAAGAAAGGGAAATTGAGCCCAAGATTCATTGGACCATTTTAAGTATTACGTAGAATCAGAGAAGTCGCATACGAGGTAGCCTTACCTCTCGCACTCAAAAATGTTCACAACGTCTTCCATGTTTCTGTGTTACGACCCTACAAGGCCGATTACAAGCATGTAATTGAATATGAACCCCTACATTTTGAAAAAGACTTATCTTATGAAGAAATTCCTGTCCAAATTGTCGAATGAAAAGAACAAGTTCTCAGAAATAAGGTTATACCTTCTGTTAAGGTAATTTGGAGGAACCACAACGCTGAAGAAACTACGTGGGAACTCGAAGAGAATATGATGAAGAATTACCCTCATTTATTTACTTAATTATTTGCAAGCGATTCTGGGGACATAATCTGTGTAAGGGGGAGAATGTAACGGGTCGAATTTATTTAGTCGTGATTTTGGGGACAGAGTCCTTTTAAGGGGGGAAAGATGTGACGAACGAGATTTTTGTAAATTAATTTTTAATATTTATTGAATTAAATAAATATTTTTTGATGATTTAATTATTAGATTTAATAATTATTTGATGCAATTGTGGTAGATTAATTTAATTATATGTGTTACATTTATTAAATTAATGTGGAGAATAATTATTATTCAAGTATGTAATTATGTGAGCTTATTGAATTAAATGAAATATTTAATTAAGCATGATGTTATTATTTAATTTAATTATTAATTAGAGAGTTAATAATTTGACATTATTAATTAATGAGAAAATTAAATATATGACTATGTGAATTTATGAGAAGTTATTATATTTTATTTATATTAAATAAGATATATGAATTATTGGGCAAGTGGGTGTGACATGATTTAAAGTATATTATAAAGGCTTTATTAAATTAAATGGTTTTGTAATCTATTAATCTAGCCAAACATGGCCTTAGGGGGAGTTATGGGCAGTTAACCCATGATGGGTAACTGACCATAGTGCGCGTCAGTCGATTCTTATTATGCGTATTCTCTTTTCTCTTCTTCATTATTTTACTAAGTCTGATAAAACATCACAGAGAGAAAATCAGAGAGAGAGAGTGTCAGAGAGAAATTGTGAGTCTGTGAAAGAGAATTGAGAGTGAGGAATCTAAGCATACTAAATTATACTCTACAGGGTAATCTCTTCCTTCCCAAATTCTATTTTTACGTTATTTGAGTTTTATAAAAATGGCTTTCATTCATACTGTAAAGCCTCTGTAATTGGGATAAGAGTAACGATTATGGGTTTTGTATGTGTTATGGCACATCACATCGTATTTAATTATATATGTTATGTAAAGCACATCATCAGTTTCATGAAAACACATGTCGTATATGTTTTTCATAAATTACAGAGTTTGGGTTTTGGCCATATGGCCTTATACGTGATATTTCATGTGTTGATCGATATTATCCCTCAATTTTACACTTGTATTGTTGTTATGCATGTTGATACTGAAGAGACCAAAGTTTAAATAAACGGATTCTATTGTTATAACGAATCCGTAGTGATAATTTTCATGTTTTATTTTCAAAACCTTCAAGAACATCAAAGTCAGTGAAATTGCATGCTTAAATTCTGTAATTAAGTGTTTAAATTGATTAAAGTCATTATATAAATGTTGGGTTATGATTATACATGAATTATAACATGTGGGTATGTCTAAATTCGAGTAGAAATTGGTAGAAATTGGCATGTTCTGCGATTTTTCGCGAACTTCCATTTCTGTGCCTGGTACGCCACGCCACATGTTGTTTCCTACTGTGTTATTTCCGCGTATTTGCATACTTACATGACTCGAAACAAGAAGACTACCAAATGTAGCCAATACTAAGTGTTCGTCATATCGTCATACTATCGCGCCAACCAAGACTATGTAACAAAGGTGCCACAGCTCACTCTCCGTAAAGTTCAGAATGAATTATTTTTAAAATGTTAAGTCTAGCAATGTGTTAGTAACTTAATGTAATGAACATGTAAACATGTTAGAAGTATAATGAGATGTAAAATAGATGTTTAACATGTAAATAACATAATTGCATGTGGATCTAATTATTGAATATATAATTAAATTATTATTCATGAAGTGATATTATGTGACAGTAAATGTGATAATTTGACTAAGTATAGTCATAACCAAAGTTTAGACAAAAGAATAATCGTTGATGATTAGTTAAGTTATAATTAACTGGTATTGTGAATGTGAATGGTATGTAGGATTAAATTCAAAGAACATGCTTAGTTAAAGTGTAATCTACGCACGAGGCAAGTTTCCTAACCCTACTTGTCATTATTGTTCAAGTTTATTAGTTACCTCGAGTAAATTATCATTACTATTATTCAAGTTCAAATGTTATATTAAAGATTGATTATCTTTTCAAAGCATGATTCAGTTATATAATAATTGTTCTATTGTATACTTCTTGAGATTAATATTCAAATCGAATATCATTATTGTTGAACCTTATTAGACTAGTGAAATTTATTGATTCAACTAGTCCTTAGTTGATGAACGTTCTAAATTTTAGAACCCTTATTGAATTATCCAAACCAAACTTCCTTTGGTGCAGACTCGAATGTCAAACTAAGATGAACAACCCAGCAAAGGGATTTACTTATGCGTTAGCTTTAAGATATTGTGCACAGTATGGTACTAAGGGCTGATCCCCCTAAGTACGAGAAGAAAGGTCTATAGTCTTATGACTGTTAAAGGTTTCAAGTATAACCCTTGATAACCTATGACATAGTTCAAGGTCTTATGACCCTTAGAATTCTTTTGATTCTTGTTATTCATTCTTGATTCAAAAGTTGAGCTTTTATTCAGATGTCTTTGATTCACTCGCATGTTATTATACTATTATTTCATTGTTATACTTGTGGGCAATAGTGCTCATTCTTACTTATTAATAACATTGCAGTTAAGAACGAAAGAACCGATGAACCTTCTACTAGTAAAGGCAAGGGCAAAGTTAGCAAGTGATGAAGACTTGTTATTTTATTTGATGATGTATTTATGTTAGACTTGAGTTAATGATGTTGTTTAAGACTTATTGTTTATATTTCCGAACAGATGTTTAAGGTTAGTTTAACCTGGGATTATGTTTATGATTCAGATGTTGTAACCCTATAAAGGGAAGATTGTATTTCTATCTATTGTATAGTTTGCATTTATTATGGGTAGATAGATAGATGATATTTGTACAGTGAACACCAAATCCCGTGGAATCGAAGTACCCAGATTTGGGGGTGTCACAATACCTGTGATGACCTCGTTCGGGTTCCTTGCTTTCTGGGAGGTCACAGCAAACGTTCTCCCTTGAACTACCAACTTTGACTTTTCTAGAACGGCCTTTTGTACCTCCATCCTAGCTGGATTTGTCTTCGGTGAACGACAAAATCGAGCTAGGTGACCTTCTCTTCCACAATTATAACACGCATTGGATGGCATCACACAATTTGGACTGATGTGTCCCTCCCCTCCGCATTTAAAGCATATGACAGGTGGTCGTTCTCCTTCCTTAACAATGGGTGCTGGTGTTGACGTCTTTCCATCATTGTTGAATCTCCTCTTCTTGAAATGTTAACTTTTATTGTCGTGGCCGTGATTACCACCGAAGTGGTTACCATTTCTGGCATGTTGATTCCCTCCACGTTTGCTGTAACCGCTTCGATGACTGCTACCACTGATATTATCATTTTGTCAGCTGCTTTCTCTTGGTTGGGTTGACTCGTTATCGCACTCCAATAATTGAGCCCTATTTATAACATTTAAATACAAGCACAGTTTATGAGAAATTAGATATTGACGCATCTCGGGTTTCAAACCTCTTAGAAACATCCGCGTCATTTTCTTCTCATTATCAACCAAGTGAGACGCAAATCGGGACAACTCAGTAAACTTACCTTCGTACAGCGACACGGTAATATTGTTCTACTCCAACTTGATGAACTCTACCTCTTTCATGTGACAAATACTTTCGGGAAAGTACTTGTCGTTGAATAGTTCTTTGAACTTCTCCCAAGACATCTTCAGTGCGGCAGGTTGAGTATGCTTTACCGATTCCCATCAGTAATCTGCCTCTCCTCGCAACATAAAGGTGGCAAAGGGAACCTTTTGCTCCTCGGAGCATACCAAGACATCAAATATCATGGTGATCTGCTTTATCCACGCTTCCACCTTAAGTGGTTTTGGCTCTCCAATAAACTCCGGTGGTCCCAGCTCCTTGAATTGTTTAGCGGTGACCGTCCGAGAGTTTCCAGTGTTTCCACCTACATTTTGGGACAGAGTCGCTCTACTTTGATGTTGCATGAATTGCATAAAGCCTCTGAAAATTCCATCGTTCATCATTTGGTCAGTGTTGTTGTTTGCATGAGGATTGTCGCCTTCCTGATGCACTTTATCCTGATTGTTGATCTGTGGAGACTTAACGCTCTCCTATGCACCATTGCTATTCTTAACATTCTCAGATGTTTTTTTCAAATACTGCCACAAAACAAGGGTTAATTGTCATGCAACATATTATCCCTATACTCTGACCGACCAGTTAAATACCAAATAAACTTAGGTAGGTCATACTAGCGAAGGAATTCCCCGTCTCTCCCCTCCTAGTTCTAGTCTCACATCTTAGCCAGGGATCATATCCCTAAGCTTTGATACCAACTGTGACGCCCCAAAAATAGGTATACATCACCCATCTTGAGTCGCCAAATACATGGTACAAAATTCAAATACAACTTAATAATACAACTATCGTATAAAATACGACAAAACATAAACTGAGAGTTTAAAACACATATTGTCTTCTAGAAAGTATTCAACTCAAATGGTGTCCTCAATACAATTATTATCACATTATTTCAAAGAATAGTGAGGACTACTAATGCTATCATCTGGACCGTCACTCCGTTCCCCGACTAGTCCCGGCTAGGTTCTCATTTCCTAAAGAGGACAATGAAAGTAAAAGGGTGAGCTCAACTAGCCCAGTAAGAAATATTATGACTAAGATAATGCAGAATAATTTATCATTAGCCTTCAACAGTGTTAAACTGATAAAATATAACAAACATCAAGTTTAACTGCAGCGGAACAAGCAATCCATTAGAAGAGTCAAGTAGAGCATAAAATCTACCATCTTCTATGATTTAAAAGGTTTTTCATCACTTTTATAGGTGAGACTCGGCTTAATAAATAATCCACATCATCCCTGCACTACGACCAAGGATATTCATTAGTATCACGACCACAAATTATCCATGCACTACGGGCCAAGGATATTGGTGTTTACATCAATGGTCATGATCATGCCAACAACTGTCCATCAATGAACTACGGGCCAATGAGGACTTTTACCACATCATTTGTAACATTACAGTCATGATTATACCGAATAATCCATGGTCATAATCATACTAAGTCCATCTATGCACTACAAGCCATAGATAACTTTCAACAGAATATAAACATGAGGATGATGACAATGATATAAGAATTCAATAAAATAAATTCAAGGATAAAATTTTAAAGATTTATAATTTAATTTATCCAGAAATAAATAACGTCCAAATTGTCAACATGATACTGCTTTGTGGAGTAAAATTCAAGAATAATATTGTGCCAAAAAATATTTGGACCGAAAATGAATCAATTTTTTTATCATGAATAGTACCCCGGGTGAATAGTACTCGAGTGAATAGTACCCCGTGAATAGTACTTCGAAAATAGTAACCCCATGAATAGTACTCCGGCATGAAAAAGTTCAAACTTATCAAGAATGCTCATAATAATATTTCTATGAAAAGATACTGGATGAAGCGCAAATATCAAGGATATTCTACTAATTTCATGGAGTATAGAAGTCAAAATTTTAACAAACGAGTATAGAATTCAAAATCTGAAACGAAATAATATTACTTACATACTACAGAGTATGGAAGAAAATATTATTTCAAGTGAATATTGAACAAAAATAACATCCCTTACCTTGAAAAGAAGAGTATTCCAACTGGTATAGCGGAGATATTCTTGAAGAAAACTTTTACTGTTTTCTATGCTCAAAACTTTCTAAAACTCTAAAGAAATACGCTCAAGATTATAAAAGAAGAATTCTCTGATTCTGGTGTGATTTTCAATTCTAACTTAAACGTCTATTTATAGGAAAATGCTAGAACGCCATAGGAGACTAAATTAATAAAATATTATTTTATTTAATTTTTTTCTTACGCATGCCAAGACCATGACTATCAAGGCATGCCATTCTTGAAAAAATCTCAGCACATGTTTTGATAAAAACAAAATTGGGTCCCACCCATAATTTTAATAAAAACATTTTAATTTCCGAAACTTCAACAATTTATAATAAATAGCCCTTTTATCAGAACAATACGAATTGTATGTCCATTCCACACAAAATCGAATTCTCTACAACTTTGCAAAAGAAAGTTTTTCCAAATTTCAAACAGAAAATATCCGAAATCCACAAACGGATGATTTTCAATACCTCACAAAATTCATAACAAATCATACGTTAATTTTTAACGGTTCAAAATTTATGGACATATACTCAACTTATATATGTATAACATATCCAAAAATCACAACGATCCAACGGTCGGATCAAAATTATAACTCATGCAATAGAGCTTTAAGAACACCGATTTGATTTTTAATACCTCCAATCCGACAAAATACTGATAAAACACATCAACATTAATTCCTTTATTTATAACCACATAAAATAAATATTTTCCTATCTATCATTTATGTCCACATAAAATAAATATTTCTTTATCATACAAATTAATAATTATTTATTCACAAATAATATTACAGAATCACAATAATGACAACCAGGCCGTTCCCAGGAAAGATGAGGCTTTCTGATAAGGATTTCTCCTTACTGGCGCGCAATTAGGTGACCAAACCTCTCATTGACAGAACTTTCTAGACATTGTCAATAATGTTATCTAATAATATTATTCAAATAATATGAATTATTGATCTGATAATGGGAAATACTGTGCAATGACAATTATTGAAACAACAATAATATAAAATATCAACGCAAAGCAATTATTGAACCAATAAAATAAAATATTGAGCGATAATTATCGTAACAATTATTGAGTAGTGCGTTCTTACGTAAGAATCAATAATTCAATCTTTGTCTTGTACTGGTGTCTTCTTGTCTGAACAACGTATTCATCGTATTTTAACCACCAGGTATTCCAATAGTGTTAACGGTAAAACTTTCGCCGTTATTTTATAAAAAGATATTTTGGTCGTTTTTTCAATCTGACAATAATTCCATTTAGGGTTCAACCAATGATTGTGTCGTCGTACGAATATTCCCTGTTAAAATGAATATTCCCCGACCAATCGAATATTATATAACAACTTGCGTACTTTGCAAAATTTATAAATATTACCCACAGCTATAACATTATATCAAATTCACTCCATAATATTCAAAAATGATATTTATAGAAAATTTATCTTTATTCATAAAAGTTGGGGTCTTGAACCACACATTCGTTTTATCGCGACCACAGTCCCCAGATATCAGTTACGTAAATCACGTTCACCATTTTATAACCTTTATTTGACCTTTCATCATCAAACTCAAGGTTTTAATCATCATTATAGATATTTTTCTTCGTGGATATTACATTCATGCTAGCCCCTTAATTACCATCCAAAAAGTTGGACAATAAAAATCTCCAGTCGGGAAAAATTCCCTTAAGGGCGCTGCGGCTCCACTTCCTTTGTTAAAATCGGTGCTGTGGCGCCTCTAGGCAGTAGCTAGCTCCCCGGGATAGCGCTGCGGCGCAGCCTCCCAAGGAATAACTGGCGTTGCGGCGCCATTACTAAAACTCAGAAAAATTTTCTAAGTGTTGAACATGTTTGAGACGCCTACTTTGAAATCTCATAACTTCTTCGTTATAACTCAGAACGAGGTCGCTCCAAAGCCCTTTTCTTTCTTATCTTACATACTTTAACTTCCCTCGTACAGAATTTCATTCTGAATCCATTAACATGCCATTCGATTGGCTTAAATTTAATCCTTCGTTCATTTTACGTTTATTAACGTTCTTCATTCGTTCATCCAAAATTCGGTCATTCGAACTCGGAATTCGTTCGTTCTTGAATCCACGACTCACATTTTCTACGTTTTCTTACATTCTTATGAAACCCTACACATCTGAGTTCATTTACATACTTTCTACTTTTTTCTTCGTCTTTTACGAAATTTTTGCCATAACTTTGTTATAGCTAAGTTCAATCCGTTCTTCGTGAATGTTTTATCAATGTAATAACCCGATATTTTCTATATAAATAAATAAGAAAATTTTCATATAATTTGTTTTTATTTTTTTTATTTTAAAGGTGGGAATATGTGCCAAGTAATGCGTATATATATTTGTGATAAATAAAAATATATTTATTACCTGAATAATTATAATTTTTTTTAAGAGTTATTAATCATTATAAATTATATTCTTATAGTAATTAATTTTATAGTAGAAATATTTTTATTATTTATTTTCTTAAAAATATAATTATTATATTATTTAAATAATATATGAAATGATTATTAGAATTATTATAATAAATACTTTATTATATGAATTTATTCAAATTAGTTAAGTTAATTATTTTAATTTAATTAATTATGGTACGTATTTGAAAGATATATCAGATATGGAATCCAAACCCTAATTCTAGATTTGGAATAAGGAATGAGAATAATAATATTATATTAAATATATTTTTGTGCTATAAATATGTACTGTATGTATAGATAGATAATGGTTGGTCAATTATGGTGTATCATGACAAAACCTTGTATTATTGTAAGAAACCCTAATTTGAAACTCAAACCGGAGTTTAAGATTTGTCAAAAATTGTGTTATGTGATTAATGTCAATTATTATAGATATTATTTTTAATTAGGAAAACCCTAATTATAGAAAACCCTAATGGTTAGTTAGAAACCCTAATTTCTAAATTAATAACCCTAATTTCTAAATTAATAACCCTAATTGCTAATTGTAAGCCCTAATATAAGACCCCAACTTTTATGAATAAAGATAAATTTTTCTCGAAATATATTTTTGAATATTATGGTGTGGATTTGATATAATGTTATAGTTGTGGGTATTATTTACAATTTTTGCAAAGTAAGCAAGTGGTTATATAATATTCGATTGGTCGGGGAATATTCGTTTTAACAGGGAATATTTGTACGACGGCACAATCATTGGTGGACCCCAAAAAGGAAGTATTATCGTAGTTAGAAAATGACAGAATTATCTTTGTATAAAAATAACGATTTAAAGTTTTACCGTTAAACCGTTGAACTACTTTCTATGGTAAAGTACAATGAATACTGCTGTGGTTGCATAGTAGCACACCAGTATTGATTATTGATGCTTACGTGAGAAGTCACTCAGTTATACTCAATTATTGCTATAGTAATTGCTGCATAATATCTCTCATATTATTGATTCAATTATTGTCACAGTATCATCTGCATAATATTTATTATTATTAAATCAATTATTGAGACAACAAAGTTATTCATATTATTATTTACACTATTGACAATGTCTAGAAAGTTCTGTCAAGGAGAGGTTTGGTCACGTAATTGCGCGCCAATAGGGAGAAATCCTTATCTGAAAGCCCTCTCTTTCTTGGGAATGATCTGGTTGTTAAATATTATGAGTTATAATATTAGTCATGAATAAATTCGTGTTGATTAAAGATGAAATTGATATTTCCATTGTGTTGGGATTATTAGTGTTGGTGGAAATCGACAATTATTTCGATAATAATTGATTTTTGGAGGTTAAATTGACCAATCGGGTAATTAACCGGATAAATGACTAATTAATTGCTATTAATTCACATGCTTATAACTATTTGTTCACATGTGTGTACTATTGATTCACATACATGTACTATTAGGGGAGGTGGTGCAAGATTGATAATTTGCATGACTAAATTTTAAATGGAGGTATAGATGAAGGTACTATACTGTAATTATTTTTTTCACATGTGTGTACTATTGATTCACATGAATGTACTATTGATTCATATGATGTACTATTAGGGGAGGTGGTGCAAGTTTGATAATACTTGCAGGACTAAATTAAAAATGAAGGAAAAGATGAATGTATTATACTGTAATATTTTGAGCTCCAAAACGTGCAATTATCGAAACTATATTTTCCTATAAATAGAAGCTCATTCTTCTTTCATTCTCACCAATTCACTAAGACTCACAAGAGAAATTATAGAGAGAGAAGCTATAGAGAGAAAAAAGAAGAGAAGTCTACTACCTCACTATTCTAGTATCCAATTTTCTTCAGAAGTAAGGGATATTATTTTTGTTCAGTATTCATAGGAATAATATTTTCTTCCATACTCTGTAGTATGTGAGTAATATTATTCGTCACGTATTCCTGATTATACACTCATTTTGTTAAAGTATTGCTTCTATACTCCGTGAAATTAGTAGAATATCCTTGAATTTTCACTTCATCTAGTATCATTTCACAAGGATATTTTCGGCACATTCTTGTTAAATTTTAAGCTTTTCATGTCGGAGTATTGTCTATGAGTAGTATTCATTTTACAGTACTATTCACAAAGTAATATTCACGGGGTACTATTCATAAAGTACTATTCATAGGTACTATTCACAAAGAACTATTCACGAGTACTATTCACAAAGTACTATTCACGGGGTACTATTCCCGAAGTACTATTCATGGGGTACTATTCACTCGTGCACTATTCACCCGGGGAATTATTCATGACAAAAATTGATTTCGTTGCTGTCTAAATCATTTTTGATACAATATTATTGTTGCGGCCCCCGAATCCGAGGTCCCAAATCACCGCGGATCGGGTTCGATCATTCTATCACTATTACTATATTTGCGGAAGATATAAACATAAATTGTTTATACATTAAACTTACACACTTTTCCCCAAGGTCAAGTAACCTTAACTTAATACACAATACAGAACTTATTTAATACAATATATTATTATCAAACTATACTATTACAAATTAGCTACACATTTTATCGCAAGCTGAACTTGGCATTATTCTTTTCCTGTATCCAAACGCATTCGCCTTATTTGCAATGTTTTATCATGATATAACAAGGGTGAACATAAAGATTGCCCATCAAGTTTAAATTAAATAATATAACGATATATAATGATTGAAAGAGTCTGAATAATATGCTGGCTATAATTCAACAATATAATTGTGAACTAGCAGGAACAAACTTTTGACTGAATAAGTATTATACATGAACAAATATATCTGGAACAAACGGTAATGAAGGTGATCAGCCTTTCATACCTGACTTATACATGCAATATGTACAGAGTACAATTATACATGGCAATCAGCAATGATTTACCATAAGCATATTCGAATGAAACAACACTTAGTAGAGTTAAGTAAAAACAAACTTGCCTGAACCGTAGATTACCGCTACGCAATTTATAACGCTTTATCCGAAGACCTAATATTAGTAATATAGATCTCCAATATTAGAATAATATCATCACAATATAATACAATTATATATATAGATATACATAGAATAACCTAATCACATAATACATAACACATAACCCTATCAATCTATAACACATATAAGACTCGGTATCAAGTCAAACTATTGAAGTTTGAGTTGAAACCGACACAATTTTATCATCCCGACGGTCTAGTCGAACAATACTCGAGTTTAAGTTTAATTAAACTCTGCCTAAATATTTAACCATTATCTGAGAAAATTTATTATCAGTCAAAATATTTTTCGTAATCTCGTTATAATTTTCAAATAATTATTATTATTTATCGTGAATTTTCAATTATTAATATCATATTTAAATGAATTAAATACCACATAATTCTTTTATCATTTATATTTATTTATTATCAAATATTAATGAAATACTCAACATAATATTATAATATATTTATAATATATCAAAGTATTTTTAATACTTTAAAATCACCTTTATATGATTTTTAAACAATTAAATTCATTACCCGATAATTGCTTTTAATATTAAAATATTAATATTTTCATGACAAAATATCAAAAGTTATATTTTATAACTTCAAATATTTTTATAGCAGCTTAAATCTTTTTCATATGATTTTTAAATCATTTATTCTATTTTTCCATAATTTATTTAATATAGTTATTAAATAAATTAATTATCATTAACATTGATTAATTAATGAATTTTATCATAAACTATTAAAAGTCACTCAAAATAACTTAAAATATTTTATTATACCATAAAATTATTTTTGCATGTATTAAAATCATTTTTAAATCATTTATTTAATATTATAATTAAATAAATTAAATACCAAATATATTCCAAAAATATTAAATATTTATGAAATATACTCTAAATAATTAAAAACTATTTTTCAGACTTTAAAATAATTTTTCAGAATTTATTTTGTATTTTTAATAATTAAAAACCATTTTTTTATCTATTTTTAAATAATTTCCAGAATATTCAGAAAATAAAATAAATAAACCCGTCGCTATAGCCTATAGCGACACTTGTCTGTCGTCTTAGGTGTTCTTGGTGCTCAAGAACATTGTCAGAAAGTGTATAAGGGTCATGGTTCGACCGCTCTTATCTTCGAATCCAAAATGTTTCTGGTTCAGGTTAAGTATTGATCATGTAGTGTTTATGTAACACTACATGAAACAATCTTCATCTCGGTCATACAACAAACTAACAAGACGATATGTGCCTTAAAAATCATTGTCAGACAGTTTTTGGGTTTTCCAAGAAACCCAGCAATTCATCTCGGTACATTCTAGATCATTTTTATCTACGTTCTGGTCACGCTATTGGTGGTTTTATGGTTCACACTGGTAGTAGACATGACAAGGAACATTACTATAACCACACAGCAGTTTAACAACAACAGATCCACAAGGTATGACACGGTCAAACCATGTCAGAATACGTGTTCATACACTTTTCTGGAAATTCAAGAAATACAAAAATCAGTGCGAGTGGCCTACTTTGACCACTTGCTACGATTGATCTGTTGATTGTTTAAGAGTTATAAGGCCATGGATCTAGAGTACAAACAACAGGCTATAATCCAGATCCAACACATAATCAAAACACTAACATGACTGACAGATCAATAAGCATAAAGATGTTGTCAGACGCTGAAAACGAATTTCTGGGTTACCCAGAATTCCCCCGGTCAACGGGTTTTGACCGATTATATTTCAAATCCAGACATCTAATGACTCGGATTTCTTTTGTAGAATACATACCTCATACCAAGCTACATATTCCAACCTTAAAACAACAAAACTCAAAAACAGAAACGAATCTAAGGACATTGACATTTGGTTGTCAGGTCACGTTTTGTGTTCTTGGACAGATTTTGAAAAATACCATTTTTACCCACTTTGATGCTATGGATCCATGATAGATCATCATAGATCATCATGAAACATCTTCTAGCAAACATCTAAACACATAAACACTAACTCTATCCTAGCATAAAAGATCAAAAATAATTTTAAGGTTTATACCTTCTTAATTTCAATCTTTGATTTAGCTCTCCAATCTGATCTTATGGTTGCTACTGGCTGTTTTAGGGATTATACACTAGTCTAACTCGTGACTTTAGAGAGAGAAGGACTTGGTGAGAGCTTGAGAGCAATTGGCTTAGGTTTTATGAACTTTCTCTCTCCAAAATCAATATATAATGCTTGATATATTGCTAGATCTGCAAATTTCGGCTGGTATAGCTTTTATTTAAGTCACATGGCTGATCTAGGTTGGTCACCAACCCCACATATTGGCAAGATTGCAAGCAACCTTATTAATAATGCACTAAGGGCAAAAATGTCATTTGGAATTTAATTTTAATGGCATAATGGACATTGTCCCAAATCCTTAGGGTTTAGGGTTTGGAAATCCTTAGGGTTTGAACCCTTAGGTTTTGCAATTTAGTTTCTAACATTTCCAATTTAGGTTTTTAAAAATAGAAATTTAATATTTCTAAATTATAATTAGGATTCTATAATTATAATTAAGATTTCCTAATCATAAATTCAATCTTGTTAATTAGGATTAGTATATCCTAATTAAAATTGCTAATTAAGTAATTAGGGTCAAAATGGTCATTAGGGTTTATAACCCAGAATTAGGGTTTCTAAATAAAAAAATAATTTTTCTAAATTAGGTTTCGTAATTAGATTAGGGTTTTCTAATTACTTATATCTTTAAAATTAGGATTAATATTTCCTAATTAACATTAAAATTATTTAATTAACACTTTGGTTTTTCCTATTAATAATTTAGGGTTTCAAATCCATAAATTAGGGTTTTAAAACTTTTAAATTAGGGTTTGCTAAATAATTAAGCTTTACCATAATTAATATTATAATTAATAGCACTTAAGCAATATAATTATCATTTAATTTCCCAGATTAGGGTTTGTAATTTCTGAATTAGGGTTTCGGATTCCCAGAACTGAAGTTAGGGTTTCAGAACCGGTTTTAGGGTTTCTTGTTAATCGCTAGGGTTTTCTAACAGAACGTTGACGTTCTTAATATATAGTTAGGGTTTGTTACAGATATCGTTTATCTGGTCAACCCTTGACCCTTAACCACATACTGTACACATATACACAGAACATAAACGCTTATTCCCTTAATCCTGAATAATTCACCTAAATCCTTCACAGAATTTTGATATCCTCAAAATTCTATCTTAAAAATATCGAACGCATACACTTATTTTTTGTCTAGGTTCTAAATCAATAAATTAAAATTTTAAAAATATTCAAATTTTTGGGTTGTCACATTCACCCCTTCTTCTAAAAAAATCATCCCCGAAATTTACCTTACGCCTTACACCATACTGCTTACACCATTCACACATATCATCACAGGCTACCCATTACACCACTCACAAGAGTAAAAGTTTTCAAATTATGCTGAGGGGTCATATAGACCATGAACACATAGTTTTAACGGTATTCATACCACAAAACAATACATTACTTGGTATGTTTACAATCACGAAGAAGGTAAACTACCGCTGTTGTTAGTACTTTTAGGTGATTAGCCTATCGTACTCTTTACGCCATGCATAACGTATTAATCATGTCTAGCGAATATTTCCGCTACTTGATTGGATTATTTATCCAAACAACATAGTCCACCTCGCCTTATTCTGATAGGATTCCGCACCAAAACAATTTGGGTCGAAATTTCTTTCAATGAACACTTAGAGTTTTCATAAACATTAGTCTAGTCAATCAATAATAGCATAGACTCATATCAATAATTCAATTCAATCAATTATTTAGGTGTAGCCAAACCTCGTTGGCAAATTAAAATTTTTGAAAATATTTTTGAAAATGACGTCTACGATGTCGTCTCAGATTAACAAATCCGCTTTGAGGATGTCGTCATTATATGACTTTTGCCATAACACATCATATAAATAGTGGAACAACGACTTTAGATCAAATTCACACTAAGTATTCCTCAGATTTACAACTCCATCAACTTTTTATCATCTCTCACTTGAAAGTTACATGGTACATGAGTGATAAATAAAATATATTTTGATATTTCAAATCGTTTGCGTCTAGCTAAAATAAGTCGCATAGACTATACTTTAAACCATTTCAAAAATAATTACGAGTCTACATATATATATATATATATATTTAAAGCTCATAGTGCGTATTTAGCTTGATGTCAAAATTTCGAAGTCTAGCATAGCTAGGAGTTTTGGAAAACTTATGTCTCCACTAATAATCATTTGCTTAACAATCTATCTGTTCCTATTCTCTTTAATACTCCATTTACACACAACTATTCCCAGTTCGTCAAACCACACTTATGAGTTCATTTACTTGTCACAATCATATGAGTTTAAGAACTTTCCTAGACAGACCTTTGGCGTCCATTCGCTTAGGGGTTCATACACATTTCATATAACTATGAATCAAGAATGTCACATAAGTATGAGTTTTAAAAACTCGTACTGAACCTTATATTCTCTACCTATAACCTATCTATCTTTTATACACATAAGAAAGGAATCACCCTCTTAACATGTCTATAACAAATAGCGCGACATAAACATTTCAATGATTATCATTGCTAGAACTAAGTAGTTTTTACACCAAGTACAATTCCCCGCCCACACAAGGAATCATACAACTCAGCTGCTGACACGAGTCCTCAATTGAAATCCCCACCTAATCTTAACTCCATTCTCAATAATGAATTTCATTCAATCCGTATTCATAATCCTTTCCTGAATCTATACCAATTCATAGTACAACCGACACCCAAAGAATCTTCTTTGTAAACTTTTCAATCATTCACTTGATCCTTCTTCATACTATAACCTTATCCGATCACGGGTGATCTCATCGATATATTACGATTCATTTCTATATCTTAATCGCTTTGTTTTAGGATCTTCTATCACTTTGCTTTTAGTCTTTTAGACTCTATCTATTCATCACTATTGTTCAACTTTATTATCGATTTAGGGAACTCAGTATCTTTTATAACCCAATCGAGATTCGCTCTTTGAATCATACCGACCAAACTAACTCTATGTGAGTTAGTACTTATCCTAATCATCATGTTATTAGTCTCTAGGTATTCCTACCTAAGGTTCATAACCTACAACTTTGATATCAATCATGATTTTACTCGAATCCGAGATCCCGAATCACCGCGGATCCGGTTCGATCATTCTATCACTATTACTATATTTTCGGAAGATATAAACATAAATTGTTTATACATTAAACTTACACACTTTTCTCCAAGGTCAAGTAACCTTAACTTAATACACAATACATAACTTATTTAATACAATACATTATTAGCAAACTATACTATTACAAATTAGCTGCACATTTTATCACAAGTTGAACTTGGCATTATTCTTTTCCTGTATCCAAACGCATACGCCTTATCTGTAATGTTTTATCATGATATAGCAAGGGTGAGCATAAGGATTACCCAATAAGTTTAAATTAAATAATATAACGATATATAATGATTTAAAGAGTCTGAATAATATGCTGGCTATAATTCAACAATATAATTGTGAACTAGCAGGAACAAACTTTTGACTGAACAAGTATTATACATGAACAAATATATCTGGAACAAACGGTAATGAAGGTGATCAGCCCTTCATACCTGACTTATACATGCAATATGTACAGAGTACAATTATACATGGCAATCAACAATGATTAACCATAAGCATATCCGAATGAAACAACACTTAGTAGAGTTAAGTAAAAACAAACTTGCCTGAATCGTTGATTACCGCTACACAATTTATAATGCTTTATCCGAAGACCTAAAATTAGTAATATAGATTCCTAATATTAGAATAATATCATCACAATATAATACTATTATATATATAGATATACATAGAATAACCTAATCACATAACACATAACACGTAACCCTATCAATCTATAACACATATAAGACTCGGTATCAAGTCAAACTATTGCAGTCTGAGTTGAAACCGACACAATTTTATCATCCCGACGGTCTAGTCGGACAATACTCGAGTTTAAGTTCAATTAAACTCTGCCTAAACACTTAACCATTATCTGAGATAATTTATTATCAGTCAAAATATTTTTCGTAAGCTCGTAATAATTTTCAAATAATTATTATTATTTATCGTGAATTTTCAATCATTAATATCGTATTTAAATGAATTAAATACCACATAATTCTTTTATCATTAATATTTATTTATTATCAAATATTAATGAAATACTCAATAATAATATTATAATATATTTATAATATATCAAAGTATTTTAATACTTTAAAATCACCTTTATATGATTTTTAAACAATTAAATTTATTGTTCGATAATTGCTTTTAATATTAAAATATTAATATTTTTATGACAAAATATCAAAAGTTATATTTTATAACTTAAAATATTTTTTATAACACTTAAATCTTTTTTATATGATTTTTAAATTATTTATTCTATTTTTCCATAATTTATTTAATATAGTTATTAAATAAAATAATTATCATTAATATTGATTAATTAATGAATTTCATCATAAAATATTAAAAGTCACTCAAAATAACTTAATATATTTTATTATACCATAAAATTATTTTTCATGTATTAAAATCATTTTTAAATCATTTATTTAATATTATAATTAAATAAATTAAATACCAATTATATTCCAAAAATATTAAATATTTATGAAATATACTCTAAATAATTAAAAACTATTTTTCAGACTTTAAAATAATTTTTCAAAATTTATTTTGTATTTTTAATAATTAAAAACTATTTTTTATCTATTTTAAATTAATTTTCAGAATATTCAGAAAATAATATAAATAAACCTGTTCTATATAGCTTTATATGACACTTTTTTCGTCGTCTTGTGGGTACAAGGGTCACGGTTTGACCGCTCTTATCTTTGAATCCAAAATGTTTCTGGTTCAGGTTAAGTATTGAACATGTAGTGTTTATGTAACACTACATGAAACAATCTTCATCTCGGTCATACAACAAACTAACAAGACGATATGTGCCTTAAAAATCATTGTCAGACAGTTTTTGGGTTTTCCCAGAAACCCAGCAATTCATCTCGGTACATTCTAGATCATTTTTATCTACGTTCCGGTCACGCTATTGGTGGTTTTATGGTTCACACTGGTAGTAGACATGACAAGGAACATTAATATAACCACACAGTACTTTAACAACAACAGATCCACAAGGTATGACACGGTCAAATCTTGTCAGAATACGTGTTCATACACTTTTCTGGAAATTCAAGAAATACAAAAATCAGTGCGAGTGGCCTACTTTGACCACTTGCTACGATTGATCTGTTGATTGTTTAAGAGTTATAAGGCCATGGATCTAGAGTACAAACAACAGGCTATAATCCAGATCCAACACATAATCAAAATACTAACATGACTGACAGATCAAAGAGCATAAAGATGTTGTCAGACGCTGAAAACGAATTTCTAGGTTACCCAGAATTCGCACGGTCAACGTCGATCAACGGGTTTTGACCGATTATATCTTCAAATCCAGACATCTAATGACTCGGATTTCTTTTGCAGAATACAGACCTCATACCAAGCTACATATTCCAACCTTAAAACAACAAAACTCAAAAACAGAAACGAATTTAAGGACATTGACATTTGGTTGTCAGGTCACGTTTTGTGTTCTTGGACAGATTTTGAAAAACACCATTTTTACCCACTTTGATGCTATGGATCCATGATAGATCATCATAGATCATCATGAAACATCTTCTAGCAAACATCTAAACACATAAACACTAACTCTATCCTAGCATACAAGATCAAAAATAAATTTAGGGTTTATACCTTCTTGATTTCAATCTTTGATTTAGCTCTCCAATCTGATCTTATGGTTTCTACTGGTTTTTTTAGGGACTGATACACTAGTCTAACTCGTCACTTTAGAGAGAGAAGGAGTTGGTGAGAGCTTGAGAACAATTGGCTTAGTTTTTATGAACTTTCTCTCTCCAAAATCAATATTTAATGCTTGATATATTGCTAGATCTGCAAATTTCGGCTGGTATAGCTTTTATTTAAGTCACATGGCTGATCTAGGTTGGTCACCAACCCCATATATTGGCAAGATTGCAAGAAACCTTTTTAATAATGCACTAAGGGCAAAAATGTCATTTGGAATTTTATTTTAATGGCATAATGGACATTATTCCAAATCCTTAGGGTTTAGGGTTTGGAAAACCTTAGGGTTTGAACCCTTAGGTTTTGCAATTTAGTTTCTAACATTTCCAATTTAGGTTTTTAAAAATAGAAATTTAATATTTCTAAATTATAATTAGGATTCTATAATTATAATTAAGATATCCTAATCATAAATTCAATCTTGTTAATTAGAATTACTATATCCTAATTAAAATTGCTAATTAAGCAATTAGGGTCAAAATGGTCATTAGGGTTTATAACCCGTAATTAGGATTTCTAAATAAAAACAATTTTTCTAAATTAGGTTTCGTAATTAGATTTGGGTTTTCTAATTATTTATATCTTTAAAATTAGGATTAATATTTCCTAATTAACATTAAAATTATTTAATTAACACTTAGGTTTTTCCTATTTATAATTTAGGCTTTCAAATCCATAAATTAGGGTTTGAAAACTTTTAAATTAGGGTTTACTAAATAATTAAGCTTTACCAAAATTAATATTACAATTAATAGCACTTAAGCAATATAATTATCATTTAAATTCCCAGATTAGGGTTTCTAATTTCTGAATTAGGGTTTCGGATTCCCGGAACTGAAGTTAGGGTTTCCGAACCGGTTTTAGGGTTTCTTTTTAATCGCTAGGGTTTTCTAACAGAACGTTGACGTTCTTAATATATAGTTAGGGTTTGTTACAGATATCGTTTATCTGGTCAACCCTTGACCCTTAACCACATACTGTACACATATACATAGAACATAAACGCTTATTCCCATAATCCTGAATAATTCACCTAAATCATTCACAGAATTTTGAAATCCTCAAAATTCTATCTTAAAAATATCGAACGCATACACTTATTTTCTGTCTAGGTTCTAAATCAATAAATTAAAAATTTTAAAATATTCAAATTTTATGGTTGTCACATTCACACCTTCTTCTAAAAATTTCATCCCCAAAATTTACCTTACACCTTACACCATACTGCTTACACCATTCACACATATCATCACAGGCTACCCATTATGCTGAGGGGTCATATAGACCATGAACACATAGTTTTAACGGTATTCATACCGCAAAACAATACATTACTTGGTATGTTTACAATCACGAAGAAGGTAAACTACCGTTATTAGTACTTTAGGTGATTAGCCTATCGTACTCTTACGTCATGCATAACGTATTAATCATGTCTACCGAATATTTACGCTACTTGATTGGATTATTTATCCAAACAACATAGTCCACCTCAGTCTTACAATAGGATTCCGCACCAAAACAATTTTGGTCGGTAAATTTCTTTCAATGAACACTTAGAGTTTTCATAAACATTAGTCTAGCTGAATCGAATATCATAGAATCATATCAATAATTCAATTCAATCGAATTATTTAGGTGTAGCCAAACCCCGTTGGCAAATTAAAATTTTTGAAAATATTTTTGAAAATGACGTCATGATGTCGTACTGTATTAACAGTCCGTTTGAGGATGTCGTCATTATATGACTTTGTCATAACACATCATACAATAGTGGAACAACGACTTTAGATCAAATTCACACTAAGTATTCCTGTATTTACAACTCCATCAACTTTTTATCATCTCTCGCACTGTGTTATATGGTACACGAAAGTGATAAATAAAATATATTTTGATATTTTAAATCGTTTATATCTAGCTAAAATAAGTAGCATAGACTATACTTTAAACCGTTTCAAAAATAATTACGAGTCTACATATATATATATATATATATATATATATATATATTTAAAGCACATAGTGCATATTTAGCTTGATGTCAAAATTTCGAAGTCTAGCATAGCTAGGAGTTTTGGAAAACTTATGTCTCCACTAATAATCATTTGCTTAACAATCTATCTGTTCCTATTCTCTTTAATACTCCATTTACACACAACTATTCCCAGTTCGTCAAACCACACTTATGAGTTCATTTACTTGCCACAATCATATGAGTTTAAGAACTTTCCTAGACAGACCTTTGGCGTCCATTCGCTGAGGGGTTCATAAACATTTCATATAACTATGAATCAAGAATGTCACATAAGTATGAGTTTTAAAAACTCGTACTTAACCTTATATTCTCTACCTATAACCTATCTATTTGTTATACACATAAGAAAGGAATCACCCTCTTAATATGCCTATAACAAATAGCGCGACATAAACATTTCAATGATTATCATTGCCAGAACTAAGTAGTTTTTACACCAAGTACAATTCCCCGCCCACACAAGGAATCATACAACTCAGCTGCTGACACAAGTCCTCAATTAAAATCCCCACCTAATCTTAACTCCATTCTCAATACGAATTTCATTCAATCCGTATTCATAATCCTTTCCTGAATCTGTACCAATTCATAGTACAACTGACACCCAGCACTCTTGCTGTAAACTTTTCAATCATTCACTTGATCCTTCTTCATACTATAACCTTATCCGATCACGGGGTGATCTCATCGTATATATTACGATTCATTTCTATGCCTTAATCGTTTTGTTTTAGGATCTTCTATCACTTTGCTTTAGTCTTTTAGACTCTATCTATTCATCACTATTGTTCAACTTTATTATCAGATTTAGGGAACTCTGTATCTTTTATAACCCGCCGAGATTCGTCTTTGAATCATACCGACCAACTAACTCTATGTGAGTTAGTACTTATCCTAATCACTGCGGTTATTAGTCTTAGGTATTCCTACCTAAGGTTCATAACCTACAACTTTGATATCAAATGTGACGGCCCCCGAATCCGAGGTCCCGAATCACCGCGGATCCGGTTCGATCATTCTATCACTATTACTATATTTGCGGAAGATATAAACATAAATTGTTTATACATTAAACTTACACACTTTTCTCCAAGGTCAAGTAACATTAACTTAATACACAATACATAGATTCCTAATATTAGAATAATATCATCACAATATAATACTATTATATATATAGATATACATAGAATAACCTAATCACATAACACATAACACGTAACCCTATTAATCTATAACACATATAAGACTCGGTGATCAAGTCAAACTATTGCGATGCAGTTGAAACCACACCTAATAATTTTATCATCCCGACTATACCTAGTGACAATACTCGAGTTTAAGTTCAATAAAACTCGCTTAAACACTTAACCATTATCCGAGATAATTTATTATCGACAAAATATTTTAAGTAGCTACGTAATAATTTTCAAATAATTATTATTATTTATCGTGAATTTTCAATCATTAATATCGTATTTAAATGAATTAAATACCACATAATTCCTTTATCATTAATATTTATTTATTATCAAATATTAATGAAATACTCAACATAATATTATAATATATTTATAATATATCAAAGTATTTTAATACTTTAAAATCACCTTTATATGATTTTTAAAAAATTAAATTTATTGTTCTATAATTGCTTTTAATATTAAAATATTAATATTTTTATGACAAAATATCAAAAGTTATATTTTATAACTTAAAATATTTTATATAGCACTTAAATCTTTTTCATATAATTTTTAAATCATTTATTCTATTTTTCCATAATTTATTTAATATAGTTATTAAATAAATTAATTATCATTAATATTGATTAATTAATGAATTTCATCATAAAATATTAAAAGTCACTCAAAATAACTTAATATATTTTATTATACCATAAAATTATTTTTCATGTATTAAAATCATTTTTAAATCATTTATTTAATATTATAATTAAATAAATTAAATACCAATTATATTCCAAAAATATTAAATATTTATGAAATATACTCTAAATAATTAAAACTATTTTTCGGACTTTAAAAATAATTTTTCAAAATTTATTTTGTATTTTAATAATTAAAAACTATTTTTTATCTATTTTAAATTAATTTCAGAATATTCAGAAAATAAAATAAATAAACCCGTTGCTATAGCATATAGCGACACTTGCCTGTCGTCTTAGGGTGCAAGGGTCACGGTTTGACCGCTCTTATCTTCGAATCCAAAATGTTTCTGGTTCAGGTTAAGTATTGATCATGTAGTGTTTATGAAACACTACATGAAACAACCTTCATCTCGGTCATACAACAAACTAACAAGACAATATATGCCTTAAAAATCATTGTCAGACAGTTTTTGGGTTTTCCTGTAAACCCAAAGAATTCATCTCGGTACATTCTGTCATTTTTATCTACGTTCGGTCCACGCTTATTGGTGGTTTTATGGTTCACAATCGGTAAGAGACATGACAAGGAACATTATTATAACCACACACGTAGCTTTAACAATAATGAGATCCACAAGGTATGACACGGTGAACCTTGTCGAATACGTGTTCATACACTTTTCCGAAATTCAAGAAATACAAAAATCATGGCAGTGGCCTACTTTGACCACTTGCTACGATTGATCTGTTGATTGTTTAAGAGTTATAAGGCCATGGATCTAAATTACAAACAACAGGCTATAATCCAGATCCAACACATAATCAAAACACTAACATGACTGGCAGATCAAAGAGCATAAAGATGTTGTCAGTGAAAGTAGTATGCACACAAGCCAATCATGTTTGATGATAAAGCATATACTTTGTAACAATCTTATTCATTTATTAATAAAAAGTATTAATTTATTAAAGGCTTTTAATTATCTACATGATGCTGTTTTATAATATGTGGTAAACCCATAGTTTTAAGCAATGCTTTTAGAATAATGATGATGATCATTCTAATGAGATCTAAATTCTTAGAAAGCTTAAAACTAAAATAGTTTCCAATCATTGGATTACTAAATTGGGGATTAGTGAATCCGAATTGATTGGTACATACGTTGCTTGCTCATTGGATGAGGATGATTGATCTCATGATCATTTGTGTGGAGACACTAAAGCAAGTATGTAGGTGCTTATTAGAGAATAAGTTCACTTGAACGTTGGCTCGCTAAGGAATACCTAATGGAGTTTTACTTGCTCATCAATAGGAATTCTGTAGTGATAGTAGTCTAAGTGATCCTTGGACTTGAGATCATCATAGTATCTTGTGTATGATGAGTTATACTTTGACTTATTCCTTAAGACCCTTAGGGTATATCAAAGGGTATGCTTGGGTATAATAAGTTGTATACGGAGATAATGTATGATCAATAAAGAATCTACCACTTCTAATAAAAGAAGAGAATGTCCTATGTGATTCGATAAATGACAACCCAAAGAGTCCTTGGCGGCGGCGAATGAAATTAGAAAGGAGTTTCTAATTTGCATTATTTGAGTTGTGCATTTAAGGATCGAAATACATATAATTAAATAAAATAAGACTTGACAAAGAATTCCATGTCTTATATTTAATTGGGACATTGTATGGTGGAAGGATTGAATTGTACGGTAACTATTTACTCAAAGGTTCTTTTATGATTAATGTTGAAATCTATATTATCTGGAAAATCGTTGATCGCTAGGGAGGCTTATCCCTATTGTAGAATAAATATTATTTATTTAAATAAATTAATTGTTTAATTTATTTATTTAAATAAGATTAGAATTGTTCTAATTGATTTATTCACAACCGGTTTAATATGGAGAACCTAAAGGGTCACACCATAAAAGAAAGAATAATTATTTAAGAAGTTAATGGTAATCATAATAATATGTTAAGTATATTTAATTTAATCTATGGTGATAGAATAAATTAAATAGCTTAATATTTATTATTTAATATTTTAGAAATATTAAATATAAATTAATAAGAGGAGCCTTATTAATATTATTACAATTATTATTATTTTAATTTCTAAAAGAGTTTAGGAATTAATTTAATATAAGTACTCTCATTTATTCCTAATAGATTAGGAGGAAAAATTAATTAAAGGAGTTTAATTAATTATCCCTAATAAGATTAGGGGAGCCCATTTAATTAAAAGAGTTTAATTAAAAATACCTTATTTTAATAGGGCTACTTGATATCTTTATAAGAGAAGTCTTATATCGATATCAATGATACGCAATTCCAAAAGTCGAGAGTACGCCTTTTTCATGTAGATAGAAAAACTAGGGTTGAGCCAATATCCCTCTTCTTGAATCATTATTATTCCTTGGTGGATCACCTCTAGAGGCCATACACTTGGGTGGCTTACATCGATCAAAGGAAGGAACCAAACCCGGTGGATTCAAGGAGATCATGAGAAGTAGGAGGTGAACTGCACTGAGGAGGAAGCTCGTTTACAAGGGTATGATTTCATAATTTCTTATTCTTCGCTTAATTAATAATTGTGCATAAAGGGTGATCCGGGTATATGGTTTGTAAAATTTTTAAACTTTGATTTTTACACGCTTCGCACTTTTTTATGCAATTTGATTCAAGGTTTTGAATATTACAAACTTAATGAAATGGTATCGAGCCAAACCTTTATGCGAATTATTAATTGTTTTAATTTGATATGTATATTGATATGTGTTTAGAACAATTTTTTTGGGCATAATTTTGTTATGTAAAATTTATTATATAAAAAAAAAAAAGAAAAAAAAAAGAAAAGAAATGAGGCCGAAATCGATTTTCTGAAAGCTGTTAGTCACAAGCCTTTTCGGTTGTTCCTATATGCTTCCACGGTTTGGTACATGATTCATGTACTTTATATAAGTACATATTATATAAGTACTTTATATTGACAGCCTTTATATTTGATTGCTTTTGGTTTGTGGATTAACATATATAACCTGCCACACATTTTTTTTTTAAAAAAAACAAGACAAGGGAAATCATATTCAGGAAATCATATTCATGGTCATATTCATGAAAACGTGGCCTCACGCAAATCCAAGGAAGTAACAGGATTTTTTTTTTTTATATGGCCGAATGAATCTTGGTCATTTTTTTTAAAGGCCACGGTTAGCTTATTATGCATGAAAATCAAAGAGTTTAATTACCTATACTATATATATAATATATATGTATTACCGTAATATATATATATATATATATATATATATATAAAATATGGTTTATAATTATTTTATTATGAAAATAAAAAGTTTATTTTAATCTTAAAATAATAAATTTATTTTAATCTTAAAATAAAAGTTTATTTTAATTTTAAAATAAAATTTCATGCTAACTAATTAGAGTTGGAATTGGATTCCATAATAACTAATTAGAGTTAAAATTGAATTTCATCTTTCCTTAAATAAAGGAGTTTATTTAGATATGAAATAAGATTTCATATTATTCAAAATAAAAGAGTCTATTTGTGAATAGAAAAAAGATCCTAATTTCCTTAAATAAAGGAGTTTATTTAGATATGAAATAAGATTTCATATTATTCAAAATAAAAGAGTTTATTTGTGAATAGGAAAAAGAATCCCAATTTCCTTAAATAAAGGAGTTTATTTAGATATGAAATAAGATTTCATATTATTCAAAATAAAGGAGTTTATTTGTGAATAGGAAAGAAAATCCGTGGTTCCTTTAATAAAGAAGTTTTTTTTACATGGAATTGGATTCCATAATTAATTAAAATAAAGGAGTTTATTTTGATTAAAGATTTTGATTAAAATAAAATAGTTTATTTTATTCAAAATTGGATAAATTAAAATAAAATAGTTTTATTTTGATTTAAATTTGGATTAAAATAAAGGAGTTTATTTTGATTCAAAATTAGATTTTATACTAACTAAATTTGCCCATTAAATGATATCAATATATATATTAAATGTTTATTATTCATAAGATGAATGTTATTTATTGATGCATATGATGATGTGTATGATAATAAATGGGATTGATTATGGACTATCGAATTAATGTGATTGGATTTTATTTTAGTTGGATGCGAGAATGTATGGGTTTTATTAAATGGGGTCTCATAGACCTCGTCTTCTCTAATTTTTCTTAATGTAAATTCTATCTCCTCCTATGTATTTCCCTCGATTGCGATCAAGGTTTCTATTTATTTTAAATAGTTTTGTAATAGGAATAGTTAGAATTATTTTGAAGAATTGGAGATCAAGGACAAGAAGCGCATGAAGATCCGTTTGTAATGGAGCCCGGTTTTAAATGTAATAGTTATATTTAAATATTATTTCTTGCACCCATAGGGCCTGACCTTTTGGTTCACTTGGTGGCTCTAGTGAACCAAACTAGAATAAAAGTCCATAATTAATCCGGTAGAATATAGTATTCTATATGTGCATGCTTATACTATATATATTATATATTATGCAAACATGCTTCGCATGTTCATTAATATAACGCGTATTTTATATATATATGCAGCATGCTGTGCTAAACAAGATGAGACAAATTAATAACAAACCCCTCAATTTTTATATTAAGTCCTAAGCGTTCAAAGATATTTTGGAATATCGAACGTCGCCTTCTAGCATGATAAAATTAATAGAGTATTAAATATTTAATATGAGTTTGTTGTGTCACCACAAGGCAAGTATTAAGTATTTAAGATGTTAATTTATCACATTTGATGCTTATAAAGAAAATTGAACAATATTGTTTTGTTGTGTCACCACAAGGATGATATTTTTCTTTTTGAATATATGGAGTGCTAGGTCGGACTTAACTTGGATAATTTTGATTTGGATGTGCCACCACTTGATCAAAATAATCTAAGAGGCAAAAGAAAAGGAGTTGCATAGTTGATGTAATTGACAAAAGTTGTCTACCTATTTATTTATATATAGTTTGTTGTGTCACCACAAGGCTATATACATTTGAAATGGGATCCTTATTCTCACTAGCGCAGATCTTTAATTAGATTTTGCTTTAACTATATATATATTGAGGGTAATATAGTTTGAAGAAAATAGTGGGAGATACCAATTTAAAACAAGACCTAATTTATTTTGGTAATTAATAAAAGAATGTATGTTAAAATGTTGTTAATTACAAATTCATTTACGAGAATTTTACAATGTTTAAAATTACTATCACCGCAAAGCATATTAGATGCTAAATTAATCGTAATCAATTAAGCGGATTGGTTAAGGAATTTGAGAATAGTTCTCATAGTGAAAAGTTATCTTATGTCCTTAATACGCCTATCCCTTGCAATGGTTGCGTATAATGCCTCTGAGGAAGAGATTGCTACTTTTAGAAAGTGGCAAGATGATGCACAGATTGGCTTCGATGCATCATGCTCGCATCCATAAGTAACAAGCTTCAGCGTCAGCATGAAACTATGGATGCTCTTACTATATTTCTGCACATCAAGTAGTTGATGGTGAGGAAAGTAAGACTGATAGATATCAGATATCTAAGGAGCTCTTCCAATCAAGAATGGCCAATGGCACTATAGTACAGACAAAAAGTTCTTAAAATAATCAATTTGATTGATCAATTAGGACAACTGGTTTTGTCATGGATGGAGAGTTGAGCCAAGATTTGATCTTGCACTCACTCCCGGACTCCTTTCACAATTGTTGTGAATTTTTCATATAAACAAGCTAGATATCAGCTTTGCTGATTTGCTTAACATGTTGAAAAATGTTGAGAGTCACTTTCCAACCAAGAAAGACCATGTCTTCTTCGGTAGGGGCCAAAGGATCTTCCGAAAAGAAGAACGATTCAAAGAAGGTAAATGAAAAGGCGTAAACAAAGGATAATAAGAACAAAATCGATACGGATAGCAAAGGAGCTTGCTTCCACCGCAATAAGCTCGACACCGGAAAGAAACTGCGAGAAGCATCTTGCAAAGGCTAACCAAAGAAGCTTAGTGAAGTTTCAGTTACAATACAGTTTTTGTTCATGATTGAAATAAATTTTTCTTTAAGTAAAGGTTCTACTTGGGTATTGGATACCAACTTTGGTTATCATAAATATAGATTTATGAAAGGACCAAACAGAAGTAGAAAGCTAAACAAATATAAGCAATCCTATGTGTGGAAAATGAAGCAAATGTTGTTGCATTAGCCATAGGAACTTATAATTTAGCAATCCCTACGAGCAAATCTATTAAGTCAATAAGTTGTTATTGTATTCCAGTTCTTGTTAGAAATATTATTTCTATTTTATTGTTGGACAATAAAATTTTTGGTATTATAATTAAGAACAATTGTTGTTCTATTTATAATAATAATGTTTTATAGAATCGAATATTACTTAATGGATTTTGTATACTGACTTACGTGAAAAATATATTTTGCAAATTGAACAAACTAGTATAAGAAAAGGAGATGATCATTCAAAGAGTTGAATGTGTGTATTTGCTGAAATACAAGTGTGAATTATTTGAAAGGTTCAAAGAATTCAAAAGTGAAACAAATTGGCAAAGTATTAAGATTCTTTGATTAGATCAAGGAATAAATACTTGAGCAATAAGTTTCTAGATCATCTCAAATGGTTTTCTAATAATGGACGCCTCCTGATACGTAATAATTGATTGATGTATCTGAAAGGAAAAATTGTACCTTGTTGGACATGGTACGGTCCATAATGATTTTACCGATATTCTAGTATCCTTCTAGGATCATGTCCTAGAAATGGCTGCATATCTACGAAAAGGTAACCTCAAAAATCCGGCCCCAAGACTCTATAAAAGTTATGGACAGGGAGGATTCCTAATCTTAAGTATGTTAAGATAAGGGGTTGTCCAACTTATGTGAAACGGTTTCAAAGGATAAGCTTGGGACAAGATTTGACAAATACAGATTTGTGGGACATCCTAAAGTAAGTTTAGGGTAAATGTTCTATAATCCAACTTAGCAAAAGGTGTTTATTGCGAAACACGCTTCCTTCTAAGATAAATGTGTTTATCATTAAAAGGGGCTAGTGGGAGGATAATAGATCTTGAAGAGTTCAAGAACCACAAAACACTATAAGTCAAATAAGAGGAACCTATAGATAGACTTTTGTTGTACCACAACCAATCATAAATCCGAATAATCTCAAGATACCTAGAGGTATGGATTCATCATGGATGATGATGATGAGGTACGATCATAGAAGATGATGATCCAGAGTTACATACGATGAGGTAAGAGTTCTAGTGTGTACAAAAGGGTCAGTGGGAGCGTCGTGAAATTTCTAGTATTATATGTTGATATACTACGGATAAGGAATAACATACCAATACTACAATCAGTAAAGATAAAGTTGTCTAAACATTCCTCCATGAATGATTTAGAAGAGTATCTTAATTGGGGATGCAAATCTATATAGATAGATTTAAAAGGATGCTCAACTTAACCCAAGGAACGTATATTCATTTGATGCTAAAGTCGTTTAGCATGGCAAACTCCAAGAGATGTCTCATGTCGATGAGCTATGGAGTGTATCTCTCTTAATAGTCCCCACAGACTCCTGAAAAGAGAGGTTGCATGAGTAACAATCATGCATGCAATGAAATGTACGAGACCTGATGTTGATCAGTCATATTATGGAGAAGTTCACTATGAGTCAGTGAAAAACATCTTTAAGTTCTTAACCGACACTAAGGATGTGATCATATTCATGGTGGGTCTAAATTAAAACTAGAGGGCTTAATGTACTCAAGTTTTTCGATGCACTAAGATGATGTAAAAATCCACTTTAAGGTAAAGGGTTAACTTGAATAAAGGTGCGTTGAATTGAAAGGTTCCAAACAAAAAAGAGTTCTTTGGTTTAGTGATAAAGACAAAGTATATAGCTATAAATGAAGCTTAGTTGAGTTGATTGTTTGGATTAAAAGTTCATTCTGTAACTAGGAATAGTTCCTAAGTCTCATCTTGGATCTAAACATGTGTTGTGGCACTTTCATTTGATTATTAGAATCATTGAAAGATGGGAAATCACTATAGAGATAGTGGACTCTCATGAACAACATTACATATCCATTAATTAAAGCTTATCCAACAAAACAGGATAATCGCCACTTAGAGAAGAAGAGTATGAGATACCATGATGCGATTGGCTTTAGTGCAAGTGGGAGATTGAAAGTAGTATGTACACAAGCCAATCATGTTTGATGATAAAGCATATACTTTGTAACAATCTTATTCATTTATTAATAAAAGTATTAATTTATTAAAGGCTTTTAATTATCTACATGATCTTTGTTTTTATAATATGTGATAAACCCATAGTTTTAAGCAATGCTTTTAGAATAATGATGATGATCATTCTAATGAGATCTAAATTCTTAGAAAGCTTAAAACTAAAATAGTTCCCAATCATTGGATTACTAAATTGGGGATTAGTGAATCCGGATAGATTGGTACATCGTTGCTTGCTCATCGTTGGATGAGGATGATTGATCTCATGATCATTTGTGTGGAGACACTAAAGCAAGTATGTAGGTGCTTATTAGAGAATAAGTTCACCGAACGCGTGGCTTGCTAAGAAATACCTAATGGAGTTTTACTTTCCGTCAATAGAATTCACAGTAGTGATAGTAGTACAAGTGATCCTTGGACTTGAGATCATAATAGTATCTTGTGTATGATGAGTTATACTTTGACTTATTCCTTAAGACCCTTAGGGTATATCAAAGGTATGCTTGGGTATAATAAGTTGTACATGGAGATAATGTATGATCAATAAAGAATCTACCACTTCTAATAAAAGAAGAGAAATGTCCTATGTGATTCGATAAATGACAACCCAAGAGTCCTTGGCGAAGCGAAATGAAATTAGAAAGGAGTTTCTAATTTGCATTATTTGGAGTTGTGCATTTAAGGATCGAAATACATATAATTAAATAAAATAAGACTTGACATGAATTACTATGTCTTATATTTAATTGGGACATTGTATGGTGGAAGGATTGAATTGTACACGAACTATTTACTCAAAGGTTCTTTTATGATTAATGTTGAAATCTATATTATCCGGAAAGTCGTTGATTCATGGGAGGCTTATCCCTATTGTAGAATAAATATTATTTATTTAAATAAATTAATTGTTTAATTTATTTATTTAAATAAGATTAAATTGTTCTAATTGATTTATTCACAACCAGCTTTAATATGGAGAACCTAAAGGGTCACACCATAAAAGGAAGAATAATTATTTAAGAAGTTAATGGCATAATCGTAATAATATGTTAAGTATATTTAATTTAATCTATGGTGATAGAATAAATTAAATAGCTTAATATTTATTATTTAATATTTTAGAAATATTAAATATAAATTAATAAGAGGAGTCTTATTAATATTATTACAATTATTATTATTTTAATTTCTAAAAGAGTTTAGGAATTAATTTAATATAAGTACTCTCATTTATTCCTAATAGGATTAGGAGGAAAATTAATTAATGGAGTTTAATTAATTATCCCTAATAAGATTAGGGAGCCCATTTAATTAAAAGAGTTTAATTAAAAATACCTTATTTTAATAGGGTTACTTGATATCTTTATAAGAGAAGTCTTATATCAGATATCAATGATACGCAATTCCAAAAGTTGGAGAGTACGCCCTTTTTCTATAGAGATAGGAAAAACTAGGGTTGAGCCAATATCTCTTCTTCTTGAATCATTATTATTCCTTGGTGGATCACCTCTAGAGGCCATACACTTGGGTGGCTTACATTGATCAAAGGAAGGAACCAAACCCGGTGGATTCAAGGAGATCGCGAGAAGTAAGAGGTGAACTCGCATTCGAGGAAGCTCGTTTACAAGGGTATGATTTCATAATTTCTTATTCTTCGTTTAATTAATAATTGTGCATAAAGGGTGATCCGGGTATATGGTTTGTAAAATTTTTAAACTCGATTTTTACATCGCTTCCGCACTTTTTATGCAATTTGATTTATGTTCTTGAATATTACAAACTTAATCAATGACGAAAAATGAATTTCGGGTTACCCAAATTACCGACTAACGCTTCGGTCAATCTGGTTTTGATGATTATATCTTCAAATCCAAACATCTAATGACTCAATTTCTTTTGCGAATCACGGACCTCATACCAAGCTACATATTCTAACCTTAAAACAACAAAACTCAAAAATGTAAACGAATCTAAGGACATTGACATTTGGTTTGTCGTGTCAATGCGTTTGTGTTCTTGGATGATTTTGAAAAACACCATTTTACCCACTTTGATGCATGGATCCATGATAGATCATCATAGATCATCATGAAACATCTTCTAGCAAACATCTAAACACATAAGCACTAACTCTATCCTAGCAAACAAGATCAAAAATAAATTTAGGGTTTATACCTTCTTGATTTCAATCTTTGATTTAGCTCTCCAATCTGATCTTATGGTTTCTCTTCGGTCGCTTTAGGGATCGATACACTAGTCTAACTCGTCACTTTAGAGAGAGAAGGAGTTGGTGAGAGCTTGAGAGCAATTGGCTTAGTTTTTATGAACTTTCTCTCTCCAAAATCAATATATAATGCTTGATATATTGCTAGATTTGCAAATTTCGGCTGGTATAGCTTTTATTTAAGTCACATGGCTGATCTAGGTTGGTCACCAACCCCATATATTGGCAAGATTGCAAGCAACCTTATTAATAATGCACTAAGGGCAAAAATATCATTTGGAATTTTATTTTAATGGCATAATGGACATTGTCCCAAATCCTTAGGGTTTAGGGTTTGGAAAACCTTAGGGTTTGAACCCTTAGGTTTTGCAATTTAGTTTCTGACATTTCCAATTTAGGTTTTTAAAAATAGAAATTTAATATTTCTAAATTATAATTAGGATTCTATAATTATAATTAAGATTTCCTAATCATAAATTCAATCTTGTTAATTAGAATTACTATATCCTAATTAAAATTGCTAATTAAGCAATTAGGGTCAAAATGGTCATTAGGGTTTATAACCCGTAATTAGGATTTCTAAATAAAAAATAATTTTTCTAAATTTGATTTAAGTAATTAGATTAGGGTTTTCTAATTACTTACATCTTTAAAATTAGGATTAATATTTCCTAATTAACATTAAAATTATTTAATTAACACTTAGGTTTTTCCTATTTATAATTTAGGGTTTCAAATCCATAAATTAGGGTTTGAAAACTTTGAAATTAGGGTTTGCTAAATAATTAAGCTTTACCCTAATTAATATTACAATTAATAGTACTTAAGCAATATAATTATCATTTAAATTCCCAGATTAGGGTTTCTAATTTCTGAATTAGGGTTTGATTCCTAACCTGAAGTTACTGATTTCAAAATCGATTTTAGGTTTCTTGTTAATCGCTAGGGTTTCTAATGAACGTTGACGTTTTTATATATATAGTTAGGGTTTATTACGATATCGCTTTATCCGGTCAACCTCGACCCTTAACCACATAATCGCATACACATATACACGTAACATAAACGCTTATTCCTTAATCTCTAATAATTCACCTAAATCCTTCGCAGAATTTTGAAATCCTCAAAATTCTTTCTTAAAAATATCGAACGCATACACTTATTTTTAGTCTAGGTTCTAATATTGATCCTTAAATCAATAAATTAAAATTTTAAAAATATTCAAATTCTCGGGTTGTCACAATTATTCTTGAATTTTACTCCACAAAGCAGTATCATGTTGACAATTTGGACATTATTGAATTCTGGATAAATTAAGTTATAAATCTTTAAAAATTTATCCTTTATTTTCTTTTAATTGAATTCTTATATCATTGTCATCATCCTCATGCTTATATTGTGATAAAAGTCATCTGTGGCTTACGTGCATAGATGTATTATTGATTGGTATGATTATGACCAATGATTATTCGGTATAATCATGACCGTAATGTTACAAATGATGTTGTAAAAATCTTCATTTGCCTGTAGTGCATTGATGGAAAGTTATTGGTATGATTATTTTAAAACCCCAACTTTTTGAATAAAGATGAATTTTCTATAAATATTATTTTTGAATATTATGGAATGAAATTGATATAATAGTTGTGGGTAATATTTATAAATTTTGCAAAGTACGCAAGTTGTTATATAATATTCGATTGGTTGGGGAATATTCGTTTTAACAGGGAATAATAGTACAACGGCTCAATCATTGGTGCACCCCACAACGGAATTATTGTCGCATTGAGAAAACGACAAAAATACTTTATGAAAATAACGGTATTGATAGTTTTACCGTTAACTGTTGAAACACCCGGTGTTAAAAGTACAGTAATACGCGTGGTTGCATAGTA
Organism: Panax quinquefolius; assembly: GCA_020205615.1. NCBI lineage: Eukaryota > Viridiplantae > Streptophyta > Magnoliopsida > Apiales > Araliaceae > Panax > Panax quinquefolius. Next base: position 43,169,385 of record CM035164.1, read on the forward strand.
GCACACGGTATTGATTATTGATGCTTACGTGAGAAGTCACATAGTTTTGTTCAATTATTGCTATAGTAGTTGTTGCATAGTATCTCACGTTATTTGATTCAATTATTGTCGATATATGATATATTATTAAATCAATAATTTAAATGACAGAGTTATTAATATTATAAATTGCAATATTAACGATGTCTAGAGGTTCTGCCAATGAGAAGTTTGGTCATCTAATTGCGTGCCAATAGGGAGAAATCCTTATTGGAAAGCCCCCTCTTTCCTGGGAACGACCTGGTCGATTAATATTGTGAATTATAATAAAGATGATAAATGTTGTTAAAATTATTAAGGTGATTTTTATGAAGTTTTTCTTATTTTATGGACCCCTATTTACCCATTTTTCCAAATATTCTAAAAACCGTAAAAGATGATTCATAGATATATATATATATATATATATATATATATATATATATATGTGTAATGGGTTTTGATGGAAAAATAGTGGAATGAGTATTAGTATTATACAAAGTGTCCGGAAGATTTTGGTGGGTGGTGGGAAGTATTATATATATATATATATATATATATATATTTATTTTAATTGATTGCATTCATTTATAATTTCAATTAACCCACTTGTTATATATATGCTTTTATCCGTAAGTCTTGAATTATTTCATCCAAATCCTTACATGTTGCCTTTTCCATTTTCTATAAATAAAGCTCATTCCTTCATTATTTTCTTACTTAATTCTATCAAACTCTAGAGAGAAAAAATTATAGAGAAAAAAAGAAAAGATGTATGCTACTTAACAACTCTTATATTCGGTTCTTTTTTACTAGAAAGGTGTTATTCTTTCTTATTCATGAAGAGAACTGTTGTTATCCCATTTCTTATTATTCTGTTGAATAACTCAGATACGCTGGATCACCCTATACTTGGTAACATTCTTCTATTATTCCGCTTTTATTATTATGTTGAATATCCTCGTCATGCACAAGCGTTTTACATCGAACTCGATTCCGCCTTTTATTATTTTGTTGGAATATCCTGCATCATGGGTTTTACGCCGGACTGATTCCGCCTTTTATTATTATTCTGTTAAATATCCTCGCTCATGCGCTTTTACGCCGGACCGATTCTCGCCCTTATTAGTATTCTCGTTGAATAACTCGCCTATGCTGGCATCGCATACATGGTGATTTTTGTTGTTATTCCATTCTTTATTATTCGCTGAACTTCCCAGCTTGCAAGTAATTTCGCCCGACCGTTCCGTTATTATATTATTCGTTGAATAACTCGTCTATGCTAAGTACCGCATGCATGGTGATTTCTTTTTGTTATTCCATTCTCTATTATACTCAAATGGTTAAAGTTTAGACTTCTATACTCCATGAAATTAGTGGAATATTCTCGATATTTAAGCTTCATCCAAAGATCTTTTCATGGAAATATTCTTCCGAGCATTCTTGAATTTTACTCTACAAAGTAAAGATCATGTCGACAATTTGACGTTATTGGTTCCTCGGATAAATTAATTCTTGAACTTGTTTTATTGAATTCTTATATCATTGTCATCATCCTCATATTTATATTTTTTTGAAAGTCATCCGTGGCCTCAGTAGTGCATGATGGACTTGGTATGATTATGACCACTGTGATTATTCTTGTAATAATCATAACCGTAATGTTACAAATGATGTGGTAAAAAGTCCTCATCGGCCCGTAGTGCATCGATGGACAGTTGTTGGCATGATCATGACCATTAATGAATACACAAATATTCTCGGCCCGTAGTGTATGGATAATTGTGGTCGTGATACTAAAGAATATCCTCGGCCAGAAAAGTGTGGGTGATTCAATGATGTGGAATATTTATTGTCGAGTCTCAAATGATAATAAAGATGAAAAACCTTTTAAATCATAAAAGATAGTAGATTTTATTTTCTACTTGACTTTTTTAATGGATCGCTTGTTCCACCGCAGCTTAAACTTGATGTCTATTATATTTTATCGCTTAACATTGTTGGAGACTAATGATAATTTATTCTCGCATTATCTTAGTCATAATATTTCTTATCGGGCTAGTTGAGCTCACCCTTTCTTTCACCGTTTCTCAGAAATGAGAATATAGTCGGGACGAGCCTGGGAACCCGAGTAATGGTCCGAGGATAGCATTAGTAGTCCCTCACTATTCTGTGAAATAGTGTGATAATAATTGTAATGAGGACTCCTTTTGAGTTTGTCTAATCTCTAGTAGATAATATTTGTATTCAAACTCACGCTTTTATGTTTTGTCGTATTGTACACGCATAAATAGATTAGTAAGTTGTATTTGAATTCATCACGATCCGGGCACCCAAGATGGGTGATGTATACCTAATTTTGGGGGCGCCACGCTTGGTATCAAAGCTTAGGGATATGATCCTCGCTAAGATGTGAGACTAGAACTAGGAGGGGAGAGACGGGGAATTCTTTCGCTAGTATGACCTACCTAACTTTATTTGGTATTTAATTGGCTCACAAAGTATATGGATAATATGTTATATGTTAATGAACCTTTGTTTTGTGGCAAGATTCTAAAAATGACATCCGAGAATGTTGAAAATAGCAATGGAGCACAAGAGACCGCTGAGTCTCCACATATCAATAATCGTGAGAATGTGCATCGTGAAGGCGCAAATCTCATGCAAACAACAACACCGACCAAATGATGAATGATGGATCGTTCGAGGCTTTATGCAATTCATGCAACATCAAAGCAGAGCGCTCCTCGTCAAAAATGTAGGTGGAAACACCGAAACTTCTGACCGGCCACCGCTAAATGCTTCAAGGAGCCGGGACCACCGGAGTTTATAGGAGAGCCAAAACCACTTAAGGCTAAGCATGGATAAAGCAGATCACCAAGATATTTGATGTCTTGGGATGCTCCAAGGAGCAAAGGTTCCTTCTTCCACCTTCATGTTATGGTGAAGAGGCGACACTAGTGGGAATCAGAAACGACTCACACCGACGCACTCAAGATGTCTTGGGAGAAGTTCCAAGAGCTATTCAACGACAAGTACTTTCCCGAGAGTATTCGCCACATGAAAGAAGTGGAGTTTATCAAATTGGAACAAAACAATATGACCGTGTCGCAAACACGAGGCTAAATTTGCGAGTTATCCCGCTTGCATCCCATTTGGTCGATAATGAGGAGCGAATGACGCGAATGTTTTTAAGAGGTTTGAAACCCAGAGATACGCCAATATCTTATTTCTCATAAACCGTGTTTACACTCGATGTTGTAAATAGGGCTCAATTATTGAGCGCGAGAACGAGTCAACGTAACTAAGAGAAAGCAAATTAAAAAAGATGAAAATACCAAAGGTATCACCATCGAAACTATGACAACAAACGTGGAGGGAATCAACATGCCGTAAATGGTAACCACTTCTATGGTAATCATGGCCAAGACAAGAAAAATGGACATTTCAAGAAGAGGAGATTCAACAATGATGGAAAGACGTCAAAGACCAAAGACCCATTGTTAAGGAAGGAGAACGACCACCTATCATATGCTTCAAATGCGAGGAGAGGGACACATCACCCAAACCGCGCGATGCCATCCAAAGCATGTTATAATTGTGGAAGAGAAGGTCACCTAGCCCAATTTTGTCGCTCACCAAGGCAAGTTCAACTAGGATGGAGGCACCAAAGGTCATCCCCTGTAAAAGTCAAAGCCAAGAGTGTAAGGGAGAGCGTTTGTAGTGACCTCCCGTAAAGCAAGGAACCCAAATGAGGTCATCACGTAAAAGCTTATCATAAACTCTAGCTAAGTCTATACCTTATTTGATACCGGCTCTACCCATTCTTTTATTTCTCCTACTTGCGCCAACGCTTAAATTTGACTCGAGAAATTAGACTTTGACTTATCTCGTGGAAACTCCGTTGGGAGAAACCTTCATTACATCCACTTTTATAAGTCTTGTTTGGTTCAAGTTGGTACCTACACATTACCTCGTCGATCTTATTTCATTAAAAATACTTGCATTTGATGTAATTCTAGGGATTGATCGTTAAATATTCATCATGCAAAAATTGATTGTTTTCGTAAGGTTGTTAGCTTTCATATTCCTAATCAACCTATTATGCTAATTCAAACAACCAAACCATTAAAATCAATCACCGCTCATCTCAAGCCATAAAGCTATTCGCTTATTGAAAAATGGATGTCAAGCTTTCTTAGCTCATGTCACGATCTAAACAAAAATACGCCAGCTTTGAATGATATTTCTATTGTTAATGAATTTCCGACGATTCCCCTCAAGAACTTCCCCGCCTACCCCCCAGAGCGTGAAATTGAATTTTGTATCGACTCGAACCCTGCAGACAAAACCCATTTCTAAAGCCCCATATCGAATGGCTCCTATTGAACTTCGTGAGTTAAAAACTCAACCGCAGGAATTGTTAGACATCGGCTTTATTCGGCCCCTAGTACTTCTCCTCGGGGTGCTCCTCGCTCTATTCGTGAAGAAGAAAGATGGGAGTATGCGACTTTGTATTGATTATCTGGAGTCAATCATGTCACCATCAAAAATAGGTACCCATTGCCACGATTGATGACCTATTTGACCAAATTGTAAGGAGCCAAATTCTTTTCAAAGATCGATCTTCGCTCCGGATATCACCAATTGAAGATTAGAACCGATGACATTCCAAAGACGGCTTTCCGTAACTCCAGACGGCATTATAAATTCCTAGTCATGTCCTTTGATCGACTAATGCCCCGCCGCCTTCATGGATATGATGAACCGAGTATTCAAGGAATATTTGGATCACTTTGTGGTCGCCTTTATCGATGACATCCTCATATATTCCAAAAGCCGTGAAGATCATGAGCAACACTTGAGGTCGATACTCCAAAAGCTTCGTGAATATAAGCTTTATGCCAAGTTAAAGAAATGCGAGTTCTAGCTTGAGGAAGTAGCATTCCTCGGGCACGTGGTATCAAGTCATGGAATATCTGCTGACCCAAAGAAAGATCAAGCTATTCAAAGTCGAGCAACCTAAATCAAATGATCAAGTACGAGCTTTCTTTACTTAATGGTTATTATCTGAGATTCGTAGAAGGGTTTTCTAATCGCTACTCCACTAACTCAAATTGACTTTTAAAGATACAAAGTTCTATTGAGCGAGGAATGTGAGAAGAGTTTTCAAGAACTCAAGAGGAGACTCATTTCAAAGACTGCTCGACAATACCATCCGGTTCGAGGGATTTGTCATCTATAAAGATGCTTCGTGCAAAGGGTTAGATGTGTTCTCATGCAACATGGGAAAGTCATAGCCTATGCCTCACGACAACTCAAAGAATATGAGAGGAATTATCCTACTCATACCTAGAGAGTTAGCAAATGTGGTCTTCGCACTTAAAATTTGGAGGCATTACTTGTATGGGGAGAAAGTGGAGATCTTTACGGATCATAAAAGCCTCAAATATTTCTTCACTCAAAAGGAACTCAACATGCGACAACGACGTTGGCTTGAACTATTGAAAGATTACGATCATACCATCCAATACCATCCTAGAAAAGCGAACGTGGTAGCTAACGCATTGAGTAGAAGATCATATGCGAGTACGAGTACGATATTGTCAACACAAAGGCCTATTTTGTGTGACTTGAAAAGGATGGAGATAGAGTTAAAGACTCCAGGGACCCATGTGATGATGGAGAATATACGAGTAGAACCGACTTTAATTGATAAAGTTAAAGTTGCTCAAGCTACAGACCTGGAACTGATGCGTATGAGGAAGAAAGTGCAAGAAGGTGCTATGCCGGAAGCAAGAATCGATGAAGAAGGAATACTTCGAGTCAACTCCAGACTTTGTGTTCCTAACGACCCTGATTTAAAGTATAAAATCATGATGGAGGCGCACAACACACCGTTTGCAATCCATCCTGGGAGTACCAAAATGTATCATGATCTTCGACATACATTTTGGTGGGGCAATATGAAGAAAGAGATAGCGCTGTTTATCTCAAGGTGTCTAACGTGTCAACGAGTCAAGGCGGAGCATCAAGTACCAAAAGGTCCATTATAACCACTTGAAATTCCAGAATGGAAGTGGGAGCACATTACCATGGATTTCACTACCTGCCTTCCCAAAGTTTCTCAAGGCATAGATGCGATTTGGATTATTGTTGATAGATCGACCAAGTCCGCTTTCATTCTTACCGATACGAGAAACTTATACACTTGAACGCCTTACTCAGATGTACATAAACGAGGTTGTAAGATCGCATGGTATGCCAAGATCCATAGTTTCGATCGAGACCCAAGATTCACTTCACGATTTTGGGTTAGTTTGCAAAAAGCTATGGGCACAGATTTACGATTTAGCTCTCGGATATCATCCTCAAACGGACGGACAATCATAGAGGACTATTCAAACTCTTGAAGATCTATTAAGACTCGTGTGTCCTTGATTTCAAGGGAAGTTGGGAAAAGTTCTTACCATCGGTGGAGTTTTCCTACAACAACAGCTTATCAAGCAAGTATCGGGCATGGCTCCATTCAAGCGTTGTAGATGGAAGAAAGTGTCGCTTCCAATATGCCGGGATGAGGTGGGTGAAGCAACGTTGTTGGGACCGAGAGTTGGTACGTATGATTCACGGAAAAGATTCAAACGATCCGAAGAACGATAAAAACCTCACAAGATCGATAAAAGAGTTATGCCGATCTTCATCGAAAGGACGTGGAATTCGATATAGAGATCATGTGTTGTTACGTGTTGCTCCATGGAAAGGAGTTACGAGATTTGGAAAGAGAGGAAAGCTCAATCCTCGATTCATCTACCCCATTTTTAATCCTCGATCGAGTAGGAACTGTGGCTCTATAGACTCGCTTTTACCGCCAAGTATGTCTCTCGTGTTCATAACATTTTCACATATCCATGTTACGTAAATATGTGGAAGACCCGAACCACATTATCGAAGTTGGAACCGATTTAAATAATGCGGAAGATTTGAACGTATGAAGAGGTTCCTGTTCAAATCTTGATAAGAAGGAACATATTCTACGCTTCAAGGTTATACCTCAAGTCAAAGTTTTGTAGAGAAACCACGATGTTGAGGAAATGACTTGGGAGTTAGAATCAAATGAAATCAAGGTATCCTTACCTCTTCGACATACCGTGTATATATTCTAATTTCGAGGGCTAAATTTCATAAGAAGGGAGATTATAAACCCCAACTTTTGAATAAAGATGAATTTTCTATAAATATTATTTTTGAATATTATGGAATGAAATTGATATAATAGTTATAAATGGGTAATATTTATAAATTTTGCAAAGTACGCAAGTTGTTATATAATATTCGATTGGTTCGGAGAATATTCGCTTTTAACAGGGAATATTTGTATAACGGCAAGCAATCATTGGTGGACCCCATTAACGGAATTATTGTCGTATCGAGAAAACGACAAAAATATTTTTATGAAAATAACGGTATTGAAGTTTTACCGTTAATCTGTTGAAACACCCTGTGTAAAAAAGTACAAAGAATACGCTGCGGTTGCATAAGAGAGACACACCAGATTGATTATCGATGCTTACGTGAGAAGTCACTTAGTTTTGTTCAATTATTGCTATAGTAGTTGTTGATAAGATCTCACGTTATTTGATTCAATTATTGTCGATATATGATATATTATTAAATTAATAATTGAAATGACAGAGTTATTAATATTATAAATTGAAATATTAACGATGTCTAGAGGTTCTTCCAAGGAGAGGTTTGTCACCTAATTACGCCACCAATAGGAGAAATCCTTATCGAAAGCCCCTTTTCCCGGGAACGACCTAGTCGATTAATATTGTGAATTGTAATAAAGATGATAAATGTTGTTAAAATTATTAAGGTGATTTTTATGAAGTTTTGCTTATTTTATGGACCCCATTTACTCATTTTTCAAAATATTCTAGAAAAATGATTTAAAGATATATATATATATATATATATATATGTGTTAATGGGTTTTTATGGAAAAGTAGTGGAATGAGTATTAGTATTATATAAAGTGTGTGGAAGATTTTGGTGGTGGGAAGTATTATATATATATATATATATATATATATATATATATATATATATATGATTTTGATGTTTGTAAGGTGTCTAGGGAGAGGAATTCAAAAGGAATAAGTGGGTTTTTTTTCAAACCAACATGTGGCTTATATATATATATATATATATATATATATTATATTTATTTTTTATTGATTGATTTCATTGAATTTCAATCAACCCACTTTTTTCATCCGTGTATTAAAGTCCGTAAGTCTTCAATTATTTCGTCCAAAAAATTTTCATATAGTACCTTCCATTTTCTATAAATAAAAGCTCATTCCTTCATTATTTTCTTACTTAATTCAATCAAAACTCTAGAGAGAAAAAATATAGAGAAAAAAAAGAAAAGATGTATGCTACTTAACAACTCTTATATTCGGCTCTTTACTTACTAAGTAAGGTGTGTTATTCTTTCTTATTCATGAAGAGAATTGTTGTTACTCCATTTCTTATTATTCTATTGAATAACTCAGATATCGCTAGCTCTACCCTATACTTGGTGACATTCTTCTATTATTTCGCCTTTATTATTATGTTGAATATCCTCGTCATGCGCTTTTACATCGAACCCGATTCCGCCTTTTTTATTATTTTGTTGAATATCCTATCACATCATGCGCTTTTACGCTAGACCGATTCCGCCTTTATTATTCTTCGTTGAAATATCCTCGTCAATGCGCTTTTACTTCGGGACCGATTCTCGCCCTTATTAGTATTCTCGTTGAATAACTCGCCTATGCAAGTAATCGCATACATGGTGATTTCGTTGTTATTCCATTCTTTATTATTCTCGCTGAACTTCCGCTCGCGGTATGTAATTTCTCCCGACCGTTCCGTTATTATAATTCTCGTTGAATAACTCGCCTATGCGCGGTACCGCATGCATGTTGATTTCTGTTGTTATTCCATTCTCTATTATACTCAAATAAGTTAAAGTTTAGACTTCTATACTCCATGAAATTAGTGGAATATTCTTGATATTTGCGCTTCATCCAAAGATTTTCATGGAAATATTCTTCCGAGCATTCTTGAATTTTACTCTACAAAGCAAAGATCATGTCGACAATTTGGACGTTATTAGTTCTTGGACAAATTAATTCTTGAACTTGTTTTATCAATTCTTATATCATTGTCATCATCCTCATATTTATATTTTTTTTGAAAGTCATCTGTGGCCTCGTAGTTCATGGGGATGGACTTGGTATGATTATGACCAGGATTATTCTGTGTAATCATGACCGTAATGTTACAAATGATGTGGTAAAAGTCCTCATCGTCCGTGAGTAGTGCATCGATGGACGCTTGTTGGTTGGATCATCATGACCATTAATGAATACACAAATATTCTCGGCCCGTAGTGCATGGATAATTGTGGTCGTGATACTAAAGAATATCCTCGGTCCGTAGTGCGTGGGGTGATTCAATGATGTGGAATATTTATTGTCGAGTCTCAAATGATAATAAATGATGATAAACTTTTAAATCATAAAAGATAGTAGATTTTATTTTCTACTCGACTTTTTTAATGGATCGCTTTGTTCCTCTATAGCTTAAACTTGATGTCTATTATATTTTATCGCTTTAACATTGTTGGAGACTAATGATAATTTATTCTCGCATTATCTTAGTCATAATATTTCTTCGGGCTAGTTGAGCTCACACTTTCTTTCACCGTTTCTTCTTCAGAAAATGAGAATATAGCCGGGACGAGTCCTCTGGGAACTGAGTGATGGTCCAGAGGATAGCATTAGTAGTCCCTCACTATTCTCGTGAAATAGTGTGATAATAATTGTAATGAGGACTCTTTTGAGTTTGTATAATCTCTAGTAGATAATATTTGTATTCAAACTCACAGCTTTATGTTTTGTCGTATTGTATACCCATAGCTTGTATTAGTAAGTTGTATTTGAATTATGTACCATGTATCTGGCGACCCAAGATGGGTGATGTATACCTAATTTTGGGGGCATCATAATTATGACCAGGGACTACTCGGTATAATCATGACCATTGATGATTACATGAATATCCTTGGCCCGTAGTGTAGGGATTATTCGATGACATGGTTTATTTATTAAGCTGAGTCTCAGCGATAAAATTGATGATAAACTTTTTAAATAATAAAATGTAAGACCCCGAATTTTATGAAATAAAAGTATTCAATTTTTTTATTTAGTAAATAGATACATTGATAAAAAGTTAAAGTTAAGGGTGATATGTGAAATTTTTTCAAAATAAGCAAGTGGCTATAAAATACTTATTGTTGTCGGAGAATATTCGTTTGGTCGTAAAATATTCTTGTTGTCGGGGAATATTCGTACGACGGCGCAACCATTTGTGGGCCCCATAATAAAATAACTGTCGGATGAAGAAAACGACAAATTTGAGTTTTTATAAATAATGGCGTAATCTTTACCGTTAACACTATTGGAATACCCGGTGGGTAAAGTAATGTAATACGCGTTGTTGCACAGTAGAACACGGTATTGCACAGTATTTTTGAATTATTGATTCTTACGTAAGAAGGCACTACTCAATAATTGTTATAGTAATTACTGTTCAATATTTTATATTATTTATTCAATAATTGTTGCGTTGATATTTCATATTATTGTTGTTTCAATAATTGTCAGTGCACATTATTTCCCATTATCAGATCAATAATTCATATTATTTGAATAATATTATTAGATATATAACATTATTGGCAATGTCTAGAAAGTTCTGTCAAGGAGAGGTTTGGTCACCTAATTGCGCGTCAGTAAGGAGAAATCCTTTTCGGAAAGCCCCTCTTTCCTGGGAACGACCTGGTTGTCATAATTGTGATTCTGTAATATTATTTGTGAATAATTAATTATTGATTTATATGATAAGGCAATATTTATTTTATGTGAATATAATTGATGGATAGGGAGATATTTATTTTGTGTGGATATAAATGAAGGAATTAATGCTGAGGTATTTTATCAGTATTTTGTCGGAATGGAGGAATTCTTAGAAAAGTGTCAATTGTTGAAAATTGATATTTTATCTTTTCTGATAAAATATTTTTTTTCAAATATATTATTATATTACATTATAAATGAATAATGTGGTTATATAATAATGGTGATATTTTTACACTAAATTCACGGTGCATGAATCAAATGAGAGAAATCTAGAAATTAAAAGAAAAACCAAATATTGGATTTTCAGAAAAATTATTTTATTACTTGATTTTGTAAAATCCATAACTCTTTGTGTATAATGAGTTAGGAGATGAGCCATATATCAAAAGAAAGACCTAAAAGTAAGCTAATCGTAGAAATTTGAATCACCCAAATATTCTTTGTGAATTTTTTGTGGTGACTGTTTGAGTGAAACTTGTACGAGGGACTTATAGTCCGAAAATCAAATCAGTGTTCTTAAAGTACTATTGCGTGAGTTATAATTTTAATCCGACCGTTAGATCGATGTGATTTTTGGATATGTTATACATATATAAGTTGAGTATATGTCTACAAATTTTGAACCGTTAAAAATGAACGTATGATTTGTTATAAATTTTAAAAGAAGTTGAAAATCGTCCGTATGTGGATTTCGGACATTTTTTGTTTAGAATTTGGAAAAACTTAAAGCTACAAAGTTGAAGAGAATTCGATTTCGTATGGAATGGATATAAAATTTATATTTTCCTGATAAAAGGGCTATTTATTATGAATTATTGAAGTTTCTGATTATTGTTTAAATGATAAAATAATTTTGGAAATTTCTAGAATTGGTGGGCCCCACCTTTAGTTGGTGAAAAATGTGCTGAAACTTTATTTCAAAAGTGGTGGGCAGGAATAGTAGCAGGTAAAGCCATCAGGTAGCAGGTCAAGTCTGCTTCGGCGTTCTAACATTTTCCTATAAATAGGGTGCTTAGTTAGAATTGAAAATCACACCAGAAACAAGTTTTCTCTCTCTATATTATCGAACGTATTTTTGTGAGTATTTAGATACATTGAGAATTTCTATTCAGTGTAAGTTTCCTTCAGTGTCATATTCGATATTTCAGTCAGAAGTACTTCTCTTTTGAGGTAAGGGATATTGTCATTATTATGGTGAGGGATTGTAAAGGATAGTAAATAATGTTATTTTCTTCGTAATGATGTTATTCTTTCAATATCATTATACTGAAATATTGGTATGTATGTTATTGTGGAATTTCTACATTTTTAAGTCAGGGTTACTATTCACGTATACGTTACTATTCACATATACGACATTATTCACGTATATAACACTATTTACGTATACGACACTATTCATGTATATAACACTATTTACGTATATGACATTATTTACGTATACGGTATGTACGGATACGAGTTACTATTCATGAGTTACTATTCACGGGTTACTATTCACGACAAAATTGGTTTCTTTTTCTGACCAAATTATTGTTGATTTACGAATCTTACTCTTGAAATTAAATGCAGTTGTTAATCATATTATTTTTATTATCATATAAAACATTTTTATAATCCTGGTGATAAAATTTTCTCTTTGACTTGAGTGTAAAGATGGGTAGATTATTGGTATGATCGTGGCTATGAGTTCTATTTGGCCAGTAGTGCAAAGTTGAATTGTTGACTGGTATGATTATGACCATTGAATTTATAATTGAATATCTTTAGCTTAAGTGCAAAGGTGAATTGATCAACATGGTTATAATTATTGTTTATATAAATTCTGAAATGATTATATATTTATTTGAGATATTAATATCTTTGGCCAGTAGTGCAAAGATGATTTGTTGTTGAATATCTTTGGCCTGTAGTGCAAAGATGATCTGTTGTTGAATATCTTTGGCCAGTAGTGCAAAGATGAATTGTTGACGAATATCTTTGGCCCGTAGTGCAAAGATGAATTTATTAGTATGATTATAAACAGTAACTGTGTGACGCCCCCAAAATAGGTATACAACACCCATTCAGAGTCGCCAAATACATGGTATAGAAACAACTACAACTTTATTAATACAACATAAAAACTGTGAGTTTAAATACAAATATTGTCATCTAGACAATATCCACACTCAAATAAGTCCTCATTACAATTATTAATACACTATTTTATAGAATAGTGAGGACTACTAGAACAACTTCTAGAACCATCATTCCACACCCCGACTAGTACTCGTTACATTCTCGCCTCTTGAGAAGAAAAATGGAACAACAAGGAAAAGGGTGAGCTCAACTAGCCCAGTAAAGAACATTATGACTAATATAATATAGAACAAATTATCGTTAGTCCTCAACATGGAAAAATCTAATAGAATACAATAGACAACCAGTTTTAAATCAATCTTCGCAGCGGAAATAATAATTCATTAGAAGAGTTAAGTAGAGAATGCAAACTACTATCTTCTATATATGAATTTAAAAGTTCATCGTCAATATTTTATCCCTGTAACATTAATCAATATATATCTGGAATCAAATATTCATCTTTGCCCTACATGCCAAAGATATTCATCAGTGGTCATGTTCATCTAAACACCTGTTCATCTTTGCACTACGGGCCAAAGATATTAATCAGTCGGTCATGTTCATCTCAATACATGTTCATCTTTGCACTACGAGCCAAAGATATTCACCAAGAAATCATTCATCTTTGCACTACAGGCCAAAGATATTCAGTAATATCATCATTTAGGACTGAGGATGAGGAAAAATATTTTAAAAAAAACGAATCCAGTGAAACAAAAGAACAAGTATTAAGGATTCGTACTTTAAATAATCTCAGTTCAAAAATACTTCATAAATAACAAGATTGGAGTAAAATTCAAGAATGAAGATCAAAACATAGATCCAATCAAAGATAGAAATCATAACAGACAATCTTGGACACAGAGAAGAAAACTTAATTTTTCTGTGAATAATGTCGATTTGTGAATAAATAACAGATACGTGAATAGTCTGAGTATCGTGAATAGTAACTCAAACACCAAAAGATAGATATTTCACAAAAAACATCATCATGCTTCGTGAATAGTACTTTCGTGAATAGTAACTCATGAATAGTAACTCGTGAATAAGTAACTCATGAATAGTAACCCCCCACGTGAAATGGGTTCAAATTTGATAAAAATTTCCAACCAATATTTCGACAATGATATTGAAGAAATAATATCATTTGAGAAGAAAATAACATCCTTTACCTCGTAAAGAATAGTACTTACGATTTGGAATACTAGATATAGTCTTTGAAGAACTTTGCCAGATATAGCAATACTCAAAGTACTAAAATACTCACAAATACGCTCGATATTATAGAGAGAAAGAGAGAGAAATCTTTAGTTTCGGTGTGATTTTTAATTCTAACATAAGCACCCTATTTATAGGAAAATGCTTAGAACACCAAAGCGAAAATTTAATATAATATTAATATTTAAAAAAATTCATACTACTTTGAAAATCGATTTCAACCATTTGCAACACATGGGGCCAACCAAAAATAATAAAAACGTTTTTCTAACTATAAATATTTTAAACTTCCAAAAATCAATTATTCTGGAACCTCGGAACTTCAATAATTCATAATAAATAGCCCTTTTATTAGAAAATTCGAATCTCACGAATTTTTATAGGAAATTCAATTCTCTACAACTTTGCAGAAGAAAGTGTTTTCAAATTCTAAACAGAAATTGACCGAAATCCACATACGGATGATTTTACAAGCTATAATCAAATTTCAGTCAAGAAATGGGGTCCACCGACACACAAAACATGTGTTAAACAAATTTTGTAACAAAAATACTCTTCCTCCTCATATACTCATATTTCCCACATTAATTGTAAAAATATTATCATTATTATATTATAATAATATAATAAAATATTATTTTATCAGAAAAGATAAAATATCAATTTTTAACAATTGTCACTTTAAAAATTTTCTCCATCTATATCCACATAAAATCAATATTTCCCTCATCATATAAATCAATAATTAATTATTCACAAATAATATTACGTAATCACAAAGATCGACAACCAAAGCCATTCCCAGAAAGAGGGGCTTTCCAATAAGAATTTCTCCCTTCTTGCGCCAATTAGGTGACCAAACCTCTCCTTAGATGTAACTTTCTAGACATTGTCAATAATGTTTTCTAATAATATTATTCAGATAATATGAATTATTGCTTCGATAATGAAAAATCGTGTGTAGTGACAATTATTGAAACAACAAGAATATAAAATATCAACGCAACAATTATTGAATCAATAAAATAAAATCTTGAGCGATAGAATTCATCGTAACAATTATTGTGTAACGCTTTCTTTACGTAGAATCAATAATTGGTGCAATACTGTAGTAGCTCTTGTGCAACAACGCCAGACATCAGTAGTTTAACCACCGGGTATTCCAACAATATTAATTGATAATAACTACGCCAAGTTATTTATAAACAACTCATACTTGTCTTTTCTTCATCCAATCGCTTTCAGTTATGGGGACCACAAAAGATCGCTTGCCATTGTCTGAATATTCCCGACAAAAAGAATATTCCACGACCAAACGAATATTCCCCGACAACAATGAATATTTTATAACCACCTATTTATTTTAAAATATTCGCGCATTCTACTCATAACTAACCACATTAATCAATTCAACCCTTACTATTTCAAAATAATAAATAGAGGAAATTCCATTTTATTAAAAAAAAATTCGGGGTCTTACAAACTGTGATTTGGTATAACCATGATCTTTGATGTTTCAGGTAAAGACATGTAATGAAAATTATCTTCGTCCTGGATGAGAAGAGGAATTTTGAACCACAATTATGATAATGAGTTATTCACATGATTGTGGATCGGAACTGTTGATTTATGTTACAAGGATAAAACATTGTTAGTAGTCTTTTAACATGGAGAATATAATTGACTTTATGGTCTATTTGACTCTTCTAATGGATTGCTTGTTCCGCTGCAACTATGATTAAAATTTTTTATCATCTACCATATGTTCTAAATCTCTGATTTATTACTGATGAAGGCCATTGATAATTTATTTATCTTTAATCATAATATTCTTTACTAGGCTAGTTGAGCTCACCATTTTACTTCACAATTCCTTTCAGGTAATAAGAGTGTAGCTGGGTCGAGCGGGGGTAACATGGGAATAGAACGGTGGTCTCTAGCGGTGGAAGTTCTCCCTAAACAGTATAGAAAAGTGTGTTATATTTTATACATCATTTAGTAGTTATATTTGGTGAATCAAATAGGTTGAGGCGAACCCAACGTTGGAATGTTGTTTTGCCACTATCATACAAGATGTCTAATGACATACAACTTCGTGTTATCATAAGACAGGGTTGTGCACATTCACTTGCTGAGTATATCTACGAGCACTATCTATATAATCTTGGAGTTTGGTTGAAATATATTTTTCAATTACAGACAGTGGAGATAGTTATATGTCAAGAGAAGACACACCATTGGGAAGAACATGATAGTAATCTTCTCATTTTTCTTTAGGGTCTATTGGGTTAACCAAGGATAATTCTGTAGGCATATGATATCTATCATAACCTAGACGCATAGCCTCCCATGTACGAAGGTTTTTTTTGAGTATTTTCTAAAGATTTTAATTTCTAAAACAGTTATTAACTGTACCTTTATATAAGGTGCCATTGTGACGTGCTATCCAAAGTTGGTGTCCAGAGTCACAGTTGGTATATATTTGTATCAAAACTCACAACATATGTGTTGTTGTATTTTGCAAGACAATTGTAGTAATAAAGTTATAGTTGTTTTCTGTACCATGTTTTTGGCGACTCAGAATAGGTTGGATAGATTGGACCTTTTTTGGGGGCATTACATTTGGTATCAGAGCTTAGGGATATGATCTCTGGCGGAGATCCGGGATTAGGACTAGGAAGGGAGAGACGAGTAATATTCTTCGCTAGTGTGTGTCCTACCTAAGCTGAATTTTCTTACTTAAGCTGACAAATTGTGATATGTCAATTAACCTTTGTTTTGAAGCTGTATTCTAGAATGATATCTGAAATACAAGAGATAAGCAATGGAGAAATCATGATGACAGGGAAGATAGAATCTGAAATGAAAGCACGGTATTCTCAACTCTTTGAAATACCAAGTACGTAAATTTCGAGGACGAAATTTCATAAGGAGGGAGATTGTAAGACCCCGAATTTTATGAAATAAAAGTATTCAATTTTTCTATTTAGTAAATAGTTAAATTGATAAAAAGTTAAAGTTAAGGGTGATATGCGATTTTTTTTCAAAATAAACAAGTGGCTATAAAATACTTATTGTTGTCGGGGAATATTTGTTTGGTCGTGGAATATTCTTGTTGTCGGAGAATATTCGTACGACGGCGTAGCCATTTGTGGGCCCTATAATAGCATAACTATCGGATGAAGAAAATGACAAATTTGAGTTTTTATAAATAATCGATTATAATCGTTATCAATTAACATCATTGGAATACCCGTTGGGTAAAGTAAAGTAATAAGCGTTGTTGCGCGAAGAAGACACATGGTGTTGCACTTTTATTTTTTGAATTATTGATTCTTACGTAAGAAGACACTACTCAATAATTTTTACAAGAATTAATTTATTCAATATTTTATTTTATTGATTCAATAATTGCTGCGTTGATATTTCATATTGTTGTTGTTTCAATAATTATCACTGCACAGTATTTCCCATTATCAGATCAATAATTCATATTATTTGAATTATATTATTAGATAGCATTATTGGCAATGTCTAGAAAGTTCACATCAAGGAGAGGTTTGGTCACCTAATTGCGCCCAAAGAAGGAGAAATCCTTATCTGAAAGCGCTTTTTCTTTCCCTAGAACTACTTAGTTGTCATAATTGTGATTCTGTAATATTATTTGTGAATAATTAATTATTGATTTATATGATAAGGAAATATTTATTTTATGTGGATATAATTGATGGATAAGGAAATATTTATTTTGTGTGGATATAAATGAAGGAATTAATGCCGAGGTATTTTATCGGATTTTGTCGAAATGGAGGAATTCTTAGAAAAGTGTCAATTGTTGAAAATTGATATTTTATCTTTTACGATAAAATATTTTTTTCAAATATATTATTATATTACATTATAAATGGATAATGTGGTTATATAATAATATAATAATGGTGATATTTTTACACTAAATTCACAGTGCATGAATCAAATGAGAGAAATCTAGAAATCAAAAGAAGAACCAAATTTAGGATTTTTAAAAAAATTAGTTTATTACTTGATTTTGTAAAATCCATAACTCTTTGTGTATAATAAGTTAGGAGATGAGCCATATATCAAAAAAACGCCCTGGAAGTAAGTTAATCGTAGAAATTTGAATCACCCAAATATTCTTTGTGAATTTTTTGTGGTGACTGTTTGAGTGAAACTTGTACGAGGGACTTATAGTCCGAAAATCAAATCAGTGTTCTTAAAGCTCTATTGCGTTAATTATAATTTTAATCCGACCGTTGGATCGTTGTGATTTTTGAATGTGTTATACATATATAAGTTGAGTATATGTCCACAAATTTTGAACCGTTAAAAATGAACGTATGATTTGTTATAAATTTTAAGAGGTGTTGAAAATCGTCTGTATGTGGATTTTAGACATTTTATGTTTGGAATTTGGAAACACTTAAAGCTACAAAGTTGTAGAGAATTCGATTTCGTATGAAATGGATATAAAATTCGTATTTTTCTGATAAATGGGCTATTTATTATGAATTATTGAAGTTTCTGATTATTGTTTAAATGATAAAATAATTTTGAAAATTTTTAGAATTGGTGGGCTCTACCTTTGGTTGGTGAAAAATGTGCTGAAAATTTATTTCAAAAGTGGTGGGCAGGAATTGTAGCAGGTAAAGCCATCAGGTAGCAGGTCAAGTCTACTTCGGCGTTCTAACATTTTCCTATAAATAGGGTGCTTAGTTAGAATTAAAAATCACACACCAGAAACAAGTTTTCTCTCTTTCTCTCTCTATATTATCGAGCGTATTTTTGTGGGTATTTAGATACTTTGAGAGTTTCTATTCAGTGTAAGTTTCTTTCAGCGTCATATTCGATATTTCAGTCAAAAGTACTTCACTTTTGAGGTAAGGGATATTGTCATTATTATGGTAAGGGATTGTAATGGATAGTAATGGATGTTATTTTCTTCCTTATGATGTTATTCTTTCAATATCATTATACTGAAATATTGGTATGTATGTTATTATGGAATTTCTATATTTTTGAGTCGGGGTTACTATTCACGTATACGTTACTATTCACATATACGACACTTGTGACGGCCCCGAATCCAGGTCCAAATTCACCTCGAATCCGGTTCGATCATTCTATACAACTATTACTATTTGCGAAAGATATAAACATAAATTGTTTATACATTATATTACACACTATTCCCCAAGGTCGAGTAACCTTAACTTAATACACATTTCATAACTTTTGACTTACAATAACATTATATACACTACTATTACAATTCTAAGTACAAATGTAAACTAAAGCTGGAACTGTCTTGGACCTTTCCTTGTATCCGACGCGTTCATCTTAATCTGCAATGTTTTACCATGATATAGCAAGGGTGAACATAAGGATTGCCCAGCAAGTTTAAATTCAATAATATAAAGATATATCATGAATGAAATGATTTGAATAATTGGCTGGCTATAATTCAACAATATAATTGTGAACTAGCAGGAACAAATTTATGACTGAACAAGTATTATACATGAACAATTATATCTGAAACAAACTGGTAATAAAGGTGATCAACCTTTCATACCTGACTTATACATGCAATATGTACAGAGTACAATTTATGGCAACCAGCAATGATTAACCATAAGATTATCCGAATAAAACACTCTTAATAGAGTTAAGTATAAACAAACTTGCCTGAACCGTTGATTACCGCTACACAATTTATATCGCCTTATCCGAAGGCCTAATATTAGTAATATAGATCTCCAATATTAGAATAATATCATCACAATATAATACTATAATATATATATATATATATATATATATATATATATACATAGAATAACCTAAACACATAACACATAATCCTATTAGTCTATAACATAATAGGACTCAGATCAAGTCAAACTTTTACGATTAAGTTGAACTCGACACAAATCTCGACGTCGTCACTTGGCCTACAATCGAACTTTTATCGAGTTTAAGTTTAATTAAACTCGATTAAATGATTAACCATTATCTACGATAATTTTAATAACAATCAAAATATTTTTCAAAAGTCTCGTAATAATTTTTAAATAATTATTACCATTTATCTTGATTTTAAATCATTAATAACGTATTTAAATAAATTAAATACTACTTAATTCTTTTATCATTAATATTTATTTATTATCATATATTAATGAAATACATGCCATAATATTATAATATATTTATAATATTATTAAGTATTTAATACCTTAAAATCACCTTTATATGATTTTTAAAATGCTTAACTTCATTATCCGATAATTACTATTAATATTAAAATATTAATATTTTCATGACAAAATATCAAAAGTTATATTTTATAACTTAAAATATTTTCCTAACACTTAAATCATTTTTATATAATTTATAAAGCATTAATTCCATTTTTCCTTAATTTATTTAATATAGTTATTAAATAAACTAATTATCATTAATATTGATTAATTAATGAATTTCATCACAAAATATTAAAAGTCACTAAAAATATCTTTAAATATTTTCTTATACCATAATATTATTTTTCATGATTTTCATGTATTTAAATAATTTTAAATCATTTATTTAATATTATAATTAAAGAAATTAAATACCATTTATATTCCAAAATATTAAATATTTATGAAATATACTCTAAATAATTAAAACTATTTTCGTAATTTAAAATATTTTTTCGAAATTTATTTAGTATTTTTAATAATTAAAATCTATTTTTCTATTTTTAATTAATTTTCGGAAAATCATAAAATAAATTAAATAGAAACCGTCACAAAAGGGCCCTATAGCGATAGAATCGTCGCTATAGGTGTTCTTGGTGTTCTTGAGACCTTCATGTCAGTGTACAAGGTCCCTAGTTTGACCGGTGATTGATGCAGGTTCTTTTTGATTCTGGGCTTGTAATTTGTATTAAGAGTGTAATATAAGTGTAGAACTACAACTTGAATCAAGTTTCGTGACCATTATATAACAGATCCGAGAGATCCAGGCTCTCCAAATTGTTGTCAGACCTGTTCTTCATTTCTGGGTTACCCAGAAATGAAGAACAGTTCATGGGTCTCACTTTTAGCACTTGTATCTTACTGTTCCAGGACTTCTTAATGAGACATAAAGTGACTAAATTGTAGTACCGATGACAAGGAACAATACCATATCACCAGAGAATTCTAAAAGTACCAAATAAAAGAGATCGAAGCTGGTCAAAGTAGTGATCAGGAATCGGGTCTTGAATATTCTGGGTTTTCCAGAAAGTTCTTAAGGCTGATTGGTCAACGTAGTTTGACCATGCTTAATTCCATTTCGGTTTAAGATTTTGGTAATCTAAAGGCTTAGATGTATATCCTGCATGTTAGTATACACGATCCAACCAACAACATGGACAAACAATGAAAATACGGCAAGATCAGAGGCCAAGAAAATATTGTCAGGCGAGATCTGGGTTTCTGGGTTGCCCAGAAACTCAGTCTCCATGAACGGTCAACGAGGTTTGACCTCTTCTTACATGAAATCTAGATAGGATATGACCTTGATTCCAGTTCCCAATTAAAGCCTTCATGTCATACTACAAGTTCATAACATAAAGCACACAAAAAACCTAACATACACCGATCTAAAGGCCCTGACATATGACTGCCAGATCACGAATTTCTAACTTTTCCAGATTTAAGAAATCTTCAATTTCGAGCATCAAAATGATATGGATCTAAGTTTTAGCAACCCAGATCATCAAATGGCACCCTATAACACATATCTAACCAACAAACAACAACATTAAACATCAGATCTAAGGATTTCTAGGATAAGGGTTTATACCTTCTTTGAGCTTTGATTCAAGAACTGATCCTTGATGATCTGATCTTGGCTTGTTATTACATGATCTTGGCTTTGTTTTACACTCCCTCTCACTCTATAATTCCGGATTTAGAGAGAGAAGAGCTTAGGAGAAAAATGAAAAAAAAGTGAGCCTTTTCTCTCCTTTAATCTATATAATATCTTTGATTCAATGCATCTAAGTTGCAAGGTGGCAATTGTTGGCTGATATAAGTCACATGCTAGAGCTAGGTTTTGGTGAGCAACTCACCTAAAAGTCAAAACCTACACACCAATTTTATAAAAATACACAAAGGGCAAAATGGTCTTTTTGATTTTTATTTTAATGGCAATTTGGACAATTGATCAAACCCTTAGGGTTTAGGGTTTAGGAAGGTTTAGGGTTTGGAAAACTTTTAGGATTTAGGGTTTGAACCCTCAAGTTTAGCAATTTAATTTCTAAAATTTCCAAATTAGGTTTCTAAAAATAAAAAATTAATATTTCTAAATTATAATTAGAATTTTCTAATTATATTAAAATTTCTTAATCATACTTTAAATTTTACTAATTAGGATTAGTATTTCCTAATTAAAATTACTAATCAAGCAATTAGGGTCAAAAATAGTCATTAGGGTTTATAACCCTAATATTAGGGTTTCTAATAGAAAATTAATTTTCTAAAATAGAAATTAGATTTTGTAATTAGATTAGGGTTTTCTAATTACTTAACTTGAAAATTTGAATTAATATATCCTAATTAACATTAAAAGTATTAAATTAACACTTAGGTTTTTCCCTATTTACAAATTAGGGTTTCAAATCCGTAATTAGGGTTTCAAATTTGGAATTAGGGTTTTGTAACCAATTTGTTAAGATTAACCCTAATTAATCCTATAATTATTTACACTTACGCCATTAAGTTCCCGATTTAGGGTTTCATACTTCGAATTAGGGTTTCGGATTCCCAGAACTGAAATTAGGGTTTCCAGAACCGGTTTCTAGAGTTTCTTGTTAATCGTTAGGGTTTTCTAACCGAACATTAAAGTTCTTAATATATAATTAGGGTTTGTTACAGATATCGTTTAGTCTAGCTGAATCGAATAGCATAGACTCATATCAATAATTCAATTCAATCCAATTATTTAGGTGTAGCCAAACCCCGTTGGCAATTAAAATTTTAAAAACATTTTTAGAGAATGACGCTTACGATGTCGCATCAGTATTAATGATCAGTTTGAGGATGCCGTCATTGTATGACTTTGTCATAACACATCATACAATAGTGGAATAACGATTTTAGATCAAATTCACACTAAGTATTCCTGTATTTATAACTCCATCAAATTTTTATCATCTCTCCACCAGGTTACGTGGTACATGAGTGATAAATAAAACAAATTTTGATATTTCAAATCATTTGCGTCTAGCTGAAATAAGTGACATGGACTATACTTTAAACCGTTTCAAAAATGATTACGAGTCTACAATTTTTTTAAAGGCACATAGTGCGTATTTAGCTTGAGGTCAATCATTTTAAAATCTAGCATAGCTAGGATTTTTGGAAAACTTATGTCTCCACTAAAAATCATTGGCTTAACAAGCTATCTGTTCCTATTATCCTCAATATTCCAATTACACACAACTATACCCAGTTCGTCAAACCACACTTATGCGTCCATAAATTGCCATAATCATATGAGTTTAAGAACTTTCCCAGGCAGACCTTTGGCGTCCATTCGCTAAGGGGTTCATAAACATCATATAACTATAAATCAAGTATGTCACATAAGTATGAGTTTTAAGAACTCGTACTTAACCTTATATCCTCTACCTATGACCTATCTATCTGTTATACACATGAGAAAGGAATCACCCTCTTAACATGCATATATCAAAGAGCGCGACACAAACATTTCAATGATTATCATTGCTGGAAACTAAGTGGTTTTTACACCATGTATAATTCAAATCCCATACGAAGAATCATACAACTCGATTCTTAGGCTACATTGAATCCTCAATCAATCCCCACCTAACACTAACCCCTTTTCAATACGTAATTTCATTTAACTCAGATTCATAATCCTTTCATGAATCTGCACTCAATTCATAAGATACAACCGACAACCAAAGAATCTTCATTGTAAACTTTTCAATCATTAGATTGATTCTTATCCCTGTTATCAATTTATTAGATCACGGAGTGATCTCATCATATATGTTACGATTTATTTCTATACTATGATCGTTTTGTTTTACGATCTTCTATCACTGTACTTTTAGTCTTTTAAACTCTATCTATTTACCACTTACTGTTCAACTTTATTATCAGAGTTAGGGAACTCAGATTCTTTATAACTCGCAGAGATTCGCTCTTTGAATCTTCACCCAACCAACTAACTCTATGTGAGTTAGTATTTTATCCTAATCATCTGCGGTTATTAGTCTCGTATTCCTACCAAGCTTCATAACCAACTGACTCGATACCAATCATGACGTACCAATCCAGTCCTAATTCACCTCGGATCCAGTTCGATCATTCTATACAACTATTACTATTTGCGAAAGATATAAACATAAATTGTTTATACTTTAAATTACACACTATTCCCCAAGGTCGAGTAACCTTAACTTAATACACATTTCATAACTTTTGACTTGCAATAACATTATATACACTACTATTACAATTCTAACTACAAACATAAACTAAAGCTGGAACTGTCTTGGACCTTTCCTTATATCCGACGCGTTCGTCTTAATTTACAATGTTTTATCATGATATAGCAAGGGTGAGCATAAGGATTGCCCAACAAGTTTAAATTCAACAATATAAAGATATATCATGATTGAAATGATTTGAATAATTGGCTGGCTATAATTCAACAATATAATTGTGAACTAGCAGGAACAAATTTATGACTGAACAAGTATTATACATGAACAATTATATCTGAAACCAACTGGTAATGAAGGTGATCAGCCTTTCATACCTGACTTATACGTGCAATATGTACAGAGTATAATTCATGGCAACCAGCAATGATTAACCATAAGCTTATTCGAGTAAAACACTCTTAATAGAGTTAAGTATAAACAAACTTGCCTGAACCGTTGATTACCGCTATGCAATTTATATCGCCTTATCCGAAGACCTAATATTAGTAATATAGATCTCCAATATTAGAATAATATTGTGACGCCCCCAAAATTAGGTATACATCACCCATCTTGGGTCGCCAGATACATGGTACAGAATTTAAATACAACTTACTAATACAACTGTCGTGTACAATACGACAAAACATAAACTGTGAGTTTGAATACAATTATTGCCTACTTGAGATTATACAAACTCAAAAGGAGTCCTCATTACAATTATTATCACACTATTTCACAAAATAGTGAGGACTACTAATGCTATCCTCTGGGCCATCATTCCGCTTCCCACTCTAGTCCCGCTATATTCTCATTTCAAGAAGAACAAAGGTGAAAGAAAGGGTGAGCTCAACTAGCCCAAGAAGAAATATTATGACTAAGATAATGCGTAATAAATTATCATTAGTCTCCAACAATGTTAAACCGATAAAATATAATGTACATCAAGTTTAACTGCAGTGGAACAAGCAATCCATTAAAAGAGTTAAGTAGAAAATAAAATCTACTATCTTTTATGATTTAAAAGGTTTTTCATCACTGTTATCGCTGAGACTCAACTTAATAAATAATCCACATCATGAAATTATCCCTGCACTACAGGCTAATGATATTCTTTAGTATCACGACCACGAATTATCCATGCTCTAAGGGCCAAAGATAATTGTGTTTTCATCAACGGTCCTGATCATGCCATAAAACAATTCATCTTTGCACCCTTGGCCGAAGAGAATCCATAGCCATAATCATACCAAAAAACTGTCCATCAATGTACTACGGGCCAATGAGGACTTTTTCCACATCATTTGTAATATTACGGTCATGATTATACCGAATAATCCCTAATCTTAATCATACCAAATCCATCTATGCACTACAGGCCACAGATGACTTTCAACATAATATAAACATGAGGATGATGACAATGATATAAGAATTCAATAAAACAAGTTCAAGAATTAATTTGTCCAGGAACCAATAACGTCCAAATTGTCAACATGATACTGCTTTGTAGAGTAAAATTCAAGAATGCTCAGAAGAATATTTCCACGAAAAGATACTAGATGAAGCGCAAATATCAAGAATATTCCACTAATTTCATGGAGTATAGAAGTCAAAATTTTAATCAACTGAGAATAATACTGAATGGAATAACAAAAGATATCACCATGCGGTACTTCGCATAGATGGTTATTTCAATAGAATAATAATAACGGAACCAGGTCAGGTGAAATTCACACCGACAGGATGTTCCAACAGAATAATAAATGCGGAATAATAAATGATGGAAGGTCCGACTTATAACACAGATAGGATATTCCAACAGAATATTAAAGACAGAATAACTGAAGAATGTCACCAAGTATAGGGTAGCCTTGCATGATCTGAGTTATTCCAACGAACAATAAAGAAATGGAATAATGAAGTTCTCTTCTTGGATACAAAAGAATAATATCCCTTACCGTAAAATAATACTTGATATAAGAGTAGTAAGTAAGTAGCAGAAAACTTTTCTTCTATCTCTATAGTCTCTCTCTATAGTTTCTCTCTCTAGATTTCAATTGAATTCGTAAGAAAATAATGAAGGAATGAGCTTATTTATAGAAAAATGGATTAAGTATAAGAATTAATCCATGAATGGTCCAGATTGATTTACTTTAATCGGACGATCCATATTTAAAGAAAAATCTTTTAAATAAAATATAATATATTCTATTTATATAAAAAGATTTTTACTATGCAAACACTATCTGAACACTATGCAAATACTATGCATAATAAAATATAATATATTCTATTTATAGAATAACTTTAATAAAGTATTCTGTTTTATATAAAAAGATTTTTCTATTTTATTACGTGAATAAAACAAAACTTCTAAATCAACAATAATTGAATCAAATAATGTGAGATACTATGCAGCAACTATTGTAGCAATAATTGAACAAAACTGAGTGACTTCTCACATAAATATCAATAATCAATACCGTGTGCTACTATGCAACAACGCATATTACTTTACTTTTACTACCGAGTAGTTCAACAGTATCAACGGTAAAACTTCTGCCGTTATTTTCAATAAAATATTTTTGTCATTTTCTCAATCCGACAATAATTTTGTTGTGGGGTCCACCAATGATTGTGCCATCGTACGAATATTTCCTGTTTAAAACTAATATTCCCCGACCAATCGAATATAATATGACAACTTGCATACTTTGCAAAATTTATAAATATTACCCACAACTATAACATTATCTCAAATTCACACCATAATATAAAAAAATTATTTCGAGAAAATTAATTCTTTATTCATAAAATCTGGGGTTTCACAATCTCCCCTCCTTATGGAATTTCGCCCTCGAAATTTATGTACGTACCTGGTATGCCGAATAGGTGAGGATACCTTGACTTCATTTCAGATTCTAACTCTTGAGGTATAACCCTTGAGTGTTGGATACGATTCTTCTTATCCAAGATTTTAACACGAGATCTCATACGTTAAATCATCCGCTATCTCGTTCGATTCTATCTAAATTAATAATGTGGTTCGAGTCATCCACATATTTACGTAACATTGATACGTTAAAAACGTTATGAGTACGCGACATACTTGGCGGTAAAACGAGTCTATAAGACATAGTTCCTACTCGATCGGGGATTTCAAATGGGCCAATTAAATCGAGGGTTGAGATTTCCTCTCTTCGTCGATTCTTGCTTATAGAATAACGCCCTCTTGAACCTCCTTCTTCACATTCATCAGCTCTAAGTATGTAGCTTGAGCGGCTTTAACTTTATCGATTAAAATCGATTCTAATCGTATATTCGTTATCTTCACGTGGGTCCCTAGAGTCTTTAACTCTATCTTCATCATTTGTAAGTTATACGAAATGGGTCTTTGTGTTAACAACATCGCACTTAGAACGCGCATTGATCTTCTACTCAACACGCCGCCTACCACGTTCGCTCTTCCACGATGATATTGAATAAATACGATCGTAATCTTCAACAAATTCGAGTCAACGTCTTTGGCGCGTATTTACGCTTCGTTTTAGTTGAAGAAATATTTTGAGGGTTTAAGAAATGGGTTTTGTAATGGTGTCAATACAAAATCCGATTTCACGCCTTCGGGTAGGCTAAGAAGTCTTCGAGAATACGTCAAGAGATTTATTAATGATAGAAATATCATTCAAAAATCATTACTCTCATCAAAGACTTGGATAGTACGTCACATTGATACCAACTGTGACTTCTATCCCTTAACCTAGATAGCACCTCACAATGATACATATCAACTTGTCATCGTCATTCACGACGTCGCCTACAGAAAGTATGGCTTCGGTGCATTCCACACAAGGAAGTCATCAACAAAAGGATCGGGGCTCTTTACTTATTGCTTGATATGACAATGATTGAATTTACTGGTTTGGTTGCTTGAATTCGCATAATTGGTTAGTTAGGAATATAAAAACTAACAACCTTATGAAAAACATGATGAGTAGTTAACCAATCGTTTTAAAAAAAACCACATTAAAGGCAAGTATTTTCAAAGAGATAAGATCGACAGGTAACATGAAAGTGTCGATTTGAATCAAACAAGATTTATAAACAGTGGAGATAACGAAGGTTTCTCCCAATCGAATTTCAATAGATAAATCAAAGTTTAACTTCTCCGGAGTTAAGTACAAACATTGAACACAACTAGGTGAAATAAAAGAGTGAGTAGAACCAGTATCAAACACGGTATAGACTTCGTAAGAGCTTATGATTAACTTACCCGTGATAATTTTATTCAGGTTCCTCGTCACGAGAAAAAAAATGCTTTCTTTTAAACTACCGGCTTTGGCTTGTCTGGGACATCCTTTGGCATCACTATCCCGGTTGGACTTGACTTCACCATATGACAAAATCAAGCTAGGTGACCTTCTCTTTCGCAATTAAAACACGCTTTGGATTGTTAAATGCAGGTTTGAGACGGATGTGTCCCTCTTGTCCAGTATTTGAAACATACTCCCCGGACACGATAGGCGTTCTTCTTCCTTTGAAACGGGTGCTAGTGTCGACGTCTTCATGTCATTGTTGAACCTTCTCTTCTTAAAATGTCCATTCTTATTATCTTGGCCATGATTACCAATCAAAATGGTTACCATTCTTGGCATGATAATTTCCCCGCGATTATTATCGTTGTTCGATGACCGCTGCCACCAATGATTATTATTATCGTGTTGTTGGTCGTCGTTGCCTTTTGGTTGTCTTGACTCATTATCGCGCTCCAATAATCGAGCCCTATTCACAACATCTGAATATAAATAAAGTTTGTGAGAAATGAGGTATTGACGTATATCGGGTTTCAAACCTCACAAAACATTCGCGTCATTCGCTCCTCATTATCGACCAAATGGGATGCAACCGGATAACTCATGAAACTTAGCCTCGTCTTTGCGACACGGTCATATTGTTTTGCTCCAGCTTGATGAATTCTACCTCCTTCATGTGACGAATACTTTCAGGAAAGTATTTTTCGTTGAATAATTCTTGGAACTTCTCCCAAGATATCTTGAGTGCGTCAGGCTGGGTACATTTTATAGATTCCCACCAATGATCTCCTTTTTCACACAACATAAAGGTGGTGAATGGAATCTTTTGCTCCTCTGAGCATTCCAAGACATCAAATATCTTGGTAATTTGTTTTATCCATGTCTCTGCCTTAAGTGGTTTTGGCTTTCCCAAAAACTCTGATGGTCCCAGCTCCTTGAACTGCTTAGCGGTGACCAACCGTGGGTTACCATTGTTTCCACCTGCATTATGGACAGGAGCTGCCATCGCCCGTTGTTGCATGAATTGCTCCTTAAACTGCTTAGCGGTGATCGTCCGAGAGTTATCGATTTACCGCATTTTGGGATGAGCGCCTTCCTCACCGTGTTGTTGCATGAATTGCATAAAGCCTCTGACCATCCCATCATTCACCATTTCATCGGTGTTATTGTTTTCATGAGGAGTATTGTCCTCTGATTGCACATTATCCTGATTATTGATCTGTGGACACTCAATGGTCTCCTGTGCTCCATTGATAATCTCAACATTCTTGGATGCCATTTTCAAACACTGCCACAAAACAAGGGTTAATTAACATATCACATATTATCCCTATACTTTGATCGACCAATTAAATACCAAATAAACTTAGGTAGGTCATACTAGTGAAGGAATTCCCTGTCTCTCCCCTCCTAGTTCTTATCTTAAATCTTAGCCAGGGATCATATCCCTAAGCTTTGATACCAACTGTGACGCCCCCAAAATTAGGTATACATCACCCATCTTGGGTCGCCAGATACATGGTACAGAATTTAAATACAACTTACTAATACAACTTTCGTGTATAATACGACAAAACATAAACTGTGAGTTTGAATACAATTATTGCCTACTACAGATTATACAAACTCAAAAGGAGTTCTCATTACAATTATTATCACACTATTTCACAAAAATAGTGAGGACAACTAATGCTATCCTCTGGACCATCATTCCATTCCCCGACTCGTCCCAGCTATATTCTCATTTCCTGAAGAGAACAATAAAAGAAAGGGTGAGCTCAACTAGCCCAGTAAGAAATATTATGACTAAGATAATGCAGAATAAATTATCATTAGTCTCCAACAATGTTAAACTGATAAAATATAATAGACATCAAGTTTAAGTGCAGCGGAACAAGCAATCCATTAAAAGAGTCAAGTAGAAAATAAAATCTACTATCTTTTATGATTTAAAAGGTTTTTCATCACTATTATCATTTGACTCACTCGACAATAAATAATTCACATCGTAAAATCATCCCTGCACTACAGGCCAAGGATATTCTTTAGTATCACGACCACGAATTATCCATGCTCTAAGGGCCAAAGATAATTGTGTTTTTATCAACGATCCTGATCATGCCATAAAACAATTCATCTTTGCACCCTTGGCCGAAGAGAATCCATAGCCATAATCATACCAAAAAACTGTCCATTAATGCACTACGGGCCAATGAGGACTTTTTCCACATCATTTGTAACATTACGGTCATGATTATACCGAATAATCCCTGGTCATAATCATACCAAGTCCATCAATGCACTACAGGCCACAGATGACTTTTAACATAATATAAACATGAGGATGATGACAATGATATAAGAATTCCATAAAACAAGTTCAAGAATTAATTTATCTAGGAACTAATAACGTCCAAATTGTCAACATGATACTGCTTTGTAGAGTAAAATTCAAGAATGCTCAGAAGAATATTTTCACGAAAAGATACTGGATGAAGCGCAAATATCAAGGATATTCCACTAATTTCATGAAGTATAGAAGTCAAAATTTTAATCAACTGAGTATAATACCGAATGGAATAGCAAAAGATATCACCATGCATGCGGTACTTCGCATAGACGCTTATTTCAACAGAATAATAATAACGGAACCAGGTCAGGTGAAATTCACACCGCCGGGATGTTCTAACAGAATAATAAATGCGAAATAATAAATGATGGAACCAGGTCCGGCGTATAGCACAGACAGGATATTCCGACAGAATATTAAAGACGGAATAATAAAAATGGAACCAGGTCCGACGTATAGCACAGACAGGATATTCCGACAGAATAAAAAAGACAAAATAATAGAAGAATGTCACCAAGTATAGGGTAGCCCGCGTATACAGGTTATTCCAACAGAACAATAAAGAAATGGAATAACAAAAGTTTTCTTATTGAATACAAAATAATAATATCCCTTACCGTAAAATAATACTTGATATAAGAGTAGTGAAGTAGCAGAAAACTTTTCTTCTATCTCTCTATAGTCTCTCTCTATAGTTTCTTTTTTTAGAGTTCAGTGAATTCGTAAGAAAATAATGAAGGAATGAACTTCTATTTATAGAAAAATGGATTGCATAGTAACTAATCCATGAACGGTCCAGATTGATTTACTTTAATCTGACGGTCCATATTTAAAGAAAAATCTTTTAAATAAAATATAATATATTCTATTTATATAAAAAGATTTTTACTATGCAAACACTATGCGGGCTTTATGCAAACACTATGCATAATAAAATATAATATATTCTATTTATAGAATAACTTTAATAAAGTATTCTGTTTTATATAAAAAGATTTTTCTATTTTATTACGTGAATAAAACAAAACTTCTAAATCAACAATAATTGAATCAAATAATGTGAGATACTATGCAGCAACTATTGTAGCAATAATTGAACAAAACTGAGTGACTTCTCACATAAATATCAATAATCAATATCGTGTGCTACTATGCAACAACGCGTATTACTGTACTTTTACTACCGAGTAGTTCAACAGTATCAACGGTAAAACTTCCGCCGTTATTTTCAATAAAATATTTTTGTCGTTTTCTCCGCCGATGATAATTTCGTTAGGGATCCATCAATGATTGTGCTTGCCGTATCTAATATTTCACATATAAAACGAATATTCCCGACCAATCGAATATAATATGACAACTTGCATACTTTGCAAAATTTATAAATATTACCCACAACTATAACATTATCTCAAATTCACACCATAATATAAAAAAATTATTTTGAGAAAATTAATTCTTTATTCATTAAATTTGGGGTTTCACAAATATCATCACAATATAATACTATAATATATATATATATATATATATATATATATATATAGAATAACCTAAACACATAACACATAATCCTATTAGTCTATAACACATAGGACTCAGTATCAAGTCAAACTTTTACAGTCTGAGTTGAACCTGACACAAATCTGACGTCCCGACGGTCTAGTCGGACTTTTATCGAGTTTAAGTTTAATTAAACTCTGACTAAACACTTAACTATTATCTACGATAATTTTAATAACAGTCGAAATATTTTTCAAAGTCTCGTAATAATTTTTAAATAATTATTACCATTTATCTTGATTTTTAAATCATTAATAACGTACTTAAATAAATTAAATACTACTTAATTCTTTTATCATTAATATTTATTTATTATCATATATTAATGAAATACATGCCATAATATTATAATATATTTATAATATTATTAAGTATTTTAATACCTTAAAATCACCTTTATATGATTTTTAAATGTTAACTTCATTATCCGATAATTACTATTAATATTAAAATATTAATATTTTCATTACAAAATATCAAAAGTTATATTTTATAACTTAAAATATTTTCCTAACACTTAAATCATTTTTATATAATTTATAAAGCATTAATTCCATTTTTCCTTAATTTATTTAATATAGTTATTAAATAAACAAATTATCATTAATAATGATTAATTAATGAATTTCATCACAAAATATTAAAAGTCACTAAAAATATCTTTAAATATTTTCTTATACCATAATATTATTTTTCATGATTTTTCATGTATTTAAATAATTTTTAAATCATTTATTTAATTTTATAATTAAATAAATTAAATACCATTTATATTCCAAAAATATTAAATATTTATTAAATATACTCTAAATAATTAAAAACTATTTTTCAGAATTTAAAATAATTTTTTGAAATTTATTTAGTATTTTTAATAATTAAAATCTATTTTTTTCTATTTTTAATTAATTTTCGGAAAATCATAAAATAAATTAAATAGAAACCGTCGCTAAAGGGCCCTATAACGATAGAACCGTCGCTATAGGTGTTCTTGAGACCTTCATGTCAGTGTACAAGGTCCCTAGTTTGACCGGTGATTGATGTGACGCCCCCAAATCCGTGTAACATCGATTACAGGACATAGTGCTCACGATACAACATATATCATCATCTATCTAAGTAACTCTAATAATAATAATATTAACTATTACATACTTATTCAAAATAAAGTCTCAAGTCTTTACAACCTTTAATAAACTAAAACTTAAACTTAGCGTTTATCGCTACATCACATCATATGCGGAAATATAATTATTACATAAATAACTCTCATCATTTCATCTTAGACTTTCCTTTGTCCTTGCCCGAGCCCTCGGTATATATTAGCCTTAATCGAAAGGTTTAAGCAAGAATGAGCACAAATTGCCCAAATAAGTATATAAAGTAGTTTGAGAACATACATCGAAGTAAAAGCATTAGTATGAATATTTCTCAACAGTTGAAATAAATATTAAGAGATAAACCGGAATATCAAGATAAGAGTTCGGAATTCTCAATAACATACTAAGGGGTGTTAGATACCACGAACATTACTTTGTTTCATCAAAACCATCGAGACGGTTTAACAATCAAATAGATTGTAACGGTCTCTCGCAAGTACTCCAGTGATCAAATTTATCGCATCTTTACATTGTTCACAAGTATAAAGTTTAAACGCATAAGCGTAAATAGGGCTATATGCCCGTCATCAGTTACCCCGTTATCCGGGTTGTTCATCTTAGTATTCATACGGGACCTCATCAAAGCAATTTGGATTGGTAAACATCAAATAGCTTCAAAGGATTTGAATTGTTTAAACAATATACTATGTTTGCATCAATAACATCTAGGTGGGACGAAAGCTAGAAAGCATGCTTGAATATAGTTCATTAAGGGAATACGAACTTTAAAGTATAGCAGTTATAATAGGAACTGAATAATCATCAATAACGTTTCGCATCTCAATTGAAGTTATAGAACTTTACAATAAAGGAGCTTGCACGAATGATTAATTAATCACAAGCCCAAACTTACGCTCGTTGCAATCAACTGAATAAGAGTTGAATAAATTCATAATGAAAAATAGGGTAAGAAACTTGCCTTGATCGTTGTTTACCAATAACAGATTAATCGCTTACAGCTATCTGCACTTCACGTGCCTTACACAATTGTATAATCATGCACATCAACTATTAGCAACGCATAGTAATTGTAATATAAACTTTACTCTATAATTTTCAGAGTTCACTCTATGATTTTCACTCTACTATCTCAGACTTCTACGATTTTCGAGTTCACTCTACGATTTTCATCGACTCTACGATTTTCGTGTTGACTCTACGATTTTCACTCTACTATCCGACTTTCTACGATTTTCATCGACTCTCACGATTTTTCGAGTTTACTCTCGATTTTCAACGACTCTACGATTTTCAGAGTTTACTCTAAGATTTTCATTGACTCTACGATTTTCAGAGTTTACTCTACGATTTTCACTGACTCTACGATTTTCAGAGTTTACTCTACGATTTTTACTCTACGATTTTCACTGACTCCATGATTTTCACTGACTCTACAATTTTATTCCCGCTAATCTAAAGATGATATGACCATGATACTTGGACACAATAAACTTCATACATCAAGGTATTTTACAAAAATATAACATTCATAAAACTAGTATGCTAAGAGCATAAACCAACTGCATAGAAAAGAGTGCAAGCACTAGTTTTATACTTAGAAAAAATTTTGGAAATTGCAGAATTCTGCAGATTTTATTACCAACATGCATGCTTATGATTTTCATAACTTGCTCAATTTAACTCCCTTTCCTATGAAATTTGGATAGGTTGTACCTCATGTTACATACTATTTTATAAAATTATTACATACGTTAATCGAGTCATATACACCATGATTTCAAGGCTCCGAAAAACCAAAAAAATCACAGATTTCACATTCAACCAACTTTGAAAAATTTTGTGATTTTGATTCTAGCATGCATGGGCTTGACTCCTACTGTCCAGATCACTTCTACCAACATATATGAACATGTTACAACAAACCAACTCACTAAATTACCATGCTATGAACAAATTGACTTTAAAGAGGCATTTTATCAACATATCGCATACATTCATGAAATATTTGATTCTCTATGTAATTGAAACATGTTTTAACCATACTTTTCATTCCTTATCCTCCTCATAACAGAAACCAACAATATTATCATAGCCTTACGAAATCAACAAAACCATTTACCATGTATTTATACATGCTTTTTCACTATTTTTCTTCAAGAACATGAAAAAGAGAGTTTCATAGCTTACCTTTTTGGATGAATTTCCCTTGCGTTAATTTGATTATCCCTCTTCCTTGCTTGTTAGTTGTTAAGTGATCTCTAGAATACTACCACACTATCTATCACTCTCAACTTCTCTGCATGCTTACTTGGTGGAATTTTCTTAAAAGAAAAGTGTGTTTGTATATATGTATAGCTTTGTTAGAGTCTTT
Organism: Panax quinquefolius; assembly: GCA_020205615.1. NCBI lineage: Eukaryota > Viridiplantae > Streptophyta > Magnoliopsida > Apiales > Araliaceae > Panax > Panax quinquefolius. Next base: position 43,205,946 of record CM035164.1, read on the forward strand.
TGATTCCCATATCCCCCAACTCCCATAACCCCCAACACTAATTATTAGTTACTCATAGTACTTAATAATACAATAATATAGTTAATTAATAGGAAGAATGTGGGAGTTAGAGAAAATGAATGTGGGAGTTAAAAAGAATTTTGGTTTTAAGGAATAAAATAAATTACTTCTACCCTAGCTATTATGTAATATACGTATACTCCCTCCCTTGTCCCAATTTAATAGTCTCATGGGTCCATCAGTTCAACTGATTTCTATTTAAAAAAATACATATATTATTTTAATCAATTAATCAATTAATAAGCTGTTTGACTATTTTACCCTTCGGAACCAAACTTTGCGAACCATATATCGATTCCTACTAAAGTCGATGTTCCAGACCTCAAGGGACTATCCGTTTAGTCAAATTCATCTCTCAAATTCGTAGTTGACTTTTTCCTCGAAAAAGTCAACAGGTTGACTTTGACCAAAAAGTTAACTGTGACACTTTTTCATGATTACAGTCTATCCTAACTAATTTTGACGTTCCGGACTCGAATACACAGTCCGCATCTCTAAATTCTGCTCCTAACTCCAGCTCATGATTTAATATCATCCCATGTAATAAAATAGAATAATTCCCAACTTAATTTTATTTAAATAGTTAAATAAAACTAAACCAACCATTTAAATACATCTCATCACATATCTTGAAATAACACATATATGTACCACACACATACATCTAATAAATGAAATCACCCAAAAGTTTCATATAAATTCGTTTATTAACAATTCTTAAATTACATAAAAAATAAAATAAAAAATAAAATAAAAAATAAAACTCGGATATTACATTTACCCTCCCTTAAAAGGATTCCGTCCCCTGAATCATTACACATCAATCAAAAAAAGATTAGGTATTTTTCATCATTTTCTCCTCGAGTTCCCACGTTGCCTCATCCGGCAAGCTGTGGTTCCTCCAAAATACCTTAACAGAAGGTATTATCTTATTTCTTAACACTTGTTCTTTTCTATCGATTATCTGCAATGGGACCTCTTCGTAGGTTAAGTCCTTTTCAAACTGAATAGGTTCATACTCTATGAGATGCTTGTAATCCTGCTTATAGGGTCGTAGGACAAAAACATGGAACACGTTGTGTATATGTTCTAACTCCGGAGGTAAGGCTATTTCATAAGCTACCTCACCCACTCGCCTCAACACTTCGAAGGGTCCTATGAATCTGGGACTAAGTTTTCCCTTCTTCCCAAATCTCATTTTCCCTTTCCAAGGTGACACTTTCAAAAACACATAAGTACCGACGTTGAAATCTCGTTGTTCTGCCGATGTTGATCCGCATATTTCTTCCATCGATCTGAGCCGTCCACGAGCCTCGCTTCGTATTATTTTTTGATCACGTCTACAATTTGTTACACCAATTACGCCCTAGCAATTGTCGTTCTCCCACTTCATCCCAAAGACAATGGCGCTTCTACATTTCCTTCCATATAAAGCTTCATAAGGTGGCATCTGGATGCTCGCGCATGATAACCATTTATTGTACACAAATTCTACCAACGGTAGGTGATCATCCCAGCTCCCTTTGAAATCCATAACGCATGCTCTCAGCATGTCCTCTAACGTTTGAATAGTTCTCTCGCTCTTCCCATCTGTTTGAGGATGATACGCTGCCATTTCTCACCTCGGTTCTGCGTTCCCATGCGTTCTTGAAAACTTCTCCAGAAATTTGTTGTGAACCGCGGATCGCAATCTGACACAATTGATACAGGTACCCCGTGCCTGGAAACAATCTCTTTGATGTAAAGTTTTACCAACTGATCCAAGGTATATCTGATCTTGATTGGCAAGAAATGCGCTGACTTAGTCAATCGATCAACGATCACCCAAACTGCATCATAACTTTTCTGCGTAGTTGGAAGTCCTACCACGAAGTCCATCGTGATATGCTCCCACTTCCATTCTGGAATTTCTAAAGGTTGAAGTAGCCCGCTCGGTTTCTGATGTCCCGCCTTAACTCGCTGCATGTTAAACACTTGCTGACGCACTCTACGACTTCTCTTTTCATATTTTTCCACCAATAATGTTGGCGGAGATCCTGATACATCTTTGTGCTTCCCGGGTGAATTGAGTAACTTGAGCTATGAGCTTCCTGCAAGATTTCTTCATTTAATTCAGACACTGCTGGCACCCAAATTCTCTTATCAAATCTTAATAATCCATCACCCCCCATACTGAATTTAAGCTCTTCTCCATCTGAAATTCTTGTCCTCACCTTCACACATTCCTCATCGCTGCCTTGTACTTCCTTGATTTTGTCCAATAGAGTCGGACGAGCCTCCATTGCGAACAATTTCCCCTCTGGCTCTCTTGGACTTTTTATCTCGAGTTCCAATCTAGCCATCTCCTTAATTAACTCCTCTTGAGCTGTTAGCATTGCCAACCTACCACTGCCCTTTCTGCTTAGTGCATCTGCTACAACGTTTGCTTTCCCCGGATGATACAAGATGTCGCAATCGTAATCCTTTATAAGTTCCAACCATCTTCTTTGTCTCATATTCAACTCCTTATGCGTGAAAATATACTTCAGACTTTTATGGTCCGTGTATATTTCACACCTTACACCATATAAATAGTGCCTCCGTATCTTTAAGGCAAATACTACTGCTGCCAATTCCAGATCATGGGTAGGATATCCCTTCTCGTAATCCTTCAATTGACGCGATGCATACGCAATAACTTTACCATGTTGCATAAGCACACATCCAAGTCCTTTGTGTGACGCATCACCGAAAATCACGAAGTCACCTGTATCGTCAGGTAAAGACAACACTGGTGCTTCACTAAGTCTTTTCTTGAGTTCCTTAAAACTCTCTTCACATTTCTCCGTCCAGACAAATTTTACCGACTTCTTCGTTAAATACGTCAACGTTCCCGCTATCTTTGAAAAATCTTGGATAAACCGTCTGTAATAGCTTGTCAGTCCTAAGAAACTTCTTACTTCATTCGGTGACTTTGGTTGTTCGCAATTTTGAACCGCTTCCACCTTTGCTGTATCCACTGAAATTCCGTCCTTGTCGATCACGTGACCCAGAAATTGAACTTTCTCCAACCAGAATTCACACTTCGAGAATTTTGCGTATAACTTATCCTTCCTCAACGCCTCAAACACTAACCTTAAATGTTCAGCATTATCTTCCTGAGTCTTAGAATAGATCAAGATATCATCTATGAACACAACTACGAATTTATCTAAGTATTGCTTGAATACCCGATTCATCATGTCCATAAATGTTGTTGGCGCATTTTTTAACCCGAACGACATCACCAGGAACTCGTAGTGACTGTAACGTATCCTGAACGCTGTCTTAGGTACATTCTCCTTCCTTACCTTTAACTGGTGATATCCCGTCCTCAAGTTAATCTTGGAAAAATATTTTGCTCCCTTCAGTTGATCGAACAGATCATCTATCCTAGGTAACGGATACTTGTTCTTAATCGTCACCTTGTTCAACTCTCGAAAGTCGATACATAGTCTCATCGATCCATCCTTCTTTTTCACAAATAAAACTGGTGCTCCCCAAGGAGACACACTCGGTTGAATATACTTCCTATCCAATAACTCTTGAAACTGTACCATCAGCTCCTTCATTTCTGTCGGTGCCATCTGTAAGGGGCTTTCGAAATCGGTGCCGTCCCCGGTACTAAATCTATAACGAATTTGACCTCCCGATCCGGCGGAAGTCTTGGAAATTCCACCGGAAATACATCCGAAAATTCGTTCACTACTGGTATCTGTCCCATCTCTATCCCTGCTTTCTGCGTATCGACGATATGGGCCAAATATCCTACACATCCCTTTCTTAGTAACTTCTTTTCTTGCATCATCGTCAGACAACTTGAGTGTCTCGGCGACCTACTTCCATAGAATGCTAACTTAGACTGATCTGGAGTCCTAAGGTTTATACACTTCTTTTGGCAATCTATCATCGCTCCATGGTTAAATAACCAATCCATTCCTAGAATTACATCAAATTCTCCTAATTGAATTGGAATTAAATCCACGGGTAACTTATATCCCCTGATGTTTACAACACAATTTCTATAGACATGGCTAACGGGAATCATTTCCTTATTAGCAACTTCTATGTTCATAGGATATTTTAATTCTTCCTAGGGTAAATTTAATCGTTGGGAGAATTCATGTGATACGAAGGAACAAGTAGCACCCGAATCAAATAATATATAAGCAGATATATCATTGATCAGAATGATACCTGAAACCACGTCCCTGGATGCGACCGCATCCTGAACCGTCATGTTGAAAGTCCTTGCTGTTGGTCGATTCTGAGTTGGTGGTCCATTAATTGCGAGATTCCCACCGCTTGGTCCCCTTCCTCCATTTCCTCTTGTTGTGCTCTTCTTTGGGCAATTCCTTGCCTGATGATCCAATGCTCCACAGTTGAAGCATCCATTTCTCTTTGGTGCAGAGCAATTGGGAGAGATGTTCCCCTCCTACCTGCAGTTGAAACAAACATTCTTTCCTTTTAGACATGCCCCTAAGTGATTCCTCCCACACTCTTTGCATGCCTCTGTTCTCTTCTTTGTTTCCCCTGGTTTTCCCCAAGAGTTTCTCGATTTGAAATTTTTGCTGCTACTGTTGTTATTGTTCCACTTCCTCTTGTTTGCACCACTGCTGCTGCTACCTTCCCCGCGATTCCCTCCTTCATTCTTCTTCTTTTTTTCCTTATTAAATTACATTAGGGCTTCACTTCCGCCCTCAGCGATTATAGCTTTCTCCAGGAGAGTCACGAAGCTTTTCGTTCTCAGAATAACAAGAGTCTCATGCTATATAGCCATGGTTTGAGACCTGCTCAAAACCTCCTTGTTTTCTCTCCTCGATTGTCGACTGGTGAGGCGCAAACCTCGCCAAATCGTTGAATTTTATGCATATTGAGGTACCGTCTTCTTTGCTTGACTCAGTGAATCGCATCTCCACGCGACTCAGATACTAACCGAAAATAGTTCTCAAAATTTTTTCTTAAACCCTTCCCAAGGTATCACGCCTTCTCCACTACAGTCCGGTTTGCCTCCCACCGTGGTTAGCTTCACTCTTCAAAGATGTAAGTGGCGAAGATTGTTTTCGATCATCACCTACTCAAGCGATAAAGAAATGCCTTTTCGATTTCCTTGACCCAAGTTTGAGCTTCGATGGGTTCAGTGGTTCCTTCAAACTCGTGGGGTCTCAAGCCTCTTGAAGTCCTTGAAGTGTTCCACCCGGGCCATTGGAGGTTATTGGCATTCGGGGTTCGATTCTCGAATCGCCCCACTAACATGTCTACAAACTGTCAGATAGGATTCGGTGGATCCCCAAAGATTACCGCCGACCCTCGGGTGTTTGACGACGCCTTCCTCTAGCCATCTATTTGTTTAAAATGAATTTAATGTTATTATCTTATCACTTACTCTACATAATATATCAATCATAAGAAGAGACTTAATCATCACATCACATACTTAAATAAAAAAAAACTATTTATTTATAAACATAACACCCAAGGTATTTCATCGTCTTATAACATTAAGCCATTTACATCACTTTAAACCAACATACTTGGTAAAAACTCAAACCAAGCTTATTATTCAAAGATAAGCGTTCTATACGCCCGATAGTAAAGTTCATCATAATAAACTAAAAGCCCCCGCTTAATGGCGTCCTCATGCTCCTCATCCGCTATCTCCAAAGACCCTTCAAATTTCTGCTTATAACACGTCTAGACCGGTGCTCCTCACTTGGAAAATGATTCACCCTATGTTGAAACCTTCCATGTGCTGACTTAAATGCGTACTTCATCATGTCTATCTTATCCTTCTTATCTCTCACCTCTCCTTCTAACTCGCCAGTTAGCTTCTCAGCCCGAACACGGTCTCTCCTCTCTTCTCCCCAGAATGTGGTAATAATCTACTTGTTAGTTTGAAGACTCTGAATCCTCGACTCTAACCCATTAATGGTATGCCCCAAGTGGGTCTTAATAGCTTCTTTCTCATCCTCCAGCCTATCCGCCTTCTGGTCTGATGCCCGCAACTTGTCAGCCAGATCCCCGTTCCTAATTATCAGGTGATGTACCAATGCCTCAAGCAATGCTGTAGTTTGCTGGTCCCCTTGATACAGCTCCTTCAACTCATCGACCTTGTCGTCCAACTCCGTAATCCTATCCATCAACTCATCCAATAAATTATCCTCAGGTGCTTCTTCCGAGTCCTCCTCGGGCTCCTCTTCCTCTTCAAGATACTCCTCTGGGTACATCTGTCACCAACTGCTCACTCACAACGTGGATATCTCTAACCTCCTCTTCTCCTGACATCCTTCAAACAAGAAAAAAAAATCACTCGGTTAGTATTTTAAAATAGTTGTTTTTGTTTTTAGGAAAAATAGATTTGACACAACCCCTAGAACTCTACATGAGTTCATCTCTTTATTTTCTCCACTAACTTCCCTAAGGTTATAGTCTAAGGTTCCCCACCTAAGGTTTATAACCTATTGCTTTGATACTAACTCGACGCCCAAAAATCCGTGTAACATCGATTACAGGACATGGTGCTCACGATCTGACATATATCATCATCTCTATCTAAGTAACTCTAATAATAATAATATTAACTATTACATACTTATTCAAAATAAAGTCCCAAGTCTTTACAACCTTTAATAAACTAAAACTTAAACTTAGCGTTTATCGCTACATCACATCATATGCGGAAATATAATTATTACATAAATAACTCTCATCATTTCATCTTAGACTTTCCTTTGTCCTTGCCCGAGCCCTCAGCGTTATTAGCCTTAACTGAAAGGTTTAAGCAAGAATGAGCACAAATTGCCCATCAAGTATATAAAGTAGTTTGAGAACATACATTAGAAGTAAAAGCATTAGTATGAATATTTCTCAACGGTTGAAATAAATATCAAGAGATAAACTGGAATATCAAGATAAGAGTTCTGGAATTCTCAATAACATACCAAGGGGTGTTAGATACCCTGAACATTACTTTGTATCATCAAAAACCATCAGACGGTTTAACAATCAAATAGATTGTAAACGGTCTCTGCAAGTACTCCAGGTGATCAGCCTATCGTACCCTACATTGTGCACAAGTATAAAGTTTAAACGCATAAGCGTAAATGGGGCTATATGCCCATCATCAGTTACCCCGTTATCCAGGTTGTTCATCTTAGTATTCATACGGGACCTCACCAAAGCAATTTGGATTGGTAAACATCAAATAGCTTCAAAGGATTTGAATTGTTTAAACAATATACTATGTTTGCATCAATAACATCTAGCTGGGACGAAAGCTAGAAAGCATGCTTGAATATAGTTCATTAAGGGAATACGAACTTTAAAGTATAGCAGTTGCAATAGGAATAATCATCAATAACGTTTCGTATCTCAATTGAAGTTATAGAACTTTACAATAAAGGAGCTTGCACGAATGATTAATTAATCACAAGCCCAAACTTACCCTCGCTGCAATCAACTGAATAAGAGTTGAATAAATTCATAATGAAAAATAAGGTAAGAAAGTTGTCTTAATCGTTGTTTACCAATAACACATTAACCGCTTACAGCTATCTGCACTTCACGTGCCCTACACAATTGTATAATCATGCACATCAACTATTAGCAACGCATAGTAGTTGTAATATAAACTTTACTCTATAATTTTCAGAGTTCACTCTATGATTTTCACTCTACTATCTGCACTCTACGATTTTCACTGACTCTACGATTTTCAGTGTTGACTCTACGATTTTCACTCTACTATCTGCACTCTACGATTTTCATTGACTCTACGATTTTCACTGACTCTACGATTTTCAGAGTTTACTCTACGATTTTCATTGACTCTACGATTTTCAGAGTTTACTTTACGATTTTCACTGACTCTACGATTTTCAGAGTTCACTCTACGATTTTTACTCTACGATTTTCACTGACTCTACGATTTTATTCCCGTTAATCTAAAGATGATATGACCATGATACTTGGACACGATAAACTTCATACATGAAGGTATTTTACAAAAATATAACAATCATAAAACTAGTATGCTAAGACCACAAACCAACTGCATAGAAAAGCGTGCAAGCACTAGTTTTATACTTAGAAAAAATTCTGGAATTTCCAGAAATCTGCAGATTTTATTACCAACATGCATGCTTACGATTTTCATAACTTGCTCAATTTAACTCCCTTTCCTATGAAATTTGGACAGGTTGTACCTCATGTTATATACTATTTTATAAAATTATTACATACGTTAATCGAGTCATATACACCATGATTCCGAGGCTCCGAAAAATCCAAAAAAATCACAGATTTCACATTCAACAAACTTTGAAAAATTTTGTGATTTTGATTCTAGCATGCATGGGCTTGACTCCTACTGTCCAGAGCACTTCTACCAACATATATGAACATGTTACAACAAACCAACTCACTAAATTACCATGCTATGAACAAATTGACTTCAAAGAGGCATTTTATCAACATATCGCATACATTCATGAAATATTTGATTCTCTATGTAATTCAAACATGTTTAAACCATACTTTTCATTCCTTATCCTCCTCGTAACAAAAACCAACAATATTATCATAGCCTTACGAAATAAACATAAACCATTTACCATGGCTATACATGCTTTTTCACTATTTTTCTTCAAGAACATGAAAAAGAGAGTTTCATAGCTTACCTTTTTTGGATGAATTTCCCTTGAGTTAATTTGATTATCCCTCTTCCTTGCTTGTTAGTTGTTAATTGATCTCTAGAATACTACCACACTATCTATCAATCTCAACTTCTTTGCATGCTTACTTGGTGGAATTTTATTAAAAGAAAAGTGTGTTTGTATATATGTATAGCTTTGTTAGAGTCTTTTGATTCCCATAACCCCCAACTCCCATAACCCCCAACACTAATGATTAGTTACTCATAGTACTTAATAATACAATAATATAGTTAATTAATAGGAAGAATGTGGGAGTTAGAGAAAATGAATGTGGGAGTTAAAAAGAATTTTGGTTTTAAGGAATAAAATAAATTACTTCTACCCTAGCTATTATGTAATATACGTATACTCCCTCCCTTGTCCCAATTTAATAGTCTCATGGGTCCATCAGTTCAGCTGATTTCTATTAAAAAAATACATATATTATTTTAATCAATTAATCAATTAATAAGCTATTTGACTATTTTACCCTTCAAACCAAACTTTGCGAACCATATATCGATTCCTACTAAAGTCGACGTTCCGGACGTCAAGGGACTATCCGTTTAGTCAAATTCATCTCTAAAATTCGTAGTTGACTTTTTCCTCGAAAAAGTCAACAGGTTAACTTTGACCAAAAAGTCAACTTTGACATTTTTTCGTGATTACAGTCTATCCTGACTAATTTCGACGTTCCGGACTCGAATACACAGTCCGCATCTCTAAATTCTACTCCTAACTCCAGCTCATGATTTAATACCATCCCACGTAATAAAATAGAATAATTCCCTACTTAATTTTATTTAAATAGTTAAATAAAACTAAACCAACCATTTAAATACATCTCATCACATATATGTACCACACACATACATCTAATAAATGAAATCACCCAAAAGTTTCATATAAATTCGTTTATTAACAATTCTTAAATTACATAAAAAAAATATTAAAAAAAAATTAAAAATAAAACTCGGATATTACAATTGATGCAGGTTCTTTTTGATTCTGGGCTTGTAATTTGTATTAAGAGTGTAGTATAAGTGTAGAACTACAACTTGAATCTAGTTTCATGATCATTATATAACAGATCCGAGAGATCCAGGCTCTCCAAATTGTTGTCAGACCTGTTCTTCATTTCTGGGTTACCCAGAAATGAAGAACAGTTCATGGGTCTAACTTTTAGCACTTGTATCTTATTGTTCCAGGACTTCTTAATGAGACATAAAGTGACTAACTTGTAGTACTAATGACAAGGAACAATACCATATCACCAGAGCATTCTAATAGTACCAAATAAAAGAGATCGAAGCTGGTCAAAGTAGTGATCAGGAATCGGGTCTTGAATTTTCTGGGTTTTCCAGAAAGTTCTTAAGGCTGATTGGTCAACGTAGTTTGACCATGCTTAATTCCATTTCGGTTTATGATTTTGGTAATCTAAAGGCTTATATGTATATCCTGCATGTTAGTATACACGATCCAACCAACAACATGGACAAACAATGAAATTACGGCAAGATCAGAGGCCAAGAAAATATTGTCAGGCGAGACCTGGGTTTCTGGGTTGCCCAGAAACTCAGTCTCCATGAACGGTCAACGAGGTTTGAGCCTGACAATACTACAAGTTCATAACATAAAACACACATAAAACCTAACATACACCGATCTAAAAGCCCTGACATATGACTGTCAGATCACGAATTTCTAACTTTTCCAGATTTAAGAAATCTTCAATTTCGAGCATCAAAATGATATGGATCTAAGTTTTAGTAACCCGGATCATCAAATGACATCCTATAACACATATCTAACCAACAAACAACAACATTAAACATCAAATCTAAGGATTTCTAGGATAAGGGTTTATACCTTCTTTGAGCTTTGATTCAAGAACTGATCCTTGATGATCTGATCTTTGCTTGTTATTACATGATCTTGGCTTTGTTTTACACTCCCTCTCACTCTATAATTTCGGATTTAGAGAGAGAAGAGCTTAGGAGAAAAATGAAATAAAAGTGAGCCTTTTCTCTCCTTTAATCTATATAATATCTTTGATTCAATGCATCTAAGTTGCAAGGTGGCAATTGTTGGCTAAGTCACATGCTAGAGCTAGGTTTTGGTGAGAAACTCACCTAAAAGTCAAAACCTACACACCAATTTTATAAAAATACACAAAAGTCAAATTGGTCTTTTTGATTTTTATTTTAATGGCAATTTGGACAATTGATCAAACCCTTAGGGTTTAGGGTTTGGGAAGGTTTAGGGTTTGGAAAACTTTTAGGATTTAGGGTTTGAACCCTCAAGTTTAGCAATTTAATTTCTAAAATTTCCAAATTAGGTTTCCAAAAATAAAAAATTAATATTTCTAAATTATAATTAGAATTTTCTAATTATATTAAAATTTCTTAATCATACTTTAAATCTTACTAATTAGGATTAGTATTTCTAATTAAAATTGATAATCAAGCAATTAGGGTCAAAATGGTCATTAGGGTTTATAACCCTAAAATTAGGGTTTCTAATAGAAAATTAATTATCTAAAATAGAAATTAGATTTTGTAATTAGATTAGGGTTTTCTAATTACTTAACTTGAAAATTAGAATTAATATATCCTAATTAACATTAAAAGTATTAAATTAACACTTAGGTTTTTCCCTATTTACAAATTAGGGTTTCAAATCCGTAATTAGGGTTTTAAATTTGGATTTAAGGTTTTGTAACCAATTTGTTAAGATTAACCCTAATTAATCCTATAATTATTTACACTTATGCCATTAAGTTCCCGATTTAGGGTTTCATGCACCGAATTAGGGTTTCGGATTCCCGAAACTGAAATTAGGGTTTCCAGAACCGGTTTCTAGAGTTTCCTTTTAATCGTTAAGGTTTTCTAACCGAACATTAAAGTTCTTAATATATAATTAGGGTTTGTTACAGATATCGTTTATCTGGTCAACCATTGACCCTTAACCACATATTGTACACATATACACAGAACATATTCACATATTCCTTAATCTTGAATAATTCACCTAAATCCTTCATAGAATTTTGAAATCCTCAAAATTCTATCTTAAAAATATCAAACGTATACACTTATTTTCTGTCTAGGTTATAATTTTGAACCTTAATTCAATTTTTAAAAATTTTAAAAATACTCAAATTCTCGGGTTGTCACAACACTATTCACGTATACGACACTATTTATGTATACGACACTATTCATGTATATGACACTATTTACGTATATGACATTATTTACGTATACGGTACTATGTACGAATATGAGTTACTATTCACAGGGTACTATTCACGACAAAATTGGTTTCTTTTTCTGACCAAATTATCGTTGATTTATGAATCTTACTCTTGAAATTAAATGCAGTTGTTGATCATATTATTTTTATTATCATATATAACATTTTTATAATCCCGGTGATGAAATTTTCTCTTTGACTTGAGTGTAAAGATGGGTAGATTATTGGTATGATCGTGGCTATGGGTTCTCTTTGGCCAGTAGTGCAAAGTTGAATTGTTGACTGGTATGATCATGACCATTGAATTTATAATTGAATATTTTTAGCTTAAGTGCAAAGGTGAATTGATCAACATGGTTATAATTATTGTTTATATAAATTCTGAAATGATTATATATTTATTTGAGATATTAATATCTTTGGCCAGTAGTGCAAAGATGATCTGTTGTTGAATATCTTTGGCCTGTTGTGCAAAGATGATCTGTTGTTGAATATCTTTGGCCTGTAGTGCACAGATGACTTGTTGTTGAATATCTTTGGCCAGTAGTGCATAGATGAACTGTTGACGAATATCTTTGGCCCGTAGTGCAAAGATGAATTTATTAGTATGATTATGTACAGGAACTGTGATTTGGTATAACCATGATCTTTGATGTTTCAGGTAAAGACATGTGATAAAAATTATCTTCGTCCTAGATGAGAAGAGGAATTTAGAACCACAATTATGATTATGAGTTATTCACATGATTGTGGATCGGAATTGTTGATTGATGTTACAGGGATAAAACATTGTTGATGGTCTTTTAACATGGAGAATATAATAGGCTTTATGGTCTATTTGACTCTTTTAATGGATTGCTCGTTCTGCTGCAACTGTGGTTGAAATTTTTTATCATCTACCATATGTTCTAAATCTCTGATTTATTACTGATGAAGGCTATTGATAATTTATTTATCTTTAGTCATGATATTCTTTATTGGGCTAGTTGAGCTCACCCTTTTGCTTCACAATTCCTTTCAGGTAATAAGAGTGTAGCTGGGTCGAGCGGGGGTAACAAGGGAATAGAACGGTGGTCTCTAGCGGTGGAAGTTCTCCCTAAACAGTATAGAAAAGTGTGTTGTATTTTATACATCATTTAGTAGTTATATTTGGTGAATCAAATAGGGCGAGGCGAACCCAACGTTGGAAGGGTGTTTTGCCACTATCATATAAGATGTCTAATGACATACAACCTCGTGTTATCATAAGACAAGGTTGTGCACATCCACTTGATGAGTATATCTACGAGCACTATCTATATAATCTTGGAGTTTGGTTGAAATATAATTTTTAATTGCAAACAGTGGAGATAGTTATATGTCAAGAGAAGACGCACCATTGGGAAGAACATGATAGTAATCTTCTCATTTTTCTTTAGAGTCTATTGGGTCAACCAAGGATAATTCTATGGGCATATGGTATCTATCATAACCTAGACGCATGGCCTCCCATGTACGAAGGTTTTCTTGAGTATTTTCCAAAGATTTTAATTTCTAAAACAGTTATTGACTGTACCTTTATGTAAGGTGCCATTGTTACGTGCTATCCAAAGTTGGTGTCCAGAGTCATAGTTGGTATATATTTGTATCAAAACTCATAACATATATGTTATTGTATTTTGCACGACATTTGTAGTAATAAAGTTGTAGTTGTTTTCTGTACCATGTTTTTGGAAACTCAGAATAGGTTGGATGGATTGGACCTATTTTGGCGGCGTTACATAGAAGATTGTAGATATCATGTTCTACTTGACTCTTCTAATGAATTGCTTGTTCCGCTGCAGTTAAACTTGATGTTTTTTATTTTTTATCAGTTTAACACTGTTTAAGGCTAACAATAATTTATTTTGCATTATCTTAGTCGTAATATTTCTTACTGGGCTAGTTGAGCTCACCCTTTGTTTTCATTGTTTTCTTCAGGAAATGAGAATATAGCTGGGACTAGTCGGGGAATGGAGTGACGGTCCAGATGTTTGCATTAGTAGTCCTCACTATTCAGTGAAATAGTGTAATAATAAATATAATAAGGACTCCATTTGAGTTTGAATATTGTCTAGAAGACAATATTCGTATTATAACTCTCAGCTTATGTTTTGTTGTATTTTACACGACAGTTGTATAATTAAGTTGTATTTGAATTTTGTACCATGTATTTGGCGACTCAGAATGGGTGATGTATACCTATTTTGGGGGCGTCACAGTTGGTATCAAAGCTTAGGGATATGATCCATGGCTGAGATGTGAGACAAAAACTAGGAGGGGAGAGACAGGGAATTCCTTCGCTAGTATGACCTACCTAAGTTTATTTGGTATTTAATTGGTCGGTCAGAGTATAGGGATAATAAGTGACATGTCAATTAACCTTGTTTTGTGGCAGTATTTGAAAAAGGCATCTGAAAATGTTGAGATAAACAATGAAGCACATGAGACCATTGAGTCACCAACAATCAATACCCATGATAATGTCCAACATGAAGACAATAATCCTTAGGTAAACAATAACACCGATCAAATGATGAATGATGGGATGTTCAAAGGCTTTATGCAATTCATGCAACATCAGGCGAGAGCGGCTCCTGTTCAAAATGCAGGTGGAAACACTGGCAACTCTCGGACGGTCACCGTTAAACAGTTCAAGGAGCTGGGACCACCAAAGTTTATTGGAGAACCAAAACCACTTAAGGCGGAGACGTGGATAAAGCAGATCACCAAGATATTTGATGTCTTGGGATGCTCCGAGGAGGAAAAGGTTCCCCTTGCCACCTTTATGTTGCGAGGAGAGGAAGATTACTAGTGGGAATCGGTAAAGCATATTCAACCTGCCGCACTGAAGATTTCTTGGGAGAAGTTCCAAGAACTGTTTAACGACAAGTAATTTCCCGAAAGTATTTATCACATGACGGAGGTAGAGTTTATCAAGCTGGAGCAAAACAATATGACTGTGTCGTAGTACGAAGCTAAGTTTGTCGAGTTGTCCCAGTTTGCGTCCCACTTGGTTGATAATGAGGAGAGAATGACACGGATGTTTCTAAGAGGTTTGAAACTCGAGATACGTCAATATCTTATCTCTCATAAACTGTGTTTGTATTCAGATGTTGTTAATAGGGCTCAATTATTGGAGCGCGATAATGAGTCAACCCAACCAAAAGAGAGCAGCCGGCAAAATGATAATACCAGTGATAAAAGTCATCGAAGCGGTGACAATAAGCGTGGAGGGAATCAACATGACAGAAATGGTAACCACTTCGGTGGTAATCATGGCTAAGACAATAAAAGTGGGAATTTCAAGAAGAGGAAATTCAATAATGATGGAAGGACGTCAGCACCAGCACCTGTTGTTAAGGAAGGAAAACGATCGCCGGTCATATGTTACAAATACGGAGGGGAGGGACACATCGGTCCAAACTGTACGCAGCAGTCCAAAGCATGTTACAATTGTGGAAGAGAAGGTCACCTAACCCGATTTTATCATGCACCGAAGTCAAGTCCAGCTGGGATGGAGGCATCAAAGGCAATCCTAGACAAGATAAAACTGGTAGTTCAAGGGAGAGCGTTTGTCGTAACCTCCCAAAAAGCGAGGAATCCAAACGAGGTGATCGCGGGTAAGCTAATCATAAAATCTAGTGTAGTCTATACCTTATTTGATACCGGTTCTACCCATTCTTTTATTTCTCCTACTTGCGCTCACCATTTAAATTTAACTCCGGAGGAAGACTTTGACTTATCTGTTGAAACTCCGTTGGGAGAAACCTTCATTACATCCATTGTTTATAAGTCTTGTTTGGTTCAAATTGGTACCCTTACATTACCTGTCGATCTTATTTCCTTAAAAATACTTGCATTTGATGTGATTTTAGGGATTGATTGGTTAACTACTCATCATGCAAAAATTGATTGTTTTCGTAAGGTTGTTAGCTTTCATATTCCTAACCAACCTATTATGCGAATTCAAGCAACCAAACCACTAAATTTAATCACTGTCATATCAAGCCATAAAGCTATTCGTTTATTGAAAAACGGATGTCAAGCTTTCTTAGCCCATGTCACAGATTTAAACAAAAATACGTCAGATTTGAATGATATTTCTATTGTCAATAAATTTCCTAACATATTCCCCGAAGAACTTCCTGGCTTACCCCCGGAGCGTGAAATTGAGTTTGGTATCGACCTTGAACTCGGTACAAAACCCATTTCCAAAGCCCCATATCGAATGGTTCCTATTGAACTTCAGGAGTTAAAGACCCAACTGCAGGAATTATTAGACATCGGTTTCATTCGTCCTAGTACGTCTCCTTGGGGTGCTCCTGTTCTATTAGTCAAGAAGAAAGATGGAAGTATGCGACTTTGTATTGATTATCGGGAGTTGAATCATGTCACCATCAAAAATAGGTACCCGGTACCTCGTATTGATGATCTGTTTGGCAAGTTGCAAGGCGCAAAGTTCTTTTCAAAGATCGATCTTCGTTCCGAATATCATCATTTAAAGATTAAAACTAATGACATTCCAAAGACTGCTTTCAGAACTCGGTACGAGCATTACGAATTCCTAGTCATATCTTTTGGATTGACTAATGCTCATGCTGCCTTCATGGATATGATGAATCGAGTATTCAAGGAATATTTGGATCACTTTGTGGTCGTCTTTATTGATGACATCCTCATTTACTCCAAAAGTCGTGAAGATCATGAGCAACATTTGAGGTTGATACTCCAAAAGCTTCGTGAAAACAAGCTTTATGCTAAGTTGAAGAAATGCGAGTTCTGGCTTGAGGAAGTAGCATTCCTTGGGCACGTGATATCAAATCATGGAATATCTGTTGACCTGGAAAAGATTGAAGCAATTCAAAGCTGGGAGCAACCTAAGTTAGTGACCAAAGTACGTAGCTTTCTCGGCTTAGCTGGTTATTATCGGAGATTCGTAGAAGGGTTTTCTCAAATCACTACTCTATTAACTCAACTTACTCGAAAAGATAAAAAATTCGGTTGGAGCGAGGAATGTGAGAAGAGTTTTCAAGAACTCAAGAGGAGACTCATTTCAGCACCTGTTCTGACAATACCATCTGGCTCGGAGGGATTTGTCATCTACAGTGATGCTTCAGGCAAAGGTTTAGGATATGTTCTCATGCAACATGGGAAAGTCATAGCTTATGCCTCACGACAACTCAAATAATATAAGAGGAATAATCCTATTCATGATCTAGAGTTGGCAGCTGTCGTTTTTGCGCTTAAGATTTGGAGGCATTACCTGTATGGAGAGAAGGTGGAGATCTATATGGATCATAAAAGCCTCAAATATTTCTTCACTCAAAAGGAACTCAACATGCGATAACGATGATGGCTGGAGCTATTGAAAGATTACGATCATACCATTCAATACCATCCTGGAAAAGCGAACGTAGTAGCTGACGCATTGAGTAGAGGATCATATGCGGTTATGAGTGCAATATTGTCAATGCAAAGGCCAATTTTGTATGACTTACAAAGGATGGAGATAAAGTTAAAGACTCCATGGACCCATGTGATGATGGCGAATATACGAGTCAAACCGACTTTAATCGATAAAGTTAAAGCTGCTCAAGCTACAGACCTGGAGCTGATGTGTGTGAGGAAGAAAGTGCAAGAAGGTGCTATTCCGAAAGCAAGAATCGATGAAGAAGGAATACTTCGAGTCAACTCCATACTTTGTGTTCCTAAAGATTCTGACTTGAAGTATAAAATCATGATGGAGGTGCACAAGACACCGTTTCCAATCCATCCTGGGAGTACCAAAATGTATCATGATCTTTGACATACATTTTGGTAGAGCAATATGAAGAGAGAGATAGTGGGGTTTATCTCAAGGTATCTAACTTGTCAACGAGTCAAGGCGGAGCATCAAGTGCCAAAAGGTCCATTGCAACAACTTGAAATTCCAGAATGGAAGTGGGAGCACATTACCATGGATTTTGTTACTGGTCTTCCCAAGGTTTCTCAAGGCATAGATGCGATTTGGGTCATTGTTGATAGATTGACCAAGTCTGCTCATTTAATACCGATACGAGAAACTTATAAACTTGAACATCTTGCTCGTATGTACATAAATGAGATTGTAAGATTGCATGGTATGCCAGTATCCATAGTTTTTGATCGAGACCCAAGATTCACTTAACGATTTTCGGTTAGTTTGCAAAAAGCTATGGGCACAGATTTACGATTTAGTTCAGCATATCATCCTCAAACGAACGGGCAGTCAGAGAGGACTATTCAAACTCTTGAAGATTTATTAAGACTCTGTATCTTTGACTTCAAAGGAAGTTGGGACAAGTTCTTACCATTGGTGGAGTTTTCCTACAACAACAGTTATCAAGCAAGTATTGGCATGGCTCCATTTGAGGCGTTGTATAGAAGAAAGTGTCGTTCTCTAGTATGCTGAGATGAGGTGGGTGAAGCAACGTTGTTGGGACCGGAGTTGGTACGTATGACTACGAAAAATATTCAAACGATTCGACAACGTATAAAAACCTCTCAAGATCGACAAAAGAGTTTTGCTGATCTTCATCGAAAGGACGTTGAATTCAATATTGGAGATCATGTGTTGTTACGTGTTACTCCATGGAAAGAAGTTACGAGATTTGGAAAGAGAGGAAAGCTCAATCCTCGATTCATTGGTCCATTTTTAATCCTCGATCGAGTAGGAACTGTGGCCTATAGACTCGCTTTACCGCCAAGTATGTCTCGTGTTCATAACGTTTTTCACATATCTATGTTACGTAAAAATATGAAAGATCCAAACCACATTATTGAATTAGAACCAGATGAGATAACGGAAGATTTAACGTATGAGGAGGTACCTGTTAAAATCTTGGATAAGAAGGATCATATTCTATGCTCCAAGGTTATACCTCATGTTAAAGTTTTATGGAGAAACCACAATGTTGAGGAAATGACCTGGGAGTTAGAATCTGAAATGAAGTCAAGGTATCCTCACCTCTTCGACTTACCAGGTACGCACCCTAATTTTGAGGACGAAATTTCATAAGAAGGGAGGTTGTAAGACCCCAACTTTTATAAATAAAGATAAATTTTTCTCGGAATATATTTTTGAATATTATGGTGTGGATTTGATATAATGTTATAGTTGTGGGTATTATTTATAATTTTGCAAAGTAAGTAAGTGGTTATATAATATTCGATTGGTTGGGGAATATTCGTTTTAACAGGGAATATTCGTACGATGACATAATCATTGGTGGACCCCATAACGGAAGTAATGTCGTAGTTAGAAAACGACAAAATTATCTTTTTATAAAAATAACGACGAAAGTTTTACCGTTAAACTGTTGAACTACTAAGTGGTAAAAGTACAATAATACGCGTGGTTGCATAGTAGCACATGGTATTGATTATTGATGCTTACATGAGAAGTCACTCAGTTATACTCAATTATTGCTACAGTAATTGCTGCATAATATCTCTCATATTATTGATTCAATTATTGTCACACTATCATCTGCATAATATTTATTATTATTAAATCAATAATTGAGACGACAAAGTTATTCATATTATTATTTATAATGTTTACAATGTCTAGAAAGTTCTGTCAAGGAGAGGTTTGGTCACCTAATTGCGTGCCAATAGGGAGAAATCCTTATCGAAAAGCCCCCTCTTTCCTGTGAATGATCTGGTTGTTAAATATTATGAGTTATAATATTAATGATGAATAAATTCGTATTGATTAAAGATGAAATTGATATTTCCATTGTGTTGGGATTATTAGTGTTGGTGGAAATTGACAATTATTTCGATAATAATTGATTTTTGGAGGTTAAGTTGACCAATCGGGTAATTAACCGGATAAATGACCAATTAATTGCTATTAATTCACATGCTTATAACTATTTGTTCACATGTGTGTACTATTGATTCACATGCATGTACTATTAGGGGAGGTGGTGCAAGATTGATAATACTTGAATGACTAAATTTAAAATGGAGGTATAGATGAAGGTACTATACTGTAATTATTTTTTTCACATGTGTGTACTATTGATTCACATGAATGTAATTTTGATTCACGTGATGTACTATTAAGGGAGGTGGTGCAAGTTTGATAAAACTTGCAAGACTAAATTAAAAATGAAGGAAAAGATGAAGGTATTATACTGTAATATTTTGAGCCCCAAAACGTGTAATTATCGAAACTATATTTTCCTATAAATAGAAGCTCATTCTTCTTTCATTCTCACCAATTCACTAAGACTCACAAGAGCAATTATAGAGAGAGAAGCTATAGAGAGAAAGAAGAAGAGAAGTCTGCTACCTCACTATTCCAGTATCCAGTCTTCTTCAGAAGTAAGGGATATTATTTTTCTTTAGTATTCATAGGAATAATATTTTCTTCCATACTTTGTAGTATGTGAGTAATATTATTTCGTCTCGTATTCCTGATTATACCCTCATTTTGTTAAAGTATTGCTTCTATACTCCGAGAAATTAGTAGAATATCCTTGAAATTTTCTCTTCATCTAGTATCGTTTCGCAAGGATATTTTCTGCACATTCTTGCTAAATTTTAAGCTTTTCATGTCGGAGTACTGTCTATGAGGATTATTCATTTTTACGGTACTATTCATAAAGTACTATTCACGGGGTACTATTTACAAAGTACTATTCACGGGTACTATTCACAAAGTACTATTCACGAGTACTATTCACAAAGTACTATTCATGGGGTACTATTCCCGAAGTACTATTCATGAGGTACTATTCACTCGGACACTATTCACCCAGGGAATTATTCATGACAAAAATTGATTTCATTGCTATCCATATCATTTTTGATACAATATTATTCTTGAATTTTACTCCACAAAGCAGTATCATGTTGACAATTTGGACATTATTGAATTCTGGATAAATTAAGTTATAAATCTTTAAAAGTTTATCTTTTGCTTTCTTTTAATTGAATTCTTATATCATTGTCATCATCCTCATGCTTATATTGTGATAAAAGTCATCTGTGGCTTACGTGCATAGATGTACTATTGATTGGTATGATTATGACCAGAGATTATTTCGTATAATCATGACCGTAATGTTACAAATGATGTGGTAAAAATCCTCATTTGCCTGTAGTGCATTGATGGACAGTTGTTGGTATGATTATGACCAGGGACTACTTGGTATAATCATGACCATTGATGATTACATGAATATCCTTGGCCCATAGTGCAGGGATGATTCGATGATGTTGTTTATTTATTAAGCTGAGTCTAAGCGATAAAATTCATGATAAACTTTTTAAATCATAGAAGATAATAGATATCATGCTCTACTTGACTCTTCTAATGAATTGTTTGTTTCGCTGCAGTTAAACTTGATGTTTATTATTTTTTTATCAGTTTAATAGTGTTGAAGGCTAACGATAATTTATTCTGCATTATCTTAGTCATAATATTTCTTACTGGGCTAGTTGAGCTCACTCTTTATTTTCATTGTTCTCTTCAGGAAATAAGAATATAGCTGGGACTAGTCGGGGAACGGAGTGACGGTCCAGATGTTTGCATTAGTAGTCCTCACTATTCAGTGAAATAGTGTGATAATAAATGTAATAAGGACTCCATTTGAGTTTGAATATTGTCTAGAAGACAATATTCGTATTAAAACTCTTAGCTTATGTTTTTCCGTATTTTACACGACAGTTGTATAATTAAGTTGTATTTGAATTTTGTACCATGTATTTGGCGACTCAGAATGGGTGATGTATACCTATTTTGGGGGCGTCACACCTAATGTTAATTAGTGAATACTTAAACCTAATTATCATGTTTTATATAATTAGAAAACCTAAGTTAATTAAGGAATCCTAATTTGGAAATTAAGAAACTAAATTTTCATTTTTAAACCTAATTTCAAAATCCTAGAAAAGTTATATTTTTTTGTTAACCCTATGGGTTGGGACAAATGACAAGCTTGCCATTAAAATGTCAAGGTTAATGACCAAAATGCCTTTTTTGTCACATTCTTAGATTTGTTGCTTGCAAATCTTGCCATATATTGACAAGTCACCAACTCTAGATAATGTTACATGCTATAAATCTCAGTAACTCAGCCATTTCACCATCCAAATACATTGCATCCAAGTAATATATAAGATCAAGAGAGAGAAAGCTCCTCATTTAGTTCATTTGTGTACTTATACTCAACCAAGTCCCTCTCTCTTTAACCCACGAATTCTCTTAGTGTATCAGTCCCAAAATCAAGCCCCACGACTTCCATTAACAGATCAGTAGCCTATTATCAAGATTTGTTCATGTAAAGGTATAAACCCTAAACAAAAATCTGACCCTTGATCATATGTTAAATGTTAGGTTTTAATGTTTAAACATGTTGTTTATAGTCCATATAGATGATCTGGGTTGATAGATGTTAGATTCATAACATCTATATGCTCGGATTTGAAGTTTTTCAAAATCTGGAAAATATTTTTTTTGTTCTTTGACAACGAATGTCAGACCTTATATCTCAGTGATCGTTAATGATTTTTGCTGTTTAAAGGTTTAAAGTTGTAGTATATCATGAGATCTATGTTCTGAAGTTTGAATCAGGACCAAATCATGCATGGATTGAAAGTTATTCATGGTCAAAACCCGTTGACCGAGCTTGACCATAGAGTTTATGGGTAACCCAGAAACTAAAAATCAGTGCTTGACAAGATTTTGTCAAGCCATGATCTATCAGTTGTTTGTTGTTTTGATTCTGTTCTTGTATCCATGTTGTAGTATGTTACATGATCTATTGATTCAAGCTTTTAGATCGCCTAAACATGAAACAAGTTGATCATAGTGGACGATCAAACCAAGCCGGACGATCATGAAATACGTTTTCTGGGGTAACCCAGAAAACGTATGTTCATGTCGTTTGACATGGTTTGACCGGTATGGATCTAGTGATTCTGTTGTTGTTATATGTATTTTATGAGATAGATCTCTTCACTTACATGTTGGCTACACACTGCACCCATTAAATCACAAAACCATTACATGAATAGCAAGTTGTGGAAGCCCAAAGTAGGCCTCACGAACTGTTCTTCATTTATGGGTAACCCGGAAATGAAGAACAGTTCTGATAGCCACTTTGCATGCTTCGATCTCCTTAGTGTGATGTTGTTTGGTCATGTTTGTTGTTGGATCTTGTAGTGTTGTATTAGTACTACAAGATCTGACCAAAAATCATGTCCAGAAACATCAAGATCTAGGTTAAATGCTTGGTCAAAGTAATACCCTTGTCTACTGACTTTGAAGATCTAGGTTTCTCGAGAACACAATAGGCGACGGTTTTTGTCGCTAAAGGATATAGCGACAGACTTTTTAATTTTATTTAATTTATTTTCTAGAAATTATTTAAAAATAGAAATTAATTTCTGAAAATTACAAAAATTATTTTAAAAATTATTTTAAGTTATACAAATTAACTTTTAATAATTTGACATATTTTTCATAAATATTAGTATTTATTTTAATAATATTGATATTTAATTTATTTAATAAATGCATTAAATAAATTAATTAAAAATGATTTTATTATATTAAAAATTATTTTAAATGATAACAAGGTATTTAATAATATTTTAAGTTATAAAATATAACATTTAATATTTTAAAGCAAATTTCATTAATTATTTAATATTAATGATATTAGATTTATTTAATAATTATATTAAATAAATTAGTTTAATATTAGAAAAATCATTTTAAATAAAAATAAATATTTTAAAATATTTTAAGTTATAAAATATAACTTTCAATATTTAAAGCTAAATTTTATTAATAATTTAATATTGATTTATTGAATAATTATATTAAATAAATAGTTTAAAATGGTTTTATTGAATTAAAAATCATTTAAAAAGGATATAAATATTTTAAAAATATTTGAAGTTATAATTAAAGACTTTTAATATTTTGATAAATAATACCTTAATAATTAAATATTAATGGTAATTATTTAAAATGATTTTAATTGTTTCAAAAATCATTTAAGGGTAATAAAAATATTTTAAAAATATTTTGAGTTATTAAAAATAACTTTAATATTTTGGCAATAGTTCCATTAATAGTTTAATATTATTTAAATATTAATGATAATTAAATTATTTAATTTTTAAATCATTTAATAATGATTCCAAAGTGTTTGAAAAATTATGATAAATTATAATAATTGTTTAAAAATTATTTTAAGTCATTTAAAAATAATATGACTGACAATTACATTTATTAAAATACAGAATAGAGTTTTAAACTCGATAATTACCCGATAAAGCCGTCGGTACACCAAAATATTTCAAAAATTGATCTGAACTTAGATAATTTTACTAGATACATATTTGTTTATGATCAAATGACTGTTAAACATATATGACAATGTGATTAGGTTATGTGCTGACTGCAAATAGTAGTACTATGTGTTATAATATGTTATTCTAATCGAACGAATGATCTTATTAATGATAGGTTTTGATATAAAAGATAAAACTAAGTTGCGTTATTTTAAGCAGCAGCTCATGCAAGTATTCTAACTTTGCATTTACTTTATACAATGGACATGAGTATGGAAGTTTCAGAATTATAGTATCGTTATGCCAAATTATTAACTCTATTGTTATTGATCATGTATCCAAACATTTGTATTCATATAAGTTCTTAAATTATTCTATCATTGTTTATCAACACAGTATTATTGTATAATCCAGATATTTATTCTGTTCGTTAATTTCTAAATATGGTTAGACAAGTGTCCTTACTTGAATAATCATTTTATTTAATCATATGTTGATACATACTTACTGGTTTCCAGTATGTATATGTTAACTTAAAAGCTGTCTAGGCTATTTGATTCGACTAGACACAAACTTAAAAATATTGTTGAACAAGATAGAACTTTATTGTATCTAACCAGATTGTTTTGGTTCGGATTCCCGACTAAGTATGAACATCCCGTACATGGGAAAACTTTTGTGCGCCAAAGGCGGATAAGATGAACGATAATATCGTTCTTGCATATAGTATTGATCAATACAGGGCATAACGGGCTGATCACCCCCCGTGCCTGTAAGTTATGACGGTTTGCAGATGAAGTTCTGTTAAACCTTATCGAAAATTTAAAACAAAGTTCATAGTCTGTCGAATGCTCTCCATTTATAGTCAGTACGTAGTGTAAAAAAAAATTTGATATAAGATTTGATATATTGTTATTATTGGTTCATCTTACTTCTCAACTATTGATTCGTTGTAGAAGTGTTATTCGAAGAAAATATGTACTTCCTTCAGCTAATAATTATTGTTGTTATTACTTGTTGGGCAATCAAATGCTCATTCTTGCTTAATTTAAATGTTTTCAGCGAAGTGTGATCAACTAGAAAGCTCTGGCAGGAAAAAAGGAAAATGAAAGGTTGCAAAATAAGTTCTATACTATCTTATGTAATAATTAGACTTTAGTAAGACTATGATATTTATTATTATCATGTAATGTAATGAATTAAAGGTTGGAAACCTGGGGATTTAGACTCTGATATGTAAATTAAGTTTGGTATTTATATTATTGTTATTATTATTAATATTATTCCGCTCATTGAAACGGTATTGTGAAGCACCGAGTTTGGGTTTCAAGTACCTGAATTTGAAGGCGTCACAGGTTAGTATCAGAGCTTAGGGTTAGAACCCTTAGGTGAGATAGACTTTAGGCTATAACCTTAGAATAGAGGGAAACGTTGAAAATATAAATAACTCATTTAGAGTTTAAAAGGAGATGAATTGGATAAATTCATCGTCAACCAAAATAAAAGATAACTTATATAAAACAATTATTTGCTGTGTGTATATACTATATGTTAATCAGGATAATTTATGTGTATAGATGTCAGGTAGAAAAGGCTTATTATATGCTTATAACATGAAGAAGGATCAAATCCATTCACCCGAGCTAATATCGAAGCCAATAGTTGAAATAGAGGCTCACAATGAAAACAAATCGAATGAGGTGGTTATTTTGGAAAACGTAGTACCAGATCCAAAAATGGTGGAACTAACATATAGTGATCCAGACACCGAAGTAGGAGCCGATCAAGCATCAACGGAACTGCAGAATCTGAGGAACAAAGTTTCTTCTCTGGCAAAGTTGTGGGAAATAGAAAAGCTATTAAATAGTCAGTTGCGAAAGGCGTTAATAGAAATAATGGAAGAAAAAGATAAGCTTAAAATCTAAATTGATCTAATGGGAGCCAAAAGTAACATATCGTGTGCAGCTCCGAGCAATAAGGGGAAAAGAAAGATGTAAGACCACAACTTAGGAAAATCCGATAAGAACAAATGGAAAAAGATATGTTATATTTGCGGCTATAAGGGACATACATCTCCTCATTATCCCGAGTTTAAGCAAGGTGCATGTTTTATTTATGGGTTGGAAGGTCATCGGGCGAAAGGTTGTCCAGAATCAAGAAAAGGTGTAAGAAATAACAAGGATTAGTAGTTGATTATTTATGTTTGATAATGTGTGTGTGTAATGTAATATTCTCAACCTTTGCAAATCCTGACTTTTGTTATCGTAGAGGGATAGAAGTATGTGCTATGCTATATAAAGTATTTTGAAATCGTTGAATGAGTATGAATCTATGTTTGAGTAATAAAACAAGTTTACTATATTAAACTTATATGATAAGGTTTAGAATGTAAGTTAATAAAGTATATATAATGTTTTATTTAACCAGATAATGCCGCCAAAACGTCAAACTCAAAATTAAAGGGCAGAAGAATCTGTCAACAACGCTGAAGGACAACAACAAGACCCAATGCAAAACTTTGCACACATGGTAGCTCAAAGCATGCGCAATAGGAATACCAAATTAGAGGAACTAGCTGCATAATCGCCGCAAAAACTTCAAAGATTTTAAAGCTACCGGACCACCGAATTCTGAATAACAAATGACCCTATAGAAGCCCAGACATGGGTTAAAGAGATAGAAAAGACGTTCGTAATTGCTAGGATAGATGAGGGGCAAAAGACAACTTTTGCCACTTATATGATGAAAGGGAGGCTAAATTTTGGTGGGAGGCAAATGAAGCTAGGGTAGGAGAAGGTGTAGTTACTTGGGCTAAGTTTAAGACATAATTTTTTGAAAACTATCTATTAGCTAGTATGCAGGCTAGGATGGAGATGAAGTTTCTAGAGTTAAAGCAGGAGAACATGACAATTGCGGAGTATGCCGCAAAGTTTAATGAGTTGGCTAGGTTCGCTCTGCAT
Source organism: Panax quinquefolius (assembly GCA_020205615.1). Classification (NCBI taxonomy): domain Eukaryota; kingdom Viridiplantae; phylum Streptophyta; class Magnoliopsida; order Apiales; family Araliaceae; genus Panax; species Panax quinquefolius. The sequence goes on from CM035164.1 coordinate 43,233,289, forward strand.
CAAGTGGATACAGAAGTTAGGAAGGCGAGAAGGTTTGAGATCGGATTAAAAACTTGACTCTACAACAAGGTGGCAGTGTTGCAGATAAGCACTTTTGCAGCCCTCATGGAAAAGGCTATCATTGCCGAGGAGGGAAGTGAGGCCATGAGCCTCTACAATAAGGAGAAAAGGAGCAAAGGCAAAGTCGAGGGAACTATAAATGTGGAAACTAATAGTGGGAGTAGGAGTGGAAATGTGAAAAGAAAGGGGAATAATTTTGGGAACATTTAGGTCAAGCAGGAAGGTGTTAAGAAACAGGCTGTGCAGTGTAGGAACTGTGGAAAGAACCATTCCGGTGAATGTCTGAAAGGTAAATTTGTTTGTTACAAGTGCGGGCAGGAGGGCCATATATCGCCCAACTTCCCCAACCCAATGATGAACAGTGGGTGTTTCATGTGTGGGTCAATGGATCATAAGGTGAAGGATTGTCCGAAAAGGAGAATGGAGGCATGGAGTGTAACCACGGGGAAAGGCAGCGGGACTCTGGTGATCATAAGACCGACTTCAACCAACAAACAAACAAAATCAACGTGAGAGTCTTCAACATGACGGTCTAGGATACTGTGGCAGCTGGGAATGGAACTCCATCTATTATTTGAATAACTTTTATTTTCGTATATATATGATTTTCCTATATATAACAAATTATTTTATAAAGAAATTTTGAAGGAGGAATTTGAGTTCTTTTAGAAATCAAACTTCCGTTTAATCAGATAGACAAGCTTTATGTTGAATAGTTAAATATCATTTCAATCGAATCTGATCGAGATCTACTTGAAATGACTGTGTATGTTATGTACCCTAATAGGTATAAGTTTTGAAACGGTGATTCCGGAGACGGAATCTTTATAAGGGAGGTTGAATGTAATAACCCGATATTTCTATATAAATAAATAAGAAATTTTGCATATACTTTTTTATTTTATTTTATTTTAAATGTGGGAATATGTGCCAAGTAATGTGTATGTATATTTGTGATAAATGAAAATATATTTATTACCTGAATAATTATAAAAAAAAAATTAGAATTATTAATCATTATAAATTATATTCTTATAGTAATTAATTTTATAGTAGAAATGTTTTTATTATTTATTTTCCTTGAAAATATGATTATTATATTATTTAAATAATATATGAAATGATTATTAGAATTATTATAATAAATATATTATTATATGAATTTATTCAAATTAGTTAAGTTAATTATTTTAATTTAATTAATTATGGTAATGATTTGAAAGATATATCAGATATGGAATCCAAACCCTAATTCAGGATTTGGAATAAGGAATGAGAATAATAATATTACATTAAATATATTTCAGTGCTATAAATATGTACTGTATGTACAAACAGATAATGGTTGGTCAATTATGGTGTATTATGACAAAACCTTGTATTATTGTAAGAAATCCTAATTTAAAACTCAAACCGGAGTTTAAGATTGGTCAAAAATTGTGTTATGTGATTAATGTCAATTATTATAGATATTAATTTTAATTAGGAAAACCCTAATTATAGAAAACCCTAATGGTTAGTTAGAAACCCTAATTTCTAAATTAGTAACCCTAATTTCTAACTTAGTAACCCTAATTGCTAATTGTAAGTCCTAATGTTAATTAGTGAATACTTAAACCTAATTATCATGTTTTGTATAATTAGAAAACCTAAGTTAATTAAGGAATCCTAATTTGAAAATTAAGAAACTAAATTTTAATTTTTAAACCTAATTTCAAAATCCTAGAAAATTTATATTTTTTTGTAAACCCTAAGGGTTAAATCCTAAGGGTCAAACCCTAAGGGTTGGGACAAATGACAATCTTTCCATTAAAATGTCAAGGTTAATGACCAAAATGCCCTTTTTGTCACATTCTTAAATTTTTTGCTTGCAAATCTTGCCATATATTGATAAGTCACCAACTCTAGATAATGTTACATGCTACAAATCTCAGCAACTCAGCCATTTCACCATCCAAATACATTGTATCCAAGTAATATATAAGATCAAGAGAGAGAAAGCTCCTCATTTAGTTCATTTGTGCAGTTATACTCAACCAAGTCCCTCTCTCTCTCTAACCCACGAATTCTCTTAGCATATCAGTTGTGAGACCCCAGATTTTATGAATAAAGATTTAAATTTCTCAAAATATTTTTTTTAATAATATGGTGTGGATTTGAGATAATGTTATAGTTGTGGGTAGTATTTATAATTTTTGCAAAGTATGCAAGTTGATGTATAATATTTGATTGATCGGAAAATATTCTTTTGTGTTTCATCGGCGAATATCCTTACGACGGCAAGAATCATTAGTGGACCCCATTAAATGTAATTATTATCGGATTGGGAAAACGACAAAAAATATTTATTGAAAATAACAATGGAAGTTTTACCGTTAAAACTGTTGAACTACTTTCGGTAGTAAAAATACAATGTACACATGGTTGCATAGTAGTACACGGTATTAATTATTGACGCTTAGGTGAGAAGTCACTCAGTTTTGCTTATTTTATGGACCCCCTATTTTGCCCATTTTTCAAAATAATCGGTAGAAAATTATTTTATATAATAAAGGTGGGGCCCACATGTGTGGACCACATATGGGGCCCACATGTGATGTATGAAATCTGAAAATAGGGGTGAGAGGAAATTACGTAAAGGAGAGATAAAATATATTTATATATATGTATGTGATGTGTGTGTGTGTGTGTGTATATATATATATATATATTATATAATGTTAGTGGAGGATGATGGAAAAGGTGGAGTGTATTATATATATATATATAATGTGTATGTGTGTGTAAGAGAATGTGTTATATATATGATGATGACAGGTGGGGACCACATATTGGTGGAAGTTTGAAAATGTGGGTGGGGGTTTGAAGGTGTTTACATGTAGTGTGGTGAAAGTAGTGTGGTGGGAAGAAAAAATAATGAAAGTAATGTGTGTGAATAATAAGTATTTTTATATGTTATATATGGGTGAGTGGGTTGTGGTGGAAAATTTGATAGGTGTTATAATATTTTATATATATATTTAGCATGTGAAGATTGACTTAAGGGGAAGGAAGAATTGATTTGTCGGGTGGGATTGGTATGGTATGATTATAATATATATATATATATATATATATATATAATGTTAGTGGGATTATATGTATATAGCTTGCATGCGAATTAATTCATCCGTGACCTGCCAAATTGTTCTACCCGTGAACTTCGTCTAATGTTATATATATAATATATAATATATTTTATTTTATTTAAAAGATTTTGCTTTAGATATGGACCGTCCGATTAAAAGTAAATTAATCTGGACCGTTCATGAATTAGTTACTATTCATTCCATTTTCCTATAAATAGAAGCTCATTCCTTCATTATTTCTTACGAATTCACTGAAACTCTAGAAAGAAAAATTATAGAGAAGTTATAGAAAAGTATTCTGCTACTTTCCTACTCTTATATCCAGTTTCTTTTACTGTAAGGTATATTATTTGTTGTACTCGTAAGGGGTGTTATTCTTTCTTATTCATGAAGAAAACTGTTGTTATTCCATTGCTTATTATTCTCATTGGAATAACTCAGATACGCTGATCTACCCTATACTTGGTGACATTCTTCTATTATTCTGTTTACTATATTCGCTGGAATATCCTCATGCATGCGCTTTACGCCGGACCTGATTCCGTCTTTATTATTCTATTGGAATATCATGTCTGTGCGTTTTACGCCGGACCTGATTCCGTCTTTATTATTCTTTTAGAATTTCCTGTCTGTGCGTTTTACATCCGACCTAGTTCCATCTTTATTATTATTTTGTTGGAATATCCTCGCTTGGTGCAATTTCACCGACCGTTCCGTTATTTAGTATTCTCGTTGAATAACTCCGCTCATGCTGGGTACCGCATGCACGGTGATTTCTTTTGTTATTCTGTTCTTTATTATACTCAGTTGGTTAAAGTTTTGACTTCTATACTCCATGAAATTAGTAGAATATCCTTGATATTTGCGCTTCATCCAGTATCTTTTCATGAAAATATTCTTCTGATCATTCTTGAATTTTACACTACAAAGCAGTATCATGTTGACAATTTGGACGTTATTAGTTCCTGACTAAATTAATTCTTGAATTTATTTTATTGAATTCTTATATCATTGTCATCATCCTCATGTTTATATTTTGTTGAAAGTCATCTCGGCTGAAGTGCATAGATGGACTTGGTATGATTATGACCGTGGATTATTCGGATAATCATGACCGTAATGTTACAAATGATGTGAAAAAAAATCCTCATTGGCCCGTGAGTGCATTGATGGACGCTTTTTGGTATGATTATGGCTATGGATTCTCTTTGGCAGTAGTGCAAAGATGAATTGTTTTATGGCATGATCGTGACCGGATGATTAAAAAACATGATTATCTTTAGCCATAAGTGCATGGATAATTCGTGGTCGTGATACTAAAGAATATCCTCGGCCGTAGTAGTCAGAGGTGATTCGATGATGTGGATTATTTATTAAGTTTGAGTCCCATCGATAAAAGTGATGAAAACCTTTTAAATCATAAAAGATAGTAGATTTTATTCTCTACTTGACTCTTTTAATGGATTGCTTGTTCATCCGCAGCTTAAACTTGATGTTTATTATATTTTATCGCTTTAACATCGTCAAGGCTAATGATAATTTATTCTCGCATTATCTTAGTCATAATATTTCTGACTGGGCTAGTTGAGCTCACCCTTTCTTTCATTGTTCTCTTTAGGAAATGAGAACGTAGCTAGATGATAATATTATCTTAGTCATAATATTTCTGAATGGGACTAGTCGGGGAACAGAGTGATGGTCCTAGATGGTGTTAGTAGTCCTCACTATTCTGTGAAATAGTGTGATAATAATTATAACGAGGACTCCTTTTGAGTTTGTATAATCTCTAGTAGACAATATTTGTATTCAAACTCATAGTTTATATTTTGTCATATTGTACACGACAGTTGTATTATTAAGTTGTATTTGAATTCTGTACCATGTATCTGGCGACTCAAGATGGGTGATGTATACCTAATTTTGGGGGCATCACAGTTGGTATCAAATCTTAGTGATATGATCCCTGGCTAAGATGTGAGAATTGAACTTAGAGGGGAGAGACGGGGAATTCCTTCGCTAGTATGACCTACCTAAGTTTATCTTGTATTTAATTGATCGTTCAGAATATAGGGATAATATGTTACATGTCAATTAACCTTTGTTTTGTGGCAGTATCTGAAAATGACCTCCGAGAATATTGAGAATAGCAATGGAGCACATGAGACCGTTGATTCTCCACAGATCAATAATCAGGACAATGTGCAACAGGATGGCGATAATCCTCCTGTAAACAACAACACTGATCAATTGACGAACGATGGTACGTTTAGGAGCTTTTTAGAATTCATAAAACATCAGGCGAAGGCGACTCCTGTTCATATTGCAAGAGAAAACAATGGCAACCCACGGTTGGTCACCGATAAGCAATTCAAGGAGCTGGGACCACCGGAGTTTTTGGGAAAGCCAGAACCACTTAAGGCGGAGACATGGTTAAAGTAGATCACCAAGATATTTGATGTCTTGGGATGCTCCGAAGAGCAAAAGGTTTCCTTTGCCACCTTTATGTTGCGTGAAGAGGCAGATCACTGGTGGGAATCTATAAAATGTACCCAGCCTGATGCACTCAATATGTCTTGGGAGAAGTTCCAAGAGCTTTTCAATGACAAGTAATTTCTCGAAAGCATTCGTCACATGAAGGAGGTAGAATTTATCAAGTTAGAGCAAAACAACATGACCGTGTCGCAGTACGAAGCTAAGTTTGCCGAGTTGTCCCGATTTGCGTCCCACTTGGTTGATAATGAAGAGAGAATGACGCAAAAGTTTTTAAGAGGTTTGAAGCCGGAGATACGTCAATATCTTATTTCTCATAAATTGTGTTTGTATTCAGATGTTGTAAATAGGGCTCAGTTAGTGGAGCGCGATAACGAGTCAACGCAACCAAAAGAGAGCAGCCGAAAAAATGATAATACCGGTGATAATAATCATCAAAGCGGTGACAATAAGCATGGAGGAAATCAACATGCCAGAAATGGTAACTACTTCGGTGGTAATCATGGTCAAAACAATAAGAATGGACATTTCAAGAAGAGAAGGTTCAACAATGACGTGAAGACGTCGACACCAGCACCTGTTTCAAAGGAAGAAGAACGACCACCAGTCGTATGTTTCAAATGCAGACAGGAGGGACACATCCGTCCAAACTGTACGTAGCAGTCCAAAGCGTGTTTTAATTGAGGAAGAGAAGTTCACCTAGCTTGATTTTGTCGTATGATGAAGTCAATTCCAGCTGGGATAGTGATGCCAAAGGATGTCCCAGACAAGCCAAAGTCGGTAGTTTAAGAGAGTGTTTTTTTTTCGTGACGAGGAACCTGAATAAAATTATCACGGGTATGTTAGTCATAAACTCTTGCAAAGTCTATACCGTGTTAGATACCGGTTCTACTCACTCTTTTATTTCACCTAGTTGTGTTCAATGTTTGAAGTTAACTCCGAAGAAGTTAGACTTTTATATGTCTATTTAAACTCAGTTGGGAGAAACCTTCGTTACCTCCACTATTTATAAATCTTGTTCAAATCAAAACTTTCACGTTACGTGTCGATCTTGTCTCTTTGAAAATACTTGCCTTTGATGCGATTTTAAGAATCGATTGGTTAACTACTCATCATGCTTTTTGTAAGGTTGTTAGATTTCATACTCCTAACCAACCTGTTATACGAATTCAGAGCAACCAAACCACTAAAGTCAATCATTATCATATCAAGCCATAACTAAAGAGCCCCGATCCTTTCGTTGTTGACTTCCTTATGTGGAATGCATCGAAGCCAGACTTTCCGTAGGCGACGTCGTGAATGACGATGGAAAGTTGATAATGTGATGTATAATCCAAGTTTTGGGATGAGAGTCACAGTTTTGAAGGATATTTCTATTGTTAATAAATTTCCTAACGTATTCTTGAAGACTTCTTAGCGTACCCCAGAGCGTGAAATCGAATTTGGTATTGACCCCAGTACAAAACCCATTTCTTAAACCCTCAAATATTTATTCAACTAAAATGAACGTATCATGCGCCAAGAACGTTGACTCGAGCTGTTGAAGATTACGATCGTACCATTCAATGCCATCGTAGGAAAAGCGAACATGGTAACTAACGCGTTGAGTAGAAGATCGTATGCGGTTACAAGTGCGAATATACGAACCCACGTGAAGATAACGAATATACGAGTAGAATCGACTTTAATCGATAAAGTTAAAGCTGCTCAAGCTACACAACCGGAGCTGATGAATGTGAAGAAGAAGGTTCAAGAGGGCATTATTCTAGAAGCAAGAATTGACGAAGAGAGGAAATCTCAACCCTCGATTTAATTGGTCCATTAGAAATTCTTGATGAAGTAGGAACTGTGGCCAATAGACTCGTTTTACCGCCAAGTATGTCGCGTGTTCATAACGTTTTTAACGTATCGATGTTACGTAAATATGTGGACGACTGAACCACATTATTGATTTAAAATCGGACGAGATAGCGAATGATTTAACGTGTGAAAATGTACCTGTTAAAATCCTGGAATATATTCTACGCTTAAAGGTTATACCTCAAGAGTTAGAATCTGACGAAGTGTCCTCATCTGTTCGGCATACCAGGTACGTACGTAAATTTTGAGGGCGAAATTCCATAAGGAGGGGAGATTGTGAGACCCCAGATTTTATGAATAAAGATTTAAATTTCTCAAAATATTTTTTTTTAATATTATGGTGCGGATTTGAGATAATGTTATAGTTGTGGGTAGTATTTATAATTTTTGCAAAGTATACAAGTTGATGTATAATATTCGATTGGTCGGGAAATATTATTTTTGTCGGGGAATATCCGTACGACGGCGCAATCATTGGTGGACCCCACAACAGAATTATTGTCGGATTGAGAAAACGATAAAAATATTTTATTAAAAATAACGGCGAAAGTTTTACCGTTAAAACTGTTGAACTACTCGGTAGTAAAAGTACAGTAATACGCATGGTTGCATAGTAGTACACGGTATTTATTATTGACGTTTACGTGAGAAGTCACTCTGTTTTGCTTATTTTATGGACTCCCTATTTTGCCCATTTTTCAAAATAATCGGTAGAAAATTATTTTATGTAATAAAGGTGGGGCCCACATGTGGGGACCACATATGGGTCCCACATGTGATGTATGAAATCTAAAAATAGGGGTGAGAGGAAATTACGTAAAGGAGAGATAAAATATATTTATATATATATGTATGTGATGTGTGTGTATATATATATATATATATATATATATATATATATAATGTTTGTGGAGGATGATGGAAAAGGTGGAGTGTATTATATATATATAATGTGTGTGTGTGTGTGTGTAAGAGAATGTGTTATATATGATGATGACAGGTGGGGACCACATATTGGTGGAAGTTTGAAAATGTGGGTGGGGGTTTGAAAGTGTGTACGTGTAGTGTGGTGAAAGTAGTGTGGTGGGAAGAAAAAATAATGAAAGTAATGTGTGTGAATAATAAGTATTTTTATATGTTATATATGGGTGAGTGGGTTGTGGTGGAGAATTTGATAGGTGTTATAATATTTTATATATATATTTAGCATGTGAAGATTGACTTAAGGGGAAGGAAGAATTGATTTGTCGGGTGGGATTGGTATGGTGTGATTATAATATATATATATATATATATATAATGTTAGTGGGATTATATGTATATAGCTTGCATGCGAATTAATTCATCCGTGACCTGCCAAATTGTTCTACCCGTGAACTTCGTCTAATGTTATATATATATATATAATATAATATATTTTATTTTATTTAAAAGATTTTGTTTTAGATATGGACCGTCCGATTAAAAGTAAATCAATCTGAACCGTTCATGAATTAGTTACTATTCATTCCATTTTCCTATAAATAGAAGCTCATTCCTTCATTATTTCTTACGAATTCACTGAAACTCTAGAAAGAAAAATTATAGAGAAGTTATAGAAAAGTATTCTGCTACTTCCCTACTCTTATATCTAGTTTCTTTTACTGTAAGGGATATTATTTGTTGTACTCGTAAGTGGTGTTATTCTTTCTTATTCATGAAGAAAACTGTTGTTATTCCATTGCTTATTATTCTGTTGGAATAACCTGTATACGCGGTCTACCCTATACTTGGTGACATTCTTCTATTATTCTGTCTTTACTATTCTGTTGGAATATCCTGCTCATCAAGGCTTTTACGCCGGACCGATTCCGCCTTTTTATTATTTTATTGGAATATCATGTATGCATGCGCTTTTACCGGACCTAATTCCGCCTTTATTATTCTTTTAAATATCCTCGTCTGCGCGCTTTTACACCTTACCGGTTCCATCTTTATTATTATTATTCTGGAATATCCTCGCTTGCAATTTAATTTGACCTCGACCGTTCCGTTATTTAGTATTCTCGTTGGAATAACTCCGCCTGCATGGGCACCGCATGCATGTTGATTTCTTTTGTTATTCCGTTCTTTATTATACTCAGTTGGTTAAAGTTTTGACTTCTATACTCCATGAAATTAGTAGATTATCCTTGATATTTGTGCTTCATCCAGTATGTTTTCATGAAAATATTCCTCTGATCATTCTTGAATTTTACTCTACAAAGTAGTATCATGTTGACAATTTGGACGTTATTAGTTCCTGACTAAATTAATTCTTGAATTTATTTTATTGAATTCTTATATCATTGTCATCATCCTCATGTTTATATTTTGTTGAAAGTCATCTGTGGCCTGTAGTGCATAGATGGACTTGGTATGATTATGACCAGGGATTATTCGGTATAATCATGACCGTAATGTTACAAATGATGTGAAAAAAAATCCTCATTGACCAGAGTGCATTGATGGACGCTTTTGGTATGATTATGGCTATGGATTCTCTTTGGTCAGTGCAAAAAAGATGAATTGTTTTATGGCATGATCGGGGACCGCTGACGAAAAACATGATTATCTTTAGTCGTAGTGCATGGATAATTCGTGGTCGTGATACTAAAGAATATCCTTGGCCGTAGTGCAGTGGTGATTCGATGATGTGGATTATTTATTAAGCTGAGTTCTAGTGATAAAAGTGATGAAAAACCTTTTAAATCATAAAAGATAGTAGATTTTATTCTCTACTTGATTCTTTTAATGGATTGCTTGTTTCGCTGCAGTTAAACTTGATGTTTATTATATTTTATCAGTTTAACACTGTTGAAGGCTAATGATAAGTTATTCTGTATTATCTTAGTCATAATATTTCTTACTGGGCTAGTTGAGCTCACCCTTTTTCTTTCACTGTTCTCTTCAGGAAATGAGAACGTAGTTGGGATTAGTCGGGGAACAGAGTGATGGTCCTAGATGGTGTATTAGTAGTCCTCACTATTCTGTGAAATAGTGTGATAATAATTGTAACGAGGACTCCTTTTGAGTTTGTATAATCTCTAGTAGACAATATTTGTATTCAAACTCATAGTTTATGTTTTGTCATATTGTACACGACAGTTGTATTATTAAGTTGTATTTGAATTCTATACCATGTATCTGGCGACTCAAGATGGGCGATGTATACCTAATTTTGGGGGCATCACATCAGTCCCAAAATACAGCCCCACGACTTCCATTAACAGATCAGTAGCCTAGAATCAAGATTTGTTTATATAAAGGTATAAACCCTAAACAAAAATCTAACCCTTGATCCTATGTTAAATGTTAGATTTTAATGTTTAAACATATAGATGATTTTTAATATAATAAAATCATTTTTAATTAATTTATTTAATGCATTTATTAAATAAATTAAATATCAATATCAATATTATTTAAATAAATACTAGTATTTATGGAAAATATGTTAAATTATTAAAAGTTAATTTTTATAAACAACATGTTAAAGTCATTTTTATACTAGTATTCTAAAAGTATGAAATGTTAAAGTCAATATTTAAACATGTTGTTTATTACAAAAATTATTTTAAGTTATAAAATTAAATTTTAATAATTTAACATATTTTCCATAAATACTAGTATTTATTTAAATAATATTGATATTGATATTTAATTTATTTAATAAATGCATTAAATAAATTAATTAAAAATGATTTTATTATATTAAAATCATTTTATTTGATAATAAGGAATTTAATAATATTTTAAGTTATAAAATATAACTTTTAATAATTTAAAGCAAATTTTAATAATTATTTAATATTAATGATATTAGATTTATTTAATAATTATATTAAATAAATTAGTTTAATATTAGAAAAATCATTTTAAATGAAAATAAATAGTTTAAAAATATTTGAAGTTATAAAATATAACTTTCAATATTTAAAGGTAAATTTCATTAATAATTTAATATTAATTTATTTAATAATTATATTAAATAAATAGTTTTAAAATGGTTTTATTGAATTAAAATCATTTAAAAGGAAATAAATGTTTTAAAAATATTTTAAGTTATAATTAAAGACTTTTAATATTTTTATAAATAATAAATTTTATGGTAATTATTTAAAAATAATTTTAATTATTTTAAAAATCATTTAATCTTGTAATAAAATGTTTTAAGAATATTTTGAGTTATTAAAATAACTTTAATATTTTGGCAATAGTTTCATTAATAGTTTAATATTATTTAAATATTAATGATAATTGAATTATTTAATTTTTAAATTATTTAATAATGATTCCAGTGTTTAAAAAATCATGATAAATTATAATAATTGTTTTAAAATTATTATAAGTCATTTAAAAATAATATGACTGATATTTATATTTATTAAAATATAGAATAAAGTTTTAAACTCGATAATTACCTGATAAAGCCGTCGGTACACCGAAATGTTTCAGAAATTGATCTGGACTTAGATAATTTGACTAGATACGTATTTATTTATAATCAAATGACTGCTAAACATATATGACAATGTGATTACGTTATGTGCTGACTGCAAATAGCAGTACTATGAGTTATAGTATGTTATTCTAATCGAATGAATGATCTTATTAATGATAGGTCTTTATATAAAAGATAAAACTTAGTTGTGTTATTGTAAGCAGCAGCTCAGGCAAGTATTCTAACTTTGCATTTACTTTAAGCAATGGACATGAGTAAGGAAGTTTCAGAATTATAGTATCGTTATGCCAAATTATTAACTCTATTGTTATTGATCATGTATCCAAACATTTGTATTCATATAAGTTCTTAAATTATTCGATCATTGTTTATCAACACACTATTATTGTATAACCCAGATATTTATTCTGTTCGTTAATTTCTAAATATGGTTAGACAAGTGTCCTTACTTGAATAATCATTGTATTTAATCACATGTTAATACATACTTATTGGTTTCCAGTATGTATATGTTAACCTAAAAGCTGTCTAGGCTATTTGATTCGGCTAGACACAAACTTAAAAATATTGTTGAACAAGATAGAACTTTATTGTATCCAACCAGATTGTTTTGGTTCGGATTCCCGACTAAGTATGAACATCCCGTACATGGGAAAACTTTTGTGCGCCAAAGGCAGATAAGATGAACGATAATATCTTTCTTGCATGTGGTATTGATCAATACAGGGCATAATGGGCTGATCACCCCCCATGCCTGTAAGTTATGACGATTTGCAGATAAAGTTTTGTTAAACTTTATTAAAAATTTAAAACAAAGTTCATAGTCTGTCGACTGCTCTCCATTTATAGTCAGTACGTAGTTTAAAAAAATTTGATATAAGATTTGATATGTTGTTATTATTGGTTCAACTTACTTAACAACTATTGATTCGTTGTAGAAGTGTTATTCAAAGAAAACATTTACTTCATTCAGCTAATAATTATTGTTGCTATTACTTGCTGGGCAATCAAATGCTCATTCTTGCTTAATTTAAATATTTTCAGCTAAGTGTGATCAACCAGAAAGCTCTTCCAGGAAGGAAAGGTTGCAGAATAAGTTCTATACTATCTTATGTAATAATTAGACTTTAGTAAGACTATGATATTTATTATTATCATGTAATGTGATGAATTAAAGGTTGAAAACCTGGGGATTTAGACTCTGATATGTAAATTAAGTTTGGTATTTATATTATTGTTATTACTATTAGTATTATTCCGATCATAGAAATGGTATTGTGAAGCATCGAGTTCGTGTTTCAAGTACCTAAATTTGGGTGCGTCACATCGTTCCTAACCAAGCAATAAGCATCTAACTTATACGCAATGGTTTTAAACTTGTCCATCAACAATAAGTCCTAACTATGATTGTTTTAAATTTGTCCATCAACAACATTCTTCGCATTCTTCGCATTCTTCGTTCGTTCTTCATTTGTAATCAATATTTTGATTATGATTTCACTTTTTCTTGGAATTTGGTGTTATAAAACACCATTCCTTACTTATTTCTCCAAATCGTTCATATGATTAATTTAGATCGTCAAAATTCATTACAAAATTCTTACTTCCTTAAGAAAGCTTTTAAGAAATTTATAAACTAAACTTCTAATTCTTATTTCTTAGTTTTCTCAAGATTTTAACCATATTAAAATCATTCTTAACATCTTTTACTTCTATTTTCATTAATTTATATGATTTCCATATAAAACCTAAAGAAAAATTAGATTAAAGGTAGGTTTTAATACCTTTCTTCTTAGATTTTCTTCCATTTTCTTCTTCCTCTTGCTTAATCTTGCATTTTGCTAGCTTTTACATTTCTTCTCTTTCTCTAATCCGAGCGTCCAAGCTCTCTTTCTCTTTTTCTTTATCTCTCTCAATTTCATGTGTTAGTCGAAAAACTAACAAAAGAAATGAATTAGCTTAGCTTATATAGAATTTAAAAGTTTAGGGGCATTTTAGTCATTTGGCAAACCTCCTTACTATTCACACCTCCTTACTATTCACAAAGCTTCTCCTGGAAGCTTCGATGTCCAGTCTTTCAGGATTCGTCCGATAGTTCGAAAACTGCGATTCTCGGAATCCAAATATTTTTGGATATTTCGTCTTTCTTTTACATATTAACTTTTAGGCATTATTCAGAACTTTGAAAAACTAAAAAATACTTTTTGATGATAAGCTTTTTCCTTCACGTTTTCCCCTAACGTAGTTAAGCAAATGAAAAGTACATAATAATACTTTTTGTCATTTTTATTTCGTCCGATTTCTGCACGTTTTTTGAGAAAAACTTTTATCGGCTAACTTAACTTTTCACAACCTTTTATCATCAAATCTTTTGACGGAATGTCATTTCGATATACCGATCTCTCGAAAAGGCTTAGATTATTTAAACCCTAACCCTTAAGGTTTCGTAGGGTGAATAGTGCTTATTTTATCTTTTTCCTCGGGAAATTTTTGTTCCCGAATTTTTTATTATTTTTGTTTTGAAAATTTTTACTCGTTCAGTCTAGCTCGTAGCCAGAATTCTCTCGTCTTATAATCATCCTAGGTTCTAGAACGATTAATAAACACATATCACAAAATATTATTAATAAAAATTCATTTTATTAATAACTAATTCTTTAAACTTAAATTCTGGACAATCCGGTTTTTCCCGGGTTGCCACAACAGGACTAGATCTATTTAAATTCTTTATGAATTACAGACTCCCATGGATTTTGACTTGGACATTTGGCTCCAGACAACAGGAAGGCCTCAATTATGGACTTCCATCCTTAATAATGAAATTCTATTGCAAATGGTGGACAAAATGGTCAGTTAAAGACTGTTGAAATCATCCAAACAGACATAAAAAAAATTCCAGGATCTCTATAATAAAGAGAATGAAGACAAAATCCAACAAAAGGAGAATCAAATTCAAGATCTTTTAATTACTCTACAGGAATCTCTCAAAAAGAAGTTTCCAAATGCCCCAATGGCAGAAATCAACAAAATGGTCATAGAAATTTTAGCAAAAAAATTAACTTCGAATTTAGAAGATAATATGTCTATCAGTAGCAAAGGCAGCAGACACAGATCCACACATAGTGACAATGACTCTTCAGAAATAGAAGAAGATAATGAAGAATCTAATAATTTAGATTTTGACACAGAAATCAAAAAATAATACTTGGAAAAGACAAAAATAACAATTCTCAAGATGCTCAAGGAGACACGTGGGATCGCATTCAGATGGCTATCAACAAAAGAGTAGACGCCAAACTCCAAAAGAAGAATAAAGGCAAAAGCAAAATGGCGGGACCATCCACTCAAAAATAATGGAGAATGGTGGAAAATTCTGTAACGACCCCAAAATTCATACAATTTAATTCTCGACTTTGGTCGTTAACAATACATTCAACCTTAAATCCTACATCATTAAACGATACTACAAACATTGAAATTTGCAGAATAATTAAAATTTTCTATTACAAACTATTCTCGTTCCCAAAACTTTCAACCTTTACATCTAAATATCTCATAATCATTTTAATACTACAAGAGTTTACATCGCAAAACGATATTACAATCCAACAATTATACATTATTCGGAACCTTAAACATGGTTCAAATATTAATAACTCAACCAAAGTATATAAAGCTTCAAGTATCACATCTGAGTCATATCTTTCAAGTAGCACATAACTTTACCTTAAATCTTTAACCTGCAAAAGTGGTTATTTTCAAGGTTGAGCTCGACAACCCAGCAAAATCTAACAGTTTTCATGCATCACACAACACATAATCACATGCTTGATATACATCTCATAATAAATAGACCAACATAACATACATGTTGTAGTTCATATAACAAGTATAAAGATTGAGTTCCTTACTCAATCAACATTCATTACTCAATCAACGTAGTCATAAATTGACTTTAACATTTCATACTTTCAACATTAATATAACACACCATGCTATTTGCAATAAAGATTTCAAACAGTTCATCATCAAATTCACATAGCAAATAGGAACTGAAAGACTTGCCTTGATCGTTGTTTACCAATAACAATTTAACAACTTACAGTTATCTGCACTTCACGTGCCCTACACAATTATATAATCATACACATCAATTATTAGTCACATAGCAACGCATAGTAGTTGTAATGTAAACTTTACTCTAAATCTCATAAGTCCGATGACATCCAACTTTGGATATGTTGTAAAAATTATATTAACCTATTTTTAAAAGTTATTAGACACCCATTTCGAGTAAGATAGACAGCCCAAAACAGTGTTCAAAAAGAGGCGTTCAAAACTTTTTTTCATTCTTTCCCAACTTTACCTTCTCTCGCTAAAATAGTCATAACTTTTTCGTTTAAAAATATTTTTGAGCGATTCTTGAGTCCACGCAAAGCTAACTTCTGGGACTACAACTTTTATTCTTTGACCTTTTCCAAATTCTAAACACAGAATTCCAGAAACTTAGTTCAAGGTGACTGCCCCGAGTTGGTTAGACAGTTTTGACGTGACTACTTTGAATGGCCATAACTCTTTGCTTCGAAGTCGGAATTAGTCCATTCCAGAGTCCATGGAAAGCTTATTCAGTGTACTATAACATACCAAAAGCCCAGAATTTTCTAAACAATCTAGCTAACCCCGAATTTTTGTTTTTGGATCAGCAGTCCACTAGTTTTTCGGACTTCTCATTTTGACATCCAAAACTCGCCTCGACTCGTTCCAACCCAACTTTCTTTACAAATAAGTCTTATTTAACATAATCAGACTCGTCTAAGGTCTTGGTTCCATATCTCTAATTACAATTATTAGAACTCATTTACATAATAAATTCCAAGCCAAAATAAACATAGTAAACTAACTAGTTTACTAACAATACTAACTAAACTTCCAAAATTTAACTTTAACTAACAAAATAAATAGAATATTTAAAATAATAACATTACCAAAAATTAAATAAGAAACATACCTGAAAATACTAGTTCTACAAACTGACTACGCACTTCCATGTCAAAATTTAACTAAGGAGGTTTTTATAAAAAGTCCTCCCACAACAAAGCCTTTCTCAAAATTGGAGGCCTTATTGTTGGTGAATGAAACAAAGGGTCAAGCCCTTCTATTTATAGGTTTAGCAAAGGGTAAAGTTCTCAATTTAGTTGATGTGAGACTTGGTTTATACTAATTCTAATTTGTTTATACTAATTTTTTCTATTTTCAACATGTTAAGCGAAATCATTCACCACGAATTCGTTTCTTAACCGATTCGATCCGTTCAAGTTGCGTTATTTTTGTTTTATAGAGGAGAACAACAATCATCCATCAATTTAAAGTTTCCATCACGTATTCATCATCAACTTTAGTCCCAAAGTACACCAAAATACACATTACAATCAAAACCCAAATTCCTCTTCTTTAGTATAAATACATGAATTTGATTTCTGAAAATTTGTTTCTAGATGACCATTATCAAATTATAAATATCTAATAACATATATAACATCGTAACCCACAAATTTATTAACCAAAACTCTAATTTTAAAATAAACTCAAGAACACATAAACTAGAATTATAAACTAGATTATGTACCTTTAATTTCTTAGGAAATAAAATTGACCTTTATCACCAAATTATAATTTCTATTCAACCATCATAACTTTATTTAACAAATTCTCAATCCTTTAATTTAATTATTTAATTAAATTAGAATATCACCATTATACTCGCATAATAAAATACGATAAATCTCATCTATTTTATCACACTTAAATAAACTATCCCATCAAATATTTATTTAATACCATAAATATTCATTTTATTCCATATAGTTTCCAACTAAAATATTTAATGTACTTAATAAATATTTTATTCGCATTATACTAACATTTACATTTTCATGCAATATATTATCTTCTCACTTTATTGTATTAATTCACTATTTTAATTAAGTGAATTATTCATACTATTTATGAAACTTAACTCATAATAATTTTCATTGCCCATAAGGTATAACAATTAAAATTATATTATCTCATAACATAATTTCAACTTAATTAAATTAACTAATATTACTTAATTTCTCTAATAGTTTAATTAACTATTAAATCTCACATTCTCCAACATATGAATATATAATTCTCTTCACACCAAATTACATAATTCAAAATATATACACCTTATAATAAGAATTTTACTTATTAAATTCTTATTTTAATAACTTATAAAAATTCGGGTTGTCACAAATTCCACTAAGGATAATATTTCTTTAATAAAGCTACTTTAATAAGTTACTTTAATAAAGCTAATAAGCTTTAATAATTTAGATAAGAAACGGCACCACTGACGATTATTATGGCTCAAAGCCTTGTACAAATAGTGGGTCGATCCACAGTTGTAAGTAGGCTTGGTTTTCTTCTTTCTCTTTTTCTCTCTTAGTTCTTAGAAAAACTTGGATTGATCTCCGCTTGTAAATACCGGTGTGCAAATAAAAGGAAGGCTACCATGGAACCTCTATGTAAGTCTTCTTATTGTTCATATTTAATATACATGTTAATATACATATTTTATGCTTATGCTTAATGATTAGTTTGTGTTAATGTTCATATTTAATATACATGTTTTCATGTTAATATACATATTTTATGCTTATGCTTAATGATTAGTTTGTGTTAAAATCGGTCTTGTATACATGTTAATATACATGTTTTATGCGTATGCTTAATGATTAGTTTGTGTTAAAGTCGGTCTTGTATACATGCTAATCACTACAATTGAATAACTACTTCCTCTAGTCCAAAGTTAGAGATACATTTCGACTTTGGAAGTCAATTTGCATGATTTCGTTTAAGTTTTGAAAATAAATAATATGATAAATATTAGTAGTTTATAGTTAGTTTATAAATTTTATAGGTGTTTGTATTAGCCAAACCATTGACTTTGAATTAGGGTTTTGTTAATTGACTCCATAATTTTGGAACGGAGGGAGTGCATAACTGTCAAATTTTCATATGTTACCCCAAAACAACCAAGTCCTCAAAAAAAAACTAAAAAAACACAAAGAGAGCTAAAAAAGTGAACACATCATAATATACACATATCTACTTCCTTATCTATTTATTTTTTTTAAAAAAAATAATTTACGCACAAATATAACATGCAACAAGAAAATGAGGGTTATACTAGCACAAACCACAACGATTGTAGTATGAATTCATAAAATCATGACCTTCGATACGTGAAAACAAGGTTTTGAAATGTACCCGGAAGTTAATCTGGATGAACCACAACCGGATTCTAACGGAAGCTTGGCCATATTTTTCTCCATTTGTTAATATTTGGGATTCTTTTTTGTGCTTTATGCGACCAGTGAAACACTTTTCTGAAAGTTGGTGCTTATATACAAGTATCGTGAGGGTCGAAATTATAAATACAGTAAAATTTAGGACCTAATTATTGGTTTATGTGACAATTGAATAACTGTTTTGGAAGTTGGTCTTATATATAAGACTAATGTCATCTTTTTTTGCAAAAATTATGCTTAGAATTGAATTATTTGTTTTAATTTAATACTATTTCGCACTATTTAAGTTTTAATAGAGCAACTAAAGTCATTTGATAGCTTAAAATGGGGAGACTATTAATATCACATTCAACGTGAGATTATATAGTTCTTCATAAATAGCCTTAGAAAAGAAAAGAAAAAGTCTATAGGACTATTTAAAAGGCTATTAATTCCTTGTTATGGAATAAAATAGTCCGAAATAGTATTAAATTAAGACAAATAGTCCAATTACAATATATTTTTTGCAAATAAACATAGCCTTAGAGTAATACTAGGGGTCTCAAATTTTTTTTCTCATATGAGTCTCAAATGACATGACATGGTCTTAATGGCATAGTCAATCATATAAGATCTACCCAACCAATATTATGGTGACATATTATTTAAGACACGTTTGAGACAAAAAAAAAAATTGAGAGCTTTAGCATCACTCAATGACAAAAAAATCTTTTGAAGACTATAGTCAAATTATTAAATATATATATATATATTATTTTTGTTTTATTAAAAAATATTTATCTTTTTAAGATATATATATATATATATATATATATATATATATATAAAACATATATTTTGATCATATGAATTGACGTGTCTGCTAACGTGTACATACAATATGATTAAATTCTGATCATTTTTGACAATTTTTAAGAATTCAATAGTTTTGGTGCAATAAAAATAGTTTAAAAAATATAACATATGTCGACAAATCTAATGACGAAATTGAATTGCGACCAACATACGATGAGATAAAATAATATTGTGTGGTCCCTTTTTAATTTACCTTTATATTAATATAAATGTGTTGACATATGTAGCATGACTCAAGATAACTTGTATGTTTCTTTGATAATTTGACTAGAGTTCAATAATTTTTTTAATCATTTAAGTTTATATATAACTATATAAGGACTTTTCTAAAAAGTACTACTATCATGAAGGTCAGAATTATAAATGTAGTCAGATTGGGGGCCTTAATAGAAATTTGAGCAAAACATGGAGTCTCTTACATTCATGGATTAGCCGTGTTGTGTGTAAGGGTGTAAACGAATCTAACCAAAGAGAACAAGGAGATGCTTGAATTCGACTCGAAACGTTTCGTACTCAAATCCGACTCGAATATTTATTACTCGAATTCGATTTGACTCGGATCAAATTTTATTCAAACTAATCGCGAGCTTCAAATTCAAGCTCATATTCGAGTCTCCATATAATAACTAGCTTTATAATAAATATAATTATAAATTAAATTTGTTATGTTACTTAGAAATGAGAAAATATATTTAATGGGCAAAGGTCCAAAAATGCCCCTGATGTTTACCCCGATGTCCCACTTGCACTCAATACTTTTTTTTTGTCCAAAAGTACCCTTGAATTTACGAATTTCAGGTCAACTCTTGTGACACCCCCAAATTTGGGTACTTCATTCCCACAAGATTTGGTGTTCATTGCCCAAACTTTCATTTCTAACTACCCAAATTTAATAAAATTTAAGTAATAAATCTTCCCATTAAAGGGTTACATAATTAAATCCAATAAATCCCAGGTTGTCTAACCTTAAAACCTTCATCAAATGCGGAACAAATTAATTAATTACATCACATAATTAAACCAAGTCTGAAAACATAAATCTCAATAAATTAACAAGTCTTCAACACTTGTTCATCTTACCTTTTCCTTTGCTAGTGGTTGGCTCATCAACATTCTCAATTTTAGCTGCAATGGTTATATATACGCAATAGTGAGCCAAACAAATGCTCACTTAATGAAAACATAATAACTGGTGATAAATAAGTTTAACTGAATTGAATAACATTTTATAGTATTGATAATCTTGAACTAATATTAAAATTCATCTGAGGGTCACAAGACCATGAACTATATCTCAGGTTATATGTATTTCTACTTGACCCTTTAACAGTCCTTAGACTATATGGACCTTCTTTCTCGTACTTAGGGGGATTAGCCCTACGTACCATGTATTGTCCATAAACTTTTTAACGTTTTCATGAAAATAATCCCCTATAATAGGGTTGTTCATATCAGCTTTAACATACGAGTCCGCACCAAAGGAAGTTTGGTGCGAATAAGTTTCAAGGGTAATTTAGAGTTCAACGTTCATCAACTAATGATTAGTTGAATCAAAGGTTCAATGACAATGTAAAGGTTCAACAACAACAACGTAATACAGAGTAGTTATGAACCATAAATGAATATTGTAACGAGTTCATGCTTTAAGAATAAAGTTCAAAGCATTGAAAATATACAATAAACCTTTCTTGAACAAAATGGTAAGCTAAGGTTATAATTTTCAACAAGGAAACAAGATTAAAAAATTTTCTCAACATATTTCAAGAACTTGCTTAATATAAAAGTAAGGTTTGGAAACTTGCTCAAATAAAGTTAGGGTTAGAGAACTTACATTGCGTGTAAGCTAAATAGTTATAACTCACGTTCCCAAATATTCTATACACGTGTCATAATGACATAATTAGTTACCACATGATCATGGTAAATAACTGAATATCTATTTCATTTACACCTTTTAGTCTTAGGTTTAACCACATGATAAAACCACACTTTTAATGTAATAACACAAATCTTCAGTTATCATATAATTCATTAATTACTAATAATAATTTTCATATTTGGGATTATAATAATACCACAATATGATTAATTACATTTTATAGTTATAAAATCACACTATATTAATAATTATAAAATTTGTATATTAAAAATCAAATTTCTAGGCCAAACTGTTGGCGCTGCATCACCCTAGTTTGTACTAAGGACCGGTGCTGCGACGTTAGTATGGCGCTGCGACACGAGATTAAAACTTGAAACCCAAGACTACAATGGCCTCTTTGCAATTGTGAGAAGCTTCGCTTA
This sequence comes from Panax quinquefolius, assembly GCA_020205615.1. NCBI lineage: Eukaryota > Viridiplantae > Streptophyta > Magnoliopsida > Apiales > Araliaceae > Panax > Panax quinquefolius. The sequence continues at coordinate 43,255,803 of CM035164.1, forward strand.
CTCACGTAACCGGGGTGTTGCAATGTCTTTACTCGTCAATAGGCACTGAGTGGCGCTATAGCCGCCTTTGTTTCTTCACACAGACTAAGATCACAAGGCCGTCATGACACGATTACTGCACGTAGACAATGTTCGCGACGAATACAAAACAAAGTCAAATTAGCCTAAAAGCTCCTTTATAACAACCATTCCAACTTACCCAAGTTGTATAAACTTCACAGAAACAACAATTAATGTTCCTAACATGTTTTTAACAATCTCGTTTGATAATCCCTTTTTCTTCCAATTTCACTCTCAAACTTATCTAGAGTTTTTCCTATTTTCTTTCTCTGCTATCTATAACTCTTAGGCTTAAAAAAACAAAGTACGTAACTTACACCCATATACCTGATACATATAATACTTCAATAAAAAAACTGACAAACATAATATCTCTGTTTAATTCGTTGGTCAGTTATATATTTTTTTAAATTCAAATGCCACTAAGGCTTGTGTGACACCCCCAAATCCAGGTACTTCGATTCCATGGGATTTGGTGTTCATTGTACAAATATCATCTATCTATCTACCTATAATAAATGCAAATCATGCAATAGATAAAAATAAATCTTCCCCTTAATGGGTTTACAACATCTGAATAATAAACATAATCCCAGATCATACTAATCTTAAACATCTGTGCGGAAACATAAACAAATAAGTCTTAAACAACATCATTAACTTAAGTCTTAAACATCATTAACTTAAGTATTAAACAGAAAAACATCATCATATAAAATAATAAGTCTTCATCACTTGTTAATCTTGCCCTTGCCTTTGCTAGTAGAAGGCTCGTCGGACCTTTCGTTCTTAACTGCAATGTTATTATTACGCAAGAGTGAGCACTATTGCCCACAAGTAAAATAATGAAATAATAATGTATAATAAAATGCGAGTGAATCAAAGACTTCTGAAATAAAAGCTCAACTTTTGAATCAAGAATGAAAAACAAGAATAAAAGATTTCTGAGGGTCATAAGACCTTGAACTATGTCCTAGGTTATCAAGGGATATACTTGAAACCTTTAAAAGTCATAAGACTATGGACTCTTCTTCTCGTACTTAGGGGGATCCGCCCTTAGTACCATAATCGCGCATTAATATCATAACGCTTAACGCATAAGTAAATCTCTTGTGGGTTGTTCATCTCAACCGACATTCGAGTCCGCACCAAAAGAAGTTTAGTTTGGATAATTCAATAAGGGTTCTAAAATTTAGAACGTTCATCAACAATGGACTAGTCGAATCAATAAGGTTCACTAGTCTAACAAGGTTCAACCATAATGATATTCAAATTGAATAATAATCTCAAGAAGTATACAATAGAACAAATATTGTATAACAAATTCATACTTTGAAAGGATTATAAATCTTTAATATAACAATTCGAACTTGAATAATAGTAATGAGAATTTACTCAAGGTAAATAATAAACTTGAACAATGATAACAAGTAGGGGTAGGAAACTTGCATCGTCTGTAGATTACACGTTAATTAAACTCGTTCCTTGATTTAAATCCTACATATAATTTACGTTCACAATACCAGTCAATTATAACGTAACTAATCATAGCAACTTCATTCTTATTGTCTAACTTTGGTTATGACTATAATTAGTCAATTTATCACATCCATTGTCACATAATTTACACTTCACAAATAACAAGCTAATTATGTATTCAATAATTCAATCCACATGCAATTATGTTATTTACATGTTAAGCAACTATTTTAACATCTCATCATACTTCTAACATATTTCTATGTTTATTAAATTAAGTTGTTATCACATTGCTAGACTTGAACATTTAAAAATAGTTCATTTCTGAACATTCTGGAGAATGGCGCCATGCGTACCACTTTTATCGGGTACTTTCCATTTCTGCCATGATATGGCCATGCGACGGACTCTCAAGCGCCATGGGCACCGTAGCGATCTTGGCGTGGATGTTAAAGCACGAGATCGGCATCATGACGCTATGGCGAACTAGAAACTATTCTGCAATTCATGAAAATTGTAGAACACAGCAAAAAAAACTCCAATTAAATTATTACTACACGAATTTAATCATACCCACATGTTAGAATTCGTATATAATCATTACCCAACATTTATAGAGTGACTTTAACCATTTAAAACACATAATTATAGAATTAAAATATGTAAATTTCACTGTTCTTGATGTTCTTAAAGGTTTTGAACATAAATCATGAAAATTAATACTACGGATTCGTTATAACACCGAATCCGTTCATTTAAGGTTTGGTCTCTTCGTAAAAACATGCACAATAAAATAAGAGTGGAAATTTTACAAAAACATTTATGTTTGACACATTAAATTCACGTATAAGGCCATATGGCCATAACCCGTACTCTGTAAGTTTTGAGCAACATATACGACTTGTTTTATGACGCTGATGTTATGGTAACTTATATAATATATAATTGAATACGATTTGATACATATTAATACATACACAACCCATAAACCTTACTCCTTTCCCAAAAATAGAGGTTTAAACAAAAACTTTGAAAGCCATTTTCATAAAATCTTAATGACGTAAAAGTGAAATTGGGTTTGGAGAAATTACCCAGAGTATAAAGTGTATAATTGTAGGCTTAGGTGCTTTCTTCAATCACTGAGTTTCTCACAGAATTCTCTCTAAAATCTCTCTGGCTCTTAGTGTTTCTTTTTCAGACTTAGCAGAATACAAAAGAAAAGAATACGTATAAAGGAAAGGAACTGACGCGCATTATGGTCAGTTACCCATCATGGGTTAACTGCCCATAACTCCCACTAAGGCCATGTTTGACTAGGCTAGAATAGGTTTCAAAAACTATTTAATTTAATAAAACTTTATCATATAGTTTAATTAATGTCACACTCCTTCATAAAATAAATCAATATCTTATTTAATTTAATTTAAATAAAATATAATAATTGCTCATTAATTCACATAGTCACATAATTCAAATTCTCATTGATTAATAATGTCAAATTCTTAAATCTCTAATTAATAATTAAAATAACATTATGCTTAATTAAATATTTTATTTAATTCAATAAGTTCACATAAATACATACTTGAAAAATAAATATTCTCTACATTAATTTAATAAATGTAACACATATAATTAAATTGGTCTATCACAATTGCATCAATTAATTATTTAATCTAATAATTAAATCATCAAAAATATTTATTTAATTCAAATAAATATTAAAATTAATTTACAAAAATCTCGTTCGACACATTTTTCCCCCTTAAAAGGATTCTGTCCCCAGAATCACGACTCAATAAATTCGACCCGTTACATTCTCCCCCCCCCCCCCTACAAAGATCCGTCCCCAGAATCGCTTACACATAAATTAAGTAAATAAATGAGGGTAATTCTTCATCATATTCTCTTTGAGTTCCCACGTAGCGTCTTCAGCGTTGTGGTTCCTCCAAATTACCTTAACAGAATGTATTACTTTATTTATGAGAACTTGTTCTTTTCTGTCGACAATTTGAACTGGAATTTCTTCGTAAGATAAGTCTTTTTCAAAATGTAGGGGTTCGTATTCAATTACATGCTTGTAATCGGGTTTGTAGGGTCGTAACACAGAAACATGGAAGACGTTGTGGACATTCTCGAGTGCTGGAGGTAGGGCTACCTCGTACGCGACTTCTTCGATTCTTCGTAGTACTTCAAAGGGTCCAATGAATCTTGGGCTTAATTTTCCTTTCTTTCTGAACCTGATCTTTCCCTTCCAGGGAGAGACCTTTAATAACACGTAATTACCCAGTTCAAATTCAACATTCTTACGGTGTGGATCAACGTATTTCTTCTGTCTATCTTGAGCTGCTACCAGTCGTGCTCGGATCACTTTGACTATTTCTACTATCTGTTGTACCAATTCTGGCCCTAGTAATTGTCTTTCGCCAACTTCATCCCAATAAAGTGGAGTTCTGCACTTTCTGCCGTATAATGCTTCATAAGGTGACATGCCTATACTAGCGTGGTAATTGTTGTTGTAGCTGAACTCTACTGACGGTAAGTGATCATCCCAATTTCTTTTAAAATCCATTATACAAGCTCTTAACATATCTTCCAATGTCTGAATTATTCTTTCAGTCTGTCCATCTGTCTGAGGGTGATATGACTGACTCATTCGCAACTGTGTACCCATGCATTCTTGTAGACGTTTCCAAAAGTTCAACGTAAAGTGCGGATCCCTATCGAAAACAATTGACACCGGCACTCCGTGCCTCGAAACAATCTCTTTTATGTATAACCTTGACAACTGATCTAAGTTGAATCTTATTTTGATCGGAAGGAAGTGTGTGGATTTCGCTCGACCATTAACGATAACCCATAATCGCATCGTAGCCTTTCAGAGTCGTCGGAAGGCCAACCACGAAGTCCATTGTAATATGTTCCCATTTTCATTCTGGGATCTCTAACGGTTGTAGCAATCCACTCGGTCTCTAATGCTCTGCTTTTACTTTCTAACAGGTCAGACATTTGGCAACACACTCTGCAACATCTTGTTTTAAATTTGGCCACCAGAAATATTGTCGAAGATCTTGGTACATTTTGGTAATACCAGGGTGAATCGAATATCGTGAACTATTAGCCTCGCTCAAAATTTCTTCCTTAATTTCTTGTCTCAAGTGGACCTAAATTCGCTTTCAAATCTCAAAGATTCCTTCCTTATCCATCTTAAATCTCGCTCAGCCTTCCTTCTTGATATCTTCTTTGTCACCTTTTTGCATTCATCGTCCCAAGTTGAGCCTCTTTAACTTTATCTAGTAGGGTTGTACCAGACTGCATCTAAAATAGATTCTCATCAATTTCCATAGGATATTTCACTTCCAACTCCAGTTTTTCCATTTATGCAATTAGCTCCTCCCCGAGCAAATCCAACATCATCAATTTCTCACGACCCTTTCTACTTAAGGCGCCTAAGAACCACATTTTTTACCCTGATGGTATAAAATCTCACAATGTAATCCTTAATTAATTTCAACCATCTTCTTTGACGTATATTCAAATCCTTCTGTGTGAAAATATATTTCAGACTCTTGTGGTCCGCATATATTTCATACTTCTCCCCGTAGAGATAGTGCCTCCAAATTTTCAAAGCAAAAACAACTGCAGCTAACTCCAAGTCGTGGGTCGGATATCCCTTCTCGTAATCCTTCAATTGTCTTGATGCATACGCAATGACTTTGCCATTTTACATCAGCACACAGCCAAGTCCTTTATGCGACGCATCACTATAAACAACAAAATTTCTTGTATCGTCCGGAAGAGACAACACAGGTGCTGTACTCAACCTCTTCTTCAATTCTTAAAAGCTTTCCTCACACTTCTCCGTCCAAACAAATTTCATAGCTTTTCGAGTTAAATTCGTTAACGAAGTTGCGATCTTGGAAATTTCTTGAATGAATCTTCTATAATATCCTGCCAATCTAAGAAAACTTCTTATTTCCGACGGCGTTCTCGACTGATCCCATTTAATCAATAGTCTGGAAATACGTCGACGAAGTCCCTCACAATCGGTATTTCTTCTACCCTCGGATTCTCTTTTCGACTGTCGACTATGTAAGCTAAGTATCCTACACAGCCTTGCCTTAACAACTTCTTGGCCTGCATCATCGTTAGACAACTCGCTTGTCTAGGCGACTTGCTACCATAAAACACAACCTTTGACAGAGTCATAAGGTTAATACGCTTCTTTTGGCAATCAATTACAGCCCCGTAATTGAATAACCAGTCCATATCTAATATAACATCAAATTCCCCAAGACGGATAGGGATAAGATCTACGTTCATGATATTACCCTTAATATCTACTCTACAGTTCTTATACATGTACTTAACAGGGATTATCTCTTTATTCGCAATTTCTATGTTCATGGGATAATCCAACTCATCTTTAAGAAAATATAAACTATTAGCAAAGTCATCGGATATAAAGGAACAAGTAGCACCCGAATCAAATAAAACATAAGCATTAATTTTATTGATCGGAATGATACCTGACACCACATCACGAGACTGAACTGCATCCTGCACCGTCATGTTGAAAGTCCTAGCGGTCGGTCGATTTGTTGCGGTTGGTCCGGTGATAGACAAGGCGTTTCCACTGTTGTTTCCCCGGTTTCCTCCTGATCCTGACCCTCCCGATCCCTTCTTAGGACAGTCTCTTACCAGATGATCCTTCGAACCACAAGTGAAGCAAGCACCCTTCTTTGGGTTAGGATAGTTAGGTGCTATATGGCCTTCTTGACCACAATTATAGCACACTCTTTTTCCCTTCATACAAACTCCCAGATGAGTTTTCCCGCAGGTCGGGCATGCTTCAATTCTTTTTTTCTGACTTCCTTGTTGATTCCCCGATGATGAGTTGTCATTCCACCTTTTCTTCTGATTAAAATTTCTCCCTCTTGTGCCACTTCCACTAGCCTTGTTATTTCCTTCACTTTCACTCTTGTTCTTGTTCTTGTTCTTCTTCTTCTTCTTCTTCTTCTGATCTTGATTGTACTTGGTCACCACATCGCTTCCACCTTCAGCGAGGATGGCCTTTTCTAGTACTCCAGTAAATGTGTTTAGCTGAAACATTGATACTTTACTATATACCCAAGGCTTTAGTCCTTGTTCGAATCTTCTAGCTTTTCTCTCGTCCGTGTGTACTTGATACGGGGCGAACCTCGCCAATTCGTTGAATCTAGCCGCATAATCAGGTACGGTCATATTCCCTTGCTTCAATTCCATAAATTGAACCTCCATCTGGTTCTGTGAGCTGGTTGGGAAATACATTTCGAAGAACATCTCTTTAAATCTCTCCCAAGTAATTACACCTTCACCTCCTCGCACTTTGTTTGCTTGTCACCAATAGCTAGCTTCAGACTTCAGCTTAAACGTTGCAAAAGCGGTCTTCTGGTCTTCTCTAACCCTAGCGACGTCGAAAACCTTCTCCATTTCTATAACCCACGTTTGAGCCTCGATCAGGTTCATGGAACCTTGAAATTCTGGCGGTCCCACCGCCTTGAAATCCTTATATGTAGTATTTGGTGGAACTTGAGGTTGATTATTCATTGCTCTAGCTAGCAAGTTAACCAATTGCTGAACAGGATTAGCATTGGTGTTATTGTTGTTATTCGTAGACTCTTCCTGAGCTGGTTGACGTTGTTTCCTTCTTCTTGGCGGCATAATTCTGTTAAAAATATACGCTTATTAAATCTTTATTAAATTCTCTAAATAGTTAAGACTTAACTCAACAATTTAATATAATCATTTAACACATCATCTCAAACAACTTAATATATTCATTCAAATCAAAAGCTTTAACATCAAACGATAGCATCACTGCTATTTACATTAACTATCCCGAGATAAAGAATCCACAGGATTTGAATATTAAAATATTCCTTTGTTCATAACTACATCGGAATTTACATCTAGATACCAAATAAGTTTATTAAATAATTAAACAAATTTTATCACTGTCTGTCAAGGCGCTGAATAGCCTTGCTACGCTCCTCTTCCATGATACGAGACATCATCCTGCAATCCAACATGTATGGATGGAAGTCCTTCGAATCGGATGGGGTACCTCAAAACTCAACCTGGGCCTCATCCATCAAGGTGATTAAGTGTAGAGTACGCTCTCCCCAAGCTTCGCCTTCTTTGCAGACCCATCCTCTTCGCAAGATCAAGACGACGTGACTCTCTTACCTAGCCTTCCTCTCTGCTATGATCGCCCTTTCGTAGCTTTCCTTCGCCTTCCTTCTTCAACTTCTCTATCTCCTCGGTCTTATCTTCTGTTTCAATTCTCTCGTGGACCAAATCCCATTCTACATTTCCCAATCGTGAGTGAAGAGTCGAAATCTCACTCTCCTTCCGCTCTCTAGTAATCATCAATAATAGCCCGCTAAGTCGGATCCTCGGACCTCATCTCAGAATTCCACGTTACTTGGCCAGATAATGTGTCGTACATCTCAAAGATCAATGGAGTCTCGTGGAAACTCCTCTTCTTCTCTTCCTCGTCAAATTCCTCCTCAGATCCTCCTCGGGATCGCCTCAAGTTCACGCCTCGACCAACAACGGTGATCAATGGAGATGACTCCCCATCAGATTTAATCGCTTCCCTAACGACATGAATGTCTCTAGTTCCTCCTCTCAGAGTAATTTGTAGGTACTCGGGGTTCCTCCTCCCCGGCTCGACTAGTTCCTCCAACCTCCGACATCCTGACAATATAATTTCAAGTTTTAGTTACTAAGTCGTACTAGTGAGCACAAAATTTAACACATAAGCACATAAAGTTTTTTATTATCTTCAATGAATTACAAAAATTCATTTCCTAGAACTCGATAAGAGTTTTCCATCACTATGTTCTTTCTATAAGACTACTACCTAAGGTTGTTCCCCCACCTAAGGTTCATAACCTACAGCTCTGATACCAACTTGTGACACCCCCAAATCAAGGTACTTCGATTCCACGGGATTTGGTGTTCACTGTACAAATATCATCTATCTATCTACCCATAATAAATGCAAACCATGCAATAGATAAAACCTTGAGCCTTTAAAAGTCATAAGACTATGGACTCTTCTTCTCGTACTTAGGGGGATCAGCCCTTAGTACCATACTGTGCACAATATCATAACGCTAACGCATAAGTAAATGTCTTTGCAGGGTTGTTCATCTCAGTTTGACATTCGAGTCCGCACCAAAGGAAGTTTGGTTTGGATAATTCAATAAGGGTTCTGAAATTTAGAACGTTCATCAACTATGGACTAGTCGAATCAATAAGGTTCACTAGTCTAACAAGGTTCAACCATAATGATATTCAAATTGAATAATAATCTCAAGAAGTATACAATAGAACAAATATTACATAACAAATTCATACTTTGAAAGGATAATAAATCTTTAATATAACAATTCGAACTTGAATAATAGTAATGAGAATTTATTCAAGGTAAATAATAAACTTGAACAATGATAACAAGTAGGGGTAGGAAACTTGCATCGTGTGTAGATTACACGTTAATTAAACTCGTTCCTTGATTTAAATCCTACATATCATTTACGTTCACAATACTAGTCAATTATAACATAACTAATCATAGCAACTTCATTCTTTTTGTCTAACTTTGGTTATGACTATACTTAGTTAATTTATCACATCCATTGTCGCATAATTTACACTTCACAAATAACAAGCTAATTATGTATTCAATAATTCAATCCACATGCAATTATGTTATTTACATGTTAAGCAACTATTTTAACATCTCGTTATACTTCTAACATATTTCTATGTTAATTAAATTAAGTTGTTATCACATTGCTAGGCTTGAACATTTAAAAATAGTTCATTTCTGAACATTCTAGAGATTGCATCATGCGCCCACTTTTGTATCGGTACTAGGCGCTGCGCTGATGGGCGCCGCTGTACGACTTCAAGGCCATGCAAGACTGCACAAGTCAAGCACATGGATGTTAAGGTATTTAGATCGGCATCATGCACATGGCCATGAATTAGAAATTGTTCTGCAATTCACGAAAATTGCAGAACACAGCAAAAAAAACTCCAATTAAATTATTACTACACGAATTTAATCATACCCACATGTTAGAATTCGTATATAATCATTACCCAACATTTATAGAGTGACTTTAACCATTTAAAACACATAATTACAGAATTAAAATATGTAAATTTCACTGTTCTTGATGTTCTTGAAGGTTTTGAACATAAATAATGAAAATTAATACTACGGATTCGTTATAACACTGAATCCGTTCATTTAAGGTTTGGTCTCTTTGTAAAAACATGCACAATAAAATAAGAGTGGGAATTTTACAAAAACATTTATGTTTGACACATTAAATTCACGTATAAGGCCATATGGCCATAACCCGTACTCTGTAAGTTTTGAGCAACATATACGACTTGTTTTATGACGTTGATGATATGGTAACTTATATAATATATAATTGAATACGATTTGATACATATTAATACATACACAACCCATAAAAATTACTCCTTTCCCAAAAATAGAGGTTTAAACAAAAACTTTGAAAGCCATTTTCATAAAATCTTAATGACGTAAAAGAGAAATTGGGTTTGGAGAAATTACACAGAGTATAAAGTGTATAATTGTACGCTTAGGTGCTTTCTTCAATCAATCGAGTTTCTCATGTAATTCTCTCAATTCTCTAAAATCTCTCTGCTCTCTCGGTTGTTGTTTTTCCGCATTTAGCAGAAAACAAAAGAAAAAAAATACGATAAAGGAAAGGAATCGGCGCAAGATTATGGTCGGGCCACCCATCATGGGTTAACCGCCCATAACTCCCACTAAGGTCAGAAGACCTCAAAATTTTTTAAATAAAAAGGAATTTCCTTTATTTATTATTTTGAAATAGTAAGGGTTGATTTGATTAATGTGGATAGTTAAGGGTTAAATACGCAAATATTTCAAAATAAGCAAGTGGTTATAAAATATTCATTTTTGTCGGGAATATTCATTTGGTCGTGGAATATTCGTATCGCTTGGGAATATTCGCATTTACGGCAAGTAAATGCATGTGGGCCCCATAACGGAAAAGCAATTGGATGAGGAAAACGACAAATATAAGTTGGTTAAAAAATAACTACAGTAGTTATTACAAGTAAGACCGTTGGAATACCCCGGTTAAAATACAAAGAATACGCTGTGGTCGCATAAAGAAGACACCAGATTGCACAAGATTGTTGAATTATCGATCCTTACGTAGATGGCACTACTCAATAATTTTCACAAAGAGTTACTGCTCAATATTTTATTTTATCGATTCAATAATTCACGATTGATATTTTATATTATCATTGTTCAATAATTGTCACCGCATGAAATTTTCCCATTATCGATCAATAATTCATATTATTTGAATAATATTATTAGATAACATTATTGGCAATGTCTAGAAAGTTCTCGCTCAAGGAGAGGTTTGGTCACCTAATCAAGGCCCAAGAAGGAGAGATCCTTATCGAAAGCCCCTCTTTCCTGGAACTACCGTCATTCATAATTGTGATTCTCAGTAATATTATTTGTGAATAATTAATTATTGATATGATAAGAAAATATTTATAAACGATGGATTTATTTATTTTATGTGGTTATAATTGAATGATTTAAAGTTGAGGTGTTTTATCAAGAATTTTGCTTTGAATGGAGGTATTAAAATCAAATCAATATTTTTACGATGTATCATGTGAGTTATAATTTTTAATCCGACCGCTGGATCGTTATAATTTTTGGATATGTTATACATACATAAGTTGAGTATATGTCCACAAATTTTGAACCATTAAAATGAACGAATGATTTGTTATGAATTTTAAGAGGTGTCTCGATTCGAAATTAGGTTTATAATTGATTTTGGTGGAAAATTCTAGAATTGAGTGGGCCCCACTTGTGGTTGGTGAAAAAAAATGTGCTGAATTTTATTTCAAATGTGGTGGGTGGCAATAGTAGTGGTAAAGCCATCGTAAAGCAGTGTCAAGTCTGCTTTACGACGGCCAACATTTTCCTATAAATAGAGGGCTAAGTTAGAATTGAAAATCACACCGTAAACAAAGTTTTCTCTTTCTCTATATTATCGAGCGATTTTGTGAGTATTTAGATACTTTGAGAGTTGTTGCTCAAGATAAGTTTCATTCAAAGATCACTTCCGACCTTTCCTTCCGGCAATCGATTCTTTGAGGTAAGGGATATTATTTTTTCAGAATGATATTATTTCTTCAATATCATTATCGTTGAAATGTCGATCCAAGTTTTTATCAAATTTGGAACTTTTTCATGCTTCAGGTTTACTATTCATGAGTTACTATTCACGAGTACTATTCATGAAGCGTGAAAATGTTTTTTTTTTTGGAATTTCTATCTTTTGGTGTCTGAGAGTTACTATTCACGATATCTACGACTATTCACGATACTGACAAGACTATTCACGATACTGCACTATTCATCGAAAAATAAAATTTCTTCTTTTCGTCTAAAATATCTATTTTGGATACTAGCTTTGATTGTATCCATGTTTTGATCATTCTTGAATTTTACACCACTATGATTATTTTTGAGGTATTGTTGACATGGATAAAACAAAGTACTAATCCTTAATCCTTAATCCTTGTCATTTTGTTTCACCGATTCGCTTCTTTAAAAATATTTTTCATCATCCTCGCCTCAAATGAATGATTTCAAGAATATCTTTGGCCTCAGAAAGTAAAGATGAATGATTTCAAGAATATCTTTGGCCCAGAGTGCAAAGATGAGCGGTGTTTTAAATGAACACGACCGATCGATGAATATCTTTGGCCTTTAGTGCAAAGATGAACAGTGTTGAGATGAACACGACCGATTGATGAATATCTTCGGCCCAGTAGTGCAAAGATGAATATTTGATTTGAGATGAATATCGATTGATGTTACAGGATAAAATATTGATGATGGATCGTTAAATTCATAGATTATAGTAGATTTCATTCTCTACGTAACTCTTCTATGAATTATTATTTCACCATGAATATTGATCTCAAACTTGTTGTTTATCAGATTCTATCGATTTTTCCTCGTTGGAGACTAACGATAATTTGTTGTATATTATCTTAGTCATAATATTCTTTATCGGGCTAGTTGAGCTCACCCTTTCCTTGTTGTTCCATTTTTCTTCTCGTGAGGCGAGAATGTAATGAGTACTAGTCGGGGTATGGAAATGAAGGTTCTAGAGAGTTGTTTAGTAGTCCTCACCATTTTGTAAAAATAATGTATCAATAAATGTGATGAGGATTTATTTGAGTATAGATATTGTCTGAAGATAATATTTGTATTTAAACTCACAAGATATATTGTCGTATTTCACACGACATTTGTATTATCAAGTCAGAGTTTGCTTCTTGCACCATGTATTTGGCGACTCGTAATGGGTGTTGTGTATACCTATTTTGGGGGCGCCACAACTTGTATCGAGCTTAGGATATGATCTCCATGAGATCTGGGAATAGAACTAGAGAGGAGAGATGAGTAAATCCTTCGCTAGTGTGTCCTACCTAAGCTTATTTGTTAGTTGGTCAAGATATAGGGATATTATGTGATATATCGATTTCCTTAATTAACCCTTGTTTTATGACAAGATTTGAGAATGTCGAATCGAGAATATTAATGATGGGAGTAAATGAGACCGTGGAGATGCCATTATTTACCAACGAGGAGAACGTGCAACAGTCGGCAATGTTCCTCCCGTGAACAACACCATCGAAAGCGTATGATGAACGGGGATGTTTAGAAGCTTTTTGCGAGTTCATGCAAAATCGCATTTAGGGAGACTCGTGTTCAAAATATGAGGAAATGATAGCAATTCACGGGTGGTCACAAATGCAAGCAGCTTCAAAGAGTCAGGACCACCGTAATTTAAGGGAAAGCCAGATCCGATCACGGCGAAACACGGGTCAAACAAATTACCAAGATATTCGATGTCTTGGGATGCACGAGAAACAGAAGGTTCCATTCGCCACCTTTATGTTCCGTGGCGAGGCAGACCATCGGTGGAGTCTCAGGAAGCGTACTCCATCCAAATTTGCACTTAAAGATGTCATGGGAGACGTTTGAAATGCTTCAATGACAAGTACTTCCCCGAAAGTATTCATTATATACGAAGGAAGTGGAGTTTATTAGATCGAGCGTAATAACATGACGGTCCCAAAGACGAGGCGAAGTTCATGAGTTATCCAGTTCAGACCTCATTCAGTGGAGAATGAGGAACGATGACGCGGATGTTTCGAGAGGTTTGAAACCCGCAGATACGCCAAGATCTCATTTCTCATAAATTTTCTCTCTATCGAGATGTTGTCAATGTGGCTCCGCTTGTTAGAGCGAGATAACGAAGTACGCTCAACCGAGGGACCATAACCGTGATCATACCAAGATAGCAAATCATCGTAATAACGATAACCAAATGAGAGAAAAAAAGAATACTTGACAAAGCTGCTACCACTCCGTGGTAATCGTGGCCATGAAAATAGAAGAAGCGAGCCTGGGAGGAGATTTTAAAAGAGGAGATTCAACAACGACCATGTGAAGACGCTAGCACCAAGAGTAACCGGGTCCAGGGAGAGAAAAGACCATCTATCGATATGTTACAAATGCGGAAAGAGGGACATATCACCAAACCGCCCACAAACAGCTTTAAGGTATGCTATAATTGTGGAAAAGAAGGACATATCGCCGAGATTGTACGATATCGAAACCAAGTCCAATGAATGGTGACTCAAAAGGATATCCCGTAAAAGTCAAAGTCAACGATTCTTGGAAGAGCGTTTGTCGTGACCGGTCAAAAAATGCGAGGAACCCGAACGGTTAGCACGGTTAGTTAATTATAAATTTTTATGAAGTTTATACCTTTACTAGATACCGCTGCTACCCATTCTTTTATCTCTTTGCTTACCAACGCTTGAACTTGACTACGGAGAAATTAGACTTTGACCTATTTATGGAGAATCCATTAGTAGAAACTTTCATTACATCTGTTGTTTAGAAATCTTGTTTGATTCAGTTGGCACTATCACATTACCCGTTAACCTTATTTCTATAGTAGATATTTGCTTTTGATGTGATTTTAAGGTTAACTACTCATCACGCCAAATTGATTGCTTTTGTAAGGTCATTAGTTTTCATATTCCTAAGCAACCTCGTTATTCAATTCAAGCAATCAAACCATTGTAATCAAACATTTTCATATCAAGCCATGAAGTCATTCGCTTATTACGGATGTCAAGTTTTCTCACCCATGTTATGGATTTGAATAAAGACACGCCGATTTGAATAATATTCTTGTTGTTATTGATTTTTCCCGACGTATTTTCTCAAGAATTTCTTAGCTTACTCCCAAAGCCCGATATTAAATTTTGTATCGACTTTGAACCCTAGACAAAACTCATTTCTAAAATCTCATATCGGATGGCTCCTATCAACTTCGTGAGTTAAAAATTCAACTATAGAATTTGGTACCGAGCCTTTATCTTGCGGACTTCCTCAGGAATGCACCTAAGCCGCACTCTCCGTAGGGGACGCCATATTCGTATGCGATAGTAAATCGATAGGTGTCATTGTGACGTACATCCAAGATTGGGATACGAGTCACAGCTTGAGAGCAACCTAAGTCAAGAATTGAAATACGTAGCTTTCAGGCTTAGTTGGTTATTATCTGAGATTCGTTGAAGGATATTCTCGAATCGCTATTCCATTATCGCAAATTTACTCAGAGAGATACAAAATTCAAATGGAGCAAGGAATATGGGATGAGCTTCAAGAACTCAAGAGGAGACTCATTTCAAAGACATGTTCTCGACCATGCCATCCTCAAAAAAGCGAACGTGGTAGTTTGACGTGTTGAGTAGAAGATCGATATAAGTACGAGTAATGATATTGTCAAAGACTAATTTCGTATAATTTACAAATAATAGAGATGGAGATGAAAACTCTAGGTACCCACGTGATGATATACTTAGTATAATCGACTTTTAATCGATAAAGTTAAAGTCGCTTCAAGCCATCGAATCTTGAGTCGATGCGTATGAAGAAGAAAGTACAAGAAGGAGCTATTCCTAAGCGAGAATTGATGAAGAAGGAATACTTGAGTCCACTCTAGACTTTGTGTTCCTAACGACTCGATTTGAGGTACAAGATTATGATGGAGGCACACACAATACGCCATTTGCAATCCATCCTCGAAGTACTAAAATGTATCGTGATCTTCGACATACATTTTGGTGGAACAATATGAAGAGAGAGATTGCAAAGTTTATCTCAATGTGTTTAACTTGCCAACGTGTAAAGGCGAGCATCTTGTACCTAAGGGTCCGCTGCAACCACTTGAGATTCCTAATGGAAGTGGGAACACATTACCATAGATTTCATTATTTTAGGTCTTCCTACGGTTTCTTTCAAGGCATCAATGCTATTTGGGTTATTGTTGATAGATTAACCAAGTCTCCGCTTTCATTTCTTGCCGATACGGAGACTTATTCCTCGAACGCCTTGCTAGTATGTACGTGAATGAGATTGTGAGGTTGTATGGCATGCCCAGTATCTATAGTTTTGATAGTGACCCAAGATTCACTTCATGATTTTGGGTTAGAAAAGCTATGGGCACGAATTTACGATTCAGGTTTTGCATACCATCCTCAAATGGATGGGCAATCGTAGGGACTACTCAAACTCTTGAAGATATATTAAAACTCGTGTCCTAGATTTCAAAGGAAGTCGATAAGTACTTGCCATCGGTGGAATTCTCATACAACAATAATTATTAAACAAATATAGGCATGGTTCCATTCAAGCATTATATGGACAAAAATGTCGCTTCTCCAATATGTTGGGATGAGGTGGGTGAAGCAACATTGTTGGGACCCGAGTTAAGACGTATTTGACTAATGATTCGACAACGATACAAACCAAGACAAGATCGACAAAAAGAGTTATGCGGATCTTCATCGAAAGGATGTGGAATTTAATGTAGGGGATCATGATTGTCATGAGTTGCTCCATGGAAGGGAGTTACAAGATTTGGGAAGAGAGGAAAGCTCAATCCACGATTTATCGGTCCATTTCAAATTCTCGACCGAGTAGGAAATGTAGCCTATAGACTTACGCATACCTCCGAGTATGTCTCGTGTTCATAATGTGTTTCATATATCCGCATTTCAGAATATGTGAAAGACCAAACCACGTTATCGAAGTTAGAACCGGACGAGATAGCCAAAGACTTAACGTATGAGGAGGTACCGCCAAGATCTTGGATAGGAAGGAACATGTCCTACGCCAAGAAGGGTCATACCACAAGTTAAAGTTTTGTGGAGGAATCATGCTATAGAGGAAATGACCGGGAATTGAAACGAAAATGAAAGCGAGGTATCCTCACCTTTTCAAACACTGTGTATCGTACGCCAATTTCGAGGACGAAATTTCATAAGGAGGAAGGTTGTAAGACCTCAAATTTTTTTAAATAAAAGGAATTTCCTTTATTTATTATTTTGAAATAGTAAGGTTGATTTGATTAATGTGGATAGTTAAGGGTTAAATACGCAAATATTTCAAAATAAGCAAGTGGTTATAAAATATTCATTTTTGTTGGGGAATATTCATTTGGTCGTGGAATATTCAGATCGTTGGGAAATATTCGTATTTACTTGCAATGCAAATGACCGTGTGGGCCCCATAACTAAAAGCGATTGGATGAGGAAAACGATAAATATAAGTTGGTTAAAAATAACTACAGTAGTTATATTACCAAGTAAGATCGCTGGAATACCCGGTGGTTAAAATACGTGAATACGCTGGTCGCATTAAGAGTATTGTAGTATTGCACAATGATTGTTGAATTATCGATCCTTACGTAAGATGGCACTACTCAATAATTTTCACAAAGTTATCGCTCAATATTTTATTTTATTGATTCAATAATTGTCGCATTGATATTTTATATTATCATTGTTCAATAATTGTCACCGCATGATTTCCCATTATCGATCAATAATTCATATTATTTGAATAATATTATTAGATAACATTATTGGCAATGTCTAGAAAGTTCTGCTCTAAGGAGAGGTTTGGTCACCTAATCAAGGCGCCAAGAAGGAGAGATCCTTATCGAAAGCCCCTCTTCCTGAGAACTACTGGTTGGTTGTCATAATTGTGATTCTCGTAATATTATTTGTGAATAATTAATTATTGATATGATAAGAAAATATTTATAAACGATGGATTTATTTATTTTATGTGGTTATAATTGAATGATTTAAAGTTGAGGTGTTTTATCAAGAATTTTGCTTGGAATGGAGGTATTAAAATCAAATCAATATTTTTACGATGTATCATGTGAGTTATAATTTTTAATCCGACCGCTGATCGTTGTAATTTTTGGATATGTTATACATACATAAGTTGAGTATATGTCCACAAATTTTGAACCGTTAAAATGAACGAATGATTTGTTATGAATTTTAAGAGGTGTCCGATTCTTAAATTAGGTTTATAATTGATTTTGGTGGAAAATTCTAGAATTGAGTAGGCCCCACTTGTGGTTGGTGAAAAAATGTGCTGAATTTTATTTCAAATGTGGTGGGTGGCAATAGTAGCGTGTAAAGCCATCGTGTAGCAGTGTCAAGTCTGCTTTTACAAGAGCTAACATTTTCCTATAAATAGAGGGCTAAGTTAAATTGAAAATCACACCGTAAACAAAGTTTTCTCTCTCTCTCTCTATATTATTGAGCGTATTTTGTGAGTATTTAGATACTTTGAGAGTTGTTGCTTTAGTACAAGTTTCATTCAAAGATCACTTCCACCTTTCCTTCCGGCAATCGATTCTTTGAGGTAAGGGATATTATTTTTTCGTAATGATATTATTTCTTCAATATCATTATCTCGAAATGTCGATCCAAGTTTTATCAAATTTGAACTTTTTCATGCTCTGAGTTACTATTCATGAGTTACTATTCACGAGTTACTATTCATGAGTTACTATTCACGAGTACTATTCATGAAGCGTGAAAATGTTTTTTGTGGAATTTCTATCTTTTGTGTTTGAGTTACTATTCATGTATACTAAGACTATTCACGATACTTGACTATTCACGATACTACTGACTATTCATCGAAAAATAAAATTTCTTCTTTTCGTCTAAAATATCTATTTTGGATACTAGCTTTGATTGTATCCATGTTTTGATCATTCTTGAATTTTACACCACTATGATTATTTTTGAGGTATTGTTGGACATGGATAAAACAAAGTACGAATCGTTAATCCTTAATCCTTGTCATTTTGTTTCACCGATTCGCTTCTTTAAAAATATTTTCATCATCCTCGCCTCAAATGAATGATTTCAAGAATATCTTTGGCCTCAGTAGTGCAAAGATGAATGATTTCAAGAATATCTTCGCCTCAGAGTGCAAAGATGAAAGCAGTGTTTAAATGAACACGACCGATCGATGAATATCTTTGGCCTTTAGTGCAAAGATGAACAGTGTTGAGATGAATACGACCGATTGATGAATATCTTTGGCTCAGTAGTGCAAAAGATGAATATTTGATTTGAGATGAATATCGATTGATGTTACAGTGGATAAAATATTGATGATGGACCGTTAAATTCATAGATTATAGTAGATTTCATTCTCTACGAAACTCTTCTATGAATTATTATTTCACCATGCGAATATTGATCCAAACTTGTTGTCTATTGTATTCTATCGATTTTTCCTCGTTGAGACTAACGATAATTTGTTGTATATTATCTTAGTCATAATATTCTTTATCGGGCTAGTTGAGCTCACCCTTTTCCTTGTTGTTCCATTTTTCTTCTCGTGAGGCGAGAATGTAATGAGTACTAGCTTATGGGTATGGAATGAAGGTTCTAGAGAGAGTTGTTTAGTAGTCCTCACCATTTTGTAAAATAATGTATCAATAAATGTGATGAGGATTTATTTGAGTATAGATATTGTCTGAAGATAATATTTGTATTTAAACTCATTAAGATATATTGTCGTATTTCACACGACATTTGTATTATTGAAGTTGTAGTTTGCTTCTTGTACCATGTATTTGGCGACTCAGAATGGGTGTTGTGTATACCTATTTTGGGGGCGTCACAAAGGCCATGTTTGGCTAGGCTAGAATAGGTTTCAAAAACTATTTAATTTAATAAAACTTTATCATATAGTTTAATTAATGTCACACTCCTTCATAAAATAAATCAATATCTTATTTAATTTAATTTAAATAAAATATAATAATTGTTCATTAATTCACATAGTCACATAATTCAAATTCTCATTGATTAATAATTTCAAATTCTTAAATCTCTAATTAATAATTAAATAAATTAAATATTTCATTTAATTCAATAAGCTCACATAAATACATATTTGAATAATAAATATTCTCTACATTAATTTAATAAATGTAACATATATAATTACATTAATCTATCACAATTGCATCAATTAATTATTTAATCTAATAATTAAATCATCAAAAATATTTATTTAATTCAAATAAATATTAAAATTAATTTACAAAAATCTCGTTCGTCACAGCTTGTTTGGAAAAACAGAATCAAAATAAAGACTGAAAAGCATTAAGTCTTGTTTGGCAAAAACTGAATTAAAACTCTTTTAATTTATTTTAATAACTTCGTGATAACCTGGGATTTCGAATAATCCGAATTTTATGAATAAATTTTTTTTTTATTTATTTAATATTAATATTGACTGTTAATATTGTACTGTGTACCTATGATACGAGTTTTGTGAATTAGTCAATTGTGTATTGACTGAGAAATAAGAGTAGAGTTGTGCTTAACTGAGAATTTAAAACCCTAACCCTAAATTCTAGATAGGGATTCGATATAAAATATAATTAAAATAATTATATTGATGAGTACCTGTTTGTACTGTATAGAGATATTGATCAATGATTGATCGAAAAAGGTTTAAAATTAATAATTCCTAATAAGAGATTAGAAACCCTAAACTCAGATTTAGAAACCCTAATGCTGAGTTAGAAACCCTAATTTTAAATCCGGGAATCCTAAACCCTAATTAGGAAACCATAATCCTAACTGCCAAGCCTAAAGTGATTAGCAAACGTTAATATAATTAGGAAACCCTAATTATAATTTAAAAATATTAATTTCTATTTAAAACCCTAATTATATTTTTGAAATTCTTAATTTTCTATTTTAAAACCCTAATTAGAAAATTCTAGAATTTGAGTTTGTAAAACCTAAGGGTTAGAATCTTAGGGTTAAACCCTAAGGGTTTGGACAATTGACCATCATGCCATTAAAATTACAAGATCAATGACCAAAATGCCCTTTATGAATTTTTTATTATTTAACTTGTATAATTTGCTAAAGCTTTAGTTGGTAACTAGCGGCATTGACTTTGTGACTACAAATCTCCAGCAATATCAGTCCATTACTTCAGATTTTAGCAACATATCATAATATATATATATATATATATATATATATTTGAGAGAGAGAAAGTCCAAAAATATTAGCCATTTGGTCTCAAGCTCTCACCAACTCTCTCTCTCTCTCTCCTAAACCTATGAAAATCGTAAGTGTATCAGTCATAAAACACCTCTCTAAAACACCAATATCAGCTAAGGAGATCTAAGATCAAAGGATTGGACAAGAAGGTATAAAGCCCTAGACCTAATTTGATCTTGTATGCTAAGAAACTTTTTGTGTTTAATCTTGTGTTATAGGATGTTTTTAGATGATCTATGATGATCCATCATGGATCCATAGCATCAAATGGCTTTAAACTGGTGTTTTTCAAAAACTGTTCTTGAACTCAAAAAGTAGTCTGACAACGTAATGTCGTAATCAGTAAATCTTTGTCTCATTAGTGTTTTGTGTTGTTTTAAGTTTTGGATTGATAGTTTGTTATGTGGTCTCGTGATCCGAAGTGTAAACACATCCATCACATGTCTAGATTTCATTTTATTCTTGGTCAAAACCCGCTGACCGCATACGTGACCAATCAAATCTGGGCAACCTGTAAATTTAAAACTAGAGTCCGATAACGCTTTTGTAACGACTCGGATCTGTCAAGTGTTATGTGTTATATTGATGTTATGATATCTATGTTGTAGCATGTTATATGTTCTTTGATTCCATGGTTTTAGATCGTGTAGTTAAACAACAGGTCGATCGTAGCAGGTGGTCAAAGTAGACTACTCGCAATGATTTTACATTTCTGGAAAAACCCAGAAACAGTTTGAGCAATTTTTCTGACAAGTTTTGACCATGTCATAACCTGTGGATCTTTTGTTGTTGGACTGAGATCTTGATATTTCGTTGTTCCTTGGCATGTATACTACATGTATGAACCATAAAACCACCAAAATCATGATCTGAACTCCGATTAAATGGAACTTGAAACTGTCCACTCGAACAACCTGGGTTTCTGGAAAACCCAGGAACGCTCTAACAGTATGTTTGCAAGCCCAGATCTTTATGATATGTTGATGTCTGACCTATGTTTTGGTTGATAGTTGTAGTGGTGCATACTGACTACCAGATCAATGCACAAACAAGCCCAGAAACAATTTTGGTTGAGAATTAAAAGCGGTCAAACTTGGCATGTTTGTGACGCCCCCAAAATAGGTATACACAACACCCATTCTGAGTCGCCAAATACATGGTACAAAAAGCAAACTACAACTTCAATAATACAAATGTCGTGTGAAATACGACAATATATACTGATAGTTTAAATATAATATTGTCTTCTAGACAATATCTATACTCAAATAAATCCCCATCATAATTATTGATTCATTATTTTACAAAAATGGTGAGGACTACTAAACAACTCTCTCTAGAACCTTCATTCCATACCCCACTAAGTACTTCGCTACATTCTCGCCTCCCGAGAAGAAAAATGGAACAACAAGGAAAAGGGTGAGCTCAACTAGCCCAAGAAAGAATATTATGACTAAGATAATATACAACAAATTATCGTTAGTCTTCAACAGGAAAAACTGATAGAATACAATGTACAACAAGTTTCGGATCAATATTCGCAGCGGAAATAATAATTCATAGAAGAGTTACGTGAGAATGAAATCTACTATAATCTATGAATTTAATACCCATCATCAATATTTTATCCTCAGAACATCAATCAATATGCATCTGAATCAAATATTCATCTTCGCACTACAAAGCCAAAGATATTCATCACTGGTCATGTTCATTTAAACACTGCTCATCTTTGCACTACAAAAGCCAAAGATATTAATCAATCTCCATCATGTTCATCTCAACACTGCTCATCTTTTGCACTACAAAAGCCAAAGATATTCTTCAGAATCATTCATCTTTGCACTACAGGCCAAAGATATTCAATAATATCATCATTTAAGACTGAGGATGATGAAAAATATTTTTAAAGAAACGAATCCAGTGAAACAAAATGACAAGGATTAAGGATTAAGGATTCGTACTTGGTTTTATCCACGCCCAAAAATACCTCAAAAATAATCATAGTGGTGTAAAATTCAAGAATGATCAAAACATGGATACAATCAGAGTTAGTATCCAGAATAGATATTTTGGACAAAAAGAAGAAATTTTATTTTTCGGTGAATAGTGCCGTATACGTGAATAGTGCCGTATACGTGAATAGTGCCGTATACGTGAATAGTAACTCCGACACCAAAAGATAGAAATTCCACAAAAACATCTTCACGCTTCATGAATAGTAACTCGTGAATAGTAACTCATGAATAGTAACCCATGAATAGTAACCCCGACATGAAAAAGTTCCAAATTTGATAAAAACTTCAGATCAACATTTCAGCATAATGATATTGAAGAAATAATATCATTACAAAAAAATAATATCCCTTACCTCGAAAAGATCAAGATTTCTAATTTAAACACCTGGATATAAAGGCTATGACTTGGACTTGCAATCAGTATAGCAATACTCAAAGTATACTCAAAATACTCACAAGAATACGCCGATAATATAGAGAGAGAAACTTCATTTAAAGTGTGATTTTCAATTCTAACCTAAGCACCCTATTTATAGAAATTGCTAGAACACCAAAGCGTAAAAATTTAATATAATATTAATATATTTAATAAATTCTCTACGCCCATCTAGACAATCTGATCTCAGCCATCAAGCACATGTTAAAGATGGCCAACAACATTTGAAAAACGTTTTTCTTTAAAAAACATAATTAAAACTTCCAAAATTAATTATTTTGAGCTTCGTAACTTCAATAATTCATAATAAATAGCCCTTTCATCCGAAAATTCGAATCTCGAGTTTTATAGGAAATTCAATTCTCTACAACTTTGCAGAAGAAAGTTTTTCCAAATTCCAAATAGAAATTGACCAAAATCCACAAACCAAGCGATTTTACGCTGCTATAATCAAATTTCACCAATAAATGGGGTCCACCAGACATGTTTAACATGTTTTAAACATTTATTGCAACAAAAATACTCTTCCTCCTCAGATACTCATATATCCCACATTCGTTGTAAAATATCTCCGTTAATATATTATTAAAATAATATATTTAAATGAATTATTTTATCGTAAAAAGATAAAATATTAATTTTCAACAATTGTCATTTTAAAATTTTCTCATCTATATCCACATAAAATCAATATTTTCCTCATCATATAAATCAATAATTAATTATTCACAAATAATATTACGTAATCACAATATTGACAACCAGCAGCCTCAGTGAAAGAGGGGCTTTCGAATAAGAATTTCTTCTTCATGGCGCCGCAATTAGGTGACCAAACCTCTCCTTAGATGTAACTTTCTAGACATTGCCAATAATGTTATCTAATAATATTATTCGGATAATATGAATTATTGCTTCGATAATGAAAGATACCGTAAAATGACAATTATCAAACAACAAAGAATATAAAATATCAACGCAAAGAATTATTAACTCAATAAAATAATTGAATAAAGAATTATCGTAACCATTATCGAGTAGTGCCTTCTTACGTAAGAATCAATAATTGGTGCAATACCGCAGTACTACTTGCTCAACAACGCCAGTATTAGTGTGTGTTTTAACCACCGGGTATTCCAACAAGATAATTCAGTAATAACTACGCCGTTATTTAAAAACAACTTATATTTGTCGCTTTCTTCATCCAATCGCTTTCCGTTATGGGGCCCACACATGGTCATGCTACCGTCAGCGAATATTCCCGACTCGCATTTAATATTCCACACGACCAAACGAATATTCCCAAATAATAATGAATATTTTATAACCACTTTTATTTTAAAATATTTTTGCAGATTTAACCCTTAACTATCCACATTAATCAAATCAACCCTTACTATTTCAAAATAATAAATAAAGGAAATTCCTTTTATTTAAAAATTTCGGTCTTACAACCTCCCTCCTTATGAAATTTCGTCCTCGAAATTGACGTACGATACTGTGTTTCAAAAGGTGAGGATACCTCGCTTTCATTTCCGCTTTCCAATTCCCAGTCATTTCCTCTATAGCATGATTCCTCCACAAAACTTTAACTTGTGGTATAACCTTTGCAGCGTAGGACATGCTCCTTCCTATCCAACATCTTGACAGTACCTCCTCATACGTTAAGTCTTTGGCTATCTCGTCCTGCTTCTAACTCTATAACGTGGTTCGGTCTTTCACATATTTACGAAAGTACGTATATGTGAAACACATTATGAACACGAGACATACTTTCGAGGTAACGCAAGTCTATAGGCTACATTTCCTACTCGGTCCAAGAATTTGAAATGGACCGATAAATCGTGGATCGAGCTTTCCTCTCTTCCCAAATCTTGTAACTCCCTTCCATGGAGCAACTCGCAACAATACATGATCCCCACATTAAATTCCACGTCCTTTCGATGAAGATCCGCATAACTCTTTTGTCGATCTTGTGCCGCTTTGTATACGCTGTCGAATCATTTGGATCTTTTCGGTGATATATCGTACTTACTTTCGGGTCCCAACAATGTTGCTTCACCCACCTCATCCCAACATATCGAGAACGACATTTTTGTCCATATAATGCTTCAATGGAACCATGCCTATATTTGTTTAATAACTATTGTTGTATGAGAATTCCACCAATGGCAAGTACTTATCCCAACTTCCTTTGAAATCTAGGACACGAGTTTTAATATATCTTCAAGAGTTTGAGTAGTCCTTTTCGATTGCCATCCGCTTGAGGATGGTATGCCAAACCAATCGTAAATTGCGTGCCCATAGCTTTCTAACCCAAAATCATGAAGTGAATCTTGGGTCACGATCTAAAACTATGGATACTTGGCATGCCATGCAATCTCACAATCTTCATTTACGTATATACGAGAAAGACGTTCAAGGAATAAGTCTCTCAGATTCGGAAGAAATGAGCGACTTTGGTTAATCTATCAACAATAACCCAAATAGCATTGATGTCTTGAGAAACCGCAGGAAGACCAGAACGAAATCCATAGTAATGTGTTCCCACTTCCATTCCGTAATCTCAAGTGGTTGCAACGGACCCTTAGGTACAAGATGCTCGCCTTTACACGCTATAAGTTAAACACATCGAGACAAACTTTGCAATCTCTCTCTTCATTTGTTCCACCAAAATGTATGTCAAGATCACGATACATTTTAGTACTTCCAGATGGATTGCAAATGGCGATTGTGTGCCTCCATCCTAATCTTGTACTTCAAATCGAGTCGTTAGGAACACAAAGTCTAGAGTGGACTCAAGTATTCCTTCTTCATCAATTCTCGCTCGAATAGCTCCTTCTTGTACTTTCTTCTTCATACGCATCTCCGGCCTGGGCTCGAGCAACCTTAACTTTTTCTATTAAAGTTGGCTCTATGCGATACTTGACATCATCGCACTTCGCTCCGCGATAAAATCTTCTACTCATCGCGTCACCTACCACGCTCGCTTTTCAGATGGCATGATCGTAACATGTCTTTCAAATGAGTCTCCTCTCGAGTTCTTCAAGCTCTTCCCACATTCCTTGCTCCATTCGAATTTTGTATCTCTACGAGTCATTATAAAGTTAATGGAATAGCGATTCGAGAATATCCTTCAACGAATCTCCGATAATAACCAACTAAGCCTGAAAGCTACGCCTTTCGATAATCGACTTAGGTTGCTCTCAATCGTGACTCATATCCCAATCTTGGATAGCACGTCACAAAGACACCTATCGCTTTACTATCGCATCGAATATGACGCCCCTACAGAGAGTCTCGCTTAGGTGAATTCCACAAAGGAAGTCACAAAATAAAGGCTCAGTACCAAATTTATAGTTGAATTTTTAACTCCTCAAGTTCAATAGAGCCATTCGATATGAGATTTTAGAAATGAGTTTTGTACCGGGTTCAAAGTCGATACAAAATTTAATATCGAAGCTTTGGGAGTAAGCCAAGAAATTCTTCAGAAATACGCCGTGAAAAATCAATAACAACAAGAATATTATTCAAATCGACGTGTCTTTATTCAAATCCATAACATGGACTAAGAAAACTTGACATCCGTAATAAACGAATGACTTCATGGCTTGATATGAAAATGTTTGACTACAATGGTTTGATTGCTTGAATTGAATAACAAAGTTGCTTAGGAATATGAAAACTAACAACCTTACAAAAGCAATCAATTTGGCATGATGAGTAGTTAACCTTAAAATCACATCAAAAGCAAATATCTCTATAGAAATAAGGTTAACGTAATGTGATAGTGCCAACTTGAATCAAGCAAGATTTTTAAACAACGGATGTAATGAAAGTTTCTCCTAATGGAGTCTCCACAGATAGTCAAAGTTTAATTTCTCCGTAGTCAAGTTCAAACGCTGAGCGCAAGTAAGAGAGATAAAAGAATGGGTAGAACCAATATCTAGTAAGGTATATACTTCGCAAAGAATTTATAATTAACTAACCTGTATAACTTCGTCGGGTTCCTCGATTTTGACCAACACAACAAACGCTCTTCCCTAAATCGCTGACTTTGACTTTTCTCGGGACGATTTTTGAGTCACCGTCCCAATTGAACTAGGTTTTGCTATCAGACAATCTCGAGCGATATGTCCTTCCTTTCCACAATTATAGCATACCTTGAACTGTTGTGGGCGCTTTGACCGATATGTCCCTCTTTTCCGCATTTGTAACATACGACGGTGGTCGCTCTCCTCCCTAAAACTAGTTGCTATCTTTGGCCGACGCCTTCACATGGTCGTTGTTGAATCTCCTCTTTTAAAATCTCCTCCCGACTCGCTTCTTCTATTTTCATGGCCACGATTACCACCAGAGTGGTTACCGCCTTTGTCTCGTATTCTTCTTTCTCCACCGGTTATCGTTATTCGATGACTCGCTATCTTCTAGATGATCCTCGGTTATGGTCCCTCGGTTGAACGTACTCGCGTATCTCGCTTCTAACAACCGAGCCCCGCTGACAACATCTCGAATAGAGAGAAAATTTATGAGAAATGAGATATCGACGTATGTCGGGTTTCAAACCTCTCGTAAACATCCACGCCATAATGCCTCATTCTCCACCAAATGAGGTGCAAACTCGATAACTCCGCGAACTTCGCCTCGTCTTTGGGACACCGCCATGTTATTCTCGCTTCTAGTCTAATAAACTCCACTTCCTTCATATGACGAATACTTTCGTGGAAGTACTTGTCATTGAACTGCTTCAAACGCTCTCCCATGACATGCCGAAAAGCAGATGGATGGGTACGCTTCACGATTCCCACCAAGAATCGCCGCCAAGGAACATAAAGGTGGCGAATGGAACTTTCTGTTCTCCGTGCATCCCATGACATCGAATATCTTGGTAATTTGTTTGACCCACGCTCGCTTTAATCGGATTCGCTTTCCCTGCACTCGTGGTCCCAACTTCTTTGAACGCTTGTTTCAGACCACCCATGAATTGCTATCATTTCCTCCTCAGATTTTGAACACGAAGTCTCCTCGTTCGATTTTGCATGAATCGCAAAAGCTTCTAAACATCCCCCTGCTCATCATCTCGCTTTCAAGTGGTGTTGTTTCACAGGAGGAACATTGCCACTGTTGCACGCTCTCCTCGTTGGTAAGTACAGCATCTCCACTGTCCTCATTTACTCCACTATTAATATTCTCAATGACATTCTCAAATACCGCCATAAAATAAGGGTTAATTAAGGAAATCAATATATCACATAATATCCCTATATATCGACCAACTAACAAATAAGCTTAGGTAGGACACACTAGCGAAGGATTTACTCTGCCTCTCCCTCCTAGTTCTATTCCCCGATCTCCGCCAGAGATCATATCCCTAAGCTCTGATACCAACTGTGACGCCCCTAAAATAGGTATACACAACACCCATTCTGAGTCGCCAAATACATGGTACAAAAAAACAAACTACAACTTCAATAATACAAATGTCGTGTGAAATACGACAATATATACTGTGAGTTTAAATATAATATTGTCTTCTAGACAATATCTATACTCAAATAAATCCCCATCATAATTATTGATTCATTATTTTACAAAAATGGTGAGGACTACTAAACAACTCTCTCTAGAACCTTCATTCCATACCCCGACTAGTACTCGCTACATTCTCGCCTCCCCGAGAAAAAAAAATGGAACAACAAGGAAAAGGGTGAGCTCAACTAGCCCAAGAAAAGAATATTATGACTAAGATAATATACAACAAATTATCGTTAGTCTTCAACAGGAAAAATCGATAGAATACAATAGACAACAAGTTTCGGATCAATATTCATAATGGAAATAATAATTCATAGAAGAGTTACGTAGAGAATGAAATCTACTATAATCTATGAATTTAATAAATTCATCATCAATATTTTATCCTCGTAACATCAATCAATATGCATCTGAATCAAATATTCATCTTTGCACTTCACAGCCAAAGATATTCATCACCGGTCATGTTCATTTAAACACTGCTCATCTTTGCACTACAGTGCCAAAGATATTAATCAATCCATCATGTTCATCTCAACACTGCTCATCTTTGCACTCATGTGCCAAAGATATTCTTCAGAATCATTCATCTTTGCACTACAGTGCCAAAGATATTCAATAATATCATCATTTAAGACCGAGGATGATGAAAAATATTTTTAAAGAAACGAATCCAGTGAAACAAAATGACAAGGATTAAGGATTAAGGATTCGTACTTGGTTTTATCCACGCCCAAAAATACCTCAAAAATAATCATAGTGGTGTAAAATTCAAGAATGATCAAAACATGGATACAATCAGAGTTAGTATCCAGAATAGATATTTTGGACAAAAAGAAGAAATTTTATTTTTCTATGAATAGTCCAGATATCGTGAATAAAGCCATATACGTGAATAAAGGCCGATATATCGTGAATAAGTAACTCAGACACCAAAAGATAGAAATTCCACAAAAACATCTTCACGCTTACATGAATAGTACTCGTGAATAGTAACTCGTGAATAAGAACTCGTGAATAAGAACTCATGAATAGTAACTCGTGAATAAGAACTCATGAATAGTAACCAATGAATAAGTAACTCCGATATGAAAAAGTTCCAAATTTGATAAAAACTTCAGATCAACATTTCAAAGATAATGATATTGAAGAAATAATATCATTACAAAAAAATAATATCCTTTACCTCGAAAGATCAAGATTTAAATTAAACACCTGGATATAAAGCTATGACTTAGACTTGCACCGATAGCAATACTCAAAGTATACTCAAAATACTCACAAGAATACACTTCGATAATATAGAGAGAAAACTTCAGCTTTACGGTGTGATTTTCAATTCTAACCTAAGCACCCTATTTATAGAAATTGCTTAGAACACCAAAGCGTAAAATTTAATATAATATTAATATATTTAATAAATTTCTACGCCCATCTAGACAATCTGATCTCAGCCATCAAGCACATGTTAAAGATGGCCAACAACATTTGAAAAACGTTTTTCTTTAAAACATAATTAAAACTTCCAAAATTAATTATTTTGAGCTTCGAACTTCAATAATTCATAATAAATAGCCCTTTCATCCGAAAATTCAATCTCGTGAGTTTTTATAGGAAATTCAATTCTCTACAACTTTGCAGAAGAAAATTTTTCCAAATTCCAAATTGAAATTGACCAAAAATCCACAAACAAGCGATTTTACAAAGTATAATCAAATTTCAAATCAATAAATGGGGTCCAATTTACATGTTTAACATGTTTTAAACATTTATTGCAACAAAAAATACTCTTCTTCCTCCTCGTATACTCATATATCCCACATTCATTGTAAAATATCTCTCATTAATATATTATTAAAATAATATATTTAAATGAATTATTTTATCGTAAAAGATAAAATATTAATTTTCAACAATTGTCATTTTAAAAATTTTCCATCTATATCCACATAAAATCAATATTTTCCTCATCATATAAATCAATAATTAATTATTCACAAATAATATTACAGAATCACAATATTGACAACCAGGCAGTTCCCAAGAAAGAGGGGTCTTTCCAATAAGAATTTCTTCTTATCGGCGCCGCAATTAGGTGACCAAACCTCTCCTTAGATGTAACTTTCTAGACATTGCCAATAATGTTATCTAATAAATTATTCGAGATAATATGAATTATTGCTTCGATAATGAAAGATACTGTAAATGACAATTATTGAAACAACAAAATAATATAAAATATCAACGCAAAGAATTATTAACTCAATAAAATATCGAATCAGTAATTATCGTAACCATTATTGAGTAGTGCCTTTCTTCACGTAAGAATCAATAATTGGTGCAATACCGTGCTTCACTTCAACAACGCGTATTAGTGTGTTTTAACCACTTCGGGTATTCCAACAAGATAATTGTAATAACTACGCCGTTATTTAAAAACAACTTATATTTGTCGCTTTCTTCATCCAATCGCTTTTCGTTATGGGGCCCACACATGGTCATGGCGTCAAATGCGAATATTCTCTATGATGCATTTAATATTCCACGACCAAACGAATATTCCCAACAATAATGAATATTTTATAACCACTTGCTTATTTTAAAATATTAGCGTATTTAACCCTTAACTATCCACATTAATCAAATCAACCCTTACTATTTCAAAATAATAAATAAAGGAAATTCCTTTTTATTTAAAAATTTCGGTCTTACAATGTTGGTAATCGGCACGTCGGTGTTCTTGAGGCTCGAAACACCAACAACGATTTTATTCACTACTTATAAAATATAGCGACTATTTAATAGACTATAGAAAATAAATTATAAAATTACCAAAATAGTTTTAAAATTATTTTAAATTATGAAAAATAATTTTTGACTATTTGGGATATTTTTCATTAATATTTATAATTATTTGAATATTAATAATATATTAATTTATTTAACAATTTTTAATACCTCTATTCCGACAAAATACTGATAAAACACCTCAAAGCATTAATTCCTTCATTTATATCCACATAAAAATAAATATTTCCTTATCATATATATCAATAATTAATTATTCACAAATAATATTAGAGAATCACAATTATGACAACTAGGTCGTTCCCAGGAAAGAGCACTCAATTAGGTGACCAAACCCCTTTCCTAGACAGAACTTCCTTAGACATTGTCAATAATGCTATCTAATAATATTATTCAAATAATATGAATTATTGATCTGATAATGGAAAATACTGTGCAGTGATAATTATTGAGACAACAATAATATAAAATATCAACGTAGCAATTATTGAATTAATAAAATAAAATATTGAACAATAATTACTGTAATAATTATTGAGTAGTGCCTTCTTACGTAAGAATCAATAATTCTAAAATATTGTGTTATACCGTGTGCTACTATGCAACCACGCGTATTACTGTATTTTAACCACCGGGTATTCCAACAGTGTTAACGGTAACAACTACGCCGTTATTTATAAAAATTCAAACTTATCGTTTTTTTCATCCGACCATTTTCCATTACGGGGCCCATAAATGGCTGCGCCGTCATACGAATATTCCCCGACAACAAGAATATTCCATGACCAAACTAATATTCCCCGACAATAATGAATATTTTATAACCACTTGCTTATTTTGCGAAATTTGCACATTTCACCCATAACCAAAGTATTATATCAAATTAACACCTTATTATTCAAAATAATAATTAGAGAATATTCGATTTTATTTATAAAAAGTTGGGGACTTACAACCTCCCCTCCTTATGAAATTTCATCCTCGAAATTGACGTACATACCTGGTGTTTCGAAAAGGTGAGGATACCTCGTTTTCATTTCCGATTCCAACTCCTAGGTAATTTCCTTAATAGCATGGTTCCTCCACAAAACTTTAACTTGTGGTATAACCTTTGGGCGTAGGACATGCTCCTTCATATCCAAGATCTTGACATGTACATCCTTGTACGTTAAATCTTCGGTTATCTCGTCTGGTTCTAACTCAATAATGTGGTTTGGGTCTTTCACATATTTACGAAGCACAAATATGTGAAAACATTATGAACATGAGACATGCTTGAAAGTAATGCGAGTCTATATCCACATTTCCTATTCGGTCAAGAATCTCAAATGGACCAACAAATCGTGGATTGAGCTTTCCTCTCTTCCCAAATCTTATAACTCCCTTCCATGGAGAAACACGTAATAATACATGATCCCCAATATTAAATACCACGTCTTTTCGATGAAGATCTACATAACTCTTTTGTCGATCCTGTGCTGTTTGTATACGTTGTTGGAACATTTGGATCTTCTCGGTAGTCATACGTACTAACTCTAGTCCCAACAACGTTGTTTCTCCCGCATCATCCCAACATACTAGAGAGCGACACTTTCATCCATACAATGCTTTGAATGAAGCCACACCTATACTTGCTTGATAACTGTTGTTGTAGGAGAATTCCACCAATGGTATGTACTTATCCCAACTCCCTTTGAAATCTAGGACACAGAGTCTTAATAGATCTTCAAGAGTTTAAATAGTCTTTTTTGATTACTCGTCCGTTTGAGGATGGCAGGCCGAACTGAATAGTAAATCCGTGCCCATAGCTTTCTGTTAGCTAACCCAAAATCGTGAAGTGAATCTTGGGTCACGATCTGAATTTATAGATACTGGCATGACATGCAATCTCACAATCTCATACACGTACATACGAGCAAGACGTTCAAGGGAATAAGTCTCCCGTATAGGCAAGAAATGAGCAGACTTGGTTAATCTATCAATAATTACCCAAATCTCATCTATGCCTTGAGAAACCTTGGGAAGACCCATAACGAAATCCATGGTAATATGTTCCCACTTCTATTTCGGAATCTCAAGTGGTTGGAATGGACCCTTTGGCACTTGATGTTCTGCCTTTACACGTTGACAAGTTAAACACCTCGAGATAAACTCCGCGATCTCTCTCTTCATATTGCTCCACCAAAATATATATCAAAGATCATGATACATTTTGGTACTCCTAGGATGGATTGCGAACGATGTGTTGTGTGCCTCCATCATGATTCTATGCTTCAAATCATAATCGTTAGGAACACAAAGTCTGGAGTTGACTCGAAGTATTCCTTCTTCATCGATTTTTGCTTCTGGAATATCGCCTTCTTGCACTTTCTTCTTCATATGCATCAGCTCCATGTCCGTAGCTTGAGCAACTTTAACTTTATCGATTAAAGTCAGTTCTACTCGTATATTTGACATCATCACGTGGGTCCCTGGAGTCTTTAACTCTATCTCCATCCTTTGCAAGTCATACCAAATGGGTCTGTGAGGGCGGCCCCGAATCCGAGGTCCCGAATCACCGCGGATCCGGTTCGATCATTCTATACAACTACTATTATATTTGCGGAAGATATAAACATAAATTATTTGAACAATACATTTTACACACTATTCTCCAAGGTTTAGTAACCTTAACTTAATACACAAATCATAACTTATTCCACTTATAACGTTATATATAATACTTATTACAACTCTAATCGCACACATTAACTTTACGCTGGAACTGTCTTTAATCTTTCCTTGTATCCGACGCATTCGTCTTAATCTGCAATGTTTATCATGATATAGCAAGGGTGAGCATAAGATTTCCCAACAAGTTTAAGTTCAATAATATAACGATATATCATGATTGAAAGATTTGAATAATTAGCTGGCTATAATTCAACAATATAATTGTGAACTAGCAGGAACAAACTTTTGACTGAACAAGTATATAACATGAACAAATGTATCTGAACCGAATGGTAATGAAGGTAATCAGCCTTTCATACCTGACTTATACATGCAATATGTACAGAGTACGAATTCTACATGGAAATCAGCAATGATTAACCATAAACATATACGAATAAAACAACTCTTAGTAGAGTTAAGTAAAACAAACTTGCCTGAACTGTTGATTACCGCTACGCAATTTATAACGCTTTATCCGAAGACCTTTGAGGCTTTGATTCTTAGATTCTGACCCTTTTTTGCTGATCATGGATGGTTAAGATATGATATTATCTCCACTTATCACTTACTCTCACTCTATATCTCAAAATTGTAGAGAGAGAATGGTCTTGGAGAAATGAGAATTAAAGTAGCCACTTTCTCTCTCTTAATCTATTTATTTGATATACATGCAATGCATATGGCTGATAAATTGGCTGAGATAGCTGGTATTGGTCACATGCTATGCTTAGGGTTGCTCAACCACTCCATATATTGGCAAGATTGCAAGTTACCCTCAATTATCCAATAAGGGTATTATGGACATTTTGATTTTGATTTTAATGGCAATTTTTTTAATTAGCCAAACCCTTAGGGTTTAGGGTTTGGATTAGGGTTTATGGTTTGAATCATTTTAGGGTTTAGGGTTTAACCCTTAACTTGCAATTTAATTTCTAAAGTTTCCAATTTATGTTTAAAAAAATAAAAATTAATATTTCTAAATTATAATTAAAATTTAGTAATCATAATTTAAATCTTGCTAATTAGGATTAGTATTTCCTAATTAAATTGCTAATTAAGCAATTTAGGGTCAAAATGGTACATTAGGATTTACAACCCACGAATTAGGGTTTCTAATAGAAAAATAATTTTTCTAATTTAGAAATTAGGTTTTGTAATTAGATTAGGATTTTCTAATTACTATAACTTGAAAATTAGGATTAGAATTTCCTAATTAACATTAAACTTATTAAATTACATTAATCTATCATAATTGCATCAATTAATTATTTAATCTAATAATTAAATCATCAAAAATATTTATTTATTTCAAATAAATATTAAAATTAATTTACAAAAATCTCGTTCGTCATAGCTTGTTTGGAAAAACAGAATCAAAATAAAGACTGAAAAAGCATTAAGTCTTGTTTGGCAAAAACTGAATTAAAACTCTTTTAATTTATTTTAATAACTCCGTGATAACCTGGGATTTCGAATAATCCGAATTTTATGAATAATTTTTTTTATTATTTATTTAATATTAATATTGACTGTTAATATTGTACTATGTACCTATGATACGAGTTTTGTGAATTAGTAAATTGTGAATTGACTGAGAAATAAGAGTAGAGTTGTGCTTAACTGAGAATTTAAAACCCTAACCCTAAATTCTAGATAGGGATTCAATATAAAATATAATTAAAATAATTATATTGATGAGTACCTGTTTGTACTGTATAGAGATATTGATCAATGATTGATCGAAAAAGGTTTAAAATTAATAATTTCTAATAAGAGATTAGAAACCCTAATCTCAGATTTAGAAACCCTAATGCTGAGTTAGAAACCCTAATTTTAAATCCCGAAATCCTAAACCCTAATTAGGAAACCCTAATCCTAACCGGCAAGCCTAAAGTGATTAGCAAACGTTAATATAATTAGGAAACCCTAATTATAATTTAGAAATATTAATTTCTATTTAAAACCCTAATTATATTTTTGAAATTCTTAATTTTCTATTTTAAAACCCTAATTAAAAAATTCTAGAATTTGAGTTTGTAAAACCTAAGGGTTAGAACCTTAGGGTTAAATCCTAAGGGTTTGGACAATTGACCATCATGCCATTAAAATTACAAGATCAATGACCAAAATGCCCTTTATGAATTTTTTATTATTTAACTTGTATAATTTGCTAAAGCTTTAGTTGGTAACCAGCCGCATTGACTTTGTGACTACAAATCTCCAGCAATATCAGTCCATTACTTCAGATTTTAGCAACATATCATAATATATATATATATATATATATATATATATTTGAGAGAGAGAAAGTCCAAAAATATTAGCCATTTGGTCTCAAGCTCTCACCAACTCTCTCTCTCTCTCCTAAACCTACGAAAATCGTAAGTGTATCAGTCATAAAACACCTCTCTAAAACACCAATATCAGCTAAGGAGATCTAAGATCAAAGGATTGGACAAGAAGGTATAAAGCCCTAGACCTAATTTGTTCTTGTATGCTAAGAAACTTTTTGTGTTTAATCTTGTGTTATAGGATGTTTAGATGATCTATGATGATCCATCATGGATCCATAGCATCAAATGGCTTTAAACTGGTGTTTTTCAAAAACTGTTCTTGAACTCAAAAAGTAGTCTGACAACGTAATGTCAGGGGCTGTAAATCTTTGTCTGTTAGTGTTTTGTGTTGTATTAAGTTTTGGATTGATAGTTTGTTATGTGGTCTGTGATCTGGAAGTGTAAACACAGTCATCACATGTCTAGATTTCATTTTATTCTTGGTCAAAACCCGTTGACCGGGCATGACCAGTCAAAATCTGGGCAACCCAGAAATTTAAAAACGGAGTCTGATAACGTTTTGTAACGACCAGATCTGTCAAGTGTTATGTGTTATATTGATGTTATGATATCTATGTTGTAGCATGTTATATGTTCTTTGATTCCATGGCTTCAGATCGTGTAGTTAAACAATAGGTCGATCGTAGCAGGTGGTCAAAGTAGACTACTCGCAATGATTTTACATTTCTGGAAAAACCCAGAAACAGTTTGAGCAATTTTTCTGACAAGTTTTGACCATGTCATAACCTGTGGATCTTTTGTTGTTGGACTGAGATCTTGATATTTCGTTGTTCCTTTGCATGTATACTACATGTATGAACCATAAAACCACCAAAATCATGATCTGAACTCTGATTAAATGGAACTTGAAACTGTCCACTCGAACAACCTGGGTTTCTAGAAAACCCAGGAACGCTCTAACAGTATGTTTGCAAGCCCAGATCTTCATGATATGTTGATGTCTGACCTATGTTTTGGTTGATAGTTGTAGTGGTGCAAACTGACTACCAGATCAATGCACAAACAAGCCCAGAAACAATTTTGGTTGAGAATTAAAAGCGGTCAAACTTGGCATGTTGGTAACTGGCCTGTCAGTGTTCTTGAGGCTCCAGAACACCAACAACGACGGTTAGTATCACTATAGGCTATAGCGACTATTTAATAGGCTATAGAAAATAAATTATAAAAATTACCAAAAATAGTTTTAAAAATTATTTTAAATTATGAAAAATAATTTTTGACTATTTGGGATATTTTTCATTAATATTTATAATTATTTGAATATTAATAATATATTAATTTATTTAACGATTTTTAATACCTCTATTCCGACAAAATACTGATAAAACACCTCAGCATTAATTCCTTCATTTATATCCACATAAAAATAAATATTTCCTTATCATATATATCAATAATTAATTATTCACAAATAATATTAGAGAATCACAATTATGACAACTAGGTTAGCTCCTGGAAAGAGCACTCAATTAGGTGACCAAACCCCTTTCCTAGACAGAACTTCCTTAGACATTGTCAATAATGCTATCTAATAATATTATTCAAATAATATGAATTATTGATCTGATAATGGAAAATACTGTGCAGTGATAATTATTGAGACAACAATAATATAAAATATCAACGTAGCAATTATTGAATTAATAAAATAAAATATTGAACAATAATTACTGTAATAATTATTGAGTAGTGCCTTCTTACGTAAGAATCAATAATTCAAAAATATTGTGTTATACTGGTATTGCTACTATGCAACCCATGCGTATTCATTGTATTTTAACCAATTTATTCCAACGAAGTTACTTACGGTAATAACTACTGCCAGCTTATTTATAAAAACTCAAACTTATCATTTTTTTCATCCGACCATTTTCCATTACGGGGCCCACAAATGGCTGCGCCGTCATACGAATATTCCCCGACAACAAGAATATTCCATGACCAAACGAATATTCCCCGACAATAATGAATATTTTATAACCACTTGCTTATTTTGCGAAATTTGCACATTTCACCCATAACCAAAGTATTATATCAAATTAACACATTATTATTCAAAATAATAATTAGAGAATATTCGATTTTATTTATAAAAAGTTGGGGACTTACAACCTCCCCTCTTTATGAAATTTCGTCCTCGAAATTGACGTACGTACCTGGTGTTTCGAAAAGGTGAGGATACCTCGTTTTCATTTTCGATTCCAACTCCCAGGTAATTTCCTTAATAGCATGGTTCCTCCACAAAACTTTAACTTGTGGTATAACCTTTGTGCGTAGGACATGCTCCTTCATATCCAAGATCTTGACAGGTACCTCCTTGTACGTTAAATCTTCGGTTATCTCGTCTGGTTCTAACTCAATAATGTGGTTTGGGTCTTTCACATATTTACGAAGCACAAATATGTGAAAAACATTATGAACACGAGACATGCTTGAAGGTAATGCGAGTCTATATCCACATTTCCTATTCTGTCAAGAATCTCAAATGGACCAACAAATCGTGGATTGAGCTTTCCTCTCTTCCCAAATCTTATAACTCCCTTCCATGGAGCAACACGTAATAATACATGATCCCCAATATTAAATACCACGTCTTTTCGATGAAGATCTACATAACTCTTTTGTCGATCCCAATCTTTGTTTGTATACGTTGTTGGAACATTTGGATCTTCTCGGTAGTCATACGTACTAACTCTGGTCCCAACAACGTTGTTTCTCCCACATCATCCCAACATACTAGAGAGCGACACTTTCATCCATACAATGCTTTGAATGGAGCCACACCTATACTTGCTTGATAACTGTTGTTATAGGAGAATTCCACCAATGGTAAATACTTATCCCAACTGCCCTTGAAGTCTAGGACACAGAGTCTTAATAGATCTTCAAGAGTTTGAATAGTCCTCTCGATTGTCCGTCTGCTTGAGGATGGTATGCGAAGCGAATCAATCGTAAATCCGTGCCCCGTAGCTTTACGTTAGCTAACCCAAAATCGTGAAGTGAATCTTGGGTCACGATCTGAAATTATAGATACTGGCATGACATGCAATCTCACAATCTCATACACGTACATACGAGCAAGTCGTTCAAGGGAATAAGTCTCCCATATAGGCAAGAAATGAGCAGACTTGGTTAATCTATCAATAATAACCCAAATCTCATCTATGCCTTGAGAAACCTTGGGAAGACCCATAACGAAATCCATGGTAATATGTTCCCACTTCTATTTCAGAATCTCAAGTGGTTGGAATGGACCCTTTGGCACTTGATGTTCTGCCTTTACACGTTGACAAGTTAAACACCTCGAGATAAACTCCGCGATCTCTCTTCATATTGCTCCACCAAAATATATATCAAAGATCATGATACATTTTGGTACTCCTAGGATGGATTGCGAACGATGTGTTGTGCGCCTCCATCATGATTCTATGCTTCAAATCATAATCGTTAGGAACACAAAGTCTGGAGTTGACTCGAAGTATTCCTTCTTCATCGATTTTTGCTTCTGGAATATCACCTTCTTGCACTTTCTTCTTCATACGCATCAGCTCCATGTTCGTAGCTTGAGCAACTTTAAATTTATCGATTAAAGTCAGTTCTACTCGTATATTTGACATCATCACGTGGGTCCCTGGAGTCTTTAACTCTATCTCCATCCTTTGCAAGTCATACCAAATGGGTCTGTGAGGGCGGCCCCGAATCCGAGGTCCCGAATCACCGCGGATCCGGTTCGATCATTCTATACAACTACTATTATATTTGCGGAAGATATAAACATAAATTATTTGTACAATACATTTTACACACTATTCCCCAAGGTCTAGTAACCTTAACTTAATACACAAATCATAACTTATTCCACTTATAACGTTATATATAATACTTATTACAACTCTAATCGCACACATTAACTTTACGCTGGAACTGTCTTTAATCTTTCCTTGTATCCGACGCATTCATCTTAATCTGCAATGTTTATCATGATATAGCAAGGGTGAGCATAAGATTTCCCAACAAGTTTAAGTTCAATAATATAACGATATATCATGATTGAAAGATTTGAATAATTAGCTGGCTATAATTCAACAATATAATTGTGAACTAGCAGGAACAAACTTTTAACTGAACAAGTATATAACATGAACAAATGTATCTGAACCGAATGGTAATGAAGGTAATCAGCCTTTCATACCTGACTTATACATGCAATATGTACAGAGTACGAATTCTACATGGAAATCAGCAATGATTAACCATAAACATATACGAATAAAACAACTCTTAGTAGAGTTAAGTAAAACAAACTTGCCTGAACTGTTGATTACCGCTACGCAATTTATAACGCTTTATCCGAAGACCTTTGAGGCTTTGATTCTTGGATTCTGACCCTTTTTTGCTGATCATGGATGGTTAAGATATGATATTATCTCCACTTTTCACTTACTCTCACTCTATATCTCGAAATTGTAGAGAGAGAATGGTCTTGGAGAAATGAGAATTAAAGTAGCCACTTTCTCTCTCTTAATCTATTTATTTGATATACATGCAGTGCATATGGCTGATAAATTGGCTGAGATAGCTGGTATTGGTCACATGCTATGCTTAGGGTTGCTCAACCACTCCATATATTGGCAAGATTGCAAGTTACCCTCAATTATCCAATAAGGGTATTATGGACATTTTGATTTTGATTTTAATGGCAATTTTTTTAATTAGCCAAACCCTTAGGGTTTAGGGTTTAGATTAGGGTTTATGGTTTGAATCATTTTAGGGTTTAGGGTTTAATCCTTAACTTGCAATTTAATTTCTAAAGTTTCCAATTTATGTTTAAAAAAATAAAAATTAATATTTCTAAATTATAATTAAAATTTAGTAATCATAATTTAAATCTTGCTAATTAGGATTAGTATTTCCTAATTAAATTTCTAATTAAGCAATTTAGGGTCAAAATGGTACATTAGGATTTACAACCCACGAATTAGGGTTTCTAATAGAAAAAATAATTTTTCTAATTTAGAAATTAGGTTTCGTAATTAGATTAGGGTTTTCTAATTACTATAACTTGAAAATTAGGATTAGAATTTCCTAATTAACATTAAACTTATTAAATTAACAATTAGGTTTTCCCTAATTATAAATTAGGGTTTCTAATCCAGAAATTAGGGTTTCAAATTTTGAATTTAGGGTTTTCTAACTAATTTGTTTAGATTTATCCAAATTAACCTTATAATTATTTACACTTACGCCATTAAGTTCCCGATTTAGGATTTCATACACCGAATTAGGGTTTCGGATTCCCGGAACTAAAATTAGGGTTTCCAGAACCGGTTTCTAGGGTTTCTTATTAATCGCTAGAATTTTCTAACTGAACGTTGACGTTCTTAATATACACCTAGGGTTTGTTACAGATATCGTTTATCTGGTCAACCCTTGACCCTTAACCACATCATGCACACATATACACAGAACATAAATGCTTATTCCCTTAATCCTGAATAATTCACTTAAATCCTTCCCATAATTTTGAAATCCTCGAAATTCCTTCTTAAAAATATCGAACGCATACACTTATTTTCTGTCTAGGTTCTAATATTGAACCTTAAATCAATAAATTAAAATTTTAAAAATTTTCTAAATTCTCGAGTTGTCACATTCACCCATTCTTCTAAAAATTTCATCCCCGAAATTTACCTTAGACCATACACCATACACCATACACCATACATCTTATCATCACATGTTACCCAATACACCTCTCACCAGAGTGAAAATTTTTAAATTTTGCTGAGGAGTCATATAGACTATTTGTCCTTCATTTTCGCAAAAGTTTTATGGAAATTCATCCGCAAACTGTCATAACTTACAGGCACAAAGGGTGATTAGCCCGATATGCCCTGTACTGATCAAGTACCGCTGGTCGGAACAATTTGTTCCTCTTATCCGCCTTGGGCGCATAATTTACCTCAGTCTTATTAGATTCCGCACCAAAATAATTTGGTTCAGAAAATTTCTTTCAATGAACACTTAGAGTTTTCATAAACATTGGTCTAGCTGAATTGAATAACATAGACTCATATCAATAATTCAATTCAATCGAATTATTTAGGTGTAGCTAAACCCCGTTGGCAAATTAAATTTTATTGAAAATATTTTTGAGAATGACGCCATGATGCCGTACTGTATTAACAGTCCGTTTGAGGATGCTGTCATTGAGTGACTTTGTCATAACACATCATATAATAGTGGAATAATGATTTTCAGATCGAATTCGCACTAAGTATTCCTGCATTTACAACTCTATCAACTTTTATCATCTCTCGCACTAAAGTTATATAATACATGAGTGATAAATAAAAGATATTTTGATGTTTCAAATCATTTGCGTCTAGCTGAAATGAGTAGCATAGACTATACTTTAAACCGTTTCAAAAATGATTAAGAGTCTACATATTATTTTTTTTAAAAGCACATAGTGCGTATTTAGCTTGATGTCAAAATTTCGAATTCTAGAATAGCTAGGATTGTTGGAAAACTTATGTCTCCACTAATAATCATTTGCTTAACAATGTATCTGTTCCTATTATCCTCAATACCTCATTTACACACAACTATACCCAGTTCGTCAAACCACACTTATGAGTTTATTTACTTGCCACAATCATATGAGTTTAAGAACTTGTCCTAAATCGAACCTTTGGCGTCCATTCATTTGAGGATCATAAACATTTCATATAACTATGAATCAAGAATATCACATAAGTATGAGTTTTAAGAACTCGTACTTAACCTTATATTATTTACCTATAACCTATCTACCTGGTATACACATGAGAAAGGAATCACCTTCTTAACATGCATATATCAAATAGCGAGACACAAACATTTCAATGATTATCATTGTAAGAACTAAGTAGTT
The DNA here is from genome assembly GCA_020205615.1 of Panax quinquefolius. Taxonomy (NCBI): domain Eukaryota; kingdom Viridiplantae; phylum Streptophyta; class Magnoliopsida; order Apiales; family Araliaceae; genus Panax; species Panax quinquefolius. The sequence goes on from CM035164.1 coordinate 43,299,720, forward strand.
ATTACACCCAGTACAATTCCCCGCCCACACAAGCTAAGAATCATAATGTTAGTTCCCAGAGGGCACAATAGATCTAGAAGGGGGGGGGGTTGAATAGATCCTTTTAATTTCAAATTCTTTTTTGGTTTATGTTGTATTGTTCATATTAGAGTGTATGACAAACATAAGAATCTTTTCAAGCACAGCGGAATAAGTAAAAGATTTCCCTTCATTAATATATTTATAATCATACATACATTGTTCGTAGGGTTAGTTTAGTTGTAAGTAGTTAGAACTTACATAGAAGTTATAGCAGTTATAGACATAATGTAAATGACATAATGTAAAAGACACAAGGGTTTTAAGTGGTTCGGGAGACTCGAGCTCCTAATCCACTCTTTCCGCTTTCAACTAGCGAGATTTCCACTAAGGAAGGAAGCACCACAATCTCTACGATTCCTTCAAGGCCGGCTGACCTTGGGACTTCAGTTCACTAAGAACTCTTTAAGGCCAGCAGCCTTGGGACTCCTCTAGTTCCCTAGGAAATCTTCAAGCCCAACAGGCTTGGAACTTCATTTAGTCCCTTTGGATAAGGACCCTTTGGCCCTACTTTGTTTAGTCCCTCCGGACAAGGACCCTCTTGGCCCTGCTTCATTTAGTCCCTCTGGACAAGGACCCCTCAGGCCCTGGCTTCATTGAGTTGTTTGTTTGTTGTTGTTGGATTCGGTGCTGAGCTGCTAAGATGTCTTCATGCTCTAAACATCTTCTATCCCTAGTAGCTTGGCTTGATCATCCTTGAAGAGCAGTTGAGTATTGCATGATGCTCAGCTTCTTAGGTTGCTCAACTACTCCGGATGACCCCTTGATGAACTGCCTTGAAGATCATTCTCCTTGGTACTTGATGGCTGCACATGAGAGGCTTCTAAGATGACTGTAAGCTCTTCTACAAGGTACTTAAAAGCTTTCTCATGCTTGACACCAAGATGGCTTTTGTGATCTCCCTTCTTACTATTCGATGCCTTCCCATGATGGACTTGCTAAGATGACTATAAGCTCTTCTCTATTGTACTTAGAGTCTTCCCATGATGGACATCCAGATGGCATGATGCTCTCTTTTCTCTCGGCAAGTCAGAACACTCTTCAAGTAGTAGAACTCTCACTTTTACATAGTAGAACTCGCACTTCTACTTCTTTCTTGATCTGACTTCTGAGTATTCTTGGTGGATCGTAGAGTGAGCCTTCGGACTCACTATCACATGGTTTAGATCAGTCCACCTTCTCTCCAAAACTGACAACTCCAGTAGCCTTTGATCTTTGAAACTCTTCTATATTTATACATCTTCCCAATTCTTCCATTGGAAAGTAGCCGTTGGAAGCTATTCAAATGTCTTCGCAGATCTCGAGTTGCTTGAGGTAGACTGCTTGATGTGACATGTCATACTTTTTCTGACACTACAGTCTACTGTTTCACCTGCCCTGTCAGATGTATCACTTTACTGTCTTAGGTAGGTTGAAGACTTTATCTCTTCTGATTTCTAGATCAGAGGTTGTCCTTTTGCATTGATGCTCTCAATAAGCACTTGTTCGAATATTACTCTTCAGATTGAACCGTTGCCAATGCTTCAGTCTTCAGGTATTCGAATTCTACGATTCTGATGCATGTCTTCAAGGACCTGATCGTAGTGTCTTGTTAAGTGTTGCTCGTTGACTTAGAAGAGTTAACACTACGATCCTGAAGAGTGTTGATTGGATCTTCAATGTAGAACACCTCTTCCTTGTATTGTGCGATTAGCTTGAATACTTACATTTTGCTTATTTGTTCTCGACATCTTGATGGCCTAATTCCTTGCTCTGGTCTCCTTCTGAATATCAAGACACTTCAGATTTATGGCATGTCCAGCTTGCTTTCTCCTGGTGATCTTCCGCTCACTTATCATCAATGAACTGACCCTGCACTTAATCACTTTAGTATTGTTCTCCAGAGGCTGACCAGTATCTAGGTTCACCTTCCATCAGTTCCTTCTTTATTTGGCAAACACTACGATCTTGGTTGCTTCCAAGATCTTTGTCTTCTGTTCTCTTGACAGCTACTACATTAGCTGACTTTTCCTTAGTCTGCTGCTGAAGTCTTCATTGGATCTCCTTGTGGAAGACTTCATCACGAATGGCCTTACACCTCAATCTTAACACTGATTGGGTTTGTGCTTAGATCTTTTGTTAGCCTGCATGCCATTCATTGAGTGCTCTCTGGTTACCTTACTTTGGAATGCATTATTTTAGTGCCAACCAGAGGCTTTGTATCTTTAGATATTCTGGGAGTGCTCATTCGTTGGGAATCGTATCTACTCCACGATTTTGACTTAGCATTTTGAGCACTTCCGTTGGAGTCATAGTCCTTCACTCTACGATTCAGCTTTGGCTTTGCCGACACTACGATCCTGAGATCGGATCTTGACACTCTGAATTTACGCCTTGTGCTTGTTGTCTTCATCCGATCTTGCTCACTCGATCTCCGCATTCATTTAGTGGACTCTACGATCTCGAGTGTAGCCTGCGATCCTTGTCTTGGCTTTGGCATCGATAGACTCTACGACTCTGAGTGTAGTCTACGTTTCATACTTGGCCTCGGAAGATGGTCGTTCGAACATAGGCGGGTTGTCTCTCACGATTACGAATATGACTTCCTCAAAGACACTACGATCCAGGGAAGCTCTTCTCGACACACTACGATCCTTCTTCGTTTCCCCTAGAAGTCTACAAACTCCGAGATCTCACTATATTGCATACTCCTATTCTGCCTCGATAGCTCCCGAGTTAACTCGACTCTCTGGCGGCGATCACGACTTCACAGTGCGAAGCTTTCGACGATCGATCGAAATGCCTCTATTACATCATAAGATCAACCTAACAAGCTTGATCTTTCTATATTTATAGTCCTTGTACATCATTTCTTTTTAAGGACTTTACAAAGTTGTTTTGCTTATGTAGGATCAACCTAACATATTTGATCAATTCATTCAAAGTCCTTGTACATATATTTCTATTATCTATCAAAGGACTTTACAACTTTTCTTCATGCAAGCATACTTGCATATTCATTCATATATATATTGTGACGCCCCCCAAATAGGTATACATCACCCATTCTGAGTTGTCAATACATGGTACAGAAACAACTACAACTTTATTATTACAACAATAAAACTGTGAGTTTGTATACAAATATTATCTTCTAGACAATATCTATACTCAGATAAATCCTCATCACATTTATTGATACATTATTTTACAAAAATGGTGAGGACTACTAAACAACTCTCTCTAGAACTTTCATTCCATACCCCAGGCTAAATACTCGCTATATTCTCGCCTCACGAGAAGAAAAATGGAACAAAAGGAAAAGGGTGAGCTCAACTAGCCCAGTAAAGAATATTATGACTAAGATAATATACAACAAATTATCGTTAGTCTTCAACAGGGAAAAATCTAATAGAATACAATAGACAACAAATTTTAAATCAATATTCGCAGCGAAAATAATAATTCATTAGAAGAGTTAAGTAGAGAATGCAAACAACTATCTTCTATGTATGAATTTAAAAGTTCATCGTCTATCTTTTATCCCTGTAACATCAATCAATATATATCTGGAATCAAATATTCATCTTTGCACTACAGGCCAAAGATATTCATCAGTTGGTCATGTTCATCTAAACACCTGTTCATCTTTGCACTACGGGCCAAAGATATTCTTCAGAAATCATTCATCTTTGCACTACAGGCCAAAGATATTCAATAATATCACCATTTAAGACTGAGGATGATGAAAAATATTTTTAAAGAAAAGAATCCAGTGAAACAAAATGACAAGGATTAAGGATTAAGGATTAAGGATTCGTACTTTGTTTTATCCATGTCCAAAAATACCTCAAAAATAATCATAGTGGTGTAAAATTCAAGAATGATCAAAACATGGATACAATCAAAGCTAGTATCCAGAATAGATATTTTGGACGAAAAGAAAAATTTTCATTTTTCGATGAATAGTCTTAAATGATAAGTGAATTATCTTCAGTATCGTGAATAGTCATAGTATCGTGAATAGTAACTCAGACACCAAAAGTTCCAAATTTGATAAAAACTTGGATCAATAATTCAACATAATGATATTGAAGAAATAATATCATTCTGAAAAAATAATAATATCCCTTACCTCACAAAGATTATTTCTAGTTGAAAAACAGGATATAGGCTATGACTTGAACTTGCACCGTATAGCAATACTCAAAGTATACTCAAAATACTCACAAGAATACGCTCGATAATATATAGAGAGAAAACTTCAGTTTCTGGTGTAATTTTCAATTCTAACCTAAGCACCCTATTTATAGGAAATTGCTTAGAACACCAAAGTAGAAAATTTAATTTAATATTATTATATATATCAAAATTCCTACGCCACTCTTGAAATCTGATTTTAGCTCAATAAGCACATGCCACCTTCTAGAAAAAGTAAGAAAAAACGTTTTTCTAATTTAAAATAATTTAAACTTCCAAAAATTAATTATTTTGGAGCTTCGGAACTTCAATAATTCACAATAAATAGCCCTTTTGTCAGAAAATTCAAATCTCGCGAATTTTTATAGGAAATTCAATTCTCTACAACTTTGAAGAAGAAAGTTTTTCCAAATTCCAAATAGGAATTGACCGAAATCCACAAACGGACAATTTTACAGGCTATAATCAAATTTCAGTCAATAAATGGGGCCATGAGCATGTTTTAACATGTTTTAAACATTTATTGCAACAAAAAATACTCTTCCTCCTCGTATATACTCATATATCCCACATTAGTTTGTAAAAATATCACCATTATTATATTATTAAAATATAATAATATATTTAAATGAATTATTTTATCGAAAAAGATAAAATTTCAATTTTCAACAATTGTCACATTAAAATTTTCTCCATCTATAACATAAAATCAATATTTTTCTCATCATATGAATTAATAATTAATTATTCACAAATAATATTACTGAGAATCACAATATTGACAACCGAGGCGATTCCAGGGAAGGGGGCTTTCAATAAGAATTTCTCCTTCTTGGTGCGCAATTAGGTGACCAAACCTCTCCTTAGACAAAACTTTCTAGACATTGCCAATAATGTTATCTAATAATATTATTCGAGATAATATGAATTATTAGCTTCGATAATGAAAAATCTTGTGTAATGACAATTATTGAAACAACAGCAATATAAAATATCAACGCAGCAATTATTAAATCAATAAAATAAAATACTGATCAATAATTACTATAACCATTATTGAGTAGTGCCTTCTTACGTAAGAATCAATAATTGGTGCAATACTGGTGTCTACTCTTTGTGGGTTAACCAAAGAGTATTTTAATAGTATTAATTGTAATAACTACGCTGTAGTTATTTTAAATAACTTATATTTGTCGTTTTCTTCATCCAATCGCTTTCAGTTATCGGGCCCACACACGGTCTGCTTGTGCGTCATGCGAATATTCCCAAACAAAGTCATGAATATTCTACGACCAAACGAATATTCCCAAACAACAATGAATATTTTATAACCACTTGCTTATTTTGAAATATTTGTGTATTTTACCCATAACTATCCACATTAATCAAATCAACCCTTACTATTTCAAAATAATAAATAGAAAATTAAATTTCATTAATAATAAGTTGGGGTCTTACTGACCTCCCTCCTTATGAAATTTAGTCCTCGAAATTGACGTCACGTATACACAGTGTTTGAAAAGGTGAGGATACCTCGCTTTCATTTCCGTTTCCAATTCCCGGTCATTTCCTCTATAGCATGATTCCTCCACAAAACTTTAACTTGTGGTATGACCTTTCTTGGCGTAGGACATGCTCCTTCCTATCCAAGATCTTGACAGTACCTCCTCATACGTTAAGTCTTGACTATTTCGTCCCGGTTCTAACTCTATAACGTGGTTCGGGTCTTTCATATATTTATGAAGTACGAGATATGTGAAAGCAGCATTATGTACACTGAGACATACTCGGAGGTAACGCAAGTCTATAGGCTACATTTCCTACTCGGTCAAGAATTTGAAATGGACCAATAAATCGTGGATTGAGCTTTCCTCTCTTCCCAAATCTTGTAACTCCCTTCCATGGAGCAACTCATGAACAATACATGATCCCCTATACTAAATTCCACGTCCTTTCGATGAAGATCCGCATAACTCTTTTGTTGATCTTGTGCCGTTTGTATCGTTGTCGAATCATTTGGATCTTTTCGGTGATCATACGTACTAACTTTCGGGTCCCAACAATGTTGCTTCACCCACCTCATCCCAACATATTGGAGAGCGACACTTTCGTCCATATAATGCTTTAAATGGAGCCACACCTATACTTGCACGATAAGCTTTGTTGTTGTAGGAGAATTCCACCAATGGTAAATACTTATCCCAACCGCCCTTAAAGTCTAGGACCACGAGTCTTAATAGATCTTCAAGAGTTTGAATAGTCCTCTCTGATTGTCCGTCCGTTTGAGGATGGTATGCCGAACTGAATCGTAAATCCGTGCCCATATCTTTTTGCAAGCTAACCCAAAATCTTGAAGTGAATCTTGGGTCACGATCCGAAACTATGGATACTGGCATGCCATGTAACCTCACAATCTCATTTACATATATACTAGCAAGATGTTCAAGGGAATAAGTCTCCCGTATCGGCAAGAAATGAGCAGACTTGGTTAATCTATCAACAATAACCCAAATAGCATTGATGCCTTAAGAAACCGTAGGAAGACCCGTAACGAAATCCATGGTAATGTGTTCCCACTTCCATTTCGGAATCTCAAGTGGTTGCAACGGACACTTAGGTACTAGATGCTCCGCCTTTACACGTTGACAAGTTAAACACATTGAGATAAACTTTGCAATCTCTCTCTTCACATTTTCCACCAAAATGTATGTCAAAGATCACGATACATTTTAGTACTTCTAGGATGGATTGCAAATGGTGTATTGTGTGCCTCCATCGTAATCTTGTACTTCAAATCAGAGTCGTTAGGGACATAAAGTCTAGAGTGGACTCGAAGTATTCCTTCTTCGTCAATTCTAAACTTAGGAATAGCTCCTTCTTATACTTTCTTCATCATACGCATCCATTCTGAATTCGGTGGCTTGAAACAACCTTAACTTTTTCTATTAAAGTTGGCTCTGTCGTATATACTTGACATCATCGCACTCATTCCTCATATATGATCTTCTACTCAACGCGTCGGCTACCACGTTAAACTTTTCGGGATGGTATTGAATAGTGTGGTCATAGTCTTTCAATAGCTCGAGCCAACGTCATTCGCCAGCGTGTTGAGTTCTTTTGAGTGAAAAAAATATTTAAGGCTTTTATGGTGCGAATATATCTCTCCACTTTCTCCCCATATAGATAGTGCCTCCATATCTTTAAGCGGCAAAAACATCAAGCAACTAACTCTAGATCATGAGTAGGATAATTCCTCTCATATTCTTTAAGTTGTCGCGAGGCATAGGCTATGACTTTTCCACGTTGCATGAGAACACATCCTAACCCTTTGCACGAAGCATCATTTGTAGATAACAAATCCATCCGAACCGGATGGTATTGTTAGAGCAGTCTTAAAATAAGTCTCCTCTTAATCTCTTGGAAACTCTTCTCGCATTCTTCGCTCCAAACGAATTTTGTATCCTTCCGAAGTTAATTTGAGTTAATGGAGTAGCGATTCGAAAAACCCTTCCATGAATCTCCGATAATAACCAACAGAGACCCGAAAGCTACGTGCTTGATCACCACCGACTTGGTTTGCTCCCAACTTTGTATTTCTTCAATCTTCGCGGGTCCACGGATACTCCATGTTTTGACACCACGTGCCCAAGAAATGCTACTTCCTCAAGCCAGAACTCGCATTTCTTCAATTTGGCATATAGTTTGTTTTCACGAAGCCATTGGAGTACCAACTTTAAATGGTGCTCATGATCTTCACGACTTATAGAATATATGAGGATGTCATCAATAAAGACAACAACAAACTGATCCAAATATTCCTTGAATACTCGGTTCATCATATCCATGAAAGCCGCAGGAGCATTAGTCAGTTCGAAAGACATGACTAAGAATTCATAATGCCCATACCGAGTTCTGAAGGCAGCCTTGAAAGTAATATGCACACAAGCCAATCATGTTTGATGATAAAGCATATACTTTGTAACAATCTTATTCATTTATTAATAAAAAGTATTAATTTATTAAAGGCATTTAATTATCTACATGATGCTGTTTTATAATATGTGATAAACCCATAGTTTTAAGCAATGCTTTTAGAATAATGATGATGATCATTCTAATGAGATCTAAATTCTTAGAAAGCTTAAAACTAAAATAGTTCCCAATCATTGGATTACTAAATTGGGGATTAGTGAATCCGGATAAATTGGTACATCGTTGCTTGCTCATTGGATGAGGATGATTGATCTCATGATCATTTGTGTGGAACACTAAAGCAAGTATGTAGGTGCTTATTAGAGAATAAGTTCACCGAGCGTTGGCTCGCTAAGGAATACCTAATGGAGTTTTATTTGCTGTCAATAGGAATTCTGTAGTAGTGATAGTAGTACAAGTAATCCTTGGACTTGAGATCATCATAGCATCTTGTGTATGATGAGTTATACTTTGACTTATTCCTTAAGACCCTTAGGGTATATCAAAGGGTATGCTTGGGTATAATAAGTTGTACATGGAAATAATGTATGATCAATAAAGAATCTACCACTTCTAATAAAAGAAGAAAATGTCCTATGTGATTCGATAAATGACAACCCAGGTAGTCCTTGGCGGCGTAATGAAATTAGAAAGGAGTTTCTAATTTGCATTATTTGGAGTTGTGCATTTAAGAGTCAAAATACATATAATTAAATAAAATAAGACTTGACAAATAATTCCATGTCTTATATTTAATTGGGATATTGTATGGTGGAAGGATTGAATTATACGGTAACTATTTACTCAAAGGTTCTTTTATGATTAATGTTGAAATCTATATTATCTGGAAAGTCGTTGATCGCTAGGAGGCTTATCCCTATTGTAGAATAAATATTATTTATTTAAATAAATTAATTGTTTAATTTATTTATTTAAATAAGATTAGAATTGTTCTAATTGATTTATTCACAACCTAGGTTTAATATGGAGAACCTAAAGGGTCACACCATAAAAGGAAGAATAATTATTTAAGAAGTTAATGACATAATCGTAATAATATATTATGTATATTTAATTTAATCTATGGTGATAGAATAAATTAAATAGCTTAATATTATTATTTAATATTTTAGAAATATTAAATATAAATTAATAAGAGGAGTCTTATTAATATTATTACAATTATTATTATTTTAATTTCTAAAAGAGTTTAGGAATTAATTTAATATAAGTACTCTCATTTATTCCTAATTGGATTAGGAAGGAAAATTAGTTAAAGGAGTTTAATTAATTATCCCTAATAAGATTAGGGAGCTTAATTAATTAAAAGAATTTAATTAATTAAAACCCAATTCCTTAATTGTTAAGGTGGGTTGCCCACATCTATAAATAAGAGGAGTCTTATTATGGGTGATGGGAGTTGTTGACTTTTACAACGTAATAATTCCAATTTGTTGGAGAGTACGCCCCTTTTCTATAGAGATAAGAAAACTAGGGTTGAGCCAATACCCCTTCTTCTTGAATTCCTATTTTTCTTGGTGGATCACCTCTAGAGGCCAAACACATGGGTGGCTAAAGTTGATCAAAGGAAGGAACCAAACCCGGTGGATTCAAAGAGATCGCGGAGAAGTAGGAGGTGAACTCGTACCTGAGGAAGCTCGTTTCTACAAGGGTATGATTTCATAATTTCTTATTCTTCGTTTAATTAATAATTGTGCATAAAGGGTGATCCGGGTATATGGTTTGTAAAATTTTTTTAAACTCTGATTTTATACGCTTCCTCATTATTTTTGCAATTTGATTGTGTTCATGAATATTACAAACCTAACAGTGGCATCAGAGCCAAACCTTTATGCGAATTATTAATTATTTTAATTTGATATGTATATTGATATGTGTTTAGAACAATTTAATTGGGCATAATTTAATTGTATAAAATTTAAAAAAAAAATGAAATCAAAGTCAGTATCACGGAACAATTTTTTTTTGGCATGATTGTTTTATCGTTTGTATGAAGCACGTCACATGAATGCTTCTATATAAATTAAATAGCGCAGCGGTTTTGAAAAAAATAAAATAAAATAAAATAAAAAAATGGCAGGAGCAATTTTATTTTTTTGGAAGCATGTGATCCGGTCAATTTTTTTTTTGTAAGCTGACTCACAGAATTTCATGGAAAACAAAAAAAAAAAAAAAAAAAAGTGTTGGCAGGAGATTCACGTATGGCCAGGATTTTTTTTTTGAAAAAGGAGTTATATATTGAGTACTTTATAATCTGGTGGCGCAGTTGGCTTAGTGCACGGAAATATTATATATATATATATATAATATATTACGAATATATATATATATATATATTCTTAATTATTATATAATTAAAATAAAAAGTTTATTTTAATTTTAAAATAAAAGGTTTATTTTAATATTAAAATATAAAGTTTTATTTTAATCTTAATAATTTTATAATTAAAATAAAAGTTTATTTTAATCTTAAAATAAAAGGTTTATTTTAATATTAAAATAAAAGAGTTTATTTTAATTTTAAAATTAAATTTCATGATAACTAATTAGAGTTGGAATTGGATTCCATGATAACTAATTGGAGTTGAAATTGTATTCCATCTTTCCTTAAATAAAGGAGTTTATTTAGATATGAAATTAGATTTCATATTATTCAAAATAAAAGAGTTTATTTGTGAATTGGAAAGAGAATCCTAATTTCCTTAAATAAAGGAGTTTATTTAGATATGAAATAAGATTTCATATTATTCAAAATAAAGGAGTTTATTTGTGAATAGGAAAAGAATATCCGTGTTTCCTTTAATAAAAGATTTCATATTACCCAAAATAAAGGAGTTTATTTTGACACATGGAATTGGATTCCATAATTAATTAAAATAAAGGAGTTTATTTTGATTAAAAAAATTTTGATTAAAATAAAATAGTTTATTTTATTCAAAATTAGATAAATTAAAATAAAATAGTTTTATTTTGATTTAAATTTGGATTTAAATAAAGGAGTTTATTTTTATTCAAAAATAGATTTTATACTAACTAAATTTGCCCATTAAATGATATCAATATATATATTAAATGTTTATTATTCATAAGATGAATGTTATTTATTGATACATATGGTGATGTGTATGATAATAAATGAGATTGATTATGGACTATTGACCAATGCGATTGGATTTTATTTTAGTTGGATGCATGAATGTATGGGTTTTATTAAATGGGTCTACGCGTACCTCGTCTTCTCTAATTTTTTACTTAATGTAAATTCTATCTCCTCCTATGTACTTCCCTTATTTGCGATCAAGGTTTCTATTTATTTTAAATAGTTTTGTAATAGGAATAGTTAGAATTAATTTTGAAGAATTGGAGATCAAGAAACAAGGAGCGCTTGAAGACCCGTTTGTAATGGAGCAGGGTTTAAATGTAATAGTTATATTTAAATATTATTTCTTGCACCCCTAGGGTTTGACCTTTTGGTTCACTTGGTGGCTCTAGTGAACCAAACTAGAATAAAAGTCCATAATCAATCCAGGTAGAATATAGTATTCTATATGTGCATGCTTATACTATATATATTATATATTATGCAAACATGCTTGCATGTTCATTAATATAATACGATATTTTATATATATATATGCATGCTACGCTAAAACAAGATGAGACAAATTAATAACAAACCCCTCAATTTTTATATTAAGTCCTAAGCGTTCAAAGATATTTGGAATATCGAGCGTCGTCTTCTAGCATGATAAAATTAATAGAGTATTAAATATTTAATATGAGTTTGTTGTGTCACCACAAGGCAAGTATTAAGTATTTAAGATGTTAATTTATCACATTTGATGCTTATAAAGAAAATTGAACAATATTGTTTTGTTGTGTCACCACAAGGATGATATTTTCTTTTTTGAATATATGGAGTGCTAGGTTGGGACTTAACTTGGATAATTTTGATTCGGATGTGCCACCACTTGATCAAAATAATCTAAGAGGCAAAAGAAAAGAGTTGCATAGTTGATGTAATTGACAAAAGTTGTCTACCTATTTATTTATATATAGTTTGTTGTGTTACCACAAGGCTATATACATTTGAAATGAGATCCTTATTCTCACTAGCAAATCTTTAATTAGATTTTGCTTAAACTATATAAGTGAGGTAATATAGTTTGAAGAAAATAGTGGGAGATACCAATTTTAAAACAGGACCTAATTTATTTTGGTAATTAATAAAAGAATGTATGTTAAAATGTTGTTAATTACAAATTCATTTACGAAATTTTACAATGACTAAAATTACTATCACCGTGAAGCATATTAGATGCTAAATTAACGAGGCCAAAATTAAGCGGATTGGTTAAGGAATTTGAGAATAGTTCTCATAGTTGAAAAAGCTATCTTATGTCATTAATCGCCTATCCTGCAATGGTTGCGAGATAATGCCTCTGAGGAAGACATTGCTACTTTTAAAAAGTGGCAAAATGATGCACAATGATTGGCTCGATGCATCATGCTCGCATCCATGAGTAACGAGCTTCAAAATCGGCATGAAACTATGGATGCTCTACTATATTCCCACACATCAAGTAGTTGATGGTGAGGAAAGTAGGACTAATAGATATCAGATATCTAAGGAGCTCTTCCGATCTAGAATGACTAATGACACTACAGTACAGACAAAAGTCCTTAACATAATCAATTTGATTGATCAATTAGGACAACGAGTTTTGTCATGGATAGAGAGTTGAGCCAAGATTTGATCTTGCACTCACTCCCGGACTCCTTTCATAATTGTTGTGAATTTTTTATATGAACAAGCTAGATATCAGCCTCGCTGATTTGCTTAACATATTGAAAAATGTTGAGAGTCACTTTCCAACCAAGAAAGATCAAGTCTTACTGGTAGGGGCCAAAGGATCTTCTGAAAAGAAGAACGATTCAAAGAAGGTATATAGAAAGGCATAAACAAAGGATAATAAGAGCAAAACTGATACGGATAGCAAAGGAGTTTGCTTCCACTACAATAAACCTGGACACTGGAAAAGAAACTGCGAGAAGCATCTTGCAGAGGCTAACCAAAAGAAGCTTAGTGAAGTTTCGGTTACAAATACAATTTGTTCATGATTTAAAATAATTTTTTCTTTAAGTCGAGGTTCTACTTGGGTATAGGATACCGACTTTGGTTATCATAAATATAGATTTATGAAGGGACCAAGCGAGTAGAAAGTTAAACAAAGATAAGTAATCTATGTGTGGAAAATGAAGCAAAGGTTCTTTGCATTAGCTATAAAAACTTATAGTTTAACAATTACTATGGGCGAATCTATTAAGTCGATAAGTTGTTATTGTATTCCGGTTCTTGTGAAAATATTATTTCCATTTTATTGTTTTTAGACAATGAAATCTTTGGTATTATATTTAAGAACAATTGTTGTTCTATTTATAATAATAATAATGTTTTGTATAGAACTGAAATATTACTTAATGGATTTTATATTCTTGACTTACGTGAAAATAATTTTGAAAATTGAACAAACTAGTATAAGAAAAGGAGATGATTATTCAAAGAGTTGAATGTGTGTATTTGCTGAAATACAAGTGTGAATTATTTGAAAGGTTCAAAGAATTCAGAAGTGAAACAAATTGGCAATGTATTAAGATTCTTTGATTAAATCAAGGAATAATTACTTGTCTTGATAAGTTTACGGATCATCTCAAATGGTTTTCTCATAATGGACACATCCCGACACGCAATAATTGATTGATGTATCCGAATGAAAAATCGTACCTTATTGGACATAGTGCGGTCCATAATGATTTTATCGACATTCCAAAGATCCTTCAGGATCATGTTCTAGAAATGGTCATATCTCTACGAAAAGGTAACCTCAAAATCCATTTTCAAGACTCCATAAAAGTTATGGACGGGGGAATTTCTAATCTTAAGTATGTTAAGATAAGGGGTTGTCCAACTTATGTGAAAAGGTTTCAAAGGATAAGCTTGGGACAAGATTTTATAAGTGTCGATTTGTGGGACATCCTGAAGTAAGTTTAGGGTATATGTTCTATAATCCTACTTAGCAAAAGGTGTTTGTTGCGAAACACGTTGCCTTCTAAGATAAATGTGTTTATTGTTGAAGGGGCTAGTGGGAGGATAATAGATCTTGAAGAGTTCAAGAACCACAAAACACTATAAGTCAAATAAGAGGAACCTATAGATAGACCTATTGTACCACAACCGAATCGTAAATCTGGAATAATGCTGAAGAAGATACCTAGGAGGTATGGATTCATCATAGATGATGATGATGAGGTACACATCATAGAAGATGATGATCCGATTACATACGATGAGGTAAGAGTTCTAGTGTGTACAAAAGGGACGATGGGGCGCGCAAGTGACATTTCTAGTATTATATGTTGATATACTACGGATGAGGAATAACTTATCAATGCTACAATCGGAAAAGATAAAGTTGTCTAAACATTCCTCCATGAATGGTTTGGGAAGAGTATCTTAATTGGGGATAAAATCTATATAGATAGATACTGAGAGGATGCTCGACTTAACCCGAGAACGTATATTCATTTGATGCTAAAGTCGTTTAGCATGGCAAACTCAAGAGATGTCTCATGTTGATGAGCTATGGAGTGTATCTCTTAATAGTCCCCACAGACTCACGAAAGAGAGTCGCATGAGTGACAATCATGCATGCAATGAAATGTACGAGACACGATGTTGATCGGTCATATTATGGAGAAGTTCACTATGAGTCGATGAAAAACATCTTAAAGTGCTTAACCCAGTACTAAGGATGTGATCATATTCATGGTGGGTCTTAATTAAAACTAGAGGGCTTAACAGACTCAAGTTTTTCGAGACGGACCAAGATGACGAGAAAATCCACTTTAAGGTAAAGCGTTATCTTGAGCAGGTGGTGCGATGAATTTGAAAGGTTCCAAGCAATGAAAGAGTTCTTTGGTTTAGTGATAAAGACAAAGTATATAGCTATAAATGAAGGCTGCAAGTTGATTGTTTGGATTAAAAGTTCATTCTGAGAACTAGGAATAGTTCCTAAGTCTCATCTTGAATCTAAACATGTGTTGTGGCACTTTAATTTGATTATTAGAATCATTGAAAGATGGGAAATCACTATAGAGATAGTGGACTCTCAAGGAACAACATTACATATCCATTAACTAAAGCTTATCCAATGGCGGGGATAATCGTCACTTAGAGAAGAAAGAGTATAAGATACCATGACGATTGGCTTTAGTGCAAGTGGGAGATTGAAAGTAATATGCACACAAGCCAATCATGTTTGATGATAAAGCATATACTTTGTAACAATCTTATTCATTTATTAATAAAAAGTATTAATTTATTAAAGGCATTTAATTATCTACATGATCTTTGTTTTATAATATGTGATAAACCCATAGTTTTAAGCAATGCTTTTAGAATAATGATGATGATCATTCTAATGAGATCTAAATTCTTAGAAAGCTTAAAACTAAAATAGTTCCCAATCATTGGATTACTAAATTGGGGATTAGTGAATCCGGGATAGATTGGTACATCGTTGCTTGCTTTCATTGGATGAGGATGATTGATCTCATGATCATCGTGTGGAGACACCAAAGCAAGTATGTAGGTGCTTATTAGAGAATAAGTTCACTTTGAGCGTGGCTCGCTAAGGAATACCTAATGGAGTTTTATTTGCACATCAATAGGAATTCTGTAGTGATAGTAGTACTAGTAATCCTTGGACTTGAGATCATCATAGCATCTTGTGTATGATGAGTTATACTTTGACTTATTCCTTAAGACCCTTAGGGTATATCAAAGGGTATGCTTGGGTATAATAAGTTGTACATGGAGATAATGTATGATCGATAAAGAATCTACCACTTCAATAAAGAAGAAATGTCCTATGTGATTCGATAAATGACAACCCAGTAGTCCTTGGCGGCGAGAATGAAATTAGAAAGGAGTTTCTAATTTGCATTATTTGGAGTTGTGCATTTAAGAGTCGAAATACATATAATTAAATAAAATAAGACTTGACGATAATTCAATGTCTTATATTTAATTGGGACATTGTATGGTGGAAGGATTGAATTGTCTTTTAACTATTTACTCAAAGGTTCTTTTATGATTAATGTTGAAATCTATATTATCTGGAAAGTCGTTGATCGTTAGGGAGGCTTATCCTATTGTAGAATAAATATTATTTATTTAAATAAATTAATTGTTTAATTTATTTATTTAAATAAGATTAAAATTATTCTAATTGATTTATTCACAACCTAGGTTTAATATGGAGAACCTAAAGGGTCACACCATAAAAGGAAGAATAATTATTTAAGAAGTTAATGGCATAATCGTAATAATATGTTATGTATATTTAATTTAATCTATGGTGATAGAATAAATTAAATAGCTTAATATTATTATTTAATATTTTAGAAATATTAAATATAAATTAATAAGAGGAGTCTTATTAATATTATTACAATTATTATTATTTTAATTTCTAAAAGAGTTTAGGAATTAATTTAATATAAGTACTCTCATTTATTCCTAATTGGATTAGGAAGAAAAATTAGTTAAAGGAGTTTAATTAATTATCCCTAATAAGATTAGGGAGCTTAATTAATTAAAAGAATTTAATTAATTAAAACCCAATTCCTTAACTGTTAAGGTGGGTTGCCCACATCTATAAATAGGAGGAGTCTTATTATGGGTGATGGGAGTTGTTGACTTTTACAACGTAATAATTCCAATTTGTTGGAGAGTACGCCCCTTTTCTATAGAGATAAGAAAACTAGGGTTGAGCCAATACCCCTTCTTCTTGAATTCCTATTTTTCCTTGGTGGATCACCTCTAGAGGCCAAACACATGGGTGGCTAACGTTGATTAAAGGAAGGAACCAAACCCGGTGGATTCAAGGAGATCGCGGAGAAGTAGGAGGTGAACTTCATGCACGAGGAAGCTCGTTTCTACAGGGTATGATTTCATAATTTCTTATTCTTCGTTTAATTAATAATTGTGCATAAAGGGTGATCCGGGTATATGGTTTGTAAAAATTTTTAAACTCTGATTTTATACGCTTCCGCATTATTTTTGCAATTTGATTGCGTTCATGAATATTACAAACCTAACAAGCCTTTGGAATATCCTCGGTTCTAATCTTGGTGATGATATCTAGAGCGAAGATCGATTTTTGAAAAGAATTGTGCCCTTGCAAATCGGTCAAACAAGTCATCAATCACGAGGTAGAGGATACCTATTCTTGATGGTGACATGGTTCAATTCACGAAAGTCAATACAAAAATCGCATACTCCGTCTTTTCTTCTTTACGAATAAAACAGGGCACCCCGAGGAGATGTACTAGGGCCAATGAAACCGATGTCCAACAATTCACTGTAGTTGGACCTTTAACTCTGAAAGTTCAATAGGAGCCATTCGATATGGGGTTTTAGAAATGGGCTTTGTACGGGTTCAAGATCAATAAAGAATTCAACTTCACGTTACGGGGTAGGCCAGGAAGTTCTTGAGAAATCGTCGGGAAAGTCAATAACAACGGAATATTATTCAAATTTGGCGTGTCTTTATTCAAATCCATAACATGGGCTAAGAAAGCTTGACATCCGTTTTTCAATAAGCGAATAGCTTTATGATTAGATATGATAATGATTGATTTTAATGGTTTAGTTTTTTGAATTAAATACAACGGGTTGGTTAGGAATATGAAAACTAACAACCTTACGAAAACAAATAATTTTGGCATGATGAGTAGTTAACCAATCAATCCTAAAATAACATTAAAAGCAAGTATCTTTAAAGAGATAAAATTCAACGGTATAAGGTAATGGTGCCAACTTGAATCAAACAAGATTTATAAGCAGTGGATGTGATGAAAGTTTCTCTAGCGGAGTTTCCACGAGATAGGTCAAAGTCTTATTTCTTGGTCAGTTTAAACTTTGAGCACAAGCGGGAGAGATAAATGAATGGGTATACCGGGTATCAAGTAAGGTATAAACTTCAAGAATTTATAAATAGCTTACCGTGATCACCTCGTTTGGGTTCTTCGCATTTTGACCGGTCCACAACAAACGCTCTTCCGGAACCGTTGACTTTAACTTTTACGGATAGTCTTTTGAGTCACCGTCCCGCTTGAACTAGGTTTCGCTCTCGTACAATCTCGGCGATATGTCCTTCCTTTCCACAATTATAGCATACCTTGAACTGCTGTTGTGGACGGTTTGGATGATATGTCCCTCTTTCCGCATTTATAGCATATAATGGGTGGTCGTTCTCCTCCCTTAGAACCCGATTCTTCTTGCCAGACCTTTGTCGTCTTCACATGGTCGTTGTTAAATATCCTCTTTTAAAATCTCCTCCTCGACTCGCTTCTTCTATTTTCATGGCCATGATTACCACCAGAGTGGTTACCATTTTTGTCCGTCTGTTTCTTTCTCCATTTGGTTATCATTATTACATTGTTGCTATCTCTACGATGCGATCCTGGTTTATGGTCCCTCGGTTGAACATACTCGTTATCTCGCTCTAACAATTGAGCCACATTAACAACATCGAATAGGGAGAAAATTTATGAGAAATGAGATATTGTCGTATGTCGGGTTTTCAAACCTCTCGAAACATCCGCGTCATCGTTCCTCATTCTCCACCAAATGAGGTGCAAACACGGATAACTCTGCAAACTTTGCCTCGTCTTTGAGACAAAATCGTGTTGTTTTGTTCTAATCGATGAACTCCACTTCCTTCATATAACAAACACTTTCAAGAAAGTATTTGTCATTAAATAGTTTCTAAAACGTCTCCCAAGACATCTTTGAGTCTTGGTATTTTGATGGAGTGCGCTTCACAGACTCCACCCGATGATACGCTTCGCTTCGGAACATAAAGGTGGCGAATGGAACCTTCTGTTCCTCCGTGCATCCCAAGACATCGAATATCTTGGTAATTTGCTTGACCCATGTTTCCGCCGCGTGATCGGATCTGGTTTTCCCTTAAATTACTGGTGGTCCCAACTCTTTGAATCGCTTGGTTGTGACAACCCGTGAATTGCTATCATTTCCTCCTATATTTTGAATCTGAGTCTCCTAAATGCGATTTTGCATGAATCGCAAAAGCTTCTAAACATCCCTCGTTCATCATCTCGCTTTCGGTGGTGTTGTTGTTCATGGGAGGAACATTGCCCGACTGTTACGTTCTCCTCGTTGGTGAGTCTGAGCGTCTCCACGATCTCATTTCCATTGTTAATATTCTCGATCGACATTCTCAAATCTTGTCATAAAACAAGGGTTAATTAAGGAAATCAATATATCACATAATATCCTTATATCTTGACCAACTAACAAATAAGCTTAAGTAGGACACACTTTAGCGAAGGATTTACTCGTCTCTCCCCCTAATTCTATTCCCAGATCTCCGCAGGAGATCATATTCCTAAGCTCGATACCAACTGTGGCGCCCCCAAAATAGGTATACATCACCCATTACGAGGTTGTCAATACATGAGTACGAAACAACTACAACTTTATTATTACAACAATAAAGCGTGAGTTTGTATACAAATATTATCTTCTAGACAATATCTATACTCGGATAAATCCTCATCACATTTATTGATACATAATTTTACAAAAATGGTGAGGACTACTAAACAACTCTCTCTAGAACTTTCATTCCATACCCAGACTACGTACTTTCGCTATATTCTCGCCTCACGAGAAGAAAAATGGAACAAAAGGAAAAGGGTGAGCTCAACTAGCCCGATAAAGAATATTATGACTAAGATAATATACAACAAATTATCGTTATTCTTCACGGGGAAAATCTAATAGAATCTAATAGACAACAAATTTTAAATCAATATTACATGTGAAATAATAATTCATTAGAAGAGTTAAGTAGAGAATGCAAACTCTTATCTTCTATGTATGAATTTAAAAGTTCATCGTCTATCTTTTATCCACCTAACATCAATCAATATATATCTGGAATCAAATATTCATCTTTTTTACTTCTGAGGCGAAAGATATTCATCGATTAATTCGTGTTCATCTAAACACTGTTCATCTTTGCACTACAGGCCAAATATATTCTTGAAAATCATTCATCTTTGCACTACAGGCCAAAGATATTCAATAATATCATCATTTAAGGCGAGGATGATGAAAATATTTTTAAAGAAACGAATCCGATGAAACAAAATGACAAGGATTAAGGATTAAGGATTAAGGATTAAATACTTTTTTTTTATCCATGTCCAAAAATACCTCAAAAATAATCATAGTGGTGTAAAATTCAGAATGATCAAAACATGGATACAATCAAAGCTAGTATCCGAATAGATATTTTGAACGAAAAGAAAAATTTCATTTTTCGATGAATAGTCTTGTGATTAAGTGAATAATCTCAGATATCGTGAATAGTGTAAATATCGTGAATAGTAACTCAGACACCAAAAGTTCCAAATTTGATAAAAACTTGGATCAATAATTCAACATAATGATATTGAAGAAATAATATCATTACGAAAAAATAATAATATCCCTTACCTCACAAAGACATTACTTACAGTTGAAACAGGATATAGGCTATGACTTGAACTTGCATTGTATAGCAATACTCAAAGTATACTCAAAATACTCACAGAAATAAACTCGATAATATAGAGAAAAACTTGATTTACGGTGTAATTTTCAATTCTAACCTAAGCACCTATTTATAGGAAATTGCTTAGAACACCAAAGTAGAAAATTTAATTTAATATTATTATATATATCAAAATTCCTACGCCACTCTTGAAATCTGATTTCATTTCAATAAGCACATACCACCTTCTAGAAAAAGTAAGAAAAAACGTTTTTCTAATTTAAAATAATTTAAACTTCCATAAATCAATTATTTGAACTTGAACTTCAATAATTCACAATAAATAGCCCTTTTGTCGGAAAAATTGAATCTAAGTGACTTTTTATAGGAAATTCAATTCTCTACAACTTTGAAGAAGAAAGTTTTCCAAATTCCAAATAGGAATTGGCCAAAATCCACAAGCGGACAATTTCTGAAGTATATAATCAAATTTCGATCAATAAATGGGGTCCACATAGACATGTTTAACATGTTTTAAACATTTATTCTAACAAAAATACTCTTCCTCCTTGTATACTCATATATTCCACATTAGTTTGTAAAAATATCACCATTATTATATTATTAAAATATAATAATATATTTAAATAAATTATTTTATCGAGAAAAAGATAAAATTTCAATTTTCAACAATTGTCACATTAAAAATTTTCTCCATCTATAACATAAAATCAATATTTTTCTCATCATATGAATTAATAATTAATTATTCACAAATAATATTCTGAGAATCACAATATTGATGACCAGTGCGGTTCGAGGAAGAGGGGCTTTCCAATAAGAATTTCTCCTTCTTGGCGCATGATTAGGTGACCAAACCTCTCCTTAGCGCGAACTTTCTAGACATTGCCAATAATGTTATCTAATAATATTATTAGGATAATATGAATTATTAGCCGATAATGAAAAATATTGTGTAATGACAATTATTGAAACAACAATGATATAAAATATCAACGCAACAATTATTAAATCAATAAAATAAAATCTTGATCGGTAATTACTATAACCATTATTGAGTAGTGCCTTTTACGTAAGAATCAATAATTGGTGCAATCTGGTGTCTTCTTGTGTTTTAACCACAGAGTATTTTAATAGTATTAATTGAATAACAACTTCTGTAGTTATTTTTAAACAACTTATATTTATGCGTTTTCTTCATCCAATCGCTTTTTAGTTATGGGGCCCACATGCATGGTAGCGTGTAAATACGAATATTCCTGACGATCTGAATATTCCACGACCAAACGAATATTCTCGAATAATAATGAATATTTTATAACCACTTACTTATTTTGAAATATTTGCGTATTTTACCCATAACTATCCACATTAATCAAATCAACCCTTACTATTTCAAAATAATAAATAGAGAAAATTAAATTTCATTAATAATAAGTTGGGGTCTTACATATATCATAATCAAATCATATATTAAATAGGAATATCATTCACATGTTTATTCCTGACAATCTCCCCCTATTTGATTATGACAAAAATAATAAAATACATATGCATGTTATGAATGAATCTTAGATACGGTGGCGCAAACATTTCTAAACGATTAATCATGAATGTCATTTATATTAATATGGCAATTATATATTCAGACATTCTACATCCTGGATCCAGATCATACTAACAGACTAGAGATGTACCTCCTTGGCTCCATGTATGTTTCCAGGATGCTTGTTGATCAGCTACTCATCTGATTCTGCTTCTTGCTCTTGCTCCCCCTCAGATGATGATCTTCTATCTTTGTTTGGCTCCCCTTCATCACCTTTCTGATCTGGTTTCCTTTCAGCATCTATGATTTTGGTATCATCATCTTCAGGCTCCCCCTCAGATGATGATTCTTTATCTGCTGCTGCCACCTTCTTCTTTGACTTCTTCTCCCTTAACCCTCTGCTCTTCTTCTTTCTTTGCCTCTTTTTCTCCCCCTTTTTGTCATCAATCATTTGAGAGAGCAGCTCCATGTTGGACATAAGCTGCTCCATCAGGTAGGAGGAGTTTGCAACTTCAAACTTTAGCTCTTGCTGTCCGAGTTCAAGTTGCACAGAGAAGGACTGTTTCAGATCATCAATCTTATCAAAGAGGGCTTCGATCTGCTTTGCATTGGCCTCCTGAACTTGTAGAGCTTCTGCCTTCTGATCTTGGATGGCCTTCTGATAGATGTTATATCTCTCTTGTAGTTTGAGAGATACATCAGCCAAGATGGCTTGAAGTTTGTGCATGAAAGAATCATCTCCTGCTTCTATCTACTTCTGTGATTCTTTTGTGAGCATAGAGATCTTTTTGCTTAAATCATCGGAACTTTTCTGTAATGGATTGGACTCTACGATTGTCATCTTTGGATACATGTTCAAATGTTTGGATAATCTGAACAATCGTGGAATACCAATTGCTTGTGGAGGATGATGGAGTGTCTGATAGCAGTGCTTGATCATAAGAAGGCTTCTTGGATTGGGCTTGGACATCATCAGCCGTAGAGTTAACAGACTCTACGATCAGCTCCTTGGTCATGACCCTTCTTCCTTCAGAATCTACTCTACGATCATAGGGGATGTAGAGATTTTCAGCTTGTCGATAGACCTTGAAGTGAGGCTGGTCTCTGATCAGTTTGGTAGCAAACTTCTTTACTTTTGGAAAGTTTTGACCCACCAGTTCTATGCTTGGAAACTGCTTGTAACACCAATTGAAGGAGCTTCCATCTTTTTCAGTGTGTGCCTTGAGCCATGGCATCCACTGAAAGAACCATCTTTCTGGTGGAGCATCTGTCAGATCATTTGATACTTCCTCTACGATACTTCTGTCAAATCTTTCAGGAGAGGGAACTGGATAATCTTCTTGTTCGTCTGCTTCTTGAGGTGCAGAACCAGAATCTCCTTTAATCTCTTCTCTCTCGGAGCCTGAACTTTCTTGATTATTTTCAGCAGGGAATTCATCCAGCTGCATTTCATTATTAGATCCTTCTTGCTCATCTTCAACAGAGAAACCTTCTTGCTGAGTTTCATTATCAGAACTTTCTTCAGCAAGTCTTTCCTTAGATTCTTCTTCTTCACTACTGGCTTCTTCTTCAGCATCATCTCTTGAGGATACAGATTCATCATCACTCAATTCAATGATGGCATTTGATTGGTTGTTGTTCCTTTTGGAGGCAAACTGAGCTTGCAGCCTGTAACTTCTCCTTCTTCGTGGAGGTTCAATTAATGGAGACACTGACTCTTCTTCTTCTTTTTCTTCTTCTTCTTCAGTCTCTGACTCCTCTTGCTCATCAGATAGACTTCTTCGGAGATCAGCATTGGCAGGAACAGACTCTTCTTTCTTGGCCTCATCACTTTTTGAGCCATCATGAGAGCATTCTTCTTCTTCTTCTTGAATAGCATTTTCTGACCCATTCTCTGGGCTGGTTGGGGCAGTTGCATTTGGGGATGCACTTTGATCATCATGAATTTCTTTTTCTTCATCAGAGTGACTACTTTAAGGATTGGCCATGGGGCTTGAGCACTTTTCTTCTTCAGCATTTTCTGCAGTTTCCTTCATCACATCTGCTTCATTCTCATTGCTGGATGCTTACTGTGGGGACTGGACTACATCTTCTATTTTTCCCCTTCTGCTGACTCCACGTCCCTTTCTTCAGCAGATGTATTGATTTGAGAAGCTAAGGCTGGTTTGTCATCCATCATAACTTTCTTGCTAATTGGCCCTTGAAGCAACCTGCTGCTTCTACTTTTTGTGGTTTCAGCAGTTTGGGCCTTTTCTTCTTCATTCTTGTTCAAGGAGGAGACTCTCCTTGGTGGGGCTTGGGCTTTCTTCACATCACCAGCTCTTTTCACCACTTTTGATTTCTTCATGGCTGGTGTGATTTCAATTTCTTCTTGAGTCATCGATTCAGAGCTCTCTCTGCCTCTGCTATCTTCCTTTTCTTAGCGGAGGCTCTCTACTTTGCTCCCATCTGTCGACCTTTTGTTCTCCTTGGGGTTCTTCTTCCAGTTTTGAAATAACTGTGGAGACATCACCTTGTGCACATTTAGGGCTTCTCCCTCATCATCCTTGATCTTTCTACCTAGCTTTTTCTTTAGTATGATACTCAAATTCTCCCATGAAATACCTTGGTGGAGGCTTCTTCTCCTTTCTTCTCTACCCATTTGGAGATCTGATCAAACAAGATAGCTCCAAAGTCGATTTGTTTCTTCAAAACTATTGCTGACATGATTTTCAACTGCTGGTCGATCACTGTGTCATGTGCAGTGTTCTTACATAGTATGCACTTTCCAACTATTTCAGCAAGGAACTCATATTGATCAGGAAACTCCTTCTTCTTCATGTCCTTGAAACTAGGGTTTCTTTGATACCTCATAACTTCCTTTGCTAATTCAGTGTTGACATTGTCAAGGTTCTTTAGCCCTTGGTTAGGAAAACCTAGGCATTGATTGAGGTCAGAAGATTTTAACTGAAGAGACTGATCTTTAACCTTGGTAGTAAGAGTTTCTAAATTTATAGAGACGTTTGAGTATAATTCTTTAACCAGGTTGCAGTAGACTGGAGTATTTGCCTCAAGGCATTCTGAAAATCCAGCCTTCTTTACAAGCTCGAGAATGTCCCTGAACTTCTTTTCAGATTTCTCAAATGATTTTGTTCCAAGCTGAATACCAGTAATCACTTGCCAGTTTTCCATTTTGAGTAGTTTGAAGAATGTGGGTATTAGATATAGAGAAGTTTATGCGAGATGGCTGTCTGGTTGGTAAGGCTCTGAAGGTTAACTAATTTTGCTCTTGAAAAGCTTTCTAGGGTTTTAAAAACGGGAGGGAGAAAGGTTCGATATCTTTTGGTAACTGTCTGTAGATTTGAACTTGTCTTTATGGCAGTTCCTTCTAACTCTGCATACTTAGTGATGTGTCAACTATCCATTGGCTGCATGTTGCCCAGTAATGAGCTGTAACTCCCCACAACTTTTTAGTTATTAGAGGAGTGGATGTTTAATTGACGTGGCTTTGACCGTTGACCTTTTGATTCGTAGAGTAGCATGATGAGATAGCTATAGACTCTACAATTTCATTTGTTTACTCAACGATCAATTTTTGAGAGATGCTGCAGTGGATGGCTTTGTCTTTCCTCCTTACTTCGATGCAGCATAGCTCAATCACTAATGTATTCGAACTTATCTCCTCAACTATGGCTTAGTAGATGTCTAATTCTTCATGCTCCTTGAACTGGAATACCCTTTGGTAGGACTACGATCGTTGAGTTGTCTTCTTACATCCTTTGAGGTTGCACTTATGATCGTTTAGAAAAGACATTCGATCGTTGAGTTTGTACTACAATCGTTTATTCCTCTTCAAGTTAAACTCTACGATCGTTGACTGACTTGGTTCTTTTGAGATGAACTAGATCAAACATTCCTTCTGGGATAAGGTAGCTCAGGAAGGGCCAACCTCTTAGAGTTAGCTAAGGGTCGTTTTGTCCACGAGGCGTTTTCGGATGAAATACTAAGACGGTGATTTTCAATGACATCTCATTAGACCTTTTCTCGATGGGGAGGTCTTTCTACCAAACCGGATATCTGCATTCTTGAAATCGTGGTGTCCTTCGCTCTTACACTACGATCATGCGTTTGATCGTAGGAACTTCACGATTATGGATTGGGTGGCTGAAGGGTTATCAGTAGTACGTTTTGAGACATTCCTACTGACTATGAATCTTCATATGGTTCATCAGCCACAAAGTTTTGGGACTCTGTGGTTTGGTACATCTCTTCCGTGTTTAATAGTCTTTGTTATTCCTTAACGAGATCAACGCTCCCCATTATTGATGTTGTCTTCTCGGATAGATGTGATTCCTTCTTCATGTTTATTTGAAGGTCGCCCAACATTTCTCCTTACATTTGGAATCATCATCGTTGCTTAGTTTTCCTTGTATCGTAGAGATGAGTATTTTCAGGATTGATCACTCTACGATCATTTGACAGCACTACGAACGTAGTCTTCTTTGTCAGTCCTTTGTTTTGAGAAGTTCTGCTTCATAAAGAACTCCTTTTGTCTTAAGCTCAATGATCTTCTGTTGTGAGCTTCCCTTGAGGATCCTTTCCATAAAGCATGTCTTTCTTGATATGGGCACATAGAATCCTCTTTATCTTCTATTTCATGGCATGCTCTCATATACAGATGTGCAGCCATGTGAGTTCCATTCCGGTTAGCTCAGAGGGTCTTCAAGGACAAGCTTGAACATATAGGAACTTTATCAAACTCATTTCTGAACAGTCCTTAGCCTTCTGTTGGTTGTATCTTCTTGACTGAAGTCTTCTGCTTCATCATTCCTTGTGTGGTCAGACTGTCCAAATACCTGCATGTTTAAATATATTTTTATTTTTGGTACCCATAGTTAAATGGGTCCTGCTAGGTTAGTTTTCTAAACCCCTGTTCCTCTTATTTGGATAATCATCATATTTATCATCAACAGACATATCCATACATGCAACTATCTTATGATAATATATTTTGAGATGCATGATGGAGAGTGTGTGTGATTTGACATTTAATAACACACTCTCTATCTATGATGGTTTCATCATTCACTAGGTTATGTTTATAATGTTTAAGTGTTCACAGAGTGAGAATCAGCTCCACGATTTTAGGAGTATCCAGTTGATTCATTAAGGTGATCAGTTTCTACAAATCAGCAAGATCCTCTTGCAGAACTGATCATGCTCTATGTGTTGTCAAACACTTAGAACATAGGCTTGTACATACATACTAACCCATCAGCAAAGATTACTTCACATAACGTTCATTAGGTCTGTGATGCTCTTATGATCCATTTCAGACTTCCTTCAAGATATCATCTTCAACCTAAAACTTGGATGGAGATAAAATTTGTAGTCATTTGAGTTTCCATCCTCATGTTACTTTCTCTCTTCACCTTTTTAGGTAGATTATGACTCCTTGACAGAATACTGTTATAGTTCAAAAGAAGATGCAATAATGATGTACATTTATAATAGTGAGGAACCGTACCTTTTTACTGTCAGTTACGAAACAGTCATTTATTGAAGATATACTGAGTTTGGGTATTGATGTGCATGGCTTTACTTTTGCTCCTGATAGCTTAATGCTCGTGTTGGCCTTTCATCAATCAGTCGAGGTCTTGAAGATGTAGATCAAGAGAATCGTAGCATTAAGATCTTTGACATTTTTTTGAGTTTACAAAGATAGCACCTAGTTGTTGGTTGGTCACTCATAAGTTTGAGAAGATTTTCTTTCTCCTCTCGATCAACATTTCTTAGTACGCGTTACCTCTATATCTTTCAGACTGATGAATGCTTTACTCTTTGTCACTGATGTCTCTTGCTCTCTTTTTCTCGTCTTGTCTTCAGACTACAAGATTGACTGCAGGCTAGGATTGGTCTTGTTGATATAGCAATCGAGGATATGGACCAATCTGAGCAGCTTCAGGTGTATACACATTTTTACCTATACACAATATTTCAAACGTGTGAGCTCTTCTGCATATAACAAGTTACTTACTACTAAACTAAGTTTAGAACAATGTTGGTGCCTTGGATCAGACTCAAAGCGATTAGCTTTTGAATATAGCATGCTAACTCCTTTCGATACCAATTGTTAGTTCGAGAGAGGCACAATAGATCTAGAAGGGGGGTTGAATAGATCCTTTTATTTCAAATACTTTTTGGTTTATGTTGTATTGTTCATATTAGAGTGTATGACAAACATAAGAATCTTTTCAAAACACAATGAATAAGTAAAAGATTCCCTTCATTGATATATTTATAATCATACATACATTGTTAAGTAGGTTAGTTTAGTTATAAGCGGTTAGAACTTACATAAAAGTTATAGCGATTATAGACATAATGTAAATGACATAATGTAAAAGACACAAGGGTTTTAAGTGGTTCGAGAGACTCAAGCTCCTAATCCACTCTTACGCTTTCAACTAGCGAGATTTCCACTAAGGAAGGGCGTGCTTTGAATCTCTCTCGATTCCTTGAGGCCGGCGACTTTGGGACTTGATTCACTAAGAACTCTTGAGGCCGGCACTTGGGACTCCTCTAGTTCCCTAGAACTCTTGAAGCCCAATGAGGGCTTGGAACTTCATTTAGTCCCTTTGGACAAGGACCCTTTGGCCTGCTTTGTTTAGTCCCTCCCCACAAGGACCCTCTTGGCCCGCTTCATTAGTCCCTCCGGACAAGGACCCCTCGAGCCTCAGCTTCCTTGAGTTGTTTGTTTGTTGTTGTTGGAGTCATTTAACTTTGAAATTGCTAAGATGTCTTCATGCTCTAAACATCTTCTATCCCTAGCGACTTGGCTTGATCATCCTTGAAGAAGCGGTTGAGTGTTGCATGATGCTCAGCTTCTTAGGTTGCTCAACTACTCCGGATGACCCCTTGATGAACTGCCTTGAAGATCATTCTCCCTGGTACTTGATGGCTGCATATGAGAGGCTTCTAAGATGAATGTAATCTCTTCTGCAAGGTACTTAAAAGCTTTCTCATGCTTGACACCAAGATGTCTTTTGTGATCTCCCTTCTTACTACTCGATGCCTTCCCATGATGGACTTGCTAAGATGACTGTAAGCTCTTCTCTATTGTACTTAGAGTCTTCCCATGATGGACATCCAGATGGCATGATGCTCTCTTTTCTCTAGGCAGTTCAGAACACTCTTCAAGTAGTAGAACTCTCACTTCTACATAGTAGAACTCACACTTCTACTTCTTTCTTGATCTGACTTCTGAGTGTTCTTGGTGGATCGTAGAGTGAGCCTTCGGACTCACTATCACATGGTTTAGATCAGTCCACCTTCTCTCCAAAACTGACAACTCCAGTAGCCTTTGATTTTTGAAACTCTTCTACATTTATACATCTTCCCAATTCTTCCGTTGGAAGCTATTCAAATGTCTTCGCAGATCACGAGTTACTTGAGGTAGACTGCTTGATGTGACATGTCATACTTTTTCGACCTATGCGCGATCTCTTTGCTTCACCCGCCTGTCAGATGTATCACTTTAATATCTTGGGCAGGTTGAAGACTTTATATCTTCTGATTTCTAGATCAGAGGTTGTCCTTTTGCATTGATGCTCTCAATAAACACTTGTTCGAATATTACTCTTCAGATTGAACCGTTGCCAATGCTTCAGTCTTCAGGTATTCGAACTCTATGATTCTGATGCATGTCTTCAAGGACCTGATCGTAGTGTCTTGTTGAGTGTTGCTCATTGACTTATAAGAGTTAACACTATGATCCTGAAGAATGTTGATTGGATCTTAAATGTAGAACACCTCTTCTCAGTATTGCAAGGTGCTTGATACTTACATTTTGCTTCGACTTTTCTCAGATACTGATGTCCTAATTCCTTGCTCTGGTCCCCTTCTGAATATCAAGACACTTCAGATTTGTGGCGTGTCCAGCTTGCTTTCTCCTGGTGATTTCCGCTCACTTATCATCAATGAACTGACCCTGCACTTAATCACTTTAGTCTTGCTCTCCAGAGGCTGACCAGTATCTAGGTTCACCTTCCATCAGTTCCTTCTTTATTTGGCAAACACTACGATCTTGGTTGGATTCTTGGGTTCTGACCCTTTGTTGCTGATCATGGATGGTTAAGATATGATATTATCTTCACTTATCACTTACTCTCACTCTATATCTCGAAATTGTAAAGAGAGAATGGTCTTGGAGAAATAAGAATTAAAGTAGCCACTTTCTCTCTCTTAATCTATTTATTTGATAAACATGCAATGCACATGGCTGATAAATTGGCTGAGATAGCTGGTATTGGTCACATGCTATGCTTAGGGTTGCTCAACCACTCCATATATTGGCAAGATTGCAAGTTACCCTCAATTATTCAATATTGGTATTATGGACATTTTGATTTTGATTTTAATTTTAATGGCAATTTTGTCAATTAGCCAAACCCATAGGGTTAAGGGTTTGGGTTTGAATTTAGGGTTTGAACCATTTTAGGGTTTAGGGTTTAACCCTTAACTTACAATTTAATTTCTAAAGTTTCCAATTTAGGTTTAAAAAAATAAAAATTAATATTTCTAAATTATAATTAAAATTTATTAATCAAAATTTAAATCTTTCTAATTAGGATTAATATTTCCTAATTAAATTGCTAATTAAGCAATTAAGGGTCAAAATGGTACATTAGGATTTACAACCCACGAATTAGGGTTTCTAATAGAAAAAATAATTTTTCTAATTTAGAAACTAGGTTTCGTAATTAGATTAGGGTTTTCTAATTACTATAACTTGAAAATTAGGATTAGAATTTCCTAATTAACATTAAAATTAATAAATTAACAATTAGGTTTTCCCTAATTATATATTAGGGTTTCTAATCCAGAAATTAGGTTTTCAAATTTTGAATTTAGGGTTTTCTAGCTAATTTGTTTAGATTAACCCTAATTAATCTTATAATTATTTACACTTACGCCATTAAGTTTCCAATTTAGGGTTTCATACACCGAATTATGGTTTCGGATCCCCGGAACTGAAATTATGGTTTCCAGAACCGGTTTCTTATTAATCGCTAGAATTTTCTAACCGAACGTTGACGTTCTTAATATATACCCAGGGTTTGTTACATATATTGTTTATCTGGTCAACCCTTGACCCTTAACCACATCATGCACACATATACACAGAACATAAACGCTAATTCCCTTAATCCTGAATAATTCACTTAAATCCTTCACATAATTTTGAAATACTCAAAATTCCTTCTTAATAATATCGAACGCATACACTTATTTTCTGTCTAGGTTCTAATATTGAACCTTAAATCAATAAATTAAAAATTTAAAAATTTTCTAAATTCTCGGGTTATCACAGGGTCTTTGCATTGACAATATCGCACTCATACCCGCATATGATCTTCTACTCATTGTGTCAACTACCACATTTGATTTTCCAAGATGGTATTGGATGGTATGATCGTAATCTTTCAACAGCTTGAGCCAACGTCGTTGCCGCATGTTGAGTTCCTTTTGGGTGAAGAAATATTTGAGGCTTTTATGATCCGTAGAAATCTCCACTTTCTCCCCATACAGGTAATGTCTCCTGGTCTTCAACGCGAAAACGATTGCTGCCAACTCAAGATCATGAGTAGGATAATTCCTCTCATATTCTTTGAGTTGTCGTGAGGCATAGGCTATGACTTTCCCATGTTGCATGAGAACACATCCTAACCCATTGCCTGAATCATCGCTGTAGATAACAAATCCATCCGAACGGATGGTATTGTCGAAACAGTCTTAAAATGAGTCTCCTCTTGAGCTCTTTGAAACTCTTCTCGCATTCCTCGCTCCATACGAATTTTGTATCTTTCCGAGTCAGCTGAGTTAATGGAGTAGCGATTCGAGAAAACCCTTCCATGAATCTCCGATAGTAACCAGCTAAGCCCAGAAAGCTACGTACTTCGGTCACCGACTTCGGTTGCTCCCAACTTTGTATTGCTTCAATCTTCGCCGGGTCAATAAATACTCCATGTTTTAACACCACGTGCCCAAGGAATGCTATTTCGTAAAGCCAGAACTCGAATTTCTTCAGCTTGGCATATAGCTTGTTATCACTAATCCTTTGAAGTACCAGCTTCAAATGGCGCTCATGATCTTCACGGCTTTTAGAATAGATGAGGATGTCATCAATAATGACGACAACAAACTGATCCAAATATTCTTTGAACATACGGTTCATCATATCCATGAAAGCAGCAAGAGCATTAGTCAATCCAAAAGACATGACTAAGAATTCATAATGCTCATACCGAGTTCTGAAGGCAGCCTTTGGAATATCCTCAGTTTTAATCTTCAGCTGATGATATCTAGAACGAAGATCGATCTTTGAAAAGAATTGTGCTCCTTGCAACTGGTCGAACAGGTCATCAATGTGAGGTAGTGGATACCTATTCTTAATGGTGACATGGTTCAATTCTCAATAGTCAATACAAAGTCGAAAACTCCCGTCTTTCTTCTTTACGAATAAAATAGGAGCACCCCAAGGAGATGTACTAGGACGAATGAAACTGATGTCTAACAACTCCTGTAGTTAGACCTTTAACTCCTGATGTTCAATAGGAGCCATTCGATATGGGATTTTAGAAAGGAGTTTTGTACCAGGTTCAAGGTCAATAAAAAATTCAACTTCATGTTCAGGGGGTACACCAAAAAGTTCTTCAGGAAATACGTCAGGAAATTCAATAACAACAGATATATTATTCAAATCTAACGTATTTTTGTTCAAGTCCATGACATGCGCTAAGAAAGCTTAACATCCGTTTTTCAATAAACGAATGACTTTATGGCTTGATATGACAGTGATTGACTTTAGTGGTTTGGTTGCTTAAATTCGTATAATAGGTTGGTTAGGAATATGAAAACTAACAACCTTACGAAAATAATCAATTTGAGCATGATGAGTGGTTAAACAATTAATCCCTAAAATCACATCAAATTCAAGTATTTTCAAAGAAATAAGATCGATAAATAATGTGATGGTCCCAACTTGAATCAAGCAAGATTTATAAACAGTGGATGTAACGAAAGTTTCTCCTAACGGAGTCTCAACAAATAAGTCAAAGTCTAATTTCTCCGGAGTCAAGTTCAAACGTTGAGCACAAGCAACAGAAATAAAAGAATGGGTAGAACCGATATCTAATAAGGTATAAACTTCGCAAGAGTTTATGATTAGCTTACCCAGGATCACCTCGTTTGGGTTCTTCGCGTTTTAGGCAGTCACGACAAACGCTCTTCCAGAAACCACCGACTTTGTCTTTTCCGGGACAGCCTTTGGAGTCACCATTCCCGTTGGACTTGGTTTCGCTACAACACAAGCTCTAGCTATATGACCTTCCTTTCCACAGTTATAACACACCTTGGATTGTTGTGGGCAGTTTAGGTTGATGTGTCCCTCTTTCCTGCATTTATAACATACGACCGATGATCGTTCTCCTCCCCTAGGAACAGTTGATGTTGGTGCTGACGTCTTCACGTTATCATTGTTGTACCTTCTCCTTTTGAAATCCCCCCCGACTCGCTTCTTCTATTATTATGGCCACGATTACCACCGTAGTAGTTCTTTGCTTTTGTCCAAGATATTTTCCTCCCATTTGGTTGTTATTGCTCCAGATGATCGGCCGCCACCAGGTATGACCACAGTTGTGGTCCCTCGGTTGAACATACTCATTATCTCGCTCTAATAATTGAGCCCTGTTCACAACATCTGAATTTAGAGAAAATTTGTCAGAAATAAGATATTGCCGAATTTTAGGTTTCAGACCTCTCAGAAACATCCGCGTCATACGTTTCTCATTCTCTACCAAATGAGGTGCAAAGTTGGATAACTCTGCGAACTTAGCTTCGTACTGGGACACAATTATGTTGTTTTTTTCCAGTCTAATAAACTCTACCTCCTTCATATGATGAATACTTTCAGGAAAGTACTTGTCATTGAACAGTTTCCGAAACATTTTCCAAGACATGTTAAACGCGGTAGGCTGGGTACGCTTCACAGATTCCCACCTGTAATATGCCTCACCACGGAACATAAAGGTGGCGAATGGAACCTTCTGGTCCTCCGTGCATCCCAAGACATCAAATATCTTGGTAATTTGCTTAACCCACGTTTCCGCCTTGATCGGATCCGGCTTTCCCACAAATTCTGTACACGAGTCTCCCTCGTCTGATTTTGCATGAATTGGAAAAAGCTTCTAAACATCCCATCATTCATCGTTTGTTCGGTAGTGTTGTTTACAGGAGGAATATTGTCGGCATGTTGCACGTTCTCCTGGTTGGTGATTAGAGGTGTCTCCACGGTCTCATTCACTCCATTGTTAACATTTTTAGCTATCATTCTCAAATACATCCATAAAACCATGGTTAATTAAAGAAATTGACATACCTCATAATAACCCTATATTCTGTCCGACCAACAAATAAGCTTAGGTAGGACACACTAGCGAAGGATTTACTCGTCTCTCCCCTCCTAATTCTATTTCCCGATCTCCGCCAAAGACCATATCCCTAAGCTCTGATACCAACTGTGACGCTGCCAAAAAAGGTATACATCACCCATTCTGAGTCGCCAAATACATGGTGTGACGCCCCCAAAATAGGTATACATCACCCATTCTAAGTCGCCAAATACATGGTACAAAATACAAGTACAAACTTAAATATACAACATGAGCTGTGAGTTTTAATACAAATATTATCTTCTAGACAGTATTCAAACTCAAAATAAGTCCTCAATACATTTATTATCACACTATTTCACAGAATAGTGAGGACTGCTAATGCAAACATCTGGACCGTCACTCCGTTTCCCGATTAGTCCCAGCTATATTCTCATTTCATGAGGACTTTTACCACATCATTTGTAACATTACGGTCATGATTATACCGAATAATCCCTGGTCATAATCATACCAAGTCCATCTATGCACTACGGGCCAAAGATGACTTTCATAATATAAGCATGAGGATGATGACAATGATATAAGAATTCAATTAAAAGAAAACAAAGGATAAATTTTTAAAGATTTATAATTTAATTTATCCAGAATTCAATAATGTCTAAATTGTCAACATGATACTGCTTTGTGGAGTAAAATTAAAAAATAATATTGTATCAAAAATGATTTGAACCGAAAAGAAATTAAT
This sequence comes from Panax quinquefolius, assembly GCA_020205615.1. Lineage (NCBI taxonomy): Eukaryota > Viridiplantae > Streptophyta > Magnoliopsida > Apiales > Araliaceae > Panax > Panax quinquefolius. Next base: position 43,335,342 of record CM035164.1, read on the forward strand.
TTTTATCTTGAATAGTACACCGGATGAATAATAACAGAGTGAATAGTTTCATATGAATAGTACTTCGGGAATAGTAACTCTGTGAATAGTACTCCGGCATGAAAAAGTTAAAACTTTTCAAGAATGCTCAGAATAATATTTCCATGAAAAGATACTGGATGAAGGACAAATATCAAGGATATTCTACTAATTTCATGGAGTATAGAAGCCAAAACTTTAACAAAATGAGTATAGAATTCGAAATCTGAAACGAAATAATATTACTTACATATTACAGAGTATGGAAGAAAATATTATTTCATATGAATATTGAACAAAAATAACATCCCTTACCTTAAAAAAAGAGTATTCTAACTGGTAGGGTGGGGATATTCTTGAAGAAAACTTTCACCGTTTTCTACGCTCAAAGCTTTCTAAAACTCGAAAGAAATATGCTCAATATTATAGAAGAAGAATTCTCTGATTTTGGTGTGATTTTCAATTCTAACTAAGCATCCTATTTATAGGAGAATGGAAAGGATACTATTTAGAATTTTCACGGACTGCACAGTTGTTAGAAATCACATACGCAACTTTCGCCGGCTAAATTTTTTTATGAATTAATATGCAAACACTATGTAGACACTATGCAAATACTATGCATAATAAAATAAAATATATTATATTTTACTTAAAAAATAAATTTATTATAATATATATTTATATATATAATCACCTTGACTTTCCAAGCCATCCAATTCCTTTTCTTTTTCCCGTGAAACCCCCCCCCCCCCCAATCAAAATATTTAATATATATATATATATATGTGTGTATATATATATATACATATAACATCAGTACACCTGTCGACGTCGGGATTTTTATTTGTCCCTTTTCGTTACTTGTTCTTTGGTGTTCTCATGTTAGGTGAAATTTGTTTCAAAAAATAAGTAAAAAAGGTCCGACATGTATCATGTTGACGATGGACTGTTAAGAGTCGCCAGTTAGTTTTTTTATATGGTTGTACCAACACAATCGAGAAAAGGTTTTCACATTGACCCAGTGATGTGACACTGCTAAACGGGTCGGTGAAACCGAGATTCATTAGGGTTCGGGGGCTTGATTATGCGGAAGAAAGGTATTAGGCACCCCCTGACATCCGTGTTACCACGGTGACCGCCACTTTTCAAAAAACTGTTATATGAATGTGTGTGTGTGTGGGTCAATGTGCTATTTATATGGAAGTAGTGTGAGGCCTTGTTCGCACCTATATACACACGGTTTGAATTTGTGTAAAAATTCAGTTTTAAACAAGATATGGCAGTGATGTTTGTAAAAAGAGGTTTTTCAAACCCTTGTGCTCAATATTAATTGAGACCTTTTACACTTCCATTTTTTATTAAGTGTTCGGCTTGATTGCTTTTAATTTTCGAGATGCGAAACATCTTCGAGAAAATAATGTACAAAGCAGTGTCAAACTCCTCGTGGGCATGAAAACCATCTGAGGAAATCCAAACACAGTGAATAAATTTACAAGCTGCTTACAGCAGAAAATGTCCATCACGGGAACCGAATCTAGATCCAGTAGACTGAATCTGTGATCACATGATTCCTAGGCTCACATGATGCCGCAATTGATATGAAAGTAGTAAGTAGTTACATATATATTTAAAAGCTGTAAATATTTATATATATATATATATATATTGACATTATCAGCCACCACGAAGCACCTCCATGGGGGATCAGAAATGTAAATAAAGCTGTAAAAGCAATCAACCGCCACGAAGTAAACTCCAGGCGGGACTAAATGTAATTGTGAATATATATATATATATATATATATATAAACTGAAATGAAACCACGGACCAAAGTTTGGGCATACACACGCAACACGACTCTCAATGTGAAGAATGGTGTGTGCAAAGATGAAAAGAAATGCTTTAAACTGTGTAAGAAGGCTTACAGTGGACTGCCAAAGAAGACTTTAATAACTTTAAATGGATGAAATCTAGGCTCCCTCCAGTAAAAATATGACAGAGTATAAGCTCAAAAGTGTTTGAAATAAGAAAGCAGTTAGTTTATAGTGTGCACAAAGCAAATTGAACAGGGTTTCCTCGCTATTTCTCTTCTAAATAAGCCACCCCAAGCCCTCTATATATAGAGGGGGGGTACCACAGGTCTACCTGTGGCTGCCCAGGATGCCCAAAATGCCCAGTAATGTGGGTCCCGCCGTGTCAAAGTACGTACACTCAGACAACGCGATGTTCGCTCGGACCTTCATAACTTTCAATCCGGGAGTCCAATGGAAGCGTGTCATACCATTCCGGAAAGCTCTTTCTGAAAGATACACAATGACATAGGATTTAACATTTTTTGATTCTGGGAAGATGGGTCCTTAACCAAAATAGCCTTTCTAGGTTTTTGTCAGGCAATCCGGTGAGCTGTTTTGCGTAGTTTGCGCTCCGGAGTTAAGATATTGTTCTTTTGGGACTTCTTTTGAAGAAATTTGAGTTTACATGAGTGTATTTGATTTGAAGTGAAGTTGAGTTAGAAAAATAACCATTTTTCCCCTCCCGGGGTTATCTCCGGTGTTCGCGCAGTTGTAGCAGTCTTTTCTCAGGGTTATCTCTGAGGTTGTCATGTTGTTGACTCTGAATATCCTCAGGGTTATCTCTGAGGTTGGAATTGATGTTGTGGGCCTCTAGGGTTTCCTCTAGAGTGTGAAAAAAGATGCTTTTGTCCTCCTGCATAGTTAGTAACAGGAAAACAAAATTTTGAGTGTCTATAGATGCCCCTCTTTATCATGTTCATGCAATGCAATGGAATGGACGTGATAAAGATTACTAGACACTTGAAATATGACAAGGTATTTCTAATGATGCAAATTGTAATGTAATGAATGTTTATGATGAATGTTAAAAAAATTTCGCAAATCGCAGTTCGAAAATCGCACTTCGCACTTCGCTTTTCGCATTTGGCCAATCGTAACTCGCACATCGCATTTCGCACTTCGCTTTTCGCATTTCCCAAATCGCAATGTAATGAATGTTATGATGAATGTTAAAATGTTTTTGCAAATCGCTTTACCTTTACCGATCATTGTTGATGCCCATGCTGGTGTTAACTCTAAAGATAAGTTGAGATGTTTTCCACATCTCTAATGGGGATGACGTTCTGAAATCACCAGACCTTCCTGATGTATATGCTGGTAGTTTGCAACGGTGCCTACCCTGCTGATCGCCAAACTATTTTGGTTCCCACTCGAATGGTGGTACACGAAGCTTTCATCGTTGAACTATCTTGATGTTGCGTTGAATTGATGGCAATGGTTTAGCATACCAGATCTTCTAACACCTTTGCTGAAGTAATATTCCAAGGTTAGCTTTGCCAGACTCTACCTAATATTATGCTCACCCCTTTTTGAGGTGATTTGGAGTTTCCTTTCGATGTTGGGTGCTTGCTTCCCATTTCCTTGAGCGTTTGATTCGCAACCCGGCTAAACTGATGACTTGAATTCTGCTGACATCCCTAGAGGGTGCATCTCGTTCTTTCGCTGCCGAGATTTGACCTTCGGTGTAGGAGCCTCAACTTGTGAGGACTTGAGGCATGTTGATGGTGTAGATTTCATTCGCTAGACCTTTCATCGTTGGCCTTCTAATTTTAAGTTAAGGACTTTCTTAAGAATTTTCCCCTTCTTTTGATGAGAGGCTTTATCTCGCCTTAAACTCCTTCCCTTTCCGGGAATTGGAAAATGCCCCATTCCTTTCGCATGTTGTTGCCGGGGATTCATATGACGAACTCTTTTTGTTGACCAAGTCGCGAGTGAGTAATATCCTCACATATGGATTGTTCATTCTGAGAACAGTATGATTGGAAAAGACCAAATGATCATACCGAATCGCCAGTAAGCTGATGTGAGGAAACCTCTGATGATGATGTACCATGATGATGGTGTTGAATGGTGCATTTTCCTCTTTAGGATGGTTGATAAATGTCCCAGTGTTGAGTTATCCATGTTTCTGAGATTGCCCCAGTCTTGTTGTAAGGTTTCTAATATCGGGTTGTCGCCAATTTTGAAATTTCCCCAGCATTGCTTGTGGTCTGGGATAGTTGCTTTAACAAATGAGATGATAAGATGCCGAGATCGCGAGAGGTTTTTACCTCTGTACCATAAAGTGGATTAGGGATTTGATATTATTGACAGCTCTTTCTGGTAGAGATGTCGCTCTGTTAAAGAGATGATGCAGTGACAACCCGAGAATTTGGATATTTATAAAATAATAAAATATTGAATTAAGGTTAAATAATAAACCTAGACAGAAAATAAGTGAATGGATTTTAGATTTTCGAGAAGAAATTTTGTGAATTTAAAATTTCTGTGGTGAATTATTCAAGATTAAGTATATACATGAATATGTTATGTGTATATGCATATATATGTGTACAGTATGTGCTTAAGGGTCAATGGTTGACCAGATAATCTATATCAATGGCAAACCCTAATATTTTATTAAGAACGTCAACGTTCACTTCGAAAAAAAAATCGATTAATAAGAAACCCTAAAACTGGTTCTAAAAACCCTAATTTTAGTTTCGGGAATTTGAAACCCTAATTTGGAGAATGTTAGTATAAGGTTTAACGTTATTAATTATAACCTAATTAGGGAAAACCCTAATGATTTACTGCAAACCCTAATAATTAGAAAACCTAATTATTAGAAACACTAATTTCCATTTTGAACCCTAATTTTCAATTAGGGACCTAATTGATAATTTAGCACATTTTTATTAGGAAATATTAATCCTAATTAGCAAGATTGAATTTATGATTAGTAAATCTTAATATCATTACAGAATCCTAACTATAATTTAGAAATATTAATTTTCTATTTTTAAAACTAAAATTCAGAAATCTTAGAAATTAAATTGCAAAGTTAAAGGTTAAACCCTAAACCCTAAGGGTCAAACCCTAAACCCTAAGAGTCAAACCCTAAACCCTAAGGGTTAAAACCTAAACCCTAAGGGTTTGGACAAAGTCAAGTTAGCCATTAAAATAAAATCCCAAATTACCATTTTACCCTTTTAGCATTCTTTATTAGTTAGCTTGCAAATCTTGCCATATCTTGAGTTGGTGACCAACTATGTATCAGCCATGTGACACATACCAGCTATCTTGCCCCTTCGATTATCCATGTACATTTCATTTGTATCAAATAAATAAATTAAGAGAGAGAAAGTGGGTACTTTATTTCTCATTTCTCCAAGACCATTTTCTCTCTTCATTTTCGGGACTGAGAGAGAGAGTGTGAGAATCAAAGCTAGGATCAGTTCTTAGCCTTCCAATAACAAATCCAAGGATCAGATTCAAAAATCAAAGTCTAAAGAGGTATAAACCCTAAATTTTGGAAATCATGTGATCCATGTTGTTGATGTTAATTAGTTGTTGTTTAAAGTTGTGTAATTGTTTAAAGTTGTGTAATATGGTGTCTTTTAATGATCTGGGTTGTTAGATCATGGATCCATATCACTTAGATGCATGAAAATAGCATTTTTAGAAATCTGGAAAAAGTTGAAATTGTGGCCTGACAGCCATATGTCAGGGCCTCTAGATTCTTCTGTGTTAGATGTTTAATGTGTTTTATGTTTTGGATGTGTAGTATGCCATGTAGGCTTTGATCTGGAACTAGAAACAGGGTCAGATCAAGTCTAGATCTTCAGTTATGCTCGGTCAAACCTAGTTGACCAATCACGAACTCTGTTTCTGGGCAACCTAGAAATTTCCCAGAATTTCTGACAAGCTTTTCAAGGTCATAGATCTTGCAGTGTGTTATGGTTTTGGCCAAGTTATTGTTTTTATCTTATAGACTGGTATAAGTACTACATAGCCGTGCCTTTAGATTACCCTAATCCATAACGAAATCCAAGATATGAGTGGTCAAACCACCGTTGACCGACTGCCCAGATGAAGATTCTAGAAAACCCAGAATCTTCAAGAACACGTTTTCTGTCAGATATTGACCGGCCTAGATCTATTACTTGTGATATTTTTGTTATGATCTGATGATATGTAATTGTTCACTGACATGTGTACTACATGTGTGAACTCTCAGATCACACAAACCGAGTCCAGAATGCAAACCATAAGGACCTAAACCTAGCACCCTCGTCTGTTCTTCATTTTCTGGATAACCCAGAAATGAAGAACAATGTTGTCAGGTTTTTGGGACAGCTTGAATCTCTCTGATTTGTTATGTTTTGGATATGAAATTGATTGTTCGTTGTAATATGACATAAGTACTAGAATCCTATCACTTAAACAAGCCCAGAAATCGATAGGAACCCAGATCTATTTAGGGTCAAACAAGGCACCTTGCTTTCTGACATGAGTTTCTGGGCAGGCTCAAGAACAAGGGTTAATTAACATATCACATATTATCCCTATACTATGACCGACCAATTAAATACCAAATAAACTTAGGTAGTTCATACTAGCGAAGGAATTTCCCATCTCCCCCCTCCTATTTCTTGTCTCACATCTCAGCCAGGGATCATATCCCTAAGCTTCGATACCAACTGTAATGCCCCCAAAATTAGGTATACATCACTCATCTTGAGTCGTCAGATACATGGTACAGAATTCAAATACAACATAATAATACTACTGTCGTGTACAATACGACAAAACATGAGCTGTGAGTTTTAATACAAACATTGTCTACTAGACAGTATAAAAACTCAAAAGGAGTCCTCAATACATTTATTGTCACACTATATAACAGAATAGTGAGGACTACTAATGCAAACATCTAGGATCATCACTCTATTCTCCGACTAGTCCCATTACGTTCTCATTTCACAAGAGAAACGGTGAAAGAAAGAAAGGTGAGCTCAACTAGCCCAAGAAGAAATATTATGACTAAGATAATACAGAATAAATTATCATTAGCCTTCAACAGTGTTAAACTGATAAAATATAATAACTATCAAGTTTAACTGCAGCGGAACAAGCAATCCATTAGAAGAGTCAAGTAGGGAATAAAATCTACTATCTTCTATGATTTAAAAGGTTTTTCATCACTTTTATCGCTGGGACTCAGCTTAATAAATAATCCACATCATCGAATCACCCCTGCACTACGGCCAAGAATATTATTTAGTATCACGACCACGAATTATCCATGCACTACGGCTAAAGATAATCATGTTTTCATCAATGGTCTTGATCATGCCATAAAATAATTCATCTTTGCACTATGGCCAAAGAGAATCCATAGCCATAATCATACCAAAAACTGTCCATCAATGCACTATGGGCCAATGTGGACTTTTTTCACATCATTTGTAACATTACGGTTATGATTATACCGAATAATTCCTGGTCATAATCATACCAAGTCCATCCATGCACTACAGGCCACAGATGGCTTTCAATATAATATAAGCATGAGGATGATGACAATGACATAATAATTCATTAAAACAAGTTCAAGAATTAATTTATCCAGGAACTAATAACGTCCAAATTGTCAACATGATACTTCTTTGTAGAGTAAAATTCAAGAATGCTCAGAAGAATATTTCCATGAAAAGATACTGGATGAAGCGCAAATATCAAGGATATTCCATTAATTTCATGGAGTATAGAAGTCTAAACTTTAACCAACTGAGTATAATAGAATATATGAAACTGCAAATGGATTTTTGCCCGCCATACGGTAATCCACATAGACAGATCATTTCAACAATTTAATAAGAAATTAATACGAAGGATCATTCACCATGCATGTGATAATCCACATAGATAGGTTATTCCAACAGAATAATAAAGAATAGAATAACATAAGGATTCACCATGCGTGCGATGGACTGCACAGACAGGTTATTCCCAACAGAATAATAAATAATGGAACCAGGTCCGGCGTAAACGCATAGACAGGATATTCTGACAAAATAATAAAGAATGGAATTGTGACATCCCAGATTTTTAGAAATTATAAATGAGAATTTTATAAATAAATGTATTATTTATGAGATGTGTTGGGTGTGAGTATGTGTATGTCATATATTGTAGAATATGTGAATTGATGTTAAGAGAATGTTATATATTAATTTTAATATATATAAATATTTAATCGAATTATTTATTGAGTTAAATAAATAAATTTTGTTTTGATTGTAGAGTAATGTAATTAAGTGTAGCATATTAATTAAATGAATATTTAGTATTTAATTTAATTAATATAATAATTTTATGTTATAGTTCTAATTTAATTGAGATAATAAAATTAGATGAGTTATGTGATGATTGTTACACAAAATTATAATTAACAAGTAAATATAATTATGTGACAATTTGATGAGATTGATTGATGTTAAGCTATTGATTAATTAAAATAATGAGTATTTGCCAAACATGGTCTTAGACTTTTCAAGTTCAAATTGGTTTAACCTATGTATTAACTAGTAATTAGTATATCTAATAATTACTAGGAGTTACATATATTATATATTACTAGTATTGTATATTATATGTATATACTACAAGTTAGTATGTTAGTTTTAGAAAACAAACCAAAGAAAGAAGAAGGGAGTTAGAGAGAGTTGTAGGAGAAGAAGAAGAGGAAGAAAAAGAAGAATAAGGGAAAGCTTTGAGAAGACAAAACAAGCCCCATCATCATCATCTCCATCTCTCTCTTAAATTCATACTAATAAAGTTATAATCTAAATTTCTTGTTTTAATTATATTTTTATGTTCTTCATAATGTAGATAATTGTTATGTAGAAGTTGTATTGAGAAATTGAGAGAGATAGAGAGAAATAGAGGAATTGAGACGAGCTAGAAAAAGAAGAAGAAGAAGAAGAAGAAGAAGAAGAAGAAGAAGAAGAAGAAGAAGAAAAAAAAAAAAAAGCTAGAAGAAGGTAACTTCTAAACTCTTATTTAATTCTTGATTTTTTTGGGTAGATTTATGTTCTAGGGTAGTAGATCATGCTTAATCTATTTGTATTGGTTTAATCTTGGATTATCAAGAATCAAACAAGAGGATTCAAGAAAAAAATTAAATGGAAAGAAAATTTGAAGAACAAAATTCGTAGGTTTTTAGTAATTGTGGACATATCTTGTGAAATTCATATCCCTTTGGGTATAATGAGTTAAAAAGTGAGTCTTATATCAAATCGAATATATGGAAGTAAGATATATTCTGAAAGTGGAATCACATGAAAACTTTTTGTAGATTTCTTGCAATATCTCTGCTTTTAGTAAGGTTTGATATGAAAGGGAAAATAATATGTCCGTAAAATCAAACCTGATACGGTTTCGACTTTGAAAAAATTCATATAAATTCGTGTGTTTTGAATCTGAAGAAACTTAAAACTGCAAAGTTGTAGATATGGAAGTTTACTAGCTAGACTCACGTTATTGAGCCATTTTATGGACCGGATCATGTCCGAAATAAATTGTTTAGTAAGGATGTCCAGAAAATGAAATTTTTTAGACTAGTTGATGAATTACAGAATCTGGTTTAGATGGATAAGGGTCTGACTCGAAGGCCTAGATGAGGTTTTAGTACACTGAATAAGGGTTAATTCTATATAAGAAAGAACAAAAACGGACATGTAACGAACGAGTTACATTAAAAATGAAAACAACGTTTTGTTAAAGAAATTGTGAAGATGAGTTTTATAATTCTGTTTGAATTAAGATTTTGGGTGATGATATATTTTGATGATTAAAAATATGTTTTGACATATGTAATGAGTATAGATATGTGTTATCATATTCTATGCACAATTAACCATTTAAGATCAAGAGTTGAGATAAGTTAATGTGTGCACATAACGTGCTCGATAAAATGCCTAGGAGTAATAGTGTTTTCTAAACTTTGGTATACAAAGAGTCTAACTAATGGCTAATATTGGATATCTAACTATGAAAAGATGATAATACAAGAATAATAATGGAAAGATATCGAAAAGGGTAATTTTTGATTTATAAAGGAAAATTAAACATGTAAACAATGTGGTATAATAAAATGGTGTGATATACGCACATTAAACTACAAGTGCGATAGTCTAGCATGTGTGGTGATGAAAATGAAAATAAAACCGAGTTTCATATAAAATAATTAGATGTCTATAAAGACATTATAAAGGATAATAAGATAAAGTAAGGTCTTAGAATAAATTTGACCATGACATTGAGTATTGATTTTATTTATTGTCAATCTCAATACAATGTAGGTTGTGCACGGACGCGAAGTATTAGCGTGTTGGTAAAACGCCGATAAAGGAAAGTCTTTCAGTTCCTTTTTGCTATGTGAACTTGATGATGATCTGCTTTAAAATTTTAGTGTATGATGTATTATATATGTCAAAAGTATGAAATGTGAAAGTCAATCTATGACTATGATGATTGAACTATGAATGTTGATTGAGTAAGGAACTCAATCTTTATAGTTGTTATGTGAACTACAACATGTATGCTATGTTTGTTTATGATTATTCTTGTATGTTGAGCATGTTATTATGTGTTACGTGATGCATGAAAACTGTTAGATTTTGCTAAGCTGTCGAGCTCTACTTGATTGTTATGGATCAAAAGTGATATATGAAGATTTAATATCCTAGCTAAGTTGTTATTCTTGTAAACCATGTCTAATGTTTCGGTAAATGTATTAATGTTGTATTGTAATATTGTTTTGCGAATGTAAACTATTGTAGTATTAAAATAATTCTGAGATATTTAGATGTAAAGGTTGAAGGTTTTGGGAACGAGGATAGTTTGTAATAAAAAATTTTAATTATTCCATAAATTTCAATGGTTGTATTATCGTTTAATGATGTAAAATTAGAGGTTAAATGTATTATTAACGACCGAAGTCGAGAATTAAATTGTATGAATTTTGGGGTCGTTACAGTTGGTATCAAAGCCGTAGGTTATAAACCCTAAGTAGGAGTACCTTAGTCTATAACCTTAGAGAAGGAAGGTGAATATAATGAAAGCATAAGCTCAAATAGAGTTTGAACAATAAGAAGTAATTTAAGAAACATATAGAGAAGGGATTAAAAACATGCGTGAGAGGATTCAAAGAAGAATCTCGCAGAGTTATGCGGTTACCCAACTCCAATAATATGGATGTAAGGTGGTAATAAATAGACAGTGTCTATAAGAAGAGAAAGATAAAGAAGGTAAGAATAAAATTTATAGTTAAGTATGGTACAGTTGTACTCTTCAGTAGTTGATGTATGGTATCTGGGCTAAACGATTCCTTCATGGAGCGGAGGTATATACGAACTAGCAACTCGAAACCTAGTTTGTTGGTTGTTTGTGGGAAACCACTCAGCGTACCCTATTGAAACTATTAGAGACTCGATGTGTACCAAGTTTAGAAAATGGATACGTATGATGAAAATGTGGTACTTGAAAGACATGAATCAAATGTAATACACAAAGATTATTATTTTAGCTAAACTTGTTATTTCTTTAAACCATGATTAAGGTTCATGAGATGTACTCAATATTTCATGATGTATATTTTATGTTGAGTTGTAAAGTTAAAGTTTGAGCTGTCCAATGTATAAAAGATATCGATTTGTTATGTAAGTATATATACATTAACTATTATAAAGTGAATCATGGATTACATATGATTCAAAGACATGTAGATGATAAAGGTTTTGAATCAGGGAATTAAAGTAAGAAGATAGAAAAGTTTAAATTATTCCGCATTTTATTAAGTTTAACATCGAATAATGATGTAAAGATACATTAGAGTTGTATTGTTAACGATCGAGAAGGAGAATATTATTGTATGAATATTATTGGAATGTTGAACAATGTAATGAAGTTGGAAATTCTTAAAACAGGAATTGTTATATAAACAAGAAGATTCAAAGAATAATCTTGAAGAGATATATAGATAAGAAATGGGAGTTACCTAACTCCAAAAGCCAAGATAACGAATAATGTCGTAAATGAATGGAAATAAAGGGGATCGTAAAACAAAACGATCACGAGTTAACAATAGAATTTTAAGAGAGATGATTATAGAATAAGATCACGACGTGATCAGTTTAAGTTATAAAAGAAAGATCGTCTGTAATGTTTGAATGATTATAGCTTAATTCTATGAAGATGGTGTACTATGAAATAGTACAAGATAACTCATGAGGAGCTATAGATGATGTGATACGAGAAATTTATATCGAGCAAAGAGCAAGTTAAGAGAAAGATAGAGTTAGGTGGGGTTTCAATTGAGGACTCTTGTGATGGTTGAGTTGTACAAATCTTTGTATGTGCGAGGGTTTTGTGCTTGCACTTAGTTTATCACATTGATAATCATTGGAATGTTTGTGTCGCGTTATTTGTTATATTCCTGTTGAGAAGGTGATTCTTTTCTCATGTGTATAACAGATAGGTAGAGTATAGTTAGAGAATATTATAAGGTTAAGTGCGAGTTCTTAAAACCCATACTTATGGTAGGTTCGTGACTCATAATTATATATATAATAGTTATATATATATATATATTCTTAATTATTTTATAATTAAAATAAAAAGTTTATTTTAATTTTAAAATAAAGATTTTATTTTAATTTTAAAATTAGAATTTCATGATAACTAATTAGAGTTGGAATTGGATTCCATGATAACTAATTGGAGTTGAAATTGGATTATATTTTTCCTTAAATAAAGGAGTTTATTTAGATATGAAATAAGATTTCATATTATTCAAAATAAAGGAGTTTATTTGTGAATAGGAAAGAGAATCCTAATTTCCTTAAATAAAAGAGTTTATTTAAATATGGAATTAGATTTCATATTATTCAAAATAAAAGGAGTTTATTTGTGAATAGGAAAATATCCGTGTTTCTTTTAATAAAAGATTTTTTTTTACATGGAATTGGATTCCATAATTAATTAAAATAAAAGAGTTTATTTTAATTAAAGATTTTTTCATGGAATTGGATTCCATAATTAATTAAAATAAAGGAGTTTATTTTGATTAAAGATTTTGATTAAAATAAAATAGTTTATTTTATTCAAAATAGGATAAATTAAAATAAAATAGTTTTATTTTGATTTAAATTTGGATTAAAATAAAGGAGTTTATTTTGATTCAAAATAGATTTTATACTAACTAAATTTTCCCATTAAATGATATCAATATATATATTAAATGTTTATTATTCATAAGATGAATGTTATTTATTGATGCATATGGTGATGTGTATGATAATAAATGGGATTGATTATGGACTATTGACCAATGTGATTGGATTTTATTTTAGTTGGATGCATGAATGTATGAGTTTTATTAAATGGGGTTCTGCAGACCTGCGTCTTCTCTAATTTTTCTTAATGTAAATTCTATCTCCTCCTATATGTACTTCCCTTGATTACTTGATCAAGGTTTCTATTTATTTTAAATAATTTTGTAATAGGAATAGTTAGAATTAATTTTGAAAAATTGGAGATCAAGGGGCAAGGAGCGCTTGAAGACCCGTTTGTAATGGAACCCGGGTTTAAATGTAATAGTTATATTTAAATATTATTTCTTGCACCCTAGGGTTTGACCTTTTGGTTCACTTGGTGGCTCTAGTGAACCAAACTAGAATAAAAGTTCATAATCAATCCGGGTAGAATATAGTATTCTATATGTGCATGCTTATACTATATATATTATATATTATGCAAACATGCTTCGCATGTTCATTAATATGACGCGTATTTTATATATATATATATATATATGTGTGTGTGTGTGTGTGTGTGTGTGTGTGCATGCGCGCTAAACAAGATGAGACAAATTAATAACAAACCCCTCAATTTTTTATATTAAGTCCTAAGCGTTCAAAGATATTTGGAATATCGAACGTCGCCTTCTAGCATGATAAAATTGATAGAGTATTAAATATTTAATATGAGTTTGTTGTGTCATCACAAGCAAGTATTAAGTATTTAAGATGTTAATTTATCACATTTGATGCTTATAAAGAAAATTGAACAATATTGTTTTGTTGTGTCACCACAAGGATGATATTTTCTTTTTGAATATATGGTAGTACTAGGTGGGACTTAACTTGGATAATTTTGATTCGAATGTGCCACCACTTGATCAAAATAATCTAAGAGGCAAAATACAAGGAGTTGCATAGTTGATGTAATTGACAAAAGTTGTCTACCTATTTATTTATATATAGTTTGTTGTGTGACCCTGCAAGGCTATATACATTTGAAATGGGATCCTTATTCTCACTAGCAAATCTTTAATTAGATTTTGCTAGAACTATATAAGTGAGGGTAATATAGTTTGAAGAAAATAGTGGGAGATACCAATTTAAAACAAGACCTAAATTATTTTGGTAATTAATAAAAGAATGTATGTTAAAATGTTGTTAATTACAAATTCATTTACAGAATTTTACAATGTCTAAAATTACTATCACTGCGAAGCATATTAGATGCTAAATTAATCAGACCAAATTAAACAGATTGGTTAAGGAATTTGAGAATAGTTCTCATGGCTGAAAAGCTATCTTATGTCCTTAATACGCATATCCCTGCAATGGTTGCAGACAATGCCTCTGAGGAAGAGATTGCTACTTTTAGAAAATGGCAAAATGATGCACAGTTGGCTCAATGCACCATGCTCGCATCCATGAGTAACGAGCTTCAGTGTCAGCATGAAACTATGGATGCTCCTACTATATTCCTGCACATCAAGTAGTTGATGGTGAGGAAAGTAGGGCCCGATAGATATCGAGATATCTAAGGAGCTCTTCCGATCTAGAATGGCCAATGGCACTATAAGATGCAGACAAAAGTCCTTAACATTATCAATTTGATTGATCAATTAGGACAACGAGTTTTGTCGTGGATGGAGAGTTAAGCGAGATTTGATCTTGCACTCACTCCCAGACTCTTTTTCACAATTGTTGTGAATTTTTATATAAACAAGCTAGATATCGACTTGATTTGCTTAACATGTTGAAAAATGTTGAGAGTCACTTTCCAACCAAGAAAGATCAAGTCTTACTGGTAGGGGCCAAAGGATCTTCTGAAAAGAAGAACGATTCAAAGAAGGTAAATAGAAAGGCGTAAACAAAGGATAATAAGAATAAAACTGATACGGATAGCAAATGAGCTTGCTTCCACTGCAATAAGCCTGGACACTGGAAAGAAACTGCGAGAAACATCTTGCAGAGTCTAACCAAAGAAGCTTAGTGAAGTTTCGGTTACAAATACAAATTTGTTCATGATTTAAAATAAATTTTTCTTTAAGTCAAGGTTCTACTTGGGTATTGGATACCAGCTTTGGTTATCATAAATATAGATTTATGAAGGGACCAAGCGAAGTAAAAGCTAAACAAATATAAATAATCCTATGTGGGAAATGTAACAAAGGTTGCTACATTAGCCATAGAAACTTATAGTTTAGCAATGCCTACGAAGCAAGTCTATTAAGTAAATAAGTTGTTATTGTATTCCGGTTCTCGTTGGAAACATTATTTCCATTTTATTGTTGGACAATGAAATCTTTGGTATTATAATTAAGAACAATTGTTGTTCTATTTATAATAATAATGTTTTGTATAGAATGAAATATTACTTAATAGATTTTGTATACTTGACTTACGTGGAAAATTATTTTATAAATTGAACAAAATAATATAAGAAAAGGAGATGATCATTCAAAGAGTTGAATATATGTATTTGTTGAAATACAAGTGTGAATTATTTGAAAGGTTCAAAGAATTCAGAAATAAAACAAATTGACAAAGTATTAAGATTCTTTGATTAGATTAAGGAATAAATACTTGTGCAATAAGTTTCTAGATCATCTCAAATGGTTTTCTCATAATGGACACCTCCTGATACGCAATAATTAATTGATGTATCTGAATGGAAAAATCGTACCTTGTTGGACATGGTGCGGTCCATAATGATTTTCTTGACACTCCAAAGATCCTTCTAGGATCATGTCACGAAATGGTGCATATCTACGAAAAGGTAACCTCAAAATCCAAATTGAAGACTCCATAAAAGTTATGGATGGGGAGGATTCTAATCTTAATTTTGTTAAGATAAGGGGTTCCAACTTATGTGAAAAGGTTTCAAAAGGATAAGCTTGGGACAAGATTTGACAAGTGTCGATTTGTGGGACATCCTAAAGTAAGTTTAGGGTATATGTTCTATAATTCTACTTAGCAAAAGGTGTTTGTTGTAAAACACGCTGCCTTCTAAGATAAAGGTGTTTATCATTGAAGGGGCTAGTGGGAGGATAATAGATCTTGAAGCAAGTTTCTCAAATATGGAACATTCGTTTTGATGAGGCAATCAAAAGAGTTTGATTTTATCAAAAATAAGAATGAACCTAGTGTGTACAAAAGGGTCAGTGGGAGCATCGTGACATTCCTAGTACTATATGTTGATATACTACGGATAAGGAATGACATATTAATGCTACAATCAGTAAAGATAAAGTTGTCTAAACATTCCTCCATGATTGATTTGGGAAGAGTATCTTAATTGGGGATATAAATCTATATAGATAGATTTAAGAGGATGCTCGACTTAACCCAATGAATATATATTCATTTGATGCTAAAGTCGTTTAGCATGGCAAACTCCAAGAGATGTCTCATGTAGATGAGCTATGGAGTGTATCTCTCTTAATAGTCCCCACAGACTCCTGAAAAGAGAGGTCGCATGAGTGACTATCATATATGCAATGAAATATCTGAGACCCGATGTGGATCACCATATTATGGAGAAGTTCACTATGAGTCAGTGAAAAACATCTTAAAGTGCTTAACCGGCACTAAGGATGTGATCATATTCATGGTGGGTCTTAATTAAAACTAGAGGGCTTAACAGACTCAAGTTTTTCAGACAGACCAAGATGATAGAAAATCCACTTTAAGGTAAAGGGTTACCTTGAACAGTGGTGCAGTGAATTGGAAAGGTTCCAAACAGCAAAGAGTTGCTGGTTTAGTGATAAAGACAAAGTATATAGCTATAAATGAAGCTGCAAGTTGATTGTTTGGATTAAAAGTTCATTACAGAACTAGGAATAGTTCCTAAGTCTCATCTTGGATCTAAACATGTGTTGTGGCATTTTCATTTGATTATTATAATCATTGAAAGATGGGAAATCACTATAGAGATAGTGGACTCTAATGAACAACATTACATATCCATTAACTAAAGCTTATCCAACAAATAGGATAATCGTCACTTAGAGAAGAAGAGTATGAGATACCACCACGATTGGCTTTAGTGCAAGTGGGAGATTGCAAGTAGTATGCACACAAGCCAATCATGTTTGATGATAAAGCATATACTTTGTAACAATCTTATTCATTTATTAATAAAATGTATTAATTTATTAAAGGCTTTTAATTATCTACATGATCTTTGTTTTATAATATGTGATAAACCCATAGTTTTAAGCAATGCTTTTAGAATAATGATGATGATCATTCTAATGAGATCTAAATTCTTAGAAAGCTTAAAACTAAAATAGTTCCCAATCATTGGATTACTAAATTGGGGATTAGTGAATCCGGATAGATTGGTACATCGTTAACTTGCTCATTAGATGAGGATGATTGATCTCATGATCATTTGTGTGGAGACACTAAAGCAAGTATGTAGGTGCTTATTAGAGAATAAGTTCATTTGAGCGTGGCTCATAAGGAATACCTAATGGAGTTTTACTTTTTGTCGATAGGAATTCTGTAGTGATAGTAGTCAAGTAATCCTTGGACTTGAGATCATCATAGTATCTTGTGTATGATGAGTTATACTTTGACTTATTCCTTAAGACCCTTAGGGTATATCAAAGGGTATGCTTGGGTATAATAAGTTGTACATGGAGATAATGTATGATCAATAAAGAATCTACCACTTCTAATAAAAAGAAGAGAAATGTCTATGTGATTCGATAAATGACAACCCAGTAGTCCTTGGCGAAGCGGAATGAAATTAGAAAGGAGTTTCTAATTTTCATTATTTGAGTTAATGCATTTAAGAGTCGAAATACATATAATTAAATAAAATAAGACTTGTGATAATTCCATGTCTTATATTTAATTGGGACATTGTATGGTGGAAGGATTGAATTGTCGGTAACTATTTACTCAAAGGTTCTTTTATGATTAATGTTGAAATCTATATTATCCGGAAAGTCGTTGATCGCTGGGGAGGCTTATCCCTATTGTAGAATAAATAGTATTTATTTAAATAAATTAATTGTTTAATTTATTTATTTAAATAAGATTAGAATTGTTCTAATTGATTTATTCACAACCGATTTAATATGGAGAACCTAAAGGGTCACACCATAAAAGGAAGAATAATTATTTAAGAAGTTAATGGCATAATCGTAATAATATGTTATGTATATTTAATTTAATCTATGGTGATAGAATAAATTAAATAGCTTAATATTTATTATTTAATATTTTAGAAATATTAAATATAAATTAATAAGAGGAGTCTTATTAATATTATTACAATTATTATTATTTTAATTTCTAAAAGAGTTTAGGAATTAATTAAATATAAGTACTCTCATTTATTCCTAATTGGATTAGGAAGGAAAATTAGTTAAAGGAGTTTAATTAATTATCCCTAATAAGATTAGGGAGCTTAATTAATTAAAAGAATTTAATTAATTAAAACCCAATTCCTTAATTGTTAAGGTGGGTTGCCCACATCTATAAATAAGAGGAGTCTTATTATGGGTGATGGTGGTTGTTGACTTTTTCAACATACGACATAATTCCAATTTGTTGGAGAGTACGCCTTTTCTATAGAGATAGAAAAACTAGGGTTTAGCCAACCACCCTTTCTTCTTGAAAATTCTTCTTCCTTGGTGGATCACCTCTAGAGGCCAAACACTTGGGTGGCTAACGTTGATCAAAGGAAGGAACCAAACCCGGTGGATTCAAGTTGAACGCGAAAAGGATTGGAGGTGAACTTGTACCTGAGGAAGCTCGGATCTTCAAGGGTATGTTTGTTCTTCATATCTTTTCGTTTAATTAATAATTGTGCATAAAAGGTGATCCGGGTATATGGTTTGTAAAATTTTTAAACTCTGATTTTTTCACGTTTCCGCACTTTT
Organism: Panax quinquefolius; assembly: GCA_020205615.1. NCBI lineage: Eukaryota > Viridiplantae > Streptophyta > Magnoliopsida > Apiales > Araliaceae > Panax > Panax quinquefolius. Next base: position 43,354,456 of record CM035164.1, read on the forward strand.
ATGCAATTTGATTGCGTTCATAAATATTACAAACCTAACAGTGGCATCAGAGCCAAACCTTTATGTAAATTATTAATTGTTTTAATTTAATATCTATATTGATATGTGTTTAGAACAATTTAATTGGGCATAATTTTGTTGTATAAAATTTATTAAATAAAAAAAAAAAAAAAGGGTTCAAGTGTTGAACGGATTTTTTTTTTTTCGGTTTATATATATATGATATGCTTGTTGCACGGAAAACAAAAAAAAAAGTTCCAGCGCACGAAAATCAAGGCTAATGATGGCATGATTAGTTAATGATTGGCATGATTGGCTAATGATGGCATGATTCCTCCAAGTTAATGATTGGCATGATTGGCTAATGATTGTTAATGATTGCTAATGATGGCATGTTAACAGATTTTATAAACCGCACGGAAATTAAGGAAAACCGGAACAAATAAATCTTATACATGCACGGAATTCAAGGCAGCAGGTGAATTGTTTTTTTTATAAGGAAGGTGCACGGATATAATATATATATATATATATATATATATAAAAACCGAATGGTTATTATATATATATTACCGAATATATAATATATATTATATATATTATATTACCTAAATATTGTAATTTGATTTCTTATATATTATATATATATATATATATATATATATATATATAGTTATATATATATATATATATTCTTAATTATTTTATAATTAAAATAAAAGTTTATTTTAATTTTAAAATAAAGATTTTATTTTAATTTTAAAATTAGAATTTCATGATAACTAATTAGAGTTGGAATTGGATTCCATGATAACTAATTGGAGTTGAAATTGGATTATATTTTTCCTTAAATAAAGGAGTTTATTTAGATATGAAATAAGATTTCATATTATTCAAAATAAAGGAGTTTATTTGTGAATAGGAAAGAGAATCCTAATTTCCTTAAATAAAGGAGTTTATTTAAATATGGAATAAGATTTCATATTATTCAAAATAAAAGGAGTTTATTTGTGAATAGGAAAGAATATCCGTGTTTCTTTTAATAAAAGATTTTTTTTACATGGAATTGGATTCCATAATTAATTAAAATAAAAGAGTTTATTTTAATTAAAGATTTTTTTTTCATGGAATTGGATTCCATAATTAATTAAAATAAAGGAGTTTATTTTGATTAAAGATTTTGATTAAAATAAAATAGTTTATTTTATTCAAAATAGGATAAATTAAAATAAAATAGTTTTGTTTTGATTTAAATTTGGATTAAAATAAAGGAGTTTATTTTGATTCAAAAATAGATTTTATACTAACTAAATTTTCCCATTAAATGATATCAATATATATATTAAATGTTTATTATTCATAAGATGAATGTTATTTATTGATGCATATGGTGATGTGTATGATAATAAATGGGATTGATTATGGACTATTGACCAATGTGATTGGATTTTATTTTAGTTGGATGCATGAATGGGTGAGCTCAACTAGCCCAGTAAGAAATATTATGACTAAGATAATACAGAATAAATTATCATTAGCCTTCAACAGTGTTAAACTAATAAAATATAATAACTATCAAGTTTAACTGCAGTGGAACAAGCAATCCATTAGAAGAGTCAAGTAGGGAATAAAATCTACTATCTTCTATGATTTAAAGGTTTTTCATCACTTTTATCATTGGGACTCGACAATAAATAATCCACATCATCGAATCACCTACTTTTCTGACGAAGGAGGATATTCTACAAGTATCACGACCACGAATTATCCATGCACTAGGACTAAAGATAATCATGTTTTCATCAACGGTCCTGATCATGCCATAAAATAATTCATCTTTGCACTACGACCAAAGAGAATCCATAGCCATAATCATACCAAAAACTGTCCATCAATGCACTACGGGCCAATGAGGACTTTTTCCACATATTTTGTAATATTACGATTATGATTATACTGAATAATCCCTGGTCATAATCATACCAAGTCCATCCATGCACTACAGGCCACAGATGACTTTCAACATAATATAAGCATGAGGATGATGACAATGACATAATAATTCAATAAAATAAGTTCAAGAATTAATTTATCCAGGAACTAATAACGTCCAAATTGTCAACATGATACTTCATTGTAGAGTAAAATTCAAGAATGCTCAGAAGAATATTTCCATGAAAAGATACTGGATGAAGCGCAAATATTAAGGATATTCCACTAATTTCATGGAGTATAGAAGTCAAAACTTTAACCAACTGAGTATAATAGAATATATAAAACTGCAAATTGATTTTTGCCCGCCATGCGGTAATCCACGTAGACAGATCATTTCCATAATTTAATAAGGAATTAATACTAAGGATCATTCACCATGCATGTGATAATCCACATAAACAGGTTATTCCAACAGAATAATAAAGAATGGAATAACATAAGGATTCACCATGCATGCGATAGACTACACAGACAGATTATTCCCAACAGAATAATAAATAATGGAACCAAGTCTGGCGTAAACGCACAGACAGGATATTCCGATAGAATAATAAATAATGGAACCAGTCCCAAATATAAATGCACGTATACGATGATATTGAAGCGAATAATAAAGAATGGAATAACAATGAAAATCACCATGCATGTGATAGACCACAAAGACAGGTTATTCCAACAGAATAATAAATAATGGAACCGGTCCCACGAAAGCATGCGACGGAGATATTCCGGACGAATAACAAAGAACGGAATATTAGAAGAATTTCACCATGTATGTGGTACTTCGCATAACAGGTTATTCCAACATAATAATAAAGAATGGAATAACAGAAGAATTTCACCAAGTATAGCGTATCCCGCGTATACAGGTTATTCCAACAGAATAATAAAGAATGGAATAATAGAAGTTCTCTTCATGAATAAGAAAGAAAGAATACCCCTTACGAGTACAACAAATAATATCCCCTACCTTAAGAAAAAGAGTACGGGATATAGAAGTAGTGAAGTAGCAGAACACTTTTTTTCTTTCTCTCTATAGTTTCTCTCTCTAGAGTTTCAGTGAATTCGTAAGAAATAATGAAGGAATGAGCTTCTATTTATAGAAAAATGGACTGCATAGTAACTAACTCATGAACGGTCCAGATTGATTCACTTTAATCTGACGGTCCATATTTAAAGCAAAATCAGTTAAATAAAATATAATATATTCTATTTATAATCTAATAAAACGAATAACTTTATAAAAAAATTTACTATGCAAACACTATGTAGGCACTATACAAACACTATGCATAATAAAATATAATATATTCTATTTATAGAATAACTTTATAAAAGTATTCTGTTTTATATAAAAAGATTTTACTATGAAAAACACTATGCATAATTGAATATAATATATTCTATTTATAGAATAACTTTATAAAAGTATTCTATTTTATATAAAAAGTTTTTCTGTTTTATTACATTAATAATACTAATAAAACAAAATTGAGTGACTTATCACGTAAACATCAATAATCAATACCGTGTGCTACTATCCAACCACGCGTATTATTGTACTTTTACTATCGAGTAGTTCAACAGTTTTAACGGTAAAACTTCCGCCGTTATTCTGATAAAATTATTTTTGTCATTTTCTCATTCCGACAATAATTCTGTTGTGGGGTCCACCAATGATTGTACCGTCGTACGGATATTCCCTGACAAAAAAGAATATTCGCCGACCAATCGAATATTATATAACAACTTGCGTGCTTTTCAGAATTTATAAATACTACCCACAACTATAACATTATATCAAATCCACACCATAATATTAAAAAAATTATTTCGAGAAAATTAAATATTTATTCATAAAATCTGGGGTCTCACATTTTAGCTGTTAATAAATTATCTTAGATAATGGTTAAGTGTTTAGACAGAGTTTAATTGAACTTAAACTCAAAATTTTATCTGACTAGATCGTCGGGATGTCAGAATTGAACCGAACTCGACTCAGACTGTCAAAGTTTGACTTGAGGTTAAGTCTTATTTGTGTCTGTTGGTCGTTTTACCGATCAATATATGCATGCAAGTATACACGGTCAACAAGTAATAAAGAGTAAGTAAAGTATCGTTCCCACGGAGAATTAACTAATAAAGTTCACCAAGCATTAACCTATAACCATCTCAGTCTTATTTAAACGAATGATTTGATTTTTATATTTAAACTATGAAATTAAATAAACTTAACTATTCCTAGAGTAAGACTAGATAATGGAGAGCTGAGATCACAATTTCATCTATTGACTCATTCAAAACCATACACTTCATGTTAGGCCAAACTAATTGTACCGGTTTGTTAGTCGAGAACACAAAAGTAAAGTACAACTATCTCTCATTGTACCATACCCATATCATATATAATCCACAATTGATAGAATACACATGAACACCCAAATTACCTAAACCACTATATGTCTATGTGATTTACAAATAATTAGGGTTTAATCCCAAGTTCTCAATAGACTACGAATGGTGCGTCGGTATATGTCTATCCTAAGCAAAAATCATACATCCCAACACAATGTAGAATATACAATCATAAGCTATTAAGATCAGATCTAAACCCATACTTCATCTCTTAAGTCCATATGGATTATCACAATAATTGATGGCCAATCAACTAAGCAATTAAGCATGAATCTTAATAGACAAACCCATAGAAACCAATAAGGCTATCAATGAAACATATCAAAATAATCTAATCCATAGAATCCATTGCAATCTCAGAATAGAGTTTAAATCATAGTTGAATCAAATCTATCATCCGATATTGAATAAACATCACAAGATTACAAATAAGAACCAAATAGAGGATAAAAGTAGAGAATTAAAGTGAAAATCTATTCTCCTACTCCAAGATGGAATCTCTGATGCTTCCCAATTGCTTCAAGTCTTCAATCTCATCAACTCTAGAAATTACTACGCTAATCTACTCTAATCTAATGTTGAAATTTAAGTGAGAAAGAAAACCCTTGTTCCTTGTTTTTCCCCAAAGGGGTGGGAGTGTCCCTTTATTGCTGATAATAAGTATAATATATAAGACCTAATCGAACTCTCCCTACAGTTACGCTTCCAATTTCTAATTTAAAATAAAAGTCGAGCTTTAGTTAACGTCGTCTTGTGGCCGCGCCGCCTCGCTTACAATCCTCGCATGCGGTAGAACTTGCGATGTCAATATCATCGTCTCGGTCGGGTGCTTTCATGGCGGTATGCGTCCTCAAGCTCATTCTGCCGCGCGGCTTCTGCAACTTGTAATTCTGGTTCTGCTGCTGCATTAATATGTTCTGCTGTTCATTCTTTTGTCCATCCATGCTTAGCCTCCTGCTCCAATTGATCCTCATGCCATGCATCCAACAGCCTCATGCCATTTACATCACTAAATCATGCCATATCCTGCACTTTTACACCAAAGGAGTTTTAAGTAAATGCAATGCAAAATAAAATGAAATGCAACTAAAAACACACTAAAATATACTTGAGATGGGCCTAGTTCGCGTGAATTAATATCCAATAAGTAGGTGTAAAACCCACTTATCAGTGTTATAGACGGATAGGGTTATGTGATAATGTGTTTAGGTTAGTTTAAATACTGTGATGATTTTATTCTAATTTGTATATAAATATTATTTATATATTAGATTCAGTCAAAGCTTATTAAAGGTAATCAAAGATTCAGCCAAGTCTTTCTTAACTCGACCTCGAGTTGTATTATTCAATTATACTTATGGTTAATCATTTCTGATTGCCATGTCTAATAATTATTAAATTGCACCCAGTGCGTATGACATGTATTCATCAGGTATGAAAGGCTGATCACCTTCATTATCATTCGGTCCAGATATATTTATTCATGTTAAATGCTTGTTCAGTCATAAAATTTGTTCATGTTAATTCAGAACTATATTGTTGAATTATAGCCAGCTTATTATTCAAATTTTTCCAATCATGATATATCCTTAAATAAACTTATACTTGCTGGGCAAACTTATGCTCACCCTTGCTATATCATGATAAACATTGAGGATTAAGGCGAATATATGGGATCTGAGGAAAGGTCAAAGATAGTTCCAACTTTAGTATCGTGTGCGATTAGATTTATAACAGATATATTAATGTTATTGTAAGTCAAATAAGTTATGAATTGTGTATTAAGTTAAGGTTACTCAACCTTGGGGAAAAGGGTGTAAAGTTTATTGTATAAACAATTTATGTTTATATCTTCCGCAAATAGTAATAGTTTTAGAATTGATTGAACTGGATTCGCGGTGATTCGGGACCCGGATTCAGGGCTCTCACAGTTGGTATCAAAGTTGTAGGTTATGAACCTTAAGTAGGAATACCTGAGAATAATAACCGCAGTGATTAGGATAAGTACTAACTCAAATAGAGTTAGTGTGTCGGTAAGATTCAAAGACGAATCTCGGTGAGTTTTAAGATACAGAGTTTCCTAACTCTGATAATAAAAGTGAACAGTAATGGTGAATAGAAAGAGTCTAACAGACTAAAAGTACAGTGATAGAAGATCGAAAAACAAAACGATCATAGTATAGAAATGAATCATAATATATACGATGAGATCACCCAGTGATCTGATAAGGTTATAGAATGGAGAAGGATCAAATGAATGATTGAAAAGTTTACAGCAAGATTGATGTGTGTCTATGAATGGGTAAGAATTCAGGAAAGGATTATGAATACGAGTTGAATGAAATTCGTATTGAGAAGGGAGTTAAGATTAGGTGGGGATTTCAATTGAGGACTCATGTCAGCAGCTAAGTTGTATGATTCTTCGTATGGGAGCTGAACTGTACTTGGTGTGATAACCACTTAGTTTCTGGCACTGATAATCATTGAAATATCTGTGTCGCGTTATTTGCTATATTCATGTCGAGAGGGTGATTCCTTTCGCATGTGTATAACAGATAGATAGGTTATATGTGACAAACGAGATTTTTGTAATTTAATTTTAATATTTATTGAAGTAAATAAATATTTTTGATGATTTAATTATTAGATTAAATAATTATTTGATGCAATTGTGGTAGATTAATTTAGTTATGTGTTACATTTATTAAATTAATGTAGAGAATATTTATTATTCAAGTATGTATTTTTGTGAGCTTATTGAATTAAATAAAATATTTAATTAAGCATGATGTTATTTTAATTAATGTAATAATTAATTTGTGATTTAATAATTTGACATTATTAATTAATGAGGAAATTAAATATATGACTATGTGAATTTATGAGAAGTTATTATATTTTATTTATATTAAATAAGATATATGAATTATTGTGCAAGTGGGTGTGACATGAATTAAACTATATTATAAAAGTTTTATTAAATTAAATGGATATAAAACCTTTTCTTGCTAGCCAAACAAGGCCTTATTGGGAGTTGGGAACAGTTACCCTTGATTAGATAACTGACCACATCGCGTCAGTTCTTTATTTCAATTGACATCTTCCTTTTCTTTCTTCATTATTGCTAAGTCTATAAACTATTCACAGAGAGAAAATCAGAGAGAGTTTGTCAGAGACAAATTGTTAGTCTGCGAAAGAGAATTGAGAGTGAGGAATCTAAGCCTACTAAATTATACTCTATAGGGTAATCTCCTCCTTCCCAAATTCTATTTTTACGTTATTTGAATTTTATGAAAATGGCTTTCATTCATACTGTAAAGCCTCTGTAACTGGGATAGGAGTAACGATTATGGGTTTTGTATGTGTTATGGCACATCACATCGTATTTAATTATATATATTATGTAAACCATATCATCAGTTTCATGAAAACACATGTCGTATATGTTTTTCATAAATTACAGAGTTCGGGTTTCGGCCATAAGGCCTTATACGTGTTATTTCATGTGTTGATCATATATTATCCCTAAATTTTATACTCGTATATTATTATGCATGTTGATACGAAAAGACCAAAGTTTAAATGAACGGATTCGGTGTCATAACGAATCCGTAGTGTCAATTTTCATGTTTTATTTTCAAAACCTTCAAGAACATCAAAGTCAGTGAAATTATAGATTTTAATTCTGTGATTATGTGTTTTAATGGGTTAAAATCACTTTATAGATGTTGGATAATGATTATGTATAAATCATTGCATGTGGGTATGTTAATTTAGTGAAATTAATGATCATTTTGTGTCCTTTTCGCTGAACTCTGTGTTCTTCGCGAACTGGGAATCAAAGTTCTGAGTTTCACAACATGACGCCAACTCCGTAATCGAAGTCCCAGGGCAGTCATGAAGTCTCGTCATGGCGCTTAAGTCTCGAAATCTGGCGCTTAAGAGTCCTCATGGCCATATCGCATCGCATGACGTGAAGATCAAGTATAAAAGTGGCGGCGTATATTTCACCACTCTTCAAAAAAAAATTCGAAATGTAATTTTAAAATGTTTAAGTCTAACAATGTGTTAGTAAATTAATTTAATGAACATGTAAACATGTTAGAAGTATAATGAGATGTTAAAATAGTTGTTTAACATGTAAATAACATAATTGCATATGGATTGAATTATTGAATACATAATTAGCTTGATATTCATGAAGTACAAATTATGTGACAAAGTGGTAATTTGACTAAGTATAGTAAATAATCAAAGTAAACAAAGAGAAAGAGTTTATGATAATTAGTTAAGTTATAATTAACTGGTATTGTGAATGTGAATGGTATGTAGGATTAAATTCAAAGAACGTGCTTAGTTAAAGTGTAATCAACGCACGAGGCAAGTTTCCTAACCCTACTTGTCATTATTGTTCAAGTTTATTATTTACCTCGAGTAAATTATCATTACTATTATTCAAGTTCAAAGGTTATATTAAAGATTAGTTATCTTTTCAAAGCATAATTCAGTTATACAATAATTATCCTATTGTATACTTCTTGAGATTATTATTCAAATTGAATATCATTATTGTTGAACCTTATTAGACTAGTGAACTTTATTGATCGACTAGTCCTTAGTTGATGAACGTTCTAAATTTCAGAACCCTTATTGAATTATCCAAACAAAACTTCCTTTGGTGCGGACTCGAATGTCAAACCGAGATGAACAACCTACGAAAGGGATTTACTTATCGTTAAGCGTTAAGATATTATGTACATGATGATGGTACTAAGGGTGATCCCCCAAGTCACGAGTAGAAAGGTCCATAGTCTTATGACTGTTAAAGGTTTCAAGTATAACCCTTGATAACCTAGGTCCTCAGAAATCTTTTGATTTTTGTTATTCATTCTTGATTCAAAATTTGAGCTTTTATTCAGATGTCTTTGATTTACTCGCATGTTATTATACTGTTATTTAATCGTTATACTTGTGGGCAATAGTGCTCACTCTTGCTTAATAATAACATTACAGTTAAGAACGAAAGAACCGATGAACCTTCCACTAGTAAAGGCAAGGGCAAAGTTAGCAAGTGATGAAGACTTCTTATTTTATTTGATGATGTATTTATGTTAGATGTGAAACCCCAAATTTTATGAATAAAGAATTAATTTTCTCCAAATAATTTTTTTTTTATATTATGGTGTGAATTTGAGATAATGTTATAGTTGTGGGTAATATTTATAAATTTTGCAAAGTATGCAAGTTGTCATATTATATTCGATTGGTCGGGGAATATTCGTTTTAAATAGGAAATATTCGTACGACGACACAATCATTGGTGGATCCCACAACGGAATTATTGTCGGATTGAGAAAACGACAAAAATATTTTATTAAAAATAACGGCGGAAGTTTTACCATTGATACTGTTGAACTACTCGGTAGTAAAAGTACGATGTACTGCTGTTGTTGCATAGTAGCAATACCAATTGATTATTGATATTTATGTGAGAAGTCACCCAATTTTGTTCAATTATTGCTACAATAGTTGCTACATAGTATCTCACATTATTTGACTCAATTATTGTTGATTTAGAAGTTCTTTTTTATTCACGTAATAAAATAGAAATATCTTTTTATATAAAATGTAATACTTTATTAAAGTTATTCTATAAATAGAATATATTATATTCTATTATGCATAGTGTTTTCATAGTAAAATCTTTTATATAAAATAGAATACTTTATTAAAGTTATTCTATAAATAGAATATATTATATTTTATTATGCATAGTGTTTTGCATAGTGTCCGCATAATGTTTGCATAGTAAAAATCTTTTATATAAATAGAATATATTATATTTTATTTAAAAGATTTTTCTTTAAATATGGACCGTCGATTAAAGTAAATCAATCTGGGATGTTCATGGATTAGTTACTTATGCAATCCATTTTTCTATAAATAAAGCTCATTCCTTCATTATTTTCTTACGAATTCAATTTGAACTCTGTAGAGAAAAAACTATAGAGAAAGACTATAAAGAGATAGAATAAAAGTTTTACGCTACTTCACTACTCTTATATCAAGTATTATTTTACGGTAAGGGATATTATTCTTTTGTATTCAAGAAGAGAACTTACATTATTCCATTTCTTTATTGTTCTATTGGAATAACTCAGATATCTGCTACTACCTCTACTTGGTGACATTCTTTTATTATTCTGTCTTTATAATTACGCCAATATATCACATCTGCATGCTATACGCCGGACTGGTTCCATTTTATTATTATTCGCCGAATATCCTCATGCATGCTATATCATGAGACACAGTTCCATCATTTATTATTCCGCATTTATTATTCTCATTGGAACATTCATCGGTGTGAATTTCACCGACTTCGTTACGTTATTATTATTACGTTGAAATAACCGCCTATGCGGCAATCTGCGTATGCATGGTGATATCTTTTGTTATTCCATTCGGTATTATACTCATTGATTAAAATTTTGACTTCTATACTCCATGAAATTAGTGGAATATCCTTGATATTTGCGCTTCATCCAAAGATCTTTTCATGGAAATATTCTTCCGAGTATTCTTTAATTTTACTCTACAAAGCGAGATCATGTTGACAATTTGGGCGTTATTGGTTCTGGACAAATTAATTCTTGAACTTGTTTTATTGAATTCTTATATCATTGTCATCATCCTCATGTTTATATTATGTTGAAAGTCATCTGTGGCCTGTAGTGCATAGATGGACTTGGTATGATTATGACCAGGGATTATTCGGTATAATCATGACCGTAATATTACAAATGATGTGGAAAAAGTCCTCATTGGCCCGTAGTGCATTGATGGACAGTTTTTGGTATGATTATGGCTATGGATTCTCTTCGGCCAAGGGTGCAAAGATGAATTGTTTTAGGACATGATTAGGGCCAGATGAAAAAAACACGATTATCTTTGGCCCGTAGAGCATGGATAATTCGTGGTCGTGATACTAAAGAATATCATTGGCCTGTAGTGCATGGATGATTTCATGATGTGGATTATTTATTAAGCTGAGTCTCAGCAATAACAGTGATGAAAAACCTTTTAAATCATAAAAGATAGTAGATTTTATTATCTACTTGACTCTTTTAATGGATTGCTTGTTCCGCTGCAGTTAAACTTGATGTCAATTATATTTTATCAGTTTAACATTGTTGGGGACTAATGATAATTTATTCGGCATTATCTTAGTCATAATATTTTTTACTGGGCTAGTTGAGCTCACCCTTTCTTTCACTGTTCTCTTCAGGAGAAATGAGAATATAGCTGGGACGAGTCGGGGAACGGAGTGATGGTCCAGAGGATAACATTAGTAGTCCTCACTATTTTATGAAATAGTGTGATAATAATTGTAATGAGGACTCCTTTTGAGTTTGTATAATCTCTAGTAGACAATAATTGTATTCAAACTCACAGTTTATGTTTTGTCGTATTGTACACGACAGTTGTATTAGTAAGTTGTATTTGAATTCTGTACCATATATCTGGCGACCCAAGATGGGTGATGTATACCTAATTTTGGGGGCGTCAAAGTTGGTATCAAAGCTTAGGGATATGATCCCTGGCTAGGATGTGAGAATAGAACTAGGAGGGGAGAGACGGGGAATTCTTTCGCTAGTATGACCTACCTAAGTTTATTTGACATTTAATTGGTTGGTCAGAGTATAGAGATAAAATGTGATATGTTAATTAACCCTTGTTTTGTGGCAGTATTTGAAAATGGCATCTGAAAATGTTAAGATAAGCAATGGAGCACAGGAGACTGTTGATTCTCCAGAGATCAATAACCAGGACAATGTGCAACAGGATGGCGATAATCATCCTGTAAACAACAACACTGATCAATTAACGAACGACGGTACGTTTAAGAGCTTTTTAGAATTCATGCAACATCGGTGAAAAGCGGCTCTGCTCATAATGCAGAAGAAACAATGGCAACCCACGGTTGGTCACCGCTAAGCAATTCAAGGAGCTAAGACCACCGGAGTTTTTGAGAAAACCGGAACCACTTAAGGCGGAGACATGGTTAAAGCAGATCACCAAGATATTTGATGTCTTGGGATGCTCCGAGGAGCACAAGGTTCCCTTTGCCACCTTTATGTTGCGTGAAGAGGCGATTCATCGGTGGGAATCTTTAAAAACGCATACTCCCGACTGGCCGCACTCAAGATGTCTTGGGAGAAGTTCCAAGAGCTGTTCAATGACAAGTACTTTCCCGAAATCATTCGTCACATGAAAGAAGTGGAGTTTATCAAATTGGAACAAAAAAATATGACCGTGTCGCAATACGAGGCTAAATTTGCGGAGTTATCCCGGTTTGCATCCCATTTGGTCGATAATGAGGAGCGAATAACGCGAATGTTTTTAATAGGTTTGAAATCGGAGATACGTCAATATCTTATTTCTCATAAACTGTGTTTGTACTCAGATGTTGTAAATAGGGCTCAGTTATTGGAGCGCGGTAACGAGTCAACACAACCAAAAGAGAGCAAATGAAAATGATAATACCGGGTGATAATTGATCATCAAAACGGTGATGAAGGCATGGAGGAATCAACATGTCGAAATGGTAACCACTTTGGTGGTAATCATGGCCAAAACAATAAGAATGGACATTTCAAGAAGAGAAGGTTCAACAATGACGTAAAGACGTCGGCACCAGCACCCGTTTCAAAGGAAGAAGAATGACCACCAGTCGTATATTTCAAATGCGGACAGGAAGGACACATCTGTCCAAACTGTACGCAGCAATCCAAAACGTGTTTTAATTGCGAAAGAGAAGGTCACTTAGCTCGATTTTGTCGTATGATGAAGTCAAGTCCAGCTGGGATAGTGATGCCAAAGGATGTCCCAGACAAGTCAAAGCTGATAGTTTAAGTGAGAGAGTTTTTTTGATCGTGACGAGGAACCTGAATAAAATTATCACGGGTGAGTTAATCATAAGCTCTTACGAAGTCTATACCGTGTTAGATACCGGTTCTACTCACTCTTTTATTTCTCCTATTTGCGCTCAATGTTTAAATTTGACTCTGGAGAAGTTAGACTTTGATATATCCGTTTAAACTCAGTTGGGAGAAACCTTCGTTACCTCTACTATTTATAAATCTTGTTTGATTCAAATCGACACTTTCACGTTACCTGTCGATCTTATCTCTTTGAAAATACTTGCCTTTGATGTGATTTTTTTAAACGATTGGTTAAATACTCATCATGCTTTTCGTAAGGTTATTAACTTTCATATTCCTAACCAACCTGTTATGCGAATTCAAGCAACCAAACCATTAAAGTCAATCATTGTCATATCAAGCCATAAGTAAAGAGTCCCGAGCCTTTCATTGTTGACTTCCTTGTGTGGAATGCACCAAAGCCAGACTTTCTGTAGGCGACATCATGCATGAAGATGGCAAGTTGATAGGTATTATTTGTGAGGTGTTATCCAGGTTAAGGGATAGAAGTCATAGTTGGTATCGTTAATAAATTTCCTGACGTATTCTTGAAGACTTCCTAGCCTACCCCTAGAGCGTGAAATCAAATTTTGTATTGACCCCAGTACAAAAACCCATTTCTTAAACCCTCAAATATTTCTTTACTTAAAATGAACGTAACATGCACCAAAGATGTTGGCTCGAGCTGTTGAAGATTATGATCGTACCATTCAATACCATCGTGGGAAAACGAACGTGATAGCTGACGTGTTGAGTAGAAGATCGTATGCGTTTACGAGTGCGAATATACGAACCCTTGTGAAGATAACGAATATACGAACCCTTGTGAAGATAACGAATATACGATTAGAATCGACTTTAATCGATAAAGTTAAAGACGCTCAAGCTACATACCCGAAAATGATGAATGTGAAGAAGAAGGTTCAAAAAGGCGTTATTCTAGAAGCAAGAGTTGCTGAAGAGAGGAAATCTCAACCCTCGATTTAATTGGCCCATTTGAAATCCTCGATTGAGTAGGAACTGTGGCTTATAGACTCGTTTTACCGCCAAGTATGTCGCGTGCTCATAACATTTTTAACGTATCAATGTTACATAAATATGTGGATGGCCCGAACCACATTATTAATTTAGAATCGAACGAGATAGCGGATGATTTAACGTATGAGATCTCGTGTTAAAATCTTGGATAAGAAGAATGGTATCCAACACTCAAGGGTTATACCTCAAGAGTTAGAATCTGAAATGAAGTCAAGGTATCCTCACCTGTTTGGCATACCGTGCGTGCACGTAAATTTTGAGGGCGAAATTCCATAAGGAGGGAGATTGTGAAACCCCGTTTTATTAATAAAGAATTAATTTTCTCAAAATAATTTTTTTTATATTATGGTGTGAATTTGAGATAATGTTATAGTTGTGGGCAATATTTATAAATTTTTCAAAGTATACAAGTTGTCATATTATATTCGATTGGTCGGGGAATATTCATTTTAAACAAGAAATATTCGTACGACGGCACAATCATTGGTGGACCCCACAACGGAATTATTGTCGGATTGAGAAAACGACAAAAAATATTTTATTGAAAATAACGGCGGAAGTTTTACTGGTTGATCTTGTTGAACTACTCGGTAGTAAAAGTACGATGTCTGGCGTTGTTGTATAGTAGCACATGGTATTGATTATTGATATTTATGTGAGAAGTCCCTCAGTTTTGTTCATTTATTGCTACAATAGTTGCTGCATAGTATCTCACATTATTTGATTCAATTATTGTTGATTTAGAAGTTTTGTTTTATTCACGTAATAAAATAGAAACATCTTTTATATAAAATGTAATACTTTATTAAAGTTATTCTATAAATAGAATATATTATATTCTATTATGCATAGTATTTTGTATAGTAAAATCTTTTTATATAAAATGCGAATACTTTATTAAAGTTATTCTATAAATAGAATATATTATATTTTATTATGCATAGTGTTTGCATAGTGCTTTGATAGTGTTTGCATAGTAAAAATCTTTTTATATAAATAGAATATATTATATTTTATTTAAAAGATTTTTCTTTAAATATGGACCGTCAGATTAAAATAAATCAATCTGGACCGTTCATGGATTTGTTACTATGCATTCCATGAACTCTAGAGAGAAAAACTATAGAGAGAGACTATAAAGAGATAGAATAAAAAATTTCTGCTACTTCACTACTCTTATATCAAGTATTATTTTACGGTAAGGGATATTATTCTTTTGTATTCAAGAAGAGAACTTCTGTTATTCCATTTCTTTATTGTTCTATTGGAATAACCTGTATACGCGAGCTACCCTATACTTGGTGACATTCTTCTATTATTCATCTTTTTTTATTACGCTTAATATCCTGTTTGTGCTATCTGTTGGACCGTGTTCCATTTTTATTATTCCAACTTTATTATTCTCGCCGGAATATCCATGCGTCTTATATACGCGGACCTGGTTCCATCATTTATTATTCCATATTTATTATTCTGTTGGAACATTCTGTCGGTGTGAATTTCACCTGACCTGGTTCCGTTATTATTATTCTGTTAAAATAACCGTCTATGCGAAGTACCGCATGCATGGTGATATCTTTTGTTATTCCATTCGGTATTATACTCAGTTGATTAAAATTTTGACTTCTATACTCCATGAAATTAGTGGAATATCCTTGATATTTGCGCTTCATCCAAAGATCTTTTTCGTGGAAATATTCTTCTGAGCATTCTTGAATTTTACTCTACAAAGCAGTATCATGTTGACAATTTGGACGTTATTGGTTCCTGGACAAATTAATTCATGAACTTGTTTTATTGAATTCTTATATCATTGTCATCATGCTCATGTTTATATTATGTTGAAAGTCATCTGTGGCCTATTGTGCATAGATGGACTTGGTATGATTATGACCAGGGATTATTCGGTATAATCATGACCGTAATGTTACAAATGATGTGGAAAAAGTCCTCATTGGCCCGTAGTGCATTGATGGACAGTTTTTGGTATGATTATGGCTATGGATTCTCTTCGTCCAAGGGTGCAATGATGAATTGTTTTATGGCATGATCAGGACCGTTGATGAAAACACGATTATCTTTGTCCCGTAGAGCATGGATAATTCGTGGTCGTGATACTAAAGAATATCCTTGGCCTGTAGTGCAGGGATGATTTCATGATGTGGATTATTTATTAAGTCGAGTCTCAAATGATAACAGTGATGAAAAACCTTTTAAATCATAAAAGATAGTAGATTTTATTTTCTACTTGACTCTTTTAATGGATTGCTTGTTCCGCTGAAGTTAAACTGGATGTCTATTATATTTTATCAGTTTAACATTGTTGGGGACTAATGATAATTTATTCGGCATTATCTTAGTCATAATATTTCTTACTGGGCTAGTTGAGCTCACCCTTTCTTTCACTGTTCTCTTCAGGAAATGAGAATATAGCTGGGACGAGTCGGGGAACGGAGTGATGGTCCAGAGGATAGCATTAGTAGTCCTAACTATTTTGTGAAATAGTGTGATAATAATTGTAATGAGGACTTCTTTTGAGTTTGTATAATCTCTAGTAAATAATAATTTTATTCAAACTCATAGTTTATGTTTTGTCGTATTGTACACGACAGTTGTATTAGTAAGTTGTATTTGAATTCTATACCATGTATCTGGCGACCCAAGATGGGTGATGTATACCTAATTTTGGGGGCGTCACATTAGAATTGAGTTAATGATGTTGTTTAAGACTTATTTGTTTATGATTCCGCACAGATGTTTAAGGTTAGTTTAACCTGGGATTGTATTTCATTATTCGGATGTTGTAACCCTTAAGGGGAAGATTTTATTTCTATCTATTGCATGGTTTGAATTTATTATGGGTAGATAGATAGATGATATTTGTACAGTGAACACCAAATCCCGTGGAATCGAAGTACCCGGATTTGGGGGTGTCAAATTATAGGTAAATAATATCTGGTTAAGT
The DNA here is from genome assembly GCA_020205615.1 of Panax quinquefolius. NCBI lineage: Eukaryota > Viridiplantae > Streptophyta > Magnoliopsida > Apiales > Araliaceae > Panax > Panax quinquefolius. The sequence goes on from CM035164.1 coordinate 43,371,853, forward strand.
ACGAGTTCTTAAAACTCATACTTATGGTACGTTCGTGACTCATGATTATATGAAATGTTTATGAACCCCTCAGAGAATGGACGCCAAAGGTCTGACTAGGACACGTTCTTAAACTCATATGATTATGGAAATTTCCAGAACTTATGAGTGTGATTTGACAAGCTAGGAAGAGTTATGTGTATTAAGGATAATAGGAATAGATAGATTTCTAAGCAATTTATCATTAGTGGAGACATAAGTTTTCCAAATCTTCTAGCTATGCTAGACTCAAAAAATTTTTTGACATCAAGTTAAATACGCACTTTGTGCTTTTGAAAATAAATTTTTATTCTCCACTCCGGGTGACCATTGTGTTAGAGTGGACTTCGGGAGACCGACACAATTGTTATATGTTGAGATGATAAAGTAGATTTGAACGTGCTACTTATTTCAGCTAGACAATAATGATTTGAAATATCAAAATATTTTTTTTATTTATCACTTATGTACCACATAACCTGGTGCAGAGATGATAAAAAGTTGATAGAGTTATAAATATAGGAATACATAGTGTGAATTCGATCTAAAAATTATTGTTCCACTATTGTATGTTGTGTTATGACAAAGTCATACAATGACGGCATCCTCAAACGGACTGTTAACACAGTACATCATCATGACGTCATTCTCAAAAATATTTTCAAATTTTTAAATTGCCAACGGGGTTTGGCTACACACATTCGTAATTCGATTGATGTTGATTATTGATATGAGTCTAAGCTATTTGATTCAGCTAAACCAACATTTATGAAAATTCTAAGCGTTTTTTGAAATTTTCCCAAACCAAATTATTTGGTGCGGAATCCGATAAGACTGAGGTAACATTTTTGTGCATATGGCAGTGACGAGAAACAGATTCGACTAGCAGTACTTAATAAGTACAGGGCATACCGGGCTAATTACCCACTATGACCGTAAGTTATGACGGTTTGCGGATGAACTTCCATAAAAACCTTTGCGAAAATGACAGACAATAGTCTATATAACCCCTCAGCACAATTTCAAAATTTTTACTCTTGTGAGGAATGTATTGGGTAGCATGTGATGATGAGAATGAATGGTCTATGGTGTATGGTGTATGGTGTATGGTGTAAGGTGTAAGGTAAATTTCGGGGATGAAATTTTTAGAAGAATGGGTGAATGTGACAACCCGAGAATTTGGATATTTATAAAATATTAAAATATGGAATTAAGGTTAAATAATAAACCAAGACAGAAAATAAGTGAATGGATTTAAGATTTCTGAGATGGAATTTTGTGAATTTAAAATTTCTATGGTGAATTATTCAGGATTAAGTATATACGTAAATATGTTATGTGTATATGGTTATATGTGTACAGTATGTGGTTAAGGGTCAAGGGTTGACCAGATAATCTATATCAATGGCAAACCCTAATATTATATTAAGAACGTCAACGTTCAGTTCGAGAATTTTATTGATTAATAAGAAACCCTAAAACCGGTTCTAAAAACCCTAATTTCAGTTCCGGGAATTTGAAACCCTAATTTGGGAATGTGAATGTTAGTATAAGGTTTAGCATTATTAATTATTACCTAATTAGGGAAAATCCTAATGATTGACTGGAAACCCTAATAATTAGAAAACCTAATTATTAGAAACCCTAATTTTGATTTTGAACCCTAATTTACAATTAGGGAACTAATTGCTAATATAGCAAATTTTTATTAGGAAATATTAATCCTAATTAGCATGATTGAATTTATGATTCGTAAATCTTAATATCATTACAGAATCCTAATTATAATTTAGAAATATTAATTTTCTATTTTTAAAACTAAAATTCGAAAATCTTAGAAATTAAATTGCAAAGGGTTAAACCCTAAACCCTAAGGGTCAAACCCTAAACCCTATGGGTTAAAACCTAAACCCTAATGCTACGTTTGGATCGATGGAATAGGAGGGAGAATGGAATGAACCATTCCATAGGAATGATAAAAATGTTGTTTAGTTTGTTTATTCCAACGGAATAATGTATTCCTAGTGGAATATGTATTAACTTAAAATTATAATTTTTATTCCTGGAAGGGGGGTCAGGAATAACTTATTCCATCTATTATTTTTAAGTAATTGACAAATATGCCCCTTAAAAATAAAATAGGGTTCCATATTCTTTTATTCAATCAATCTATCGATCTGCGAAAGAGGAGGAGCAGAGGCGAGCGAAAGAGGAGCAGAGCCACCCCCACCCACACCCACACCCCCACCCCCCCACACCCCCACCTCACCCCCACCCCACCCCACCCCACCCAAAAAAATATATATGTGATTATGTATACACCTTTACCATCACCCCACCCCACCCCTCACCCCCACACCCCCACACCCCCACGCCGCCCCCACCCACACCCCCACTCCCCCACCCCACCCAAAAAAAATAATATTATGTGATTATGTATACATCCCACCCCACCCCACCCACCCACCCCATGCAAAAAAAAAATAATATTATGTGATTATGTATACACACCACCCACCACCCACAACCCCACCCCACCCCACCCCACCCCACAAAAAAAAAATAATATTATGTGATTATGTATACACTCCATCCTGACCCATACCCCCACCCCCACTCCCACCCTTACCCACACCCCCACCCAAAAAAATAATATTACGTGATTATGTATACACCCCACCCCCACCCCCAACCCACCCCTCACCCCCAACCCCACCCCACCCCACCCCTTATATGTAATTTTTAATATAAATTGAATTTAAGTTAAATTTGAATATATGGGGGTATTTAGGTCACTTTCTAATTATTTATTTCATTCTTAGATGTATTCATAACATCAACCAAACACGTACATGGAATATTAAAAAATCATTCCATTCCCTTCCTTATTCCATTCCATCATCTATTCCATTCCCTACTCTATTCTATTCCTTCAATCCAAACGTAGCATAAGGGTTTGGACAAAGCCAAGTTAGCCATTAAAATTAAATGTCAAATGACCATTTTACCCCTTTAGCATTCTTTATTAGTTAGCTTGTAAATCTTGCCATATCTTGAGTTGGTGACCAACTATGTACCAGCCATGTGACACATACCAACTATCTTGCCCCTTCGATCAACCATCTATATTGCATTTGTATCAAATAAATAGATTAAGATAGAGAAAGTGGCTACTTTATTTCTCATTTCTCCAAGACCATTTTCTCTCTTCATTTTCGGGACTGAGAGAGAGAGAGAGTGAAAATCAAAGCTAGGATCAGTTCTTAGCCTTCCAATAACAGATCTAAGGATCAGATTCAAAAATCAAAGTCTAAAGAGGTATAAACCCAAAATTTTTGAAATCATGTGATCCATGTTGTTTGATGTTAGTTGTTGTTTAAAGTTGTGTAATAGGGTGTCTTTTAATGATCTGGGTTATTGGATCATGGATATATAACACTTAGATGCACGAAAATAACATTTTTAGAAATCTGGAAAAAGATGAAATTGTGGCCTGACAGCCATATGCCAGGGCCTCTAGATTCTTCTGTGTTAGATGTTTGGTGTGTTTTATGTTTTGGATGTGTAGTATGCCATGTAGGCTTTGATCTGGACCTGAAAACAGGGTCGGATCAAGTCTAGATCTTTAGTTATGCTCGGTCAAACCTCGTTGACCGATCACGAACTCTGTTTCTGGGCAACCCAGAAATTTCCCAGAATTTCTGACAAGCTTTTCATGGTCATAGATCTTGCAGTGTGTTATGGTTTTGGCCAAGTTATTGTTTTGATCTTATAGACTGGTATAAGTACTACATAGCCATGCCTTTAGATTACCCTAATCCGTAACGGAATCCAAGATATGAGTTGTCAAACCACCGTTGACCGACCGCCCGGATGAAGATTCTGGAAAACCCAAAATCTTCAAGAACATGTTTTCTATCAGATATTGACCAGCCTAGATCTATTACTTGTGATATTTTTTTTATGATCTGATGATATGTAATTGTTCACTGACATGTGTACTACATGTGTGAACTCTTAGATCACACAAACCGAGTCCAGAATGCAAACCATAAGGACCTAAACCTAGCACCCTCGTCTGTTCTTCGTTTTTTGGAAATTAAACCCAGAAATGAAGAACAGCGTTGTCAGGTTTTTGGGACAGCTTGAATCTCTCTGATTTGTTATGTTTTGGATATGAAATTGATTGTTAGTTGTAGTATGACATAAGTGTTAGAATCCTATCACTTAAACAAGCCCAGAAATAGATAGGAACCCAGATCTATTTACGGTCAAACAAGGCACCTTGCTTTCTGACATGGGTTTCTGGGCAGGCTCAAGAACAGCCCAAGAACACTTATAGCAACGGTTCTATCCCTATAGGGCCATTTATTAATAATTAATTTCTGAAAATGATTATATTTATTAAATAAATTAAAATAAATAGTTTTAAATTATGAAAAATACAAAATAAATTCCTAAAAATTATTTTAAGGTCCGAAAATTAGTTTTTAATTATTTTGAGTATATTTCATAAATATTTAATATTTTTGGAATATAAATGGTATTTAAATTATTTAATTATAATATTAAAAAATTATTTAAAATAATTTTAATACATGAAAAATCATGAAAAATTATATTATGGTATAAGAAAATATTTTAAGTTATTTTTAATGACTTTTAATATTTTGTGATGAATTTAATTAATTAATCAATATTAATGATAATTAAGTTATTTAATAAATCTATTAAATAAATTATGGAAAATTAGAATTTATGATTTAAAAATCATATAAAAATTATTTAAGTGTTATCAAATTATTTTAAGTTATAAAATATAACTTTTGATATTTTGTTATGAAAATATTAATATTCTAATATTAATAGCAATTATCGATAATGGATTTAAAGGTTTAAAAATCATATAAATATGATTTTAAGGCATTAAAATACTTTGATATATTATAAATATATTATAATAGAAAGTATTATGCATACAAGCCAATCATGTATGATGATAAAGCATATACCGTAAATCAATCTTATTTATTTATTAATAAAAGAATTATTTATTAAAGGCATTTATTATCTACATGGTGTATCGTTTTTTAATAATAAAAGAATGTGATAAACCCATAGTTTTAAGCAACGCTTTTAGAATAATGATGATGATCATTCTAATGAGATCTAAATTCTTAGAAAGCTTAAAACTAAAATAGTTCCCAATCATTGGATTACTAAATTGGGGATTAATGAATCCGATAGATTGGTACATACGCTGTTTGCTTCATCGATGAGGATGATTGATCTCACGATCATTTGTGTGGAGACACTAAAGCAAGTATGTAGGTGCTTATTAGAGAATAAGTTCACCGAACGTGACTCGCTAAGGAATACCTAATGGAGTTTTACTTACCCGTCAATAGGAATTCTCAGAGTGATAGTAAGTACAAATGATCCTCAGACTTGAGATCATCATAAGATCTTATATATAATGAATTACACTTTGACTTATTCCTTAAGACTCTTAGAGTATATCAAAGGGTATGCTTGGGTGTAATAAGTTATATATGAAGATAATGAATGATCAATAAAGAATCTACCACTTCTAGTAAAAGGAGAAATGTCCTATGTGATTCGATAAATGACAACCCAGTGAATCTTTGGTTAAGGTGGAATGAAATTAGAAAGTAGTTTCTAATTTGCATTCATTAGAGTTGTTCATTTAGGAATCGAAATACATATAATTAAATAAAATAAGACTTGACAAAGAATTCCATGTCTTATATTTAATCGGGACATCAGATGCGGGTGGAAGGATTGAATTGTACGGTAGAACTATTTACTCAAAGGTTCTTTTATGATTAATGTTGAAATCTATATTATCCGGAAAGTCGCTGATCGCTAGGGAGGCTTATCCCTATCAGAGAATAAATATTATTTATTTAAATAAATTATTTGTTTAATTTATTTATTTAAATGAGATTAGAATTGTTCTAATTGATTTATTCACAACCTGCTTAATATGGAGAACCTAAAGGGTCACACCATAAAAGGAAGAATAATTATTTAAGAAGTTAATGGCATAATTGTAATAATATAGTTAAGTATATTTAATTTAATCTATGGTGATAGAATAAATTAAATAGCTTAATATTTATTATTTAATATTTTAGAAATATTAAATATAAATTAATAAGAGGAGTCTTATTAATATTATTATAATTATTATTATTTTAATTTCTAAAAGGTTTAGGAATTAATTTAATATAAGTACTTTCATTTATTCCTAATCGATTAGGAAAGAAAATTAGTTAAAGGAGTTTAATTAATTACCCCTAATAGGATTAGGGAGCCCATTTAATTAAGAGAGTTTAATTAAATAAATAATACCTTATTTTTAATTAAAATAAGGTTACATGATATCTTTATAAGAGGAGTCTTATATTAGATATCTAATATACGTAATTCCAAGAGTTGGAGAGTACGCCCCCTTTTTCTTATACAGATAGAAAAACTAGGGTTTGAGCCAATATCCCTTCTTCTTGATAATTATTCTTCTTTGGTGGATCACCTATAGAGACCATACACTTGGGTGGCTTATATTGATCAAAGGAAGGAATCAACCCGGAGATTCAAGGAGATCGCGAGAAGTAGGAGGTGAACTCGCACTCTAGGGAAGCTCGCTTTCTACAAGGGTATGATTTCATAATTTCTTATTCTTCGCTTAATTAATAATATGCATAAAGGATGATCCGGTAATTGGTTTGTGAAAAATTTTAAAATCGATTTTATTTCGCTCGCTTAATTTTTGCAATTTGATTGCTACTTTGATTTTCACAAAACCTAACAAAGGGTATCACGAGCCAAACTTTATGCTAATTATTAATTATTTTGATTCCATATATGTATGGGTATGTATTTTGAATAATTTATCAAGCATAATTTGTTGTATAAAATTATTATTTTATGAAAAAAAAAAAATATATATATATATATATATAATTTTCTTTAAAATTTTTTTTTTTTTGAATCAAATTTCCACGTTTTTTTTATGATTTTCAAATGAAATTATATTATTTCAAGGATATTTTATTTTAATATATGAATCATTATATTTATATATTTTAAAAAAATATATATATATATATATATATATATTCATATATTTATATTTATAATATAATACTTTTATGGATATCATGATTCTCATCATAAGTCTCCCGATTTTTTAATTCCAAGATATATATATTATTATTATATATATATATATATATATATATATATATTATATATATATATATATTATATATATATTCTTATTATATTATATATATTTTATATAGTCGTCAAGCGATATATATATATATATTTCTTGATTTATTTTTTCAAGCTAGCAAGGTCCTGCGCTTTTTTTTGAGTAGAGGACTTTTATTATATATATATATATATATATATATATATATATATATATATATATATATATATATATTAATTTTAATAATTTTATAATTAAAATAAAAGAGTTTATTTTAATCTTGAAATTGATTTCATGCAACATAAAATTGCCCATTAAATGATACTCATATATATATGGAATGATTTAATTTATCGATACATATGATGATATGTATGATAATAAATGGGATTGATTATGGACAATCACCAATATGATTGGATTTATTTTAGTCGATGTTCGAATGAATGGGTTTTATTAAATGGGGTCTCACAGACTTCGCCTTTTCTTTCGGTTTTTTTCTTGATGTAAATTCTATCTCTCTCCTATGTATTTCCCTCGATCACGATCAAGGTTTCTATTTAAATTAAATAGTTTAATGTAATAGATTAGTTAGAATTTTTTTGAAGAACCGAGATCAAGGAGCAAGGAGCGCTTGAAGACCCGCTTGTAATGGAGCCCGTTTTAAAAATGTAATAAGTTATATTTAAATGTTTATTCTTTGCACCCTAGGGTTCAATTTTTGGTTCACTTGGTGGCTCTAGTGAACCAAACTAGAATAAAAGTCCATAATCAATCCGTAGAATATAGTATTCTATATGTGCATGCTGCTAGTATATATATATATTATATATTATGCAAACATGCTTCGCATGTTTAATAATACGACGCGATTTTATATATATATTTGCATGCTACGCTAAACAAGATGAGACAAATAATAACAAATCCTCAAAGTTTTTTTTATATTAAGTCTTAAGCGCTCAAAGATATTTAGAATATCGAACGTCGCTTTCTAGCATGATAAAATTAATAGAGTATTAAATATTTAATATGAGTTTGTTGTGTCACCACAAGGCAAGTATTAAGTATTTAAGATGTTAATTTATCACATTTGATGCTTATAAAGAAAATTGAACAATATTGTTTTGTCAGGTCACCACAAGGGCGATATATTTTTTTTTTTTGAATATACGGAAGTGCTAGGTTGACTTAACTTAGATAATTTTGATTCTGATGTGCCACCACTTGATCAAAATAATCTAAGAGGCAAAACATAAGGAGTTACATGTCATGTAATCGACAAAGGAGTTGTTTACCTATTTATTTATATATAGTTTGTCAGGTCACCACAAGGCTATATATATTTTGAAATGGGATCCTTATTCTCACTAGCAAAAAAAACTTTAATTAGATTTTGCCGAACTATATAAATGAGGGTAATATAGTTTGAAGAAAATAGTGGAGATACCAATATAAAATAAGACCTAATTTATTTTGGTAATTAATTAAATGAATGTTTGCTAAAATATTGTCTTTTACATGCGTAATTTTGAAAATGTCACATTCACTAATTTCATCACAGAAGCATACTTGATGCTAACAAACCGACCGGACCGAACTACACCTGACCGTTTAAGGAATCGAGAATTGTTCTCACCAAAAAAGATTTCTTATGTCCTAAATTCGCCTGCACTCGCAAAAGTTGCGCAGACAAACCTCCGAGGAAGAGATTGCTACTTTTAAATAAAGGGCAAGATGATGCATCTGTGGCTCAATGCATCATGCTCGCATCCACGAAAGTAACGAGCTTCAAATACAAAGATGAAAATATGGATGCTCCTACTATGCTATCGCACCTTCGAGAGTCAGATGGTGAGCAAAGTAGACCGCTAGATATGAAATATCTAAGGAGCTCTTCCGATCTCTTGATGACCGAGGGCACTACCGCTGAGACTCATGTCCTAAAGATGATCAACTGATTGAACGCCTTGGACAAATTTCGGGTTCGCTATGGATGGGGAGTTGAGTCAAGATTTAGTCTTGCAGCTACCCTGCACACCTTCTCACAATTTGTTGTGAATTTTCACATGAATAAGTTGGATGTCACCTTTCCTCAATTACTTAACATGTTGAAAATCGTCAAGGGTCACTTCCCATCCAAGAAGAACCATGTCTTATCGGTGGATGATTCTTCCAAGAAAAGGAAGAGGCCCAAGGTATCTTCCTCAAAAGAAGAAATCCAAGAAGGCTAAGGAAAGGCGAAAAGTGAAGGATCAAAAGAAACTCGATCCAAATTTAGCAAAGGAATTTGCTTCCATTGCAATAAGCCGTCATCGAAGAGGAACTGCAAGGATTATCTCGCAGTAAAAAAGCGTAAGAAGCTTGAGAAGCTTCAATCCTAATCAAGGTTTGTTTATGATTGAAATTAATTTTTCCGAAAGTCAATCTTCTACTGGGTATTGGATACCGGATGTGGTTCTCACATATGTAATAATATGCAGGACCGGTCGTCAAGTAGAAAGTCGAAAGAAGGATGAGGTCGCCCCACGAGTGGGAAATGGAGCAAAGGTTGTTGATTAGTCAGTAGGGACTTATTGTTTAGCACCGCCACTGCGGCAAGTTCATTAATTTAAATAATTGTTATTTTGTTCCAAATATCATTAGAAACATTATTTCTATCTCTCGTATTGATATGGATGGTTTTAATATTATAATAAAGAACAACAAATTGTTCCATTTATAATGATAATGTTTTATATGGTGTTGGTAATTTGCGTAAATGGACTTTATATACTGACTTTGCATGAAAATATATTTCAAATCGAACAAACTAAGAAAAGGAAAAGAGATGATGTTAATTATACCTTCATGTGGCAATCAGAGACTCTATCATATTAATGAAACAAGATTATCCAAGTTGCATAAAGATGGGCTCCTAGAGCTATCTCGATTATGAATCATATCCAACCCGTGAATCTTGTCTCATGGGTAAATGACTAAATCTCCTTTTAGTGGAAAAGGAGAAAGAGTTACAGAGTTGTTAGCGCTGGTACACACACATGTATGTGGACCCATGACAACGAATCGCACGAGGAGGGTATTCTTATTTTATTACATTCACCGATTTACACCACTCAAGATTTGGATATGTGTATTTAATGAAATACAAATCAATCATTTGAAAAGTTCAAAGAGTTCGTAAGTGAAGTTGAGAAGCAAACTGTAAGAGTATTAAGATTCTTCGATCCGATCGAGGAGGAGAATACTTAAGTGGTGAGTTTCAATTGTCTCAAAGAAAATGGTATAATCTCACAATGGACTCCACCAGTGGACGCCACAGATGAATGGTGTATCTCGAAAGGAGAAATCGAACATTGTTGGACATGGTTCGATCTATGATGAGCTTTACCGACCTTCCAGCTTCCTTCGGGATATGCCCTAGAATCTACCGTGATACCTACTTAACAAGGTACCTACAAAATCCGTCCCCAAGACCCCATATGAAGTTATGGATGGGAGGAAACCAAATCTTAAGCATGTTAAGACTTGGGGTTGTCCAAATTATGTCAAAAAGTTTGAAAACGATAAGTCAGAGACTAGATCCGACAAATGTAGATTTGTGGATATCCTAAAGAAACATCGGGTATTATTTCTATCATCCAACCGATCAAAAGGTGTTTGTTATGAAACATGTCGCTTTCTTGAAAAGGAGTTTATCCTCAAGGGGTCAAAGGGAGTAAGATATATCTCAAGAGGTTCAAGAACCACAAAATACTACAGATCAAAGTGAGGTACCTAACCAAGTAGAGATTCCTTCAGATCACACCCTATTCAGAACTGAAGAGTACCAAAGATACCAGACAGTATGGACTTGTCATAGAAGATGAACGAGGTACGATCATAGATGATGATGATCCATTGAATTACTTAACAAAGCTATGAGTAGTAAAGACTCGTAGAAGTGGCAAGAAGCCATGAAATCCGAGATGGACTCCATGTATGAGAACCAAGTATGGACTTTGGTCTCACCACCAAGGCATTAAGCCTATTGGGTGTAAATGGGTCTTTAAAAGAAAGACCGAGCAGATTTCGGCAAGGTAGAGACCTATAAGGCCCGATCGGGTTGCAAAAGGTTTCAAACAAAGACAAGGAGTCGACTATGACGAAACCTTCTCACCAAGAGTAATGCTCAAGTCCATTCGGATTTTGCTTATGATCGCAGCTTTACCACGACTACGAAATCCGCGCAGATGGACGGAAAACGGCCTTCCTCAATGGGAAACTTGAGGAGGATGTGTATATGACACAACCGTAGGGATTTGTTTCAAAGGTTGGAACAAATCAAGTCTCAGAAGCTACAACGATCCATTTATGGATTAAAGCAAGCTTCTCGTAGGTGGAACATCCGCTTTTGATGAGACAATCAAAAAGTTTGATTTTATCAAAATGAGGATGAACCATGTGTACAAAGAAGGTTAGTGGGAGCGCTGCTTTCATTCCTCAGATTATATGTTGATGATATATTACCGATAGGGAATGATATTCCTATGCCGCAAAACAATTAAAATCAAGTTATCTAAACACTTCTCCACGAAGGACTCTGGGAGAAGCATCCTATATTTTGGGGATAAAGATCTATAGAGATAGATCTAATAGGATGCTTGGCTTATCCCAAGGAACGACATCGACATGATGCTAAAAGGTTTAGCATGGAAGATTCCAAAAGAGGTCTCATGCCGATGAGCCATGGAATACATCTCTCCAAGAAACAAGCCCCAAAGACACTGAGGAGAGAAACCGATGAGTAAGATTCCTTATGCTTCAAAGAATAGGATCTATCATGTACGGATGATATGTACTAGACCAGATGTCGCCATGCACTTAGTGTAACAAGCGATATCACTCGAATCCAGAGAAGAAACACCGAAGGCAAAGTGAAAAATATCCTAAAGTACTTAAGAAGAACTAAGGATGTATTTCTTTCACTGGGTCCCGAATTAAAACTAGAGGGCTTCACAGACTCAAGTTTTCAAACGCACTAAGATGACAAGAACCATTTCGGGTATGTGTTTACCTTAAACGGTGGCGCAGTTGAGTTGAAAAGTTCCAAGCAAAGAAACAATTGTTGATTCAAAGGATGAGGCAGTAGTACATAGTCGCAAGTGAAGTCGCAAAGGAAGTCTGTTTGATGAAGAAGTTCATTACCAACTTGGTGTGGTTCCTAGCATTAAAGGACCAAAGGCTTTTATTCTCGCGACAACACCGAGTCATTATGCAAGCTAAGGAACCTGTGTCTCATCGTAAATCCAAACACGTGTTCATGCGATTTCATTTGATCGAGAGATCATCAAAGAGGAGACGCCACCCTCGAGCGTGTGGACTCTCAAGACAATATTGCAGATCCATTTACTAAAGCGCTAACACAACAAAGAGCTTGATCGTCACTTAGAGAAGATGGGTATGAGATACCACTACGATCGGCTTTAGTGCAAGTGGGAGATTGAAAGTATTATGCATACAAGCCAATCATGTATGATGATAAAGCATATATCGTAAATCAATCTTATTTATTTATTAATAAAAGAATTATTTATTAAAGGCATTTATTATCTACATGGTGGTGTTTTTTTATAATATGTGATAAACCCATAGTTTTAAGCAACGCTTTTAGAATAATGATGATGATCATTCTAATGAGATCTAAATTCTTAGAAAGCTTAAAACTAAAATAGTTCCCAATCATTGGATTACTAAATTGGGGATTAGTGAATCCGATAGATTGGTACATACGCTTGTTTGCTCATCGATGAGGATGATTGATCTCATGATCATTTGTGTGGAGACACTAAAGCAAGTACGTAGGTGCTTATTAGAGAATAAGTTCAATCGAACGTGACTCGCTAAGGAATACCTAATGGAGTTTTACTTACCGTCAATAGAATTCTCAGAGTGATAGTAGTACAAAAATGATCCTTAGACTTGAGATCATCATAAGATCTTATATATAATGAATTACACTTTGACTTATTCCTTAAGACTCTTAGAGTATATCAAAGGGTATGCTTGGGTGTAATAAGTTATATATGAAGATAATGAATGATCAATAAAGAATCTACCACTTCTAGTAAAAGGAGAATGTCCTATGTGATTCGATAAATGACAACCCAGAATCCATGGTTAAGGTGGAATGAAATTAGAAAGTAGTTTCTAATTTGCATTCATTAGAGTTGTTCATTTAGGAATCGAAATATATATAATTAAATAAAATAAGACTTGACAAAGAATTCCATGTCTTATATTTAATCGGGACATCAGATGGTGGAAGGATTGAATTGTACGGTAGAATTATTTACTCAAAGGTTCTTTTATGATTAATGTTGAAATCTATATTATCCGGAAAGTCGCTGATCGCTAGGGAGGCTTATCCCTATTGTAGAATAAATATTATTTATTTAAATAAATTATTTGTTTAATTTATTTATTTAAATGAGATTAGAATTGTTCTAATTGATTTATTCACAACCTATTAATATGGAGAACCTAAAGGGTCACACCATAAAAGGAAGAATAATTATTTAAGAAGTTAATGGCATAATTGTAATAATATGTTAAGTATATTTAATTTAATCTATGGTGATAGAATAAATTAAATAGCTTAATATTTATTATTTAATATTTTAGAAATATTAAATATAAATTAATAAGAGGAGTCTTATTAATATTATTATAATTATTATTATTTTAATTTCTAAAAGGTTTAGGAATTAATTTAATATAAGTACTCTCATTTATTCCTAATTGGATTAGGAAAGAAAATTAGTTAAAGGAGTTTAATTAATTACCCCTAATAGGATTAGGGAGCCCATTTAATTAAAAGAGTTTAATTAAATAAATAATACCTTATTTTAATTAAAATAGGGTTACATGATATCTTTATAAGAGGAGTCTTATATTAGATATCTGATATACGTAATTCCAAAAGTTGGAAAGTACGCCCTCTTTTTCTTATACAGATAGGAAAAACTAGGGTTTGAGCCAATATCCTTTCTTCTTGATAATTATTCTTCTTTGGTGGATCACCTATAGAGGCCATACATTTGGGTGGCTTACATCGATCAAAGGAAGGAATCTACCCGAGATTCAAGGAGATCGCGGAGAAGTAGGAGGTGAACTCGCACTGAGGAAGCTCGCTTTTCTACAAGGGTATGATTTCATAATTTCTTATTCTTCGCTTAATTAATAATATGCATAAAGGATGATCCGTAAATCGGTTTGTGAAAAATTTTAAAATCGATTTTATTTCGCTCGCTATATTTTTTGCAATTTGATTGCTACTTTGATTTTCACAAAACCAAACATATACAAGGAAAGGACAAAACAGCCCAAATTTTAGTATAATGCGCGTGCGATTAGATTTGTAACGATATTATATATTAATGTTATTGTAAGTCAAATAATTAATGAATTGTGTATTAAGTTTAGGTTACTCGACCTTGGGGAAAAGTGTGTAAAGTTTATTATATAAACAATTTATGTTTATATCTTCCACAAATAGTAATAGTTGTAGAATTGATTGAATTGGATCCGCGGTGATTCGGGACCCGGATTCGGGGCTCTCACAGATGCTCTAACTCATAGAGATACCGCTGTTGCTGAGTGGGATGACGTTATATCTACCCGAGATATCACCTGCAGTTGGCTGTAGATTTATTGGCTCGTGTATAGACTCTTGGGCAGGAGATCACAGCGTTACCTCCTTCTTCCGAGAGGGATGCCACGTTAGATTTGATGGCTCGCTTATCCACTGGTTTGTAGATTAGCTTTGATTTTCCTGCATAGACTAGCTTAGCCATTTTTGTCATGTACAGGACACATTGTATATATCAAATAGTATTATATGGTAGGGAAATATGTTTTGATTCACCTCCCTTTTAGTTATGCCATGTTACTTGTTTGGCAATTGCCTGTCCTCCAGGGCTTGTGATCTTGATGTATTCTGAACTCCTCCTTGATGGATGGACATTGAGATGTCTCAGGATCTTTTAGAATAGATCATTGATCTGTATGTATTCCCTACCATCTTTGGTGTCTTGGGACTGGTTTCTGTATGTGGTTATGGATAGGAGTGTGTTTGTTTTTGTTTTTTCTGTGGTGAGACCGGACCATATAACATGGCTGCCTACGTACTCCCGTATATTGGGGAAATCAGGTCGGCGTAGTTCGCCCCATATATAAGGCGGATTGCAGGTGAAAAGTTTAATCCTATGTACAGGATAAATTAAAGGTGTGAAAGGTTTAATCCCTTGTGGGATAGTGTGAAAGGTTTTGAAAACCTGCGGGGAATGAAGGATCTGGTGATCCGAAACTAGGCTGCTGGTTGGAAAAGTGTTTTTCCCTAATGGGGCAGATAAGTGTGAAGCGAAGTTGTATGCAATGAAGGGTTAAAGAATCAGATTGATTGGTGATCTGATGATCCAAAACCAGGATGTTCGCTTGATGGTAACCTCAGACATAGTACCGTTTCACGGTGTCCGAATTGATGGGTTGCAGAAATTCATCGACATCCATTTCCTGTCAATACTCAGTTTAGAGTGAATTTTCCTTTAGATTGAGCTTAGTTGTCAACGATCTTCTTCAAAACCAAGTCGTGTTGTTTGAACTGCCGTAGTCGGACTTTTCTATTGTAGGATGTTCTTTACAAGTAGAGGGTCGCTCATGTGTGGGCCACATACTCCCCCATGGATTTCATCCATGAGCCTCTGAGCTTAGTCCTCGTACAGATATTTGAGGAGACCTAATCCTGCATCTCTTTTGTAGAGTGCATCTCCGCTAAGGTAGAATTTCATAGCAAGTCGATGGATCAGCCTTCTTTTAGTCGGGCTTGCCTCAGTTAGTGTAGATCTATCTTGTAAGTGCTCATTGATATGTTGATATCAAGGGTGCTGGATGGGAGGTAGCTCATCCGATACTTCTCCAATGTAATTCCCATAGGCTGGAGCCTTTTGTTGGGCAAATGTGAGGGTTGGCATATCTTCCTTGTAATGTATGTTGATCAAGGAGGCCAAGGTTGCTAGTGCATCCGCAAAATCATTCCTATTTCGAGGAATGTGGAGGAAGGATTTTTCTTCAAACTCCGAAGCCATCTGTAGAACCTGCCAATGGTAAGGCAGCAACTGTACAACCTGTTGAAGAGCTTTTTTCTTTTTCTTTTTTCTTTTTTTCTTTTATTTTAATTTTTTTTTCTTTTATTATTATTATTTTTTATGAATTAGATCGTGGAAAAGAGCCATATGTGTAATGACCGAGAAATTCGGATCCTTTGTAAAATACTTGAAAGAATTAAATAATGAATAAAATAATATTATTTATTATTATTACGTGTGAATAAGATGTATGTCATTTTATAACCTAGAAACGTCGGATCATCGTAGTATTTTAACTACGTGAAGGAATTAAAGTGTTTGAATTTTCAAGACGAAAATAAAAGCTTTCCGAGAAATTTTCTAAAAAAATACTATTCACCGTATTCCGCTCGGGAATTATTTTTAAACTTTCAAGAAATACGTAACGTTATAATATCGAGGTAAGATAGATTATGTAATAATAATCTATGTATGGAAAATGCAATATTTCGCATGCAGACTTAATTTGAGAACGTTAAGGATTTGAAATCAAAATGAATTAAACTTATGGACTCTTGTATGAATTGCAAGTCCACTAAACTTGAAGGGGAAAGCCCAAGTAGTAGTAATGTTTAGCTAAGTGTTGGTTAATATAAAGCCCAAACTAAATTGATGCAAGCCCAAAGATAAATTAAACAAACTAACCCAAGCCCAAGTTATGAACCATTGGATAAATAGGATCCATGGGGAAACCCATGG
This sequence comes from Panax quinquefolius, assembly GCA_020205615.1. Taxonomy (NCBI): domain Eukaryota; kingdom Viridiplantae; phylum Streptophyta; class Magnoliopsida; order Apiales; family Araliaceae; genus Panax; species Panax quinquefolius. The sequence goes on from CM035164.1 coordinate 43,388,974, forward strand.
GTGAACTTGGTAACCAAGACCTTTATGTGATGGCCAAGTATTTGATGTAGGGAGCAAGTATACTTGGGCATTAAGGAAGGAATAGTAAGGAGGTTTGTTAAGGAGGTGGGAGGTCTTAATGACCATTATGCCCTGGCTTAGAGACTTCTATAAATAGCAAGCTCACATTTCATTTTGCTTGTTCAAATAATCTAACAACTTCCACTACAAAGTAACTTAATTGGTAGAGATAATAAGCACTTATAAGTCCAACCTTCCATTACTAGATTTTCAAGAAGGAGAAGCTAGTCATAAAAGGTAATTGATCTCATAATCTTATATCTTCTATCTCTATCATTGTAGGGTGATAAAAGAAGTGTAACCTAATGAACATATTTGCTAAGAACACTTAAGAAATGGATGATTAATGGACTTAAGCCGTATAAGTAAGGAATAAGCAAGCCAAACCTAAATAAGATTTGACTTGTGAAGAGCATGGATGAACTTGTCATATGATTACCTTAAGAAGTTGGTATGATTCATAAGATGTAAAGATATTGCTTAAAGAACTTAAATCAATAATAAGTCATAAGGAAATGAAAATCTTGTATGGTAGAATTTGTTAAGTTATGAACTTATGAGAAATAAGCCATGACCTAATTTAAAGATAAATTGTTGTAATATGTAGGTTAAGATGTTTAGTTAATGAAATGAATTCATTTGGAATGATAAAAAAATCGTTAGTAATAAAGTTTTTCCGGAATTCAAATGATTGGACGATAATCGTTGAATTCGTGAAATTCTCGGAATGAAAGTCGGATTTTGTGTTTGAGCTCGAAAATATTTGTTTCCGATGGAGACAATTTGTATTTGGCATTATATAGTTGCGGACTCAAAAATGACCGGATTCTGACTTAGAACGAAGAAACGAGCATTGAACGTTCACGAATGTTTATCGTTTTTGTTAAAAATGGACTAATAGGTGAATTTTTAGTTAAAAAATCAAATAGATAAAATTCTAGCATGAACACGTAAAGTATGTAACTTTTGAACCGTAGGCTCTTGAATGAGCCAATTCGGACTTATAACGAAGAAGTTACGAGTACGGGAATCTCACAAGTTGAAAAATCTGTCAAAATTGTCTGTTGCACAGAGTCCACGCCGCAGTGCGACTCCAAGCAAAATGTCCCGCGCCGCAGTGCCAAAATGGCCTTCAACCCCTGGAGAGTCACGCCGCAACGCGACCCGTAACGAAGGGACTCATACACACGTCATAGAGTCCGTGTTCTCTAGCATAAGTGCATGGCACAACACAAGATAACGAAGGAACAATTCAAATAAAAATGCTAACCTTAAGATCTAAATAATAAAGAAGGTTTTTATGTGGAGCATGAATAGTAATTGATGAACATTTAATTAAGGATCTAAATGTAACATAGTTAAGACATATTTGAGCTTTAAGTATGATCACTTAGGGTTAAAGAAAGTCAATTGTATATGAAAGTAAGAACGACATAACGAAAAGCCGGAACCAATAAATAACAAATCTAATACGTAATTAGATTGAGAAGAAGGGTAAGATTCTTTAGGAAACATGTATGTTTATTCATGACCTAATATGCTATGTGATGTTATCATCTACTGTAGAGACCTTAAAGACCTAAAGTGCACGTGTTATAAACTGTAGCAGACACTAAAGGTAAGTATTCTGTGAGACCCCAAATTTTATGAATAAAGATTTAAATTTCTCGAAATATTTTTTTTAAATATTATGGTGTGGATTTGATATAATGTTATAGTTGTGGGTAATATTTATAAATTTTGCAAAGTATATAAGTTGTTATAAAATATTCGTTTGGTCGGGGAATATTATTTTTGTCGAGAAATATCTGTACGACGGCACAATCATTTGTGGACCCCACAATGGAAGTATTGTCGTAGTTAGAAAATGACAGAATTATCTTTTTATAAAAATAACGGCGAAAGTGTTACCGTTAAACCACCCCATAGTAAAAGTATAGTAATACGCTGTGGGTCGCATAAGAGTATTACCAGATTGATTATCGATGCTTACGTAAGAAGTCACTCAATTATATACTCAATTATTACTACAAAGAATTGTCGATCATATCTCTCTATATTATCGATTCAATTATTGTCATATTATCATCTCAGATAATATGATATATTATTAAATCAATAATTGAGACGACAAAGTTATTCATATTATTATTTTCAATATCGACAATGTCTAGAAGTTCTCACAATGAGAGGTTTGGTCACCTAATCAAGGCTTCAATAAGGAGAAACTCCTTATCTAAAGCCCCTCTTTCCTTCGCGAACGACCGTTGTTAAATATTGTGAATTATAATATTAATGATGAATAAGTTCAGTTGATTAAAGATGAAATTGATAGTTCCATCAGTGTTGGAATTATTAGTGTTAGTGAAAATCAACATTTATTTCGATAATAATTGATGTCTGAGGTTATATCGACCAATCCAGTAATTAATCGATAAATGAGCAATTAATTGCTATTGATTCACATGATTATAACTATTTGTTCACATGTGTGTACTATTGATTCACATTCATTTACTATTAGGGGAGTTGGTGCAAGATTGATAATACTTGCATGACTAAGTAAAAAATGGAGGTATAGATGAAGGTACTATACTGTAATTATTTTTTTCACATGTTTAGAACTATTGAGTCACATGATTTACTATTAATTCACATGATTTACTATTAGGGGAGGTGGTGCATGTTTGATAATACTTGCAGGACTAAATTAAAAATGAAGGAAAAGAAGAAGGTATTATAGTGTAATATTTCGATCCCCAAAACGTGCAATTATCGAAACTATATTTTCCTATAAATAGAAGCTCATTATTCTTTCATTCTCACCAATTCACTAAGTCTTACAAGAGCAATTATTATAGAGAGAAATTATAGAGAGAAAGAAGAAGAGAAGTCTGCTACCTCACTATTCCAAAGATCCAGCTTTCTTCTAGGTAAAGAGTATTATTTCTTTCAGATTCATGAAGAGAGTTATTTTCTTCAATACTGTGTTATTCCATTTTTTTATTATTATGTTAGAATAACTGCGCCTATGCCAAGTACCGCATACATGGTGAAATTCTTTCTCGTTATTCCATTCTTTATTATTTTGTTGAATAACTCGTCATGCATGGCCTATCGCATTCCTGGTGAATTTTGTTGTTATTCCATTCTTTATTATTCTTTTGGAATAACCTGTCTGTGCGGATTACACATGACCTAGTTCCATTCTTTATTATTCTGTTGGAATATCCTATATGTGCGGATTACGCATGATCTGGTTTCGTTCTTTATTATTCTGTTAGAATATCCTGTCTGTGTGGATTACGCATGACCTGGTTCCATTTTTTATTATTTTGTTGGAATAACATGTCTATGTGGATTACCGCATGCATGGTGAATGATCTTTTGTATTCATTCTTTATTAAATTGTGGAAATGATCTGTCTACATGGATTACCGCATGGCGGGTGAAAATCCATTTGCAGTTTCATATATTCTATTATACTTGTATGAGATATCATTTCTTTTGTACTCGTCATGAAATATCATTTTCCTTGGTATTTTTTCTTTTACGAGTTACTATTTACAAGTTAATATTCACCTGATTACTATTCACTCTATTATTATTCACCCGGGTATTCGGGGCACTTTTCGTGCCGAAGTACTATTCACCCAATTACTTTTCACTCTAGTATTATTCACTCGAGTATTCGGGACACTTTTCGTGTTGGGATACTATTCCCGAAGTACTATTCACGGGGTACTATTCACCCAAAAAATATATTTCTTTTCTGTCCAAATTATTTTTGGTACATGAATATTATTCTTGAATTTTACTCTATAAAGCAGTATCATGTTGACAATTTGGACGTTATTGATTTCTGGATAAATTAAATTATAAATCTTTAAAATTTATCCTTGAACTTGTTTTATTGAATTATTATGTCATTGTCATCATCCTCATGCTTATATTGTGATGAAAGTCATCTTCGCTTACGCAGTATAGATGGACTTGGTATGATTACGACTGTGATTATTCAAGATAATCATGACCGTAATGTAACGAATGATGTGGTAAAAGTCCTCATCGGCTCGTAGTTCATCGATGGACAAATTGTTGGTATGATTATGACCAGTGATTATTCGTTATAATCATTACCATTGATGATTTCATGAATATCCTCGGTCATGGTGCGTGGATGATTCGATTTTATTTATTGTCGAGTCTCAAATGATAAAGTTGATGAAAAACTTTTTTAAATCATGTAAGATAGTAGATTTTATGCTCTACTCGACTCTTCTAATGGATTGCTTATTTCCACCGCAGCTTGTTGATCTAAAACTTGTTGTCTATTATATTCTATCGCTTGTTATATCGTCAAGGCTAAGGATAATTTATTCTCGCATTATCTTAGTCATAATATTTCTTCGGGCTAGTTGAGCTCACCATTTCTTTCATTGTTCTCTTCAGGAAATGAGAATATAGCTGGGATGAGTCGGGGAATGGAGTGATGGTCCTGGATAAATGGCTTTAGTAGTTCTCACTATTCTACAGAATAATGTGATAATAATTGTAATGAGGACACCATTGAGTGTGGATATTGTCTTGATGACAATATTCTTGTTTTAACTCTCAGCTATGTTTTGTCGTATTTTACACGATCGTCAGATAATTAAGTTGTATTTGAATTTATGTACCATGTATCCGGCGACTCAAGATGGGTGATGTATACCTATTTTGGGGGCGCCACAACTGGTATCAAAGCTTAGGGATATGATCCCGGGCGAGATGTGAGACAAGAACTAGGAGGGGAGAGACGGAAATTCCTTCGCTAGTATGACCTACCTAAGTTTATTTGGTATTTAATTGGTCACGTCGAGTATAGGGATAATATGGGATATGTTAATTAACCCTTGTTTTGTGACAATGTTTGAAAATGGCATCCAAAATGTTGAGATCAAGAATGAAGCACATGAGACCGCTGAGTCACCAACGATCAATACCTGTGATAATGTGCAACAGAAAAGACAATAATCCTCGTGTAAATAACAACACCGATCAAATGATGAACGATGGGATGTTCAGAGGCTTTATGCAATTCATGCAACATCGTAAGAGAGACTCTGCTCAAAATATAGGTGGAAATAATGGCAACCCACTACCGGTCACCGCTAAGCGCTTCAAGGAGCCGGGACCACCGAGTTTTTGGGAAAGCCGTAACCACTTAAGGCGAGACGTGGTTAAAGCAGATCACCAAGATATTTGATGTCTTGGGATGCTCCGAGGAGCAAAAGGTTCCTTTGCCACCTTTATGTTGCAGGAAGAGGCAGACATCGGTGGAAATCAGAAACGCACTCAAACTCGACGCACTCAAGATGTCTTGGGAGAAGTTCCAAGAGCTATTCAACGACAAGTACTTTCCCGAAAGTATTCGGCCACACGAAGGAGGTGGAGTTTATCAAGTCGAGAAAAAATAATATGACCGTGTCGCAATACGAGGCTAAATTTGCGAGTTATCCCGGTTTGCAGATCCCATTTGGTCGATAATGAGGAGCGAATGACGCGAATGTTTCTAAGAGGTTTGAAACCCGATATACGCCAATACCTCATTTCACAAAACTTTGTTTATATTCGATGTTGTGAATAGGGCTCGCTTATTGAGCGCGATAATGAGTCAAAGACAACCAAAAGGCAACGACCAACAACACGATAATAATCATATCTGCAGCAACGGCCATCGTAACAATGATAACCATCGTGGGGGAAATTATCATGCCAAAATGGTAACCACTTCCTTGGTAATCATGGCCAAGATAATAGGAGTGGAAATTTCAAGAAGAGAAGGTTCAACAACGATGGAAAGACAAAGAAACACCAACACCCGCTTTTAAAGAAGGAGAACGACCACCAATCAGATGCTTCAAATGCGAGGGGAGGGACATATCACCAAAACCGCATGATGCAATCCAAAGAATTTTACAATTATGGAAAAGAAGGTCACCTAACCCGATTTTGTCGTGCACCAAAAAGTCAAGTCCAAATTTCAGACGGTGGCACCAAAGGCGATACGAGACAAAACAAAGTCGGTGGTTTCGTGAAGAGCGCTTTTTTGTAACTTCAAAAAGCGAGTAACCCAAACGGTTAGCACTTCGAGTTAGTTAATTATAAATTCTTGTGAAGTCTATACCTTATTAGATACACCGCCTCTACCCATTTTTATCTCTCTCTTGCTTATACCAATGTTTAAATTTGACTCGAGAAATTAGACTTTGACTTATCTATTGAAACTCGTAGAGAAACCTTCATTACACGTGCTATCCAAGTCTTGGATGAGAGTCACGCTTTTAGAATGATATTTCTATTGTTAATAAATTTCTTTATTCTTTTCAAGACTTTCTTAGCCTTTACCCTAGAGCATGAAATCAAATTTTGTATCGACCCCAAAGACAAAAATCCATTTCTAAAACCCTAAATATTTCTTCAACCAAAACGAACGATATAATGCGCCAAAGACGTTGGCTCGAGTCGATGAAGATTACGACTATACCATTCAATATCATCGTGGAAGAGCGAACGTGGTAGCCGACGCCGCTGAGTGAAGATCGTATGCGCTTATGAAAAGTGCGATGTTGTTAACACAAAAACCCATTTCAGATAACTTATAAATGATGAAGATAGAGTTAAAGACTCTAGGGACCCACGTGAAGATAACGAATATACGAGTAGAATCGACTTTAATCGATAAAGTTAAAGCCGCTCAAGCTACACACTCGAATTGATGAATGTGAAGAAGAAGGTTCAAGAGGGCGTTATTTTAGAAGCAAGAATCGATGAAGAGAGGAAATCTCAACCCTCGATTTAATTTGTCCATTTGAAATTCTTGATCGAGTAGGAACTATGGCCTATAGACTCGTTTCACCGCCAAGTATGTCGCGTGTTCATAACGTTTTTCACGTATTACATAAATATGTGGATGACCCGAACCACGTTATTAAATTAGAACTAGACGAGATAGCAGAAGATTTAACGTATGAGGAGATATGTGTTAAAATCTTGGATAAGAAGGATCGTATTCAACACTCAACGGTTATACCTCAAGAGTTAGAATCTGAAATGAAGTCAATGTATCCTCATCTCTTCTAAGATACCAGTAATGTGTACGTAAATTTTGAGGGCTAAATTTCATAAGGAGGGGAGATCAGAGACCCCAAATTTTATGAATAAAGATTTAAATTTCTCAAATATATTTTTTAAATATTATGGTGTGGATTTGATATAATGTTATAGTTGTGGGTAATATTTATAAATTTTGCAAAGTATGCAAGTTATTATAAAATATTCGTTTGGTCGGAGAATATTCTTTTTGTCGGGAATATCCGTGACGATGGCACAATCATCATCATGACCCCACAATGGAAGTATTGTCGTAGTTAGAAAACGATGTATTATCTTTTATAAAAATAACGGTGAAAGTGTTACCGTTAAAACCGCTGAACTACCCTAGTAGTAAAAGTACAAAGAATACGCTGTGGTCGCATAGTAGCACACGATATATTGATTATTGATGCTTACGTAAAAAGTCACTCGCTTATACTCAATTATTGCTATAATAATTGCACGATCATATCTCTATATTATCGATTCAATTATTGTCACAATATCATCTCAGATAATATGATATATTATTAAATCAATAATTGAGACGGCAAAAGTTATTCATATTATTATTTGCAATATCGACAATGTCTAGAAGTTCTCATCAAAGAGAGGTTTGGTCACCTAATCATGCTCCAATAAGGAGAAATCCTTATCTAAAGCCCCTCTTTCCTCGGAATGACCGTTGTTAAATATTGTGAATTATAATATTAATGATGAATAAGTTCGTGTTGATTAAAGATGAAATTGATAGTTCCATCAGTGTTGGAATTATTAGTGTTAGTGAAAATCGACATTTATTTCTATAATAATTGTTGTCTGGAGGTTATATTGACCAATCGGGTAAATAATCGGATAAATGAGCAATTAATTGCTATTGATTCACATGATTATAACTATTTGTTCACATGTGTGTACTATTGATTCACATTCATTTACTATTAGGGGAGTTGGTGCAAGATTGATAATACTTGCATGACTAAGTTAAAAATGAAGGTATAGATGAAGGTACTATACTGTAATTATTTTTTTCACGTGTTTAGAACTATTGAGTTACATGATTTACTATTAATTCACATGATTTACTATTAGGGGAGGTGGTGCAAGTTTGATAATACTTGCAAGACTAAATTAAAAATGAAGGAAAAGAGGAAGGTATTATACTGTAATATTTCGATCCCAAAAATGTGCAATTATCAAAGCTATATTTTCCTATAAATAGAAGCTCATTATTCTTTCATTCTCACCGATTTACTAAGTCTCACAAGAGCAATTATTATAGAAAGAAATTATAGAGAGAAAGAAGAAGAGAAGTCTGCTACCTCACTATTCCAAAGATCCAGCTTCTTTAAGGTAAGGGGTATTATTTTTTCTTTCATTCATTTATTCAATACTCGATTGTGTTATTCCATTATTTATTATTATGTTGAATAACTCGCTCTATGCCAAGTACAAAGATACATGGTGAAATTCTTCTCGTTATTCCATTCTTTATTATTCTGCTGGAATAACCTCGTTTGTGCGCCTATCGTATGTCCGGTGAATTCTATTTTTATTCCATTCTTTATTATTATATTGAATATCCGTCTCATCTGCATGCGGATTACGCATGACCGGTTCCATTCTTTATTATTCATTGAATATCCTATCTGCGCGTGATTACGTATAACTCGGGTTCCGTTCTTTATTATTCTCATTGAATATCCCGTGTGTGTGGATTACGTAATTCTTCTCGTTATTCCATTCTTTATTATTCTGTTGAATAACTTGTCTATGTGGATTACCACATGTATGGTGAATGATCCTTCAGATTCATTCTTTATTAAATTGTGGAAATGATCTCATCTACGTAGATTACCGTACGCCGGTGAAAATCCATTTGCAGCTTCAGATATCCTATTATACTTATATGAGATATCATTTCTTTTGTACTCGCCATATGAAATATCATTTTCTTTGGTATTTTTTTTACTTTTACTATTCACTATTCTATTCACCCGATTACTATTCACTTTAATATTATTCACTCGGGTATTCAGAGCACTTTTCGTGTCGAAGTATTATTCACGAGTTACTATTCACCCAATTACTTTTCACACTAGTATTATTCACTCGGGTATTCGGGACACTTTTCGTGTTGGGATACTATTCTCGAAGTACTATTCATTGGGTACTATTCACCCGAAAAATATATTTCTTTTCTGTCCAAATTATTTTTGGTACATGAATATTATTCTTGAATTTTACTCTATAAAGCAAAGATCATGTCGACAATTTGACGTTATTGATTTCTCGGATAAATTAAATTATAAATCTTTAAAATTTATCCTTGAACTTGTTTTATTGAATTATTATGTCATTGTCATGATCATCATGCTTATATTGTGATGAAAGTCATCTTTGGCTTACGTGCATAAATGGACTTGGTATGATTATGACCAGGGATTATTCGGTATAATCATGACCGTAATGTAACAAATGATGTGGTAAAAGTCTTCATTGGACTGTAGTTCATTGATGGACAGTTGTTGGTATGATTATGACCAGGGATTAGTCGGTTTAATCATGACGATTGATGATTTCATGAATATCCTTGGCCGTGGTGCAAGGATGATTCGATTTTATTTATTAATTGTCGAGTCTCAAATGATAAAGTTGATGAAAACTTTTTAAATCATAGAAGATAGTAGATTTTATGCTCTACTTGACTCTTCTAATGGATTGCTTATTTCCGCTGCAGTTGTTGATCTAAAACTTGTTGTCTATTGTATTCTATTAGTTGTTATACTGTTGAAGGCTAAGAATAATTTATTTTGCATTATCTTAGTCATAATATTTCTTACTGGTCTAGTTGAGCTCACCCTTTCTTTCATTTTTCTCTTCAGGAAATGAGAATATAGCTGGGACGAGTCGGGGAATGTAGTGATGGTCCAGGATAAATGGCTTTAGTAGTCCTCACTATTCTACGGAATAATGTGATAATAATTGTAATGAGGACACCAATGAGTGTGGATATTGTCTAGATGACAATATTCTTGTTTAAACTCTCAGCTATGTTTTGTCGTATTTTACACGACTGTTGTATAATTAAGTTGTATTTGAATTTATGTACCATGTATCTGGCGACTCAAGATGGGTGATGTATACCTGTTTTGGGGGCGTCACATATTCTAACCCTTGTTCCAGTTCAATCTGGACAAACTTTGTGATTCATGTATTCTTACGCATGAGTTAATGTCTGATGAAGTCAAAGACAATTCTTTCGGCTAGACTTATGATATGTTGAATTTCTGATAACTTATAAAGTATTGACAATGATTTACCAAACTAATATTGCTGTGGTTTTCAAAAGGAGACTGAGTATGCTAAATTGTTTTGTCGTCAAATGACATGCACGTAAGGTTGCCACAACTTAAACGTATACACGTTTAATGAATGTAGTGTTGATCAACATAGAGTACTATAGACTGATCACCTAGATGTGCTCGTAAGCTATACCGGACTTACGGACTTCGTGTCGGGATGTCCTTTTCAAAGTATTTATGAAATGCTCATGGTCTTGGACCGGAATTGATGTTTTACTGAATATTGTTGTTGTAAAACGTTTTGAATAAAAAGAAGTTCTATTTTGAATTATCGATAGTACTTCGTAACTATTGTTCAGTTATTGAAGATATACGATTCCTATGTCTCAAGCATGCTATTTTACCCGAATTGTTGTACTTGCTGAGCTAGTTAGGCTCACTCTTTCTTGAACTATATGAATGCAGCTAAGATCGAATGGATCGACGAATCCGGCAAGGATATAGGGAAGGCTAAGGCGAACTGGTAGATTACTTATGTAATAGTATAGGTTTTGTAATGATAATATTCTATCTTATGACAAAGATAAATGTAACGGTTATAAAGAACCTGGGGGAATGTTAATACTATTTTGAATATATATAAGACATATTCGTTCTTTTGAGGCATTTCAATTGAATGTTTGTGTGAACTGTAGCACCGTGTAGCACCATCTATCGGGTTGGAAGATACCCGAATTTGGGGGCGTCACAATATGGCTCACTGATAGGTAGCTCCGGCATTGATGAGGCCGAATGACAATCGTCTATAGCAAAAGGTTCCCCAAGGAGTGATGAATGCAGTTTTCTCACGATCCTTTTTAGCAACCATGATTTAATGGTACCCTGCAAAGCAATCCGCAAATGAGTACATGTCTTATTAAGCAGTATTGTCAATGAGAATGTGGATAAATGACACGAGAAAGCTATCTTTGAGGCAAGCTTTATTCAAATCCCTGTAATCCACATAAACTCGCACCTCCCCTCTCGGTTTGGGCACGGGGACTATGTTGGATAGACATTCAGGGTATGTTGACACCATAATGATGTTGGCTTGAAATTGTTTCACAATTTCTTCTTTAACTTTTAACCTCCACTCAGGTTTTAATCGCCTGAGCTTCTGCCTTACTGGCTTGAATCCTCCTTTGATGGGAAGGTGATGAATGACAATGTCAGTGGATAAACAGATCATGTCTTCGTGAGACCATGCAAACACATCCTGGAATAGGGTCAATAGAGTAACCATGTCATTCCTTTGGTTTGGAGTGAGGTCCGTACCAATCTAGATTTATTTGGGGTTTTCTAAGGTTCCGAGGTTTAGAAGAGGTAGGTTGATCAATATTTGGCTCGGGTTTGTCTTCGACCCATTCTTTGATCTCCTTAGGTATCTCATAGTCCTCTTGTATTTCCATCAAGTCTGAGTCCAACTTAACATCAAAGTTACAGTCCCTGTGGAGAATAGGCACCTCATCAGCAAGTCTAGGTACATCTAACTTTATAGTCCTTCACCAAAATGCACTCACTTAATATATGAAATTGTTCAATCACACAAAGTGTTAGCATATAATGACAAAAGTAACTACTAATACTGCACAGAAAAAATAAGCAGTTATTGCTATCTACAAGGCAGAATGAGTTTCTGCCCGTTTTACCCTTGTTGACCAATGCAAGGAGTGCTACTTCAATTGTCGAGGGCAAAGTCCTGGTGGACTTCAGTGATGGACAGGCTGTCATCGTCCTCCTTTTCCCGAATGATGACTATTATGTCTGGGCAATCATCGTCTGGGGTGTATCTATTTGTGTGTTCATAATGGGCAATGATGCGTACGTTGGACATCATTCTGACGATGTCTTGTTTAATTTTTCGTTCCTCTTCTTCCATTGCGGGATCTGGAACTAGGATTTCTCACTACAAAAAATGGGGCTTCAGCAACAACTAATTTTCGTTGCTAAAGGTGCCAAATTTCGTTGTAAAAGGGTTTTGGCAACGACGTTAAGGTCGTTGCATCTTTCGTTGCGCAATGAGCGTTGCTAATTGTTCCGCAATGAACGTATTTTTTTCGTTGCCAAAAGTAATACATTTTGTAAAAAAAATTTGCTTTCGTACAGATACATCGATCCTTTAGCAACAAAATGTATTGTTGCAGAATAATTAAAATTTCGTTGCTAAAAACCCCATTTCGTTGCAAAAGCCTGCTTATTGGCAACGAAATGAACTCTTTTTTTTTGCAACGACCATCCATTTTCGTTGCAATTAACACCATTTTTAAACGACATTTTTCGTTGTAGTAAATTATGAAAATTGTTGCCTAAGCTTGCTTTTGTTGCGGAATATAAACTTTTTAGCAACGATTTTTGTTGCTGATTATATTATTTGGCAACAACATTATGCTAAATCAACAACGAAAATGTTTATTGCTGGTTATTTTTCAATAGCAACAAAAGTCGTCAATTAGCAACGACATTATATGTTGTCGTTTCTTTATATGTGCAACGAAAGTTGATATGATTTGCAACGATAAAAAATGTTTCCTTTTATTTTAGTATTAGAAACAATATCATCTTCGTTGTTATTAGGTTAATTTTTCGTTGCCAAATATTATATTTTTAATGCCATTAGCAACGAAAATTTGTTGCTAAATATATTAAAAATTGTTGCTATATTAAAACTTGTTCAATGCTGCTTTGGTAACGAATTATATTGTTGCCAAATCAAAATTTGACATTCTTTTTGTGTCCCTGAATGGCTCAATGTCCCCATAGCAAATAATGGCAAAAATACAAAAAACTAAAATATTATTAACTTAATAAAATAATCCACTACATAATCATTCATTATCTTTACAGTTAACCATCTAAAGCTACCACAGTTCTTCAATCAAAGTATATATCTACATATATAGAGAGAGTACACTTCATAATTTTGTCCCTTGTCTTCCGTAAACTTAGCACGAAAATTTGATACCCAATATTGTAAGGCGGGTCATTGAAGCAGTCTTTCTGCACATATTTAAAAATAATAGCAAGTCAGGAAAATGAAGCAAATAGGTCACCAGAGGCACTTAGTGCAAAAATCAATTCACAAAGACAACAATGTTGTGTTATTTTCTTACTAATCAAGGGATATGGAAGAGGGTAATACCCTTTTTATTGACTACCAAATTAATATCTAAATCAAATATCCTGAAGAAGACAAGCATGTGCTTTGTGAACCTTGTCCTGGTGGGTATACATTGACACACGGATCAAGATAATAATTGGTGCTCATAAATAATGTTACAAGTGAACAGATATTTTACAGGCTTATAATGATGACATTACACTTTGTATGGGGTAATGCGTAGTCCAGACTATTTTTATTAAAAAATATACATTTATTTTGAAGTGTGGCCGATATTTCTAAACATCCCAAAATGAAAGGCAGCTATATTTTTCAAGTTGGATAGAGGAAGTATTATTTACTTTTTGAAAATTAAGCCTATATTTATAAACAACTCAAAATAATTTAACTATATAATTTAAGAAAACTACCCGTGAACCACAATTTAGATTATGTGGTATAACACATGCTCCAGTATAATAAACCCAAATGATACTTATTTTTGGTGAATTGGAGAGGGATTACTTCACATTCCAGGTCTGCTGATTATGTACATATTTATGTGTATGCATTCTTATAATTATAATCAAAATATGGAATAAACATAATCAAGTACGACTTGCCCAATATAGATTAAATGTTCTTTTAAAGCACTGACCTTCAAATTGATTTCTGAGATCTGCATTTTGAGATTTCTGCGAAGCGAGTTTCATTGATAACTCTTGTATCTTTGAGGCAACGGTATCAAACATCAATCGACCAAACCAAGGCTCCACATAAATAGAAATGAACAATCATAATGTTGAGTAATACAAAAACTTATATCTCACCTATTTAAACGGAATACATGTATCACTTTACACTATTTTAAATAGCAATAACTGATATAACCCTACCCAGAACCAGTAGTACATTGTTTATATAAATCTAAGTCACACTATTGACATAATGTGTCTGATTATGAAAAAGAAGTTTCCTAATATTTTTGTTTGTGCACCAAAAAAGGATGTACTACATTTCTTAAGTGTAACAGAACCACTCAAATAATACACATCTTCGTGTGAATTATATAGAGAAACAATTCCCTGGTTTAAAGGGAATGTGCAGTAAAGAATCCATCAGAGTTCCTAAAACATTCCAATAGAATTTGTTGTTTCAAAAAACAAGCACGAAACTAATAATTAAACTGAAATATAAATCCTAGGACTTTCCCCTGAAGCATGACTTGAATGTCACTTTTTTTAATGATTAATAGTTTGTAATCTCAGAAGCACTGTACCGATTGGGATTGTACTCCAAAACTAATTTCACAAAATTTATTTGTAAAGATTAAATGCCTTTTGGTCCTGACTCCTGACATGCGATGTCAATTCTTAAATTTTAGACATTTTAAATAAATTATGACTCAATTCCAAGTAAGATAGGATTAAAATTTAAATATAATTCACTTATTTAAAAGAAACAATCAATTAATCCTAAAGTCCAATTCTTATTCTAGCTTGCCAAAATAGAAACAATGAAAAATTTGGCGTGTACACTTATTAGTATCCTATATTTGGACACTTTTGAAACCGAGACTTTGTATCCTAAATTTGGGGTTCAAAAAGGTCTGACACTTGTTCTTAGAAACATATCCTTACCCAAATCCAACAAACCCCAGTCCAGGTAACATATGGTCATAAAATACTATGCAAAACCTGTTTCAAATGCCATGGGATTTCATACTGCGTCTAAAATTGTATGTGAATATGATTCTGAATATTCAGTTAAGAACTACCTGCTTCAAATGCATTTCTTGCTGTAATTCTGAAGTCGTTAATGACATAAGAGATTTCTTCAATAGATAACTGTTGTGAAGGTGAGAACTCTCCACCTCCAAAGTCATCAATTTGAAACTCAGTCTTCATTGCCTTGTTGGTACAGGATATTGGAGATTGACCACCAGGCTGATAACCTGTTAAACAGGATAACAAATAAATTCTTTTAGAATTAACTTATGTTCATAAATAGGCATGAAAAGAAATAGAATAGACTGAAGTTGAGGGGATTTACTGCAGCTTAAAACTCTCCCAGCATTCCAAAGTTAACAGAAGAAGATACCTCATTTGTCATGAATAGCATCCACACTTGGCCTCCGAGCTTCTATCTGTTCTTTTGTCCAAATACTAGGTGTATTCGGATGGCTTTAACCATGGTAACTATATTTGAGTTCAGCAAACATATTGCTCTTCTAAAAAGATAAATATTACAGCCATATGTAATTTTGTTTACTACTGTTATTGTCATATATGTTTAAAAGTAAAAGACAAAAAGCACATTTAAAGAGTTCTAGGGAGTTAAGATTGAAACTTCACATCGGAGGAAATTTATCTAGATGGAAAGTATACATAATATAAGCAAGTCAGACTTATATACCACATGATGCCACACACACAAGCATGTCTCATCATGAAAATGACCTTTTCATGCAGAAAACACACATGACATACCGCTCCATATGACGCTTGCTGCTGACAACGGTCAGATGTTACAACCCAGACTTTTGGGCATCAATCATCCTTTAAGGCCACAACCTGTTAATGTAAACAAGATGACATGCAATCATGAAAATAGAGTAGTCACCGACTAAATGAATCATCTATAAAAGAAACAACAATTATGGGCGTCAAGCAGACAGTTATCTAGCAAAAACCTCTGTAACAGTGTGACATTAGTATGTTAAATTGTTAACAAATCAAGTTTATGAGAAGTGAAAAATAAGTGAACGATAAGGAAAAATGAGTCTGCATCGAATTCTGATCAGAACAAAATGATGGTATTCGACCTAGCAATTTATAAATTTTAGAAGCACAAATTGATAATGACCAAAACGCAAGAACTTAATAAAGTCATAAGCGATCAATATAACAAAATAATGATTGTTTTCTGGGAAGAAAAACAAAATAGCTGCTATAGTGAAACTTGAGAATACCTTCTAAAAGAGTGGAGGAAAAAATCTTCCAAAAACTTCAGGAAATATTATAAAAGAGACAACACGTGCTTGAGTTCACTGTGTAACCTAACAAGCAACCATAATATAAAGCATTATTAAAATCTTGAAGACAAATGGAGATTTATTAAATTTCATTACAGTTACACGGAATGGGGGGCGGGGGATGTGTGTATTCACACAGTTAAATAAAGGAACAACCTAGTTGCCACTAATGACCAAAAATTATCAAAGGATGAGGCTCTCCACACTAGCAGAACAAACCCAACAATGCCTTCAACAAATCAAACAAAAAACACAAAAGTTGCCTAGTGATGGAGAAAGAGGTGAGAATGAGTCTCACAATCCGACAAACAAATCGTGCACGTGTCAGGAGATAAGAATTTATAGGATCTAGCCTCTAGTGCATGTCATTTGTATGTTTAGCCCACCAAAAAAACTAAAGATTGCACAAAATCCTTAATATGAAATTATGGTAAAAATGACAACAGACATAGAGTAGAAAAAATAGTTAAAAATTATGGTAAAAATGACAACAGGAACTCCTGTGAATAGAGGAAATGCTGAGATGCCCCCTCACCCCCTCCCCCAAAACACCCCATCCCCACCTAAAGTAAAGCGAATAAATACTTAAGCTCAATGAACAGAAGGTGAATAGGCTAATAATTGAACAGGGTTCAAGATGTGAACATAGTCCGTTAGGTAAAATTTAATCATCAACATGAATTCAGACACTACGACCAAATTATTTAGCAACCAACAAGAACTCAGTAACGACATAAGAGGTTATCCCTCCTCTGCAACAACCATTTGGACACAAAGTCATAAACCCTTGATCCTTAAGTAATTCATAAAGGTTTTGCCACTTTCAATATTAGGAATGCTGGAATCTCATAAACCAGGCACCATATAATCTTACCCAGAAAAATGGTGTTTACAACCTCTAGTATGCATAATATAAGCAAGTCAGACTTGTATACCACATGATGCCACACACACGAGCAGATGGCTAAACCTTGATTATAAAACATACAACATGGCTAAACCTTGATTATAAAACAGAGAGACATTTACATTACAGAATCTTATTACATAGCTAAACCTGGATTATAAAACATACAACATAAAACATTGTGGCTAAATAACAACGAAATTGAGTGTTCAAAGTAATTATCGATTACATAACAACTTACCAACATAAAGAAGGAATAACATTCAACTATAAGACATTGCTACTCAGTGGATAGTATCTATAGCAGCAAGGTTGAGTACTGGATTGGGGTTTTGATTTTGGGGAAATCGGGAAGAGAAAGGGTAGGTAGAGTTAGGGTTGGGTTGGGAAGAGTTGCGGTTTTGATTTTGGGGAAATCAGGAAAAGAGAGGGAGTAAAGTAGAGTTGGGGTTTTAATTTTGGGGAAATCAGGAAGGGAAAGGAATAGAGAAGTGGATTTGGAATGGGGACAGGTGAACAAGAGAAAAGGAGAGAAAGATGATTTAGGCGGTATTTTTTTTTTACGTGGGATGAAATGTTAGCCATTAAATTAAGTTAAAAGAATCTGAAGCGTCCTTGTACTTTGTCAAATAAAAGAATCTAAAATATTCTTGTACTTTGTCAAATGAAATATTTAAAAAAAGTTAGGAGTGTCAACTTTTTTTTTAAAAGCTTTAATTTTTTTTAAAAGATTTTATTTTTAAACGAATATTTTTTAAAAAATAAAAACTTCAACGACTGCCGTTGGGAGTAAAGGCTCTCATATCTAATTTGGAAAAAACTATTGAACGCCATTTGAAACGGCGTTGAATTTTTGGATTTTTTTGGCTAAAAATCAGAAAGGCAACCCAACGCCACTTTAAAAAAAAATTTAAAAAATGAATTTAAAAAAAATTATCTTAATTTTTTTTTAAAACGGTTTTATTTTTTAAAGAAATTTGAAAAAAAATAAAAATGTGATCCAATGCCAAACTAACTGGCATTGTAACTTTTTTTAAAAAAAATTTATATAGCAAATTTGTAAAAAAGAAGAGTAAGATGTAACATCACTTTAACTGACATTGGAACCTCTCTTTTTTTTTAATTTCTTTAATCTCTTGTACTTGTTTACAAACATCAATATTTTTTATGTTTATTCTCTGTCATCGGCGTTGGAAATGAAGGAGTATATAAGACTTCATCTTTAAAAAATAAAAATAAAAATTCTAACGCCAATTAAAGTGACGTTGCATCTTACTCTTCTTTTTTACAAATTTATTTTTTTTAAAAAATAAAATAAAATAGGGATAAAATTGATATTACATTAATATGGGTCAAACTAATATGCTTGGCAATCGGTTGTTGTGACGCCCACAAAATAGGTATACATCACCCATCTTGGGTCGCCAGATACGTGGTACAAAATTCAAATACAACTTAATTATACAACTGTCGTGTAAAATACGACATAACATAATCTGAGAGTTTTAATATGAATATTATCTTCTAGACACTATTCAAACTCAAATTCATCCTCATTAAAATTATTATCACACTATTTCACAGAATAGTGAGTACTACTAATGCAACCATCTGGGCCGTCAATCCATTCCCCGACTAGTCCCAGCTATATTCTCATTTCCTGAAGAGAACAATGTAAGAAAGGGTGAGCTCAACTAGCACAGTAAGAAATATTATGACTAAGATAATGCAGAATAAATTATCATTAGCCTTCAACAGTATAACAACTGATATAATATAATATACTAAGGTTTCAAACTTGAGGTTGCGAGTTCAAACCTTTGGAGAGACAAATTTTTGGAAAAATTCAAAATAAGCCACATCAGATCTGTCACATGTCAAATTAAAATATAAAATGCCGCATCAGATCTGCCACGTAGGTGCTACGTGTGACACGTCATCAGGTCAACGCACATGTGGCTCTTGGGGGTTCAAAGTCCAAATTTTTGAATAGAAAGGGGCTCAGTTGCGTTGACCGAAAGAAAGGGGCTCAATACCCAAAAACCACTAAAGTTTAGAGGTCGACTTTGCATTTAATCTCATAACAGATATAGCACATGAAGCATGAAAAAATTTAATAATGACTTATAAGTCAAAAAAAATTAAAATTTAAGTTATTGTCAAACACTAAATAATAACAAATGACTTGTAACTTAATTTGACCAACTTATAAGTCATTGTCAAACACCCTCTAATTCAAGATATAAAGAGAAATTGATATTTGATTATAAAAAAATTTGTAAGTCAAGAAAAAAGAGAATTTAATAAAGGGGAGTTAAAAAAAGAACTTACACACCATTGGTGCAACTTAATTGGTCTATGCCGGAGTATTAGATGATTTAAAATTGTATAATCATGAATCAAAGGAAAGAAATCAAGAAATCAAATGAAAAAATAAAATCTGAAGATTTTCAGAAAAATTAGTTTACTACTTGATTTTGTAAAATCCGTAACTCTTTGTGTATAATGAGTTAGGAGATGATCCATATATCAAAAGAAAGCCCTAGAAGTAAGCTAACTGTAGAAATTGGAATCACCCAAAAAGTCATTGTGGATTTTTCGTGATGACTGTTTGAATGAAACTGGTCCGAATGACTCATAGTCCGAAAAATCAGTGTTCTTGAGATATATTGCGTGAATTTCGTAATTATTAATTAGCAAATTGTGACAAAATTTTGTGCGTGACAAAACATTCATCATAAAATGTGTGATTTCTTGTAGTGAATTTACTTTAATGTTGAGATTTGTTTAGTTAACTAATAAATTAGAATGGTTCAGTGGTAACTTAATGGCCCAATAACCCATAGGTCTTAGGTTTAAAACTTAGTTATGATATTTTTGTTTCTTATGTTATATTTTTTATGTATTAGATAAATTCTATTACTATCTATGAGCAAGGATCAATAGTATTCTCCTTATCTAGTATTCTCCCTTAAATAGCATTCATTTATTAAAACTACGTCGCTTTGAAGATTTTTAAAAGAGAGTGATCCCACTTGCTTTCTTTTTATTTACAAAAATGCCACCCATGGCCTCACTTGTCTTTTAAAAGAAACTCCAAAACGACGTAGTTTTAATAAAAGAATGTTATTTAAGGAGGAGTGCTAGATAAGGGTAATGTTCTTGATCCTTGCTCTACCATATATATATATATATATATATATATATATATATATATATATATACGATCTTAAATCTCCACATTAAAATAAATATATATAAAGTAACTATGAATATTTATATAACGTAACTATGAATATTTTAATATATATATATATATATATATATATATATATATATATATTTATAAATTTATCTCTAAATATTCATATAAATATTTATAAACACATATTTATTTATAAATATTTCATCTAAAATTTATAAAATTTAGATATGAATATTTGTTATAAATATTTATATATAAAAATATTCATAGTTACTTTATATATATTTAGTTTAATGTTGAGATTTGTTTAGTATTTTATTTAGTTTGATAAGAAATTTTTAAAAGAATATGTATATATATATATATATATATATATATATATATATATATATATATATGCACACACACACACATATATATATACGTACATATCATATGTGGACGAGCTGACGTGACGAATATTAAACTTTATCACAAAAAATATATTGATGCACAGATTCGAACCCAAGACCTCCAGTTTGGAATATTGATACAAGTAGTAGTAGTATTACGTAATGTGTCTATAACATTTCAGAATTTTAATTGTAATATTAAATATTTATTGAATTATATATAAATATTTAATGGATGTGTTTATCGTTGAATAAATATTTATTTAATTGATTGGATTTTATTTGGTTAATTATTTGTATTGAGTTATGTGATTAAATGATTTATTTAATTAATTATTATTTAAATTAATTAATTAAATATGAAAGCTTGATTAAATAAAGTGTGACAAATAACTATATTATAAGGAGTTATTAAAATAAATTAAATTAGTTTTAATTTAGTTTTATCCAAACAAGGTTCAAGGATATTAAGTGTTTAATTTTTAAATGGTTTTTGTCAAACAAAGCCCTATGGCTTTTGGATTTCCTTTTTAATTTTAAATAAAATAAATAAATTAAATTAAATATAATATATACGTTAGTTTTGTAACTGATATGTTATTAAGTTTGGCGTATTAAGGATTAGCAGTTTTATTTTTACGCATTATAGCTATCAGTTGTTTTCTTTTCACGCATTCTAGTTACTAAGAAAAGAGAGAAGAACATTCAGAGAGAATTGAGAGAGTTGAGAGGAAACCTGAGGATTTCATAAGCAATTCCAGTGGTGTTAGTAGCGATTATCAAGCTAATTGAAGGTATTGTTCATAGCTTTAACATTATATATATATATATATATATATATATATATATATATATATATATTATACGAGTTTTTACTAAGATGAAGTTTAATACTCTATGAATTTCATAGGTATAGAATTGTTGCTATATAATCCAATTATGATAATTACATGTGTTTATGATGATTAGAGATTATGTTTAAACAAGAATTGCATGATAATTTCGGTTAACAATAGGAAAAATTAACGACAGTGTATGTTTTATGCATATTTGTCATATGGCTTGTGTATGTATCAATTTTGATGGTCAATTCATATGCTAAACTAAAAATTGAAGCTTGTTTATGCTAGTTCATTAAGAAACGAACATAACGTAATTTGAACGAAGTAATTTGGACAAGAATTGAAGTCACAATGTTCATTTTTGTGAAGAAACTCAAAAATGGAGTTTTTGTATGAAAATATGAATTTTGAGAAATTAAAATAGTTTTAGTTGTTGTTAAATTGTTCTAGTTGATTGAATATGTTAGCAATCATGTTTATGATATTGTTATATTTATTTTACGTGTTAATTTCACTATTTTGTAGGTGAAATTCGTGTTAGTTGGGCTAAAAAGCTACATTTGCTCATGTCGAGTTCTGCTCGCGTCACAAGCACAAACAAGCAGCCTACACCGGGTGCCAAGACTAAAAATCAAGAATTGCTGTTATTTGTGTGTGGCATGTAAATGCCACACAATATCGATATGAAGATAGCTCTGCTGCTGCTAGCTTTCGGGATAACGACGTACGTTGGTCTAGTGATGTGTTAGTATAATAAACATGTACTAATATAGCTAAAATAGAATCGTGCTATGTGGTTAGTAGATTCAAAGTTTGAATGATTAGTAAGTGATGAACGTAGTATATTAGGACTTAGTGAGCGTGATGAATAGTAAACATGTGTTGTGAAGGTTAACACTTGTAATTTCTGATATTTGCATGGTATTTTAAGACTTGTACTAAAATAGTAAGTCTAACTAGAAATGCGTGTTGTGTTAGAACGTGAATGTTAGTATATCTAATAGATGATGGTTCTAAACCTATATTTAGGTGAACGTGAGTTAATATTATAGCTTTGTACATTGAGCAATTTCTCTAATTCTACTTTTATAATTGAGTAAGTTTTCTAACTCTACACTTTCGTTGAGCTAGTTTGTTTATTGCTAGGCAAGTTTACTTGTCCTATTTCAACTGTAATTTCTCAAGCTTCTGTATCTAGTTGTTCATGATGATACAAGTTTTCTAAACCTTATTTTGATGTTAAGCAAGTTATCCTTGTCTTTAACTTGTCAAATAGCATGCAAGTTTATATAATCTAATATACTGTTGTTGAATAGTTGTTATTGTTCAAATTGCTATTCGTAATGCATGCATAGTATTCAATTCTAAATAACCTTGGCTTAATATTGTTCAAGCAAGGTAATGATAGTTATTCAACATTTATGCTATTAGATTATTCCTAAAGCGTAACTTTAATACACAATGATTTATTCATAGCATAGTGTGATTTCATTTTATTCAACTAATCCTTAGTTGATGTTCGTTGAACTCCAAATTACCTTGAAATGTATCTAAACCAAACTTACTTTGGTGCGGACTTGTAATCTAAATACTGAGATGAACAACCCTATTTTTAGGGGTTTACGCTTAGCGTTGAAATGTTTGTGCATAATACATCAGACGAAGGATCGATCCCCTAAGTACGTGGAGTCCTTATAGTCATATAATCATTAAAAGTTAAAGTTGAAAGATTACTTATAATCGTGGACATGGTTCATGGTCATTAGACCCTCGAAGAGTATATTTCGTAATGTTAATAGTAACATATCATTCAGATTCTATCAATTCTATTATTTGGCAAATGTTATAAAGTTATTCATTCTTATTTCAAGTGATCTTTGTTTGCTCACTCTTGCTTATATAACCATTACAACTAAGGATGAGAAGGTATGTGAGACCCCGAATTTTAAGATAAAAATATTAAAATTTTCTATTTTGGTAAATAGTTAAATTGATAAAAGTTTAAAGTTAAGGGTAATATGTGAAAATTTTGCAAAGTAAGCAAGTTGATATAAAATATTCGTTGTGTTGGGGAATATTCGATTAGTCGGGGAATATTCTTTTTATCGGGGAATATCCGTACGACGGTACAATCATTGGTGGACCCTACAACGGAATTATTTTTGGAATGAGAAAACGATAAAAATATTTTTTATGAAAATAACGGCGGAAGTTTTACCGTTAAAACTGTTGAACTACTCGGTAGTAAAAATACAGTACGCGTGGTTGCATAGTAGCACACGATATTGATTATTGATGCTTACGTGAGAAGTCACTCAGTTTTGTTCAATTATTACTCGAAGAATTGCCGATAAGATCTCACGTTATTTGATTCAATTATTGTTTATATTTTATATATTATTATATCAATAATTGAGATGACAAAGTTATTAAGATTATTATTTGCAATATTAACGATGTCTAGAATTTCTACCAAGGAGATGATTGGTCACCTAATTGCGCGCCAATAGGGAGAAATCCTTATTGGAAAGCCCCCTCTTTCCTGGGAACGACCTGGTCTATTAATAGTGTGAATAATTATAATGATGATGAGTTTTATTTTATTAGTATTATTAATGTAATAAAATGTAAAAAAAGCTTTTATATAAAATGTAATACTTTTATAAAGTTATTTGTTTTATTAGACAATAATTAGAATATATTATATTCTATTACGATAGTGTTTTTTATAGTAAAATCTTTTTATATAAAATGTAATACTTTTATAAAGTTATTTGTTTTATTAGACTATAAATAGAATATATTATATTCTATTATGCATAGTGTTTTGATAAGTAAAATCTTTTTATATAAAATGTAATACTTTTATAAAGTTATTTGTTTTATTAGGCAATAATTAGAATATATTATATTTTATTATGTATAGTGTTGCATAGTGCCCAGATATAGTGTTCTCGTGATAGTAAATCAATATGGACCATCCGCTTAAAAGTAAATCAATCTGGACCGCTCATGAATTAGTTACTATTCACCATTTTCCTATAAATAAAGCTCATTCCTTCATTATTTCTTATGAATTCACTGAAACTCTAGAGAGAGAATTTTTCTTCTATAATCTTGAGCGTATTTCTTTAGAGTTTAAGAAAGCTTTAAGCGTAGTGCAAGTTTTCTTCAAGTATATCCCCGCCTTACCCGTCGGAGTACTTTTCTTTATAAGGTAAGGGATATTATTTGTTGTACTCATAAGGGGTATTATTTCTTTTGTATTCATGAAGAGAACTTCTATTATTCCATTCTTTATTATTCTGTTGGAATAACCTGTATACGCTGGCTACCCTAAACTTGGTGAAATTCTTCTGTTATTCCATTCTTTATCATTATGTTGGAATAATCTATCTATGTGAAGTACCGCATACATGATGAAATTCTTCTGTTATTCCATTTTTTTTATTATTTTGTTGGAACATCATGTCTATGCGTTACGCATGACCTGGTTCCGTTATTTATTATTCTGTTGGAACATCTTGTCTGTACATTTACGCATGACCTGGTTCCATTATTTATTATTCTATTGGAATATCCTGTCTGTGCGTTTACGCGTGACCTAGTTCCATTATTTATTATTCTCGCTGGAATAACTCCGCCTCTGCGAAGGCCTATCGCATTCTCGTTGAATTCTTCATTATTCCATTATTTATTATTCATTGGAATATCCTCGCTCTATGCGCTTACGCACACCGTTCCAATCTTTATTATTCGCTGAACAACTTTGTCTATGTGGATTACCGCATGCATGATGAATGATCCTTTGTATTCATGCGAATAGTATTTTCATTAAAAATGAGTTTCTGCCAGGGGCAGTTTCATAATTTTTCTGACCCTAAAAAAATTCTGGAAAATTTTGAAATGATAATTTAATGTGTTTTTTAGATTGTGTCCAAAAATGGCGATTTTTGGATGTATAGATTAAGAGTTATAGATTTTATGGGAAAAGACTATTTTAAAATTAAACCCTTATAACTCCTTGTGGTTAACTCTAAAATTGTTGAAATTTTTATTGGAAGTACATGTATATAACAGGAGTATACCGTGTAAATTTCGGAATTTTTAGGCAAAAGTACAGTTTATAAAAAATGTCTAAATATTCGGCTGTTTTGGCCTTGTGAAAAATAGTAAATGAATTTTAAAAATTCTGAGAAAAATATATGTTCAATATGGGACTATATTCTGCTAAATCCCAGAAACAAAATATTTTTGGGACTGATTTGGTATTTTTCATTAAAATAAACTAGTTATGAGTAAATGAATTAAATATGTTATGTGATGTAACAAAATTGAAAAATAGGATTTCATGGCTTGGGAATCCTATATAGGGTATATGCAGATTTTTGATGAGGGATTTGATTATTGGTGATGAAATCTTATGAGTATGACATTTTTGAATGATTAAATACATTATTTGGTAAAGTGTAAACAATTGAAATAAATTGTTTATAAGTTTAAGAAGTGATTAAAATATTGTTATAATATTAATAATATTAGATTATGAGTTTATTAAGTGATTGATAATATTTGGATAAATTTAAAGTCTTTAATATTTATCCTTGTTTTCATTGATTAATGCTTATATCATTATCATCATCCTCATGCTTATATTGGTTGAAAATCATCTTTGATCAGAAGTGCATAGATGGACTTGGTATGATTATGACGACGGGATTATTCTAGATAATCATGACCGTAATGTTACAAATGATGTGGAAAAGTCCTCATCGGCTGTAGTGCATTGATGGGATGACTTTTGGTATGATTATGGCTATGGATTCTCTTCGCCAAGGGTGCAAAGATGAATTGTTTTATGGCATGATCACGATCATGTTAATGAAAACACGATTATCTTTAGCCCGTAGTGCATGGATAATTCGTGGTCATGATATTAACGAATATCCTTAACCGTAGTGCATGGATAATTCAGTGATATGGATTGCTTATCGAGCTGAGTCTTAGCGATGAAATATAAATTCATGGATGTGATATTAACGAATATCCTTGGCCGTAGTGCATGGGTGATTCGATGATGTGGATTATTTATTAAGTCGAGTCTCGAGATAAAATATTTATTATACACTTTTAATTCATAGAAGATAGTAGATATCACGCTTCTACTCGACTCTTCTAAAATACAATTGTATGTCTTTGGCCCAGTGGTGCAAAGATGAATTGTTAATGAATATCTTTGGTCGTAGTGCAAAGATGAATTTATTAGTATGATTATGAGCAGGAATTCTGATTTGGTATAACCATTATTTTTGATGTTTCAGGTGAAGATAGGTGATGAAAATTATCTTCGTCCTGGTTGCGAAGAGGAATTTAGACCCACAATTATGATTATGAGTTATTCATATGATTGTGGACAGGAATTGTTGATTGATGTTACAGGGATAAAAACATTATTGGTGGACTTTTAACAAAGAGAAGATAATAGACCTTATGGTTTATTTGACTCTTCTAATGGATTGCTCGTTCCGCTGCAACTATGGTTAAAAAGTTTTATCATCTACCATATGTTCTAAATCTCTGATTTATTATTAATGAAAGCTATTGATAATTTAATTATCTTTAGTCTTGATATTCTTTACTGAGCTAGTTATGATCACCCTTTTGCTTCACAATTTCTTTCAGGTAATA
Organism: Panax quinquefolius; assembly: GCA_020205615.1. Lineage (NCBI taxonomy): Eukaryota > Viridiplantae > Streptophyta > Magnoliopsida > Apiales > Araliaceae > Panax > Panax quinquefolius. The sequence goes on from CM035164.1 coordinate 43,416,680, forward strand.
AAAGTGTAGCTGGGTCGAGCAGGGGTAACAGGAGAATAGAACGGTGGTCTCTAGCTGTGGAGGTTCTCCCTAAATAGTATAGAAAAGTGTGTTGTATTCTATACATCATTTAGTAGTTATATTTGGTGAATCAAATAGGGTGAGGCGAACCCAACGTTGGAAGGGTGTTTTTGCCACTATCATACAAGATGTCTAATGACATACAACCTCGTGTTATCATAAGTTATGGTTGTGTACATCTACTTGTTGAGTATATCTACGAGCACTACCTATATGATCTTGGAGTATATTTGAAATATAATTTTCACTTGGAGACAACGGAGATAATTATATGTCAAGAGAAGACTCACCATTGGAAAGAAGATGATAGTAATCTTCTTGTTTTTCTTTGGGGACTTTTGGGTCAACCAAGGATAATTATGTGGACATATGATAAATATCATAACCTGGACGCATGGCCTCCCATATACGAAGGTTTCCTTGAGCACTTCCCAAAGATTTTAGTTTCTAAAACAGTTTTTGACTGTACTTTTATGTAAAGTAACATTGTAAGGTTGTGGTCGAGGCACCATGAGAGTTACATACATTTGTATTAAAACTCACAGTTAACTGTGGTCGTATTCTATACGACAGTTTAACAGTTGTATAAATGAAGTTTGTATTTGATTTTTATAGTGTGATATCTGGTGACTCAGAATGGGTCGTGTGGACCTATTTTGGGGGCATCACAAGGTAGATGTACCTAGCACCAGTAAGGGTAAGGGGAAGATGAACAAGTTTTGAAGACTTGTAATATGTTGACAGTTATTTATCAGACTTTAATTTGATTGATGTAATAAAGTATTTATTTAATTTTTGCATTTGAATGATTGTAATTAAAGGTTAGATAACCTGGGAGATAATGTTTTTATTAATGTAATCTTGTATGGGAAGGTTTTATTATTCAATTATATTATGATTGGGTAGTTAGATATGAATGTTTTTATTAAGTGAACACCAAATCTTGAGGTAATGAAGTACCGGGATTTGGGGGTGTCACAAGTTGGTATCAAAGCTTTAGGTTATGAACCTTGGGTGGGGAAAAGCCTTAGGAAGTAACCTTTGAAAAGATAGTGGGGATTAACTCATATCGAGTTTTAAGGAAGAAGTAATAAAACACTTATGTGCTTATGTGTTTATAACTTATGTGCTCGTGAGTGTCGAGTAGTAATGATTAATAAATGAAACATAAAATTTTGTTGTCAGGATGACTAATGTTGGAGAATCCAACAAAAGTTAGGGAGGAGGGACCTCGGATGCCTATAGAGGAGGAGCCTCATGACATTCAAAGTTATTTGGGAACGACTACATCGCCATGGGAGTCACTCTGGCTTAGTCATAGTGGTTGAAGAGGAGGATGATGATGTGGAGACGGATTAGGAGGATCCCGTTGAGTTGCCACATGAGAATGAGGATGACAAGGATGAGGAAGAAGAGACTCCACTAACCTCGATAGCCGTCAGATGCGATGAAGTCTACGAATCGTAACGTGGAACTTCGTGGATACAAATGAGGAATTGCAAGAGATAGTAGCCGAACAACAGATTGCAATGACATAGAAAGACGATGAGATCCAGGATCGTGAGGAACGACTGACTAATGTCGAGGAGAAGCTAGAACAGACAGAAGGAGAGAAAGAACAACTAATCGAGGAGGTCGCAGAACTGAAGAACAATCTGAGGGAAGAAGCTACTAAGAGGGCAAGAGCCGAAGAGGCATATGAGGAGGTGTTTCAACGAGCCGGGATAACAGTGAAAGATGCACAAGGAAAGAGAGTAAAGATGGAAGAGATGAATAGAGTATTCAACACCATGGTTAATCGAGCTCAGGATCGGGTCATGGGTTATCCGATTCAGTCTGAGACACTGCCATCATATGTATTAGATCGCAGAACAATGTTCCGGATCATGGAGGAAGAACGTAGTAAGGCTAAACAGTATCTTAGTAGAACGTCGTAGTTGTTATGCGATTAATAAAATGTTAAATAAATTGTAAATCCCAAGTGTTATGTAACCTATGGGATATGATGATGATGTTGTACTGAAACTTTTGTAGTTCAAGAAGGTTAATGTAAATACCAGAGATGCTATCCTTTTAAAGAGATTACGAATAAATAAAAGTTATTATTTCATTCAAAGTGTTATGTGTTATGTGGTTATTTCTTTTATGGAGGCAAGTTAAGTAGAAATTACTTAAAAGAGTTGAATAATAATCTAATGAGTGTGTCTTTTAACAGAAAATGCCTCCCAGACGTCAACCACCACGAAAGAGAACCACTGAAGGAACCAATAATGACAATGTTGATGCTAACCCCGTTCAACAACTAGTGACGCTACTGACAGGAGCGTTGCAGAATCAACCACGGCACCAAGGTACACCGCTTAAGGATTTTAAGGCGGTTGGACCACCTGAATTACGTGGGTCCATGAATCCAGTTGAGGCACAGACCTGGATTATGGAGATAAAAAAAGGTGTTCGATGTCGCTAGGGTAGGGGATAATCAGAAGACTGCTTTTGCAACATTCATGTTGAAAGCAGAAGCTAGTTATTGGTGGCAGGCCAATAAAACTCGTGAAGGGCCAGGGGTGATGACCTGGGATAGGTTTAAGGAAATATTTTTCGAGACCTATTTCCCAGAGCGTTCGAAGAGTGTAACATTCCAGAATTTTAAAGTGTAATATTAAATATTTATTGATTTATATAAGTATTTAATGGATATGATTATTTGTTGAATAAATAATTATTCAATTTAAGTTGATGTGGTTTAGTTAATTATTTGTTGAATAAATAATTAAATAATATATATTAAATATTTATTTGTAATATTAAATATTTATTGAATTATATAAGTATTTAATGGCAATTTGAGTTGATGTGGCTTAGTTAATTATTTGTTGAATAAATAATTTAGGAGCTAAGAAAATTAATTGTTATGAGGTTATATACTAATTTAATTTAATAAGTAAGCTAGAGAGCTTATAAGGATTAAATGGATTATAATATTTTAATTAGAATTGTGATTAAAATAAAGTGTTAGTTGGTTGAATAAAATTATAAAAGAAATTATAATTATGTGATAATGATTTATGTGTGAAAGTAATTTAATAGAAGTGTGACAAATAACCTTGCTATAAAAGAGTTATTAAAATAAATTAAAAGAGTTTAATTTAGTTTTTGCCAAACATGTCTTATTGCATAATAAGTCTTTAATCTAATGATGTTTTAGCAAACAAGGTATAAGGATTAATCCATTTGTTTTAGTTAGACTTACCAAACAAGGTGTAAGGATTAAAGAGTTATTTTATTAAGCCTAGCCAAACAAGCCTTATGGCTTTTGATTTTCAAAATTTTATAACTGATGTCAGTTAAAATCCTATACTTAATATCTATATTATTATTATTATACGTTATATGATAATACGTAAACTAGAGTTGGGAGAAGAGAGAAGAAGAAGAAGAAGAACACAGAGAAAAATTTGAGAAAACTCTAGAGAGAAAGTGAGTGATTCTAACAGGTTTTTGAGAAAGGAATCGGAGAGAAGAAGCTTGAGAATAACCATCATCGTCTTAATCAAATGTAGGAGCTTAATCTTTTCTTTAAAAGTTAGTTTTCTTCTTCTTCCAAAAAGTTCTCTGTGAAATTTTTATAAAAGATAAATTGTTGTTATGTATATAGTTTTGTATGATTATTGATTATAAGGTTATTTCATGAGTTTATGCATGATTATAGAGAAATTAATTCATGTATGTATATGTTTTGTGAAGAAAATATATTACAGAGTGTTCATATGAAAAATATATGAGTATGGCTTAATTTAAAATAGAAATTAAGGTTTAATTAGTTGTTAAATTGATAAATTGATTATGGAAATTGATAGAGTATGTATAATCATAACTATGATGTTTTGAAATTTCTGTTTTGATTGAAAAACAAAATCACAGTGCTGATTTTCATTAAAAATGTCAACAATGTAGTTTTTGCCAAAAACATTGAAATTGGGTGTTGTAAATTTGATGTTTATGTTATTTTATGAGTAGAAACATGTTAGAAGTCTTCACAATATGTTTATATGAAGTCTATATGTGTATTACATGTTAATCAGTCTATTAGATTCGAGCTTTTAGGCCAATTTAGCTTTTGTTCATACTGTTGTCGAGCTTGGTAAATATCGCGCCGCAACGCCAACCTATAGCCTCGTGACTGAAGTCATGTCAGCTTGACTTCCTACCTCCCATACAACGAACGAACCACAATGTAAATCGTAGCCAAGCAAATGAAAGTTAGGTAGAATGGTCTGACAAAGGTACTTTTGTACACGAAATTTTAAGAAACACTATGTGATGATAGTAGGATCAGAAAATATTGATGTTAGTATTTCTATACTATGAATAATTATGTTATTAAAGATTAACTTGTGATTATGTGATTAAAAATCCAATTTTAAATGATGAACGTATTTCTTAGTTATGTTTGTAAAGTGGTAATGGCTAACTATGTCATGATGACATATGTTTATAGGATATCAGGATTCGTATTGATTCGGTTTAGCCTACTGAAGCAAGGCAAGTTTTCTAACTTTATTTTATAATTGAGCAAGTTCTCTAACTCAAAACTTCATTGTGCGAGTTTAATTTCGTTTGGTACATTATTGTTTTCAAATTCAATTAAAATTGTTGTAAGTTGCTACTTCTACACTTTCGTAGAGCTAGATTGCCTATTATTGAGTAAGTCATTGTATCTAGTTACTCATGACGATACAAGTTTTCTAATCTATTATCTTGTTAATTCAATTACTATTTTCAATTCGATTACAATATAATGATGTAAGTTATTTGGAGTAAGTTATTCTTGTATTTAACTTGTGGTTTAGCATGAACAACTATATATGATATGCATGCTTATTATTCTATTCTAATTAACCTTGGATTAGTGTTGTTCAAGCAAGGTATGCTGTAGTTATTCAAATTGTATGTTATTAGATTATTCCTAATGCATGACTTTATTTTACTATAATTGATTCAATCACGATTATTCTATAGTATAGTGTTATTGGTCTTATTCAACTACTCCTTAGTTGATGCTCGATAAATTCCAAATTTCCTTGAAAGCTTATCCAAACCAAACTTCCTTTGGTGCGGACTTGTACTCTAAATACTGAGATGAACAACTCTTTTAATAGAGGTTTACGCTTAGCGTTGAAATGGTTGTGCACAATACATTTACGAAAGGGTTGATCCCCCAAGTGCGTGGAGTCCTTATAGTCTTATGATCATAAAGTTAAAGTTAAAAGATTACTTATAACTGTGGGACATGATTCGTGGTCATTAGACCCTCAATGAATGTTATAATTTTCGTAAAGTTAATAGAATATATTGTTCGATTCTATCGAGCCTAATATTGGCAATTGATGTAAAAGTTTAAAGATTTATTTATTGTTATTTCAAGTGGGCCTTGTTTGCTCACTCTTGCTCGTAAAATTTCTTACGACTAAAGTTGAAACGGTGACGTACCTAAAGCACCAAAGAAGTGAAAAGGAAAGATGAATAAATATCAAGACTTGTAATAGTTTTGATAGTTTACTTTCGCACTTTGGTTTAAAGATTGTAATGAAGTTTATTTAAATTTCCACATTTGAATGATTGTTGTTAAAGGTTAGATAACCTGGGAGATTTTTATTTAAGTTTTATCCTCAGTATGGTTTTTTATTATTCAATTTTATTATAATTGGGTAGTTAGAAATGAATGTTTTGATTAAGTGAACACCAAATCTTGAGGAAATGAAGTACCAGGATTTGGGAGTGTCACAAAGAGTCAGCTAGAAGTACAATTTTTGGAACTAAAGCAGGGAATGATGACGGTATCTGAGTATACCGCTAAATTCAACGAGTTAGCGAGGTTTGCGCCATATCAAGTCAGCACGGACGAACGCAAGGCGAAGAGATTTGAACAAGGACTCAAGCCCCGTTGTACAAAGAGGGTCTCCCTGCTCCAATTGAAGACTTTCAGAAGTGATGGAGAAAGCAATACTACCAAAGGTGGAGGCGAGGCAGTGACAAAGTTCAATCAGGAACAGAAGAAGAAAAAGAATGAGGTGGAGATTAAGAATGGAGGTGGTAGTGGTGGAAACAACAACAACAACAATTTGAAGAGGAAGTGGAATGGAAGCGTGGGTACTGGAAACCAGTAGGGTAACCAACAAAACAAGAAGTTTGAAGCATGTGCTACATGCGGGAAGTTTCACAAGGGTGTGTGCTTGATGGGGAAACGGGTATGCTTCAATTGTGGCCAGGAGGGTCACATCGCCCCAAATTGCACTCAACCGAAGAAGAACGTATGCTTCACGTGTGGATCCAATGATCACTTTGCTCGTGAATGCCCTAAGAAGAAGGCTGGAGAGACAACCAGAAGTAATGGAGGTACATGGGCCATTCCTGGACCTACAACATCAAACAAACCCACAGCCAGAACCTTTAACATGACTGTGCAAGATGTTGTGCAATCAAAAGATGTGGTGTCAGGTATTATCCCAATCAATGATATAAATGCTTATATATTATTTAATTCGGGTGCTACTTGCTCGTTTATCTCTGATGAATTTGCTAAGAGGTTAGAATTGCCTAGAGAAGAATAGAATTTCCCTTTAAACATAGAAATTGCGAATAATGAGGTAATCCATGTTAGATTCGTATACAAGAACTGTAGGGTGAACATTAAGGAGAATTTCTTGATGGTAGATTTGATTCCGATTAGACTTTGAGAGTTTGATGTTATTTTGGGAATGGATTGGCTGCTCAAATATGGAGCGGTAATTGATTGCCAAAAGAAGTGTGTAAACCTTATAACTCCGTCAAAGGTAGTGTTCTATGGTAGCAAGTCGCCTAGACAAATGAAATGTCTTACGATTATGCAGGCCAAGAAATTGTTGAGTCAAGGCTGTGTGGGCTATTTAGCTTACATAGTCAATACTCAGAAGAAGGGTGTGAAACTGGAAGAGATACCAGTGGTGAGAGAATTTGGGGATGTGTTTCCAGAAGATTTGCCAGAACTTTCGCCTGACAGAGAAATTGAGTTCATGATCGACCTAGCGCTGGGAACAACACTAATATCGAAGGACCCGTACAGAATGGCTCTGGTAGAGAAGGAACTGATGGTACAATTGCAAGAGTTGCTAGACAAGAAGTATATTCAACCAAGTGTATCACCGTGGGGAGCACCGGTGTTATTCGTGAAGAAGAAGGATGGGTCAATGCTTCTTTGCATTGATTATAGGGAATTAAACAAAGTCACTATTAAAAAAAAATGCCCGTTGCCAAGAATAGATGACTTGTTTGATCAATTGAAGGGTGCTAAGTACTTCTCAAAAATAGATTTGAGAAGTGGGTATCACCAATTGAAAGTGAGGAAGGAGGATATACCTAGAACGGCATTCAGAACTTGGTATGGACATTACGAGTTTCTGGTGATGTCTTTTGGTTTGACCAATGCCCCTGCTGCATTCATGGATTTGATGAACAGGGTGTTTAAACCATTCTTAGACAAGTTTGTAGTGGTATTCATTGACGACATTCTGGTGTATTCCAAAACGCAAGAAGAACACGTGGAACACTTACGTTTGACATTGGAAACACTAAGAAAGGAAAAATTGTACGCGAAATTCTCTAAGTGCGAATTTTAGCTAGATCGTGTGCAATTTCTTGGGCACATGATTGACAAAGATGGGATTTCAGTGGATCCATCAAAAGTGGAAGCTATAATCAATTGGGAACAACCAAAAATACCGTCAGAAGTGAGGAGTTTCTTGGGACTGGCCGGTTATTATAGAAGATTTATTCAAGATTTTTCCAAGATAGCCACTCCGTTAACAAATTTGACAAGGAAAACTGTAAAATTTATTTGGACGGAGAAATGTGAAGAAAGTTTCTAGGATTTGAAGAAGAAATTAAGCATGGCACCTGTGTTGTCGTTACCATATAGTACAGGAAACTTTGTGGTGTATAGTGATGCCTCACATAAAGGGTTGGGTTGTGTTCTTATGCAGAGCAGCAAAGTTATTGCGTATGCATCAAGACAACTAAAGGATTATGAGAAAAGTTATCCGAGTCATGATTTGGGATTGGCTGCAATAGTATTTGCTCTGAAGATATGGAGACACTATCTCTATAGAGAAAAATGTGAGATCTACATAGACCATAAAAGTCTGAAGTATATTTTCACACAAAAGGACCTAAACATGCGTCAAAGAAGATGGATGGAATTGATAAAAGATTACGATTGTGAGATCTTTTATCATCTGGGAAAAGTGAATGCGGTTGCAGATGCTTTAAGAAAAAAAGGTCGGGAAAAATTGATGTTGTTAACCAACTAGGAGGAGCTTATTTTAGAAATGGCAAGGCTAGAGTTGGAAATCAATTTTCCAAAAGAAACCGAGGAAAAATTATACCAGATAGAAGCTAGTCCAACTTTGGTGGACAAAGTGAAGAATGCTCAAATTCAAGATAAAGAATGTGAAACAATCAAAGAGAAAGTGGTTGAGGGTAGTGATGTAAAATACAAGATTGATACCGATGGACTACTACGGTTCGAGGAAAGAATTTGGGTTCTAGCAGTACTAGAGCTTAAAGACGAAATCATGACCAAAGCACACAACACAAGATATTCAATTCATCCAGGAAGTACGAAGATATATCAAGATTTGCGGTGACATTTTTGGTGGCCGAAGATGAAAAGGGATGTTGCGGAATGTGTCGCGAAATGCTTGATATGTCAAAGAGTCAAGGTCGAGCATCAAAGACAAAGCGGATTACTTCAACTGTTAGAAATACTGAAATGGAAGTGGGAACACATCACAATGGATTTTGTGGTAGGTCTTCCAACTACTTAGAGAGGATGCGATGCGATTTGGGTGATAGTGGACAGACTGACAAAATTAGCGCACTTTTTACCAATCAAGATTAGGTTCAATCTTGATCTATTGGAAAGATTGTACGTTAAAGAGATTGTCTCGAGACATAGAGTACCAGTGTCAATTGTCTCAGCTAGAGATCCGTGATTTACGTCAAACTTCTGGAAGAAACTACAAGAATGTATGGGAACACAATTGTGAATGAGTACAACATACCATCCGCAAACAGATGGGCAAAGCGAATGAACAATCCAAACGTTGGAAGATATGCTGAGAGCATGCATCATGGATTTCAAAGGGAGCTGGAAAGAACATTTACCGTTGGTGGAATTCGTGTAACGATCGAGAAATTTATAATTTAATTTAAATATTTATTAAATTAAATAAATATTTTAAATAATTTATTTATTAAGGAAAATAAATAATTGATAATTGTGGTGAATTAATTTAGTAACTAAATTGATTAATGTTAATTTGAATAATGATAATTTTATTTTCGAAAATAATAAATTAAATCAATTGCTTAATATTTAAGAAGATAATTAAATTAAGTGAATTGTTTAATATTAAATGAATAAATTAAATAAAGTGATGTGTTTAATTTATTAATTAAATTAGATATATAATTATATATTAATTATAAGATATATATATAATATATATTGATAATTTTATTATTATTATTATTATATTATTTAAACTAGCTAAACTAAAGTTATTCAAATTAATCAAAATTAATGGTGTGATATGAAAACTATATAATAAGAATAATATAAAAATAAATTAGTTTATGGGACTTATGTGGTAGCCAAACAGGGCCTTGTGGCCTTTGGCTTTTTCCCAACTGACGTCTTTTTATTTTTTACCTGACGTTAGTGGGGAAGTGGGAGTTAGTATATCTCAACGCATTTTTTTTAAGGCTAAGTTTATAGAAGGGTCTAGTGAGAAGAAGAAATATCAGAGTGTGGAGAGAACTTGGTAGGAGAGTTTTCTCTGTAAATTGTGCTAAGAAAGTTGGATTATCAAGGGGGAAAGCAATTCCTTGTAATTCTTCTTCTCATCAGTCAAGGATTTAGGTAAAATTCACCCTTAGTTCTAAAATTAAGTTTTAGTTTTATATAAGTTCTCTGTAAATTGATTTTGTGGGTTTTTGTTCAAACGTTGTGTATATGGTGTGGATTATGTTGTAGAATCTGTTAATTATCATATATGAATGTTGTTTAAAGTATCAAATTCGTGTAAATTAGGTTTGAGGAAGAAAATGAAATCACAGTGTTTATGTTCATATAAAGTAGCTTAGAAAGTACCAACTTTCTTGTTCAATGTGTGATGTAATCTGTAATTTGTTGGTGGATTATGATAATATATTAAGAAACGAAAACAATGTAGTTCGAATCATGACAATTGATCAAGAAACGAGTTCGTGGCAATCAAATTCGTTAAAAGTATAAAAATGAGGAAATTTGGGAAAAATATGGTTTTGATTCTTCAAGATGATGTTTATGTAATGTTTTTGTATATAAAATGGTGTTTAGAATGTATAACTATAGTATGACAAGGTGTAGACGTTGAATTTGGGAGAAGTTCTGTAGAATTGGGTATTTTTTTGCCAAAAGCAGTCTGCTTTTTGAGCTTCAGTAAAAATCGAGTCTGTGCATCGCATGCAAGCGCACGCCTGCACGGCATGCGATTGTCGCATGTGCGCCAAATTTGTGCGTGGGTGCGTGGTGTCACATGGGCACGCGATAGCCCAATATATTACTCGCGCGGCCACGTGAGTAGCTAGTCACAGACAGTGAAGTCTGTTTAATTGTAGGTCATGTGTAACGGACTTGTGTTAGTTTAGCGTGCATGTTAATGATGTTAAAACATGATATAAACTATAATAACAGATGTCAATGTGTTGTAATGCAAAGTGTAAAGATTTGAGATAATTATTTAAATAAGTTATAAAATGAAACTAAAGGTGATGTTTTCAAGAGTTAAATATAAATGATAAGGTTCATAGTGTGATTTCAGAATCGTTAAGTGTTAACCAACATGGTTAAGTTCTAGGTTGGGGTTATGACCTAAATGATGGTTTAAACCCCAGTTTTAATGTTCATACAATTAATTATTGTTGCAATTTTAATGATGTATGTAGGGTAATTGGAGATTATTTTACACTTGTGTAGCTTACAAACAAGGCAAGTTCTCTAACTCTACTTTTATAATTGTGCAAGTTTCTAAACCTAAACTTTCATCGAGCAAGACTATTGATTCTATTTTTATGTACATTGAACAAGCTCATGTAACCTAATTCGTTACATCGAATGAGTTTTACAATCTCATTTATTGTTATTGTTATTCAAAACGTATATTGTTCTAACACATTGATTCAAATGAGATTGTTCTACTTCTTTGAACATAGTACTTTGCATGTGTGTCATGTTTATCCAGTTATATATTGTTAATATCCGATCTTTGACTTTGATAGCCTTGTTCAGTTATACACTCTTGTATTAAACCTTTGTTGTTGGAATTTGAATAAGTGTTCTAAAATTCTAGAAACACTGATAAGCTAGTTCCAAACTAAACTTTCTTTAGTGCGGAAATTCTAAATTCAATCTGAGACGAACAACCCTAACATAGGGGATTTTGTACGTGTAACGTTTAGATGTTTGTGCACAATACATGATACAAATGGCTGATCCCCCTGAGTACATTAAGAAGAGTATGTACAGTCTAATGACTGTTAAGGTTAAGGTAATAATACCTAAACACGGTGGACATAGTTTGTGGTCTTAAGACCCTCAGATAATTAAAGTTCGAACTTGTTTTCTATTTTGATTCGTAGAACAAGTTCTTTATTATTCAGTATTCGTTGTTCACTCTCATGTTGTTATTATACTATCTTTATGTCAGTGAGCAATTTTTTGCTCACTCTTGCAATTAAACAATGCAGCTAAAGTCGAAAGAGGTGATGATCCATCTACTAGCAAGGGAAAGGGCAAGATGTCTAAGTGATGAAGAATTAGTTAAAGTTTATTTAAATGCTTGAAGTTTTAAGACTTGCTTTATTTTATAATGTATTCCGCAAACTGATGTAATAATTTTAAGGTTAGATTACCTGGGATTGTTTTTTAGATGATGATGTAACCCTTTAATGGGAAAGATTATTGTTTAAGTTATTTAAATTATGTCTTTATCCTTTGATTATGGGTAGTTAGATGTAATAGTTTTGATAAGTGAGCACCAAATCCTGTGGGAATGAAGTACCTGGATTTGGGGGTGTCACAGGTTGGTATCAAAGCCTTAGGTTATGAACCTTAGGTGGGGAAACCTTAGGAAGTAGCCTTTAAGAAGTTAGAAAATATAGAGGTGTTTAACTCTTATCGAGTTTTAAGGAATGGATTGAGGTATCCATTGAAGTTAAATAATAAAAGACATTATGTGCTATGTGTTAATAACTTATGTGCTCGCGAGTATCGAAAATAATAAGTAAAAATTAAAATATTTTGTTGTCAGGATGTCTGACGAAGGAGGATCCAGTCCAGCTAGAGAGCTGATACCTCAGGTACCTAGAGATGACGAACCCCGGGATATTCATGTAGTGCGGGAACAGTTGATCCAGGAGGATGAGCCTGTGACCGATCCCAAGGAGGATAGTTCTGAGGAGATAGAGGATGATGATGAGGAGGAGGATCCTGAGGAGTTTCCACCAAACTCTATATCGGCTGAGATGTATGATGTTTTGTATGACCGTAACATAGAGTTACAGGATAATGTTGAGGAGCTGAAGGAGATGGTTGAGATGCATCACGTTGCTTTGGAGCAGAAGGATGTAGAGATTCAGGAACTTGATTCAAAACTTGGAAACACAGAATGGGATCTAGTTCATACCAAGGGTCAACATGAAGACCTGCTGGAAGTGAACGAGAAGATGAAGACTGACATGGAGAAGTTGAAAGATGACTTCAAAGAGGAAACAGCTAAGCGTACAAGAACAGAGGACGCTTGGATGAAGGCTAATCAACGTGCAGATCTTGTTGAGGCTAAAGTTCAAGTGAAGAAAGCCAAGATGAACGAGATTGATTATGCTTTTAATTCTGCAATTGATAGGGCCCTGGATCGAGTCCATTATTACCCACCTCAATTTGAAGACTCGCCGTGGTTCGTGATGGATCGTAGGACGGCGTACCGTATCATGGAGGAAGAGTGTCGAGAGGCCTTACAACGTCTTAATATGCCAAGATAGATTAAGAGTGATAATAATATGTGGTTAATTATGTGAGTAAATAAATTGTGAATCCCTTATTTTGAGATGAATAAAGGGATAGTATGAGTATGTAATCGTGAAACTTGTCTAGTTCAGGAAAGTGGATGTTTTTAGCGGTTATGCTATCTTTAGTATGTTTTAAAACATTATGAATGAATAAAATATTAGAGTTTATTTGAAATGTTATGTGTTAAAGCTTCAATCTTGGAATGTTTAAGTTAAACTTTGAATACCCAAGAAGTTGAGTAATGAGCTAATAAGCGTATATCTTAATAGAAAATACCTCCTAGAAGAAGACAACCACGTCAGCAAGCACCTCCTGAAGGGTCTACTAATAATAACAACGATACCAACGCTAATCCGGTTCAGCAGTTGGTAGCTCTATTGACGGGTGCACTTGCGAATCAACCGCAAGCTCAGGTCACGACTTTCAAGGAATTCAAAGTGGTTGGACTGCCAGAGTTTCAAGGGTCTATGAATCTAGTGGAAGCCCAAACCTGGATCATGGAAATGGAGAAGGTGTTCGACGTTGCTAGAGTTAATGAAGATCGTAAGATCGCGTTAAACATTTATGTCAAGTCCGAGTTAGCTACTGGTGGCAAGCAAATAAGATTCGTGGAGGACAAGGAGTGATAGCGTGGGATAGATTCAAGGAAATGTTTTCTGAAATGTACTTTCCAGCGAGTTCTCGAAATCAGTTTGAAGTGCAATTTCTTGAGTTGAAGCAAGGAACAATGACGGTACCAGAATATGCTGCGAAGTTTAATGAGTTGGCAAGGTTTGCCACATATCAAGTCAATATGGATGAGCGTAAGGCGAGAAGGTTCGAACAAGGATTGAAACCGTGGCTTTACAGCAAGGTTTCAATGTTCCAGTTGAATACATTTATGGCTGTTCTGGAAAAGGCAATCATCACGGAAGGTGGAAGCGATGCCTTGACAAAATACAACCAAGAACAGAAGAAGAGAAAGAATAATAACGAGAATAAGTCTGGTGGGAGTAATGATGGAAGTAACAATCAGAAGAGGAAGTGGAATGAGAATTCGACTACGGGAAGACAGCAGAAGAAAAATTTTGAAGCTTGTGCTACTTGTGGGAAAAACCATACAGGGGTATGTTTGAAGGGAAAGAGAATGTGTTTCAACTGTGGTCAGGAGGGACACATTGGACCGAACTGTTTTAGTCCGAGGAAAGGAACATGTTTTACCTGCGGTTCGAAAGATCGCATGGCTCGTGATTGTCCCAAGAAGCCAGCAGGAAGTGCAAGTGGTGGAAAAGGAAACAACAACGGTGGTGGTGTATTGACTATCACTGGACCAGCTCAGTCAAGCCGACCTACTGCGAGAACTTTCAATATGATCGTATAAGATGCAGTTCAGTCTAAGGATGTGGTGTCAGGTATCATTCCGATTAATGGTATTAATGCTTATGTACTGTTTGATTCGGGTGCTACTTGTTCATTTATATCAGATGAATTTTCTCAAAACTTAGATTTGCCTCAGGAAGAATTAGATTATCCTTTGAGCATAGAGATTGAAAATAGGGAAGTGATTCCTGTTTGATTCGTATATAAGAATTGTAAAGTGGTTATAAAGGGTCAAGAGATGAGGGTAGACTTAATACCAATTAGATTGGGGGAGTTTGATGTTATACTGGGAATGGATTGGTTATTCAATCACGGAGCAGTGATTGATTGCCAAAGAAAGTGTGTTAACCTTACGACCATCAAAGGTTGTGGTTCTATGGCAAGAAATCACCTCGACAAGCAAGTTGTCTGACGATGATGCAAGCCAAGAAGTTGTTAAGAGAAGGATGTGTAAGATACTTAGCCTACATAGTTGATACACAGTAAAAAAGTGCGAAGTTAGAAGAGATACTGATCATAAGAGATTTTGCAGACGTATTTCCAAATGATTTATCGGGTCTTCCGCCAGATCGACAAATTGAGTTCGTGATTGGTTTGGTACCAAGAACAGGCCCGATATCTAAGGCACCATATAGAATTGCCCCGGTAGAGATAAAAGAGTTGATGGTGTAACTGCAAGAATTGCTCGACAAGAAGTATATCCAGCCGAGCGTATCGCCGTGGGGAGCGCCAGTGTTATTTGTTAAGAAGAAGGATGAATCGATGCGGCTCTGCATTGATTACCAAGAATTGAATAAGGTCACGATTAAAAATAAGTATCCATTGCCTAGAATCGATGATTTGTTTGATCAGTTCAAGGGAGCGAGATATTTCTCGAAGATAGATTTGAGAAGTGGTTATCATCAGTTGAAGGTGAGGCCAGAAGACGTACATAAGATGGCATTCAGAACTCGGTATGGTCTTTACGAGTTTCTGGTTATGTCATTTGGTTTAACCAACGCACCTGCAGCGTTCATGGACTTGATGAACAAGGTGTTTAAACCATTCTTAGATAAATTTGTGGTGGTGTTTATTGATGTTATCTTGGTGTATTCTAAGACCAAGGAAGAACATGTTGAACACTTAAAAGGGACATTGGAGACATTGAGAAAGGAGAAGTTGTACGCAAAATTTTCAAAATGTAAGTTTTGGATGGAACGTGTACAGTTTCTCGGGCATGTTATTGATAAAGACGGAATTTTGGTAGATCCATCAAAAGTTGAAGCTGTAGTAAACTGGAATCAGCCGAAGACACCGTCAAAGATAAGGAGTTTCTTAGGGTTGGCAGGTTACTATAGGCATTTTATTCAAGATTTTTCCAAAAGCGCGACCCCGCTGATTTAATTTAACTAGGAAGACGTTAAGTTTGTTTGACGAGAAGTGTGAGGAAAGTTTTCACGAATCAAGAAGAGGTTAAGCTCAAAGACTGTGTTGTCATTGCCTGATGATACAGGAAATTTTGTAGTGTATAGTGACGCATCGCATAAAGGACTAGGTTGTGTGCTTATGCAGAACGGTAGAGTTATTGTGTATGCATCACGTCAATTAAAAGATTACGAAAAGGGGTATCCGACACATGACTTAGAGTTGGCTACGGTAGTGTTTACCCTAAAAATTTGGAGACATTATCTTTACGGGGAGAGGTGTGAGATATATATCGACCATAAAAGTCTGAAGTATATCTTTACACAAAAAGATTTGAACATGCGACAAAGAAGATTGTTGGAGCTGATCAAAGACTATGATTGCGAGATTTTCTACCATCCCGGAAAGGCGAATGTTGTTGCTGATGCTTTAAGTAGGAAGGGACGAGAAAAGTTAATGTTGTTGACTGCTCAGGATAAGTTAGTGTCAAAAATGGCTAAAATGGAGTTGGAAATTAGATATCCGACAAAATCCGATGAAAAGTTGTTCCAGTTGGGAAATAATTCAACAGTGGTAGATAAGGTGAAAATGCACAACTTCAGGATGAAGACTGCTAAAAGATAAAATAGAAGATATCTGAAGGGGAGGATAGAAAATTCAAAATCGATTCGGAAGGGTTACTTCAATTCGAAGGGAGAATTTGGGTTACGCCAATACCAGAAGTTAAAGAGGAAATTTTGAGTGAAGCTCATAACTCACGATATTCGATTCACCCTGGAAGTACAAAAATGTACCAGGATCTTAGACATCATTTTTGGTGGACGAATATGAAGAAGGATGTGGCTGAGTGTGTGGTGAAATGTTTAACGTGTCAGAAAGTCAAAGCTGGACATCAAAGGCCAAGCGGATTATTACAGCCGTTAAAGATACCAGAATAGAAATGGGAGCATATCACAATAGATTTTGTGGTAGGTCTTCCAACGACACAGCGAGGTTATGACGTCGTTTGGGTGATTGTTGATCGATTGACGTAGTCGGCACACTTTTTTTAGATCAAGATTTGATTTACCCTAGATCGGTTAGTAAAACTGTACGTTAAGGAAATCATTTCAAGACACGGTGTATCTGTGTCCATTGTGTCAGACAGAGATCCACGTTTCACATCAAGTTTCTTGAAACGGTTACAAGAATGTTTGGGAACACAGCTGAGAATGAGCACAGCGTACCATCCTTAGACCGACGGACAAAGCGAGAGAACTATCCAAACACTAGAAGATATGCTCAGAGCATGTATAATGGATTTCAAAGGAAATTGGGATGATCATCTGCTATTGGTGGAATTTGCTTATAATAATAGTTATCACGCGAGTATTGGCATGCCGCCTTACGAAGCTTATACGGAAGAAAATGCAGAACTCCGTTGTGCTGGGATGAGGTGGGTGAACGTCAGCTATTGGGTCCAGAATTGGTACAACAGACTGTCGAGATCATCAAAGTGATTTGAGCGAGATTAATAGTTGCACAAGATAGACAGAAGAAATATGTTGATCAACACCGACAAAATCGGGAATTCGATGTTGGTAGTTATGTTTTCTTAAAAGTATCTCCCTGTAAGGGGAAAATTTGGTTTGCCAAGAAGGGGAAATTAAGCCCTAGATTTATAGGACCTTTTGAAGTGCTTCGACGAATTGGCGAAGTAGCATATGAGGTAGCTTTTCCTCCAAAGTTGGAGCATATTCATAATATTTTCCATGTCTCGGTATTGAGACCATATAAGCCTAATTATAAGCATGTTATAGAATATGAGCCCTTACAGTTTGAGAAAGATTTATCATAAGAAGAAGTCCATGTTCAAATTGTTGACAGAAAAGAGCAAGTACTGAGGAATAAGGTGATACCTTCTGTTAAGGTAATCTGGAGGAACCACAATGTTGAGGAAGCTACGTGGGAACTTGAAAGCGTTACGATGAAGAATTATCCTCAGTTGTTTTCTTGATCTTGTATAGCGATTCCGGGGACAGAGTCTTGTTAAGGAGGGAAGAATGTAACAAATAAATTTTTTGAGTTGTGATTCTGGGGACAGAATCCTTTTAAAGAGTGAAGGATGTAACGATCGAGAAATTTGTAATTTAATTTAAATATTTATTGAATTAAATAAATATTTTAAATAATTTATTTATTAAGGAAAATAAATAATTGATAATTGTGGTGAATTAATTTAGTAACTAAATTGATTAATGTTAATTTGAATAATGATAATTTTATTTTCTAAAATAATTAAATTAAATCAATTGCTTTAATATTTAAGAAGGTAATTAAATTAAGTGAATTGTTTAATATTAAATGAATAAATTAAATAAAGTGATGTGTTTAATTTATTAATTAAATTAGATATATAATTATTTATTAATTATAAGATATATTGATAATAAGAATTTTATTATTATTATAAGTTATTTAAACTAGCTAAATTAAAGTTATTCAAATTAATCAAAATTAATGGTGTGATATGAAAACTATATAATAAGAATAATATAAAAATAAATTAGTTTATGGGACTTATGTGGTAGCCAAACAGGGCCTTGTGGCCTTTAACTTTTTCCCAACTGACGTCTTTTTATTTTTTACCTGACGTTAGTGGGGAAGTGGGAGTTAGTATATCTCAACACGTTTTTTTTCTTTCTAAGGCTAAGTTCAGAGAAGGGTCTAGTGAGAAGAAGAAATATCAGAGTGTGGAGAGAGCTTGGTAGGAGAGTTTTCTCTGTAAATTATGCTAAGAAAGTTGGAGTATCAAGGGGGAAAGCAATTCCTTGTCATTCTTCTTCTCATCAGTCAAAGATTTAGGTAAAATTCACCCGTAGTTCTAAAATTAAGTTTTAGTTTTATATAAGTTCTCTGTAAATTGATTTTATGGGTTTTTGTTCAAACATTGTATATATGGTGTGGATTATGTTGTAGAATCTGTTAATTATCATATATGAATGTTGTTTAAAGTATCAAATTAGTGTAAATTGGGTTTGAGGAAGAAAATGAAATCACAGTGTTTATGTTCATATAAAGTAGCTTAGAAAGTACCAAATTTCTTGTCCAATGTGTGATGTAATCTGTAATTTTTTGGTGGATTATGATAATATATTAAGAAACGAAAACAATGTAGAATAAGTGTTTTTGTCCAATGTGTGATGTAATCTGTAATTTGTTGGAATTTGAATAAGTGTTCTAAAATTCTAGAAACACTAATAAGCTAGATCCAAACTAAACTTTCTTTAGTGCGAAAATTCTAAATTCAAACTAAGACGAACAACCCTAACATAGGGGATTTTGTACGTGTAACGTTTAGATGTTTATGCACAATACATGGTACAAAGGGCTTATCCCCCTGAGTACGTTAAGAAAAGTCTGTATAGTCTAATGACTGTTAAGGTTAAGATAATAATACCTAAACACCGTGGACATAGTTCGTGGTCTTAAGACCCTCAGATAATTAAAGTTCGAACTTGTTTTCTATTTTGATTCGTAGAACAAGTTCTTTATTATTCAGTATTCGTTGTTCACTCTCATGTTGTTATTATACTATCTTTATGTCAGTGAGCAATTATTTGCTCACTCTTGCAATTAAATAATGTAGCTAAAGTCGAAAGAGGTGATGATCTATCTACTAGCAAGGGAAAGGGCAAGATGTCTAAGTGATAAAGAATTAGTTAAAGTTTTAAATGCTTGAAGTTTTAAGACTTGTTTTATTTTATAATGTATTCTGCAAACTGATGTAATAATTTTAAGGTTAGATTACCTGGGATTGTTTTTGAGATGATGATGTAACCCTTTAATGGAAAAGATTATTGTTTAAGTTATTTAAATTATGTCTTTATCCTTTGATTATGGGTAGTTAGATGTAATAGTTTTGATAATTGATTACCAAATCCTGTGGGAATGAAGTACCTGGATTTGGGGGTGTCACAATTCGTCTACAACAACAGTTACCCCGCGAGCATCGGCATGCCGTCTTACGAGGCATTATACGGCAGAAAGTGCAGAACTCCATTGTGTTGGGATGAAGTCGGTGAACACCAACTGGTAGGACCAGAACTGGTACAACAAACTGCTGAGTTTGTCAAACTCATCAGGACAAGATTGGTAGTAGCCCAAGACAGACAGAAAAAGTATGCCGATCAACATAGGCAGAATCGCAAATTTGAAGTAGGAACTTTCGTTTTCCTAAAAGTTTCTCCTTGGAAAGGGAAAATTCATTTTGGCAAAAAAGGAAAGCTCAGCCCAAGATTTATTGGACCTTTCGAGATACTACAAAGAGTGGGGGAAGTGGCTTATGAGGTATCTCTACCTCCAGAGTTGGAAATTATTCATAATGTTTTTCATATTTCGGTGTTACGACCGTATAAACCCGATTACGAGCACGTGATCGAGTACGAACCATTACAATTCGATAAATATTTGTCTTATGAAGAGATTCCTATCCAGATAGTCGACAAGAAAGAACAAGTGCTCAAAATAAAGTGATACCTTCTGTGAAGGTGTTATGGAGAAACAACAATGTCGAAGAGGCAACGTGGGAACTCGAAGCTGAAATGATGAAGAATTACCCTAAGTTATTTGTTTAATCTGTGTCTTCGATTCTGGGGACAGAATCCTTGTAAGAAGGGAAAAATGTGACGATTTGATTGTTTGAATTGTGATTCTGAGGACAAAATCCTTGTAAGGAGGGAATGATGTAACATTCTAGAATTTTAATTGTAATATTAAATATTTATTGAATTATATATAAATATTTAATGGATGTGATTATCGTTGAATAAATATTTGTCTAATTAATTTGATTTTATTTGGTTAATTATTTGTATTGAGTTATGTGATTAAATGATTTATTTAATTAATTGTTATTTGAATTAATTAAATTAAATATGAAAGCTTGATTAAATAAAGTGTGACAAATAACTATATTATAAGGAGTTATTAAAATAAATTAAAGTAGTTTTAATTTAGTTTTATCCAAACAAGGTTCAAGGATATTAAGTGTTTAATTTTTAAATGGTTTTTGCCAAACAAAGCCCTATGGCTTTTGGATTTCCGTTTTAATTTTAAATAAAATAAATATAATATAATATATTTATAATATATATGTTAGTTTTGTAACTGATATGTTATTAAGTTTGGCATATTAAAGATTAGCAGTTTTATTTTTACGCATTATAGCTATCAATTGTTTTCTTTTTACACATTCTAGTTACTGAGAAAAGAGAGAAGAACATTCAGAGAGAATTGAGAGAGAGTTGAGAGGAAACCTGAGGATTTCATAAGCAATTCCAGTGGTGTTAGTAGAGATTATCAAGCTAATTGAAGGTATTGTTCATAGATTTAACATTATATATATATATACACTTATATGAGTTTTACGGCATGAAGTTTCATACTCTGTGAATTTCATAGGTGTAGAATTGTTGCTATATAATTCAATTATGATGATTAGAGATTATGTTTAAACAAGAATTGCATGCTAATTTCGGTTAACAGTGGGAAAAATTAACGACAATTTATGTTTTATGCATATTTATCATATGGCTTGTGTATGTATCAATTTTGATGGTCAATTCTTATGCTAAACTAAAAATTGAAGCTTGTTTATGCTAGTTCATTAAGAAACGAACATAACGTAATTTGAACGAAGTAATTTGGGCAAGAATTGAAGTCACAGTGTTCATTTTTGTGAAGAAACTCAAAAATGGAGTTTTTGTATAAAAATATGAATTTTGAGAAATTAAAATAGTTTTAGTTGTTGTTAAATTGTTCTAGTTGATTGAATATGTTAGCAATCATGTTTATGATATTGTTATATTTATTTTACATGTTAATTTCACTGTTTGGTGGGTGAAATTCATGTTAGTTGGGCTAAAACGGCCATCGTTTTCATGCCAAGTCTGCTTGTTCTGTCATGCACACAAATAAGCAATTTCTTCGGGTACCGAGGCTAAAAACTACGTAGTAAGACAGTGCGTTGAGAAATGAAGTAAGCAATGACTATTTGTGTAATGGTGCAAATTGCGCCACACAATCGATATATGAAGCAGCGATACTTCATCAACATTGCGGGATAATGATAATGACGTCGTTGGTCTAGTGATGTGTTAGTATAATAAACATGTACTAATATAGCTAAAACAGAATCGTGCTGTGTGGTTTGTAGATTCAAAGTTTGAATGATTAGTAAGTGATGAACGTAGTATATTAGGACTTAGTGAGCATGATAAATAGTAAACATGTGTTGTGAAGGTTAACACTTGTAATTTCTGATATTTGTATGGTATCTTAAGACTTGTGCTAAAATAGTAAGTCTAACTAGAAATGCGTGTTGTGTTGGAACGTGAATGTTAGTATATCTAATAGATGATGGTTATAAAACTATATGTAGGTGAACGTGAGTTAATATTATAGCTTACACTCGAGGCAAGTTTCTAAACCTATCTTTGTACATTAAGCAAGTTCTCTAATTCTACTTTTATAATTGAGCAAGTTTTCTAACTTTACACTTTCGTTGAGCTAGTTTGTTTATTGCTAGGCAAGTTTACTTGTCCTATTTCAACTGTAATTTTGCAAGCTTTTGTATCTAGTTATTCATGATGATACATGTTTTCTAAACCGTATTTTGATGTTAAGCAAGTTATCCTTGTCTTTAACTTGTCAAATAGCATGCAAGTTTATATAATCTAATATATTGTTGTTGAATAGTTGTTATTGTTCAAATTGTTTTTCATAATGCATGCTTAGTATTCAATTCTAAATAACCTTGGCTTAATATTGTTCAAGCAAGGTAATGATAGTTATTCAACATTTATGCTATTAGATTATTCCTAAAGCGTAACTTTAATACACAATGATTTATTCATATCATAGTGTGATTTCATTTTATTCAACTAATCCTTAGTTGATGTTCGTTGAACTCCAAATTACCTTCAAATGTATCCAAACCAAACTTACTTTGGTTCGGACTTGTAATCTAAATACTGAAATGAACAACCCTATTTTTAGGGGTTTACGCTTAGCGTTGAAATGTTTATGCACAATACATTGTACGAAGGATTAATTCCCCTAAGTACGTGGAGTCCTTATAGTCATATGACTGTTAAAGTTAAAGTTGAAATATTACTTATAACCGTGGACATGGTTCATGATCATTAGACCCTCAATAATATATTTCAGAATGTTAATAAAACATATCATTCAGTTCTATTGAGCCTATTATTTGGCAAATGTTGTAAAGTTATTCATTCTTATTTCAAGTGAGCTTTGTTTACTCACTCTTGCTTATATAACCATTACAACTAATGATGAGAAGGTAGATGTACCTAGCACCAGTAAGGGCAAGGGGAAGATGAACAAGTTTTGAAGACTTGTAATATGTTGACAGTTATTTATCATACTTTAATTTGATTGATGTAATAAAGTAATTATTTAATTTCCGCATTTGAATGATTGTAATTAAAGGTTAGATAACTTGGGAGATAATATTTTTATTAATGTAATCATGTATGGGCAGGTTTTATTATTCAATTATATTATGATTGGGTAGTTAGATATGAATGTTTTGATTAAGTGAACACCAAATCTTGAGGTAATGAAGTACCGGGATTTGGGGGTGTCACAGTGTCCATTTAGGAGTATCGTCCTGCGAAACGGATGTCAGCTTGACAAGATAACATGTCAGGTTTTGATATAAAGGGAAGACATGTACACATATTCCTTCATATTTTCCATTACATTGAGATTTACATGGAAATGAAATTACAAGTAATTGAATTTACAAGTAATTAAAATGTGAAAGTATGAAGAAACTTTCCTCCGCGTTTGGTTTATGAGAGGCTGACCTATCTTAGGTTACTCTTGCGGTTTTTTGGCATGAAGGTTCCCAAATCATCGCAATTTACTCGACGGGAAGTTAATCCGGTCTTTCAACTGGAGCGAATTTGGGTGGTGCCTTTCCTAAGCCTCGTTGGAATTAGTCTTCCTACGAGTCCAGTAATCAAACACCGACAGAATAGCCTCCTGGTGGAGGAACCACACAACATACATTCACATACAACGTGTCTCACCGTTTATGAAAATGATGACATGTGTGAAGCACTAATATCATAAATAGATATGTTGCAGTGTAAAAAAATGCATTCGTACACATTCATCAAATGTAAATGCAACATCCACACACAAGCATATAATAGTTTTGAAAATATTGTAATAGTGACTTAAGCCCTCTTACTGGAGTCCCCAACAGAGTCGCCACATGTCGACGTCGGGATTTTTATTTGTCCATTTTCGTTACTTGTTCTTTGGTGTTCTCATGTTAGGTGAGATTTGTTTGAAAAAATAAGTGAAAAAGGTCTGACATGTATCATGTCGGCGATGGACTGTTAAGATTCCCCAGTTGGTTTTTTTATATGGTTGTACCAACACAACCAAGAAAAGGTTTGCACATTGACCCAGTGATGTGACACTGCTAAACGGGTTGGTGAAACTGAGATTCATTAGGGTTCGGGGGCTTAATTATGCAGAGGGAAGGTGTTAGGCACCCCCCGACATCCGTGTTACCACGGTGACCGCCACTTTTTAAGAAACTGTTATATGAATGTGTGTGTGTGTGTGTGTGGGTGAATGTGCTATTTATATGGAAGTAGTGTGAGGCCTCGTTCGCACCTATATACACAGGGTTTGAATTTGTGTAAAAATTCAGTTTTAAACAAGATATGACAGTGATATTTGTAAAAAGAGGTTTTTCAAACCCTTGTACTCAATAGTAATTGAGACATTTTACACTTCCATTTTTTATTAAGTGTTCGGCTTGATTGCTTTTAATTTTCGAGATGCGAAGCATCTTCGAGAAAATAATGTACAAAGCAATGCCGAACTCCTCGTGGGCATGAAAACCATCTAAGGAAATTCAAACACCGTGAATAAATTTACAAGCTACTTACAGCTGAAAATGTCCATCACGGGAACCGAATCTAGATCCAGTAGACTGAATCTGTGATCACATGATTCCTAGACTCACATGATGCCGCAATTGATATGAAAGTAGTAAGCAGTTATATATATATATATATATATATATATATAAAGCTGTAAATATATATATTGACATGATCAGCCTCCACGAAGCACCTCCATGGGGGATCAGAAATGTAAATAAAGCTGTAAAAGCAATCAACCACCATGAAATAAACTCCAGGCGGGACAAAAAGTAAAGAAAGTTGTAAAGACGATCAACCGCCACGAAGTAAACTCCAGGCGGGACTAAATGTATATATATATAAGCAAATAAACGCTTCAGACATAAGTCTAGGCTCAATCGAGGCATAACTAGATAATGTTAGTCCATAAAAGGGTCAAAAAAGTCCCTGATGTTTACCCTAAGGTCCCACTTGCACCCTAAACTAATTTTTTTTTTCAAAAGTACCCTTAACGTTACATTTTTTAGTCATCCGTGCTCCTGTCGTTAACAAAAGACAAACGGGGTTAAAATGTGATGATGTGGCAGGCTTAAATATAAAATATATTCTAAATAAAACAATATATATCATTTAATCAAAACAAAAAATACTAAAATTCAAAATAAAAAAGCATAACATATTTACATCATTTAATCAAAATAATAAAATTCAAATTATTTTGTTAACTAATCAAAACAATTAATTAAATAAAATAAGTTGTATAACATATTTACATCATTTAATCAAAATACTTAAATTACTAAAATCATAATACTAAATAATATTTTAAAAATTCAAAACTGAGTATTATGATTATTTTAGTAATTTCTAATATTAATTTTAAAATCATATCAATTTAAAAATATTATGATGTAATTTGAATTTTTAATACATTTTTAAAATATTATTACATCATCAAATTATAACATATATTGTTATGTATAGATTATTACATCATCAAATTATTTATATTATTTATAACATATATAGATTATGTATAGATTATTACATCATCAAATTTTTATATAGTTTAAAAATATTATTTAGTGTTATGATTTTAGTAATTTAAAATTGTTATATCAATTAGTATTTAGTATTATGATTTTATAATTTTAATGATGTAATTTAAATTTTTGTTGCTTTGATTAATTAACAAAATAATTTGAATTTTAGTATTTTTTAATTTGATTTTTTAGTATTTTTTTAAATTAGTATTTAAGTATTTTTTTTAAATTAGTATTTGATGTAAATATCTTATGTTTTGAATTTTAGTATTTTGATTAAATGATGTAAATATGTTATACAACTTATTTTATTTAATTAGTTGTTTTGATTAGTTAACAAACTAATTTGAATTTTATTATTTTGAATAAATGATGTAAATATGTTATGCTTTTTTTTTTTTTGAATTTTAGTATTTTTTGTTTTGATTAAATGATATATATTATTTTATTTAGAATATATTTTATATTCAAGCTTCGCTACGCCATCACATTTTAACCCCTGCTTTGTCTTTTGTTAACTATAGGGCACCACTGACCCAAAAATATATATTATAGGGTACTTTTGGAAGAAAAAAATTAGTTTAGGGTGCAAGTGGGACATTGCGGTAAATATCAGGGGTTTTTTTGACTCTTTGCCCATATATATATATATATATATATATATACAAACTGAAATGAAATCATGGACCGAAGTCCGGGCATACACACGCAACACGACTCTCAATGTGAAGAAATGGTGTGTTCAAAAATGAAGAGAAATGCTTTAAAGTGTGTAAGAGGCTTAAAGTGGACTGCCAAAGAAGACTTCAATAATTTTAAATGGATAAACACTAGGCTCCCGCCGGTAAAAATATAACAGAATATAAGCTCAAAAGTGTTTGAAATAAGAAAGCACTTAGTTTATAGTGTACACATAGCAAATTGGACAGGGTTTCCTCGTTATTTCTCTTCTAAATAAGGCCACCCCAAGCCCTCTATATATAGAGGGGGGTGCCGCAGGTCTACCTGCAGCTACCCGGGATGCCAAGGATGCCCAGCAATGTGGGTCCCGCTGTGTCAAAGTACGTACACTTGGACAATGCGTTGTTCACTCGGACCTTCATAACTTTCAATCCGGGAGTCCGATGGAAGCGTGTCATACCATTCTGGAAAGCTCTTTCCGAGAGCTACACAATGACATATAAATTGCCTATTTTTGATTTCGGGAAGATGGGTCCATGACCAAAATAGCATTTTCGAGTTTCCGTCAGGCAATCTGGTGAGTTATTTTGCGTAGTTTGCGCTCCGAAGTTAAGATATGGTTCTTGTGGGACTTCTTTTGAAGAAATTTGAGTTGACATGAGTGTATTTGATTTGAAATGAAGTTGAGTTGGCAAAATGACCATTTTGCCCCTCCTAGGGTTATCTCCAGTGTTCGCGCAGTTGTAGCAGTCTTTTCTCAAGGTTATCTCTGAGGTTGTCATATTGTTGACTCTGAATATCCTCAGGGTTATCTCTGAGGTTGAAATTGATGTTGTGGTCCTTTAGGGTTACCTCTGGACTGTGAAAAAAGACGATTTTGTCCTCCTGAATAGTTAGTAACAGGAAAATAAAATTTTGAGTGTCTACAACACCCACCAAATCATTTAATATATATATATATATATATATATATATATAACATCAGTACACCACCACCACCATTTTCTTCCATCTCCTTATCTCTCACACACACGCAAATACATACACATGCACACACCTACATCGCCTTTTATATATATATATATATATATATATATATATATATATATATATATATATATATATATATATATATATATATATATATATATATATACCTTGAATAACTTTCTACCGATTATTTTGAAAAATGGGTAAATAGGGGTTCATATAATAAGTAAATATTACAATAAATACTTCATAAAAATTCCCTCGATATTTTTAACAATATTTATCATCATTATTATAATTCGTAATATTTAACAACCAGATCATTCCCAGGAAAGAGGGGGCTTTCCAATAAGGATTTCTCCTATCATGCGCGCAATTAGGTAACCAAACCTCTCCTCGATGTAACTTTCTAGCCATCGTCAATATTGCAAAGAATAATATGAATAACTGAATCGTCTCAATTATTGATTTAATAATATATAAAATATTGATAATAATTGAATCAAATAACGTGAGATACTATGCAAAGAATTCTCGTAGCAATAATTGAACAAAACCGAGTGACTTCTCACGTAAGCATCAATATTCAATACCGTGTGCTACTATGCAACCACGCCATTCATCGTATTTTTAACACCGGGTGTTTCAACAGTTAACGGTAAACTTCCGCCGTTATTTTTATAAAAAGATATTTCGCTGCTTTCTCATTCCGACAATAATTTTGTTGTGGGGTCCACCAATGATTATACCATCGCATTTAATATTCCCTGTTAAAACGAATATTCCCCGACCAATCGAATATTTTATAAAAACTTGCTTATTTTGAAAAATTTATAAATATTACCCACAACTATAACATTATAACAAATTCACACCTTAATATTAAAAAATGATATTTATAGAAAAATTCATCTTTATTCATAAAAGTTGGGGTCTTACAACCTCCCCTTCTTATAAAATTTTGCCCTCAAAATTAGGGTACAAACCTGGTATGACGAAGATGTGAGGATACCTTTGTAACACCCACTACAGAAAAAGGTTTATCAGCGACCGCCTTTCTACGACTGCGTCCGGTCGCAGATAGGCATCCACGAATCCGACTTCGGTCGCTGGTAGTCGTCGCATAAAATCTAGTCGCTTGGGATTTACATCAGCGACCACTATTAGCGACCGCCGTATCCACGTCCGATGTGACCGACCGAAATGATAAAGTCGGTCGCTAAGCTGAGTCAGCATAGTCCATGACCAAAGCTGATGTGGTCCACGTGGCAGCGACAGCTATCAGCGACCGAATTCGGTCGCTGATACCCTCAAATGTTAAGCCGTCGCTATTAACTATCAGCGACCGCATGCGGTCGCTGATATGAACAGAATGCAAACCAGATTTTTGCTGTTTTACAGAATTCCCAAAAACCTATACCTGTTTTGTACCTGCTTTATCCCAACACACAATCACAATAATATAAACAGCATTCACAACAATATAAACATCCATCGTCCACCAACATACACCAAACTAGTATTTAAACATTTAGAACCCAATATGAATTGAATAAATATAATAACATTTCAAAACTTGTTTAAGTAACATACACACATCCAAAGAATGAATATACAAGTACAAGCTTATACTATAACTACAAAACTGATCTAAAGCAGGTACGTCAAGCATCATCGCCTCCTTAATCACCCTGTAATTAACAAAATAATAAAACAAGTTACAAATATAGTAACTATGTTGATACTGATATATATTACGATAATATATACAACAAAGTGATTTTATACCTCGTCGACATCCCCATGTTGTCCTGCTGCTGTTGTCGCTACTGCTTCAGCTAACTCCTCAGGATCGAGAGCCCCTAGATGCCCGCCCAATATCTTCAAAAGATTTCGATCTCGACATATAGCTCTCACACAGTCAGCCGGAGTATGAACAGCTGGATGACTCGATGACTGTGAAGACTGGGTAGCAGAGCTGCCAGAGCCACTGAAGGATGGGCGTCGTCGTTGTCCTTGACCTTTAATGTAGTTCTTCTTCTCAACAGACGCCCTCTCCCACAGCTCTTGATCAATAGTCGGACGTGGAATGCCTTCAGGATAGCGCTCATTCAATAAACGCTGATATATATTTGTCGCAACAAACCAACGCGCCAACTTTTGGCACCAATTTTTGGGAGGGAAATTCATGTCAGTGACCGATCAGCGACCGCATGCGGTCGTTGATATTAACTAGCGACTAGATTACATTAAGGTCGCTGATGTTGGTCGCTATTAGTATTATCAGCGACTGGACATGCGGTCGCTGATACTATTGATCACTGTTAGGCCTTTTTCTTGTAGTGAACCCAGTCCCACATCGAAAGATAGGGGAAAAATTTGTCTGCATATAAGGAAATAAGTTACTACCAATAGTACCTTCAAATTATGACCTTTTGGGAGCCTGTGGTGGGCTAAGATGACCCAAGAAGATACAATTGGGCCTGTAGTTTGAGGCCTTATTTTGATGGATTTGGTTCGATTCGGACTTGAGATTTGACCCGAGATTTGTTCCGGACTCGGGATTTGACCTGATTTGTTTCATATGGTATCAAAGCCGACTCTCGACAGCTCGAGTTGGGTCAACCGATCGGGTTGCCGGAGGTGGGGACACGAAGGCTGGTGGTATTATCCCACAATGGAGAGATGGAGGTCCGGAGGTGGGGACACGAAGCCAGCCAGTATTATCCCACAATGGCTAGAGAGGAAAAGATCTTTGGGCCCGTGTGTGTGATCGGTTCTAACGGGGACATCAAAAATCTAAGTGGGGGAGTTTGTAACACCCTAGTCCCACATCGAAAGATAGGGGAAAAATTTGTCTATATATGAGGAATTAAGTAACTACCAATAGTAACTTCAAGTCATGACCTTTTGGGAGCCTGTGGTGGGCTAAGATGGCCCAAGAAGATACTATTGGGCCAGTAGTTTGAGGCCTTATTTTGATGGATTTGATTCGATTCGGACTTGGGATTTGACCCGAGATTTGTTCCGAACTCGGGATTTGACCCGGGTTGTTTCATATGGTATCAGAGCCGACTCTCAAAAGCTCGGGTCGAGTCATCCGATTGGGTTGCTGGAGGTGGGGACACGAAGGCTGGTGGTATTATCCCACAATGGAGAGATGGAGGTCCGGAGGTGGGGACACGAAGCCAGCCGGTATTATCCCACAATGGTTAGAGAGGCAAAGATCTTTGGGTCGTGTGTGTGATCGGTTCTGACAGGGACGTCAGAAATTTAAGTGGGGGAGTTTGTAACACCCCAGTCCCACATCGAAAGATAGGGGAAAAATTTGTTTGCATATAAGGAAATAAGTTACTACCAATAGTACCTTCAAGTCATGACCTTTTGGGAGCCTGTGGTAGGCTAAGATGACCCAAGAAGATACTATTAGGCCAGTAGTTTGAGGCCTTATTTTGATGGATTTTATTCGATTCAGACTTGGGATTTGACCCGATATTTGTTCCGGACTTGGGATTTGACCAGGGTTGTTAGAACCTTGATTTCATTTCAGATTGTAACTCCCAGGTTATTTCCTCAACATCGTGGTATCTCCACAAAACCTTGACTTGAGGTATAACCTTGGAGCGTAGAATATGCTCCTTCTTATCCAAGATTTTAACAGGAATCTCTTCATACGTTAAATCTTCCGCTATTTCGTCCGGTTCTAACTCAATAATGTGGTTCGGGTCTTCCACATATTTACGTAACATGGATATGTGAAAAATGTTATAAACATGAGACATACTTGGCAGTAAAGCGAGTCTATAGGCCACAGTTCCTACTCGATCAAGGATTTCAAATGGGCCAATGAATCGAGGATTGAGTTTTCCTCTCTTTCCAAATCTCATAACTCCTTTCCATGGAGCAACACGTAACAACACATGTTATCCAACATTGAATTCCACGTTCTTTCGATGAAGATCATCATAACTCTTTTGTCGATCTTGTGAGGTTTTTATACGTTTCCAGATCATTTGAATATTTTTTGTTGTCATGCGTACCAATTCCGGTTCCAACAACGTTGCTTCACCCACCTCGTCCCAACATACTGGAGAACGACACTTTCTTCCATACAACGCCTCAAATGGAGCCATGCCGATACTTTCTTGATAACTGTTGTTGTAGGAGAATTTCACTAATGGCAAGAACTTGTCCCAACTTCCTTTGAAGTCAAGGACACAGAGTCTTAATAGATCCTCAAGAGTTTGAATAGTCCTCTCTGACTGCCCGTCCGTCTGAGGGTGATATGCCGAACTAAATCGCAAATCCGTGCCCATAACTTTTTGCAAACTAACCCAAAATCGTGAAGTGAATCTTGGGTCTCAATCAAAACTATGGATACTGGCATACCATGTAGTCTTCGATCTCATTTATGTACACACGAGCAAGACGTTCAAGTGAATAAGTTTATCGTATAAGTAAGAAATGAGCAGACTTGGTCAATCTATCAACAATGACCCAAATTGCATCTATGCCCTGAGAAACCTTAGGAAGGCCAGTAACAAAATCCATGGTAATGTGCTCCCACTTCCATTCTGGACTTTCAAGTGGTTGCAATGGACCTTTTGGCACTTGATGCTCCGCCTTGACTCGTTGACAAGTTCGATACCATAAGATAAACTCGCGATCTCTCTCTTCATATTGCTCCACCAAAATGTATGTCAAAGATCATGATACATTTTGGTACTCCCAGGATGGATTGCAAACGGTGTGTTGTGCGCCTCCATCATGATTTTATACTTTAAGTCAGAATCGTTAGGAACATAAAGTCTGGATTTGACTCAAAGTATTCCTTCTTCATCGATTCTTACTTCTGGAATAGCACCTTCTTGCACTTTCTTCTTCATACACATTAGCTCCAGGTCTGTAGCTTGAGCAGCTTTAACTTTATCGATTAAAGTCGATTCTACTCGTATGTTTGCCATCATCACGTGGGTCACTGGAGTCTTTAAATCTATCTCCATCCTTTCCAAGTCACATAAAATGGGCCTTTGCATTGATAATAACGTACTCGTACCTGCATATGACCTTCTACTCAATGCATCAACTACCACGTTTGTTTTTCCAAAGTGGTATTGAATTGTATGATCATAATCTTTCAACAGTTCGAGCCAACAACGTTGCCGCATGTTGAGTTCCTTTTAAGTGAAGAAATATTTGAGGCTTTTATGATCCGTAAAGATCTCCACTTTCTCCCCATACAAGTAATGCCTCCAAATTTTAAGTGTGAAGACAACAGCTGCCAACTCTAGATCATGAGTAGGATAATTCCTCTCATATTCTTTGAGTTGTTGAGAGGCATAGGCTATGACTTTCCCATGTTGCATGAGAACACATCCTAACCCTTTGCCCGAAGCATCACCAGAGATGACAAATCCTCCGAGCCGATGGTATTCTCGTAACAGTCTTTGAAATGAGTCTCCTCTTGAGTTCTTGAAAACTCTTCTCACATTCCTCGCTCCAACCGAATTTTGTATCTTTTCGAGTCAACCGAGTTAATGGAGTAGCGATTTGAGAAAACACTTCTACGAATCTCCGATAATAACCAAATTTAAGCCGAGAAAGCTACGACTTTGGTCACTAATTTTGCTTTCTCCTGTGTTTGAATTGCTTCAATCTTTGTTCGTCAATGATATTCCATGACTTGATACTACGTGCCCAAGGAATGCTACTTCCTCGCCGTAACTCACATTTCTTTAACTCGGCCTAAAGCTTGTTTTTACGAAGCTTTTACAAGACGCCTTCAAGTGTTTCATGATTTTCACGGCTTTTGAGTATATGAGAGATGTCATCAATAAAGACAACCACAAAATGATCCAGATACTCCTTGAATACTCGGTTCATCATATCCATGAAGGCAACAGGAGCATTAGTTAATCTAAAAGACATGACTGGGAATTCATAATGCCCGTACCGAGTTTTGAAAGCCGTCTTTGGAATGTCATTAGTTTTAATCTTCAATTGATGATATCCGGAACGAAGATCAATCTTTGAAAAGAATTTGGCACCTTACAACTAGTTAAACAGGTCATCAATACGAGGCAATAGGTATCTATTTTTTGACAGTGACATGGTTCAACTTCCGGTAATCAATACAAAGTCGCATACTCCCATCTTTCTTCTTCACGAATAGAACAGGAACACCCCAAGGAGACGTACTAGGACGAATGAAACCGATGTCTAACAATTCCTGTAGTTGGGTCTTTAACTCCTGAAGTTCAATAGGAGCCATTCGATATAGGGCTTTAGAAATGGGTTTTGTACCGGGTTCAAGGTCGATACAAAATTCAATTTCACGCTCTGGGGGTAGGCCAGGAAGTTCTTCAGGGAATACATCAGGAAATTTATTAACAATAGAAATATCATTCAAATCTGACGTATTTTTGTTTAAATCTGTGACATGGGCTAAGAAAGCTTGACATCCGTTTTTCAATAAACGAATAGCTTTATGGCTTGATATGACAGTGATTGACTTTAGTGCTTTGGTTGCTTGAATTCGCATAATAGTTTGGTTAGGAATATGAAAATTAACAACCTTACGAAAATAATTAATTTTTGCATGATGAGTAGTTAACCAATAAATCCCTAAAATCACATTAAATGCAAGTATTTTTAAGGAAATAAGATCGACAGTTAATGTGAGGGTACCGATTTGAACCAAACAAGACATATAAACAGTGGATGTAATGAAGGTTTCTCCCAACGGAGTTTTCACAGATAAGTCAAAGTCTAATTTCTCCGGAGTTAAATTTAAACATTGAGCGCAAGTAGGAGAAATAAAAGAATGGGTAGAACTGGTATCAAATAAGGTATAGTCTTCGCTAGAGTTTATGATTAGCTTACCCGTGATGAGGGTTCCTTGCTTTCTGGGAGGTCACGACAAATGCTCTCCCTTGAACTACTGGTTTTAACTTTAACTGGGACGGCATTTGGTGTCACCGTTCCAACTGGACTTAGCTTCCCTGTACGACAAAATCTAGCTAGGTGACCTTCTCTTCCATAATTATAACACATTTTGGACTGATGCGCATAGTTTGGACTGATGTGTCCCTCCCCTCCGCATTTGAAGCATATGATAGGTGGTCGTTCTCCTTCCTTAACAACGGGTGTTGGTGCTGACGTCTTTCCATCATTATTGAATCTCCTCTACTTGAAATGTCCACTTTTATTGTCTTGGCCATGATTACCACCGAAATGGTTACCATTTCTGGCATGTTGATTCCCTCCACATTTGTTGTCGCCGCTTCGATGACTGCTACCACTAGTATTATCATTTTGCCAGCTGCTCTCCTTTGGTTGAGATGTCTCATTATCGCGCTCCAATAACTGAGCCTTATTTACAACATCTGAATACAAACACAGTTTGTGAGAGATAAGATATTGATGTAACTCGGGTTTCAAACCTCTTAGAAACATCCATGTCATTCTCTCCTCATTTTCAACTAAGTGGGACGCAAACTGGGACAACTCGACAAACTTAGCTTCGTACTGCGACACGGTCATATTGTTTTTCTCCAGCTTGATGAAATCTACCTCCTTCATGTGACGAATACTTTTGGGAAAGTACTTGTCGTTGAACAAATCTTGGAACTTCTCCCAAGACATCTTCAAGTGAAGTAGTTGAGTACGCTTTTACGATTCCCACCAAGAATCGCCCTCTCTAGCAACATGAAGGTGGTAAAGGGAACCTTTTGCTCCTCAGAGCATCCCAAGAAATCAAATATCTTGGTGATCTATTTTATCCACGTCTCCGCCTTAAGTGGTTTTGGCTCTCCAATAAACTCCGGTGGTCCCAGCTCCTTGAACTATTTAGCGATGACCGTCCAAGAGTTTCCAGTGTTTCCACCTATATTTTAAACAGGAACCACTCTCGCATGATGTTGCATGAATTGTATAAAGCCTCTGAACATCTTATCGTTCATCATTTGATCGGTGTTATTGTTTACTTGAGGATTATTGTCTTCTTGTTGCACATTATCATGACTATTGATCTGTGGTGACTCAACGGTCTCCTGTTCTCCATTGCTATTCTCAACATTCTCGGATGTCATTTTCAAATACTGCCACAAAATAATGGTTAATTGACACACCACATAATATCCCTATATTCTGACTGACCAATTAAATAACAAATAAAGTTAAGTAGGTCATACTAGCGAAGGAATTACCCGTCTCTTCCCCTAGTTCTAATCTCACATCTTAGCCAGGGATCATATCCCTAAGCTTTGATAACAACTGTGACGCCCCCAAAATAGGTATACATCACCCATTCTGAGTCGCCAAATACATGGTACATAATACAAATACAAACTTAAATATACAACATGAGCTGTGAGTTTTAATACAAATATTGTCTTCTAGACAGTATTCAAACTCAAAGTAAGTTCTCAATACATTTATTATCACACTATTTCACAGAATAGTGAGGACTACTAATGCAAACATCTGGACCGTCACTCCGTTCCCCGACTAGTCCCAGCTATATTCTCATTTCCTGAAGAGAACAATGAAAGCAAAGGGTGAGCTCAACTAGTCCAGTAAGAAATATTATGACTAAGATAATACAGAATAAATTATCGTTAGCCTTCAACAGTGTTAAACTTATAGAATACAATAAACATCAAGTTTAACTGCAGCAGAACAAGCAATCCATTAGAAGAGTCAAGTAGAGTACTACGGTCCAAGGATATTCGTGTTTTCATCAATGGTCATGATCATGCCAACAACTGTCCATCAATGCACTACGGGCTAATGAGGACTTTTACCACATCATTTGTAACATTACGGTCATGATTATACCGAATAATCCCTGGTCATAATCATACCAAGTCCATCTATGCACTACGGGGTACAGATGACTTTCATAATATAAGCATGAGGATGATGATAATGATATAAGAATTCAATTAAAAGAAAGCAAAGGATAAATTTTTAAAGATTTATAATTTAATTTATCCATAATTCAATAATGTCCAAATTGTCAACATGATACTGCTTTGTGGAGTAAAATTCAAGAATAATATTGTATCAAAAATGATTTGAACCGAAAAAAAATTAATTTTTATCATGAATAGTACCCCGGGTGAATAATAACTGAGTGAATAGTATCATGTGAATAGTACTTCGAGAATAGTAACCCTGTGAATAGTACTCCAGCATGAAAAAGTTAAAATTTATCAAGAATGCTCAGAATAATATTTCCATGAAAAAATACCGGATGAAGCGCAAATATCAAGGATATTCTACTAATTTCATGGAGTATAGAAGCCAAAACTTTAACAAAATGAGTATAGAATTCAAAATCTGAAACGAAATAATATTACTTACATACTACAGAGTATGGAAGAAAATATTATTTCATACGAATATTAAACAAAAATAACATCACTTACCTTAAAAAGAAGAGTATTCCAACTGGTAGGGCAAGGATATTCTTGAAGAAAACTTTCACTGTTTTATACGCTCAAAGTTTTCTAAAACTCGAAAGAAATACGCTCAATATTATAGAAGAAGAATTCTCTGATTCTGGTGTATTTTTAATTCTAACTAAGCATCCTATTTATAGGAGAATGGAAAGGATACTATTTAGAATTTTCACAGACCGAATAAATATTGTTAGAAATCACTTTTATTTAACTTTCACTTTTTGGGATGAAAATTTTTATAAATTACTATACAAACACAATGCAGACACTATGCATAATAAAATATAATATATTCTATTTTTCATAAAAAAACAAAATTTATTATAATATATTTATATATATAATCACCTTGACTTTCCAAGCCATCCAATTCCTTTTCTTTTTCCCGTGAACCCTCCCCCCCCCATCAAAACATTTAATATATATATATATATATACATATATATAACATCAGTACACCCACCAAAACATTTAATATATATATAACATCAGTACACCCACCAAAACATTTAATATATATATAACATCAGTACACCACCACCACCATTTTCTTCCATTTCTTTATCCCTCACACACACGCAACACATATACACATGCACGTACCTGCACATCTTTATATAACTTTCTACCGATTATTTTGAAAAATGGGTATATAGGGGTTCATATAATAAGTAAAATTTACAATAAATACTTCATAAAAAATTCCTCAATATTTTTAACAATATTTATCATCATTATTATAATTCGCAATATTTAACAATCAGATCGTTCCTAGGAAAGAGGGGGCTTTCCAATAAGGATTTATCCATATTGGTGCGCAATTAGGTGACCAAACCTCTCCTCGACAGAACTTTTTAGACATCGTCAATATTGCAAATAATAATATGAATAACTGAATCGTCTCAATTATTGATTTAATAATATATAAAATATCGAAAATAATTGAATCAAATAACGTGAGATATTATGCAACAATTACTGTAGCAATAATTGAACAAAACTGAGTGACTTCTCACGTAAGCATCAATAATCAATACCGGGTGCTACTCTGCAACCACGCCAGACATCGTACTTTTAACACCGGGTACTTCAACAGTTAACGGTAAAACTTCCGCCGTTATTTTTATAGAAAGATATTTCTATCATTTTCTCATTCTGACAATAATTTTGTTGTGGGGTCCACCAATGATTGCTCCGTCATATGAATATTCCCTGTTAAAACGAATATTCCCCGACCAATCGAATATTTTATAACAACTTACTTATTTTATAAAATTAATAAATATTACCCATAACTATAACATTATAACAAATTCACACCTTAATATTCAAAAATGATATTTATAGAAAAATTTATCTTTATTCATAAAAGTTGGGGTCTTACACATGGTACAAAAAACAACTACAACTTCATTATTACAATTGTAGTGCAAAATACGACAACACATATGATGTGAGTTTAAATACAAACATTGTCTTCTAGACCGTATTCAAACTCAAATAAGTCCTCATTACAATTATTGAAACACTATTTTACAAAATAGTGAGGACTACTAAAACAACTTACTGGAAACATCACTCCACACTCCGACTAGTTCCCGCTATATTCTCGCCTCCTGAGAAGAAAAATAGAACAAAAAGGAAAAGGGTGAGCTCAACTAGCCCAGTAAAGAATATTATGACTAAGATTTTGTACAACAAATTATCGTTAGCCTTCACTAAATCAGATAAAATATAAAGGGCAACCAGTTTTAGATCGATATTCACAGCAAAAATAATAATTCTTTAGAATAGTTAAGTAGAGAATGAAATATACTGTCATCTATGAATTTAAAAGTCTATCATCAATATTTTATCCGTGTAACATCAATCAATATACATCTTGAATCAAATATTCATCTTTGCACTACGGGCCAAAGATATTCATTTGTATCACCAAATAATTCATGTTCATCTCAACACCTGTTCATCTTTGCACTACGGGCCAAAGATATTCATCAGGTAATCATTCATATTTGCACTACAGGCCAAAGATATTCAGTTATATCATCATTTAGGACTGAGGATGATGAAAAATATTTTAAAAAAACGAATCTAGTGATATAAAAAGACAAAGATTAGGGATTCGTACTTTAGATAATCCAAGTTCAAAAATACTCCGTAATAAACCATAGTGGAGTAAAATTCAAGAATGAAGATCAAAACATGGATACAATCAAAGATAGTAACCATAATAGACATCTTGGACAAAGAAGAGAATATTTCATTTTTCGGTGAATAGTATCGTATACGTGAATAGTAACCCCGACACGAAAAGGTAGAAATTCCACATAAAAAAAATCATACTTCGTGAATAGTACTCATGAATAGTACCATATTCGTGAATAGTGTCATATACGTGAATAGTGTCGTATACGTGAATAGTAACCCCAACACGAAAAGGTAAAAATTTCACAATAAAATTCATACCAATATTTCGGCATAATGATATTGAAAGAAATAATATCTTTTACGAAAAAAATAACATCTCTTACCTCAAAAGAACAGTACTTCCGGCTGGAATATCAGGTATAAGGCTGAAGGAAACTTGCATTGAATAAAATCTCTCAAAGTATTTAAATACTCACAAAATACGCTCGATAATATAGAGAGAGAAAGCTTATGATTCTGGTGTGATTTTCAATTCTAACTAAGCACCCTATTTATAGGAAAATGCTTAGAACGTCAAAGCATACTAACCTGCTACCTGATGGCTTTACCTGCTACTATTCACGCCCACCACTTTTGAAATAAATTTTCAACACATTTTTCACCAACCAAAAGTGGGACCCACCCATTGTAAAAAATTTCTAAAATGTTTTAAATTTAAACAATAATCAACAACTTCAATAATTTATAATAAATAGCTATTTTATCAGAAAAATTCGAATCTCATGTCTATTCCATAGGAAATTTAATTCTCTACAACTTTGTAGAAGAAAATTTTTCCAAATTCCAAACAGAAAATGCCCGAAATCCACATACGGACGATTTTTAATACCTCCATTCTGACAAAATACTGATAAAACACCTCAGCATTAATTCCTTCATTTATATCCACATAAAAATAAATATTTCCTTATCATATAAATCAATAATTAATTATTCACAAATAATATTACAGAATCACAGTTATGACAACCAGGTCGTTCCAAAGAAAGAGGGGGCTTTTCGATAAGCATTTCTCCCATCTTGCCAATTGATTAGGTGACCAAACTCCTTTTCTGTATGTAACTTCCTTAGACATTTCCAATAATGTTATCTAATAATATTATTCAAATATTGTGAATTATTGATCTGATAATGGGAAATATTGTGCAAAGGACAATTATTGAAACAACAATAATATAAAATATCAACGTAGCAATTATTGAATTAATAAAATAAAATATCGAATAAAGAATTATCGTAATAATTATTGAGTAGTGCCTCTCACTAAGAATCAATAATTTAAAAATATCGTGTTATATCGTAGCTATCGTGCAACCACACGACATCGTATTTTAACCACCGGGTATTCCAACAGTGTTAATGGTAACAACTACCCCGTTATTTATAAAAACTCAAACTTGTCGTTTTTTTATCCGATCATTTTCCATTATGGGGCCCATAAATGGCTGCGCCGTCGTACGAATATTCCCCGACAGCAAGAATATTCCACGACCAAACAAATATTCCCTGATAGCAATGAATATTTTATAACCACTTGCTTATTTTGCAAAATTTGCATATTTCACCAATAACCAAAGCATTATATCAAATTAACACCTTATTATTCAAAATAACAATTAGAAAATTGATTTTATTTATAAAAAATTGGGGTCATACAACCTCCCCTCTTTATGAAATTTCATCCTCGAAATTGACGTACGTACTTGGTGTTTCGAAAAGGTGAGGATACCTCATTTTCATTTCCGATTCCAACTCCCAGGCCATTTCCTCAATAGCATGGTTCCTCCATAAAACTTTAACTTGTGGTATAACTTTTGTGCGTAGGACATGCTCCTTCCTATCCAAGATCTTGACACATACCTCCTCGTACAATAATGTGGTTTGGGTCTTTCACATATTTACGAAGCACAGATATGTGAAAAACATTATGAACACGAGACATGCTTGGAGGTAATGCGAGTCTATAGGCCATATTTCCTATTCGGTCAAGAATCTCAAATGGACCAACAAATCATGGATTGAGCTTTCCTCTCTTCCCAAATCTTGTAACTCCCTTCCATGGAGCAACACGTAATAATACATGGTCCCCGATATTAAATTACACGTCCTTTCGATGAAGATCTACATAACTTTTTTATCGATCCTGTGTCGTTTGTATACGTTGTCGGATCATTTGGATCTTCTCGGTAGTCATATGTACTAACTCTGGTCCCAACAACGTTGCTTTTCCCACCTCATCCCAACATACTGGAGAGCGACACTTTCATCCATACAATGCTTCGAATGGAGCCACACCTATACTTGCTTGATAATTATTGTTGTAGGAGAATTTCACTAATGGTAGGTACTTATCCCAATCCCCTTTGAAATCTAGGACACAGAGTCTTAATAGATCTTCAAGAGTTTGAATAGTCCTTTCTAATTACCTGTCCGTTTGATGATGGTATGCCGAACTGAATCATAAATCCGTGCCCATAGCTTTCTGCAAGCTAACCCAAAATCGTGAAGTTAATCTTGGGTTACGATCTAAAATTATGGATACTAGCATGCCATGCAATCTCATAATCTCATACACGTACATACGAGCAAGACGTTCAAGGGAATAAGTCTCCCGTATAGGCAAGAAATGAGCAGTTGGTTAATCTATCAACAATAACCCAAATCGCATCTATGCCTTAAGAAACCTTAGGAAGACCCGTAACAAAATCCATGGTAATGTGTTCCCACTTCCATTTCGGAATCTCAAGTGGTTGAAATGGACCCTTTGGCACTTGATGTTCCGCCTTTACATGTTGACAAGTTAAACACCTCAAGATAAACTCCGCGATCTCTCTCTTCATATTGCTCCACCAAAATGTATGTCAAAGATCATGATACATTTTGGTACTCCTAGAATGGATTGCAAACGGTGTGTTGTGTGCCTCCATCATGATTCTATGCTTCAAGTCATAATCGTTAGGAACACAAAGTCTGGAGTTGACTCGAAGTATTCCTTCTTCATCGATTCTTGCTTCTGGAATAGCACCTTCTTGCATTTTCTTCTTCATACGCATCAGCTCCAGGTCCGTAGCTTGAGCAACTTTAACTTTATCGATTAAAGTCGATTCTACTCGTATATTTGACATCATCACGTGTGTCCCTGGAGTTTTTAACTCTATCTCCATCCATTGCAAGTCAGACCAAATGGGTCTTTGCGTTGACAATATTGCACTCGTACCCGCATATGATCTTCTACTCAATGCGTCAACTACCACGTTTGCTTTTCCAGGATGGTATTGAATGGTATGATCATAATCTTTCAACAGCTCGAGCCAACGTCGTTGCCGCATGTTGAGTTCCTTTTGGGTGAAGATATATTTGAGGCTTTTATGATCCGTATAAATCTCTACTTTCTCCCCATACAGGTAGTGTCTCCAGATCTTCAATGCGAAAATGACTGCTGCCAACTCCAGATCATGAGTAGGATAATTCCTCTCATATTCTTTGAGTTGTCGCGAGGTATAGGCTATGACTTTCCCATGTTGCATGAGAACACATCCTAACCCTTTGCCTAAAGCATCGCTGTAGATAACAAATCCATCCGAACCAGATGGTATTGTCAGAACAGGTGCCGAAATGAGTGTCCTCTTGAGCTCTTGGAAACTCTTCTCGCATTCCTCGCTCCACACGATTTGTATCTATCCGAGTCACCTGAGTTAATGGAGTAGCGATTCAAGAAAACCCTTCCACGAATCTCCAATACTAACCAGCTAAGCCCAAAAAGCTACGTACTTCGGTCACTGACTTCGGTTGCTCCAAAACTTTTTATTGCTTCAATCTTCGCCGGGTCAGTAGATACTCCATGTTTTGACACCACGTGCCCAAGGAATGTTACTTCCTCAAGCCAGAACTCGAATTTCTTCAGCTTGGCATATAGCTTGTTATCACGAATCCTTTGATGTACCAGCTTCAAATGGCGTTCATGATCTTCACGGCTTTTGGAACAGATGAGGATATCATTAATAATGACGACAACGAACTGATCCAAATATTCTTTGAACACACGGTTCATCATATCCATGAAAGCAGCAAGAGCATTAGTCAATCCAAAAGATATGACTAAGAATTCATAATGCCCATACCGAGTTCTGAAGGCAGTCTTTGGAATATCCTCAATTTTAATCTTCAGCTAATGATATCCAGAACGAAGATCGATCTTTGAAAAGAATTGTTCTCCTTACAACTGGTCGAAAAGGTCATCAATGCGAGGTAGTGGATACCTATTCTTGATGGTGACATGGTTCAATTCCCAATAGTCAATACAAATTCGCATACTCTCGTCTTTCTTCTTTACGAATAAAACATGAGCACCCCAAGGAGATGTATTGGGACGAATGAAACCGATGTCTAACAACTCCTGTAGTTGGACCTTTAACTCCTGAAGTTCAGTAGGAGCCATTCGATATGGGATTTTAGAAATGAGTTTTATATCAGGTTCAAGGTCAATAAAGAATTCAACTTCACATTCTGGGGGTAGATGTGACACCCCCGAATCCGGGTCCTCTGACCCCGGTTCGGTCATCACGATAAAATACAAACATCCACCTCTAAACAACATACGATAACTAAAATGCGGAATATAATAAACGTACGTCGTTCATTCAAAAGGTGTTACAAGTATCAAGATTCGATAACCTTAATACAATCTTACAACATACCCTAAAATAATAATTAGGGTTCACATTACATAAGAG
The DNA here is from genome assembly GCA_020205615.1 of Panax quinquefolius. NCBI lineage: Eukaryota > Viridiplantae > Streptophyta > Magnoliopsida > Apiales > Araliaceae > Panax > Panax quinquefolius. The sequence continues at coordinate 43,460,723 of CM035164.1, forward strand.
TAATTTTAAACTAGGCATATAGTAAAGTTTGCTCCTGGGGACTATCCTACATCTTTCCTTTACCCTTGTCCTTTCCTGAGGTCTCGGGCTTAGCTGTAATATATTTCATGATATAGAAAGGATGAGAAACAAGTTTGCTCAACAAGTTTAAATACAACAATAAGGATATATCATGATGAATGGAAAATATTTGACAATGAATTCAACAATATGAATATCTGAATAATTCAACAATATGAATATTAGAAGCAAAGATAATGATTGCTTTTAGAATAACTGCTAGTCAAGTAGACTTTGACCAATAACACTCCAATGGAATCAATAGCTAATTGACCCTTTGGTTATTGGCTACAGAATAAGTACTTGAGGGGATCAGCCTCGCGTACACCATGTATATGCATAACATTCAAATCATTCTTTGATTCATTATTAGATACCTGAGGTACTCCCCTATCATAGAAGGGGTGTTCTTTCAGTCTAAGAATCCTTACCATCAATTGGTTTGGATAGCTTTTATAAAACTTCATATACTTGTCTGACCAAACAAAGGTTCAGACTCTATCTGACATAGTTCAAGAATTATAAAACTTTAAATGATGTACAAGTCCAAGACTGTACGTACTCCAGTGCACTAAGTGCGAATATCAATAATATCGATGTGGAATAATTGTAAGATAATTAAACCACTTAATAGCATACTTGGAAATAAAGTTCAAGCTTAAACGAATAACTATCAATTCATCAATAACCTGCTTAATACGATATGAAGAGGATAGGAAACTTTCACAATCAAGAGTGAAGTTTAAGGGAACTTGCTCAATAATAGTAGGGTTCAAGGAACTTGCTCAATATAAATTTGAGTAAAAAAACTTGCAATGCAATAATGTTCAGATACTTGCTCAATAATAATTGGAGTAAGTTTAGGAAACTTGCATGTTTTTTCAGCTACAATATAATTCTAGCTTTAACTACTTGCGTTGAAACGACCTACCGTTATCAAGTCGATCATTTCAATTAGTAAGTGTAACTAATACAAGTCTACACTTAAAAGAATCAAGTCATCAGTAGCATGCTTCTCAACACATTATATGACATATTGGTCATATATTACAAGGTAAAGAAATCATATAAGCATGCCTTAAATTTCAGAACCAAAACAGAATCTATTTGTGACTGCAGGATGGCGCAGTTGTGCCTGGTCTAAGCTTAGGGACAGCGCAGCAGTGCTATCCCCTGGCAAGACCAGGGTTGAGCTTTTGCTCTCCTAACTTTAGTCCCACTCTAACACACTAATCACATATACCATTTAACATACATACATGCTAGAGTTTCACATATAACACATGATCATACTTGAGTTCAATACCACAAGTTTAACTTACAAGTTATATGTCATTAAAATATAAAAAGGTCATGTAATCATTTGTGCCTTACAATTTGATCATTCAATACTCAGTAGTCATGCTTGTATATAGACAACACATGTATACCTTACTCACATAGTTCATATTCTAGAAATTTCCCTTTCATGACTTTGTGTGAATAAGTGAAAAACCATACATTAACCAAACTATGTTCATGCCAATATATCTATAGGCATAATGAGTCCTAATATACATGCTTACATGGTCATAATGCACTTTATTCATTCCTTGATGACATTAGCTTTCTCATTCTAATTTTCTTTGAATTTTACATTAAGTCAACTTAGCATATACAAGGCATATTAGCATATAACTCTCATGCATTTACAACATATATTAAAGTCACATATGCATGCTCAAATGGTCAGAACTTACAAGATAAAGGTCTCGGTCAAGTTCACTTTGAAACTACAATTTCATTTTAAGACAACAAGTATTGTGCCAATCATTGCTATACTTGTTCATCCTATATGCATGTGCTTACATGTGTGTGTTAAAACAGTTTACAAGATTGCTCTAACAATGTACCAACAAGTTAGCATATCAAAAACGAAACAACAAACATCGTGTCCAGTGCAGCCTCAAGCAAATTGCACTTCACCCTAGTACAATTAGGGCGCTACTACGCCACGATCAAGATCGTAGACAAGAGCTTTGCTCTGCTCGGCGCTTCAAAGAACCCACCATACAAAATCCTTCTAAAAATTGTTTCTAACATAACCCAACACATTTACAAGTATGTATAACACTAAGAGACATAACCCAAACCAACTATCAACTAATACATGCTTAATTCAAAGAATCAACCCATTAAACAATTTATCAAAATTAAGAATAGGAATGGAAGTTATACCTTTGTGACTCAATTCAGCTGCTCTATACTCACTCTATATGAACTAATTCTCAGTAAATTGCAATAAGGAAGGTGAAGATCTTATTTACAGAAGATTGGTTAACTAGATAATGCCATTACCTCACAAATCAAACCATTGGCTTTCAAGAATGCACAAGGGTTAAGGAAGAGTTGGTGAGAGTTGGTAATTCAATCATGAATCCCACTCCCCATCCACTTATTGCTCTAGATTGATGAATTTGAGATGAAGAATAGAGTAGGCTTGCTAGCTTCTTTTTGTTTTCACGTGGAAGAAATGAAATGGGACTCTTATTATGGGACAAGAGAATAATTCTCAGCATTTGCAAAAATGGAATGCAACAATTGGCTAATATTATATATACACATAATATAAACTTTGGTTATAAATTATGTATGCACAATTCATTTTACATAACATAGGTTATAATGATTTAAAGAGCGTATAATGTATTTCCTAATTACAAGGTATCAAGTAGTGCACATACATATAATTCATGTACATTTTCTATTACTACAATACAATTGTGCATTGCTTATTATTTATTACCATGACTGTTATTATTATAACAACTTAATGACATCTTTATTAATTTAACAATTGATATTATTATATGTCAATAGGTGTACGTGAATGTTTACCCACACACTTCATATCATATAACAATATTATTATGCAACTCACATGAATGCAAATAACTTTACTACTATATATAGTCTATATATATAATATATAGATATATTAATGTGTCACCTTGCACTATATAAAATATATAGCTAACTACTATATAATAAATGTTTACTATATTGCACAATTTAATCAAGTAAACATATAATCATTTTATAAATTAGTAACCTTTTACACATTAATTAATATTTATTCATAATAATTATTAATTAATACATTATCAATTAATTACTCATAATTGAAATTAATTAATATGTTCAAATCTTGCCACTATATTCAAATACATTGAATATTTAATTATTAATAATCCTATCAATTCCTTGATATTAAACTCTTAGTCCACTAATTTAAATAACTATTAGTGACTCCCTTTAATCATTTCATAAATTCACATAACCACATAAGGTTTAAATAAACTCACAAAGCTAACTCATAAAAATTAAATCTCATATTTAATTAAAAAGGAGTTTCAAATTCGTGGACGTTACAGTAGACCGGGAAGTTCTTCAGGAAATATGTCAGGAAATTCACTAACGACAAATATATTATTCAAATATGACGTATTTTTGTTCAAATCCATGACATGTGCTAAGAAAGCTTAACATCTGTTTTTTCAATAAACGAATGGCTTTATGGCTTGATATGACAGTGATTGACTTTAGTGGTTTGGTTGCTTGAATTATCATAATAGGTTGGTTAGGAATATGAAAACTAACAACCTTACGAAAATAATCAATTTTAGCATGATGAGTGGTTAACCAATCAATCCCTAAAATCACATCAAATACAAGTATTTTCAAAGAAATAAGATCGATAAATAATGTGATGGTCCCAACTTGAATTAAGCAAGATTTATAAACAGTGGATGTAACGAAAGTTTCTCCTAACAGAGTCTCAACATATAAGTTAAAATCTAATTTCTCCGGAGTCAAGTTCAAACGTTGGGCACAAGCAAGAGAAATAAAAGAATGGGTAGAACTAGTATCTAATAAGGTATAAACTTTGCAAGAGTTTATGATTAGCTTACTCGTGATCACCTCGTTTGGGTTCCTTGCATTTTGGGCAGTCACGACAAACACTCTTCTAGGAACCACCGACTTTGTCTTGTCCGGGACAGCCTTTGGAGTCACCATTCCCGTTGGACTTGGTTTCGCTACAAGACAATCTCTAGCTATATGACCTTCTTTTCCACAATTATAACACACCTTGGATTGTTGTGGGCAGTTTAGGCTGATGTGTCCCTCTCTCCCGCATTTATAACATACGACCGATGATCGTTCTCCTCCCATAGGAATAGTTGGTGCTGACGTCTTCACGTTATCATTATTGTACCTTCTCCTTTTGAAATCCCCCCCCCCCGACTCGCTTCTTCTACTATCATGGCCACGATTACCACCAGAGTGGTTACCACTTTTGTCCGAATATTTTCCTCCCCACTGGTTGTCATTGCTACGATGACTGTGGCCACCGGTATGACCCTGGTTGTGGTCCCTTGGTTGAACATACTCATTATCTTGCACTAATAATTGAGCCATGTTCACAACATCTGAATATAGAGAAAATTTGTGAAAAATAAGATATTGCCGAATTTCATGTTTCAGATCTCTCAGAAACATCCGCATCATACGTTCCTCATTCTCTACCAAATGAGATGAAAACTTGGATAACTCGGCGAACTTAGCCTCATACTGGGACACAATCATGTTGTTCTATTCCAGTCTAATAAACTCTACCTCCTTCATATGTTGAATAATTTCAGGAAAGTACTTGTCATTGAATAGTTTCTTAAATGTTTCCCAAGACATGTTGAGTGCGACAAGCTGGGTACGCTTCACAGATTCCCACCAGTAATATGCCTCACCACGGAACATAAAGGTGGCGAATGAAACCTTTTGTTCTTCCGTGCATCCCAAGACATCAAATCTCTTGGTAATTTGCTTAACCCACATTTCCGTCTTGATCAGATCCAGATTTCCCTCAAATTCTGGTGGTCCCAACTCTTTGAACTGCTTGGTTGTGACAGGCCACATGTTGCTATCATTTCCACCCGTATTTTGTACACGAGTCTCCCTCATCTGATTTTGCATGAACTGCAAAAAGCTTCTAAACATCCCATCATTCATCGTTTGTTCGTTAGTGTTGTTTACAGGAGGAATATTGTCGTCCTATTGCACGTTCTCCTGGTTGGAAATTAGAGGTGTCTCCACGATCTCATTCACTCCATTTTTAACATTTTCAGCTGCCATTCATGAATATTGCCATAAAACAAGGGTTAATTACAGAAATTGACATACCACATAATACCCCTATATTCTGACCTACCAACAAATAAGCTTAGGTAGGACACACTAGAGAAGGATTTACTCGTCTATCCCCTCCTAGTTCTATTCCCTGATCTCCGCCAAAGACCATATCCCTAAGCTCTGATACCAACTGTGACGCCCCCAAAATAGGTATACATCACGCATTCTGAGTCGCCAAATACATGGTACAGAAAACAACTACAACTTCATTATTACAATTGTCGTGCAAAATATGACAACACATATGCTGTGAGTTTTAATACAAACTTGTCTTCTAGACAGTATTCAAACTCAAATAAGTTCTCAATACAATTATTGAAACACTATTTCACAAAATAGTGAGGACTACTAAAACAACTTACTGGAAACATCACTCCACACACCGACTAGTTCCCGCTATATTCTCGCCTCCTGAGAAGAAAAATGGAACAAAAAGGAAAAGGGTGAGCTCAACTAGCCCAGTAAAGAATATTATGACTAAGATAATATACAACAAATTATCGTTAGCCTTCAATAAATCAGATAAAATGTAATGGACAACCAGTTTTAGATCAATATTCAGAGCGAAAATAATAATTCATTAGAAGAGTTAAGTAGAGAATGAAATCTATTATCATCTATGAATTTAAAAGTCCATCATCAATATTTTATCCCTGTAACATCAATTAATATACATCTTGAATCAAATATCCATCTTTGCACTACGGGCCAAAGATATTCATTTGTATCACCAGTTGGTCATGTTCATCTCAACACATGTTCATCTTTGCACTAAGGGCCAAAGATATTCATCAGGTAATCAATCATCTTTGCACTACAGGCCAAAGATATTCAGTTATATCATCATTTAGGACTGAGGATGATGAAAAATATTTTTAAAAAATGAATTCAGTGAGATAAAAAGACAAAGATTAAGGATTCGTACTTTAGATAATCCAAATTCAAAAATACTCCGTAATAAACCATGGTGGAGTAAAATTCAAGAATGAAGATCAAAACATGGATACATTCAAAGATAGTAACCATAATAGACATCTTGGACAAAGAAGAGAAATTTACATTTTTCGGTGAAGAGTGTCGTATTCATGAATAGTGTCGTATACGTGAATAGTATTGTATACGTGAATAGTAACCCTGACACAAAAAGGTAGAAATTCCACAAGAAAAAATCATTCTTCGTGAATAATACCATATTCGTGAATAATACTGTATACGTGAATAGTAACCCTGACACAAAAAGGTAAAATTTTCACAATAAAATTCATACCAATATTTCGGCATAATGATATTGAAAGAAATAATATCATTTACGAAGAAAATAACATCCCTTACCTCAAAAGAACAGTACTTCCAGCAGAAATATCAGGTATAAGGCTGAAGGAAACTTGCACTGAATAGCAACTCTCAAAGTATCTAAATACTCACAAAATACGCTCGATAATATAGAGAGAGAAAGCTTATGATTCTGGTGTGATTTTCAATTCTAACTAAGCACCCTATTTATAGGAAAATGCTTAGAACGCCAAAGCATACTAACCTGCTACTTGATGGTTTTACCTGTTACTATTCACGCCCACCACTTTTAAAATAAAATTTTAGCACATTTCTCACCAACCAAAAGTGGGGACCACCCATTCTAGAAAATTTACAAAATGTTTTAAATTTAAACAATAATCAGCAACTTCAATAATTCATAATAAATAGCTCTTTTATCAGAAAAATTCGAATCTCATGTTTATTCCATAGGAAATTTAATTCTCTACAACTTTGTAGAAGAAAGTGTTTCCAAATTCCAAACAAAAAATGCCCGAAATCCACATACGGATAATTTTTAATACCTCCATTCACACAATTATGACAACCAGGTCGTTCCCAGGAAGAGGGGGCTTTCCGATAAGGATTTCTCCTTACTAGCACGCAATTAGGTGACCAAACCCCTTTCCTAGACAGAACTTCCTTAGATATTGCCAATAATGTTATTTAATAATATTATTCAAATAATATGAATTATTTATCTTATAATGGGAAATATTGTGCAGTGACAATTATTGAAACAACAATAATATAAAATATCAATGTAGCAATTATTGAATCAATAAAATAAAATATTAAACAGTAATTACTGTAACAATTATTGAGTAGTGTCTTCTTACGTAAGAATCAATAATTCAAAATATTGTCCTATACCGGTAAGTTACTTGTGTAACCACGCCAGACATCGTATTTTAACCACCGAGTATTCCAACAAAGGTTAATTCAGTAATAACTACGTCGTTATTTATAAAAACTCAAACTTGTCGTTTTCTTCATCCGACCATTTTCCGTTATAGGGCCCATAAATGGTTGCGCCGTCGTATGAATATTCCCTGACAACATGAATATTCCACGACCAAACGAATATTCCCCGACAACAATGAATATTTTATAACCATTTGCTTATTTTGCAAAATTTGCACATTTCACCTATAGACACTCGAAATTTTTTGCCAACCTGTCACTAACATTGCAGGAGGACAGATTCGTCTTTCAAGAGGGAACCCTGGAAGACGGTTCATTTCAGAAACTACTGGAAGTTCATCATCAAACCCTGGAACACACACCGGGAGTAACAAACCCGACCTCGGATATAACCCCGAGGCATGCAGATCCAATATCGGAACACACATCGGCGAAGACCGATTAATCCCGGAGATAACCCCGAGGTATCCAGTCTCAGTCCCAACCATGGGAATAGCTACCAACCTTGGTGATAACCCCAAGGAATGCAGTTTCGGCGATAACCCCAGAAATGCTTGTTTCAAATGCAACCAGCTTCAATCTCGGCGCTCATAACGAGTTACTCCATACCAACCCGGAGATAACACCGAGAGGACAGGCACACCTCAAAGATGACATTGAGGACCTTCAACAATTACAGCAGTCCAATCTCAGCGAAGCCCTGAGCAACGTCTGCTTTATCAGCCCAAACCGGCGATAACACCGGTGAGGGGCAACGTCATCATCTCGCCAACGCGATTCCACGCCACGTCGTCTCAACATTTCATACACACATCTCTACACAATGATGTCCCACAAGAATCAAGGAAAACCAATCCCGAGTGACTATTGTGCTGGGTAACGGATAAAATTTGAAGCTTGAAGACCGAAGGGCATCGTCCCATCTTCAATAACTTCGTACAAACTCTAATCCCATGTCATTGTACAACTCTCGATAACGGCGATCCGAAATAGGTCCTGTATACCTCAATCGGATGCCCAGATTGCACTTCTGAAAGTTCAAGCGGACATTACAGTGCCTGAGTGCACGTACTACGAGACGACCCGACCCAAAAAACCCGGGGCAAACCGGGTAGCCTCTAAGACATCATGGGCTCAAATTGCAGTACACCCGCTACTCCACCTCTATAAATAAAGGGCTTGGGGTGGCCATTTTGCAAGAGAAAACGGCGAGGAAGCCCTGCCCAATTTGCTCTATACTCACCCCATGCGGAGTACTTTCCCATTTTAAACACATGTGAGCTCATATATAGCTACTTTTGTACCTACAAAAGCCAGTGTTTACCCACTTTAAAGATATAGAAGTCTTCTTTGGCAGCCCACTGTAAGCCTTCTCACACACTTTAAAGTCTTTCTCTTCATCTTTGCACACACCCTTATTCACGTTGAGAGTCGTGTTATAGCATTTGCCCTACTTCTATCTGCGTGGTTTTATTTTAGTTTGTATATACATATTATATATATATATATATATATATATATATATTTATATATATGGACTAACATTATCGAGTTATGCCTCGATTGAGCCTAGACTTAGGTCTGGAGCGTTTATTTGCTTATATATATATATATATATATATATATATATATTAACTGTGTGTCGAACTTTGTTCGATGAGCTTGAATTTTACATCCGGTGCGTTTACTCGCTTTTATATATAAATACTTATATATATGAACTGTTGTTTTACTCGCTCGATGAGCCTCGATTTTACATCCAGTGCGTTTATTCGCTTATATATATATATATATATATATATATATATATATATATATATATATATGAATTGTGGTTGAACTCTATTCATGAGCCCGGATTTTACATCCTATATGCGTTTATCGCTTTTATATATATATATATATATATATATATATATATATATATATATTGTCCCACCCGAGTTTACTTCGTGGTGGTTGATCACTTTTACAGCTTTCTTTATGTTTTGTCTCGCCTGGAGTTTCCTCCGTGGCGGTTGACCGTCTTTACAGCTTTATTTACGTTTTGTCCCGCCTGGAGTCTCCTCCGTGGCGGTTGATAGCTTTTACAGCTTTATTTACATTTCTGATCCCCCATAGAGGTGTTTCATGGTTGGTGATCATGTCTGTATATATATATTTACAATTTTTATATATATACCGCCATCGCTTTTTCATACAAATTATGCGATTCATATGCTTTAGGAATCATGTGATCATAGATTCAACATATTGGATCTAGATTCGGTTCCCGTGATGGACATTTTCAAGTGTACTCAGCTTGTAAATTATTCTGCGGTGTCTAAATTTCCTCATTTGGTTTTCATACCCCGAGGGAATCGGCATTAATTTGTACATTATTTTTTGATAGATGCTTCGCATCTCAAAAATAAAATCAATCAAGCCGAACACTTAATAAAATGGAAGTGTAAAAGGTCTCAATTACTATTGAGCATCAGGGTTTGAAAAACCTCTTTTATAAAACATCACTGCCATATCTTGCTAAAAACTGAATTTTTACATAAATTCAAACCTCAATAGTATATAAGTGCTAACGAGGCCTCGCACTACTTCCAAATAACAAACATCACCCACACACACACACATTCAGATAATAGTTTCTCGAAAAGAGGCGGTCACCGTGGTAACACAGATGTCGGGGGGGTGCCTAACACCTTCCCTCCGCATAACCAAGTCCCCGGACCCTAATGAATCTCGGTTTCACCGACCTGTTTAAAAATGTCACATCGTTGGGTCAATGTGTAAACCTTTTCTCTGTTGTGTTGGTACAACCATTTAAAAAACCAACTGGCGACTCTTAACAGTCCATCGTCGACATTATACATGTCGGACCTTTTTCACTTATTTTTTCAAACAAATCTCACCTAAAATGAGAACACCAAAGAACAATTAACGGAAAGGGACATTTAAAAATCCCGACGTCGACAGGTGGCGACTCTGCTGGGGACTACCAGTAAGAGGACTTAAGCCGCTATTTCAATCTTTTCAAAACTATTATATGCTTGTGTGTGGATGTTGCATTTACATTTATGATGAATGTGTACGAATGCATTTACTTATTGCACTTAGTGCCTCGCACCATAACTTGCCAGGATATTAAGTACTTCAAGACATGTCATCATTTTCATACGGTGAGACGCGATGTATGTGAATATATGTTGTGTGGTCTCTCCACCAGGAGGCTATCTCGTCGGTGTTTGATTATTAAACTCGTGGGAAGACTAATTCCCCGAGGCTCAGGAAAGGCACCACCCAAATTCGCTCCAGTTAAAAGACCGGATTAATTTCCCGTTGAGTAAATTGCGATGATTTGGGAACCTTCATGCCAAAAAGCCGCGAGAGTAACCTGAGATAGGTCAGCCTCTGATAAACCCAAAACGGAGGAAAGTCTCTTCATGCTCTCTCATTTCAATTACTTGTAAACACAATTACTTGTAAATTACATTCCATATATATCTCCATATAATGAGAAATATGAAGAAATGTGTACACATACATAACATGTTATCCTGTATTACAAAAATAACTGACATCTGTTTTGCAGGATATAATTCCTAAAATGGATACATCACATAGCATGTTAATTTACATTCCCTAAAGACTAAACTATGCAAGTCTTTCGCAGGGAACCAATTGGACCTACTACCCGGTCAAAATCCAAAACGGCTACTGGCCTACAGTCAATCATTTCGTCATCTAACCAGTTTCTCGCAAAGAATTCGACGGATTAAGCAAACAAATTATAGATTTGGCTGTTCTACTCAAAGAACTACACCAGTCTACTCAGGGTCAAAAAATACCCGTACATGCTTAATCCTCTACACAAGGGGGAACTCAAGTCATTACAATACCTGAACTGCAGTTGGATACGACCAACAAAACTCATGATGATGCCCATCCCACTGGAGATTCAGACACCGGTGACATCAAAAAGAAAGTCCTCCAAATGGAAGAGACCTTTCGTGCTATTAAAGGAATTGGAACACACGGGAGTGTTTCATATGCTAATCTTTGCATTTTCCCTGGTGTTCATTATCCAGAAAAGTTTAAAACTCCTGACTTCGAAAAATATGATGGGTTAGGAGATCCTTATACACATTTAAAAGTGTTTATTGGAGAACTTGGATCTTATGCAGAGGACGAAAAGCTCAGAATGCAATTGTTCCAAAAAAGTCTAACTGGAGAAGCCCGTTCGTGGTACACAAGATTAGACAACTCAAAGATCCATAGCTGGGAAGAGCTAGCACATGTTTTCCTCACTCAATACATCTTTCAATCTCAGATGGCTCCTGATCGGTATCAAATTACCAAGATCAAGAAACAGTCTAACGAGTCTTTTAGAGAGTATGCTCAACGGTGGAGATACCTGGCTGCCCAAGTTAGTCCTTCCATGACAGAATCAGAGATGGTCATGACTTTGATAGACATACAAGAAGCTCCTTTCTATGAAAGAGTTTTAGCCGGCATCGGCAAACCATTTTCTGAAATGGTCAAACATGGGGAGATGGCTGAGATGGGTTTGAAGTCTGGAAAGATTCAAGACCTAGCTGCCCTTAAAGCTGTTGCTGATCACATCCAATCCGGAAATTATGGAAACAACCCCCGGAGGGTCCATAAAAAGAAAGAGGAAGATGTTTCCCTGATACTGCAGGGGCAAAAAGGCAATCAGAACATGCCTATTCAAAGGAGAAACTATACTCCCTTTCTATCATAAACTGCGAACCCTCAAATACCAAAAGGTGGAGAAGTCAAATGCCCTCGAGTGTTCACACCCTTAGGGGACACCCTCGAGAACATTCTCACTCTTCTGACAACACAAAAGAAAATTACGCATCTTCTTCCACCAGCCAGCCCTAATGGACGGGGTTTCAATGCTGCTCGGAAATGTGCTTATCATGTCGGGGTACCTGGACATGATACTCAGGATTGTTGGGCCTTGAAACACAAGATCCAAGACCTGATAGACAACGATGAGATCGTGGTCACCAAACCAGATCAGCCTCACGTTCAAGACAACCCTCTTCCTCAACACAAAGAAGAAGAGGTCAACATAATAAATTGGAGCAACGGACAGAATTCCAATTTCAACTGTGAATCCTCCCAGACCCTCAAAGACGGTGTTGACAAATGGGATTATGCCAAGTTCCAGTTCGCAATGGAATGAAAGATGAAAGCTCTATGCAAGCAAATTGAACAATTGGCAGAGTTTGTGACTTATCAGCATCAAGTGACACGTTAATTAATCAGCCAAGAGCATGATAGTCTCCTACCTCTTGTCATGAATATTCCCTCGTCACTTTCAGAAAATGAAATGTTGGAAGACAAAGTGATAAAGAGAGTAAATGCCAAAGCCCGTCGGGATTTTGCCAACAAAAGGGAATTCACCTATTTAGGCCAACCTATGGAGGAAATCCTTCAGATGTTAATCAATGAAGGAAGGATCAGTTCCCTTCTACCTCTAATCAACCCCCGTTTAGAATGGTACAACTCTGATGGAGTATGTCAATATCATTCTCTTTCTCGCGGTCACAGCACAGAAGAATGTTGGGCACTCCGCTACCTCATCCAAAATCTAATTGACAGTGGTGTCCTGCACCTAGCGGACGATGATATTGTGTTAAGTGCAAGTGAGAATACAGATCCTACTAAGTGGAAGAGTTTCGTAGCAGTCATATCCACTAAAACTGATGGGGCTAACAAATCACTCACAATGCTAACAATTCAACTCAGAGGAAGAAACAATCCCTTGAAAGTGGCCGCTCCCAAACTAATTAACTTGCCATGCAGAGCACAATATCCTATTGTTAGTTTGAGCAATGTTTCGTGGAATTATGGAGAAGGTGAAGGATCCACCTCACATACCAGTGCTACAGTGTCGAAGGAAAATCCATTGTATCTTCCTCAACGGGTGATGAAGCCTACCATCAAATCAAAGGGGAAAATACACATGGAGAAGATTGAAGAATTCCTCCGCACTATGGGTCATAACGAAGCCAAGGTGGTTTTAAGCTTAAAAGAAGCTCCACAACAAATATCAATTTTGGACTTGGTCTTAACTTCCGAGGATCACCGGAAGATCTTGTTAAAGGTTTTAGAAGAAGCTTCATCTCACCACATCGCTTGATACGTAAAAATTTCAACACTTGGTTGATCACATTTTCAACAACAATGTGATATCCTTCACTAATGATGACATACCACCTGAAGGGACCGGTCATTGTAAGCCGTTGCACATTGCGGTCTTGTCCTCCGGATACATGTTAGCTGGAGTTTTGATAGATGGAGGTTCATCTCTAAATATCTGTCCATACGCTACCTTGGTGAAGATGAATATCAATCTCAACCGACTCTGGAGTAGCCATACCATCATCAAAGCTTTTAATAGAGCCCACCGGAATTCGATCAGAGTAATTGAATTGCCAATTGAAATTGGTCCCCACACATTCTGTGTATCTTTCCATGTGCTCAAGATAGATTCGGGATACAACCTGCTCTTGGGACAACCATGGATCCATATGGCTGGGGCAGTCCCCTCCATCCTTCATCAGCAACTGAAATACATCATCAACAATAGCCTAGTCATGGTCAATGCTGAACCAGAGTGTCCTCAACAGGGAGATATGCCAGTCATCAATGCCAATGCAGATGTTGAACCGGTCAGTTTTCATGCCTTGGAAGTAAGCAATACCAAATACCATGCTATTGGAACGCCATTTCCTGAACCCAAGATTTCTGCCGAAGTAATGTCGGTTACTCAAGAAATGATATCATTGGGTCATAAACTGAGACAAGAGCTGGGTAAAGATCTCCAAGGTATCAAGTACCTAATTCAATTAACCAGGCAAACTGGGACAACTGGGCTAGGCTATTCTGCCAATTCTAGTCATAGGAATCCTCATAAGCATCAACAGATTCCTTCAGCTTCAAGCACGTGGCGTTTATCTTCGCCTTCAAACTCTGAGTCCGCATAACCTCCTGTAAAGGTGCCAGCCAATAACATGGCTTTGTTATTTCCCAAGCTGGTACCGGTGAAGGAGAAAGAAGTCTTTGTTCCAAATCCCGCAGTGGAAGAGAAGGAATGAAGAATCAAGCAAGATGTCATCCGAATGATGTCAGGCATACGCATCATCGTTCATGATGAGCATACAAATAGATACACCCCAGACGATGATTGCCCAGACGTAATGGCCATCATTCGGGACAGGGAGGATGATGACAATCCCTCCATCATTGCAGTCCACCAGGACTTTGCCCTCGCTTAATTGGAACAAAGACTCCTTGCATTGGTCAGTCGGTAAAAACGGCAAAAACTCTTCTCTCGCAGTAGATATAATAACTGCTTATTTTTCTGTATAATATTAGCAGTTTATTTTGTCAGTATGTGCTAACACTGTGTATGATCAAAACATTTTCATATATACTAAGTGAAAGCATATTTTGTTTCAAGACCCTGAATTTAGATGTGCCTGTACTTGCTGATACGGTGCCTCTTCTCCATAAGGATTGTACCTTTGATGTAGAGATGAATTCAGCCGTGATGGAAATACAGAATGACATTGAGGTGCCTCCAGAAATTCAAGAATGGGTCAAAGACAAACCTAAACTCAACCTTGATCAAACCACTTCTTTCAATCTCGGAACCTTAGAAAGCCCTAAGATAATCCAGATTCGGTCAGACCTTACCCCAAACCAACGGAATGACATGGTTATGCTATTAACCCAATTCTAGGATGTGTTTTCATGGTCTCATTAAGACATGGTGGGTTTGTCCACTGACATTATCCTTCATCGCCTTCCCATTAAAGAGGGATTTAAGCCAGTCAAGCAAAAGCTCAGGCGATTGAAACATGAGTGGAGTTTAAAGGTGAAAGAAGAAATTGTGAAACAATTTCAAGCTGGCATCATCATGGTGTCCACATATCCTGAGGGGATATCCAACATTGTGCCTGTGCCTAAACCCAGAGGGAAGGTGCGAGTTTGCGTGGATTATCGGGACTTGAACAAAGCTTGCTTAAAAGATAGCTTTCCCGTGCCATTTATCCACATTCTCATTGACAATACTGCAAAATACTACATGTACTCCTTTGTTGATTGCTTTACGAGGTACCGTCAGATCATGGTTGCTGAGGAAGATCGTGAGAAAACTGCTTTCATCAGGCCTTAGGGAACCTTTTGCTATAGACGGTTGTCATTCGGCCTCATCAATGCCGGAGCCACCTATCAGCGAGCTATGATGGCTCTCTTCCACGACCTAATGCACAAAGAGATAGAGATCTACGTGGATTACATTATTGTCAAGTCCCGAAAGGAGGATGACCATCTAGACCATCTCAGAAAGTTGTTCAACGGGTTACGTAAGTACAACTTGAAGTTGAATCCAGCTAAATGCGCCTTTGGCGTTAAATCAGGCCAGTTGCTTGGATTTCTAGTCAACCACAAAGGGATTGAGCTGGATCCTGCCAAAATCCAAGCCATCACGGAAATGCCCATTCCTCAGACAAAAAAGGAAATACGGGGATTTTTTGGAAGAATCAACTTCATTAACTGGTTTATCTCTCAACTCACAGCAACATGTGAGCCAATCTTCAAGATGTTAAAGAAGAACTCCTCCATGAAATGGAATGATGAGTGCCAAAATGCCTTCCTCATAATCAAGAAACAACTAGTCTAAGCTCTCATTTTGGTACCACCCAGGGATGATGTTCCCCTGTTCATGTACCTATCCATAAGTGACAATGCCATGGGATGCATGCTGGGATAGAAAGACGATAGAGGCCAAGAACAAGCTATCTATTACCTCAGCAAAAGATTTAGCGGCAGTGAACACAAGTACACTCTGATCAAAAAGACGTGTTGTGCTTTAGCATGAGCTTCCATGAGGTTACAGCATTATCTCCATGGTCACACAACCCATCTCATATCCCGCGTGGATCCTCTCAAGTACGTGTTCAATAAACCCATGTTGTAAGACCCCAACTTATTATAAATAAAATCGAATTTTCTCTATTTATTATTGTGAATAATAAGGTATTAATTTGATATAATACTTTGGTTATGGGTGAAATATGAAAATTTTGCAAAATAAGCAAGTGGTTATAAAATATTCATTGTTGTTAGGGAATATTCGTTTGGTCGTGGAATATTCTTTCTGTCGGGGAATATTCGTACGACGGCGCAGCCATTTGTGGGCCCCATAACGGATAACGGTCGGATGAAGAAAATGACAAATTTGAGTTTTTACAAATAACGGCATAGTTATTACCGTTAACACTGTTGGAATACCCAGTGGTTAAAATATAGTAATACGCGTGGTTGCACAAGAGAGCACCACGGTTTTTTGATATTGTTGAATTATTGATTCTTACGTAAGAAGACACTACTCAATAATTGTTACAGTAATTACTGTTCAATATTTTATTTTATTGGTTCAATAATTGCTGCGTTGATATTTTATATTATTGTTGTTTCAATAATTGTCACTACACAGTATTTCCCATTATCAAATCAATAATTCATATTATTTGAATAATATTGTGAGATAGCATTATTGGCAATGTCTAGAAAGTTCTGTCAAGGAGAGGTTTGGTCACCTAATTGCGCGCCAGTAACGAGAAATCCTTATCGGAAAGCCCCCTCTTTCCTGGGAACGGCCTGGTTGTCATAATTGTGATTCTGTAATATTATTTGTGAATAATTAATTATTGATTTATATGATAAGGAAATATTTATTTTATGTGGATATATTTATTTTATTGTGGTTATAATTGAAGGAATTAATGCTGAGGTGTTTTATCAGTATTTTGTCGGAATAGAGGTATTAAAAATCATCCGTTTGTGGATTTCGGGTATTTTCTGATTGAAATTTCGAAAAACTTTCTTCTACAAAGTTGTAGAGAATTAAATTTCCTATGGAAAGCACATGAGATTTGAATTTATTTAATAAAAGGGCTATTTATTATGAATTGTTGAAGTTTCGAAAAATAAAATAATTTTTATTAAAACATGGGTGGGCCCCACTTTTGGTTGGTGAAAATGTGCTGAGATTTTTATTCAAATGTGGTAGGCTTGAATAGTAGCAGGTAAAGCCATCAGATAGCAGGTTAGTCCGCTATGGTGTTCTAAGCATTTTCCTATAAATAGGGTGCTTAGTTAGAATTGAAAATCACACCAGAATTCATAAGTTTTCTCTCTTTCTCTCTCTATAATATCGAGCGTATTTTGTGAGTATTTTATTACTTTGAGTGTTGCTATACGGTGAAAGTTCCTTCAGTACTATATCCAGTATTCCAGTCAGAAGTACTGTCTTTGCGATGTAAGGGATGTTATTTTCTTCGTAAATGATATTATTTCTTCAATATCATTATGCCGAAATTTTGGTTTTAACTTTTTATCAAATTTGGAACTTTTTGTGTCGGGGTTACTATTCACGTATAAGGCACTATTCACGTATACGGCACTATTCACCGAAAAATAAAATTTTCTTCTTTTTTTCCAAGTTGTCTATTATGGTTACTATCTTTGATTGTATCCATGTTTTGATCTTTATTTTTGAATTCTTCTTCAAAATTGGTTATTATGGAGTATTATTGAACTTGGATAAATTGTATTACGAATTCCTAATATTTGTTCTTTTATCTCACTGGATTCATTTTTTTTAAGATATTTTTCATCATCCTCAGTCCTAAAGAATATACTGTTTACGGCACTATTAATGAATATATTTGGCCTGTAGTGCAAAGATGAATGATTACCTAATGAATATCTTTGGCCCGTAGTGCAAAGATGAACAGGTTTTGAGATGAACATGACCAACTGGTGATACAAATGAATATCTTTGGCCTGTAGTGCAAAGATAAATATTTTATTCAAGATGTATATTGATTGATGTTACAGGGATAAAATATTGATAATGGACTTTTAAATCTTAGAAGATAGTAGAATTATTTCTCTACTTGACTCTTCTAATGGATTGTTGTTTCTGCTGTAGCAAATACCGGATAAATATATGTGACTGGTCCAACTGCCGGGTCAAACTATCAATCTGTGTCATATGAGTCGGATCTCGGACACAAGCTATCCAATCCGTCATCATCACGGATCCTGGAACCATATCCCCCATAAACTGAGTGGCGCGGGACTGGGCTCCGATAGTACGAGGGAACCACCAACGCTGGAACGTCTCCTGAGTGCAAGGACCCACTGATAATGTAAACTGCTAAACCCCAACAATGGGATATCGTTGACGGGTGATCGCGAGCATGTGCCAACGACGCTGGCGGGAGGCAAGATCGGATACTGAATCTCCCCAGGTGCTCCTAATAGCACGCTCTCCTAAATAGAGCTCCCACCTCCATCTGTGAAGAGAGGAACTCTCCTGGTGGAAATCACGTACTCGACTCCAGTCGGGTATCCATCCTCAAAGCCGATGGTCAAGTGTTCCCCTGAATAGGGAATCCATGTGATGGCATCAGCTGTCAATAACTCCAGCTGCATGCGGCGGTGGGTGAAACCTCGCCATGTGGACCTCCTAAGAAATGGAATGATGCCATCGTCGTCCTCGTGGATAGGTATCTAAACCTAACACACTCATAGGACGCAAGCATGGGAGCCTCTCATAGGCCCAAAACTGCCAACATAATGGCAAGACATTTGCGATCAGTAAACACTCTTAACCTATAAATGGGAAATGACAAGAGAAATACTCACCAGTAAAAATGGGTAAAATCCTAGCCAAGCCTCGATCAAACCCTGAAAGCGCATACGCATGTCCCGAAGGAAATAGGCATAGGTGTAAGAACCTCAATCATACTCTCCAATATGGTCCAAATGACGCGTGGCGCTGATTAAAGCGAACAACACCATAGAAGAGTTATCTGGTATGAAGCAGCCTCTAATGATCATCAGGAACAATCGTCGAAGAATGCGATCCCTGACTCTGACATCATCAGGCATGGGCTCACTCAAAAGCCCGCTTGTAGCATATACGCTCAAAGGACCTGAACGAATAGTCCTACCCTTGAGCGCCTCCACCGGAGTTCCTAATAAGGATCTGACGGTAGTAGGGGTAATATTCGCCATGCAAGGCACTGGCTCCCCTCCAAACTCCATACCTGTGATAAACCGCCAATCCATCGGCATCATCATCACCTCGCAATCCAGCAAATTGAGTGACTGAGTCTGATGAAACCATTGCTCAGACAATGCCCTGAGATAACCCCAGGGACAACGACGGGGAAGGATGGAGAAGAATGCCACGAATCCCCAATCATGCACTACCGCTCTGTAATCAAGATGAAGAGCCTGATACATGGAGTGTATACTGAACCAATTCCCTCTAGGCTGTGTGAAGCCAGGAACCTGCATGAAATGCAGATTAATATCAAAATCCTTTACTCCTCGTTAATAGGAAAGAAGGAAGATCAAGATCTAACGTCATACCTCATTAGCATGCAAGTACATCGAGGGATGTCTGCTCAAATCACCCAGAAGCTCTGGGTTTGCCACCTGAATACAAGGGAGCTCCCTACGGGAAACATGTACAGCAGGAGCGGGATCCTCAATCGGAATATCCTCATCCTCGTCCTCAACGTCTGGCACATCTGCTCGGACTGAACGAAAGAACGAAATATTAGAAGAATTTCACCACGTATGCGGTACTTCGCATAAACAGGTTATTCCAACATAATAATAAAGAATGGAATAACAGAAGCTCTCTTCATGAATACGAAAGAAATAATACCCCTTACGAGTACAACAAATAATATTCCCAACCTTAGAAAACTTAATACTGGAGTAGTGAACTAGCAGAATACTTTTCTTTTTTCTCTCTATAGTTTCTCTCTCTAGAGTTTCAGTGAATTCGTAAGAAATAATGAAGGAATGAGCTTCTATTTATAGGAGAATGGACTGAATAGTAACTAATTCATGAATAGTCCAGATTGATTTACTTTTAGACGGACGGTCCATATTGATTTACAATTAAAACTTAAAGCAACGGTCCATACTGATTTACTATTAAAACTTTCCACCAGCAGTCCATATTGATTTACTATTATATCTTCAACCAACGATCCATATTGATTTACTATTATAACTTCAATCAACGGTCTGAAAAATTAGCACATCTCCTCATGGAATAATATTGTACCCAAAAATGATTTGGACCGAAAAGAAATATATTTTACGGGTGAATAGTACCCCGTGAATAGTAACTCATGAATAGTAACTCATAAATAGTAACTCATGAATAGTAACTCATGAATAGTAACTCGTGAATAGTAACTCGTGAATAGTAACTCATGAATAGTAACTCGTGAATAGTAACTCCTGAATAGTAACTCGTGAATAGTAACTCGTGAATAGTAACTCGTGAATAGTAACTCATGAATAGTAACTCGTGAATAGTACTCCAACACAAAAAGTGCCCCGAATACCCGATTGGTCAATATAACCTTCAGACATCAATTATTATCGAAATAAATATCGATTTCTACTAACACTAATAATCCCAACACAATGGAACTATCAATTTAATCTTTAATCAACACGAACTTATTCATCATTAATATTATAACTCATAATATTTAACAACCAGGTCGTTCCCAGGAAAGAGGGGGCTTTCCAATAAGGATTTCTCCTTATTGGCGCGCAATTAGGTGACTAAACCTCTCGATGTAACTTCTGACATTGTCAATATTGCAAATAATAATATGAATAACTTTACCGTCTCAATTATTGATTTAATAATATAACATATTATACGCGATGATACATCGTAACAATAATTGAATCAATAATACGAGAGATATGATGCAAAGAATTATCGTAGCAATAATTGAGTATAACTGAGTGACTTATCACGTAAGCATCAATAATCAATACCGTGTGTTATTATTCAACCACGTGTATTATTGTACTTTTACTACCGGGTAGTTCAACAGTTTTAACGGTAACACCTCCGCCATTATTTTTATAGAAAGATAATTTTGTCATTTTCTAACTACAACAATACTTCCGTTGTGGGGTCCACCAATGATTGTGTCGTCGTACAATATTCCCTGTTAAAACGAATATTCCCTGACCAATCGAATATTATACAACAACTTGCATACTTTGCAAAATTTATAAATACTACCCACAACTATAACATTATATCAAATCTACACCATAAAATATTTTGAGAAAAATTAAATCTTATTCATAAAATTCGGGGTCTCACACCTTTTTATATATTCTTATTCCAATTAAAGTGATATATTATAATGATATCCATTAAAATTAATCAAATTATTATTATAAATATTGTCATTAAAATATGTCATATTTAAAATTTATCTAATAAATTATTTATAAATTTAGTTGTATTTTGCACTAGTTATTAAACTTATTTATTAAAAAATAAAATTTAAGTTGCTTTAAATAAACTATAATGAAGAGATTTTATATCTAGTTGTTCTATTATATCAATAATTGGTGATTATCGAGAGCATCCTTCACAATTTACTTTTTTTTTCTTTCGCAAATTTGAGGTGGTAGAAGTATATTTGGCGCCAATTTATAATATAAATTTGCGAGGAAAAAAACTATTAATGAAAGAATTATTACTCACTATATATTATTGCTCAGAGATTTTTTTAGAGAGATAAAATTGGTCACTGTTTTGTTCTAAATAAATTGTAAGTAACTTATAATATCGATTATTTCTTTAATCAAAGTAAATAAATTTACAATAATTTAAACTTTAAAATTTCATACATTGTCCTTGCAAAAAAGATAAATAAAAAAATAAGGCAAGCTGTGGAATAGACCACAAATTCTAAAAAAATTACTCATATATTCTGTAGAAAGAGTTAAGTTTGAGTTTTATTCTTAATTAATTTATGGTATCCTACTACTGAAATTGTAATGAAATTAATTTTTAAAATAAAAAATTTTCTTAATAAAATTTTTTAAATAATTTATAGTATTAAATATTTTATTAATTAAAATATTAATTTACAATAATTCAAATTTTAAAATATTATAAATTGACAATAAAAATTATAATAATTAAGACTCTTTTTGTGGAACAAATCACAAATGTGTTAAATTATTACTTTTCTGTTTCACAAAAGAGTTATATTTCAGTTTTTTATTAACTAATTTATGACATCCTAAAATTTAAATTTAAATTTATTTAAGTTTTGAAATAATAATTTTATTTATAATATTATTTTTTAAACAATTTACAATATTAGTTGTTTTCATAAATTAACATCAAACTCTCTTTTTTTTGAAACAGTCCCTAATTTAATTAGGAGTTCTGTACTTGGTCTGGAAAAAGAGTTAGAAGCGTGAAACAGATTTTATAAGCCCTAGCTTTTTATTCTCCTTTTTACCCAAAATTTGTCGCTCTCGCTCTGGTCCCTCCCACCTGCGATTCCCTTTTCCCTCTCCCTCCACCAAAATTTTGATCGATTTACTGAAGAAAATTTATATTTGTGTTAGTTAATTGGGTGGGGTTCTTGAGACATATTGTCGATCAACTTGTCGACTTCCAATTTCTGATTGCGAGCCTCTATTCTGAAACTGTGACGCCCCCAAAACAGGTATACATCACCTATCTTGAGTCGCCAGATACAAGGTACAGAATACAAATACAACTTAATTATAGAACAATCGTGTAAAATACAACAAAACATAGGCTGTGAGTTTTAATACAAATATTGTCATCTAGACAATATCCACACTCAATGGAGTCCTCATTACATTTATTATCACACTATTTCACAGAATAGTGAGGACTATTAATGCACCATCTAGGACCATCACTGCTCCCCGACTAGTCTTAGCTACGCTTCTCATTTCCTCAAGAGAAGAAAAGAAAGAAAGGGTGAGCTCAACTAGCCCAATAAGAAATATTATGACTAAGATAATGCAGAATAAATTATCCTTAGCCTTCAACAGTATAACAACTGATAGAATATAATAGACAACAAGTTTTAGATCAAAAACTGCAGCGGAATAAGCAATCCATTAGAAGAGTCAAGTAAAGTATAAAATCTATTATCTTCTATGATTAAAAAAGTTTTTCATCAACTTTATCGCTGAGACTCAGCTTAATAAATAAAATCGAATCATCCCTGTACCACGGCCAAAGATATTCATGTAATCATCAATGGTCATGACTATACCAAATAATCCCTGGTCATAATCATACCAACAACTGTCCACCACAGGCCAATGAGGACTTTTACCACATCATTCGTCACATTACGGTCATGATTATACCGAATAATCCCTGGTTATAATCATACCAAGTCCATCTATGTACGTAAGCTAAAGATGACTTTCACCACAATATAAGCATGAGGATGATGACAATGACATAATAATTCAATAAAACAAGTTCAAGAATAAATTTTAAAGATTTGTAAATTAATTTATCCAGGAACCAATAACTTCCAAATTGTTAATACGATACTGCTTTGTAGAGTAAAATTCAAGAATGCTCAGAAGAATATTTCCATGAAAAGATACAGGATGAAGCGCAAATATCAAGGATATTCCACAAATTTCATGGAGTATAGAAGTCAAAGCTTTAACCAACTGAGTATAATAGAATATATGAAACTGCAAATGGATTTTCGCCAGCTATGCGGTAATCCACGTAGACAGATCATTTACACAATTTAATAAGGAATGAATACGAAGGATCATTCACCATACATGTGGTAATCCACATAGATAGGTTATTCCAACAGAATAATAAAGAATCGAATAATAGAAGGATTCACCATGCGTGCGATAGATATCATGCATGCATGTTATTTCCAATGTAATAATAAATAATGGAACTAGGTCCCACAGTAAGAACGCATGTATGAATATTATTCCGCGAATAATAAATAATGGATCCAGTCCCACAGAACGCATTGACGGGATATTCGACGTAATAATAAATAATGGAACCAGTCCGTAAATGCATGCATGCACAGATATTCTTACGGAATAATAAAGAACGGAATATTAGAAGAATTTCACCATGTATCTTTGTCTTAAAGCATAAATAAAGTTATTCCAACAAAATAATAAGAATGGAATAACAACAGAATTCACCGAGCATGCGATAGATCGCCGCATGCATAAAAAGTTATTCCAATGTAATAATAAAGAATGGAATAACGGAAGAATTTCACCATGTATATGGTACTTGTGATAAACAAAAGTTATTCCAACATAATAATGAAGAATGGAATAACAACTCTTACGAGTATTGAAAGAAAATAATTCTCTTCATGAATACGAAAGAATAATACCCCTTACGAGTATTGAAAGAAAAATAGTTCTCTTCATGAATATGAAATAATAATACTCCTTATGAGTACAATAAATAATATCCTTTACCTTAGAAGAAACCGGATATCGAGTAGTGAAGTAGCGAGAATACTTTTCTTCTTTCTCTCTATAGTTTCTCTCTAGAGTTTCGAAGAATTCGTAAGAAATAATGAAGGAATGAGCTTCTATTTATAGGAGAATGGACCTAATAGTAACTAATTCATTAATGGTCCTAATGATTTACTTTTAAATGTATTTCATCCATATTGATTTCTATTAAAACTTAAAGCAATGGTCCATACCGATTTACTATTAAAACTTTAAACCAAATGATCCATATTGATTTACTATTATAACTTTCCACCAAATGGTCCATATTGATTTACTATTATATCTTCAACCAACGGCCTAAAAATTAGCACATCTCCTCATGGAATAATATTATACCCAAAAAATGATTTGATCGAAAAGAAATATATCTTCACGGTTGAATAAGTACCCTATGAATAGTAACTCGTGAATAGTACTCGACACAAAAAGTACCTTTAATACTTCGATTGAACAATATAACCTCCGGACATCAATTATTATCGAAACAAATGTCAATTTCCACTAACACAAATAATTCCAACACAATGGAACTATAAAATTCATCTTTAATCAACACGAACTTATTCATCAATAATATTATAACTCACAATATTTAACAACCGTGTCGCTCCCAAGAAAGAGGGGGCTTCAGATAAGGATTTCTCTTTATCATGCCGCCAAGTGAATTAGGTGACCAAACCTCCTCGATGTAACTTCTGTACATTGTCAATATTGTAAATAATAATATGAATAACTTTGTCATCTCAATTATTGATTTAATAATATAACATATTATGCGGATGATATTTATAACAATAATTGAATCAATAATATGAGAGATATGATGCAACAATTCATCGTAATAATAATTGAGTATATAACGGTGACTTATCACGTAAGATCAATAATCAATACGATTATTATTCTTACGCAACCACGCCAGATTATTATTGTTTTTTTACTACTGGGTAGTTCAACAGCTTTTAATCGAATAACACCTCCGCCCGTTATTTTTATAGAAAGATAATTTTGTCATTTTCACTACGACAATACTTCCGCTAGGGGTCCACCAATGATTAATAGGTCCATATAATATTCCCCGTTAAAACGAATATATTCCCCCCAATCGAATATTATACAACAACTTGCATACTTTTCAAAATTTATAAATACTACCCACAACTATAACATTATATCAAATCCACACCATAAAATATTTCGAAAAAAATTAAATCTTATTCATAAAATTTGAGGTCTCACAGAAACCCTAAAAAAGCTCTTTTTTCCAGCACTAAATTTTGATGGTAACTAACATTCTCTCTCCTCGGAGTTCCGGCGAGGGTGCTGTCCTCTCCAGTCCCCAATCCCGACGCTCGTCTGGTGTCTCCTCACCGTCACCGTGGACGCAGATTGTAGGTGGTGTCGGTTCTGTTTTAGAGCATATCCCTAGTTCTTCATCCGATTGGCCGACGGCTACTTCTCCTTCAAGGCCTACGGAGGATGATTCCGATGTTGAGGCCCAGTCGGAGAGCTCTGATAACAATGCGGCTAAAAAGCAAGCTTGGAAAAAGCCTTCGAATGGGAATGGAAACGGTGGTACGACGGTCGAGGTCAGTTCGGTTATGGATACTGCGTTGTGGCCTGCTCTCTCAGCGTGCACTAAAGCTTCTCCAAAGTCGGCTTCTTCGAATTCTTTAAAAGCTCTTTCTGAAGGATCATTGTTTCCATCTAAGGTTTGCTTGCTATTTACTAAACTTTCTCACTTTTTTTTTGTTTTTTTATCCTTTTAATAAGGATTTCACATTTTGTTTTGTGTTGCAATTAGTTTATGTGTTTAAATATTATGCTATCAGCTTACTTGTATATGTATATATTCATATTTCCAAACACTTCTATATTTGTTTATGTAGTTAAGGAAGTGGAGTTGCATCCTTGTCTTCAAATAAACCAGTAATACCTAATAATACAAACCCCAATTCAACCCCAAACCATGTAACACCCACACGCCAGAGGTCTATCAAACTCGGGTCAACCAATAGTGGGTTTATTCAGCCATCACCACTACTACAATCACAGGGCCCAGCTGTGGAAATGCCTCCCGAAAAACCTGGTAACACCACAGGAGAGTCCTCCTCGCACAAAGAGGGTGGACAAAGGGGAGGATTTGGGAGTGATCACCAACCTCAATGTAGTAATACGTTTAATAGGAGGGGCAGTGGTGGGCAATATCCACGTGGAGATGGTTCTTACCATCACAATTATGGAGGCAGGCGTGATCAGGATCGGGGGAATCAGGATTGGAATAATCCTCACCAAAAGTTTGGCAGCAGGGACAACCACATGCAGTCACAGAGAGTTGTTCCTAGGGACTTTGCACGAGGCCCACATACTTCTCCTGCGTTTATCCCTCCTTTACATGTCCATGTGCGCCCTTTTGGCAACCCCATGGTTTACCCTAGTGAGATGTTTTGCTATTTAAGTTGTTTTCTGTGTATGTTTTGAGCCCCTGTAACTGACGTTTTTATCCTATTGCAGATGTTCCACTGTCTTTAATTTATGTTCCAGGTCCAACTCCAGAATCTCTTAGAGGTGTGCCTATCATAGCGCCTTCACATCCTATGTACATTACCACACCATCATCAAGCAAATCTCTTAGAGGTGTGCCTATCTACGTGAGTTCTTTGCTGTTAAATAATACTTTTGGTGGAGATCCATTATGTTACAAAACTCTCCATGTGAAGTTAACATCTCGTTGATTTATGTTATGCAAGCTATCACTACGAGCTACTTGACTTTTAGTATTTGCTGAATTTGAGGACCATCATCAATTTGTAGGAAAGCTTGATTTCATAGAATTTTTGTAGAAAATTGAGCTATTCCAATTGACTTGTACAAAATATTCTATTGTAGTTGAGACAATTATGCTCAAGTATTAAAATTCTATTCTACTGGTTTATTTTATATACCCTAGAATGGTTCTTTCATCTTAATTTACTTTATTTATGCAATCATCTTATTACTTGAAGTTCAACTGAAGAAAGCTCGAAAGTAGCTGAACCTAGTTGATTTCCATGTAGGAGGAAGACAGTATTAACAATTGTAGAACAAAATCTACTTTGCATCTGAAACACTATATAGCTAACCAACTTCTTCTCTTCTTTACTGTTTAAGAATATCAGTCTGATTGTTTTCACTTAGAGCGAATATAGCAACACTAAGAAAATAACTGAATAGAAGATTGCAGAGAATGGGATATGATTAGACATTGTTTCTTA
Organism: Panax quinquefolius; assembly: GCA_020205615.1. NCBI lineage: Eukaryota > Viridiplantae > Streptophyta > Magnoliopsida > Apiales > Araliaceae > Panax > Panax quinquefolius. Next base: position 43,488,970 of record CM035164.1, read on the forward strand.
GTGCCAATGCAGGTGAATACTATTTGAGTCTTGGTACATTAATTTATGTCGATGTATGTGTATACATGAAATAGGTAAGAATTAAGCTAATTTATTTTATCCCGCTTAGTCTTTTACGTTGGTCGCAATTCAACTTGGTCATAGATTTGTGAACATATAAATCATTACCCATACTATTTTGTTTGGTAATCTAAATTGTCTGATTAAAGTCAAAACAATGGTCAAATTGGTATATCATCATACAGTATATCTTATTTGGCAGAATATAAACACACTAGCTAGATATGTGGTGTTGAATATTAAATTATTGACTTTTTAGAGGGATAAAAAAGGGAGTCCAATTCTAGCGTATTTAGTTAATCATTGAACTCAATTGCTTTAAACACGGTCTTAGAGGTGTGCCTATCATGGCGCCCACATACTTCTCCTGCGTTTATCCCTCCTTCACTTGTCCATGTGCGCCCTTTTGGAAACCCCATGGTTTACCCTGGTGAGATGTTTTGCTATTTAAGTTGCTTTCAGTGTATGTTTTGATCCCCTGTAACTAACGTTTTTATCCTATTGCAGATGTTCTACCGTCTTTAATTTATGTTCCAGGTCCAACTCCAGAATCTCTTAGAGGTGTGCCTATCATGGCGCCTTCTCATCCTATGTACTTCACAAGGAGAGTTTTGCTTGATGGTCATGTAGCAAGATAGTAAGGCTAAGAAATAGGGACACTTTGCGAATAAGGTTATTTAATCTCAGGGTCTCTTTTGTTATTGAAAAAACTGGATTTCTCTTATTAGCATTGTGGAACATCAATGGTTACAATGAATTAAACAGGTTTGGGGTGTGCCAAAGTAATGAATTTATACTCATTTGATATATCTCGTAACCATGGTATTTGCGTAGTATGCGATGACGTCTGTACAGTCTCCTGGTATCAATATACCTTGTCTATGATAGCATGCCATAATAATTTCCTAATTCTACCACTATTTTTTGGGAATTTGTTAATTGAATACTCTTGTTTTCTGTTGATTCAAAGGAATGTGAATACGCATGCTTGGTGTTTGTATTTATGTGTTTAAGCTTTGTTCATACACGAGCTTCTGGCAAAAGTATTCTTCATACTCTTACGGGACACATTATTTTATTAATGGAAATTCTTGATTTCCCCCCTTAAATTTGTAGGTTAGAGGTGTCTTTTAGTGTTGGAACTCACCTTATTCCACACCCTAATAAGGTACCTACTCACTGGTAGTTGTTGGGTAAAATCTAATTACGCACAACACACAAGTATACATGGTCAACAAGTAATAAAGTGAAAGTAGAGTATCGTTCCCACGAGGAATTGTTTAATAAAAATTACCAAGTACTAACCCGTAACCAACTCAATCTTATTTAAACAAATGAATTTCAATTTATAATTAAACTACTATAAAATTCCACTAGTTAAATTAAGATTACGGAGATTTAAGATCACAACTTCACTTATTGCTTCATTTAAGTTAACACACTTGTCATCAATTATTCTCTATCATGAATTGTTAATCAAGAACACTAAAGCAGATAAAACCACCACTCGATGCATAATACTCATACTCACTTAAATCCACAGATGATAGAGTTAAGCAAGACACTCTAATTAACTAATCCACTATATCTCTATGTGAATTACAATTAAAAAGGATTTAAAGCACAAGTTCTCTATAAGATTACATATGGCGTAAAGGCATATCTCTATCCTAAACACGAATCATGAATTCCATCTATGCAGAAATCACAAACACATGCTATCATGATAAGATCTAAATCAATACTTCATCTCTCGAGTTCGTATAGATTATCACGGTAATTGTTAGCTAGGCAATTAAGCAATTAAGTCTAAATCACAATAGACAATCCTCACAATAGTACATAATAATTGAAAGCGAAGCATATTAAAATAAACTACACAATAAGATTTATTGTAATCTTAAACAAAGAATTAGTTCATGATTATTGAATTAAAACTAAGAATCCACAATTGAATAATCATTAAAAGATAAAGATAGAAGAAGATAAAAAGATAGAATCTATTATCTATAGATTTGAAGCTCCCTCCTTGCTCCTACTTTGAATCTTCAATGGTCTCCAAGTTGCTTCAATCTCCAAAACTCATTAGAACTAGTGTTTTGGTCCTATTTTACTCTAATAAAATCTAATGGAATCCTCTCTCTAGTCTAATCTCCCCTCTAATCCTTTTGATTCTCCTCCTTTTATAAGTCTCTTCATATGTCTTTAAGTCATCTTGGAAGTCCTTGAGTCAATCGGATTGAAACAATCCTTCCCGAACTAAAAATTGGATAAAATTCGTATTTTCTGGGCTACACCCGCCCCGACGGGGGTTTATACACTAATAGAGCCCGCCCCCGCTGGCTAGGGGCCTATTTTGGAGCTGGCATGCCAACCCCGGTGGGGGTTTTGTGAAGGAACATTTTCTACTCTGACGTCCTTTGGGAAACCGGCCATAACTTTTGATCCGGGCAGAGTTATGATAAGTGGGTTTTATACCTACTTATTGGATATCAATTCACGCGAACTATTCCCATCTCAAGTACATTTTAGTGTGTTTTTAGTTGCATTTCGTAATATTTTGTATTCACGCCTTTGGTGCAAAAGTGCAGGAATTGGCATGAGCTTAAAGTTGGTTGGTGGCAGTGAAGCTAATGGAGGTTTGAGGATCGAGTGGAACAAAGAAACCAAGCATTGGTGGACAATTAAACTAGAGTAGTATGACAAGGGTGAGTAGCATGACAGAATCGTAAGCAATCGCGTATAAAGATCGCTACATTGCTACCATAATCGCGATACCAGCGCCGTACCGATCACCCCGCCACCAGATTTTTAAAGAGATCTTGGCGCTGCGATGATTACAAAAGGAAGCGCCACCCACGCACGATGTTGTCGAAAGGTCACGACTTTATTTTAATTTTTAAAATTCAAGTGTTTGGGTTGTATAAACGATTATGGTTGGCACCAGACGCGATTATCTTAAGTTTTTACGTACTTTTCATATGAGAGAACTAGGGTTTACACTTGGAGAGAATTCCAACGTGTAACCAAACATAGATTTCTTATTTTCTACTTCTTCTTTGGAATTCAGTCATTGTGATTGCTTTACTTCTACGTTGTGGGATATTATTGCGGATTTGAACGTTACGTTTGGATTGTAATCAGTAATTGGGTTTAATCGATTCTCTCTTCTCTCTTTCAATTGCTTATTTATTTTCCATGCGTTGATTTGATCCCATAATAGCTTTTGGTTCAGTCATGAACTAAACTCCATTATGGGATTCTAACGGAGTTTAATACGTAGTCTAAATTATGGCCTGATTGCTGGAATGTTTTGCGTATTATAAGGAATTTCTATCATGGTTGATTTGCATGTATGACTGATTGATCACCATTCATTTTATGTGCTTGTATGGAATTGAAAAATAACATACGAGTATGGTTGTAATCATGATAGTGTGCGTATACGGGGCTGTTTTGCTTAGCTATGTGTTTCGTGAATCAGATAGACATATATTGTTTCACGTATGAGTTAAATAAGGGCTTGTGGTTAAATTCAATATTATTGCAATTTCACATTGAAATATAGTGAGATTGGTTTTATTGATGATTACATGGTGTCTATTGCATGTGGATGTTATGTAAGTAGGTCATGATGCATTAAAAAATGGTTATGTCTACATTAGTGCTCTTGGCTACTTTTTTCTGATACATGAACAATCTTGCATGATGGTTGTAATTAGATGAACTGTTAAATGAAGTCAGGATCTCATTATCTCCAGATTTGATTTATTATATTATCATTCTTATTTTAGTTATTATTTTCATTTAGAGTAATTCACAATTATAAGTATTAGTTTAAGCATATAGAAATAGTGATTTAGTTGATGCGTAATAGTTTAATTAAGACAACTTTCTCCATGGAATGATACTCGACTTACTCTGTATTGCTTGTTGACACATGTATGCTTGCATGAGTTAGAGCTCTTTTGTTAAACTAAAAAAGAGGCAACAAGTTTTTAGCGCCGTTACCGGAGAAAGGCATTTAAATTTAAATAATTATCATCAGTTTTAAGCTATATTGTATGACTTAGACAAATCTAATCTAATCTCATTTCTATTTTTCTTTTTGTTTTTGTTTCAGGTACTTGTATAAATTTTTATTCGCACGCGATCATCCAATCCCGAATTAACACCTGTTCAAGACAACATAAACGGGAGAGGTTGGAAAGAGAGAATGCGTAGAAATCTACAAGCAGAGTTGGAAGTTATTACATCTAATATGGCAGCCGAGGGACAAGGAGAAGAGCAAAGAGAGGACCATAGAGCTCTGAGAGAATATTCCATGCCTAATATTAATAGATTATAGTCTAGCATAGTCAGACCAGCGATAGCAGCTAATACTTTCGAGATAAAAATAGGCATTATTCAAATGGTGCAGAATACGGTTCAGTTTGGGGGTGCCACTACAGATGATCCGAATGAACACCTGTTGAGTTTTATTGAGATATGTGACACGTTCAGATATAACGGGGTGACTGAGGATGCTATCAGACTTAGGATGTTTCCGTTCTCATTGAGGGATAAAGCGAGAAGTTGCCTTCATTTTTTGCCAGCAGGATCTATAACTACATGGGAGGACTTAGCACAGAAGTTCTTAGCCAAGTTTTTCCCAATGGCTAAGACTGCGAAAATGAGGACAGCAATCTCTCAGTTCGAGCAACAACAGGGTGAATCCTTATTTGAGGCCTGGGCGAGATACAAAGAGATGTTACGGAAGTGTCCGCACCATGGTATGCCAAATTGGATGGTGATCAACACTTTCTATAATGGATTAGGATGGCAGTCTAGGCCGATTGTAGATGCAGCTACAGGAGGAGCATTATGGGCAAAGAGTTATGAGGAAGCCTATAACCTTATCGAGATGATGACAGCAAATGATTTTCAAAATCCTACATCTTGGATGCCATAGCCCAAAGTTGCAGGTTTATTGGAAGTGGATGTTATTACTCAGTTGTCGGCACAGATGGCAGCTATGGAGAAGAAAATAGATTCAATAGCCGAGATCAAAGCGAAAATAGTTGCCTTTGTATGTGAGATCTATGCAGGATCACACTCCACGGATCAATGTGCTATCAGCTCAGAGTCAGTACAGTATGTGGGAAATTACAGGAAAGACCAAGGATAGTTTCAGAACACATACAACCCCAACAACCGTAATCATCCAAACTTCAGTTGGTCAAATAACCAAGGGCATTAGCAGAATCAATTTCAGCCGAATCAACAATTTCAGTCACATCCATCTCAACCACAGTTTACACCAAAACCACCGTTTCCACCGGGATTTTCTCAACAACAACAACATCATACTCCATCTGCACCACAGTAAAAAAAGAAATCAGAAATGGAGGAGATGATGTTGAAGTACATGGCAAACACGGAGGTCATGATCAAAAGCCAAATAGTGGCTATTAAAAATCTAGAAACTCAGATGGGGCAAATGGCAAACATGCTTAACAACAGGCCCCAGGGTTCATTGCCAAGTAATACGGAAGCAAATCCACGAAGAGACAGGAAGGAACAGTGTCAAGCGATTACATTAAGGTCTGGGAAAAATATTACAGAATCGAGCATCATGCGGCATAGTACTCGATTTACAAGAGGATGCCGCTACGGCAGCTTTAGAGAAAACCGTGATCACGAGAAAGAAAGTTTGGAAAATTCTGAAGTACAGCATGGAGAGAAAGATAAAGCAGTTTCAGTTGAGAAGCCTAGGAGTTCAATACCAATAGTTCACCCTCCGATTCTGTATCCACAAAGATTGAATAAGCAGAGGGAAGATAAGCAGTTCAGCAAATTTTTGGAGGTCTTTAAGAAGCTGCAAATCAACATACCTTTTGCTGAGGCATTGGAACAGATGCCAAGTTATGCAAAGTTCATAAAGGGTATATTGTCAAGGAAGAGGAGATTAGATGAGTTTGAGATAGTGGCCTTGACAGAGGAATGCAGTGTAGTGCTTCAGCGTAAATTACCGCCAAAGTTGAAAGATCCGGGCAGTTTCACAATTCCATGCACGATTGGAAAGATGAACTTTAATAAATGTTTGTGTGATCTTGGGGCAAGTATCAATCTGATGCCCTTGTCAGTGTTTAATCAGTTGGGATTGTCGGCTCCAAGGCCGACAAATATTTCTTTGCAGCTAGCTGACAGATCCATCACGTATCCACGGGGAATTGTTGAAGATGTATTGGTGAAAGTGTACAAGTTTATCTTTCCGGCTGACTTCATCATTCTGGATTACGAGGAAGATAAAACTATACCAATCATACTGGGGAGACCATTCTTAGCCACGGGAAAGACTTTGATAGATGTGCAAAAAGGGGAACTCACGATGCATGTACATAATCAGGAGGTCACTTTTAATGTCTTCAAAGCAATGAAGTTCCCAACATATGAAGAAGAATGTTTCAGAGTTGATTTGGTGGACCGTATATTAGATGATGAAGTTGAGAGTCTGGTGGATTATGAACCATTGAAGAGTGTCATTGCTAAAAATTCAGAATTGGAAAATGAGGAATTCGCTAAACTTGTGTAATATCTGGATACCACTCCACAATTCAGAAAATTCAGAACACCTGTCGAGCCATTGACAAAAGCTGGAGAAACATCGGTAAAATTAAAGCCATCTCTTAAGACACCTCCAGAACTTGAATTAAAACCACTTCCAGATCATCTCAGGTACGCATTTTTAAATAAAGATTCAAAGCTACCTGTGATTATTTCTGCTGCACAAACATCTTTTCAGGAAGAAAAATTGCTACGAGTGCTTAGAGAATTCGAATCAGCTATTGGATGGACCATAGCAGATATCAAAGGGATCAGCCCTTCTTTTTGCATGCATAAGATCCTATTAGAAGATGATAGTAAGCCATCGATGGAATAGCAAAGAAGACTTAATTCGATAATGAAAGAAGTGATCAAGAAAGAGATACTAAAATGGTTGGATGCAGGCATAATCTATCTGATTTCAGACAGCTCATGGGTGATCCCAATGCAGTGTGTACCGAAGAAGGGTGGTATGACCGTGGTTTTAAATGAGAATAATGAACAAATTCCAACACGAACAGTAACGGGGTGGAGAGTCTACATGGACTACCGCAGGCTCAACAAAGCTACAAGGAAAGATCATTTTCCACTACCATTTATTGATAAGATGTTGGACAGATTAGCAGGTCATGAGTACTATTGCCTTCTGGACGGATATTCGGGATACAATCAGATTATGATATCTCCAGAAGACCAGGAAAAGACTACCTTCACATGTCCATACGACACTTTTACTTTTAGAAGGATGTCTTTTGGGTTGTGTAATGCTCCAGCCACCTTTTAGAGATGCATGATGGCTATATTTTCGCATACGGGTGGAATGTAACGGCGGTATTTATGGATGATTTCTCGGTCTTGGGGACTCATTTGAGTTATGCCTTGAAAATTTGGTAATGGTTTTGAAGAGGTGCGTTGAGACGAATCTAGTGCTGAACTGGGAAAAGTGCCACTTCATGGTATAAGAAGGAATCATACTGGGACACAAGGTTTCGAAGAAGGGACTCGAGGTGGATAGGGCTAAGCTGGAAACTATTGAGAAATTGCCACCACCTACTTCAAAGAAAAGGTGTTCGCAGCTTTTCGGGACATGCAGGTTTTTACCGCAGATTCATTAAGGACTTCTCCAAGATAACTAAACCACTATGCAGTTTATTGGAGAAGGATGCGCAGTTTAATTTTGATGAGGCTTGTGTGTCAGCATTTGAGCACTTTAAAGGGAAATTAACATCAGCACCAATTATTACTGCACCAGATTCGGGTTTGCCATTTGAGCTAACGTATGATGCCAGTGATTACGCCATAGGGGCTGCTTTGGGGCAGAGGAAAGAGAAGATGTTTCATGTGATTTATTATGCCAGCAAGACCCTTGCAGATGCACAGTTGAACTACACCACCACAGAGAAAGAGTTATTGGCAGTGGTGTACGCCTTTGATAAATTTTGAGCATATCTGATTGGCATAAAGGTGATAGTGTATACGGATCACGCGATAATTTAACATTTAGTGGCAAAGAAGGATGCAAAGCCCCGGTTGATCAGATGGATTTTATTACTATAGGAATTTGATTTGGAGATCAAGGACAGAAAGGGCACTGAAAACCAAGTGGCGGACCACTTATCTCGACTTGAGAATCCGGAAAGGGAGGCAGACGACAAAGTTGTAATCAATGAATCCTTTCCAGATGAGCAGTTGTTTGTGGTGAAAGGGGAAGTGCCATGGTTTGCAGACTATGCGAACTATTTGGTGAGTAAGATGATACCTTCTGACTTGGTGGGTTATCAAAAGAAAAAATTTCTGCATGATGTCAAATGGTTTATATGGGATGAGCCATACTTGTTTAAATAGTGTGCTAATCAAATGATAAGAAGGTGTATCCCGTATAGCGAGACCGAGGGGATTTTGTAGGATTGTCATTCTTCGGTGTATGAAGGTCACTATGGTGGAGAGCGAACAGCGGCTAGAGTATTACAAGCAGGATTCTACTAGCCGACAATTTTTAAGGATGCCTACAGTTTCGTCCAGCGGTGCGATAGATGTTAGAGAGTGGGGAACATCTCAAAAAGAAATGAAATGCCGTTAAATACGATCCTTGAAGTAGAAATTTTTGATGTGTGGGGAATTGATTTTATGGGACCTTTTGTTTCTTCCTGCGAAAATCTCTACATCTTGCTCACAGTGGATTATGTGTCAAAATGGGTAGAAGTGGCAGCTCTTCTGACAAATGATGCCAAGGTAGTCCTCAGGTTTTTACACAAAAATATCTTCACAAGATTTGGGACTCCAAGGGCCATCATCAATGACGAAGGCAGTCAATTCTGCAACAGGCAGTTTACAGCTTTGTTGGCTAAGTATGGGGTGAACCATCGAATTGCTACAGCTTATCACCCATAAACGAATGGCCAAGCTGAAGTGTTGAATCGAGAAGTCAAAAGAATCCTTGAAAAAGTTGTGAATCCCACGAGGAAGGACTGGTCGTTAAAGTTGGATGATGTAGTATGGGCATATAGGACTGCATACAAAACTCCGTTGGGCATTTCACCTTTTTAACTCGTGTATGGAAACGCCTGTCACCTTCCTATAGAGCTAGAGCATAAGGCATATTGGGCGATTCGAAAGCTCAATTTTGATTTGAAAGCTGCAGGGGAGAAACGCCTACTCCAACTTAATGAGTAGGATGAATTCAGATTACAGGCATAAGAGAATTCAAAGTTGTACAAGGAGAAGGTGAAGAAATGGCATGACCGTAAGATCATTGAGAGAACATTCGAACCGGGACAAAGAGTTTTGCTTTTTAACTCCAGACTTAAACTTTTCCCCGGGAAGCTGAAATCAAGATGGTCAGGGCCATTTACAGTGAAGACTATGTTTCCGCATGGTGCAATTGAAGTATTTGATAAGTTTCCGGATAAGCCTTTTAAGGTGAATGGACAGCATTTGAAGCATTACTTTGGTGGCGAGGTGGACAGACAGAAATCCACCTCAATTATTTCTTCGACATGAGATTCAGAGACAGTCAAGCTAATTGACTATAACTTATCGCTTGATGGGAGGCAACCCATTATTTCTATCTCTATTTACTCTGTATTTATTCAGTTTATGTTGTGTTTGTTAGTTCAGTTTCATTCTTAGTTAGGATAGTGTGATTATCTTTGCATAATTATCATAGTAACTAAAATTGAATAGGAGTATGTTTGTGCATTGCATTGAAATTAGGGTGACAAAACAGACACTCATGTTTATTTAGTAAATCATGCTTTGACAGTGTCTATTAGTGATATTGCAGGTGTATTGGATTGCATGCATTACAGCCTTGCAGTACTGGAGATGAAAATTGGAACTGCAGAATCAAAGGTCGCGCGACCGCGCCTGGAAAAGCTTGAGAACTCAAATGCGCATGCTGCATGCCATGCGGTCGGACTAAAAATCACACTCGCGCGTGCCAATGACAAGTCTATTAAAACTCATGGCCGCTACGCGACACCAAACATGGAATTTTTTTTTTAAGTTTTAAAAACGTGTTGTGGCTTATTTGGTCTCTCACTTGAAATAACAGAGAAGCGCACACTCCTTGCTCTCCCACAAACGCACGTCTCTTCATCTCTCAACAGTTATAACTTGAAGCCATAAATCTCTCCTCGACTACCCATAATTCTCTCCACGTTCAAATCTCAGACCCACGATTGATTACTACTCTATAAAACCTAAGGTTTCGTTTGGGTTGTCTGAGTAAATAAGTTTGGGGGTCATCAAGACTCGATTCAAAAATCTCTATCGTGCAAGTCATCTTCGCTTTCTATCAAAGCAAATGGGTCCAAAGAGAGCACGATCTTCTTCTTCATCATCATTTGCCTCTAGCAGTCAAGGGAGGATGTGGTCGATCATACCAAATTTCTGAGTTTGGACGCACAAACAGAGTACTACAAAATTGTGGCCAAAAATTTTGTAAAGGAAAGGGGTCTCAAACCTGAGATGCAAGATGGTCAGCTATATGAGATGATTCAAGAGAGGGGATGGCTTGGATTTACTGCCACTCCTATACCTATTTTGATGAGTATAGTCCGGGAATTTTATGCTAATGCTAAAACCACCATGAGCGTTCTATCTGTGGTTCGTGGCTTTGAAATAGATTACAGACCTCCCGCCATCAGAGTAGTTTTCAGGCTTACTGACACACCACCGACTGGGTCGGCAAATTGGGTAGCAGGTGCACATTTGGAAATAGACTTGGAAAAGGTTATTGCTGAGTTGTGCGTGCCAAGCACGAAGTGGACTTATAAAGCCAAGACATTTAATCACCTCGCATATTCCTATCCGCAATTTTTTAAATTGATATCACGAAGGTCGTGGCGCCCCAAAATTAGGTATACATCACCCATCTTGGGTCGCCACTTACATGGTACAGAATTTAAATACAACTTACTAACATAACTGTCGTGTACAATACGACATAAACTGTGAGTTTAAATACAAATATCATCTACTAGATATTATACAAACTCAAAAAGGAGTCCTCATTACAATTATTATCACACTATTTCACATAATAGTGAGGACTACTAACGCTATCTTCAGGACCATCACTCGTTTCCCCGACTCGTCCCAGCTATATTCTCATTTCCTGAAGAGAACAGTGAAAGAAAGGGTGAGCTCAACTAGCCCAAGAAGAAATATTATGACTAAGATAATGCGAATAAATTATCAATAGTCTTCAACAATGTTAAACCGATAAAATACAATAGACAACGGTTTAATCTGCAGCGGAATATCGCAATCCATTAAAAGAGTCAAGTAGAAAATAAAGTCTACTATCTTTTCGGTTTTAAAAGGTTTTTCATCATTTGTTATAAATTGAGACTCGACTTTAATAAATATTCCACATCATCGAATCACCCCCGCACTACTACCAAGGATATTCTTTAGTATCACGACCACAATTATTCATGCACTACGGGCCAAGAATATTTGTGTATTCATTAATGGTCATGATCATGCCAACAATCGCCCACCAATGCACTACTACTGACCAATCGAGGATTTTTATCACATCATTTGTAACATTACTATTCATGATTACACCAATAGTCTCTCATCATAATCATACCAAGTCCATCTATGCACTACAGTGCCACGTATGACTTTCAACATAATATAAACATGAGGATGATGACAATGATATAAGAATTCAATAAAACAAATTCAAGAATTATTTTATCCGAGAATTATTAACGTCCAAATTAGTAAAATTCAAGAATGATCGTAAGAATATTTCCATGAAAGATCTTTGGATGAAACGCAAATATCAAGGATATTCTACTAATTTCATGGAGTATAGAAGTCAAAGTTTTAACCAACCGGGTATAATAAAGAATGGAATAACAAAAGAAATCACCATAAATGCGGTACTTAGCATAGACAAAGTTATTCCAACGTAATAATAATAACGGAACCGGTCGTGTGAAATTCACACAAACAAGTGATGTTCCAACAGAATAATAAAGATGGAACCGGATCCGGTGTAAAACACACAGATAGGATATTCCAATGTAATGATAAAGACGGAACCGGTCCGTGTAAAACACATGCATGGATGTTCCAATGAATAATAATAAAAGAGCGGAACCAGTCCGGTGTAAAACACAGAGAGAGGATGTTCCAACAGAATAATAATAAAGATTTTAACCAGTCCTGTAAAAAACACATGCAGGATGTTCCAACAAAGATAATAGAAGAATGTCACCAAGTATAGGTAAACCATGATATACGAGTTATTCCAATGAATAATAAGCAATGGAATAACAACAGCCTTCTTCATGAATAAGAAAGAATAACACCCTTACATTTGATAGAAGATTGAATCTTTAGAAGGTGTAGTAACAAAATACTCTTCTTCTTTCTCTCTTATTCTCTCTATATTTTCTCTCTCTATAGCTTGAATGAATTAAGTGAAAATAATGAAGCCCTAGGCCTCTATTTATAGAAGATTTCTAGCTTAGCACCGCCGTAGGTGAAAAGGCAAGTGGCTTGACGAATCGGTTTGACGCTGTAGTGTGAAACGACAAGTGGTTCGGCGCTTTGTAATGTGAAACGACAAGTGGTTCGACGTCTGGTAAAGGTAATTACTATTAACGAAGGTAAATACTATTGACGAAGGTAAATACTATTCACAAGGGTAACTACTATCGATTTAAGGTAAATACTATTCACAAGGGTAATTACTATTGATGAAGGTAAATACTATCGACGAAGGTAAATACTATTCACAAGGGTAACTACTATCGATTTAAGGTAAATACTATTCACAAGGGTAATTACTATTGACGAAGGTAAATACTATTCACAAGGGTAATTACTATCGATGAAGAGAGACTATTAGATGATGACATATGAGCCCCCATAAAATAATCAAACTTACCACAAATCATTTTTTTTCATCAACACATATTTAATCTTTCAACAATTATTAATCATTTATAACTTGTCGTCTCAATTATTGATTTAATACTATAACATATTATACAGATGATATTGTGACAATAATTGAATCAATAATATAAGAGATATGATGCGTGAATTACTATAGCAATAATTGAGCATAATGGTGTGACTTCTCACGTAAGCATCAATAATCAATACCGTGTGCTACTATGCAACTACGCGTATTACTGTACTTTTACCACCGGGTAGTTCAACAGTTTTAACGGTAACACCTCCGCCGTTATTTTTATAAAATATTTTTGTCGTTTTCTCAATCCGACAATAATTACATTATTAGGGGTCCACCAATGATTGAGCCATTGTATTTAATATTCCTAACAAAAAGAATATTCCCAGACCAAACGAATATTTTATAACAACTTGCATACTTTGCAAAATTTATAAATATTACCCACAACTATAACATTATATCAAATTTATTCCATAATATTCAAAAATAATATTTATAGAAAAATTCATCTTTATTTATAAAAGATGGGGTCTTACAACCTCCCCTTCTTATGAAATTTCAGCCCTCGAAATTAGGGTGCGATACTGGTATGTCGAAGAGGTAAGGATACCTTGATTTCATTTCGATTCTAACTCCCAAGTCATTTCCTCAACATCGTGGTTCCTCCACAAAACTTTGACTTGAGGTATAACCTTGGAGCGTAGAATATGTTCCTTCTTATCCAAATTTGAAACAGAACCTCTTCATACGCCAAATCTTCCGCTATTTCCTCCTGTTCTAACTCAATAATATGGTTCGGGTCTTTCACATATTTACGTAACATAGATATGTGAAAACGTTATGAACACGAGAGACATATTTGGCGGTAAAAGCGAGTCTATAGGCCACGGTTCCTACTCGATCGAGGATTAAAAATGGACCGATGAATCAAGGATTAAGTTTTCCTCTCTTTCCAAATCTTGTAACTCCTTTCCATGGAGAAACTCTTAACAACACATGATCTCCTATATCGAATTCCACGTCCTTTCGATGAAGATCAGCATAACTTTTTGTCGATTTTGTGAGGTTTTTATACGTTGTTTTATCGTTTGAATCTTTTCCGTAGTCATACGTACCAACTCCGGTCCCAACAACGTTGCTTCACCCACCTCATCCCAAAGATATCTTGAGAACGACACTTTCTTCCATACAACGCTTGAATGGAGCCATGCCAATACTTGCTTGATAAGCTGTTGTTGTAGGAAAACTCCACCAATGGTAAGAACTTGTCCCAACTCCCTTGAAATCAAGGACACACGGAGTCTTAATATATCTTCAAGAGTTTGAATAGTCCTCTCCGATTCGTCCGTCTAAAATCGAGGATGATATCTTTAAAGCTAAATCGTAAGTCTGTGCCCATAGCTTTTTGCAAACTAACCCAAAATCGTGAAGTGAATCTTGGGTCTCGATCGAAACTATGGATACCGGCATACCATGCGATCTTACAATCTCGTTTATGTACATACTGAGCAAGACATTCAAGTGTATAAGTTTCTCGATCGGTAAGAAATGAGCGGACTTGGTCAATCTATCAACAATGACCCAAATCGCATCAATGCCTTGAGAAACTTTAGGAAGACCGTGAATCTAAATCCATGGTAATGTGCTCCCACTTCCATTCCGAATTTCAAGTGGTTGCAATGGACCTTTTGGTACTTGATGCTCCGCTTTAACTCGTTGACAAGTTAGACACCTTGAGATAAACAAATATTATCTCTCTTCATATTGCTCCACCAAAATGTATGACGAATATCATGATACATTTTGGTACTCCCGAGATGGATTGCAAATGGTGTGTTGTGCGCCTCCATCATGATATTATACTTTAAATCGTGGTCGTTAGGAACACAAAGTCCGGAGTTGACTCAAGTATTCCTTCTTCATCGATTCTTGCTTCCCAGATAGCACCTTCTTGCACTTTTTTCTCATACGCATCGCCTCCGTGTCTGTAGCTTGAGCGACTTTAACTTTATCGATTAAAGTCGGTTCTACTCGTATACTCGCTATCATCACACGCGTCCCCTCGAGTCTTTAACTCTATCTCCATCCTTTGCAAGTCACACAAAATGGGCCTTTATGTTGACAACATCGCACTCGTGCTTGCATATGATTTTCTACTCAATGCGTCGGCTACCACGTTCGCTTTTCGAGATGGTATTGGATGGTATGATCATAATCTTTCAATGAGTTCTAGCCAACGTCGTTGTCGCATGTTGAGTTCCTTTTGAGTGAAGAAATATTTGAGGCTTTTATGATCCGTAAAGATCTCCACTTTCTCCCCATACAAGTAATGCCTCCAAATTTTAAGTGCAAAAGACAATAAACGCTAACTCTAGATCATGAGTAGGATAATTCCTCTCATATTCTTTGAGTTGTCGCGAGGCATAAAGCTATTACTTTTCCATGTTGTATGAGAACACATCCCAACCCTTTGCAGAAGCATCAGTAGATGACAAATCCTCCGAGCCGATGGTATTGTCGAACAGTCTTTGAAATAAGTCTCCTCTTGAGTTCTTGAAAACTCTTCTCACATTCTTCGCTCCAACCGAACTTTGTATCTTTCCGAGTCACCGAGTCAATGGAATAGCGATTCGAGAAAATCCTTCCACGAATCTCAGATAATAACCAAATAAAACCGAGAAAGCTACGTGCACTTTCTATCATCGATTTAGGTTGTTCCCACTTTGAATAGCTTCAATCTTTCTTTGGGTCAATGATATTCCATGACTTGATACCACGTGCCCAAGGAATGCTACTTCTTCAAGCCGAACTCGCATTTCTTCAACTTGGCATAAAGCTTATATTCACGAAGCTTTTGGAGTGTCGACCTCAAGTGTTGCTCATGATCTTCACGGCTTTTGGAATAAATAAGGATGTCATCAATAAAGACGACCACAAAGTGATCTAAATATTCCTTGAATACTCGGTTCATCATATCCATGAAGGCAAAGCGGAGCATTAGTCAATCCAAAGGACACGACTAGGAATTCATAATGCCCGCATCGAGGAGTTACGGCCGCCGCTTTGGAATGTCGCCAGCTCTAATCTTCAATTGGTGATATCCTAACGAAGATCAATCTTTGAAAAGAATTTGGCTCCTTGCAACCGGTCAAACAGTCATCAATACGTGGCAATGGATACCTATTTTTGATGGTGACGTGATTCAACTCCCGATAATCAATACAAAAAGTCGCATACTCCCATCTTTCTTCTTCACGAATAGAAACAGAGCACCCCAAGGAGAAGTACTAGGGACGAATAAAGCCAATGTCTAACAATTCCTGCAGGTTGGGTCTTTAACTCCCGAAGTTCAATAGAGCCATTCGATATGGGGCTTTGGAAATAGGTTTTGTACCGGGTTCAAGGTCGATACAAAATTCAATTTCACGCTCTTGGGGTAGGCCAGGAAGTTCTTCGGGGAATACGTCAGGAAATTTATTAACAATAGGAATATCGTTTAAAACTGACGTATTTTTATTTAAATCTGTGACATGAGCTAAGAAAGCTTGACATCCGTTTTTCAATAAATGAATAGCTTTATGGCTTGAGATGACCGTGATTGATTTTAATGGTTTGGTCGTTTGAATTCGCATAATAGGTTGATTAGGAATATGAAAGCTAACAACCTTACGAAAACAATCAATTTTTGCATGATAAGTAGTTAACCAATCAATCCCTAGAATCACGTCAAATGCAAGTATTTTTAATGAAATAAGATCGACAGGTAATGTGAGGGTACCGATTTAAACCAAACAAGACTTATAAACAGTGGATGTAATGAAGGTTTCTCCCAACGGAGTTTCCACAGATAAGTCAAAGTCTAATTTCTCCGGAGTCAAATTTAATCGATGAGCGCAAGTAGGAGAAATAAAAGAATGGGTAGAACCGGTATCAAATAAAGTATAGACTTCATTAGAGTTTATGATAAGCTTACCCGTGATGACCTCATTCGGATTCCTTGCTCTTTGGGAGGTCACAACAAACGCTCTCCTTGGCCTACCGGATTTTGATTTTTCTGGGATGGCCTTTGGTGCCTCCATCCTAGCTGAATTTGTCTTGATGAAACGACAAAATCGAGCTAAGTGACCTTCTCTTCCACAATTATAACATGCTTTGACTGGCATGACGCAGCTTTGATGATGTGTCCCTCTCCTCCGCATTTGAAGCATATGATAGGTGGTCTTTCTCCTTCCTTAACAATGGGTGCTGGTGCTGACGTCTTTCCACCATTGTTGAATCTCCGTTTCTTGAAATGTCCATTCTTATTGTTTTGGCCCTGATTACCACCGAAGTGGTTACCATATCTCCGCTGATTCCTCCACGCTTGTTGTCACCGCTTGATGACTACTCTCATTGGTATTATAATTTTGCCATGCGCTCTCTTTTTTAGTTCGTTTGACTCATTATCGCGTTCCACTAATCGAGCCCTATTTACAACATCCTAATACAAACACGGTTTATGAGAAATAAGATGTTGACGTATCTCCGACTTCAAACTCCAAAGTAGTATGCACACAAGCCAATCATGTTTGATGATAAAGCATATACTTTGTAATAATCTTATTCATTATTAATAAAAAGTATTAATTTATTAAAGGCTTTTAATTATCTACATGATCTTTGTTTTATAATATGTGATAAACCCATAGTTTTAAGCAATGCTTTTAGAATAATGATGATGATCATTCTAATGAGATCTAAATTCTTAGAAAGCTTAAAACTAAAATAGTTCCCAATCATTGGATTACTAAATTGGGGATTAGTGAATCCGGATAGATTGGTACATACGTTGCTTGCTCATTGGATGAGGATGATTGATCTCATGATCATTTGTGTGGAGACACTAAAGCAAGTATGTAGGTGCTTATTAGAGAATAAGTTCATCGAACGTTGGCTCGCTAAGGAATACCTAATGGAGTTTTATTTGCTGTCGTCAATAGGAATTCTCTGTAGTGATAGTAGTACAAAGTAATCCTTGACTTTGAGATCATCATAGTATCTTGTGTATGATGAGTTATACTTTGACTTATTCCTTAAGACCCTTAGGGTATATCAAAGGGTATGCTTGGGTATAGTAAGTTGTACATGGAGATAATGTATGATCAATAAAGAATCTACCACTTCTAATAAAAGAAGAGAAATGTCCTATGTGATTCGATAAATGACAACCCAGTAGTCCTTGGCCAAGGCAGAATGAAATTAGAAAGGAGTTTCTAATTTGCATTATTTGGAGTTGTGCATTTAAGGATCGAAATACATATAATTAAATAAAATAAGACTTGACAAAGAATTCCATGTCTTATATTTAATTGGGACATTGTATGGTGGAAGGATTGAATTGTAACGAAACTATTTACTCAAAGGTTCTTTAATGATTAATGTTGAAATCTATATTATCTGGAAAGTCGTTGATCGCTAGGGAGGCTTATCCCTATTGTAGAATAAATATTATTTATTTAAATAAATTAATTGTTTAATTTATTTATTTAAATAAGATTAGAATTGTTCTAATTGATTTATTCACAACCGGTTTAATATGGAGAACCTAAAGGGTCACACCATAAAAGGAAGAATAATTATTTAAGAAGTTAATGGCATAATCGTAATAATATAGTAAGTATATTTAATTTAATCTATGGTGATAGAATAAATTAAATAGCTTAATATTATTATTTAATATTTTAGAAATATTAAATATAAATTAATAAGAGGAGTCTTATTAATATTATTACAATTATTATTATTTTAATTTCTAAAAGAGTTTAGGAATTAATTTAATATAAGTACTCTCATTTATTCCTAATAGGATTAGGAGGGAAAATTAGTTAAAGGAGTTTAATTAATTATTCCTAATAAGATTAGGGAACTTAATTAATTAAAAGAATTTAATTAATTAAATAAAACCCAATTCCTTAATTGTTAAGGTGGGTTGCCCACATCTATAAATAAGAGGAGTCTTATTATGGGTGGGATGGGTTGTTGACTTTAACAAAGTACGTAATAATTCCAAGTTGTTGGGAGTATGCCTTTTCTATAGAGATAGAAAACTAGGGTTAGCCATAACACCCATCTTCTTGAATCTTTTTCTTCCTTGGTGGATCACCTCTAGAGGCCAAACATTTGGGTGGCTAACGTTGGTCAAAGGAAGGAACCAAACCCGGTGGATTCAAGATTGAACACGAAAAGATTTGGAGGTGAACTTGTACCTGAGGAAGCTCGATCTTCAAGGGTATGATTTTATTCTTTATCTTTTCGTTTAATTAATAATTGTGCATAAAGGATGATCCGGGTATATGGTTTGTAAAATTTTTAAACTCTGATTTTTACACGCTTCCGCATTATTTTGCAATTTAATTGCGCACATGAATATTACAAACCTAACAGTGGTATCAAAGCCAAACCTTTATGCAAATTATTAATTGTTTTAATTTGATATGTATATTGATATGTGTTTAGAACAATTTAATTGGGCATAATTTATTGTATAAAATTTATTTAAAAAAAAAAATGCAGAATTTTATTTTTTTTCGGTAATTTTTTAAAAGCTAATCGTGGGTTAATCAAATGGTTTTGAAGGAATAACGTGGCCTATATTGAAGCTGCCTTGAAATCCGTGACTTCATGCACATTTTTTTTTATTTAGGTTAACATGCTTCAAACAAAAACAGGAGAAACAAGCCGTGAATTGTTTAACAGGAACAAGGATACATGCACGGAAATTAAAAGAAAAGGAACGGTTATATATATATATATAATATATATTACGAATATATATATACATATATATATTCTTAATTATTATATAATTAAAATAAAAGTTTATTTTAATTTTAAAATAAAAGGTTTATTTTAATATTAAAATATAAAGTTTTATTTTAATTTTAATAATTTTATAATTAAAATAAAAAGGTTTATTTTAATCTTAAAATAAAAGGTTTATTTTAATATTAAAATAAAAAGATTTATTTTAATTTTAAAATTAGAATTTCATGCTAACTAATTAGAGTTGGAATTAGATTCCATGATAACTAATTAGAGTTGGAATTGGATTCCATGATAACTAATTGGAGTTGAAATTGGATTTTATTTTTCCTAAAATAAAGGAGTTTATTTGTGAATAGGGAAGTAAATCCATCTTTCCTTAAATAAAGGAGTTTGTTTAGATATGAAATAAGATTTCATATTATTTAAAATAAAAGAGTTTATTTGTGAATAGGAAAGAGAATCCTAATTTCCTTAAATAAAGGAGTTTATTTAAATATGTAATAAGATTTCATATTATTCAAAATAAAGGAGTTTATTTGTGAATAGGAAAGAATATCCGTGTTTCCTTTAATAAAAGATTTTTTTTTACATGGAATTGGATTCCATAAAGGAGTTTATTTTGATTCAAAATAGATTTTATACTAACTAAATTTGCCCATTAAATGATATCAATATATATATTAAATGTTTATTATTCATGAGATGAATGTTATTTATTGATGCATATGGTGATGTGTATGATAATAAATGGGATTGATTATGGACTAGTGACCAATGCGATTGGATTTATTTTAGTTGGATGCATGAATGTATGGGTTTTATTAAATGGGGTCTGCACAGACTGCGTCTTCTCTAATTTTTCTTAATGTAAATTCTATCTCCTCTCTATGTACTTCCCTCGATCGTTGATCAAGGTTTCTATTTATTTTAAAATAGTTTTGTAATAGGAATAGTTAGAATTAATTTTGAAAAATTGGAGATCAAGGAGCAAGGAGCGCTTGAAGACCCGTTTGTAATAGAGCCCGGGTTTAAATGTAATAGTTATATTTAAATATTATTTCTTGCACCCCTAGGGTTTGACCTTTTGGTTCACTTGGTGGCTCTAGTGAACCAAACTAGAATAAAAGTCCATAATCAATCCGGGTAGAATATATTATTCTATATGTGCATGCTTATACTATATATATTATATATTATGCAAACATGCTTCGCATGTTCATTAATATGACGCGTATTTTATATATATATATAAATGCACGCTAAACAAGATGAGACAAATTAATAACAAACCCTCAATTTTTATATTAAGTCCTAAGCGTTCAAAGATATTTGGAATATCGAACGTCGCTTTCTAGCATGATAAAATTAATAGAGTATTAAATATTTAATATGAGTTTGTTGTGTCACCACAAGGCAAGTATTAAGTATTTAAGATGTTAATTTATCACATTTGATGCTTATAAAGAAAATTGAACAATATTGTTTTGTTGTGTCACCACAAGGATGATATTTTTCTTTTTGAATATATGGAGTGCTAGGTCGGACTTAACTTGGATAATTTTGATTCGGATGTGCCACCACTTGATCAAAATAATCTAAGAGGCAAAAAGAAAAGGAGTCAGATAGTTGATGTAATTGACAAAAGTTGTCTACCTATTTATTTATATATAGTTTGTTGTGTCACCACAAGGCTATATACATTTGAAATGGGATCCTTATTCTCACTAGCAAATCTTTAATTAGATTATGCTTAAACTATATAAGTGAGGGTAATATAGTTTGAAGAAAATAGTGGGAGATACCAATTTAAAACAAGACCTAAATTATTTTGGTAATTAATAAAAGAATGTATGTTAAAATGTTGTTAATTACAAATTCATTTATAGAATTTTACAATGTCTAAATTACTATCAACGCAAAGCATATTAGATGCTAAATTAATCGGGCCAATTAAATCGGATTGGTTAAGGAATTTGAGAATAGTTCTCATAGTGAAAAAGCTATCTTATGTCCTTAATACGCCTATCCCTCGCAATGGTTGCGAACAATGCCTCGAGGAAGAGATTGCTACTTTTAAAAAGTGGCAAGATGATGCGAGTTAGCTCAATGCATCATGCTCGCATCTATGAGTAAACGAGCTTCAAATATCGAAGATGATACTATGGATGCTTCTACTATATTCTGCACATCAAGTAGTTGATGGTGAGGAAAGTAGGGCCGATAGATATCGAGATATCTAAGGAGCTCTTCCGATCCGGAATGGCCAATGGCACTATAAATGCAGACAAAGGTTCTTAACATAATCAATTGGATTGATCAATTAGGACAACAGGTTTTGTCATGGATGGAGAGTTGAGCCAAGATTTGATCTTGCACTCACTCCCGGACTCCTTTCACAATTGTTGTGAATTTTTCATATGAACAAGCTAGATATCAGTCTCGCTGATTTGCTTAACATATTAAAAAATTGTTGAGAGTCACTTTCCAACCAAGAAAGATCAAGTCTTCTTCGTAAGGGCCAAAGGATCTTCCTAAAAGAAGAACGATTCAAAGAAGGTAAATAGAAAGGCAAAAACAAAGGATAATAAGAACAAAATCGATCAGAGATATAGCAAAGGAGTTTGCTTCCACTGCAATAAGCCTGGACACTAGAAAGAAACTGCGAGAAGCACCTTGCAGTGGCTAACCAAAGAAGCTTAGTGAAGTTTCGGTTACAAATACAAATTTGTTCATGATTTAAAATAAATTTTTCTTTAAGTCAAGGTTCTACTTGGGTATTGGATACCGACTTTGGTTATCATAAATATAGATTTATGAAGGGACCAAGCAGAAGTAGAAAGTTAAACAAAGATAAGTAATCCTATGTGTGGAAAATGAAGCAAAGGTTGCTGCATATTAACCATAGAAACTTATAGTTTAGCAATGCCTACGGGCAAATCTATTAAGTCAATAAGTTGTTATTGTATTCCAGTTCTTGTTAAAAATATTATTTCCATTTTATTGTTGGACAATGGAATCTTTGGTATTATAATTAAGAACAATTGTTGTTCTATTTATAATAATAATGTTTTGTATAGAACTGGAATATTACTTAATAAATTTTGTATACTTGACTTACATGAAAATAATTTTGCATATTAAACAAATTAGTATAAGAAAAGGAGATGATCATTCAAAGAGTTGAATGTGTGTATTTGCTGAAATAAAAGTATGAATTATTTGAAAGGTTCAAACAATTCAGAAGTGAAACAAATTGACAATGTATTAAGATTCTTTGATTAGATCAAGGAATAAATACTTGTGAAATAAGTTTCTAGATCATCTCAAATGGTTTTCTCATAATGGACGCCTTTCGATCGATACATAATAATTGATTGATGTATCCGAAGGAAAAATCATACCTTGTTGGACATGGTACGGTCCATAATGATTTTACTTGACATTCCAAAGATCCTTCCGGGATAATGTCCTAGAAATGGTCGACATATCTACGAAAATGGTAACCTCAAAATCCTACCCTAAGACTCCATAAAAGTTATGGATGGGGAGGATTCCTAATCTTAAGTATGTTAAGATAAGGGGTTGTCCAACTTATGTGAAAAGGTTTCAAAAGGATAAGCTTGGGACAAGATTTGACAAGTGTCGATTTGTGGGACATCCTAAAGTAAGTTTAGGGTATATGTTCTATAATCCCGCTTAGCAAAAGGTGTTTATCAGGAAACACGCTTTCTAAGATAAAGGTGTTTATCATTAAAGGGGCTAGTGGGAGGATAATAGATCTTGAAGAGTTCAAGAACCACAAAACACTATAAGTCAAATAAGAGGAACTCAGAGATAGATAGACCTATTGTACCACAAACCGAATCGTAAATCGAATAGTACCAAAGATACCTAGGAGGTATGGATTCATCATGGATGATGATGATGAGGTACACATCATAGAAGATGATGATCCGAGTTACATTCGATGAGGTAAGACTTCTAGTGTGTACAAAAAGGGTCAAATGGGAGCGTCAGAAATTTCTAGTATTATATATTGATATACTACGATAAGGAATGACATACCAATGCTACAATCAAGAATGATAAAGTTGTCTAAACATTCCTCCATGAATGGTTTGGGAAGAGTATCTTAATTGGGGATGCAAATCTATATAGATAGATTTAAGAGGATGCTCGACATAACCCAAGGAACGTATATTCATTTGATGCTAAAGTCGTTTAGCATGGGAAACTCCAAGAGATGTCTCATGTCGATGAGCTATGGAGTGTATCTCTCTTAATAGTCCCCACAGACTCCTGAAAAGAGAGGTCGCATGAGTGACAATCATGTATGCAATGAAATGTACGAGACCTGATGTTGATCAGTCATATTCTGGAGAAGTTCACTGTGAGTCAGTGAAAAACATCTTAAAGTTCTTAACCAGCACTAAGGATGTGATCATACATGATGGGTCTGAATTAAAACTAGAGGGCTTAATGACTCAAGTTTTCGCATGCACTAAGACGACGTAAAATCCACTTTAAGGTAAAGTGTTACCATGAACGGTGGTGCAGTTGAATTGAAAGGTTCCAAACAAAGAAAGAGTTCTTTGGTTTAGTGATAAAGACAAAGTATATAGCTATAAATGAAGCTGCAAGTTGATTGTTTGGATTAAAAGTTCATGATAGAACTAGGAATAGTTCCTAAGTCTCATCTTGGATCTAAACATGTGTTGTGGCACTTTCATTTGATTATTAGAATCATTGAAAGATGAGAAATCACTATAGAGACAGTGGACTCTCATGAACAACATTACATATCCATTAACTAAAGCTTATCCAACAGCAGGATAATCGTCACTTGGAGAAGAAGAGTATAAGATACCATAACGATTGGCTTTAGTGCAAGTGGGAGATTGAAAGTAGTATGCACACAAGCCAATCATGTTTGATGATAAAGCATATACTTTGTAACAATCTTATTCATTTATTAATAAAAAGTATTAATTTATTAAAGGCTTTTAATTATCTACATTATGCTGTTTTATAATATGTGATAAACCCATAGTTTTAAGCAATGCTTTTAGAATAATGATGATGATCATTCTAATGAGATCTAAATTCTTAGAAAGCTTAAAACTAAAATAGTTCCCAATCATTGGATTACTAAATTGGGGATTAGTGAATCCGGATAGATTGGTACATACGTTGCTTGCTCATTGGATGAGGATGATTGATCTCATGATCATTTGTGTGGAGACACTAAAGCAAGTATGTAGGTGCTTATTAGAGAATAAGTTCACTTTGACGTGGCTCGCTAAGGAATACCTAATGGAGTTTTATTTGCTGTTAATAGGAATTCACAGTAGTGATAGTAGTACAAGTAATCCTTGGACTTGAGATCATCATAGTATCTTGTGTATGATGAGTTATACTTTGACTTATTCCTTAAGACCCTTAGGGTATATCAAAGGGTATGCTTGGGTATAATAAGTTGTACATGGAGATAATGTATGATCAATAAAGAATCTACCACTTCTAATAAAAGAAGAAATGTCCTATGTGATTAGATAAATGACAACCCAAAGAGTCCTTGGCGGCGAATGAAATTAGAAAGGAGTTTCTAATTTGCATTATTTGAGTTGTGCATTTAAGGATCGAAATACATATAATTAAATAAAATAAGACTTGACAATAATTCCATGTCTTATATTTAATTGGGACATTATACAGGTGGAAGGATTGAATTAGATGAAGAACTATTTACTCAAAGGTTCTTTAATGATTAATGTTGAAATCTATATTATCCGGAAAGTCGTTGATCGCTAGGAGGCTTATCCCTATTGTATAATAAATATTATTTATTTAAATAAATTAATTGTTTAATTTATTTATTTAAATAAGATTAGAATTGTTCTAATTGATTTATTCACAACCTATTTAATATGGAGAACCTAAAGGGTCACACCATAAAAGGAAAATAATTATTTAAGAAGTTAATGGCATAATCGTAGTAATATGTTTAGTATATTTAATTTAATCTATGGTGATAGAATAAATTAAATAGCTTAATATTATTATTTAATATTTTATAAATATTAAATATAAATTAATAAGAGGAGTCTTATTAATATTATTACAATTATTATTATTTTAATTTCTAAAAGAGTTTATGAATTAATTTAATATAAGTACTCTCATTTATTCCTAATAGGATTAGGAGGGAAAATTAGTTAAAGGAGTTTAATTAATTATTCCTAATAAGATTAGGGAGCTTAATTAATTAAAAGAATTTAATTAATTAAATAAAACCCAATTCCTTAATTGTTAAGGTGGGTTGCCCACATCTATAAATAAGAGGAGTCTTATTATGGGTGGGATGGGTTGTTGACTTTAACAAAGTACGTAATAATTCCAAGTTGTTGGGAGTATGCCTTTTCTATAGAGATAGAAAACTAGGGTTAGCCATAACACCCATCTTCTTGAATCTTTTTCTTCCTTGGTGGATCACCTCTAGAGGCCAAACATTTGGGTGGCTAACGTTGGTCAAAGGAAGGAACCAAACCCGGTGGATTCAAGATTGAACGCGAAAAGATTTGGAGGTGAACTTGTACCTGAGGAAGCTCGATCTTCAAGGGTATGATTTTATTCTTTATCTTTTCGTTTAATTAATAATTGTGCATAAAGGATGATCCGGGTATATGGTTTGTAAAATTTTTAAACTCTGATTTTTACACGCTTCCGCATTATTTTGCAATTTGATTGCGCACATGAATATTACAAACCTAACACAAACCTCTTAAAAACATTCGTGCCATTCTCTCTTCATTATCCACTAAGTGGGACGCAAACCGTGATAACTCCGCAAATTTTGCCTCGTATTGCGACACGGTCATATTGTTTTGTTCCAACTTGATAAATTCCACCTCCTTCATGTGGCGAATACTTTCAGGAAAGTATTTGTCGTTGAACAGCTCTTGGAACTTCTCCCAAGATATCTTGATCTGGCGAGTTGAGTACGTTTACCAATTCCCACCAAGAATCGCCTCCGCGCTAACATAAAAGCGTGAAAAGGAACCTTTTGCTCCTCGGAGCATCCCAAGACATCAAATATCTTGGTAATCTGCTTTATCCATGCTTCCGCCAGAAGTGGTTTTGGCTCTCCCTTAAACTCCGGTGGTCCTAGCTCCTTGAATTGTTTAGCGGTGACCGCCCGAGAGTTTTCCGTGTTTCCACCTACGTTTTGGACAGGAGTCTCTCTCGTCTGCTGTTGCATAAATTGCATAAAGCCTCTGAACATTTGATCATTCATCATTTGGTCGGTGTTGTTGTTTGCATGAGGATTATCGCCTTCACGATGCACATTATCCTCGATTATTGATATGTGGTGAATCAACAATCGCTCAAGCGCTCCATTGCTATTCTCAACATTCTCGGATGTCATTTTCGAATCATCGCCACAAAACAAAAGGTTAATTGACATGTAACAAATTATCCCTATCTTCCGACCAACCAATAAAATAGCACATAAACTTAGGTAGGTCATACTAGCGAAGGTATTCCCGTCTCTCCCCTCTAGTACTATTCTCACATCTTAGCCGTGGATCATATCCTAAGCTCGATACCAACCGTGGCGCCCCCAAAATTAGGTATACATCACCCATCTTGGGTCGCCACTTACATGGTACGTAATTTAAATACAACTTACTAACATAAGCGTAGGTATAATAATCGACATAAACTGTGAGTTTAAATACAAATATCATCTACTAGATATTATACAAACTCAAAAAGGAGTCCTCATTACAATTATTATCACACTATTTCACGGAGAATAGTGAGGACTACTAACGCTATCTTCGGACCATCACTCGTTTCGACTCGCTCCCCGGCTATATTCTCATTTCACGAAGAGAACAAAGGAAAGAAAGGGTGAGCTCAACTAGCCCAGTAAGAAATATTATGACTAAGATAATGCAGAATAAATTATCAATAGTCTTCAACAATGTTAAACTGATAAAATACAATAGACAACCAGTTTAAGCTGCATGCGAATATCTGCAATCCATTAAAAGAGTCAAGTAGAAAATAAAGTCTACTATCTTTTAGGTTTTAAAAGGTTTTCATCATTTGTTATAGCCGAGACTCGACTTTAATAAATATTCCACATCATCGAATCACCCCGCGCACTACTGGCCAAGGATATTCTTTAGTAAGGTCTATTAGTGATATTGCGGTGTGTATTGGATTGCATGCATTCTGACCTTTTACAATCTTGGAGATGAAAATTGGGCTACTTGAGAATCAAAGGTCGCGCGACCAAGCTGGAAAAAGCTTGAGAACTCTTACGCCAGGCGTACGCCTAGGTCGACTAAAAATCACACTTTCGCGTGCCGTGCAAGAACAAGTCTATTAAAAACTTCATGTGACGCGCGCCGACACCAAACATGGAATTTTTTTTTTAAGTTTTAAAAACGTGTTGTGGCTTATTTGGTCTCTCACTTGAAATAACAGAGAAGCGCACACTCCTTGCTCTCCCACAAACGCACGTCTCTTCATCTCTCAACAGTTATAACTTGAAGCCATAAATCTCTCCTCGACTACCCATAATTCTCTCCACGTTCAAATCTCAGACCCACGATTGATTACTACTCTATAAAACCTAAGGTTTCCGTTTGGGTTGTGCAGAAATAAGTTTGGGGGTCATCAGTACTCAGTTCAAAATCTCTTTCAGGCAAGTCATCTTCAGTTTCTCTATCAAAGCAAATGGGTCCAAAGAGAGCACGATCTTCTTCTTCATCATCATTTGCCTCTAGCAGTCAAGGGAAGGATGTGGTCGATCATACCAAATTTCCTCGAGTTTGGACGCTTGTGAAGCAGTACTACAAAATTGTGGCCAAAAATTTTGTAAAGGAAAGGGGTCTCAAACCTGAGATGCAAGATGGTCAGCTATATGAGATGATTCAAGAGAGGGGATGGCTTGGATTTACTGCCACTCCTATACCTATTTTGATGAGTATAGTCCGGGAATTTTATGCTAATGCTAAAACCACCATGAGCGTTCTATCTGTGGTTCGTGGCTTTGAAATAGATTACAGACCTCCCGCCATCGTGAGTAGTTTTCGAACTTCTCGACACACCCGAATCCGGGTCGGCAAATTGTGTAGCAGGTGCACATTTGGAAACAGACTTGGAAAAGGTTATTGCTGAGTTGTGCGTGCCAAGCACGAAGTGGACTTATAAAGCCGGCACGAATCAGCCTCGCATATTCCTATCCGCAGCCTTAAATTGATATGCGAAGGCTGTGACGCCCCCAAAATTAGGTATACATCACCCATCTTGGGTCGCCACTTACATGGTACAGAATTTAAATACAACTTACTAACATAACTGTCGTGTACAATACGACATAAACTGTGAGTTTAAATACAAATATCATCTACTAGATATTATACAAACTCAAAAAGGAGTCCTCATTACAATTATTATCACACTATTTCACGTAATAGTGAGGGACTACTAACGCTATCTTCGTGACCATCACTCGTTTCCCAGACTCGTCCCAAATATATTCTCATTTCAAGAGAATAAAGTGAAAGAAAGGGTGAGCTCAACTAGCCCAAGAAGAAATATTATGACTAAGATAATGCGAGAATAAATTATCAATAGTCTTCAACAATGTTAAACCGATAAAATACAATAGATAACCCGGTTTAATCTGCAGTGAATATCGCAATCCATTAAAAGAGTCAAGTAGAAAATAAAGTCTACTATCTTTTAGGTTTTAAAAGGTTTTTCATCATCATTATAAATTTGAGACTCGAATTTTAATAAATATTCCACATCATCGAATCACCCCGCACACTCTACTGCCAAGGATATTCTTTAGTATCACGACCACAATTATTCAAGTACTACGGGCCAAGAATATTTGTGTATTCATTAATGGTCATGATCATGCCAATAACTGTCCACCAATGCACTACGGCCACCGAGGATTTTTATCACATCATTTGTAACATTACGGTTATGATTACACCGAATAGTCTCTGTCATAATCATACCAAGTCCATCTATGCACTACAGTGCCATGATGACTTTCAACATAATATAAACATGAGGATGATGACAATGATATAAGAATTCAATAAAACAAGTTCAAGAATTATTTTATCCGAGAATTATTAACGTCCAAATTAGTAAAATTCAAGAATGATCGTAAGAATATTTCCATGAAAAGATCTTTGGATGAAACGCAAATATCAAGGATATTCTACTAATTTCATGGAGTATAGAAGTCAAAGTTTTAACCAACTGGGTATAATAAAGAATGGAATAACAAAAGAAATCACCATGCATGCGGTACTTCAGATAGAAAGAGTTATTCCAATGAATAATAATAACGGAACCAGTCGTGTGAAATTCACACCAACAGGATGTTCCAATGTAATAATAAAGATGGAACCGGATCCGGTGTAAAACACATGAATAGGATATTCCAAATGTAATGATAAAGATTTAAACCAGTCCTGTAAAACACATGCATGTGATGTTCCAACAGAATAATAATAAAAAAGATTTTACCCGTGTCCTGTAAAACACACGAGAGGATGTTCCAATGTAATAATAATAAAGATTTTAACCAGTCCTGTAAAAACACATGCATGTGATGTTCCAAATGTAATAATAGAAGAATGTCACCAAGTATAGGGTAAACTGCATTATCAAAGTTATTCCAATGTAATAATAAGCAATGGAATAACAACAGTTCTCTTCATGAATAAGAAAGAATAACACCCTTTACATTTGATAGAAGATTGAATCTTTAAAGCGGCAGTGTAGTAACAAAATACTCTTCTTCTTTCTCTTTATTCTCTCTATATTTTCTCTCTCTATAGCTTGAATGAATTAAATGAAAATAATGAAGCCCTAGGCCTCTATTTATAGAAGATTTCTAGCTTAGCACCGCTGTGAAAAGGCAAGTGGCTTGACGAATTGGTTTGGCCTTTGTAGTGTGAAGCGACAAGTGGTTCGACGCCTGTAATGTGAAACGACAAGTGTTTCGACGTCTGGTAAAGGTAATTACTATTAACGAAGGTAAATACTATTGACGAAGGTAAATACTATTCACAAGGGTAACTACTATTGACGAAGGTAAATACTATTCACAAGGGTAATTACTATTGACGAAGGTAAATACTATTGACAAAGGTAAATACTATTCACAAGGGTAACTACTATTGACGAAGGTAAATACTATTCACAAGGGTAATTACTATTGACGAAGGTAAATACTATTCACAAGGGTAATTACTATTGACGAAGAGACTCTTAGATGATGACATATGAGTCCCCCATAAAATAATCAAACTTACCACAAATCATTTTTTTTTCATCAACACATATTTAATCTTTCAACAATTATTAATCATTTATAACTTGTCGTCTCAATTATTGATTTAATACTATAACATATTATACAGATGATATTGTGACAATAATTGAATCAATAATATAAGAGATATGATGCAAAGAATTACTATAGCAATAATTGAGCATAGTGAGACTTCTCACGTAAGCATCAATAATCAATACCGTGTGCTACTATGCAACTACGCCAGACATTCGCATTTTTACCACCGGTAGTTCAACAGTTTTAATTCGAATAACACCTCCGTAGTTATTTTTATAAAATATTTTTGTCGTTTTCTCAATCCGACAATAATTACATTGTGGGGTCCACCAATGATTGAGCCATTGTATTTAATATTCCCTAACAAAAAGAATATTCCCAGACCAAACGAATATTTTATAACAACTTGCATACTTTGCAAAATTTATAAATATTACCCACAACTATAACATTATATCAAATTTATTCCATAATATTCAAAATAATATTTATAGAAAAATTCATCTTTATTTATAAAAGATGGGGTCTTACAACCTCCCTTCTTATGAAATTTAAGCCTCGAAATTAGGGTACGACTGGTATGTCGAAGAAGTAAGGATACCTTGATTTCATTTCGATTCTAACTCCCAAGTCATTTCCTCAACATCATGGTTCCTCCACAAAACTTTGACTTGAGGTATAACCTTGGAGCGTAGAATATGTTCCTTCTTATCCAAAATTTGAACAGAACCTCTTCATACGTCAAATCTTCCGCTATTTCCTCCTGGTTCTAACTCAATAATATGGTTCGGGTCTTTCACATATTTACGTAACATAGATATGTGAAAAACGTTATGAACACGAGACATATTTGGCGAAAAAGCGAGTCTATAGGCCACGCTTCCTACTCGATCGAGGATTAAAATGGACCGATGAATCAAGGATTAAGTTTTCCTCTCTTTCCAAATCTTGTAACTCCTTTCCATGGAGAAACTCTTAACAACACATGATCTCCTATATCGAATTCCACGTCCTTTCGATGAAGATCAAGATAACTTTTTGTCGATTTTGTGAGGTTTTTATACGTTGTTTGGATCGGATCGTTTGAATCTTTTCCGTAGTCATACGTATCCAACTCCGGTCCCAACAACGTTGCTTCACCCACCTCATCCCAAAGATCTTTCGAGAACGACACTTTCTTCCATACAACGCTCGAATGGAGCCATGCCAATACTTGCTTGATAAGCTGCTTGTTGTGGAAAACTCCACCAATGGTAAGAACTTGTCCCAACTCCCTTGAAATCAAGGACACGTAGTCTTAATATATCTTCAAGAGTTTGAATAGTCCTCTCCGATTGTCCCGGTCCGTCTCGAGGATGATATCCGAAAGCTAAATCGTAAGTCTGTGCCCATAGCTTTTTGCAAACTAACCCAAAATCGTGAAGTGAATCTTGGGTCTCGATCGAAACTATGGATACCGCAGCATACCATGCGATCTTACAATCTCGTTTATGTACATACGAGCAAGACATTCAAGTGTATAAGTTTCTCGTTTCGGTAAGAAATGAGCGGACTTGGTCAATCTATCAACAATGACCCAAATCGCATCAATGCCTTGAGAAACTTTAGGAAGACCGTGAATTAAATCCATGGTAATGTGCTCCCACTTCCATTCGGAATTTCAAGTGGTTGCAATGGACCTTTTGGTACTTGATGCTCGCTTTAACTCGTTGACAAGTTAGACACCTTGAGATAAACAGCTTATCTCTCTCTTCATATTGCTCCACCAAAATGTATATTTAATATCATGATACATTTTGTACTCCCGTGATGGATTGCAAATGGTGTGTTGTGCGCCTCCATCATGATATTATACTTTAAATCGTATTCGTTAGGAACACAAAAAGTCTGGAGTTGACTCAAGTATTCCTTCTTCATCGATTCTTGCTTCCTAAGATAGCACCTTCTTGCACTTTTTTCCTCATACGCATCGACCTGCTCCAGTGCAGAGCTTGAGCGACTTTAACTTTATCGATTAAAGTCGGTTCTACTCGTATACTCGCTATCATCACATGCGTCCCTGGAGTCTTTAACTCTATCTCCATCCTTTGCAAGTCACACAAAATGGGCCTTTGCGTTGACAACATCGCACTCGTACTTGCATATGATTTTCTACTCAATGCGTCAGCTACCACGTTCGCTTTTCCGTGATGGTATTGGATGGTATGATCATAATCTTTCAATGATTCTAGCCAACGTCGTTGTCGCATGTTGAGTTCCTTTTGAGTGAAGAAATATTTGAGGCTTTTATGATCCGTAAAGATCTCCACTTTCTCCCCATACAAGTAATGCCTCCAAATTTTAAGTGCAAAGATAATAAATTGCCTCTCTCTAGATCATGAGTAGGATAATTCCTCTCATATTCTTTGAGTTGTCGCGAGGCATAAAGCTATTACTTTTCCATGTTGTATGAGAACACATCCCAACCCTTTGCCCGAAGCATCACTCAGAGATGACAAATCCTCCGAGCCGATGGTATTGTCGAACAGTCTTTGAAATAAGTCTCCTCTCGAGTTCTTGAAAACTCTTCTCACATTCTTCGCTCCAACCGAACTTTGTATCTTTCCGAGTCACCGAGTCAATGGAATAGCGATTCGAGAAAATCCTTCCACGAATCTCCGATAATAACCAAATTAAACCGAGAAAGCTACGTGCTTGATCATCGATTTAGGTTGTTCCCGACTTTGAATAGCTTCAATCTTTCTTTGGGTCAATGGATATTCCATGACTTGATACCATCGTGCCCAAGGAATGCTACTTCTTCAAGCCGTAACTCGCATTTCTTCAACTTGGCATAAAGCTTATATTCACGAAGCTTTTGGAGTGTCGACCTCAAGTGTTGCTCATGATCTTCACGGCTTTTGGAATAAATAAGGATGTCATCAATAAAGACGCACCACAAAGTGATCTAAATATTCCTTGAATACTCGGTTCATCATATCCATGAAGGCAAAGAGGGAGCATTAGTCAATCCAAAGGACATGACTAGGAATTCATAATGCCCGTCATCGAGTTCAAAAGCCGTCTTTGGAATGTCGTGATTCTAATCTTCAATTGGTGATATCCGGAACGAAGATCAATCTTTGAAAAGAATTTGGCTCCTTGCAACTGGTCAAACAGGTCATCAATACGTGGCAATGGATACCTATTTTTGATGGTGACGTGATTCAACTCCCGATAATCAATACAAAGTCGCATACTCCCATCTTTCTTCTTCACGAATAGAACAGGAGCACCCCAAGGAGAAGTACTAGGACGAATAAAGCCAATGTCTAACAATTCCTGCAGTTGGGTCTTTAACTCCTGAAGTTCAATAGGAGCCATTCGATATGGGGCTTTGGAAATAGGTTTTGTATCGGGTTCAAGGTCGATACAAAATTCAATTTCACGCTCTTGGGGTAGGCCAGGAAGTTCTTCGGGGAATACGTCAGGAAATTTATTAACAATAGGAATATCGTTTAAAACTGACGTATTTTTATTTAAATCTGTGACATGAGCTAAGAAAGCGACATCCGCTTTTCAATAAACGAATAGCTTTATGGCTTGAGATGACCGTGATTGATTTTAATGGTTTGGTCGTTTGAATTCGCATAATAGGTTGATTAGGAATATGAAAGCTAACAACCTTACGAAAACAATCAATTTTTGCATGATAAGTAGTTAACCAATCAATCCCTAGAATCACGTCAAATGCAAGTATTTTAATGAAATAAGATCGACGGTGTAATGTGAGGGTACCGATTTAAACCAAACAAGACTTATAAACAATTGGGATGTAATGAAGGTTTCTCCCAACCGGAGTTTCCACAGAGAAAGTCAAAGTCTAATTTCTCCTGAGTCAAATTTAATCGATGAGCGCAAGTAGGAGAAATAAAAGAATGGGTAGAACCCAGATCAAATAAAGTATAGACTTCATTAGAGTTTATGATAAGCTTACCCGTGATGACCTCATTCGGATTCTCGCTCTTTGGGAGGTCACAACAAACGCTCTCCCTTGCACTACTGGGTTTGAATTTTCCGGGATGGCCTTTGGTGCCTCCATCCTAGTTTGAATTTGTCTTCTGTGAACGCAAAAATCGAGCTAAGTGACCTTCTCTTCCACAATTATAACATGCTTTGGGACTGCATGACGAGCTTTGATCGATGTGTCCCTCTCCTCCGCATTTGAAGCATATGATAGGTGGTCTTTCTCCTTCCTTAACAATGGGTGTTTGGTCTTCGACGTCTTTCCACCATTGTTGAATCTCCGCTTCTTGAAATGTCCATTCTTATTGTTTTGGCCTCATTACCACCAAAGTGGTTACCATATCTCGCCTATTGATTCCCTCCACGCTTGTTGTCACCGCTTCATGACTACTCTACCGGTATTATAATTTTGCTTACCGCTTCTTTTAGTTATACACTCATTATCGCGCTCCACTAATCGAGAGCCCTATTTACAACATCCTAATACAAACACAGCTTTTATGAGAAATAAGATGTTGACGTATCTCCTGGCTTCAAATCGAAAGTAGTATGCACACAAGCCAATCATGTTTGATGATAAAGCATATACTTTGTAACAATCTTATTCATTTATTAATAAAAAGTATTAATTTATTAAAGGCTTTTAATTATCTACATGATCTTTGTTTTATAATATGTGATAAACCCATAGTTTTAAGCAATGCTTTTAGAATAATGATGATGATCATTCTAATGAGATCTAAATTCTTAGAAAGCTTAAAACTAAAATAGTTCCCAATCATTGGATTACTAAATCGGGGATTAGTGAATCCTGGATAGATTGGTACATACGTTGCTTGCTCATTGGATGAGGATGATTGATCTCACGATCATTTGTGTGGAGACACTAAAGCAAGTATGTAGGTGCTTATTAGAGAATAAGTTCATTTGAACGTGGCTCGCTAAGGAATACCTAATGGAGTTTTATTTGCTGTCAATAGGAATTCTCAGAGTGATAGTAGTACAAGTAATCCTTGGACTTGAGATCATCATAGTATCTTGTGTATGATGAGTTATACTTTGACTTATTCCTTAAGACCCTTAGGGTATATCAAAGGGTATGCTTGGGTATAATAAGTTATACATGGAGATAATGTATGATCAATAAAGAATCTACCACTTCTAATAAAAGAAGAGAAATGTCTATGTGATTCGATAAATGACAACCCAAAGAGTCCTCGGCTAAGGCGTAATGAAATTAGAAAGGAGTTTCTAATTTGCATTATTTGAGTTGTGCATTTAAGGATCGAAATACATATAATTAAATAAAATAAGACTTGACAAAGAATTCCATGTGCCTTATACTTAATCGGGACATCAGTATGGTGGAAGGATTGAATTGTATTTCGTAACTATTTACTCAAAGGTTCTTTAATGATTAATGTTGAAATCTATATTATCCGGAAAGTCGTTGATCGCTAGGGAGGCTTATCCTATTGTAGAATAAATATTATTTATTTAAATAAATTAATTGTTTAATTTATTTATTTAAATAAGATTAGAATTGTTCTAATTGATTTATTCACAACCTATTTAATATGGAGAACCTAAAGGGTCACACCATAAAAGGAAGAATAATTATTTAAGAAGTTAATGGCATAATCGTAATAATATATTAAGTATATTTAATTTAATCTATGGTGATAGAATAAATTAAATAGCTTAATATTTATTATTTAATATTTTAGAAATATTAAATATAAATTAATAAGAGGAGTCTTATTAATATTATTACAATTATTATTATTTTAATTTCTAAAAGAGTTTAGGAATTAATTTAATATAAGTACTCTCATTTATTCCTAATAGGATTAGGAGGAAAATTAGTTAAAGGAGTTTAATTAATTATTCCTAATAAGATTAGGGAGCTTAATTAATTAAAAGAATTTAATTAATTAAATAAAACCCAATTCCTTAATTGTTAAGGTGGGTTGCCCACATCTATAAATAAGAGGAGTCTTATTATGGGTGGGATGGGTTGTTGACTTTAACAAAGTCACGTAATAATTTCAAGTTGTTGGGAGTATGCCTTTCTATGAGAGATAGAAAACTAGGGTTAGCCATAACACCCATCTTCTTGAATCTTTTTCTTCCTTGGTGGATCACCTCTAGAGGCCAAACATTTGGGTGGCTAACGTTGGTCAAAGGAAGGAACCAAACCCGGTGGATTCAAGATTGAACACGAAAAGATTTGGAGGTGAACTTGTACCTGAGGAAGCTCGATCTTCAAGGGTATGATTTTATTCTTTATCTTTTCGTTTAATTAATAATTGTGCATAAAGGATGATCCGGGTATATGGTTTGTAAAATTTTTAAACTCTGATTTTTACACGCTTCTGCATTATTTTGCAATTTGATTGCGCACATGAATATTACAAACCTAACAGTGGTATCAAAGCCAAACCTTTATACAAATTATTAATTGTTTTAATTTGATATGTATATTGATATGTGTTTAGAACAATTTAATTGGGCATAATTTATTGTATAAAATTTATTTAAAAAAAAATGCCGAAATTTATTTTTTTTCGGTAATTTTTTAAAAGCTAATCGTGGGTTAATCAAATGGTTTTGAAGGAATAACGTGGCCTATATTGAAGCTGCCTTGAAATCCGTGACTTCATGCACGTTTTTTTTTTTTTTTTTATTTAGGTTAACATGCTTCAAACAAAAAGCAGGAGAAAGCAATTTTGAATTGTTTAACAGAACAAGGATACATGCACCGGAAATTAAATGAAAAGGAACGGTTATATATATATATATATATATATATTACGAATATATATATATATATATATATTTCTTAATTATTATATAATTAAAATAAAAGTTTATTTTAATTTTAAAATAAAAGGTTTATTTTAATATTAAAATATAAAGTTTTATTTTAATTTTAATAATTTTATAATTAAAATAAAAGGTTTATTTTAATCTTAAAATTAAAGGTTTATTTTAATATTAAAATAAAAAGATTTATTTTAATTTTAAAATTAGAATTTCATGCTAACTAATTAGAGTTGGAATTAGATTCCATGATAACTAATTAGAGTTGGAATTGATTCCATGATAACTAATTGGAGTTGAAATTGGATTTTATTTTTCCTAAAATAAAGGAGTTTATTTGTGAATAGGGAAGTAAATCCATCTTTCCTTAAATAAAGGAGTTTGTTTAGATATGAAATAAGATTTCATATTATTTAAAATAAAAGAGTTTATTTGTGAATAGGAAAGAGAATCCTAATTTCCTTAAATAAAGGAGTTTATTTAAATATGAAATAAGATTTCATATTATTCAAAATAAAGGAGTTTATTTGTGAATAGGAAAAGAATATCCGTGTTTCCTTTAATAAAAGATTTTTTTTACATGGAATTGGATTCCATAAAGGAGTTTATTTTGATTCAAAATAGATTTTATACTAACTAAATTTGCCCATTAAATGATATCAATATATATATTAAATGTTTATTATTCATGAGATGAATGTTATTTATTGATGCATATGGTGATGTGTATGATAATAAATGGGATTGATTATGGACTAGTGACCAATGCGATTGGATTTATTTTAGTTGGATGCATGAATGTATGGGTTTTATTAAATGGGGTCTCACAGTACCTCGCCTTCTCTAATTTTTCTTAATGTAAATTCTATCTCCTCCTATGTATTTCCCTCGATTGCCGATCAAGGTTTCTATTTATTTTAAAATAGTTTTGTAATAGGAATAGTTAGAATTAATTTTGAAAAATTGGAGATCAAGGAAAGAAGGCGCTTGAAGACCCGCTTGTAATAGAGCCCAAGTTTAAATGTAATAGTTATATTTAAATATTATTTCTTGCACCCCTGGGGTTTGACCTTTTGGTTCACTTGGTGGCTCTAGTGAACCAAACTAGAATAAAAGTCCATAATCAATCCGTGTAGAATATATTATTCTATATGTGCATGCTTATACTATATATATTATATATTATGCAAACATGCTTCGCATGTTCATTAATATAACGCGTATTTTATATATATATATGCAATGCTGCTTAAACAAGATGAGACAAATTAATAACAAACCCCTCAATTTTTATATTAAGTCCTAAGCGCTCAAAGATATTTGGAATATCGAACGTCGCCTTCTAGCATGATAAAATTAATAGAGTATTAAATATTTAATATGAGTTTGTTGTGTCACCACAAGGCAAGTATTAAGTATTTAAGATGTTAATTTATCACATTTGATGCTTATAAAGAAAATTGAACAATATTGTTTTGTTGTGTCACCACAAGGATGATATTTTTCTTTTTTGAATATATGGAGTGCTAGGTCGGACTTAACTTGGATAATTTTGATTCGGATGTGCCACCACTTGATCAAAATAATCTAAGAGGCAAAAGAAAAGGAGTTGCATAGTTGATGTAATTGACAAAAGTTGTCTACCTATTTATTTATATATAGTTTGTTGTGTCACCACAAGGCTATATACATTTGAAATGGGATCCTTATTCTCACTAGCAAATCTTTAATTAGATTATGCCGAACTATATAAGTGAGGGTAATATAGTTTGAAGAAAATAGTGGGAGATACCAATTTAAAACAAGACCTAAATTATTTTGGTAATTAATAAAAGAATGTATGTTAAAATGTTGTTAATTACAAATTCATTTATAGAATTTTACAATGTCTAAATTACTATCACTGCAAAGCATATTAGATGCTAAATTAATCGAATCAATTAAACGGATTGGTTAAGGAATTTGAGAATAGTTCTCATAGCTGAAAAGCTATCTTATGTCCTTAATACGCCTATCCCTGCAATGGTTGCAGACAATGCCTCTGAGGAAGAGATTGCTACTTTTAAAAAGTGGCAAGATGATGCAGAAGTTGGCTCAATGCATCATGCTCGCATCTATGAGTAACGAGCTTGTCGTCGGCGATGATACTATGGATGCTTCTACTATATTCCCGCACATCAAGTAGTTGATGGTGAGGAAAGTAGGGACCGATAGATATCGAGATATCTAAGGAGCTCTTCCGATCTGGAATGGCCAATGGCACTATAAAGATGCATAAAAGGTTCTTAACATAATCAATTGGATTGATCAATTAGGACAACAGGTTTGTCATGGATGGAGAGTTGAGCCAAGATTTGATCTTGCACTCACTCCCTTGGACTCCTTTCACAATTGTTGTGAATTTTTCATATGAACAAGCTAGATATCGCCTCTACCGATTTGCTTAACATATTAAAAAATTGTTGAGAGTCACTTTCCAACCAAGAAAGATCAAGTCTTACTTGGTAAGGGCCAAAGGATCTTCCGAAAGAAGAACGATTCAAAGAAGGTAAATAGAAAGGCAAAAACAAAGGATAATAAGAACAAAATCGATACAGATAGCAAAGGAGTTTGCTTCCACCGCAATAAGCCCGGACACTAGAAAGAAATCATGAGAAGCACTTTGCGTTAGCTAACCAAAGAAGCTTAGTGAAGTTTCGGTTATAAATACAAATTTGTTCATGATTTAAAATAAATTTTTCTTTAAGTCAAGGTTCTACTTGGGTATTGGATACCGACTTTGGTTATCATAAATATAGATTTATGAAGGACCAAGCGAAAGTAGAAAGTTAAACAAAGATAAGTAATCCTATGTGTGGAAAATGAAGCAAAGGTT
The DNA here is from genome assembly GCA_020205615.1 of Panax quinquefolius. Taxonomy (NCBI): domain Eukaryota; kingdom Viridiplantae; phylum Streptophyta; class Magnoliopsida; order Apiales; family Araliaceae; genus Panax; species Panax quinquefolius. Next base: position 43,529,962 of record CM035164.1, read on the forward strand.
CACGTGATATTAACCATAGAAACTTATAGTTTAGCAATGCTACTACGGCAAATCTATTAAGTCAATAAGTTGTTATTGTATTCCAGCCTTGTTAAAAATATTATTTCCATTTTATTGTTGGACAATGGAATCTTTGGTATTATAATTAAGAACAATTGTTGTTCTATTTATAATAATAATGTTTTGTATAGAATCGAATATTACTTAATAAATTTTGTATACTTGACTTACATGAAAATAATTTTGCATATTAAACAAATTAGTATAAGAAAAGGAGATGATCATTCAAAGAGTTGAATGTGTGTATTTGCTGGAAATAAAAGTATGAATTATTTGAAAGTTCAAACCAATTGGAAGTGAAACAAATTGACAATGTATTAAGATTCTTTGATTAGATCAAGGAATAAATACTTGTGAAATAAGTTTCTAGATCATCTCAAATGGTTTTCTCATAATGGACGCCTATCGATACATAATAATTGATTGATTTATCTGAAGGAAAAATCATACCTTGTTGGACATGGTACGGTCCATAATGATTTTACTGACATTCCAGTATCCTTCTGGGATAATGTCCTAGAAATGGCTGCATATCTACGAAAATGGTAACCTCAAAATCCGGCCCTAAGACTCCATAAAAGTTATGGACAGGGAGGATTCCTAATCTTAAGTATGTTAAGATAAAGGGTTGTCCAACTTATGTGAAAAGGTTTCAAAAGGATAAGCTTGGGACAAGATTTGACAAGTGTCGATTTGTGGGACATCCTAAAGTAAGTTTAGGGTATATGTTCTATAATCCTGCTTAGCAAAAGGTGTTTATTGTGAAACACGCTGCCTTCTAAGATAAAGGTGTTTATCATTAAAGGGGCTAGTGGGAGGATAATAGATCTTGAAGAGTTCAAGAACCACAAAACACTATAAGTCAAATAAGAGGAACTCAGAGATGTAACCTATTGTACCACAACCCTAATCGTAATCGAATAGTACCAAAGATACCTAGGAGGTATGGATTCATCATGGATGATGATGATGAGGTACACATCATAGAAGATGATGATCCAGAGTTACATTCGATGAGGTAAGACTTCTAGTGTGTGAAAAGAATTCGGTCAAGGAGCGTCGTAAAATTTCTAGTATTATATATTGATATACTACAGATAAGGAATGACATACCAATGCTACAATCAGTAATGATAAAGTTGTCTAAACATTCCTCCATGAATGGTTTGGGAAGAGTATCTTAATTGGGGATGCAAATCTATATAGATAGATTTAAGAGGATGCTCGACATAACCCAAGGAACGTATATTCATTTGATGCTAAAGTCGTTTAGCATGGGAAACTCCAAGAGATGTCTCATGTCGATGAGCTATGGAGTGTATCTCTCTTAATAGTCCCCACAGACTCTCGAAAGAGAGGTCGCATGAGTGACAATCATGTATGCAATGAAATGTACGAGACCATGTTAATCGCTTATATTACGGAGAAGTTCATCGTGAGTCGCTGAAAAACATCTTAAAGTTCTTAACCAAAGACTAAGGATGTGATCATATATGATGGGTCCGAATTAAAACTAGAGGGCTTAACAGACTCAAGTTTTTCGCATGCACCAAGACGACGTAAAATCCACTTTAAGGTAAAGTGTTACCATGAATCTGTGGTGCGTTGAATTGAAAGGTTCCAAACAAAGAAAGAGTTCTTTGGTTTAGTGATAAAGACAAAGTATATAGCTATAAATGAAGTCGCAAGTTGATTGTTTGGATTAAAAGTTCATGATAGAACTAGGAATAGTTCCTAAGTCTCATCTTGGATCTAAACATGTGTTGTGGCACTTTCATTTGATTATTAGAATCATTGAAAGATGAGAAATCACTATAGAGACAAAGTGGACTCTCATGAACAACATTACATATCCATTAACTAAAGCTTATCCAACAAAGCAGGATAATCGCCACTTGGAGAAGAAGAGTATAAGATACCATAACGATTGGCTTTAGTGCAAGTGGGAGATTGAAAGTAGTATGCACACAAGCCAATCATGTTTGATGATAAAGCATATACTTTGTAACAATCTTATTCATTTATTAATAAAAAGTATTAATTTATTAAAGGCTTTTAATTATCTACATTATCTTTTTTTATAATATGTGATAAACCCATAGTTTTAAGCAATGCTTTTAGAATAATGATGATGATCATTCTAATGAGATCTAAATTCTTAGAAAGCTTAAAACTAAAATAGTTCCCAATCATTGATTACTAAATTGGGGATTAGTGAATCCTGGATAGATTGGTACATACGTTGCTTTTCTCATTGGATGAGGATGATTGATCTCACGATCATTTGTGTGGAGACACTAAAGCAAGTATGTAGGTGCTTATTAGAGAATAAGTTCAATCGAACGTGGCTCGCTAAGGAATACCTAATGGAGTTTTATTTGCTTCGTCAATAGGAATTCTCAGTAGTGATAGTAATACAAGTAATCCTTGGACTTGAGATCATCATAGTATTCTCATGTGTATGATGAGTTATACTTTCGACTTATTCCTTAAGACCCTTAGGGTATATCAAAGGGTATGCTTGGGTATAATAAGTTGTACATGGAGATAATGTATGATCAATAAAGAATCTACCACTTCTAATAAAAGAAGAGAAATGTCCTATGTGATTCGATAAATGACAACCCAAAGAGTCCTTGGCGAAGGCGAATGAAATTAGAAAGGAGTTTCTAATTTGCATTATTTGAGTTAGCATTTAAGGATCGAAATACATATAATTAAATAAAATAAGACTTGACAATAATTCCATGTCTTATATTTAATTGGGACATCAGACGGTGGAAGGATTGAATTGTATGAAGAACTATTTACTCAAAGGTTCTTTAATGATTAATGTTGAAATCTATATTATCCGGAAAGTCGCTGATCGCTAGGGAGGCTTATCCTATTGTATAATAAATATTATTTATTTAAATAAATTAATTGTTTAATTTATTTATTTAAATAAGATTAGAATTGTTCTAATTGATTTATTCACAACCTGTTTAATATACGGAGAACCTAAAGGGTCACACCATAAAAGGAAAAATAATTATTTAAGAAGTTAATGGCATAATCGTAGTAATATAGTTAAGTATATTTAATTTAATCTATGGTGATAGAATAAATTAAATAGCTTAATATTTATTATTTAATATTTTATAAATATTAAATATAAATTAATAAGAGGAGTCTTATTAATATTATTACAATTATTATTATTTTAATTTCTAAAAGAGTTTATGAATTAATTTAATATAAGTACTCTCATTTATTCCTAATAGGATTAGGAGGGAAAATTAGTTAAAGGAGTTTAATTAATTATTCCTAATAAGATTAGGGAGCTTAATTAATTAAAAGAATTTAATTAATTAAATAAAACCCAATTCCTTAATTGTTAAGGTGGGTTGCCCACATCTATAAATAAGAGGAGTCTTATTATGGGTGGGATGGGTTGTTGACTTTAACAAAGTACGTAATAATTCCAAGTTGTTGGGAGTATGCCTTTTCTATAGAGATAGAAAACTAGGGTTAGCCATAACACCCATCTTCTCAATCTTTTTCTTCCTCGGTGGATCACCTCTGAGGCCAAACATTTGGGTGGCTAACGTTGGTCAAAGGAAGGAACCAAACCCGGTGGATTCAAGATTGAACGCGAAAAGATTTGGAGGTGAACTTGTACCTGAGGAAGCTCGATCTTCAAGGGTATGATTTTATTCTTTATCTTTTCGCTTAATTAATAATTGTGCATAAAGGATGATCCGGGTATATATGGTTTGTAAAATTTTTAAACTCGATTTTTACACGCTCCGCATTATTTTGCAATTTGATTACATATATGAATATTACAAACCTAACACAAACCTCTTAAAAACATTCGTGCCATTCTCTCTTCATTATCCACTAAGTGGGACGCAAAACCGTGATAACTCATAAATTTTGCCTCGTATCATGCGACACGGTGGCCATATTGTTTTGTTCCAACTTGATAAATTCCACCTCCTTCATGTGGCGAATACTTTCGTGAAAGTATTTGTCGTTGAAATGCTCTTGAACTTCTCCCAAGATATCTTCAAGACGGCGAGTTGAGTACGCTTTACCAATTCCCACCAAGAATCGCCTCTCGCGCAACATAAAGGCGGCAAAGGAACCTTTTGCTCCTCGAGCATCCCAAGACATCAAATATCTTGGTAATCTTTATCCATGCTTCCGCCAAGTGGTTTTGGCTCTCCCTTAAACTCCGGTGGTCCTAGCTCCTTGAATTGTTTAGCGGTGACCGCCCGAGAGTTTTCCGTGTTTCCACCTACGCTTTGGACAGAGTCTCTCTCTCTGCATTGTTTGCATAAATTGCATAAAGCCTCCGAACATTTGATCATTCATCATTTGGTCGTGTTGTTGTTTGCATGAGGATTGTCGCCTTCCCCGATGCACATTATCCTCGATTATTGATATGTGGTGAATCAACAATCGCTCAAGCGCCCATTGCTATTCTCAACATTCTCGATGTCATTTTCGACATCGCCACAAAACAAAAGGTTAATTGACATGTAACAAATTATCCCTATCTTCCGACCAACCAATAAAATAGCACATAAACTTAGTAGGTCATACTAGCGAAGGTATTCCCCGCTCTCCCTCCTAGTACTATTCTCACATCTTAGCCAGGATCATATCCTCTAAGCTCGATATATTAACCGTGACGCCCCCAAAATTAGGTATACATCACCCATCTTGGGTCGCCACTTACATGGTACGTAATTTAAATACAACTTACTAACATAACTGCTGTAGTATGCAATACGACATAAATCGTGAGTTTAAATACAAATATCATCTACTAGATATTATACAAACTCAAAAAGGAGTCCTCATTACAATTATTATCACACTATTTCACGTAATAGTGAGGACTACTAACGCTATCTTCGTGACCATCACTGCTTTCCGACTCGTCCCAAATATATTCTCATTTCAAGAGAATAAAGTGAAAGAAAGGGTGAGCTCAACTAGCCCAAGAAGAAATATTATGACTAAGATAATGCGAATAAATTATCAATAGTCTTCAACAATGTTAAACCGATAAAATACAATAGACAACCAGCTTTAATGCGGCTTTAATATGCAATCCATTAAAAGAGTCAAGTAGAAAATAAAGTCTACTATCTTTTAGGTTTTAAAAGGTTTTTCATCATCATATATAAATTTGAGACTCAACTTTTAATAAATATTCCACATCATCGAATCACCCCTGCACTACGGCCAAGGATATTCTTTAGTGTCTATTAGTGATATTGCAGGTGTATTGGATTGCATGCATTACAGCCTTGCAGTACTGGAGATGAAAATTGGAACTGCAGAATCAAAGGTCGCGCGACCGCGCCTGGAAAAGCTTGAGAACTCTTGCGCCCGCGCGGCATGCCGGTCAGACTAAAAATCACACTCGCGTGCCCGCGCAACAAGTCTATTAAAAACTCGCGCGGCCGCGCGCGACACCAAACATGGAATTTTTTTTTTAAGTTTTAAAAACGTGTTGTGGCTTATTTGGTCTCTCACTTGAAATAACAGAGAAGCGCACACTCCTTGCTCTCCCACAAATGCACGCCTCTTCATCTCTCAACAGCTTATAAACTGAAGCCATAAATCTCTCCTCGACTACCCATAATTCTCTCCACGCTCAAATCTCGCACCCACGATTGATTACTACTCTATAAAACCTAAGGTTTCCGTTTGGGTTGTCAGTAAATAAGTTTGGGGTCATCAATTTTCGCCCAAAATCTCTTTCGTGCAAGTCATCTTCGCTTTCTATCAAAGCAAATGGGTCCAAAGAGAGCACGATCTTCTTCTTCATCATCATTTGCCTCTAGCAGCAAATAGGGAGGATGTGGTCGATCATACCAAATTTCGAGTTTGGACGACTGAACAGAGTACTACAAAATTGTGGCCAAAAATTTTGTAAAGGAAAGGGTCTCAAACCCGAGATGCAAGATGGTCACTATATGAGATGATTCAAGAGAGGGATGGCTTTGATTTATCGCCACTCTATACCTATTTTGATGAGTATAGTCCTGAATTTTATGCTAATGCTAAAACCACCATGAGCGCTTCTATCTGGGTTCGTGGCTTTGAAATAGATTACGACCTCTCCCGCCATCGTAGTAGTTTTCAAAGCTTATCGACACACCACCGATCGGGTCGGCAAATTGGGTAAGCAAGCACATTTGGAAACAGACTTGGAAAAGGTTATTCATTGAGTTATGCGTGCAAGCACGAAGTGGACTTATAAAGCCGGTAGATTTAATCACCTCGCATATTCCTATCCGCAATGACCTTAAATTGATATCATGAAGGTCATGACGCCCCAAAATTAGGTATACATCACCCATCTTGGGTCGCCACTTACATGGTACGTAATTTAAATACAACTTACTAACATAATCTGCGTGGTACAATACGACATAAATCATGAGTTTAAATACAAATATCATCTACTAGATATTATACAAACTCAAAAAGGAGTCCTCATTACAATTATTATCACACTATTTCACGTAATAGTGAGGACTACTAACGCTATCTTCGTGACCATCACTGCTTTCCCGACTCGTCCCACCTATATTCTCATTTCTGAAAGAGAATGAAGGAAAGAAAGGGTGAGCTCAACTAGCCCAAAGAAGAAATATTATGACTAAGATAATGCGTAATAAATTATCAATAGTCTTCAACAATGTTAAACCGATAAAATACAATAGACAACCAGCTTAAATCAGCAATGAATATGCAATCCATTAAAAGAGTCAAGTAGAAAATAAAGTCTACTATCTTTTAGGTTTTAAAAGGTTTTTCATCATCATAGTATAATTTAGACTCAAATTTTTAATAAATATTCCACATCATCGAATCACCCCGCACTACTACCAAGGATATTCTTTAGTATCACGACCACAATTATTCAAGTACTACGGGCCAAGAATATTTGTGTATTCATTAATGGTCATGATCATGCCAATAATCATCCACCAATGCACTACTACCATCGAGGATTTTTATCACATCATTTGTAACATTACTACCATGATTACACCGAATAGTCTCTCGTCATAATCATACCAAGTCCATCTATGCACTACAGCCACATGATGACTTTCAACATAATATAAACATGAGGATGATGACAATGATATAAGAATTCAATAAAACAAGTTCAAGAATTATTTTATCCAGAATTATTAACGTCCAAATTAGTAAAATTCAAGAATGATCGAAGAATATTTCCATGAAAAGATATCGATGAAACGCAAATATCAAGGATATTCTACTAATTTCATGGAGTATAGAAGTCAAAGTTTTAACCAACCGGGTATAATAAAGAATGGAATAACAAAAGAAATCACCATGCATGCGATTGCAGATGCGCAGACAAAGTTATTCCAATGTAATAATAATAATAATTAACCAAAGTGTCGTGTGAAATTCACACCGCGAGGATGTTCCAATGTAATAATAAAGATGGAACCAGATCCGTGTAAAACACATGTATAGGATATTCCAATGTAATGATAAAGATTTAAACCAGTCCTGTGTAAAACACACGTGCATGGATGTTCCAATGAATAATAATAAAGACGGAACCAGTCCTGTAAAACACACATGAGAGGATGTTCCAATGTAATAATAATAAAGATTTTAACCAGTGTCCTGTAAAACACACGCATGTGATGTTCCAATGTAATAATAGAAGAATGTCACCAAGTATAGGTAAAATCACAGATACAAAGTTATTCCAATGTAATAATAAGCAATGGAATAACAATGCTTCTTCTTCATGAATAAGAAAGAATAACACCCCTTACATTTGATAGAAGATTGAATATCGCAAAGCAGTGTAGTAACAAAATACTCTTCTTCTTTTCTCTCTTATTCTCTATATATTTCTCTCTCTATAGCTTGAATGAATTCGTGAAAAATAATGAAGCCCTAGGCCTCTATTTATAGAAGATTTCTAGCTTAGCACCTGCCGTGTGAAAAGGCAAGTGGCTTGACGACTGGTTTGACGCCTGTAGTGTGAAACGACAAGTGGTTCGACGCCTGTAATGTGAAACGACAAGTGTTTCGACGTCTGGTAAAGGTAATTACTATTAACGAAGGTAAATACTATTGACGAAGGTAAATACTATTCACAAGGGTAACTACTATTGACGAAGGTAAATACTATTCACAAGGGTAATTACTATTGACGAAGGTAAATACTATTGACAAAGGTAAATACTATTCACAAGGGTAACTACTATTGACGAAGGTAAATACTATTCACAAGGGTAATTACTATTGACGAAGGTAAATACTATTCACAAGGGTAATTACTATTGACGAAGAGACTCTTAGATGATGACATATGAGTCCCCCATAAAATAATCAAACTTACCACAAATCATTTTTTTTTCATCAACACATATTTAATCTTTCAACAATTATTAATCATTTATAACTTGTCGCCTCAATTATTGATTTAATACTATAACATATTATACGTATGATATTGTGACAATAATTGAATCAATAATATAAGAGATATGATGCAAAGAATTACTATAGCAATAATTGAGCATATAATGAAAGTGACTTCTCACGTAAAGCATCAATAATCAATACCGTAGTGCTACTACGCAACTACGCCAGACATCGCATTTTTACCACCGGTAGTTCAACAGCTTTAACGGAACACCTCCGCCGTTATTTTTATAAAATATTTTTGTCGCTTTCTCAATCCGACAATAATTCCATTATGGGGTCCACCAATGATTGAGCCATCAGTATTTAATATTCCCTAACAAAAAGAATATTCCCACCAAACGAATATTTTATAACAACTTGCATACTTTGCAAAATTTATAAATATTACCCACAACTATAACATTATATCAAATTTATTCCATAATATTCAAAATAATATTTATAGAAAAATTCATCTTTATTTATAAAAGATGGGGTCTTACAACCTCCCTTCTTATGAAATTTCGCCCTCGAAATTAGGGTACGACTGGTATGTCAAGAAGTAAGGATACCTTGATTTCATTTCGATTCTAACTCCCAAGTCATTTCCTCAACATCGTGGTTCCTCCACAAAACTTTGACTTGAGGTATAACCTCGAGCGTAGAATATGTTCCTTCTTATCCAAAATTTGAACAGAACCTCTTCATACGCCAAATCTTCCGCTATTTCCTCCTGGTTCTAACTCAATAATATGGTTCGGGTCTTTCACATATTTACGTAACATAGATATGTGAAAAACGTTATGAACACGAGACATATTTCACGGTAAAGCGAGTCTATAGGCCACGCCCTACTCGATCGAGGATTAAAATGGACCGATGAATCAAGGATTAAGTTTTCTCTTTCCAAATCTTGTAACTCCTTTCCATGGAGAAACTTAACAACACATGATCTCCTATATCGAATTCCACGCCCTTTCGATGAAGATCAAGATAACTTTTTGTCGATTTTGTGAGGTTTTTATACGTTGTCGGATCGTTTGAATCTTTTCCGTAGTCATACGCATCAACTCCGGCCCCAACAACGTTGCTTCACCCACCTCATCCCAAAGATACCGAGAACGACACTTTCTTCCATACAACGCTCAATGGAGCCATGCCAATACTTGCTTGATAACTGTTGTTGTAGGAAAACTCCACCAATGGTAAGAACTTGTCCCAACTCCCTTGAAATCAAGGACACAGTCTTAATATATCTTCAAGAGTTTGAATAGTCCTCTCCGAATCGTCCGTCCGGCCCCGAGGATGATATGCCGAGCTAAATCGTAAGTCTGTGCCCATAGCTTTTTGCAAACTAACCCAAAATCGTGAAGTGAATCTTGGGTCTCGATCAGAAACTATGGATACCGGCATACCATGCAGTCTTACAATCTCGTTTATGTACATACGAGCAAGACATTCAAGTGTATAAGTTTCTCGTATCGGTAAGAAATGAGCAGACTTGGTCAATCTATCAACAATGACCCAAATCGCATCAATGCCTTGAGAAACTTTAGGAAGACCGATAACGAAATCCATGGTAATGTGCTCCCACTTCCATTCTGGAATTTCAAGTGGTTGCAATGGACCTTTTGGTACTTGATGCTCGCTTTTAACTCGCTGACAAGTTAGACACCTTGAGATAAACAAATATTATCTCTCTCTTCATATTGCTCCACCAAAATGTATGATTTAATATCATGATACATTTTGGTACTCCTGTGATGGATTGCAAATGGTGTGTCAGTGCGCCCATCATGATATTATACTTTAAATCGTGGTCGTTAGAACACAAAGTCCGGAGTTGACTCAAGTATTCCTTCTTCATCGATTCTTGCTTCCCTGATAGCACCTTCTTGCACTTTTTTCCTCATACGCATCGCCTCCGTGTCCGTAGCTTGAGCAAATTTTAACTTTATCGATTAAAGTCGGTTCTACTCAGATACTCGCTATCATCACATGCGTCCCCGAGTCTTTAACTCTATCTCCATCCTTTGCAAGTCACACAAAATGGGCCTTTCATACGTTGACAACATCGCACTCGTGATTGCATATGATTTTCTACTCAATGCGTCACCTACCACGCTCGCTTTTCCAGGATGGTATTGATGGTATGATCATAATCTTTCAATAGCTCTAGCCAACGTCGTTGTCGCATGTTGAGTTCCTTTTGAGTGAAGAAATATTTGAGGCTTTTATGATCCGTAAAGATCTCCACTTTCTCCCCATACAAGTAATGCCTCCAAATTTTAAGTGCAAGATAATAAATGCCAACTCTAGATCATGAGTAGGATAATTCCTCTCATATTCTTTGAGAGTTGTCGCGAGGCATAAAGCTATTACTTTTCCATGTTGTATGAGAACACATCCCAACCTTTTGCCCGAAGCATCATCAGAGATGACAAATCCTCCGAGCCGGATGGTATTGTGTAAGCAGTCTTTGAAATAAGTCTCCTCTTGAGTTCTTGAAAACTCTTCTCACATTCTTCGCCCCAACCGAACTTTGTATCTTTCCGAGTCACCGAGTCAATGGAATAGCGATTCGAGAAAATCCTTCCACGAATCTCCCGATAATAACCAAATAAACCGAGAAAGCTACGCATTTCCAATCGATTTAGGTTGTTCCAAACTTTGAATAGCTTCAATCTTTGGCTGGTCAACAGATATTCCATGACTTGATACCACGTGCCCAAGGAATGCTACTTCTTCAAGCCGTAACTCGCATTTCTTCAACTTGGCATAAAGCTTATATTCACGAAGCTTTTGGAGTGTCGACCTCAAGTGTTGCTCATGATCTTCACGGCTTTTGGAATAAATAAGGATGTCATCAATAAAGACGACCACAAAGTGATCTAAATATTCCTCAATACTTGGTTCATCATATCCATGAAGGCAAAGAGGAGCATTAGTCAATCCAAAGGACATGACTAGGAATTCATAATGCCCGCATCGAAGTTCGGCGAAAGTCGCCTTTGGAATGTCAGCAGCTTCTAATCTTCAATTGGTGATATCCTAACGAAGATCAATCTTTGAAAAGAATTTGCTCCTTGCAACCGGGTCAAACAGTCATCAATACGTGGCAATGGATACCTATTTTTGATGGTGACGTGATTCAACTCCCGATAATCAATACAAAGTCGCATACTCCCATCTTTCTTCTTCACGAATAGAACAGAGCACCCCAAGGAGAAGTACTAGGACGAATAAAGCCAATGTCTAACAATTCCTGCGCATTGGGTCTTTAACTCCTCGAAGTTCAATAGAGCCATTCGATATGGGGCTTTGAAATAGGTTTTGTATCGGGTTCAAGGTCGATACAAAATTCAATTTCACGCCTTGGGGTAGGCCAGAAGTTCTTCTAGAATACGTCAGAAATTTATTAACAATAGAAATATCGCTTAAAACCCATTTATTTTTATTTAAATCAGTGATATGAGCTAAGAAAGCTTGACATCCGCTTTTCAATAAACGAATAGCTTTATGGCTTGAGATGACCGTGATTGATTTTAATGGTTTGGTCGTTTGAATTCGCATAATAGGTTGATTAGGAATATGAAAGCTAACAACCTTACGAAAACAATCAATTTTTGCATGATAAGTAGTTAACCAATCAATCCTAGTAATCACGCCAAATGCAAGTATTTTTAATGAAATAAGATCGACAGTAAATGTGAGGGTACCGATTTAAACCAAACAAGACTTATAAACAAGGGATGTAATGAAGGTTTCTCCCAACGGAGTTTCCACAGATAAGTCAAAGTCTAATTTCTCCTGAGTCAAATTTAATCGATGAGCGCAAGTAGAGAAATAAAAGAATGGGTAGAACCCAGTGATCAAATAAAGTATAGACTTCATTAGAGTTTATGATAAGCTTACCCGTGATGACCTCATTCGATTCCTTGCTTTTGGGAGGTCACAACAAACGCCTCCCTTGCACCTACGGCTTTGAATTTTCCGGGATGGCCTTTGGTGCCTCCATCCTAGCTGAATTTGTCTTCTAGAACGACAAAATCGAGCTAAGTGACCTTCTTTCCACAATTATAACATGCTTTGACTGCATGACGCATTTGATCGATGTGTCCCTCTCCTCCGCATTTGAAGCATATGATAGGTGGTCTTTCTCCTTCCTTAACAATGGGTGCCGGTGTCGACGCGTCTTTCCACCATTGTTGAATCTCCGCTTCTTGAAATGTCCATTCTTATTGTTTTGGCCCCGATTACCACCGGCGGTTACCATATCGGCCCGCTTGATTCCTCCACGCTTGTTGTCACCGCTCGACGACTACTCTCATTGGTATTATAATTTTGCTTACCGCTTCTTTTTAGTTGCGTTGACTCATTATCGCGTTCCACTAATCGAGCCCTATTTACAACATCCTAATACAAACACGCTTTATGAGAAATAAGATGTCGACGTATCTCCCGCTTCAAACCGAAAGTAGTATGCACACAAGCCAATCATGTTTGATGATAAAGCATATACTTTGTAACAATCTTATTCATTTATTAATAAAAGTATTAATTTATTAAAGGCTTTTAATTATCTACATGATGTCGTTTTATAATATGTGATAAACCCATAGTTTTAAGCAATGCTTTTAGAATAATGATGATGATCATTCTAATGAGATCTAAATTCTTAGAAAGCTTAAAACTAAAATAGTTCCCAATCATTGGATTACTAAATTGGGGATTAGTGAATCCGATAGATTGGTACATACGCTGCTTGCTTTCATTGGATGAGGATGATTGATCTCATGATCATTTGTGTGGAGACACTAAAGCAAGTATGTAGGTGCTTATTAGAGAATAAGTTCATCGAACGTGGCTCGCTAAGGAATACCTAATGGAGTTTTATTTTGCTCGTCAATAGGAATTCTCAGTAGTGATAGTAGTACAAGTAATCCTTGACTTGAGATCATCATAGTATCTTGTGTATGATGAGTTATACTTTGACTTATTCCTTAAGACCCTTAGGGTATATCAAAGGGTATGCTTGGGTATAATAAGTTATACATGGAGATAATGTATGATCAATAAAGAATCTACCACTTCTAATAAAAGAAGAGAAATGTCCTATGTGATTCGATAAATGACAACCCAAAGAGTCCTCGGTTAAGGCGTAATGAAATTAGAAAGGAGTTTCTAATTTGCATTATTTGAGTTGTGCATTTAAGGATCGAAATACATATAATTAAATAAAATAAGACTTGACAAAGAATTCCATGTCTTATATACTTAATCGGGACATCAGTATGGTGGAAGGATTGAATTGTATTTGTAACTATTTACTCAAAGGTTCTTTAATGATTAATGTTAAAATCTATATTATCCGGAAAGTCGTTGATCGCTAGGAGGCTTATCCCTATCAGAGAATAAATATTATTTATTTAAATAAATTAATTGTTTAATTTATTTATTTAAATAAGATTAGAATTGTTCTAATTGATTTATTCACAACCTATTTAATATGGAGAACCTAAAGGGGTCACACCATAAAAGGAAGAATAATTATTTAAGAAGTTAATGGCATAATCGTAATAATATAGTTATATTTAATTTAATCTATGGTGATAGAATAAATTAAATAGCTTAATATTTATTATTTAATATTTTAGAAATATTAAATATAAATTAATAAGAGGAGTCTTATTAATATTATTACAATTATTATTATTTTAATTTCTAAAAGAGTTTAGGAATTAATTTAATATAAGTACTCTCATTTATTCCTAATAGGATTAGGAGGAAAATTAGTTAAAGGAGTTTAATTAATTATTCCTAATAAGATTAGGGAGCTTAATTAATTAAAAGAATTTAATTAATTAAATAAAACCCAATTCCTTAATTGTTAAGGTGGGTTGCCCACATCTATAAATAAGAGGAGTCTTATTATGGGTGGGATGGGTTGTTGACTTTTAACAAAGTACGTAATAATTTCAAGTTGTTGGGAGTATGCCTTTTCTATAGAGATGAAAACTAGGGTTAGCCATAACACCCATCTTCTTGAATCTTTTCTTCCTCGGTGGATCACCTCTGAGGCCAAACATTTGGGTGGCCGTAACGTTGTCAAAGGAAGGAACCAAACCCGGTGGATTCAAGATTGAACACCTAAAAGATTTGGAGGTGAACTTGTACCGAGGAAGCTCGATCTTCAAGGGTATGATTTTATTCTTTATCTTTTCGTTTAATTAATAATTGTGCATAAAGGATGATCCCGTATATGGTTTGTAAAATTTTTAAACTCTGATTTTTACACGCTTCTGCATTATTTTGCAATTTGATTGCGCACATGAATATTACAAACCTAACAGTGGTATCAAAGCCAAACCTTTATGCAAATTATTAATTGTTTTAATTTGATATGTATATTGATATGTGTTTAGAACAATTTAATTGGGCATAATTTATTGTATAAAATTTATTTAAAAAAAAAATGCCGAAATTTATTTTTTTTCGGTAATTTTTTAAAAGCTAATCGTGGGTTAATCAAATGGTTTTGAAGGAATAACGTGGCCTATATTGAAGCTGCCTTGAAATCCGTGACTTCATGCACGTTTTTTTTTTTTTTTTTAGGTTAACATGCTTCAAACAAAAACAGGAGAAACAAGCCGTGAATTGTTTAACAGGAACAAGGATACATGCACGGAAATTAAATGAAAAGGAACTATTATATATATATATAATATATATTACGAATATATATATACATATATATATTCTTAATTATTATATAATTAAAATAAAAGTTTATTTTAATTTTAAAATAAAAGGTTTATTTTAATATTAAAATATAAAGTTTTATTTTAATTTTAATAATTTTATAATTAAAATAAAAAGGTTTATTTTAATCTTAAAATAAAAGGTTTATTTTAATATTAAAATAAAAAGATTTATTTTAATTTTAAAATTAGAATTTCATGCTAACTAATTAGAGTTGGAATTAGATTCCATGATAACTAATTAGAGTTGGAATTGGATTCCATGATAACTAATTGGAGTTGAAATTGGATTTTATTTTTCCTAAAATAAAGGAGTTTATTTGTGAATAGGGAAGTAAATCCATCTTTCCTTAAATAAAGGAGTTTGTTTAGATATGAAATAAGATTTCATATTATTTAAAATAAAAGAGTTTATTTGTGAATAGGAAAGAGAATCCTAATTTCCTTAAATAAAGGAGTTTATTTAAATATGAAATAAGATTTCATATTATTCAAAATAAAGGAGTTTATTTGTGAATAGGAAAGAATATCCGTGTTTCCTTTAATAAAAGATTTTTTTTTACATGGAATTGGATTCCATAAAGGAGTTTATTTTGATTCAAAATAGATTTTATACTAACTAAATTTGCCCATTAAATGATATCAATATATATATTAAATGTTTATTATTCATGAGATGAATGTTATTTATCGATGCATATGGTGATGTGTATGATAATAAATGAGATTGATTATGGACTAGTGACCAATGCGATTGAATTTATTTTAGTTGGATGCATGAATGTATGGGTTTTATTAAATGGGTCTCACAGTATTGCCTTCTCTAATTTTTCTTAATGTAAATTCTATCTCCTCCTATGTACTTCCCTCGATCGCCGATCAAGGTTTCTATTTATTTTAAAATAGTTTTGTAATAGGAATAGTTAGAATTAATTTTGAAAAATTGAGATCAAGGAGCAAGGAGCGCTTGAAGACCCGCTTTGTAATAGAGCCCAAGTTTAAATGTAATAGTTATATTTAAATATTATTTCTTGCACCCCTAGGGTTTGACCTTTTGGTTCACTTGGTGGCTCTAGTGAACCAAACTAGAATAAAAGTCCATAATCAATCCGGGTAGAATATATTATTCTATATGTGCATGCTTATACTATATATATTATATATTATGCAAACATGCTTCGCATGTTCATTAATATGACGCGTATTTTATATATATATGTGCATGCGCGCTAAACAAGATGAGACAAATTAATAACAAACCCTCAATTTTTATATTAAGTCCTAAGCGCTCAAAGATATTTGGAATATCGAACGTCGCTTTCTAGCATGATAAAATTAATAGAGTATTAAATATTTAATATGAGTTTGTTGTGTCACCACAAGGCAAGTATTAAGTATTTAAGATGTTAATTTATCACATTTGATGCTTATAAAGAAAATTGAACAATATTGTTTTGTTGTGTCACCACAAGAATGATATTTTTCTTTTTGAATATATGGAGTGCTAGGTTCTGACTTAACTTGGATAATTTTGATTCTGATGTGCCACCACTGATCAAAATAATCTAAGAGGCAAAAGAAAAGGAGTTGCATAGTTGATGTAATTGACAAAAGTTGTCTACCTATTTATTTATATATAGTTTGTTGTGTCACCACAAGGCTATATACATTTGAAATGGGATCCTTATTCTCACTAGCAAATCTTTAATTAGATTATGCCGAACTATATAAGTGAGGGTAATATAGTTTGAAGAAAATAGTGGGAGATACCAATTTAAAACAAGACCTAAATTATTTTGGTAATTAATAAAAGAATGTATGTTAAAATGTTGTTAATTACAAATTCATTTATAGAATTTTACAATGTCTAAATTACTATCACTGCAAAGCATATTAGATGCTAAATTAATCAGACCGAATTAAACGGATTGGTTAAGGAATTTGAGAATAGTTCTCATAGCTGAAAAGCTATCTTATGTCCTTAATACGCCTATCCCTGCAATGGTTGCAGACAATGCCTCTGAGGAAGAGATTGCTACTTTTAAAAAGTGGCAAGATGATGCAGAGTTGGCTCAATGCATCATGCTCGCATCTATGAGTAACGAGCTTCAGCGTCAGCATGATACTATGGATGCTTCTACTATATTCCTGCACATCAAGTAGTTGATGGTGAGGAAAGTAGGACTGATAGATATCAGATATCTAAGGAGCTCTTCCGATCTGGAATGGCCAATGGCACTATAGTACAGACAAAAGGTTCTTAACATAATCAATTGGATTGATCAATTAGGACAACAGGTTTTGTCATGGATGGAGAGTTGAGCCAAGATTTGATCTTGCACTCACTCCCGGACTCCTTCATTACATTGTTGTGAATTTTCATATGAACAAGCTAGATATCGCCTCACCGATTTGCTTAACATATTAAAAAATTGTTGAGAGTCACTTTCAAACCAAGAAAGATCAAGTCTTACTCGGTAGGGCCAAAGGATCTTCCGAAAAGAAGAACGATTCAAAGAAGGTAAATAGAAAGGCAAAAACAAAGGATAATAAGAACAAAATCGATACACAGATAGCAAAGGAGTTTGCTTCCACCGCAATAAGCCCGACACTAGAAAGAAATCATGCGAGAAGCACTTTGCGCAGTGGCTAACCAAAAGCTTAGTGAAGTTTCTTTTATAAATACAAATTTGTTCATGATTTAAAATAAATTTTTCTTTAAGTCAAGGTTCTACTTGGGTATTGGATACCGACTTTGGTTATCATAAATATAGATTTATGAAGGGACCAAGCGTAAGTAGAAAGTTAAACAAAGATAAGTAATCCTATGTGTGGAAAATGAAGCAAAGGTTGCTGCGATATTAACCATAGAAACTTATAGTTTAGCAATGCCTACGGCAAATCTATTAAGTCAATAAGTTGTTATCAGTATTCCAGCTTCTTGTTAAAAATATTATTTCCATTTTATTGTTGGACAATGGAATCTTTGGTATTATAATTAAGAACAATTGTTGTTCTATTTATAATAATAATGTTTTGTATAGAATCGAATATTACTTAATAAATTTTGTATACTGACTTACATGAAAATAATTTTGCATATTAAACAAATTAGTATAAGAAAAGGAGATGATCATTCAAAGAGTTGAATGTGTGTATTTGCTGAAATAAAAGTATGAATTATTTGAAAGGTTCAAACAATTCAGAAGTGAAACAAATTGACAATGTATTAAGATTCTTTGATTAGATCAAGGAATAAATACTTGTGAAATAAGTTTCTAGATCATCTCAAATGGTTTTCTCATAATGGACGCCTATCGATACATAATAATTGATTGATTTATCCAAGGAAAATCATACCTTGTTGGACATGGTACGGTCCATAATGATTTTATCGACATTCCAAAGATCCTTCGGGATAATGTCCTAGAAATGGTCGACATATCTACGAAAATGGTAACCTCAAAATCCGGCCCTAAGACTCCATAAAAGTTATGGACAGGGAGGATTCCTAATCTTAAGTATGTTAAGATAAAGGGTTGTCCAACTTATGTGAAAAGGTTTCAAAAGGATAAGCTTGGGACAAGATTTGACAAGTGTCGATTTGTGGGACATCCTAAAGTAAGTTTAGGTATATGTTCTATAATCCCGCTTAGCAAAAGGTGTTTATTGTGAAACACGCCGCCTTCTAAGATAAAGGTGTTTATCATTAAAGGGGCTAGTGGGAGGATAATAGATCTTGAAGAGTTCAAGAACCACAAAACACTATAAGTCAAATAAGAGGAACTCAGAGATAGACCTATTGTACCACAACCGAATCAGAAATCGAATAGTACCAAAGATACCTAGGAGGTATGGATTCATCATGGATGATGATGATGAGGTACACATCATAGAAGATGATGATCCGAGTTACATTCGATGAGGTAAGACTTCTAGTGTGTATGAAAAAGGTCAAGATGGGAGCGTCGTAAAATTTCTAGTATTATATATTGATATACTACAGATAAGGAATGACATACCAATGCTACAATCAGTAATGATAAAGTTGTCTAAACATTCCTCCATGAATGGTTTGGGAAGAGTATCTTAATTGGGGATGCAAATCTATATAGATAGATTTAAGAGGATGCTCGACATAACCCAAGGAACGTATATTCATTTGATGCTAAAGTCGTTTAGCATGGGAAACTCCAAGAGATGTCTCATGTCGATGAGCTATGGAGTGTATCTCTCTTAATAGTCCCCACAGACTCCTGAAAAGAGAGGTCGCATGAGTGACAATCATGTATGCAATGAAATGTACGAGACCTGATGTTAATCAGTTATATTCTGGAGAAGTTCAACGCGAGTCGTTGAAAAACATCTTAAAGTTCTTAACCAAAGACTAAGGATGTGATCATACATGATGGGTCCGAATTAAAACTAGAGGGCTTAATGCACTCAAGTTTTTCGAATGCACTAAGACGACAGAAAAATCCACTTTAAGGTAAAGTGTTACCATAACAAGTGGTGCAGTTGAATTGAAAAGGTTCCAAACAAAGAAAGAGTTCTTTGGTTTAGTGATAAAGACAAAGTATATAGCTATAAATGAAGCTGCAAGTTGATTGTTTGGATTAAAAGTTCATGATAGAACTAGAATAGTTCCTAAGTCTCATCTTGGATCTAAACATGTGTTGTGGCACTTTCATTTGATTATTAGAATCATTGAAAGATGAGAAATCACTATAGAGACAAAGTGGACTCTCATGAACAACATTACATATCCATTAACTAAAGCTTATCCAACAAAGCAGGATAATCGCCACTTGGAGAAGAAGAGTATAAGATACCATAACGATTGGCTTTAGTGCAAGTGGGAGATTGAAAGTAGTATGCACACAAGCCAATCATGTTTGATGATAAAGCATATACTTTGTAACAATCTTATTCATTTATTAATAAAAAGTATTAATTTATTAAAGGCTTTTAATTATCTACATGATGTCGCTTTTTATAATATGTGATAAACCCATAGTTTTAAGCAATGCTTTTAGAATAATGATGATGATCATTCTAATGAGATCTAAATTCTTAGAAAGCTTAAAACTAAAATAGTTCCCAATCATTGGATTACTAAATTGGGGATTAGTGAATCCGGATAGATTGGGTACATACGTTGTTTTCTTCATTGGATGAGGATGATTGATCTCACGATCATTTGTGTGGAGACACTAAAGCAAGTATGTAGGTGCTTATTAGAGAATAAGTTCAATTGAACGTGGCTCGCTAAGGAATACCTAATGGAGTTTTATTTGCTCACCAATAGGAATTCCAGTAGTGATAGTAGTACAAGTAATCCTTGGACTTGAGATCATCATAGTATCTTGTGTATGATGAGTTATACTTTGACTTATTCCTTAAGACCCTTAGGGTATATCAAAGGGTATGCTTGGGTATAATAAGTTGTATATGGAGATAATGTATGATCAATAAAGAATCTACCACTTCTAATAAAAAAGAAGAGAATGTCCTATGTGATTCGATAAATGACAACCCAAGAGTCCTTGGCAAGGCGTAATGAAATTAGAAAGGAGTTTCTAATTTGCATTATTTGAGTCAGGCATTTAAGGATCGAAATACATATAATTAAATAAAATAAGACTTGACAATAATTCCATGTCTTATATTTAATTGGGACATCAGACGGTGGAAGGATTGAATTGTCAAAAGAATTATTTACTCAAAGGTTCTTTAATGATTAATGTTGAAATCTATATTATCCGGAAAGTCGTTGATCGCTAGGGAGGCTTATCCCTATTGTATAATAAATATTATTTATTTAAATAAATTAATTGTTTAATTTATTTATTTAAATAAGATTAGAATTGTTCTAATTGATTTATTCACAACCTGGTTTTAATATGGAGAACCTAAAGGGTCACACCATAAAAGGAAAAATAATTATTTAAGAAGTTAATGGCATAATCGTAGTAATATGTTAAGTATATTTAATTTAATCTATGGTGATAGAATAAATTAAATAGCTTAATATTTATTATTTAATATTTTATAAATATTAAATATAAATTAATAAGAGGAGTCTTATTAATATTATTACAATTATTATTATTTTAATTTCTAAAAGAGTTTATGAATTAATTTAATATAAGTACTCTCATTTATTCCTAATAGGATTAGGAGGAAAATTAGTTAAAGGAGTTTAATTAATTATTCCTAATAAGATTAGGGAGCTTAATTAATTAAAAGAATTTAATTAATTAAATAAAACCCAATTCCTTAATTGTTAAGGTGGGTTGCCCACATCTATAAATAAGAGGAGTCTTATTATGGGTGGGATGGGTTGTTGACTTTAACAAAGTACGTAATAATTCCAAGTTGTTGGGAGTATGCCTTTTCTATGAGATAGAAAACTAGGGTTAGCCATAACACCCATCTTCTTGAATCTTTTTCTTCCTCAGTGGATCACCTCTGAGGCCAAACATTTGGGTGGCTAACGTTGGTCAAAGGAAGGAACCAAACCCGTGGATTCAAGATTGAACGCTAAAAGATTTGGAGGTGAACTTGTACCGAGGGAAGCTCGATCTTCAAGGGTATGATTTTATTCTTTATCTTTTCGTTTAATTAATAATTGTGCATAAAGGATGATCCGGGTATATGGTTTGTAAAATTTTTAAACTCTGATTTTTACACGCTTCCGCATTATTTTGCAATTTGATTGCGCACATGAATATTACAAACCTAACAGTGGTATCAAAGCCAAACCTTTATGCAAATTATTAATTGTTTTAATTTGATATGTATATTGATATGTGTTTAGAACAATTTAATTGGGCATAATTTATCAGTATAAAATTTATTTTAAAAAAAATGCCAAAATTATATTTTTTCTAATTTTTAAAAGCTAATCGTGGGTTAATCAAATGGTTTTGAAGGAATAACGTGGCCTATATTGAAGCTGCCTTGAAATCCGTGACTTCATGCACGTTTTTTTTTTTATTTAGGTTAACATGCTTCAAACAAAAAGAAGAGAAACAAGCCGTGAATTGTTTAACAGAACAAGGATACATGCACGAAATTAAATGAAAAGGAATCTATTATATATATATATATATATATATTACGAATATATATATACATATATATATTCTTAATTATTATATAATTAAAATAAAAGTTTATTTTAATTTTAAAATAAAAGGTTTATTTTAATATTAAAATATAAAGTTTTATTTTAATTTTAATAATTTTATAATTAAAATAAAAGGTTTATTTTAATCTTAAAATAAAAGGTTTATTTTAATATTAAAATAAAAGATTTATTTTAATTTTAAAATTAGAATTTCATGCTAACTAATTAGAGTTGGAATTAGATTCCATGATAACTAATTAGAGTTGGAATTGGATTCCATGATAACTAATTGGAGTTGAAATTGGATTTTATTTTTCCTAAAATAAAGGAGTTTATTTGTGAATAGGAAGTAAATCCATCTTTCCTTAAATAAAGGAGTTTGTTTAGATATGAAATAAGATTTCATATTATTTAAAATAAAAGAGTTTATTTGTGAATAGGAAAGAGAATCCTAATTTCCTTAAATAAAGGAGTTTATTTAAATATGAAATAAGATTTCATATTATTCAAAATAAAGGAGTTTATTTGTGAATAGGAAAGAATATCCGTGTTTCCTTTAATAAAAGATTTTTTTTTACATGGAATTGGATTCCATAAAGGAGTTTATTTTGATTCAAAATAGATTTTATACTAACTAAATTTGCCCATTAAATGATATCAATATATATATTAAATGTTTATTATTCATGAGATGAATGTTATTTATCGATGCATATGGTGATGTGTATGATAATAAATGAGATTGATTATGGACTAGTGACCAATGCGATTGGATTTATTTTAGTTGGATGCATGAATGTATGGGTTTTATTAAATGGGGTCTCACAGATTGCTCGCCTTCTAATTTTTCTTAATGTAAATTCTATCTCCTCCTATGTACTTCCCTCGATCGCCGATCAAGGTTTCTATTTATTTTAAAATAGTTTTGTAATAGGAATAGTTAGAATTAATTTTGAAAAATTGGAGATCAAGGAGCAAGGAGCGCTTGAAGACCCGTTTGTAATAGAGCCCTATTTAAATGTAATAGTTATATTTAAATATTATTTCTTGCACCCCTTGGGGTTTGACCTTTTGGTTCACTTGGTGGCTCTAGTGAACCAAACTAGAATAAAAGTCCATAATCAATCCGGTAGAATATATTATTCTATATGTGCATGCTTATACTATATATATTATATATTATGCAAACATGCTTCGCATGTTCATTAATATAACGCGTATTTTTATATATATATGCATGCGCTTAAACAAGATGAGACAAATTAATAACAAACCCCTCAATTTTTATATTAAGTCCTAAGCGCTCAAAGATATTTGGAATATCGAACGTCGCTTTCTAGCATGATAAAATTAATAGAGTATTAAATATTTAATATGAGTTTGTTGTGTCACCACAAGGCAAGTATTAAGTATTTAAGATGTTAATTTATCACATTTGATGCTTATAAAGAAAATTGAACAATATTGTTTTGTTGTGTCACCACAAGGATGATATTTTTCTTTTTGAATATATGGAGTGCTAGGTCGGACTTAACTTGGATAATTTTGATTCGGATGTGCCACCACTTGATCAAAATAATCTAAGAGGCAAAAGAAAAGGAGTTGCATAGTTGATGTAATTGACAAAAGTTGTCTACCTATTTATTTATATATAGTTTGTTGTGTCACCACAAGGCTATATACATTTGAAATGGGATCTTTATTCTCACTAGCAAATCTTTAATTAGATTATGCCAAACTATATAAGTGAGGGTAATATAGTTTGAAGAAAATAGTGGGAGATACCAATTTAAAACAAGACCTAAATTATTTTGGTAATTAATAAAAGAATGTATGTTAAAATGTTGTTAATTACAAATTCATTTATAGAATTTTACAATGTCTAAATTACTATCACTTTATAAAGCATATTAGATGCTAAATTAATCGCAATCAATTAAACGGATTGGTTAAGGAATTTGAGAATAGTTCTCATAGTCAAAAAGCTATCTTATGTCCTTAATACGCCTATCCTCGCAATGGTTGCGCATAATGCCTCCGAGGAAGAGATTGCTACTTTTAAAAGTGGCAAGATGATGCAGAGTTGGCTCAATGCATCATGCTCGCATCTATGAGTAACGAGCTTCAAATCAAAGATGATACTATGGATGCTTCTACTATATTCCCGCACATCAAGTAGTTGATGGTGAGGAAAGTAGGACCGATAGATATCGATATCTAAGGAGCTCTTCCGATCCGGAATGGCCAATGGCACTATAGTATGCATAAAAGGTTCTTAACATAATCAATTGGATTGATCAATTAGGACAACAGTTTTTGTCATGGATGGAGAGTTGAGCCAAGATTTGATCTTGCACTCACTCCCTTTACTCCTTTCACAATTGTTGTGAATTTTCATATGAACAAGCTAGATATCGGTCTCACCGATTTGCTTAACATATTAAAAAATTGTTGAGAGTCACTTTCCAACCAAGAAAGATCAAGTCTTACCGGTAAGGGCCAAAGGATCTTCCGAAAAGAAGAACGATTCAAAGAAGGTAAATAGAAAGGCAAAAACAAAGGATAATAAGAACAAAATCGACTGAGATAGCAAAGGAGTTTGCTTCCACCGCAATAAGCCCGGACACTAGAAAGAAATCATGAGAAGCACCTTGCAGTAGCTAACCAAAGAAGCTTAGTGAAGTTTCTACATACAAATACAAATTTGTTCATGATTTAAAATAAATTTTTCTTTAAGTCAAGGTTCTACTTGGGTATTGGATACCGACTTTGGTTATCATAAATATAGATTTATGAAGGGACCAAGGTAAGTAGAAAGTTAAACAAAGATAAGTAATCCTATGTGTGGAAAATGAAGCAAAGGTTGTTTGATATTAACCATAGAAACTTATAGTTTAGCAATGCTCTACTAGGCAAATCTATTAAGTCAATAAGTTGTTATTGTATTCCAGTTCTTATTAAAAATATTATTTCCATTTTATTGTTGGACAATGGAATCTTTGGTATTATAATTATGAACAATTGTTGTTCTATTTATAATAATAATGTTTTGTATAGAACTGGAATATTACTTAATAAATTTTGTATACTTGACTTACATGAAAATAATTTTGCATATTAAACAAATTAGTATAAGAAAAGGAGATGATCATTCAAAGAGTTGAATGTGTGTATTTGCTGAAATAAAAGTATGAATTATTTGAAAGGTTCAAACAATTCAGAAGTGAAACAAATTGACAATGTATTAAGATTCTTTGATTAGATCAAGGAATAAATACTTGTGAAATAAGTTTCTAGATCATCTCAAATGGTTTTCTCATAATGGACGCCTATCGATACATAATAATTGATTGATGTATCTGAAGGAAAAATCATACCTTGTTGGACATGGTACGGTCCATAATGATTTTACTGACATTCCAGTATCCTTCTGGGATAATGTCCTAGAAATGGCTTCATAATCTCGAAAAATGGTAACCTCAAAATCCTACTTAAGACTCCATAAAAGTTATGGACAGGGAGGATTCCTAATCTTAAGTATGTTAAGATAAGGGGTTGTCCAACTTATGTGAAAAGGTTTCAAAAGGATAAGCTTGGGACAAGATTTGACAAGTGTCGATTTGTGGGACATCCTAAAGTAAGTTTAGGGTATATGTTCTATAATCCTGCTTAGCAAAAGGTGTTTATTGTGAAACACGCTGCCTTCTAAGATAAAGGTGTTTATCATTAAAGGGGCTAGTGGGAGGATAATAGATCTTGAAGAGTTCAAGAACCACAAAACACTATAAGTCAAATAAGAGGAACCTGTAGATAGACCTATTGTACCACAAACCTATCGTAAATCTGGAATAGTACCAAAGATACCTAGGAGGTATGGATTCATCATGGATGATGATGATGAGGTACACATCATAGAAGATGATGATCCAGAGTTACATTCGATGAGGTAAGACTTCTAGTGTGTACAAAAGGGTCAGTGGGAGCGTCGTGAAATTTCTAGTATTATATATTGATATACTACAGATAAGGAATGACATACCAATGCTACAATCAGTAATGATAAAGTTGTCTAAACATTCCTCCATGAATGGTTTGGGAAGAGTATCTTAATTGGGGATGCAAATCTATATAGATAGATTTAAGAGGATGCTCGACATAACCCAAGGAACGTATATTCATTTGATGCTAAAGTCGTTTAGCATGGGAAACTCCAAGAGATGTCTCATGTCGATGAGCTATGGAGTGTATCTCTTTAATAGTCCCCACAGACTCTCGAAAAGAGAGGTCGCATGAGTGACAAGCATGTATGCAATGAAATATACGAGACCGATGTTGATCACCATATTCGGAGAAGTTCATCGTGAGTCGCTGAAAACATCTTAAAGTTCTTAACCAAAGACTAAGGATGTGATCATACATGATGGGTCCGAATTAAAACTAGAGGGCTTAATGACTCAAGTTTTTCGCATGCACTAAGACGATGACGTAAAATCCACTTTAAGGTAAAGTGTTACCATGAAACTGGGTGCCGTGAATTGAAAGGTTCCAAACAAAGAAAGAGTTCTTTGGTTTAGTGATAAAGACAAAGTATATAGCTATAAATGAAGCTGCAAGTTGATTGTTTGGATTAAAAGTTCATGATAGAACTAGGAATAGTTCCTAAGTCTCATCTTAGATCTAAACATGTGTTGTGGCACTTTCATTTGATTATTAGAATCATTGAAAGATGGGAAATCACTATAGAGACAGTGGACTCTCATGAACAACATTACATATCCATTAACTAAAGCTTATCCAACAAACAGGATAATCGCCACTTGGAGAAGAAGAGTATAAGATACCATGACGATTGGCTTTAGTGCAAGTGGGAGATTGAAAGTAGTATGCACACAAAGCCAATCATGTTTGATGATAAAGCATATACTTTGTAACAATCTTATTCATTTATTAATAAAAGTATTAATTTATTAAAGGCTTTTAATTATCTACATGATGTTTGTTTTATAATATGTGATAAACCCATAGTTTTAAGCAATGCTTTTAGAATAATGATGATGATCATTCTAATGAGATCTAAATTCTTAGAAAGCTTAAAACTAAAATAGTTCCCAATCATTGATTACTAAATTGGGGATTAGTGAATCCGGATAGATTGGTACATACGTTGCTTGCTCATTGGATGAGGATGATTGATCTCATTATCATTTGTGTGGAGACACTAAAGCAAGTATGTAGGTGCTTATTAGAGAATAAGTTCATTTGAACGTGGCTCGCTAAGGAATACCTAATGGAGTTTTATTTGCTGTCAATAGGAATTCTCAGTAGTGATAGTAGTACAAGTAATCCTTGGACTTGAGATCATCATAGTATCTTGTGTATGATGAGTTATACTTTGACTTATTCCTTAAGACCCTTAGGGTATATCAAAGGGTATGCTTGGGTATAATAAGTTGTATACATGGAGATAATGTATGATCAATAAAGAATCTACCACTTCTAATAAAAGAAGAGAAATGTCCTATGTGATTCGATAAATGACAACCCAAAGAGTCCTTGGCGAAGGCGTAATGAAATTAGAAAGGAGTTTCTAATTTGCATTATTTGAGTTGTGCATTTAAGGATCGAAATACATATAATTAAATAAAATAAGACTTGACAAAGAATTCCATGCCTTATATTTAATTGGGACATTGTATGGTGGAAGGATTGAATTGTACTGATAACTATTTACTCAAAGGTTCTTTAATGATTAATGTTGAAATCTATATTATCCGGAAAGTCGTTGGTCGCTAGGAGGCTTATCCCTATTGTAGAATAAATATTATTTATTTAAATAAATTAATTGTTTAATTTATTTATTTAAATAAGATTAGAATTGTTTCTAATTGATTTATTCACAACCTAGTTTAATATGGAGAACCTAAAGGGTCACACCATAAAAGGAAGAATAATTATTTAAGAAGTTAATGGCATAATCGTAATAATATAGTTAAGTATATTTAATTTAATCTATGGTGATAGAATAAATTAAATAGCTTAATATTTATTATTTAATATTTTAGAAATATTAAATATAAATTAATAAGAGGAGTCTTATTAATATTATTACAATTATTATTATTTTAATTTCTAAAAGAGTTTATGAATTAATTTAATATAAGTACTCTCATTTATTCCTAATAGGATTAGGAGGGAAAATTAGTTAAAGGAGTTTAATTAATTATTCCTAATAAGATTAGGGAGCTTAATTAATTAAAAGAATTTAATTAATTAAATAAAACCCAATTCCTTAATTGTTAAGGTGGGTTGCCCACATCTATAAATAAGAGGAGTCTTATTATGGGTGGGATGGGTTGTTGACTTTAACAAAGTACGTAATAATTCCAAGTTGTTGGGAGTATGCCTTTTCTATAGAGATAGAAAACTAGGGTTAGCCATAACACCCATCTTCTTGAATCTTTTTCTTCCTTGGTGGATCACCTCTAGAGGCCAAACATTTGGGTGGCTAACGTTGGTCAAAGGAAGGAACCAAACCCGGTGGATTCAAGATTGAACGCGAAAAGATTTGGAGGTGAACTTGTACCTGAGGAAGCTCGATCTTCAAGGGTATGATTTTATTCTTTATCTTTTCGTTTAATTAATAATTGTGCATAAGGGATGATCCGGGTATATGGTTTGTAAAATTTTTAAACTCTGATTTTTACACGCTTCCGCATTATTTTGCAATTTGATTGCGCACATGAATATTACAAACCTAACACAAACCTCTTAAAAACATTCGCGCCATTCTATCTTCATTATCCACCAAGTGGGACGCAAACCGTGATAACTCCGCAAATTTTGCCTCATATTGCGACACGGTCATATTGTTTTGTTCCAACTTGATAAATTCCACCTCCTTCATGTGACGAATATTTTCAGGAAAGTATTTGTCATTGAACAGCTCCTGGAACTTCTCCCAAGATATCTTCAAGACAAAGAAAGTTGAGTACGCTTTTACCGATTCCCACCAATGAATCGCCTCCGCCAACAACATAAAGCGCGAAGGGAACCTTTGCTCCTGAGCATCCCAAGACATCAAATATCTTGGTAATCTGCTTTATCCATGCTTCCGCCGTAAGTGGTTTTGCTCTCCTTAAACTCCGGTGGTCCCAGCCTCCTTGAATTGTTTAGCGGTGACCGCCGAGAGTTTTCCGTGTTTCCACCTACATTTTGGACAGAGTCGTCTCTTTCTTTCTTTGTTGCATAAATTGCATAAAGCCTCCGAACATTTGATCATTCATCATTTGGTCAAGGTTGTTGTTGTTTGCATGAGGATTGTCGCCTTCGATGCACATTATCCGATTATTGATATGTGGTGAATCAACAATCGCTGCGCTCCATTGCTATTCTCAACATTCTCGATGTCATTTTCAGAATCTCGCCACAAAACAAAAGGTTAATTGACATGTAACAAATTATCCCTATCTTCGACCAACCAATAAAATAAAGACATAAATTTAGGTAGGTCATACTAGCGAAGGTATTCCCTGCTCTCCCTCCTAGTACTATTCTCACATCTTAGCCAGGATCATATCCCTAAGCTCGATATTGAACCGTGACGCCCCAAAATTAGGTATACATCACCCATCTTGGGTCGCCACTTACATGGTACGTAATTTAAATACAACTTACTAACATAACTGTAGGTACACAATACGACATAAATCGTGAGTTTAAATACAAATATCATCTACTAGATATTATACAAACTCAAAAAGGAGTCCTCATTACAATTATTATCACACTATTTCACGTAATAGTGAGGACTACTAACGCTATCTTCGTGACCATCACTGCGTTCCCCAGACTAGTCCCCATATATTCTCATTTCAAGAGAACAAAGGAAAGAAAGGGTGAGCTCAACTAGCCCAAGAAGAAATATTATGACTAAGATAATGTAGAATAAATTATCAATAGTCTTCAACAATGTTAAACCGATAAAATACAATAGACAACCACTTTAATCTGCAATGAATATGCAATCCATTAAAAGAGTCAAGTAGAAAATAAAGTCTACTATCTTTTAGGTTTTAAAAGGTTTTTCATCACTGTTATAGCTGAGACTCAGCTTTAATAAATATTCCACATCATCGAATCACCCCTGCACTACGGCCAAGGATATTCTTTAGTGTCTATTAGTGATATTGCAGGTGTATTGGATTGCATGCATTACACCTTGCGCATCTTCGGAGATGAAAATTGGAACTGCAGAATCAAAGGTCGCGCGACCGCGCCTGGAAAAGCTTGAGAACTCGTGCGCCCGCGCGGCATGCCAGTCAGACTAAAAATCACACTCGCGTGCCCGCGCAACAAGTCTATTAAAAACTCGCGCGGCCGCGCGCGACACCAAACATGGAATTTTTTTTTTAAGTTTTAAAAACGTGTTGTGGCTTATTTGGTCTCTCACTTGAAATAACAGAGAAGCGCACACTCCTTGCTCTCCCACAAACGCATCGCCTTTCATCTCTCAACAGTTATAACTTGAAGCCATAAATCTCTCCTCGACTACCCATAATTCTCTCCACGTTCAAATCTCAGACCCACGATTGATTACTACTCTATAAAACCTAAGGTTTCCGTTTGGGTTGTGCAGAAATAAGTTTGGGGGTCATCAGTACTCAGTTCAAAATCTCTATCAGGCAAGTCATCTTCAGTTTCTCTATCAAAGCAAATGGGTCCAAAGAGAGCACGATCTTCTTCTTCATCATCATTTGCCTCTAGCAGTCAAGGGGAGGATGTGGTCGATCATACCAAATTTCTGAGTTTGGATGCACAAACAGAGTACTACAAAATTGTGGCCAAAAATTTTGTAAAGGAAAGGGGTCTCAAACCTGAGATGCAAGATGGTCAGCTATATGAGATGATTCAAGAGAGGGGATGGCTTGGATTTACTGCCACTCCTATACCTATTTTGATGAGTATAGTCCGGGAATTTTATGCTAATGCTAAAACCACCATGAGCGTTCTATCTATGGTTCGTGGCTTTGAAATAGATTACAGACCTCCCGCCATCAGAGTAGTTTTCGAGCTTATCGACACACCAATCGATGTGGTCGGCAAATTGTGTAAAGCAGTGCACATTTGGAAACAGACTTGGAAAAGGTTATTGCTTTGAGTTATGCGTGCAAGCACGAAGTGGACTTATAAAGCCGCAATAATCAAACCTCGCATATTCCTATCCGCAACCTTTTAAATTGATATCATGAAGGTCGTGGCGCCTAAAATTAGGTATACATCACCCATCTTGGGTCGCCACTTACATGGTATGTAATTTAAATACAACTTACTAACATAACTGCTGTATACAATACGACATAAAATCGTGAGTTTAAATACAAATATCATCTACTAGATATTATACAAACTCAAAAAGGAGTCCTCATTACAATTATTATCACACTATTTCACGTAATAGTGAGGACTACTAACGCTATCTTCGTGACCATCACTGCTTCCCCGACTCGTCCCAAATTATATTCTCATTTCCTAAAGAGAACAAAGGAAAGAAAGGGTGAGCTCAACTAGCCCAAAGAAGAAATATTATGACTAAGATAATGCGTAATAAATTATCAATAGTCTTCAACAATGTTAAACCGATAAAATACAATAGACAACCGCTTTAATCTGCAGCTGAATATCTGCAATCCATTAAAAGAGTCAAGTAGAAAATAAAGTCTACTATCTTTTAGGTTTTAAAAGGTTTTTCATCATCGTTATATAATGAGACTCGCCTTTAATAAATATTCCACATCATCGAATCACCCCCGCACTACTACCAAGGATATTCTTTAGTATCACGACCACAATTATTCATGCACTACGCCAAGAATATTTGTGTATTCATTAATGGTCATGATCATGCCAACAATCGCCCACCAATGCACTACTACGGCCATCGAGGATTTTTATCACATCATTTGTAACATTACTACCATGATTACACCGAATAGTCTCTCGGTCATAATCATACCAAGTCCATCTATGCACTACAGTGCCACGTATGACTTTCAACATAATATAAACATGAGGATGATGACAATGATATAAGAATTCAATAAAACAAGTTCAAGAATTATTTTATCCAGAATTATTAACGTCCCAAATTAGTAAAATTCAAGAATGATCAAGAATATTTCCATGAAAAGATATCGGATGAAACGCAAATATCAAGGATATTCTACTAATTTCATGGAGTATAGAAGTTAAAGTTTTAACCAACCGGGTATAATAAAGAATGGAATAACAAAAGAAATCACCACGCATGCGGCATTGCAGATAGACAAAAGTTATTCCAATGTAATAATAATAACGGAACCAGTCGTGAAATTCACACCGGCGTGATGTTCCAATGTAATAATAAAGATGGAACCAGATCCGGTGTAAAACACACGATAGGATATTCCAACGAGAATGATAAAGATTTTAACCAGTCCTGTAAAACACACGCATGTGATGTTCCAATGTAATAATAATAAAGACGGAACCGAGTCCTGTAAAACACACGAGAGAGGATGTTCCAATGTATCATAATAATAAAGATTTTAACCAATCCTGGTAAAACACATGCATGTGATGTTCCAATGTAATAATAGAAGAATGTCACCAAGTATAGGGTAAACTCACGTATATAGGTTATTCCAATGTAATAATAAGCAATGGAATAACAACAGTTCTCTTCATGAATAAGAAAGAATAACACCCCTTACATTTGATAGAAGATTGAATACTGCAGCAGTGTAGTAACAAAATACTCTTCTTCTTTCTCTCTTATTCTCTCTATATTTTCTCTCTCTATAGCTTGAATGAATTCGTGAAAAATAATGAAGCCCTAGGCCTCTATTTATAGAAGATTTCTAGCTTAGCACCTGTCGTGTGAAAAGGCAAGTGGCTTGACGACTGGTTTGACGCCTGTAGTGTGAAACGACAAGTGGTTCGATGTCTGGTAAAGGTAATTACTATTAACGAAGGTAAATACTATTGACGAAGGTAAATACTATTCACAAGGGTAACTACTATTGACGAAGGTAAATACTATTCACAAGGGTAATTACTATTGATGAAGGTAAATACTATTGACGAAGGTAAATACTATTCACAAGGGTAACTACTATTGACGAAGGTAAATACTATTCACAAGGGTAATTACTATTGACGAAGGTAAATACTATTCACAAGGGTAATTACTATTGACGAAGAGACTATTAGATGATGACATATGAGCCCCCCATAAAATAATCAAACTTACCACAAATCATTTTTTTTTCATCAACACATATTTAATCTTTCAACAATTATTAATCATTTATAACTTGTCGTCTCAATTATTGATTTAATACTATAACATATTATACGTATGATACTACGACAATAATTGAATCAATAATATAAGAGATATGATGCAAAGAATTACTATAGCAATAATTGAGCATAGGAATGAGTGACTTCTCACGTAAGCATCAATAATCAATACCGTGTCTACTATGCAACTACGCGTAGACATCGTACTTTTACCACCGGGGTAGTTCAACAGCTTTTAATTCAGAACACCTCCGCCAAGTATTTTTATAAAATATTTTTGTCGCTTTCTCAATCCGATAATAATTACATTATAGGGTCCACCAATGATTGAGCCATTGTACGAATATTCCCTAACAAAAAGAATATTCCCCACCCAAACGAATATTTTATAACAACTTGCATACTTTGCAAAATTTATAAATATTACCCACAACTATAACATTATATCAAATTTATTCCATAATATTCAAAAATAATATTTATAGAAAAATTCATCTTTATTTATAAAAGATGGGGTCTTACAAAGGCATGGAATTTGTTTATCTATGCCAAGCTAGTTCCGTCTTCGCATCAGCATGAAATAATAGCGGAGAGGGAAATCATGCTGTGGGGAATAATCACTGGCAAATACATTGATATGGGCCACCTGATTCACCAAAATATGCTACGTTATCTGCGGGGAAGTACTACAAGGAGTATTCCACGTGCGTCGGTTGTGGCTATGTTGTGTGCCCACCAAGGCAGCCATTGGGACGATGAACAGATGCAAAACCTGAGCCAAGATATCACGCACGCAACCATTGTAAAATTCGAGGATTGGGCAGGAGGTGCACCGCACCCGCGAGGAAAAGGCTTCATTATCCACCCATTTCCCGAGCCACCACCGCATCCTCGCGCAGATGGATGAGGCGGCCCATCAACTCAAGCATTCTGCGCCCTCTGGGATCGCCAAATTCAAGGTTGGAGCGTAAGGTTGATGCCATGTATGACAACTTCTCAGCGTTTGCAACGGGTTTGACAAGATCACTTGCAGAGGCGTTTGCACAGCAGGGAACGATGCTTGAGTGGCCACAGTTCAGGACGGCAGTGCCATATCCACCACCAAATTCACCACCCAAAGAGGGTGGTGCGACTGAGCACTAGGGGAGTTTTCTTTAACCCTATACCTTCATTTATTGGGGCAATGAATATTATAAGTTTGGGGGTATTGGGGTAGTTAATTGCATAATAGTTGTATATAGTTTTTGTATGATTAGTTTAAAATTGGCATGTTTATGTGTTAGTATATGTGCATGTTTAGTTTAAATTTTTTTTTTGGTTTTTAGACATTATTACTTGTGTTAGTATATGTTTCGTTGCATTTTATGTGTCGTGCATGTCTCACAAATTCTAGCTTTATGGAAATTTTGTCTAGCCGATGATGAAAGTGAATTTTGAAGGATTGTGGAGTATTTTGGATAACATGAACCTAGTTATAATGTTTTACATGATGAAATTCATGTTGCTATTTAGTTGCTTTCGGTTTGCACAGACGTGTTCACAATTGCTAGTAAGCATAAGAATGATGTGTTACATTGTTTAATAGAAAATGTGGATTTAAAAAGAGAAATATGTGAAACATGGACTTAGACTGTGAATAAACATTGATATTCAAACTTTGGGAAAACATGGGTATGCTATGTATAGAAGAAAAAAAATGAATAGCAATAACGTGGCTAGTCTTATTTCAGGGCCCTGGCTACTTGAGTAAGTACGCCCGTAGGGGTGTCTTAACACCTAGCGCCCTAAGGTCTTTCATGGTCTGGGAGTCGTTGGTTAAAAGCTCGCTAAGGGGTAGCAGTGTTTTCTAATGGAATGAGGCATTGCACAGTCATGTGAAAAAAAAAGAAGAAAAAATGCAAAAGAAAAGAAAAATAGCAATAAACACCGCGGAAAAGTGAGAAAATCGCCCTCGTGAGTAGCAATAAAGTAGTTAAGCCCATTGTGAAACCTTAGTTTGTTTTGATATGTTAGAACAGTCTTTGTTGCATAAGTATACATTAGTCTTGATTTAGACTGTAATTTTCTGTTTTGAGCAGTTTAGCATGTGTATTCTTTGCTCAAATCAAGTTTTGGTGAACACAACACACACACATAGCATCTTTATAGCATATATGAATTATCTGAGTGTATGATATTATGCCTATAGTTTGGTTTGAATTAGTATTCTTGAATCTGGATAATTCGCTGAGGCATTTTGGACTGAAATTATGTTATAGCTTGAACAATGTGAGACTCGTTTGCATCATAATTTAGTTGCATAGCATGTAGTTGCATTTTCAGTGTTTATATAGTATGCATTGCTTGAGGGCAAGCAATAGTTCAAGTTTGGGGGTATTTGATAAGTGGGTTTTATACCTACTTATTGGATATTAATTCACGCGAACTATGCCCATCTCAAGTACATTTTAGTGTGTTTTTAGTTGCATTTCGTAATATTTTGCATTGCATGTACTGAGAACTCCTTTGGTGAAAAAGTGCAAGAATTGTCATGAGCTTAAAGTTGGTTGGTGGCGGTGAAGCTAATGGAGGTTTAAGGATCGAGTGGAACAAAGAAACCAAGCATTGGTGAACAATTGAACTAGAGCAGTATGACAAGGATGAGCTGCATGACAGAATCAGAAGCAACATCAGGCCAATAATCGCGCGCCCGCGCGATCACCCGACTTGACCAGATTTTAAAGACGCGCGCCCGCGTGATGATTACAAAGGGGAAGCGCGCGCCCGCGCGCGATGTTGACTAAGGCTGCTGACTTTATTTTAATTTTTAAAATTCAAGTGTTTGGGTTGTATAAACGATTATGGTTGGCACCAAACGCGATTATCTTAAGTTATTACGTACTTTTCATAGGAGAGAACTTGGGTTTACACTTGGAGAGAATTCCAACGTGTAACCAAACATAGATTTCTTATTTTCTACTTCTTCTTTGGAATTCAGTCATTGTGGTTGCTTTACTTTTACGTTGCGGGATATTATTGCGGATTTGAACATTACGTTTGGATTGTAATCAGCAATTGGGTTTGATCGATTCTCTCTTCTCTCTTTCAATTGCTTATTTATTTTCCATGCGTTGCTTTGATCCCATAATGGCTTTTGGTTCAGTCATGAACTAAACTCCATTATGGGATTCTAACGGAGTTTAATACGTAGTCTAACTTATGGCCTGATTGCTGGACCGTTTTGCGTATTATAAGGAATTTCTATCATGGTTGATTTGCATGTATGAATGATTGATCACCATTCATTTTATGTGCTTGTATGGAATTAAAAAATAACATGCGAGTATGGTTGTAATCATGATAGCGTGTGTATACGGGGCTTTTTTGCTTAGCTCTGTGTTTCGTGAATCAGATAGACATATATTGTTTCACCGTATGAGTTAAATAAGGGCTTGTGCTTAAATTCAATATTATTGCAATTTCACATAGAAATATAGTGAGATTGGTTTTATTGATGATTACATGATGTCTATTGCATGTGGATGTTATGTAAGTAGGTCATGATGCATTGAAAAATGGTTATGTCTACATTAGTGCTCTTGGCTACTTTTTTGTGATACGTGAACAATCTTGCATGATGGTTGTAATTAGATGAACTGTTAAATGAAGTTAGGATTCCATTATCTCCAGATTTGATTTATTATATTATCATTCTTATTTTAGTTATTATTTGCATTTAGAGTAATTCACAATTATAAGTATTAGTTTAAGCATATAAAAATAGTGATTTAGTTGATGTGTAATAGTTTAATTTAGACAACTTTCTCCGTGGAACGATACTCGACTTACTCTGTATTGCTTGTTGACACATGTATGCTTGCATGAGTTAGAGCGCTTTTGTTAAACTAAAAAAGAGGCAACAAGTTATGAGGCTTGCCACCTATCAAATCGAAGATATCGATGAGCTCTACAACTTTCATTCTTTGAGATTTTAGAAATAACGAACGGATGAAGGTCGAAATTGGGCTGGAAGTGACTGCTATGCAAATGACCACCCGAAACAGTGGCGTTCGACATCCGTTGGTACAAATGTCATAACTCTTGCATCCGAACTCCGATTGGAATGATTCAAGTTGTTCCGAAAAGCTAAGAAGAAGGTCTACAACGTAATCCAAGTTCCAAGCCAAAAACATGAAATGAACATGAAAGCCCAAATGATGTCCGGATTGCTTTTCTTTGCGATTTCATACCAATTCTTTGCAATTTCAGCTCCCAAGCATATAATCTACAAAATGAACACAAAATGCGTGAAAAGTATCTACGAAACATGAGATTAAGCAAATAATTCAAGTAACAGATACCGGATAAGTAGGTATAAACCTACTTATCAGTAGTCTTCTAGTATACTATGGCGAATTCTTATGTTTACTTTTATTTGCGGCTAGCACTGTTGTGACGCCCCCAAAACAGGTATACATCACCCATCTTGAGTCGCCAAATACATGGTACAAAATTCAAATACAGCTTAATTATACAACAGTCGTGTAAAATACGACAAAACATAATTTAAGAGTTTTAATAAGAATATTGTCATCTAGACAATATCCACACTCAATGGAGTCCTCATTACATGTATTGTCACACTATTTAACAGAATAGTGAGGACTACTAATGATATCATCTGGATCGTCACTCCGCTTCGACTAGTCTAGTCCACTACGTTCTCATTTCCTCAAGATAACAAAGGAAAGAAAGGGTGAGCTCAACTAGCCTAGTAAGAAATATTATGACTAAGATAATGCAGAATAAATTATCATTAGCCTTCAACAATGTTAAACTGATAGAATATAATAGACAACAAGTTTAACTGCAGCGGAACAAGTAATCCATTAGAAGAGTCAAGTAGAGCATAATTAAAATCTACTATCTTCTATGATTTAAAAAGTTTTTCATCAATTTTATCGCTGAG
This sequence comes from Panax quinquefolius, assembly GCA_020205615.1. Lineage (NCBI taxonomy): Eukaryota > Viridiplantae > Streptophyta > Magnoliopsida > Apiales > Araliaceae > Panax > Panax quinquefolius. Next base: position 43,568,672 of record CM035164.1, read on the forward strand.
ACTCAGCTTAATAAATAAAATCGAATCATCCCTACATCACGGCCAAGGATATTCATGTAATAATCAATGGTCATGATCATACCGAATTATCCCTGGTCATAATCATACCAACAACTGTCCATCAATGAACTACAGGCTCATGAGGACTTTTACCACATCATTCGTCACATTACGGTCATTATTACACCGAATAATCCCTGGTCATAAACATACCAAGTCCGTCTATGCACGTAAGCCAAAGATGACTTTAATCACAATATAAGCATGCGGGTGATGACAATGAAATAATAATTCAATAAAACAAGTTCAAGGATAAATTTTAAAGATTTATAATTTTAATTTATCTAGAAATCAATAACATCCAAATTGTCAACATGATACTTCTTTGTGGAGTAAAATTCAAGAATGCTCAGAAGAATATTTTCATGAAAAGATACTAGATGAAGCGCAAATATCAAGGATATTCCACTAATTTCATGGAGTATAGAAGCCAAAACTTGAACCGACTGAGTATAATAGAATATATGAAACCGCAAATGGATTTTTGCCCATCATGCGGTAATCACGTGAGATGCATCATTTCCACAATTTAATAAGGAATGAATACTGAAGGATCATTCACCATGCATGCAGTAATCCACATAGATAGGTTATTCCAACGTAATAATAAAGAATGGAATAATGTAAGAATTCATCAGCGCGTGTAATCCGCATGCATGCGAGTTATTCCAACAAAATAATAAAGAATGGAACCGAATCAAATGTGTAACCCTTACATGCATGTGATATTCCAAACCGAATAATAAAGAATGGAACCAGGTCATGCGTAACCCGCACAGACAGGATATTCTAACCGAATAATAAAGAATAAAACCAGGTCATGCGTAATCCGAATAGACAGGATATTCAAACAGAATAATAAAGAATGGAATAACAATGTAATTCACGGGCATGAGATAGATCAAGACAGATGTGTTATTCCAATAGAATAATAAAGAATGGAATAACAGAAGAATTTCACCATGTATGCGGTACTTCGCATAGACAGGTTATTCCAAAATAATAATAAAGAATGGAATAACAACCCTTACGAGTATTGAAAGAAAATAACTCTCTTCATGAATACGAAAGAAATAATACCCTTTACCTTAGAAGAAAACTGGATGCTAAAATAGTGAGGTAGCAGACTTCTCTTCTTCTTTCTCTCTATAATTTCTCTCTAGAATAATTGCTCTATAACTTTAGTGAATTGGTGAAAAATAATGAAGGAATGAGCTTCTATTTATAGGAAAATATAGTTTCAATAATTGCACGTTTTGGGGCTCGAAATATTACAGTATAATACATTCCTCTTTTCCTTTATTTTTAATTTAGTCCTGCAAGTATTATCAAACTTGCACCACCTCCCCTAATAGTAAATTATGTGAATCAATAGTAAATCATGTGAATCAATAGTTCTAGACATGTAAAAATACGAATTACAGTATAGTACTTCCATTTATACCTCCATTTTTAACTTAGTCATGCAAGTACTATCAATCTTGCATCACCTCCCCTAATAGTACAAAAATGTGAATCAATAGTACACACATGTGAACAAATAGTTATAATCATGTGAATTAATAGCAATTAATTGCTCATTTATCCGGTTAATTACCCGATTGGTCAACATAACCTCCAGACATCAATTATTATCGAAATAAATGTCGATTTTCACTAACACTAATAATTCCAACACAATGGAACTATCCATTTCATCTTTAATCAACACGAACTTATTCATCATTAATATTATAACTCATAATATTTAACAACCAGGTCGTTCACAGGAAAGAGGGGGCTTTCCGATAAGAATTTCTCCTTATTGGCGCGCAATTAAGTGTCCAAACCTCTCCTTGACAGAACTTCTAGACATTGTCAATATTGCAAATAATAATATGAATAACTTTATCGTCTCAATTATTGATTTAATAATATAACATATTATGCAGATGATACTGTGATAATAATTGAATCAATAATATGAGAGATATGATGCAGCAATTACTATAGCAATAATTGAGTATAACTGAGTGACTTATCACGTAAGCATCAATAATCAATAACGTGTGCTACTATGCAACCAAGCGTATTACCGTACTTTTACTACCGAGTAGTTCAACAGTTTTAACGGTAACACTTTCGCCGTTATTTTTATAAAATGATAATTTTGTCATTTTCTAACTACGACAATACTTCCGTTGTGGGGTCCACCAATGATTGTGCCGTTGTACGAATATTCCCTGTTAAAACAAATATTCCCCGACCTATCGAATATTATATAACAACTTGCATACTTTGAAAAATTTATAAATACTACCCACAACTATAACACTATCTCAAATCCACACCATAATATTCAAAAAAATATTTCGAGAAAATTAAATCTTTATTCATAAAATTTAGGGTCTTACAATCTCCCCTCCTTATGAAATTTCGCCCTCAAAATTTACGTACGTACCTGGTATGCCAAAGAGATGAGGATACCTTGACTTCATTTTAGATTCTAACTCTTGAGGTATAACCTTTGAGTGTTGAATACGATCCTTCTTATCTAAGATTTTAACACGTATCTCCTCATACGTTAAATCTTATGTTATCTCGTCTAGTTCTAATTCAATAATGTGGTTCGGGTCGTCCACATATTTACGTAACATCGATATGTGAAAAATGTTATGAACACGCGATATACTTGGCGGTAAAGCGAGTCTATAAGCCACAATTCCTACTCAATCGAGGATTTCAAATGGGCTAACTAAATCGAGGGTTGAGATTTCCTCTCTTCGTCGATTCTTACTTCTAGAATAACGCCCTCTTGAACCTTCTTCTTCATATTCATCAGATTCAGGTGTGTAGCTTGAGCGGCTTTAACTTTATCGATTAAAGTCGATTCTACTCGTATATTCGTTATCTTCACGTGGGTCCCTAGAGTCTTTAACTCTATCTTTATCATTTGTAAGTTATACGAAATGGGTTTTGTGTTAACAGGTATTACTTGGATGGGGGAGAAAGTGGAGATCTTTACGGATCATAAAAGCCTCAAATATTTCTTCACTCAAAAGGAACTCAACATGCGGAAACGACGTTAGCTTGAACTGTTGAAAGATTATGATTATACCATTCTATACCACCCTGGAAAAGTAAACGTGGTAGCTGATGCATTGAGTAGAAGATCATATGCAGGTACGAGTGTGTTATTATCAACGCAAAGGCCCATTTTGTATGACTTGCAAAGGATAGAGATAAATTTAAAGACTCCAGGGACCCACGTGATGATGGCAAACATACGAGTAGAACCGACTTTAATCGATAAAGTTAAAGCTTCTCAAGCTACACACCTGGAGCTAATGTGTATGAAGAAGAAAGTGCAAGAAGGTGTTATTCTGGAATCAAGAATAGATGAAAAAGGAATACTTCGAGTCAACTCCAGACTTTGTGTTTCTAACGATTCTGACTTGAAGTATAAAATCACGATGGAGGCGCACAACACACCGTTTGTAATCCATCGTAGGAGTACCAAAATGTATCGTGATCTTCGACATACATTTTGGTGGAGCAATATGAAGAGAGAGATCGCAGAGTTTATCTCAAGGTGTCTAACTTGTCAACGAGTCAAGGCGGAGCATCAAGTGCCAAAAGGTCCATTGCAACCACTTGAAATTCCAGAATGGAAGTGGGAGCACATTACCATGGATTTTGTTACTGGTCTTCCTAAGGTTTCTCAGGGCATAGATGCAATTTGGGTCATTGTTGATAGATTGACCAAGTCTGCTCATTTCTTACCTATACGAGAAACTTATTCACTTGAACATCTTGATCGTGTGTACATAAACGAGATTGTAAGACTGTATGGTATGCAAGTATCCATAGTTTCTGATCGAGACCCAAATTCACTTCACGATTTTGGGTTAGTTTGCAAAAAGCTATGGGCACGGATTTGCGATTTAGTTCAGCATATCACCCTCAGACGGACGTGCAGTCGGAGAGGACTACTCAAACTCTTGAGGATCTATTAAGACTCTGTGTCCTTAACTTTAAAGGAAGTTGGGACAAGTTCTTGCCATTAGTGGAATTCTCCTACAACAATAGTTATCAAGCAAGTATCGGTATGTCTCCATTTGAGGCATTGTATGGAAGAAAGTGTCGTTCTCCAGTATGTTGGGATGAGGTGGGTGAAGTACCGGTGTTGGGACCGAAATTGGTATGCATGACAACGGAAAAGATTCAAATGCTCCGGCAACGTATAAAAACCTCACAAGATCGATAAAAGAGTTATGTTGATCTTCATCGAAAAAACGTGGAATTCAATATTGGAGAACATGTGTTGTTACGTGTTGCTCCATGGAAAGGAGTTACGAGATTTGGAAAGAGAGGAAAACTCAATCCTCGATTCATTGGCCCATTTAAAATCCTTAATCGAGTAGAAATTGTGGCCTATAGACTCGCTTTACCGCCAAGTATGTCTCGTGTTAATAACGTTTTTCATATATCGATGTTACGTAAATATGAGGAAGACCCGAACCATATTATTGACTTAGAACCGGACGAAATAGCGGAAGATTTAACGTATGAAGAGATTTCTGTTAAAATCTTGGATAAGAAGTCGCATATTCTGCGCTCCAAAGTTATACCTCAAGTCAAAGTTTTGTGGAGAAACCACGATGTTGAGGAAATGACCTGGGAGTTAGAATCTGAAATGAAATCAAGGTATCCTCACTTCTTCGTCATACCAGGTATGTACCCTAATTTTAAGGATGAAATTTCATAAGAAGGGGAGGTTGTAAGACCCCAACTTTTATGAATAAAGATGAATTTTTCTATAAATATCATTTTTGAATATTAAGGTGTGAATTTGTTATAATGTTATAGTTGTGGGTAATATTTATAAATTTTGCAAAATAAGCAAGTTGTTATAAAATATTCGATTGGTCGGGGAATATTCGTTTTAACAGGGAATATTCGTACGACGGCGCAATCATTGGTGGACCCCACAACGAAATTATTGTCGGAATGAGAAAACGACAGAAATATTTTTTTATAAAAATAACGGCGGAAGTTTTACCGTTAACTGTTGAAATACCCGGTGTTAAAAGTACAGTAATACGCGTGGTTGCATAGTAGCACACGGTATTGATTATTGATGCTTACGTAAGAAGTCACTCAGTTTTTTACAATTATTGCTACAGTAATTGCTGCATAGTATCTCACGGTATTTGATTCAATTATTGTCGATATTTTATATATTATTAACAAATAATTGAGACGATTCAGTTATTCATATTATTATTTGCAATATTGACGATGTCTAAAAAGTTCTGTCAAGGAGAGGTTTGGTCACCTAATTGCGCGCCAATAGAGAGAAATCCTTATTGGAAAGCCCCCTCTTTTCTGGGAACGATCTGGTTGTTAAATATTGCGAATTATAACAATGATGATAAATATTGTTAAAAATATTGAGGGATTTTTTATGAAGTATTTATTATAAATTTTACTTATTATATGAACCCCTATTTACCCATTTTTCAAAATAATCGGTAGAAAATTATTCAGTATATATAATTATTATTATTATTATTATTATTATTATTATTATTATTATTATTATTATTATTATTATTATTATTATATATAAAGATGTGCGGTGTGTGCATGTGTATATGTGTTGCGTTGCGTGTGTGAGAGGGATAAGGAAATGGAAGAAAATGGTGGTGGTGGTGTATATATATATATATATATATATATATATATATATATATATTAAATATTTTGATGGGGGGGGGGTGTTCACGGGAAAAAGAAAAGGAATTGGATGGCTTGGAAAGTCGGTGTGATTATATATATAAATATATATTATAATAAATTTTGTCTTTTTAAAAAATAGAATATATTATATTTTATTATGCATAGTATTTGCATAGTGTCTGCATAGTGTTTGCATAGTAACTTATAAAACTTTTCAGCCGGTGAAAGTTGCGTCCGTGATTTCTAACAACTGTGCAGTCCGTGAAAATTCTAAATAGTATCCTTTCCATTCTCCTATAAATAGGATGCTTAGTTAGAATTGAAAATCACACCAGAATCAGAGAATTCTACTTCTATAATATTGAGCGTATTTCTTTCGAGTTTTAGAAAGCTTTGAGCGTAGAAAACAGTGAAACTTTTCTTCAAGAATATCCTCGCCCTACCAGTTAGAATACTCTTCTTTTTAAGGTAAGGGATGTTATTTTTGTTCAATATTCGTATGAAATAATATTTTCTTCCATACTCTGTAGTATGTAAGTAATATTATTTCATTTCAGATTTTGAATTCTATACTCATTTAGTTAAAGTTTTGACTTCTATACTCCATGAAATTAGTAGAATTTCCTTGATATTTGCGCTTCATCCAGTATCTTTTCATGAAAATATTATTCTGAGCATTCTTGATAAGTTTTAACTTTTTCATGCCAGAGTACTATTCACGGGGTTACTATTCCCGAAGTACTATTCACATGATACTATTCAGTCAGTTATTATTCACCCGGGGTACTATTCATAATAAAATTAATTTCTTTTCGGTTCAAATCATTTTTGATACAATATTATTCTTGAATTTTACTCCACAAAGCAGTATCATGTTGACAATTTGGACATTAATAAATTCTGGATAAATTAAATTATAAATCTTTAAAAATTTATCATTTGCTTTCTTTTAATTGAATTCTTATATCATTGTCATCATCCTCATGCTTATATTATGAAAGTCATCTTTGGCCCGTAGTGCATAAATGGACATGGTATGATTATGACCAGGGATTATTCGGTATAATCATGACCGTAATATTACAAATGATGTGCTAAAAGTCATCATTGGCCCGTAGTGCATTGATGGACAGTTGTTGGCATGATCATGATCATTAATGAAAACACGAATATCCTTGGCTCGTAGTGCATGAATAATTTATGGTTGTGATACTAATGAATATCATTGGTCGTAGTGCAAGGATGATTCGATGATGTGGATTATTTATTAAGCTGAGTCTCAGCGATAAAAGTGATGAAAAACCTTTTAAATCATAGAAGATAGTAGATTTTATACTCTACTTGACTCTTCTAATGGATTGCTTGTTTCGCTGCAGTTAAACTTGATGTTTATTGTATTTTATCAGTTTAACACTGTTGAAGGCTAACGATAATTTATTATGCATTATCTTAGTCATAATATTTCTTACTGGGCTAGTTGAGCTCACCCTTTGCTTTCATTGTTCTCTTCAGAAAATGAGAATATAGCTGGGACTAGTTGGGGAACGGAGTGACAGTACAGATGTTTGTATTAGTAGTCCTCACTATTCTGTAAAATAGTGTGATAATAAATGTATTGAGGACTTATTTTGAGTTTGAATACTGTCTAGAAGACAATATTTGTATTAAAAGTCACCGCTCATGTTGTATATTTAAGTTTGTATTTGTATTCTGTACCATGTATTTGGCGACTCAGAATGGGTGATGTATACCTATTTTGGGGGCGTCAGATCTAGGTTGTTGGATCATAGATCCATATCATGTAGATGCACGAAATCAAGTTTTTAGAAACTAACTTTGAACCCTAAAATGTTGTCTGACAGCCAAATGTCAGAGGCCCTAGATCCTTCACTATTTTTGCTTTTTGTTGTTTTATGTTATAAATTTGTTCTATGTCATGTGGAGTATGATCTGAAACTGGAAACAGGGTCAGATCATGTGTAGATTGAAAGATATGAGCAGTCAAACTGCGTTGACTGGCCACGACTGACTGTTTCTGGGTAACCCAGATTACCCAAAAAAAGTCTGACAGTGATATTCATGACCCTAGATCTTACTGTGTTTAAAGAGCTTGGCCAAGTTATTGTTTTTTTGTTGTAGGCTGACATGAGAACTACACATCTATGCTATTAGATTACTCAGATCATGACCAGAATGACGATTAATCATGGTTAAACCTACGTTGACCAACTCACTGGATGAAGATTCTGGGTAACCCAGATCTTCAAGGGGCAGTTCCTGACCACTACTTTGACTGACTTAGATCTCTTAGATCTGTTGTTATTTGACTGACTTAGTGTGTTAGATATGTTCTTTGACATCTCTACTACGATATTGAACCATTAAACTACACATAGTAGCTCCAGAATGCAAACCATGAAGCTCAAAAGTACCACACTCGAGCTGTTCACCCAAAAATGAAGAACAACCACTGACAAGATTTGGGAGGCTTAGATCTTGCTGATTAGATATATGTTAGCCATGATATTGATTGATTATTGTAGTATTACACTTATAATACATTATTAACACTTGTGCAAGTCCAGAGTCCTTATGATCACGAATCTAGCAATGGTCAAACATGGTTACTCGACACTGACATGAGTTTCTGGGTTTTGGTAAAGAACACTAATAGCCACGGTTTTATCACTAAAGCCACCTTTAGCGACAGTTATTTTCCAAAATTAATTAGACGCTTTACTAGGAGGAATAGTTGTTGATGTAGTAGTAGAAGTTTTACTACTTGAACCATTTTTCACAAAATTAGTAATATGAAATCTAGCCATTCTATTAGACTGACCAAAGTATATTTCAACATTTCTATCAGGAGTGTCAATTATTTGTTCTACATTTTTATCATTATTTTCTTCCGGTTCAGGAAGAGCGGCTCTATGAAGAGTCCATTGTTCAGGGATTGATAATTCAGACCATGTTAAGATCTTAGGAATACTTAGAAAGGATTTAGAAACATTTGTTTCAAAAAGAGTAGTTTTTCCCTTAATATCAAATCTTTTGCTTTAGGGGCTAAAGTGTTAAGGGTTTTAAAACAAACTCTATAAATTAAGGCAATATTTTCTACGCCCAATTTCATATCATTTCCCTTATTCTCAATTTGAAGGGTTAAGACATCTAGAAGATGTTTGTCTGTTAAAGAGACTTCAAAATTTGGATAACAATTGAAATAAATTGGACCATTGCATAAATTGGTTTGAATTAATCCTATTAAGGAGTCATGAAATCTATTGTGATGATTGTCACGGAGTATTATCATTAAGCAAGTATCTAAACCATCACGGGTTAGTGGTTTTATGCCAACGGAAACACATCCTAGGTGTAAGAAGTTATAATCTTCTTTATATTGTTTTATATCCTTATTAAGGAGTTGTATGCTTTCATACATTTGAGAGATTGGGATTGTTCTCTCAACAGTTTTGATAAAAAAAAAATATTGTAAATCAAAAGTACCAATTTCATAAACAAACACTATTTCCAGTATTGCTTTGATTTCCATTCTTCGTCCTTGCTTCATCTAAGGATTTCTCGAAAGGGAAAACCATTCCGATAGTTAAAGGTATGACTTAATCCCCACAAAAATATTTATCCATGTACATACATATTTTGATTTTGATTTTATACATATGTTTTCATATTCATATGTTTGCATATGTCTTTATGTTTGTAATTAAGTTTAAATTATGCCTAAATAACGCTTTGCTTAAATAACTAGTGTGTTCTTAGACGGTCCTTCTAACTTTGGTATCAAAGCCCGTGAACTAGTTTTTTAAGAAAAGAGTATCATAAGATCTATTCCAGGAATATAGAAGTTTATCTCAGTAACATAGAAGGTTGTTCATCAGAAATATGATATATTTTGTTTCTTTATCTATAGGGTTGTTGATCAGAAATATGATATATTTTAGTCTCTTTATCTGAAAGGTTTTTGATCAGAAATATGATCTATTTCAGTCTCTTTATCTGAGGGTTGTTGATCAGAAATATGATCTATTTGATTAATTTCTATCTAGTGGGACGTCACCCAAGTCGCGTGCTCCGGTGAAACATTATTGTTGTCGTGTGTTGGCATTGAAAAGTTCCTTATTCTGGTCGTAAAACGTTGACAGACGTGCTAGAGAAAGATTAATCGGGTAGATTATACGAATGTCTGATCTAAAGGTATCGATTGATCATGTAGGTTATACAAATGTCCGATCTTATCAGTTATCGATTGATCTAGTAGGTTATACGAATGTCTGATCTTATTAGTTATCGATCGATCTGGTAGGTTATACGAAGCTGCAGAAGATAAAGAAAAATTACAAAAACACATTTGTTAGAATGAATCTTTTAGAAGCACGCCAGAGATATACATAATATATAAACTAGAATAGAAAACAGATTCTAGAATTTGAAAGTACATTCACAAATACCAGAACTATTACCAAGAGGTATCAAATAGAATTCTAAAGATCTAGTAAAGAATATATTTAAACAAAAATAGAATTAGAAAATTTACATAAAGAAATCAAACAAATGATACATAACATGAGTATAGGAAAACCAGTTTCATACATAAAGTATAAAAATACAGTAGAAACCATTGAGTCATTAGAAGAGTATATGACATGTTACATATTACCAGAACTTAAATCAAACTTAAGACATCTTAATAGAACCATATGTTAAAAGACAGTCTTGAAGTCAGATTAATTCAGATACTTAAACAACTCCGAGAATCTATAGATATTCAAAAGGATAGTCTTCCTACAGAAAAAGAAGTAACAACAGTAGAAAATAAGATTATAAGATATGGAAAGTATAAAATAGGCAATCCAGAAGAAATAAAATAAGAAAGGTATAAAATACTTAAAGGATACATTGAAAACAGTAAACAATATACTCAGGGCATAATTCTTATTAACAGAACTTTATTTTATCATCCAGATACTTTAAAATAGGATTGTTTAAAGTTAATACATGAAAGTATATTGGAACCTTACCAGTATATAGAAGTAGAAAAAGATAATCTAGTTTTAAAAATAAATAAAGAAGTATTACAGAACACCTTCCAAAACGAAGAACCAGAAGACTTAAAAGAAGTCTTAGATCAAAGTTTGACTATTAAACAACTAGAAGTGTGACGCCCCCAAAATTTGGTATACATCACCCATCTTGGGTCACCAAATACATGGTACAGGATTCAAATACAATTTACTAATACAACTGTCATGTATAATATGACAAAACATAAACTGTGAGTTTGAATACAATTATTGTCTACTAGAGATTATAAAAACTCAAAAGGAGTCCTCATTACAATTATTAACACACTATTTCACAGAATAGTGAGGACTACTAATGCACCATCTAGGACCGTCACTCCGCTTCCCAGACTAAATCCGGCTATATTCTCATTTCCTGAAGAGAACAGTGAAAGAAAGGGTGAGCTCAACTAGCCCAGTAAGAAATATTATGACTAAGATAATGCAAAATAAATTATCATTAGCCTTAAACAGTGTTAAACTGATACAATATAACAAACATCAAGTTTAACTGCAGCGGAACAAGCAATCCATTAAAAGAGTCAAGTTGAGAATAAAATCTACTATCTTTTATGATTTAAAAGGTTTTTCATCACATCATCGAATCACCCATGCACTACGGCCAAGGATATTCTTTAGTATCACGACCACAATTATCCATGCACTACGGGCCAAGAATATTTGTGTATTCATTAATGGTCATGATCATGCCAACAACTGTCCATTAATGCACTACGGGCCAATGAGAACTTTTACCACATCATTTGTAACATTACGGTCATGATTACACCGAATAATCCCTGGTCATAATCATACCAAGTCCATCTATGCACTACTGAAATACGAGATGACTTTCAAAAAATATAAATATGAGGATGATGACAATGATATAAGAATTCAATAAAACAAGTTCAAGAATTAATTTGTCCAAGAACTAATAACGTCCAAATTATCAACATGATACTGCTTTGTAGAGTAAAATTTAAGAATGCTCAGAAGAATATTTTCATGAAAAGATACTGGATAAAGCGCAAATATCAAGGATATTCCACTAATTTAATGGAGTATAGAAGTCAAAACTTTAACCAACTGAGTATAATAATGAATGGAATAACAAAAGAAATCACCATGCATGCGGTGAGTTCGCATGAACGGGTTATTCCAATGATTAATAAGTAACAAAACCAAGTCAAAGAAATTAAGCACCGCGGATGTTCCAATGTAATAATAAAGATTTTAACCAGTCCCGTAAATGCATGAACATGTGATATTCCAACAGAATAATAATAAAAAGATGGAACCAGGTCCCAATAAACGTCATGAATGTGGATATTCCAATGTATAATAATAAAGATGGAACCGGTCCCACAGAACGCATAAATCAGTATATTCCAACAGAATAATAATAAAGACGGAATATTAGAAGAATGTCACCAAGTATAGGGTAGCCCGCGTATACTGGTTATTCCAATAGAATAATAAAAAATGGAATAATAGAAGTTCTCTTCATGAATACAAAAGAAATAATACTCCCTACGAGTACAACAAATAATATTCCCTACCTTAAGAAGAAGAGTACTGGATATATGAGTAGTGAAGTAGTAGAATACTTTTCTTCTTTCTCTTTATAGTTTATCTCTCTAGAGTTTCAAATTGAATTAAGTAAAAATAATGAAGGAATGAGCTTCTATTTATAGAAAAATGGACCCATAGTAACTAACTCATGAAACAGCCCATTGATTTACTTTAATCGATTTCCATATTTAAAAGCAAAATCTTTTAAATAAAATATAATATATTCTATTTATAATTATATAATAAATCAAAATTTATATAATATATATATATATACATATAAACCATAATACTCCTCTTAACAAAAAATCTGCCCCTTCCCTCAGGCAACCGTCCTTTTTTTCAAATAAAACAAATTTATAATATAAATATATATATATAAACATATGTTATAAACATATATATATATATATATATATATATGTAATAATTGTACTCCCCGTAGCCAATTTTCTTCCTCCCAAGACTTTGTAACACACATGGGCCCCACTCGTGGGACCCACCTTTATTACACTAAAATAATTTCCTACTGATTATTTTGAAAAATGGGTAAATGGGGGTTCATAAAATAAGCAAAACTTCATAAAAATCACCTTAATAATTTTAACAATATTTATCATCATTATTATAATTCACAATATTAATCGACTAGGTCGTTCCCAGGAAAGAGGGGGCTTTCCAATAAGGATTTCTCCCTATTGGCGCGCAATTAGGTGACCAAACCTTTCCTTGACAGAACTTCTAGACATCGTTAATATTGCAAATAATAAAATTAATAACTTTGACATCTCAATTATTTATTTAATAATATATAAAATATTGACAATAATTGAATCAAATAACGTGAGATACTATGCACCAATTACTGTAGCAATAATTGAACAAAACTGAGTGACTTATCACGTAAGCATCAATAATCAAAAACGTGTGCTACTCTGCAACTACGCGTATTACTGTACTTTTAACACCGGGTGTTTCAACAGTTAACGGTAAAACTTTCGCCGTTATTTTCATAAAGTATTTTTGTCATTTTCTCAACCCGACAATAATTCCGTTGTGGGGTCCACTTAAATGATTGTCTTGGTTGTACGAATATTCCTGTTAAAACGAATATTCCTCGACCAATCGAATATTATATAACAACTTGCGTACTTTGCAAAATTTATAAATATTACCCACAAATATAACATTATATCAAATTCACTCCATAATATTCAAAAATGATATTTATAGAAAATTCATTTTTATTCATAAAAGTTGGGGTCTTACAACCTCCCCTTCTTATGAAATTTCGCCCTCAAAATTAGGGTACGTACCTGGTATATCGAAGAGGTAAGGATACCTTGATTTCATTTCAGATTCTAACTCCCAAGTCATTTCCTTAACATCGTGGTTTCTCCACAAAACTTTGATTTGAGGTATAACCTTGGAGCGTAGAATATGTTCCTTTTATCCAAGATTTGAATTGAAACCTCTTCATACGTCAAATCTTCCGCTATTTCGTCCAGTTCTAACTCAATAATGTGGTTTGGGTCTTTTACATATTTACGTAACATGGATATGTGAAAAATGTTATGAACATGAGACATACTTGGCGGTAAAGCGAGTCTATAGGCCACAGTTCCTACTCGATCGAGGATTAAAAATGGGCAGATGAATCGAGGATTGAGTTTTCCTCTCTTACCAAATCTCGTAACTCTTTTCCATGGAGCAACACGTAACAACACATGATCTCCTATATCGAATTCCACGTCCTTTCGATGAAGATCAGCATAACTCTTTTGTCGATCTTGTGAGGTTTTTATACGTTGCCGGATCGTTTGAATCTTTTCTGTAGTCATACGTACCAACTCCGGTCCGAACAACGTTGCTTCTCCCACCTCATCCCAGCATACTGGAGAATGACACTTTCTTCCATACAACGCCTCAAATGGAGCCATGCCAATACTTGTTTGATAACTGTTATTGTAGGAAAACTCCACCAATGGTAAGAACTTATTCCAACTTCCCTTGAAGTCAAGGACACGGAGTCTTAATAAGTCTTCAAGAGTTTGGATAGTCCTCTCCGACTGGCCGTCCGTCTGAGGATGATATCCCAAGCTAAATCGTAAATCTGTGCCCATAGCTTTCTACAAACTAACCCAAAATCGTGAAGTGAATCTTGGGTCTCGATCAGAAACTATGGATATTGGCATACCATGCAGTCTTACAATCTCGTTTATGTACATACGAGCAAGATGTTCAAGTGTATAAGTTTCTCGTATTGGTAAGAAATGAGCAGATTTGGTCAATCTATCAACAATGACCCAAATTGCATCAATGCCTTGAGAAACCTTGGGAAGACCAGTAACGAAATCCATGGTAATGTGGTCCCACTTCCATTCTGGAATTTTAAGTGGTTGCAATGGACCTTTTGGTACCTGATGCTCCGCCTTGACTTGTTGACAAGTTAGACACCTTGAGATAAACAGTGTTATCTCTCTCTTCATATTGCTCCACCAAAATGTATGACGAAGATCATGATACATTTTGGTACTCCCAAGATGGATTGCAAACGGTGTGTTGTCCGCCTCCATCATGATTTTATACTTTAAATCAGGGTCGTTAGGAACACAAAGTCTGGAGTTGACTCGAAGTATTCCTTCTTCATCGATTCTTGCTACCGGCATAGCACCTTCTTGCATTTTCTTCCTCATACGCATCAGCTCCAGGTCTGTAGCTTGAGCAGCATTAACTTTATCAATTAAAGTCGGTTCTACTCGTATGTTCGCCATCATCACATGGGTCCCTGGAGTCTTTAACTTTATTTCCATCCTTTGCAAGTCACACAAAATGGGCCTTTGCGTTGTCAATATTGCACTCATACCACGTATGATCTTCTTACTCAATGCGTCGGCTACCACGTTAAACTTTTCGGGATGGTATTGGATGGTATGATCATAATCTTTCAACAGTTCAAGCCAACGTCGTTGTCGCATGTTGAGTTCCTTTTGAGTGAAGAAATATTTGAGGCTTTTATGATCCGTAAAGATCTCCACCTTCTCCCCATACAAGTAATGCCTCCAAATCTTTAGTGCGAAGATAAACAAATGCTAACTCTAAATCATGAGTAGGATAATTCCTCTCATATTCTTTGAGTTGTCTTGAGGCATAGGATATGACTTTTCCATGTTGCATGAGAACACATCCCAACCCTTTGCCCAAGCATCATCAGAGATGACAAATCCTCTCGAGCAGTTTGTATTGTCGAACAAAAGCTAAAATGAGTCTCCTCTTGAATTCTTGAAAACTCTTCTCACATTCTTCACTCCAACCGAACTTAATATCTTTCTGAGTCAGCTGAGTTAATGGAGTAGCAATTCGAGAAATCCTTCCACGAATCTCCGATAATAACCAAATAAACCGAGAAAGCTACATACTTCGATCCATCGATTTAGGTTGCTCCGACTTTGAATAGCTTCAATCTTTGCCGGGTCAATGAGATATTCCATGACTTGATACCACGTGCCCAAGGAATGCTACTTCCTCGAGCGAACTCGCATTTCTTTAACTTGGCATAAAGCTTATATTCACAAAGCTTTTGGAGTGTCGACCTCAAGTGTTGTTCATGATCTTCACGGCTTTTGGAATAAATAAGGATGTCATCAATAAAGACGACCACAAAGTGATCCAAATATTCCTTGAATACTTGGTTCATCATATCCATGAAGGCGGCGGGGAGCATTAGTCAATCCAAAGGACATGACTAGGAATTCATAATGCCCGTCATCGAGTTCCGAAAGCCGCCTTTGGAATGTCATCGGCTTCTAATCTTCAATTCCTAACGAAGATCAATCTTTGAAAAGAATTTGGCTCCTTGCAATCGGTCAAACAGTCATCAATACGTGGCAATCGGGTTTTTTTTTGATGGTGACATGATTCAACTCCCGATAATCAATACAAAGTCGCATACTCCCATCTTTCTTCTTCACGAATGCGAGCAGAACACCCCAAGGAGAAGTACTTAGGACGAATAAAGCCAATGTCTAACAATTCCTGCAGTTGGGTCTTTAACTCCTGAAGTTCAATAAGAGCCATTCGATATGGGGCTTTGGAAATGGGTTTTGTATCGGGTTCAAGGTCGATAAAAAATTCAATCTCACGTTCTGGGGGTAGGCCAGGAAGTTCTTCAGGGAATACGTCAGGGAATTTATTAACAATAGAAATATAATTCAAAACTAACGTATTTTTGTTTACAACCGTGACATGAGCTAAGAAAGCTTGACATCCGTTTTTCAATAAATGAATAGCTTTATGGCTTGAGATGACCGTGATTAATTTTAATGGTTTGGTCGCTTGAATTAGCATAATCGGCTGATTAGTAATATGAAATCTAACAACCTTACGAAAATAATCAATTTTTGCATGATGAGTAGTTAACCAATTAATCCCTAGAATCACATCAAATGCAAGTATTTTCAATAAAATAAGATCGATAGGTAATGTGAGGGTACCGATTTGAACCAAACAAGACTTATAAACAGTGGATGTAATAAAGGTTTCTCCCAACGGAGTTTCCACAGATAAGTCAAAGTCTAATTTCTCCGGAGTCAAATTTAATCGTTGAGCGCAAGTAGGAGAAATAAAAGAATGGGTAGAACCGGTATCAAATAAAGTATAGACTTTGCTAGAGTTTATGATAAAGCTTACCTGTGATGACCTCATTCGAGTTCCTTGCTTTACGGGAGGTCACAACAAACGCTCTCCCTTGCACTAGCGGTTTTGACTTTTCCGACTGACCTTTGGTGCCTCCATCCTAGTTGAACTTGTCTTTGGTGAATGACAAAATCGGGCTAAGTGACATTCTCTTCCACAATTATAACATGTTTTGACTGACATCGCGCAGTTTGGACTGATGTGTCCCTCCCCTCCACATTTGAAGCATATGATAAGTGGTCGTTCTCCTTCCTTAACAACGGGTACTGGTGCTGACGTCTTTCCATCATTGTTGAATCTCCTCTTCTTGAAATGTCCATTCTTATTGTTTTGTACGATTACCACCGAAGTGGTTAGCATTTCGCTTTCTTGATTCCCTCCACGCTTGTTGTCACCGCTTGATGACCGCTCTCACTGGTATTATCATTTTGCCGGCTGCTCTCTTTTGGTTGCGTTGACTCATTATCGCGCTCTACTAACTGAGCCCTATTTACAACATCTGAATACAAACACAATTTATGAGAAATAAGATGTTGATGTATCTCAGGTTTCAAACCTCACAAAAACATTCGCGTCATTCGCTCCTCGTTATCCACCAAATGGGATGCTAACCGGGACAACTCTGCAAATTTAGCCTCATACTGCGGCACGCTCATATTATTTTGCACCAGCTTTATAAACTCCACCTCTTTTATGTGACGAATACTTTCGGGAAAGTACTTATCGTTGAATAGTTCTTGAAACTTCTCCCAAGACATCTTCAGTGCGGCAGGTTGAGTACGCTTTACCGATTTCCACCAATAATCTGCCTCTCCTCGCAACATAAAGGCGGCAAAGGGAACCTTTTGCTCATTGGAGCATCCCAAGACATCAAATATCTTGCTGATCTACTTTATCCATGCTTCCGCCTTTAGTGGTTTTGGCTCTCCAATAAACTCCGGTGGTCCTAGCTCCTTGAACTATTTAGCGGTGACCGTCCGAGAGTTTCCAAAGATTCCACCTACATTGTGGATGAGAGCGCCTCTCACTTCTTTGTTGCATGAATTGCATAAAGCCTCTGAACACTCCATCATTCATCATTTGGTCAGTGTTGTTGTTTGCATGAGGATTGTCACCTTCCTGATGCACATTATCCTGATTATGTGGTGAGTCAATGGTTGCCTATGCTCCATTGCTATTCTCAACATTCTCGGATGCCATTTTCAGATACTGCCACAAAACAAAAGGTTAATTGACATGTAACATATTATCCCTATATTCTGACCGACCAATTAAATACAAAAAAACTTAGGTAGGTCATACTAGGGAAGGAATTCCCTATCTCTCCCCTCTTAGTTCTATTCTCACATTTTAGCCAGGGATCATATCTCTAAGCTTTGATACCAACCCATGGCGCCCCAAAATTTGGTATACATCACCCATCTTAGGTCGCTTGGATATCGTAGTGTAATTCAAATACAATTTACTAATACAACTGTCGTGTATAATACGACAAAACATAAACTGTGAGTTTGAATACAATTATTGTCTACTAGAGATTATACAAACTCAAAAGGAGTCATCATTACAATTATTAACACACTATTTCACGTAATAGTGAGGACTACTAATGCACCATCTAGGACCGCCACTCACTCTCCTCGACTCGTCCCAAATCGGCTATATTCTCATTTCACGAAGAAAACGATGAAAAGAAGGGTGAGCTCAACTAGCCCAAAGAAGAAATATTATGACTAAGATAATGCGAGAATAAATTATCATTAGCCTTAAATAGTGTTAAACCGATACAATATAACAAACATCAAGTTTAACTACGGTAGAACAAGCAATCCATTAAAAGAGTCAAGTAGAGAATAAAATCTACTATCTTTTATGATTTAAAAGGTTTTAATCACTTTTTTTTGGGACTCGACAATAAATAATTCACATCATCGAATCACCCCGCACTACTACTGCCGAGGATATTCTTTAGTATCATGACCACAATTATCCATACACTACGGGCGAGAATATTTGTGTATTCATTAATGGTCATGATCATGCCAACAACTCATCCATCAATGCACTACAGGCCAA
The DNA here is from genome assembly GCA_020205615.1 of Panax quinquefolius. Classification (NCBI taxonomy): domain Eukaryota; kingdom Viridiplantae; phylum Streptophyta; class Magnoliopsida; order Apiales; family Araliaceae; genus Panax; species Panax quinquefolius. Next base: position 43,587,877 of record CM035164.1, read on the forward strand.
TGAGGATTTTTACCACATCATTTGTAATATTACGATCATGATTACAACTAGAATAATCCTCGGTCATAATCATACCAAGTCCATCTATGCACTCACAGAATACAGATGACTTTCAAAAAATATAAATATGAGGATGATGACAATGATATAAGAATTCAATAAAACAAGTTCAAGAATTAATTTGTCCAAGAACTAATAACGTCCAAATTGTCAACATGATACTGCTTTGTTGAGTAAAATTTAAGAATGCTCAGAAGAATATTTCCGTGAAACGATACTGGATGAAGCGCAAATATCAAGGATATTCCACTAATTTCATGGAGTATAGAAGTCAAAACTTTAACCAACTGAGTATAATAATGAATGGAATAACAAAAGAAATCACCATGTATGCGATACTTCGTATAGACAGGTTATTCCAACAGATTAATAAATAACGGAACCAGGTCAGGCGAAATTCGCACAGACAGGATGTTCCAACAGAATAATAAAGACGGAACCAAGTCCGGCGTAAACGCACAAACAGGATATTCCAACAAAATAATAATAAAGATGGAACCAAGTCCGGCATAAACGCATTGCATGTGATATTCCAATGTAATAATAATAAAGATGGAATCGTGTCCCAAAGAGAACGCGCACGAACAAGATATTCAAATGAATAATAATAAAGACGGAATATTAAAAGAATGTCACCAAGTATAGGGTAGCCCGCGTATACAGGTTATTCCAATAGAATAATAAAGAATGGAATAACAGAAGTTCTCTTCATGAATACAAAAGAAATAATACTCCTTACGAGTACAACAAATAATATTCCCTACCTTAAGAAGAAGAGTACTGGATATATGAGTAGTGAAGTAGTAGAATACTTTTCTTCTTTCTCTCTATAGTTTATCTCTCTAGAGTTTCAGTGAATTTGTAAGAAATAATGAAGGAATGAGCTTCTATTTATAGAAAAATGGACTGCATAGTAACTAACTCATGAACGGCCCAGATTGATTAACTTTAATCTGACGGTCCATATTTAAAACAAAATCTTTTAAATAAAATATAATATATTCTATTTATAATTATATAATAAAACAAAATTTATATATATATATATATATATATAATATATATATATATATAAACCATAATAATCCTCCTAACAAAAAATCTTCCCTTCCTCGTGCAAATAGTCCTTTTTTCAAATAAAACAAATTTATAATATAAATATATATATATATATATATATATATATATATAAAACATATGTTATAAACATATATATATATATATATATATATATGTAATAATTGTACTTCCCATAGCCAATTTTCTTCCTCCCAAGACTTTGTAACACACATGGGCCCCACTCGTGGGCCCCCACCTTTATTACTCTAAAAACATTTCCTACTGATTATTTTGAAAAATGGGTAAATGGGGGTTCATAAAATAAGCAAAACTTCATAAAAATCACCTTAATAATTTTAACAACATTTATCATCATTATTATAATTCACAATATTAATCGAACAGGTCGTTCCCAGGAAAGTGGAGGCTTTCCAATAAGGATTTCTCCTATCATGCGCATGATTAGGTGACCAAACCTCTCCTCGATGTAACTTCTGACATCGTTAATATTGCAAATAATAATATTAATAACTTTGTCATCTCAATTACTGAGTGACTTATCACGTAAGCATCAATAATCAAAACCGTGTGCTACTCTGCAACTACGCGTAAAACTTCTGTCGTTATTTTCATAAAGTATTTTTGTCGTTTTCTCAACCCGATAATAATTTCGTTGTGGGGTCCACTAATGATTGTGCCGCTGTACGAATATTCCCCGACCAGTCGAATATTATATAACAACTTGCGTACTTTGCAAAATTTATAAATATTAACCACAACTATAACATTATATCAAATTCACTCCATAATATTCAAAAATGATATTTATAGAAAATTCATCTTTATTCATAAAAGTTGAGGTCTTACAAGAAGATTCTACTCAACAGGTAATAACAGAAAGATCATTATTTGTTGATGAGTATATTATAGATAAACCATAAATATTAGCATCAATAGATCCAGAAATAGAAACAGGATTATTAGAATTAGTAGATAAAAATATTCTTGATAAACTAGAAACTGTGGAAATTGAAAAACTCATAAGTAAAAAATTAGATACTAAAGAATTGCAATCATTCCAATTTCCTATTTATACTGACAACAAAAGGATAAAAGTATTCCCATAAAATAGAATTTATCAATCATACTTTGATAATAATATAATAACCAAGTTTTTAGAAGTTTATTCTAAACATATTACCAGACCTTTAAACCCATTATCTTTAAACCAGAATTCATATCATCCAAATACAAGTTATGTTATTATTCCATGGTTAATACAATTGCCAGTTTTATTCATAAAACAGTTACTATTAAATATCTTTTTACAGCAAAATAGATCACTATTCAATAGTAAAATAGATCCTTGCTTAAGTAGTGATCCACACAGAAAAATTTACATTAGATTAAAACAATCAACATAAGATTACCCCAGTATATTTACTCCTCTAAACTTAGATTATAAGTTAGGAGATAACCTTGTAAAACCCAGTAAGTATAATGGCAACATATTATATTATTCTTACCAAAAATAAATGATAAAATAGATTTTAGCTTAAATATTAAAATAAGCAATAATATCATAAGACGATAGACCATCTATTACTAGAATACCTTAGTATAATTATTCTTCTTAATTTAACTTATAAGTCGTAAAATAGTTTTGTTAAATCATTAAATCAAGTAAGTATAATAATCACCAATGATTAACATACAAGATAATTATTATATTCCAGTAATAGTCTTTAATAAAGATATTATTAACAATCTTCACACAAAATTATTAAGGAATAAAAGAAAATAATCTATAATTAAGAAGAATATTTATTTGAACATTAGATCCAGAAAAGAACATAAATTGAAAAATAACCAGAAGAGTCTACATTTTAATCCAGATAAAAAGACTTTTCATAAATATAAAAAAAGAAAACATACACAGGTCTCATGATCGAAACATAGAAAGATTCTTAATCCAGACTGCAACTATTATAAGATTCTAGAAGAGAAAGAAGCTGTAGCTCTTGACCAGACTATTAATACACAACTTTGCGATCCAGAAACATCTATTATTTCAACCATAGAAAATATTTCAACAGAAAAACTCCCTTCGAAACCTAACATAATACAGGTTTAGTAGAGTCTTTAGAAGCAGTTAACAGTAAATTTATTTACTAAACAACTGAAAATCTTTGGATATCACATGGAAACAACTGATAATCTGAGGCATTCTTCGGCAAGGAACGACAACATGCATCAATGTTTACCGTCTAAAGGCTCAACACCAATGCCAGTTTATGCTAGTACACGCACAACATGCATCAAATGCATCTAATAAAATGCATATTGCACAATCATCCCAGCATAACATGCATTCTTTCCCCCAAAAGAATTATAAAATGCATATTGCATAGTCATCCCAGACACAGAAAAATTTGTATTTAAACCTTTGCTAGGAATAGAGCTTACCAAAGATCAAAAATGCGTCATTGAAAATCTTTGGATATCACATGGCAAAAACCAAAAATAGTTTTTAGCATCCCTTAATGCTTGTGCCAGTTTATTCCAGTCAAAAAGATTTAAATTCTATGTTGTAGTAACATGTCATGTTCAGAGTATTTTCCACTCTTGGACAGATGTTTGCTCACAGATACATAATTACCCAAAACCTATTTTTAAAGGTTTTGAATATTTAGAATTAGCACATCAATTTGCCAAAAACAGAATAGGTTAAACCTATTATGTCACTCCAACTCTACATAATTATAGAGATCAAGTGGATTATTCAGTCTTAAAAGACCCTAATCCAACATAACCATTGTTTTGCACACATTGTGAAACTATGGTATCCAGTTTCTCCAAGCTCAATAAACAGAAAGAAGAACTCTTAACAGAGAATTCTAAGCTTCGCCATAAAAATAATGATTCACAACAATAGGTTTATTATCTAACCTCACAGTTAGCTACCCAAAATATGGGACATAAGAGTTCTGCATCTTCCTCACTGAAGAGCATAGAGGATATCACAAGATCCCAAACACTTGCGACGGATAGTTAGTCATCCGTAAAGAACTTACCTACTCCACTATAAACAACAAGTGGTAAAGAGATATCAAATCCGTTGATGGGTGTGGTTTTCCCCAAAAGCCAATCAGAATTGACTCTGATTAATTTTAGTCCTACAAAGACTTTAATTAATCAGATTAATTATTTAAAAATACTAAAATCCAGTAATCAGATTAAGTCTGATACAATTTTTAGTTCTATGACGCTATGCAAGCCCAAGGAAATTATTCAGCTCCAAAAACTAGTTTCACAGTTGAAGGATAGCTTTGTTTCTATCACCAGAAAAAGAAATGCCAGCACCAAGAAGAAACTCCTCCTTGGAAATTTTAGAAGTAAAAGCAGTATTTATGACACTCAAGCCGTATTAAACATCTTTCTCAACCAGCTTAAATGTCTCCAAGCCAGAGAAACTCCAATTCCACCACTTTTATCTCCATATGATAACAACAACACTAAAGAGATAAAGGAAGACAAAGTGGAAGACTCACTAGTCCACTCTCCAACCTTTTCAGACTCTCCAATTGGGTCACCAGGAAGTGATAGTGGAACCAGCCTTTACAGCATTGCAAGACACAATTTGGACACATAAAGATTTTTCCAAAAGTGAGCCAAATGTAGATCAAGCTGTCCAGATCAATAATGGATGCATTGGCTCCATTATTGATACATTTAATTATGTACATTACTTTTGTCCTGTAAAGGAGTATCTTTACTTTATTAAACCTACTTTATTAAAGTAACTTTATTAAAGTTTTTAGGTACGCTTTGTTTTCGGAATAACTTTAGATAAAGTAAAATGATTAAAGTTGACTATGGGGCCCAAAGTGTACCCGAATTTTATCTTTTACTTAATTCTAATTTGATTTCATTTTCAATTCCGAGGGAACAATTAGGCCAAGAGATGTATAAATATATCCTCTTGTAATCAGTAGAGGAAGGTTTGAAACAAGCTTGGATTAACATCTAAGTTAGGCTTCAAATTCTTCCCTCTCCTCCTTTGTAAATTCCTTCAAGCAATAAAACAAACAGTATTTCCAGTATAGCTTTGATTTCCATTTTTCGGCCTTGCTCCATCTAAGGATTTCCCGAAAGGGAAAACCATTCCAGTAGTTAGAGGTATGACTTAATCCCCACAAAAACATTTATCCATGTGGATACATATTTTGATTTTGATTTTATACATGTGTTTTCATATTCATATGTTTGCATATGTCTTTATGTTTGTAATTAAGTTTAAATTATGCCTAAATAACGCTTTGCTTAAATAACTGGTCTGCTTTTAGACGGTCACTCAAAAATAATGTAGAATGGTGAAAAATTCCACTAAAGATAAGATTCTTTTAATAAAGCTACTTTAATAAAGTCACTTTGTTAAAGTTACTTTAATAAAGCTAATAAGTTTTAATAATTTAGATAGGAATTGTCACCACTGACGATCATCATGGCTCAAAGTCTTGGTCGCAATTCAACTTCGTCATTAGATTTGTTGACATATATTATATTTTTTTTAATTATTTTTATTGCACCAAAACTATTGAACTCTTAAAAATTGTCAAAAATGATCAAAATTTACTCATATTGTATGTACACGTTAGCAGACACGTCAATTCATATGATCAAAATATATGTATATACATATATATATATATATATATATATATAAAGATCAATAATTTTTAATGAAACAAAAACAATATATATTTTTAATAATTTGAATATAGTCTTTAAAAGATTTTTTGTCATTAAGTCATTGGGTGATACTAGAGGTCTCAAATTTTTGTCTCAAAAGTATCTTAAATAATATGTCACCGTAATATTAGTTGGGTAGATTTTATATGATTGACTATGCTATTAAGACAATGTCATGTTATTTGAGACTCATATGAGAATTTTTTTTAGACCCATAGTATTACTCTAAAGCTATGTTTGTTTACAAAAAATATATTGAAATTAAACTATTTGTCTTAATTTAATACTATTTCGAACTATTTTATTCCATAACGAGAAATTAATAGTTTTTTAAATAGGTATAATGTGAGACCCCAGATTTTATGAATAAAGATTTAATTTTCTCGAAATATTTTTTTGAATATTATGGTGTGGATTTGAGATAGTGTTATAGTTGTGGGTAGTATTTATAAATTTTGAAAAGTATGCAAATTGTTGTATAATATTCGATTGGTCGGGGAAAATTCTTTTTGTCGGGGAATATCCGCATTTACAAGACAATCATTGATTGACCCCTACAATGTAATTATTGTTTGATTGAAAAACGACAAAAATATTTTTATAAAAATAACTATGGAAATTTTACTGTTAAAACTGCTGAACCACTCGGTAGTAGTAAAAGTGCAAAGAATATCGTGGTTGCATAGTAGCACAAATCAGTATTGATTATTGATGCTTACGTGAGAAGTCACTCAGTTTTGTTCAATTATTGCTACAGTAATTGCTGCATAGTATCTCATGTTATTTGATTCAATTATTGTCAATATTTTATATATTATTAAATCAATAATTGAGACGACGAAGTTATTAATATTATTATTTGCAATATTAACGATGTCTAGAAGTTCTGCCAAGGAGAGATTTGGTCACCTAATTGCACGCCAATAGGGAGAAATCCTTATTGGAAAGCCCTCTCTTTCCTAGGAACGACCTAGTCGATTAATATTGTGAATTATAATAATGATGATAAATGTTGTTAAATATATTGAGGTGTCTTTTTATGAAGTCACGGAAGTTTATATATATATATATATATGAATTTTATTTTATTAGTATTATTAATGTAATAAAACAGAAAAGCTTTTTATATAAAATAGAATACTTTTATAAAGTTATTTGTTTTATTAGACAATAATTAGAATATATTATATTCTATTATGCATAGTGTTTTGTATAATAAAATCTTTTTATATAAAACAGAATACTTTTATAAAGTTATTTGTTTTATTAGACTATAAATAGAATATATTATATTCTATTATGCATAGTGTTTTGCATAATAAAATCTTTTTATATAAAAAGCGTAATACGCTTTATAAAGTTGTTTGTTTTATTAGACAATAATTAGAATATATTATATTTTATTATGCATAGTGTTTTGCATAGTAAATCAATATAGGCCGATCCATTTAAAAGTAAATCAATCTGAACTCAATAATTGAATTAGTTACTATTCAGGTCCATTCTCCTATAAATAGAAACTCGCTCCTTCATTATTTCTTACTTAATTCAATGAAACTCTAGAGAGAAACTATAGAGAAAGAAGAAAAATATTCTCGCTACTTCACTACTCCTATATCCAGCTTTCTTCTAAGTGAAGGGATATTATTTGTTGTACTTTAGTAAGGGGTATTATTTCTTTTGTATTCATGAAGAGAACTTACATTATTCCATTTTTTATTATTCTGTGGAATAACATGTATACGCTGCTACCTATATACTTGGTGAAATTCTTCATTATTCCATTCTTTATCATTATGTTGGAATAACTCGCCTACATGCAATCACCGCATACATGGTGAAATTCTTACATTATTCTATTTTTTATTATTCATTGGAACATCTTATCATGTGTTACGCATTTACCTAGTTCCGTTATTTATTATTCATTGGAACATCCCGCCTACATGCATTTACGCATGACTTTGGTTCCATTATTTATTATTCTGTTGGAATATCTTGTTCGTGCGTTCTGCGTGACTGAGTTCCGTTATTTATTATTACGCTGAAATAACTCCGTCTGCAAGCGATCCTATCACATGCCCGGTGATTTTTTTTTTGTTATTCCATTCTTTATTATACTCAAATTGGTTAAAGTTTTGACTTCTATACTCCATGAAATTAGTGGAATATCTTTGATATTTGCACTTCATCCAAAGATATCTTTTCATGGAAATATTCTTCCGAGCATTCTTAAATTTTTACTCCACAAAGCGATGATCATGTTGATAATTTGGGCGTTATTGGTTCTGGATAAATTAATTCTTGAACTTGTTTTATTGAATTATTATGTCATTTGTCATCATCCTCATGTTTTTATATTATGTTGAAAGTCATCCGTAGCACAGAAGTCGTAGATGGACTTGGTATGATTATAATTAAAGATTATTCTAGTATAATCATGGCCGTAATGTTACAAATGATGTGGTAAAAATTCTCATTGGCCGTAGTGCATTGATGGACAGTTGTTGGCATGATCATGACCATTGATGAATACACGAATATCCTTGGCCCGTAGTACATGGAGAATTTGTGGTCGTGATACTAATGAATATCCTTGGCTGTAGTGCAGAGATGATGTGAATTATTTATTAAGCTAAGTCTCAGCGATAAAAGTGATGAAAAACCTTTTTAAATCATAGAAGATAGTAGATTTTATTCTCTACTTGACTCTTCTAATTGATTGCTTGTTCCGCTGCAGTTAAACTTGATGTTTGTTATATTTTATCAGTTTAACATTGTTGAAGACTAATGATAAATTATTCTACATTATCTTAGTCATAATATTTCTTACTGGGCTAGTTGAGCTCACCCTTTTTTTCTTTCATTGTTCTCTTGTAAAATAAGAACGTGGCGAGGACTAGTCGGAAACAGAGTAATGGTCCTGATGGTGCATTAGTAGTCCTCACTATTCGTGAAATAGTGTGATAATAAATGTAATGAGGACCCCATTTATGAGTGTGAATATTGTCTAAATGACAATATTTGTATTAAAACTCATAAGATATGTTTAATCGTATTTTTACACTTCGTTGTATAATTAAGTTGTATTTGAATTTTGTACCATGTATTTGGCGACTCAAGATATGTGATGTATACCTATTTTGGGGGCGTCACATATAATCTGACGTTGAATGTGATATTAATAGTATTCCCATTTTAAGCTATAAATTAACTTACTCTTTTAAAAATTAAATAGTGTAAAATAATATTAAATTAAAATAAATAATTCAATTCTAAGCATAATTTTACTATTTTTATAATTCTGACCCTCATGATACTTGTATATAAGTAAGGGTGTAAACGAATCGAGTCGATCCGAGTATTGAGTTGCTCAGATTTGGTTCACAAATTTATTGAGTATAAAATAAAGTTTGATTGAGACTCATTTAGCTATCGAGTCGGTTCTAGATTCAATTTAGTTCTTGAAGCGATTTGGATTTTTCCACGAATATAATCCGAAAGATATCAATAGAAAATTATAATTTGAGGAGGTTCGAGTAATTTATCGAACTTTAAAATGTCTTCATATTTGACTCATTTATATTTCAAATGAGTTCAATCGAACTTTTAATCGGCGATCGAAATTAACTGTTTCTTTCGTTTTAACCTTATATATAAGCACCAACTTTCAGAGCAGTGTTTCACTGGTCACATAAAGCACAAAAAACAATTTCAAATATTAACAAATGGAGAAGAATATGGCTAAGCTTCCGTCGGAATCCGGTGGTGATTCATCCAGATTAACTTCCGGGTACGTTTCGAAACCTTGTTTTCACGTATCGAAGTTCGTGATTTTATGAATTTCATACTACAATCGCTGTGGTTTGTGCTAGTATAACCCTCATTTTCCTGTTGCATGTTATATTTGTGCGTAAATTAGTTTTTTTTTAAAATAAATAAATAAATAAGGAAGTAGAGATGTGTATATTATGATGTGTTCACTTTTTTAGCTCTCTCTGTGTTTTTTTAGTTTTTTTTTTTAGTACTTGGTTGTTTTGGGGTAACATATGAAAATTTGACGGTTATGCACTCCCTCCGTTCCAAAATTATTGAGTGAATTAACAAAACCCTAATTCAAAGTCAATGGTTTGCTAATACAAACAACTATAACAATTATAAACTACTAATATTTATCATATTAAACTACTAATAAACTACTAATAATTCATATAAGTTATAAGGTTTTCCTATAGAGATTTATAAAAAGCAAAAGAAGGAAGAAAAAAAAATAGGAGTGGCCTCTACCTACTTTTTATGTATAACTTTTTTACAAGGATGCCCAGGTTTTGGGAGGCTGCTTTTTCTTTCTCTTCATATATTTCCCAACCAAAGTAAACGCACATTTTATGGAGTATAATGTGAAGAATTCCTGGACTAAGTTGGTTCCAATCCCAACAAAAATTAGATCTTACAGATATTTGAAACAGTGATTTTAGTTATGTATGTAACAACATATTAAGAAAAACAAAAAGAAGAGTATATGTTGCACAAACACGTTTACTTTTGCTCATTAGAATAAAATGTGTTTTTTTAATTAGCTTATCCATTTGTTGTTTGACATTGACTTAGAGGTAGTATTCTTAAATTATTGCTTGCTGCTTACTAGTAATGATATGTTGTAAGCCTGTGACTGATATAGTACTTTACTTGTTTGGCTTAGGGATAGTCTCTTGTCGCAAAGGCTGAATGTGGTTTGCAACTTGCCAGACGAGTTGATTGCCAAAATCTTATCTTGTCTATCAGTCAAGCCTCTATTGCGTTTCAAATGTGTGTCTAAACCATGGTGTTCTCTTATTGAGAGTCCACATTTTGCCAAAATGCATCTCAAGAGATCCATTGAATGCGAAACCAATTTTGGCATCATCGTAAGAGGATGCAGTTTTTACTCGGTAGATTTTTATTCACTAGATGATGCCACTGCTATAGAAATTGACGACCCTTTGAAGACTCTTCTCTATGGTGCTGCAGTTGTGGGTTCCTGCAATGGCATACTCTGCCTGTTTAATACAAAGACGGACATTCTATTATGGAATCCATCAACCAGAAAGTGCCAAAAGTTACCTGGTGCACCTATTTCCCTTCCTCATTCTTTCAACTTCCAGGAAACTCCCTTGTGTGGTTTCGGGTATGATCATCTTAATGATGACTACAAGGTGGTGAGAATTGCACCATCTTATGATAAAATTTTGGATTCTAAAGTCATAGTTTATAGCCTGAAACAAACTCATGGAAACAGATTCAAAATGTCCCTTATTACCTTCGTTTCCCAGGAGTGTGGGGTATGTTTGTGAGTGGAGCTCTGCATTGGGTGACAATTAAGACTCTGGAATTAGATAGTTACCCATCGATTGTTGCTTTTGATCTTGGGGTTGAAAAATACAGGGAGCTTCCTCTACCTAATCTTCAGGTTGAAATTTTGAACATGACTGTGGGGGTCTTGGGAGGATGCCTTTCCATACTTGCTAATTACCCCATGACCGTATGGATGTATTGGTGATGAATGAATATGGGATGACAAATTCTTGGTCCAAGCTATTTTCAGTGAAACAACCAAAAGTAATTAGACGTTTTAATTCTGTTAGGCCTTTGGCTTATTCAAAGAGTGGTAAGGATGTTGTTCTGGAGGTGGACAACAAAAAGATTATGTGGTATGACCTTGAAAGGAATAAAGTTAAGAATGTTAATATCCGTGGGATTCCCAACATGTTTGATGTGGAAGTTTACACTGAGAGTCTTATTCAGCTCAATGATGACCCAAAATATGATGGGAAGCAGCAGCAAAAGCAACCACAAGAAAAGAAGAAGAAGCAAAATAGGAAAGAGATGTAAGAAACTTAAATCTCCTGTCCAACTAATCTGTATTCTTATTATTTTTACTATGATGAAGATGATGAATTTTTGGATCTTTACGTAAATAACTTTCAAATGAGTTCTCTAAAAAGTAGTTATCTTACAGTGAGGAATATGCAGGTCATTTAGACTAGCCTGGATTTGTAAGTCAGATACTTAGATGACATTTCAAAACTTGATGTTTACAGGGACGATTTTCTTTCAAAGGGGTTCAAGCTAGTGTTGTGAAGGGAGAAACAGCTAATGAGATTGATGCTGTTGTAACTCTTTTGTTGGCGTGCAAGTGTTTCATTACTTCAAACGAGACCTATAATTTATCAATGGTAAATAATGTAAGTTATCAAACTGATATGGTTTAAAAAACTGTTCCAGGTCTGAGTTCAAGGTTGGTACAGCTTTTGTGCATGAGGAAACAATGTGGTAGAAAGAAGATGACTGTAGAAAGCCTATGACTAAATTTATTCAATTTTTGGGTTTAGTATATCCTAATTTGGCATCCTTTTTCATTGTTTTCTGTGAATATGGATTGTAGCTGTTTATCAGTCATGTTTTTATAATTAGCTATTCTGGTCTTTGATGTTGGCTTTATTCGAGTAGGAATGTGAAGAATGTTGGGATTCATTATGCATTATGGTATTTTGGATTCTGATATGCCAAGATATAATTACTAGTTAGTCTAGTTCGTATCTTAGGACTATTCTCAAACAAGTAAAAGCAAATGTTTGTTGGTTTTTTAATGTGCCTTTCTTGTACTCCATCCTTCTTTCATGTCGACCTTCTATCTTGTATTCTATCCTTCTTTCAAGTCAACCTTTTATATTATGCTCGTGTGTTATATTGTCTGAAATTCCGTCAATATGGTTTTTGTTATATGCAAAAATAAGAGTGGTATAGTGTCACCAAGAAGAATCATAAGTTTTGTTGGTTATAGAAATAGTTTGACAATAACTAGTTTTCTCCTCTTTTTTATACCATAAAATTCAGTTAATTTTTTTAGAAGAAGTTGAAAGAACGGTGTTCATCTTTTATCGACTGAAAATTGTTCGACACCAAAGGGCTATATTTTGGTTTTTTACTGTGTTGTGCTCTGTACTTTTGTTCTGGTAAATTAATTGTGCTTTGTTGTGTAAAAATATCTCGGCTGTATTATTTTTTTGTTTTATGTTTTTTTGTGTGTCGCCGTGTACATGATTAAACTTTGTCTTACACCCCTATTTTTCTTGATTTGAATTTGGAACTTATATCTTAAAAGAACAAGACTTACTTATAGGTTTTACCTTTAAAAAAGAAAAGGCTTTCATATAGGTTTGAAAATCCTTGCTCATTACCTTTTTCACTTTGATCATTTGGTAATCTGCTTTCCATTTATGTATTTAATAATTCTAATTTTTTGTTGCTCTACTTTCACATGCAAGTTTTTGCCGCTATCCCTTGTTTAATTTGGTATATTTTACTTGGATATTAGCTGAAATTATAATCACAACACTGCCTATGAAGCACTGACTCGAAAATGTGTCGGGTGTGTGTCCAAGGTCTGTTGAAGCAAATTTGTGTCCGATACGAATTCGTGGCCCTTCGGGAAGTGTCCGTACTTCCTAGAAACTAGCAAAATAAGATTTTACCTTGGTTTCTGACGCTAATTTATTATTTATCCATATATATTGCAGTCAACCTGCAAAGGTGCGTGGTTTTGAACTCACGACTTAATATGTATAGAGAATTGATATGTCCACAAGTGGTTTGATAGTTACTCTAGGCCCTTCTCACACATTGATTGTAAATGGGATCTACTTTCATATGACAAAGGAAAATATTAAATTTTATTTTTGGAAATAACAATTGATTATGTATATTCACATAGTAAACAGGTCAACTTGTGACACATAGTAAACAGGTCAACTTGTGATCAAATCTTCAACTACTTTCCAATTTTTATTGAATTGCTGTTTTTCATAGGTATTATTGAAATTTACTCCTAGCTAGAAATGGCTCTAAGACTATTAGGTGATTGATACCATGGTTACGCAGAAAATCGACGTATAGGTCGATGTTGAACCGTAACCTTGGCACGAATTATAAAATTAAAAATTATTTATGTAAACGGTAATTTTTGGCAAAATATTGGCAATTCGGCGTAACGTAGAGTTTTCGAGCCGGATAAAGAGGAAATTACGGCGTAGCGATTTCGGATCAAATAAAGGAGAAATTACGGCTTATCTATATAGTACCTAATTGTCGACATCGGAAAAAATTTCTTTTTTGGAATTCCTATTTTAGTCTTTCTACCCTTATGTTTTCTATGTGTTGAATTTTATTTGAAAGGCTGAGTTTGACAAAAGGGTTTGACACAAAATGTCGACGATTTGAAAATTCAGAGTCGCCAATTGGTAGTAGTGAAATGGACAACCAACTCAACCGAATTTGAAAAGGTTTGCAAAAAGGTCCAATTATTGGATTCTGTTTAATAGGCCTTGAAAATCGAGATTCATAGAGTTCGGGGACTTGATTAAGCGGGGGAAGGTGTTAGGTACCTCCCGACTTCCGTGAAAACACGGTTACCGCGTCTTTTCAATTCCCTAATTTATTTGAAGTGTGTGTCTAGTTAATTGGGCCTAAATGATTTATTTGGAAGTAGTGTTATGTCTCGTTTACACCTATATACAAAGGGTTTGATTTGTATAAAAATTCAATTTTAAGCAAAATATACAAAAATGATGTTTTGAAAACAGGTTTTCAAACCTTTATGCTCACATAGTAATTGAGGCATTTGATACTTCTATTTTATTTCATATTCAGTTTGTTTTGATTTTATTCTCGAGATGCGAAGTATCTTCGACAAAATAATATACATATAAGTATTGGGCTCCTTATGGGCATGAAAGCCTTCGAAGTGACCCGAACACCACAAATATGATTTATAAGCTAACTGTACAACTGAAAAGGGTCTATCATGGGAATCAGATTTAGATCCGTCAGCTGGATCTTAGATCCCGTGGCTCCTATGCTCACATAATATCATATGAATAGCCTGTATAACGAGGATACTGAAATAAATTAGATATTTAATCTAAACGACGTAAAACAAAGAATTCATCATTTATATCCCTACATGCGCATAGTCAAGCTTTCCGTTCCCTTAAGATATAGATCTAGGGTTACATGGTTTCTTAATATTTACGAAACTAAAAGGAAAACTAGATTTAAATAAATCTAGTTCACAAACATTAGTATCGCAACTTTACATTGAATAAACAGTTAAAATATATATTTAATCACAGTTAATATATATATATATATATATATATATATATATATATGTAGTAAAGCAGTAAAAGGTCACATATTAGCAATCCAGACACTATTTAACAGTATAATTCGAGTTTGAATCAACAGATCGTGGATATATATATATATATATATATATATATATATATATATATTAAAGTGAGAAAAAGCTACGGATCGACGATCCAGACAAAACTAATCGGTACAAATCTATATATATATATATATATATATGTATTAAAGAAAGAGAAAGCTTCAAATTTGAAAAAAAATCTTACAGTGTGCTACAAGGAAGGCTTCAGACTTCTTTTCGAGCTTCAAAACTCGGTTTCCACCGGTTAAAATTTGATATGTTGTAATATATATATACAAGTGTTTAGAAAGAAGAATATTAAAGTTTGGAACATTATATGAGGGGTTAAGAGCTGAAATAGACAGAATTCCCTCTGTTTATTTCTTTTTTCTCTCATTTTATGGCTGATGGGGGTCTTATTTATAGACCAAAATAGTCGCGGGTCTACCCGCGGCTGCCCAGGTGGGCTTGAGCCCCGTGGGTTCTGTCATCTCGAAGTACGTGCACTCAAATCAATGCGTTGTTCGCTCAAACCTTCACAACTTTCAATCCGGAAGTCCGATGGAAGCGTGCCATACCATTACGAGAAGATCTTTCCGAGAGCTACGCAATGACATAGGGGTTGCCCTTTTTCGAATTTGGGAAGATGGATCCATGACCAAAATGGCATCTTCTCGGACTTTCTGCAGCGATCAGTTGAAATTTTGTTTGCGTAGTTTATGCCGCCGTAAATCACTGTAATGGCTTTTTGTGACCCTATTTGTCGTTGTATTAGGTTTGTTGAAGTTAACTTGTCAAAATGATCATTTTGCCCTTCCGGGGGTTGTCTTCAAGGTTGACGACGCTTTTAGCTATCATTCGGGGTTGTCTCTAGGGTTTGATTACTGCCAACTTTTCTTTTTATTAGGGTTGATCTCCAAAGTTGATTTGATGTTCCACAAGGATGTCTCCGTGGTTAGATTTGATGTTGTGGTCCTCCAGGGTTATCTCTAGAGTGTGGAAAAAGACGTTTTTGCCCTCCTGCATAGTTAGTAACAGAAAAACAAAATTTTGAGTGTCTACAGATGCCCATCTTTATCATGTTTATGCAATGCAATGGAATGAACATGATAAAGATTACTAGACACTTGAAATATGACAAGGTATATTTAATTATGCAAATCGCAATGCAATGAATATTTATGACGAATGTTTAAAATGCTTTTGCAAATCATACTTTGCAAATCGTACACCGCATTTGGCCAATTGCACTTCGCAAATGGCACATCGCAAATCTCTTTTACATTACCGATTATTGCTGAGGCCTATGCTAGTGTTAACTTCAATGGTTTGATTTTTGTCGGTGTTGCTGATGCTTATTTGATGAAGATAAATTGAAATGTTTTCTATATCTCTGCTGGGGATGACGTTCTGAAATCACCGGACCTTCCCGATGTATACGCTGGTAGTTTACAACAGTGCCTACCCTGCTGGTAGTTGACAACGGTGCATACCCTGGTGGTAGTGGACAACGGTTGATCACTGGACTGTCTTGATGCCTACTCAAATGGTAGTTTTCTATAGCGAATTTATTTCTCAAGTTTGGGCATTTAATGTATATGCATATTTAACTATACTAGGATGCATGCTTAACCTTTTAATGGAGATTTGCGCTGATATAGCGCGGTTGCACATGTGCAGACCATGCATGATGTGATGATCTTAGTAGTCTATTGTCCTAGGTTGATGCACATGCTTAATTAACATGACTAGATGTAGAAACATATCTCACCCTTTCTGATTTGATTTGAAGTTTCTTTTAACTGTTGGGTGCTTGTGCCCCATTTTCTTGTGCTTTTTATTCACGACCCGACTGGACTGATGATCTAGGTGCTGCTGATGTCCCTGGAGGGTGCAGCCTGTTCTTTCACTGCCCAAATTTGCACTTCGGTGTAGAGGCCTCGACTTGTGAGGACTTGACGTAGGTTGACATGTTTGATGGTGTAGATTTCATTCGCTAGACCTTTTGTCATTGAACTTTTACTTTTGAGTTAAGGACTCTTTTGAGAATTTTCTCCTTCTTTTGTAGGGGCGAGCTTATGTCGTCATGATTTCGTTCAGGAGTTCTCTCCCCTTTCCTTTAATGAGAGTCTTGATCCCGCCTTATACTCCTTCCATTTCTTGGAATCAGAAAATGCCCCAGTCATTTCGCATGTTAATACCGGGAATTCATATGAGAAACTCTCTTTGTTGATCAAGTCACGAATGAGCAATATCCTGCACATCAAAAAAATAAAATGCACAAAAAGCTTGACGGCTCAGACATTAGGATTAGTACACTCTTGTGAATAAGGCCTTTGAAGTTAATGTTTATGAAATTGAATGAGTTATGAAATCGCAAGGAAATTTTTAAGCATCCATGGTCATTGTTCATGGGTATGATTAGATTCAAAAGACTTATCTCACTATATCAGAGATACTTAATCTTCGCTCTAGACGTTATTCTTCATAGAATTGATTTCATATGACACACGCACTATGAGTGACGCAACTCTTAGCAGGGGTTTCATTTCCATGACTTTTAGATGATTCCAAATTTTATTTATTTTTTCTTTCGCTTCACTTATCTCATTTTCTTAGGCTATTCAGAGTTACCCATTTAACGAGTTTTGGACCAATGACTCGTAAACCTAACGACTTTAGGGCACTAGGTGTTAAGACACCCCTTTGGGTTTATTGGCTCGACTAACAAAGGCCACACTTCAAGCTAAGTCAAGTGGTCACTCTATCTGCTCCCCGCTTGAGCTTGTGCAATGTTCGTTTTCTTAGGCTCTAAATTACCTATGTAGCGAGTGTTGGGCCGGTGACTCTCAAACCAGATGGCTTTAGGGCACTAGGTGTGAAGACACTCCTCAGGCTTAATTGCTCAAGTAACTTGGACCACGATTCGGATCTGTTCAGGTTTTGCCTTTTCTTTTTTCAATGCTCGTTTTCTTAGGCACTAAGTTACCCATGTAACGAGCGTTGGGCCGATGACTCCCAAACCAGATGGCTTTAAGGCACCAAGTGTAAAGACACCCCTCAGGTTTAATAACTCGAGTAACCTAGGCCACGATTCGAGATATTAGGCTGACGACTTATCTTTTATCTTTTCATTAATTGCCATTTATTTTTGCTATAGCTTCATACCCCATAACTAAGAGTCAGGGCAATCACAAAGTGCATACATGTATATGAGGTCAAGTCTATTCCAAAAAATGCTTTGAACTAGGATGTCGTGTCCAATCAAAAGGTTGAATAGTCTTAATTCTCTAATCGTTCCCGTGATTCTTGCTCCACAGACGCTTATCAGAATTAATCCCATTCATAACAAGTTAAGTAAAAAATTTCTCTTTTAAAACCTTTTTCTAAGAATATTTAACATGTATATTATCGCTAATGCATGTAAATGGAGACTGAAAACACATAAAGAGATGAAAGAGTCATACCTCACATGTGAATTATTTATTTTGAGAAAAGTGTGATTGAAAAAGACCACATGATCATACTGGATCGCCAGTGAGATGATATGAGGGAAGCTCTGATGATGATGGACCATGTTGATGATGCCAACTGGTGTATTTTCCTTTTTAGGATGGTCACTGAATGCCCCAGTGTTGAGTTTTCCTTGTTTCCGATATTGCCCCAGTCTTGTTTGATGTAAGGGTCCCAATATCGGGTTGTCGTCGATTCTGAAATTGCCCCAACCTTGCTTGTTGTCTGGGATACTTGCTTTGATAGATGGGCTGATAAGATGCCGAGATCGTAATAGTCTTTTACCTTTGGACCATATGGTGAATAGGTAGTAGATTTGGGTTTTGATACTTGGATGCCCTCAATCATTGTTTCTGACTTGTTAACGCAATTGACCTTGATGATTTTCTTCTGATTTGATGATGACTTGTGATTGAGGGTGTCATCTCTTTGAAGGTCCTTGCTGATGATCATGCTTGATATATCGCTGTGTTGATGTTTTAACTTTGATGATTCTAAGATCTCAGCTTGGTTGGTGATGACTTCACCCGAGTTTGATTTGATCTGCAAGGTTTGATTTGTGGTCTTGATCTGGAGGAACATGTCATCAGGTATGCGATATATTTTCCCACGACGGTTGCCCATGTACTGCTGGAGGTCAAAAGAGATCAAGTCTTCTCGGACTTCAAGAGTGATGAGTTGTTAACAGGTTGCATCTTATGATGATTGCCATTTCATCCCTCTGACTGGTCGTCTTGATGTATCGTTGTCTTTTCCTTCCCGGGACTTGTGCTAGATTTGATGGAATGACATTAAGGTGTCGTTGGGTTTTCTCAACATGGGTCACTGACTTTGAGGGTTTTCTTGGGTGTAGGCTTTTTAGGGTTGATTTTGGTGTCTTGCGATTGATGCTTAGGTTTGGATGTTTCTTTTGTAGGTTGGACCGCACAATAAATGGCTGCCTATGTACTCCCATTAATGGGGGGAGATTAGGTATTTCATAGTTCAAGCTTGGCCTGAACAGTCGAAAAGTTTTTATTTGAGTTTGAGCTTGGTTTGAGGGGTTTTTGGATTTTTTGTTTGGTTTGACCGCACCATAGATAGTTGCCTACGTACTCCTATTGATGGGGGAAGATCAGGTCTTTCGTAGTTCAAGCTTGGCTTGAATGGTTTGAAGTTGATACTTTGTGCAAGGAAAGAAATATTCTGGGGATTTGAAAGGTGTTTGTTTTGATTGATGACTTTTTGGGTTTTTTTGTTTGGTTTGACCGCACCATAGATGGTTGCCTATGTACTCCCATTGATGGAGGAAGATTAGGTCTTTCGTAGTTCCAGCTTGATAAGCTGATTGGCTTTATTTTTTTTTTACTTTGATTTTTTTTTTGTTTTTTGTTTTTTTAATTTTTATATGCATGGAAAATAAAAGGTATAATGCTAAGAAAGTGACACCGTCCCAACATCTCCTGGAACTCACAATTTCATCCTTTGGATCTACGTCTTCCTGGTTAGCTGAGGCCTGATAGTCCAGTTGTCAGTGGTTATGCTGCCTTCAAGGCTCGCCATAGAGGTCACCTCTTGATAATGAATATCTTCGATTATTGTCATAACTTGATCACCTCCTGATTCGCCATATCCTTTGGGGATGCTCAGACTGGACCCGTCGCAAAAAGGGATGAACTCTTGATTCCTCGATGGGTTTGCTTCCCCGACAACCTCACCACCTTTTTCTTCATCCGTTCCTTTACCTTTTTCATGGGTTTGAGAGGATTTGACTATCAAATCTCTCGTGAACTGTTGTTGTATTCCTCGTAAGAAACTTTTCTTTTTGGCTTTTTCTGCACTGAGAAGGATCAATATTTCCTCCTCATCATCTAGAAGGGTAAAATCAGGAATGCGGTTGCTAACTTTAGGACAACAAGATGTTTAATGGCGGCGGAGAAATCTCCTTAGGGGACTCTTTTGTCTCCTCTGTCACTCCCAACGTTAGGATCAGTCCACCTTGTGTTCTGCCGGGATTGGTGCTCATAGCCGTCGCCTCCTTTGAACTGCCTGTCTCGAGTGGATATCTTAAGCTTTTTATTTCCTTTTTGCCTTTTCTGGTCATGGGGACTTCTATCTTCAGCTCTCTATTTTCAATGAGGTCCTAGATTTTATGATTCAGAGACCAATATTCCTCAATTGCATGTGCAGGTGAGTTAGAATGGTAGAGACATATCTTGGTGGAATCATAACTTTTTATCTCGGGATTTACAGAAGGCAGCAACTCAGTAATCCTTCCTTCGCTTTTCAAAAAATGTAGCATTTCTTCATTTGATTTGTTTAGAGGGGTGAATTTTCGGTCTCTTTTGGAGGTTGTTTGATCTTTCTTCTTTGAGAATTCGCATTCCCCCGAGTGATATTTTCGCTGGCGAGATCTTCTAGCAATTTTATCATTCCATTTTTCTTGTCCTTTCAGCCAGCTTTGTTCTTCTTCATTTAGCTTGGTCATCCTCGAGGGATATAGGCTTGAATTCTGGTTAACCTCTTTTTTCTCTTGACTTTCTAATAGTTGAGTGAAAAGTTGCCTTGTAACTTGGTGTTGGTGCACTACAAGATTAGCCAACAAAGTTACTTGATGCTAGATCAACTCCAATTTTTGCATCACTGTCATACACTCTCCCAAATTTTCCCACTCGAGGACATTTGTTCGGTTCCTTTGGGAGTATTCCTCCATCCTTCACACGTACTTACGACTTGGATGAATTTTAGTGCTTCCTGACCCGATCATGTTCACTCCATCCGTATCATGCTACAACAGAAGGTTGGTGTTGACATTTTGCTGGTCAGGTCATTGGACCACAATATTGCCACTTTCGATCAGATTTTGGATTTTATGCTTTAAGGACCATCAATTTTGTGTATCGTGTCCCGGAGACCCTGAGTGGTAAGCACATCTCTGGCTTGGATTGTATCTTTTTCATCCTGGATCCAGAGGTGGAGCCAGTTCGGTAATTTTCTCGTGATCCATTAACATCACCAATACATTTTCAAGGGAATCACCTAGTGGAGTGAACACCCGATTTTCTGTTCTTTCAAATTTTCTCTTTTTGTCCTGGCATTGATTGAATGCAGCATGTTGTTGAAATGATAGATTGCTTTGCTTCTTCCAAATGGGGGGACTATAGGTTGGTCTCCTAGCTTGCCCTTGTAAAACGAGGGATACATCTTCATTGCCTTTATCGGGTACCCTCTTGGGATCGCTCGTATAGTTGTCAGTCTGTATATGCTTGGCAACTGCTTCCAAGGTAGTGAAGTCTTTAATCTTACCTGCTTTTAAGCCCATTTCTGCAATTTCGCCGTGTTTGATTATCTCCGAGAATGGCTTTCCTATTCCTACTAGGATCCTCTCATAGTAAGGTGCCTCTTGAATGTCAATGAAAGCCATTACCATTTCAGTTTCTGTCATTGGTGGGCTAACCTATGCTGCCATACGCCTCCATCTTTGGGCATATTTACGGAAAGACTCAGTACTCTGCTTTTTGACTTTAGTCACTTGGTATTGATCCAGTGCTATTTGTGACTAAAAAACTGTACTGATTTAGTAAGGCGTGGGCTAATTCTTCCCAGTTGTAAATTTTGTCATTGTCAAGTTGGGCATACCAGACTCTAGCCCCTCTAGTTAGACTTTTTTTGGAATAACTGCATTCTGAGCTTTTCATCCTCTGTATAAGACCCCAACTCGTCAATGTATACTTTCAGGTGCTATAGGGATCGCTTGCCCCATTGTACTTTTCAAACTCCGGGACTTGGAATTTGTCAGGATATCGAGCCCTTGGGAATATGAAAATATCTGAATAGGTGACACTTCCATAGTTTCTAGTCCCTTTGATTAATCGGATGGTTTCCTCCATTTGTTAGACTTTCTTTCTTATATCTCCGGTGACTCGGTTTCCCTGAGGTTTATGATTTCAGGAGTTTTGTTGGTTCTTTCACTGGATTGAGGTTCATGTATCTGCATTTCCTCCTTTTTTCCAGCACTTTGATTGCCACCTTGTGAGGAGGACTTTGGTTGAATGGGAGTTGACTGGCCCTGAGTGCTTTTACTTTGTTTTTTAAGAAGGATAGCCAACTATGTTATTTGATTCTTAATTCCCTCAAACTCCTCTCGGGACACAGAATCTGGATCAGATTGGACACTTTTAGCCATGTCAGTGGATGAGAAGTATCTTACCTACACGAAGAGTTGGTAGTTTAGTCTTGATATGTATTAACAACATGCATTGATTGAATGTCTTGGTTTTTTTTATGGTTTTTAACATTTTCCTGCAAAACAAATGTCAGTTGTTTGATGACATGATAACATGACAGGATTTGACAAGGAATGGAATGCATATTTACATTTTCTTTACATGGAATTGTAATTTACATTGAAACAAAATTTACATGGAATTGAAAAGGGAAAAACATGAAGAGACTCCCCTTCGCGTTTGGTTTATCAAAGGCTGACCTATCTTAGGCTAATCTCACGACTTTTCGGCATGAAGGTCCCCATATCATCGCAATTTACTAGATGAGAAGTTAATCCGATCTTTGAATTATAGCAGATCTGAGTGGTGCCTTTCCTGAGCCTCGCGAGATTATTCTCTGTTGAGTCCAGTAATCAAACACCGACTGGTTCGCCTCCGTATGAAATGATGACATTGTGTGAAGTGCTAATACAAAACGCAGAGATTGTGTGAGGCACTAAAGCGCGTAAATAGAGCATTCATTAACATCCATTTAATGTAAAGACAATATTCACACACAAGCAGATAAGAAGGGATTTTGAAAAGATTGAAATATAGCTTAAGCCCTCTACTGTCCCCAACAGAGTCGCCACCTGTTGACGTTGGGGAAAATTTCCTTTTTTGGAATTCCTCTTTTAGTTTTTCTACCCTTTATGATTTCTATATGTGTTGAATTTTATTTGAAAGGGTGAGTTTGACAAAAGGGTCCGACACAAAATGTCAACAATTTAAAAATTCAGAGTCGCCAGTTGGTAGTAGTGAAATGGTTGTACCAACTCAACCGAATTTAAAAAGATTTACAAAAAGGCCTAATTATTGGAATCTTTTTAACATGCCTTGAAAACCGAGATTCATAGAGTTTAGGGGCTTGATTAAGCGGGGGAAGGTGTTAGGCACCCCCTGACTTCCGTGAAAACACGCTTACCACCCTAATTTATTTGTCGTGTGTATGTGTAGTTAATTAGGCCTAAGTGATTTATTTGGAAGTAGTGCTATGCCTCTTTTACACCTATATACAAAATGTTTGATTTTTATAAAAGTTCAATTTTAAGTAAAATATACATAAATGATGTTTTGAAAACAGGTTTTCAAACCCTTATGCTGACATAGTAATTGAGGCCTTTGATACTTCCATTTTATTTCATATTCTGTTTGTTTTGATTTTATTCTCGAGATGCGAAGCATCTTCAACAAAATAATATACATATAAGTTTCGGACTCCTTATGGGCATGAAAGCCTTCGAAGTGACCCGAACACCACAAATACGATTTACAAGCTAACTGTACAACTGAAAAGGGTCCATCATGGGAACCCGATCTAGATCCGTTAGCTGGATCTTAGATCCCGTGACTCTTAGGCTCACATAATATCATATGAATAGCCTGCATAACGAGGATACTGAAGTAAAACAGATATTTAATCTAAGCGACACAAAACAAATGATTCATCAGTTAAATTCCTGCCTGCGCGTAGCCAAGCTTCCTGTTCCCTCTTGATACAGATCTTTGGTCACGTGGTAGCTTACTATTTACGAAACTAAAAAGAAAACTAAATTTAAATAAATCTTAGCCATTCAAGCTCAACGGTTCCATTTTTACAACTTCTGAACCTGTTAAAAGTTAGATATGGCTAGATTTTGATAAATCTACTCCACAAACATTAATATCGCAACTTTACATTGAATAAACAGTTAAAATATATATTTAATCATAGGAAATAGTTAATATATATATATATATATATATATATATATATATTAAAGTAATAAAAAGGCCATGGATTTAGAATCCAGGCCAAACTAGTAAATATAAATATATATATATATATATGATTATATATATAGTAAAGTAGTAAAAGGCCACATATTAGCAATCCAGGCACTATTGAACAGTATAATTCGAGTTTGAATCAACAAATTGTGGATGTGTGTGTGTGTGTGTATGTAAGACCCCGAATTTTATGAAATAAAAGTATTCAATTTTTCTTATAATTACAATTCAGTAAATGATTAAATTGATAAAAGTTTAAAGTTAAGGGTGAGATATGAATTTTTTTTCAAAATACGCAAGTGGTTATAAAATATTCAATTGTCGGGGAATATTCGTTTGGTCGTGGAATATTCTTTCTGTCGGAGAATATTCGTACGTCGGCACAGCCATTTGTGGGCCCCATAATGAATAACTGTCGGATGAAAAAAATGACAAAATTTGAGTTTTTTCAAATAACGGCGTAGTCGTTACCGTTAACACTGTTGGAATACCTGGTGGGTAAAGTAAAGTAATACGCGTTGTTGCACAGTAGCACACGGTTTTGCACAGTATTTTTGAATTATTGATTCTTACGTAAGTAGACACTACTCAATAATTGTTACAGTAATTACTGTTCAATATTATATTTTATTGGTTCAATAATTGCTGCGTTGATAGTTTATATTATTGTTGTTTCAATAATTATTATTGCACAGTATTTTCCATTATTAGATCAATAATTCATATTATTCGAATAATATTATTAGATAGCATTATTGGCAATGTTTAGAAAGTTCTGTCAAGGAGAGGTTTGGTCACCTAAATGCGCGCAATGAGAGAAATCCTTATTGAAAGCCCCTCTTTCATGGGAACTGCCTGGTTGTCATTATTGTGATTCTGTAATATTATTTGTGAATAATTAATTATTGATTTATATGATAAGGAAATATTTATTTTACGTGGATATAAATGATGGATATATTTATTTTTATGTGGATAAAAATGAAGGAATTAATGCTGAGATGTTTTATCAGTATTTTATCGGTGTGGAGGTATTAAAAATCATCCGTTTGTGGATTTCGGATATTTTTGGTTTGGAATTTGGAAAAACTCAAAGCTACAAAGTTGTAGAGAATTCGATTTCAGAGAGAATGGACATAAAATTCGTATTTTTCTGATAAACGGTCTATTTTCTATGAATTGTTGAAGTTTTGGAAAATAAAATAATTTTAATTAATTTATGGGTGGGACCCACTTGGTTATCAACACATGGGCTGCTATCTTTTGGTTCAAAGATGGCTGGTGGCTGGCTTGACAAATTGAGGTGGCGTGGAAGAAGAAAAAGAAATAATATATTTTATTATTTTAGTCTCCTATGGCGTTCTAGCATTTTCCTATAAATAGGTGCTTATGTTAGATTTGAAAAATAACACCAGAAATATAAGTTTTCTCTCTCTATATTATCAAGGATATTTTTGTTAGTATTTAGATATCTTGAGTGTTGCTATACGACGCAAGTTTGTTCAGCGTTATATCCGATATTCAAGTCAAAAATACTGCTCTTTTGAGGTAAGGGATTTTAAGGGTTGTTTTGTTTTTCATGTTTCGTAACTTTTAAGACCTTCAAAAATTCTAGAAAAATTTGAAATGATATTTTGGATGAGTTTTATTGATTGTGTCAAAAAATGGTGATTTTTGGATGTATAGATTAAGAGTTATGAATTTTACGGAAAAAAACTATTTTAAAAGTAACCGCTTGTAACTCCTTGTGGTTAACTCCAAAATTGATGAAATTTTTATTGGGAGTACATCTATATAATATCAGTGTACTCTGTAAATT
Organism: Panax quinquefolius; assembly: GCA_020205615.1. Classification (NCBI taxonomy): domain Eukaryota; kingdom Viridiplantae; phylum Streptophyta; class Magnoliopsida; order Apiales; family Araliaceae; genus Panax; species Panax quinquefolius. Next base: position 43,614,344 of record CM035164.1, read on the forward strand.
TCAAAATTTTTAGATAAAAGTACAATTTGTGATAAATGTCTAAATATTTGGCGGTTTTGGCCATATGAAAAATAGTAAATAAATTTTCAAAATTACGAGAAAATATATATTTCAATATAGGACTATATTCTCGCTAAATCCTAGAAAAGAAATATTTTGGAACCGATTTAGTATTTTTCATGAAAATAGACTAGTTATGAGTAAATGAATTAAATATGTTATGTGAAGTAAGAAATTTGGAAAATAGGATTTTATGGCTTGAGAATCCTATATGAGGTATATGCAGATTTTTTATGAGGGTTTTGGTTATTGGTGATGAATTCTTATGAGTTTGAAATTTTAGGATGATTAAATGCATTATTTAGTAAAGTATAAATAATTAAAATAAATTGTTTATAAGTTTAAGAAATGTTATTTCAATATCATTATACCAAAATATTGGTATGGATTTTATTGTGAAATTTCTACCTTTTTGTGTCGGGTTTACTATTCATGAGTTACTATTCACGAGTTACTATTCATGGGTTACTATTCACGAGTTACTATACATGACAAAATTGGTTTCTTTTTATAACCAAATTATAGTTGAGTTATGAATATTATTCTTGAGATTAAATCTATATGTTGATTATATTATTTTTATTATTATATATAACATTTTTATAACCCTAAATGATATTTCTCTTTGACTTGAGTGTAAAGATGGGTAGATTTTTGGTATGATCATGACTATGGGTTCTCTTTGGCTAGTAGTGCAAAGATGAATTGTTGACTGGTATGATCGTGACCATTGAATTTATAATTGAATATCTTTAGCTTAAGTGCAAAGGTGAATTGATCAACATGGTTATAATTATTGTTTATATAAATTCTAAAATGATTATATTTTTTTTTGAGATATTAATATATTTGGCCTGTAGTACAAATATGAACTATTGATGAATATATTTGGCTTGTAGTGCACATATGAACTGTTGAGGAATATCTTTGGCCTGTAGTGCAAAGATTAATTATTGATGAATATCTTTGGTAGTAGTCAAAAGATGACATGTTATTGAATATCTTTGGCGATGGTGGCAAAGATGAATCGTTGATGAATATCTTTGGTAGTAGTGCAAAAGATGAATTTATTAGTATGATTATGAGCAGAACTGTGATTTAGTATAACCATGATCTTTGATGTTTCGTAAAAGACATGTGATGAAAATTAACTTCGTCTTGGATGCGAAGAGAAATTTAGAATCACAATTATGATTATGAGTTATTCATATGATTGTGGACCAGAATTGTTGATTGATGTTACAGGGATAAAACATTGTTGGTGGATTTTTAACATAGAGAAGATAATAGACTTTATGGTCTATTTGACTCTTCTAATGGATTGCTCGTTCCTCTGCAACTATGGTTGAAATTTTTATCATCTACCATATGTTCTAAATCTCTGATTTATTATTGATGAAGGCTATTGATAATTTAATTATCTTTAGTCATGATATTCTTTACTGAGCTAGTTGTGCTCACCCTTTTGCTTCACAATTCCTTTTAAGTAATAAGAGTGTAGCTGGGTCGAGCGGGGGTAACAGGGGAATAGAACGATGGTCATCATTTAGTAGTTATATTTGGTGAATCAACTAGGGTGAGGCGAACCCAACGTTGGAAGGGTGTTTTGCCACTATCATACAAGATGTCTAATGACATACAACCTCGTGTCATCATAAGATATGATTGTGCTCATCCACTTGCTGAGTATATTTACGAGCACTACCTATATAATCTTGGTGTTTGTTTGAAGTATAATTCTCAATTAGAGACAGTAGAGATAATGATATGTCAAGAAAAGACTCACCATTGGAAAGAATATGATAGTAATCTTCCCGTTTTTCTTTGGGGTCTATTGGGTCAACCCAGGATAATTCTGTGGCCATATGATATCTATCATAACCTAGAAGCATGTGTACGAAGGTTTTCTTGAGCACTTCCCAAAGATTGTAATTTCTAAAACAGTTTTTGACTATACCTTTATGTAAGGTGTCATTGTGACGTGCTATCCAAGCTTGGGATGAGAGTCACAGTTGGTATATATTTGTATCCAAACTCACAGCATATGTGTTGTTGTATTTTGCATGACAATTGTTGTAATAAAATTGTAGTTGTTTTTTGTACCATGTATTTGGCGACTCAGAATAGGTTGGATGGAATGGACCTATTTTGGGGGCGTCACATTTGGTATCAGTGCTTAGGGATATGGTCTCTGGCGGAGATCGGGAAATATAACTAGGAGGGGAGAGATGAGTAAATCATTCGCTAGTGTGTCCTATCTAAGCTTATTTGTTGGTCGGTCATAATAAACGGATATTATGTGATACGTTAATTTGTTTAATTAACCCTTGTTTTATGGCAGTATTTGAGAATGGCAACTGAGAATGCTAACAATGGAGTGAATGAAACTGTGGGGATACCTCTAATCACTAACCATGATAATGTGATGTCAGATGAAGAAGGAATTAGAGATATTCTTGTGGTGAGGGAAAAATTAATAGTTGCACTCGAGCTAGTCGCAGAGGTAGCAGCTGAGAGTGAGGAAGAAGAAGCACCGAAGGAGAATTTATTAGAAAAATTTTATGATCGAAATGTAGAATTGCAAAATCGTGTTCATGAGTTAGAAGAGCAGGCTGAAGAACGGCAGGCGGTCGTGGAACAAAAAGATGCAACAATTCAAGCTTGTGTTACCCGATATGTGATGCTTGAATAGAAGCATTCTTTGGCAGAGTATAAGATGATAAAAGATGGAATCAATGAAAGAAGAAAAAAAAAGCGAACGAGTGAGAATAAGTGATGCATGGGCAAAAGCCGCACGACACGTGGATATTGTGGAAAGAGATGTCCGATCTAAGAAGGCTAAAATAGATGATATGAATTTCTCTTTTTGGAAAGCAATTGGGAGAACCCAACATTGAGTTTTGAATTACCCTGTCCAGAGCGGTCAACCTGGATTCGATATGGATCGAAGATTGATGATTCAGATCATGAATTAGGAGTACGACGAGGCAGTTGAGGGAGGAATATGCCCTATAGAAAAGTATATTCCAATGGTAGTGATGACGCCAAATGCTGCCCCAGACAAGTCAAAGCCGAGTAGTTCAAGGGAGAGCTGTGACGCCCCCAAAATTAGGTATACGTCACCCATCTTGGGTCGCCACTTACATGGTACAGAATTTAAATACAACTTAATTATACATCTGTCGTGTAACATACGACAATACATAAACTGAGAGTTCTAATATGAATATTGTCATTTAGACAATATCCATACTCAAGGAGTCCTCATTACATTTATTGTCACACTATTTAACAGAATAGTGAGGACAACTAATGCTATCTTCGGGACCATCACTCTTTTCCCCCGACTCGTCCCAGCTATATTCTCATTTCAAGAGAAAACGGTGAAAGAAATGAAATGGTGTGCTCAACTAGCCCGAAAGAAGAAATATTATAACTAAGATAATGCGAGAATAAATTATCAATAGTCTTCAACAATGTTAAACCGATAAAATACAATAGACAACCAGTTTAATCTGCGGTGATTATCAATCCATTAAAAGAGTCAAGTAGAAAATAAAGTCTATTATCTTTTAGGTTTTAAAAGGTTTTCATCAATTTTATCACTAAGACTCGATTAAATGAATAAACCACAATATCTAATCATCCACGCATTACCACGGTCAAGGATTTTCATCAAATTATCAATGGTCATGACTATACCGAATCACCCCTCGGTCATAATCATACCAAAAACTATCCATCATCGCATTACAGATCCATCGAGGACTTTTGTCACATCATTTATATCAAGCCATGATTATATCGAATGATCCCAGTCATAATCATACTAAGTTCATCTATGCACGTAAGCCAAAGATAACATAATATAACATGAGAATGATGATGATGACATAATTATTCAATAAAACAAGTTCAAGAATTAATTTATCCGAGAATTATTAACGTCCAAATTGTCAACACGATCTTTGTTTTGTAGAGTAAAATTCAAGAATGATCGGAAGAATATTTCCATGAAAAGATACTGGATGAAACGTAAATATCAAAGATATTCTACTAATTTCATGGAGTATAGAAGTCAAAGTTTTAACCAACTGGGAATAATAAAAAATGGAATAACAAAAGAAATCACCATACATGCGGTACTTCGCATAGACAAGTTATTCCAACAGAATAATAATAATGGAACTAGGTCAGGTGAAATTCACACCGACAGGATGATCTAACAGAATAATAAATGCTGAATAATAAACAATGGAACCAGGTCCGGTGTAAAACACACAGATAGGATATTCCAACAGAATAATAAATGCGGAATAATAAACAATGGAACCAGGTCCCAGTCCTGTAAAACACACGAATGTGGATATTCCAATGAATAATAAAGAATGGAATAACAGAAGAAGATCACCAAGTATAGGGTATACCGCGTATACAGGTTATGTATAGGGTATGCCACTTTTACAGGTTATTCCAACAGAATAATAATGAATGGAATAACAGAAGTTCTCTTCATGAATAAGAAAGAATAACACCCCTTACGGGTACAACAAATAATATCCCTTCTAGTAAAAGACACTTTGAATATCAAAGTAGTGAAGTACCGAATACTCTTCTTCTTTTTCTCTATAGATTTTCTCTCTATAGCTTCTCTCTATAATTTCTCTCTCTAGAGTTTCAAAGTGAATTAAATAAGAAAATAATGAAGGAATGAGCTTCTATTTATAGAAAAATAGAATGCATAGTAATTAATCCATGAACGGTCCAGTTTGATTTACTTTAATTAACTGATTGTCCATATTTAAAGCAAAATCTTTTAAATAAAATATCATATATTCTATTTATATAAAAACATTTTACTATGCAACACAATGCAAAACACTATGCAAAACACTATGCAACACTATGCATAATAAAATATAATATATTCTATTTATAGAATAACTTTAATAAAGTATTTTGTTTTATATAAAAGATGTTTACATTTTTATTACGTTAATAATACTGAATAAAACAAAACGATATTATCGCTATAATAATTCATATTATTAATCGATAATAATGGAATCAAACCGAGTGACTTCTCACATAAGCATCAATAATCAATACTTAGTAATGCTACTATGCAACCACATGTATTCTTTGTACTTTTACTACCGAGTAGTTCAACAAGATCAACGGGAAAACTTCCGCTAGTTATTTCAATAAAATATTTTTGTCATTTTCTCAATCCGACAATAATTACATTGTGGGGTCCACCAATGATTGAGTAGTTATGTATACGAATATTCCTGCTAAACCTAATATTCCCCACCAATCGAATATAATATAACCACTTGCATACTTTGAAAAATTTATAAATACCACCCACAACTATATTATCTCAAATTCACACTATAATATTAAAAATTATTTCGACAAAATTTAAATCTTTATTGATAAAATCTGGGGTCTCACAATCTCCCCTCCTTATGGAATTTTGCCCTCGAAATTTGGGTACGTACCTGATATGATAAAGAAGTGAGGATACCTTGAATACCTTTATCGTTAAAAATATTAAATTCATCTTCGCATCTACCAAAGATATTCATTAACAATTCATCTTTGCACTACTGGGCTAAAGATATACAAGCTGTAAAACCAATAATCTTTGAGACGCGACTTAATAGTATCACGACCACGAATTATCCATGCACCTTCGGCCAAGGATATTCGTGTTTTCAATCTGGTCATGATTATACGAGAATAATCCTTGGTCATAAATCATACCAAGTCTATCAATGCACTACTACTGACCAAGATGACTTTTACCACATCCATGAATTTATATTTCATTCTTTGAGACTCAAATTTCAATAATTAATCCATATCATCGAATCATCCCCGCACTACGTGCCAAGGATATTCATTAGTATCACGACCACGAATTATCTATGCACTACTGCCGAAGATAATCGTGTATTCATTAAGATCACGACCACAAATTATCCATGCACTACTACCAAAGATAATCGTGTATTCATTAGTATCACGACCACAAATTATCCATGCATTACGGCGAAAGATAATCGTGTATTCATTAAGTATTACGACCACAAATTATCCATGTACTACTACCAAAGATAATCGTGTATTCATTAGTATCACAACCACAAATTATCCATGCACTACTACCAAAGATAATCGTGTATTCATTAGTATCACGACCACAAATTATCCATGCACTACGGCCAAAGATAATCGTGTATTCATTAGTATCACGACCACAAATTATCCATGCACTACTACCAAAGATAATCGTGTATTCATTAATATCACGACCACAAATTATCCATGCACTACTGACCAAAGATAATCGTGTTTTCAATTATGGTTATGATTATACCCTAACAATCCTCGGTCATAATCATACCAAGTCCATCTATGCACTACTGAATACGATGACTTTCAACATAATATAAACATGGGGATAATGATATAAAGAATCAATCAAATGAGATAAAGGATAAATATTAAACATTTATAATATAATTTATCCAGGATTCAAGAATATCCCCATGTTATCAATCACTTAATAATCTCATAATCTAATATCATTAATATTATAAAAATATTTTAATCACTTCTTAAATTTATAAACAATTTATCTCAATTGTTTACGCTTTACCATATAATGCATTTAATCATTCAAAATGCCATACTCATAAGATATCATCACCAATTATCAAATCCCCATCAAAAAAATATGCATATACTCTATATAGGATTCTCTAGCCATAAAATCCTATTTTCAACTTTGTTACTTCACATAACATATTTAACTCATATGTTCAGTAACTAAACTATTTTCATGAAAATACCAAATCAGTCCCAAAAATATTTCTTTTCTGGGATTTAGCATAATATAGTCCCATAATGAAAATATATTTTCTCTCGAATTTTAAAATTCATTTACTATTTTTCAAAAATCAATTTCTAATTAATTCCTTAAGAAATTTGCTACCTCAAGTTTAACTCCAGAAATTCCCAAATCTTGGCGGGACCTTACACATGTTAATGTGAGCCTCCAGTTTAAATTTCATGGTCATCGGAGTTATAGAACTTCAGTTATAGCATTTTTCGTCAAAAAAACCTAAATATTGAAATGGTCATAACTTGTTCATTTTAAGTCAGAATGAGCTCATTTTTGGACACGATGTTCTTTATACCATATACTATTATGTCCCAAAAGGCCTAAATTTTTCTCAGTAATTAAGTGGCCGAAACAGCCCTTACAAAAATGTGGTAGCAGCTTTTTGGACATTTTGAAGTTTTGACTCCTTTGCTAAAATCAGTCCACACGAAAATCTACAACACCTTTTTCATTGATTCCACTTGGATTAGTTAGGTAACTCATAGATATAACTCTAGGACTTAACCACACTCAAAAATTCAAAATATATTAGGAGATATGGTCAATTGAATTTCATGTTACGTTTTTCACAAAATCTGATTTTCAACTCTTTGTGATTTCTAAGAAACTTTCATGTTTTCTCATAATAACCAACATAACTCATTATAACACTTACTAATACCACGATACCCATGATTTTTATTAGTCCAATGCTTTTATTATGACTTTCATCATAATCCGCGTAAATGATCCTTTTAGTTGAAGAAATATTTGAGGTTTAAGAAATGGGTTTTTTAACTTTCAGGGGTCAATACAAAATTCGATTTCACGCTCTAGGGTAGGCTAGAAAATCTTCAAGAATACGTCAAGAAATTTATTAATGATAGAAATATCATTCAAAACTGTGACTCTCATCCAAAACTTGGATAATACGTCACATTGATACCAACTGTGACTTCTATCCCTTAACCTAGATAGCACCTCACAATAATACCTATAAACTTGTCATCTTCATTCACGATGTCGCCTACAGAAAGTCTGGCTTTGGTGCATTCCACACAAGAAAGTCAACAACGAAAGGTTCGGGGCTCTTTACTTATGGCTTGATATGACAATAATTGACTTTAGTAGTTTGGTTACTTGAATTCGCACAACAAGTTAGTTATGAATATAAAAGCTAACAACCTTACGAAAAGCATGATGAGTAGTTAACCAATTGATTCCTAAAATTACATCAAAGGCAAATATTTTCAAAAAGATAAGATCGACAGGTAACGTGAAAATGTTTATTTGAATCAAACAAGATTTAAAAATAGTTGCGGTAACGAAGGCTCCTACTAACGAAGTTTCAACCAATGAGTCAAAGTTTAACTTCTTCGGAGTCAAATTTAAACGTTGAACACAACTAGGTGAAATAAAAGAGTGGGTAGAACTGGTATCTAACACGGTATAGACTTCGTAAGAGCTTATAATTAACTTACCCGTGATAATTTTATTCAGGTTCCTCGTCACGAGAAAAAAAAACGCTATCTCTTAAACTCTACGGCTTTGGTTTGTGCAGGGACGACCTTTGGTGCCTCCATCCTAGTTGAATTTGTCTTGATGGCGACAAAATCGAGCTAAGTGATCTTCTCTTCCATAATTATAACATGCTTTGGACGGCATATGCGCGATTCGGATGATGATGTGTCCCTCTCCTCTCGCATTTGAAGCATATGATAGGTGGTCTTTCTCCTTCCTTAACAACGGTCTTTGGTCTTGACGTCTTTCCATCATTGTTGAATCTCCTTTTCTTGAAATGTCCATTCTTATTGCTTTGACCACGATTACCATCAAGTGGTTACCATATCCGCCTGTTGATTCCCTCCACGCTTGTTGTCACCGCTTTGATGACTACTCTCACCGGTATTATAATTTTGTCATTACCGCTTCTCTTTTAGTTCGTTGACTTCGTTATCGCGCTCCACTAATCGAGCCCTATTTACAACATCTGAATACAAACACGCTTTATGAGAAATAAGATGTTGACGTATCTCGGCTTCAAACCTCTTAAAAACATTCGCGCCATTCTCTCTCATTATCCACCAAGTGGGGCCTAAATCGTGATAACTCCTCAAATTTTGCCTCGTATTGCGACACGGTCATATTGTTTTGTTCCAACTTGATAAACTCCACCTCCTTCATGTGGCGAATACTTTCGGGAAAGTATTTGTCGTTGAACGACTCTGGAACTTCTCCCAAGATATCTTCATGACAAAGAGTTGAGTACGTTTCTGATTCCCACCAAGAATCTGCCTCTCCGCTGCGCAACATAAAGCGTGAAGGGAACCTTTTGCTCCTCGAGCATCCTAAGACATCAAATATCTTGGTAATCTGCTTTATCCATGCTTCCGCCAGAAGTGGTTTTGGCCCTCCCTTAAACTCCGATGGTCCCAGCTCCTTGAATTATTTAGCGGTGACCGCCCGAGAGTTTTCCGTGTTTCCACCTACGTTTTGGACAGAAGTCGCTTTCACCTGATGTTGCTTGAATTCTAAAAACATCTTAAACATACCGTCGTTCGTCAATTGATCAGTGTTATTGTTTACAGGAGGATTATCGCCATCCTGTTGCACATTGTCCTGATTATTGATCTGTGGAGAATCAACAGTCTCCTGTGTTCCATTGCTATTCTCAACATTCTCGGATGCCATTTTTAAACACTGCCACAAAATAAGAGTTAATTGACATGCAACATATTATCACTATACTCACGGCCACCCAATCAAATACCAAATAAACTTAGGTAGGTCATACTAGCGAAGGAATTCCCTCTCTCTCCCTCCTAGTTCTAGTCTCACATCTTAGCCAGGATCATATCCTAAGCTCGATACCAACCGTGACGCCCCCAAAATTAGGTATCGTCACCCATCTTGGGTCGCCACTTACATGGTGCATGTAATTTAAATACAACTTAATTATACATCCATCGGTGTAACATATGACAATATATATAAACCGAGAGTTCTAATAGGAATATTGTCATTTAGACAATATCCATACTCAAGAGTCCTCATTACATTTATTGTCACACTATTTAATGTAATAGTGAGGACTACTAATGCTATCTTCGGGACCATCACTCTTTTCCCCGACTCGTCCCAAATATATTCTCATTTCACGAAGAGAAAAAGGAAAGAAAGGGTGAGCTCAACTAGCCCAAAGAAGAAATATTATAACTAAGATAATGCGAATAAATTATCAATAGTCTTCAACAATGTTAAACCGATAAAATACAATAGACAACCAGGTTTAATCTGCAGTGAATATCTGATCCATTAAAAGAGTCAAGTAGAAAATAAAGTCTACTATCTTTTAGGTTTTAAAGGTTTTCATCAATTTTATCACTAAGACTCGGTTTAATGAATAAACCACAATATCTAATCATCCTGTACCACGGTCAAGGATTTTCATCAAATTATCAATGGTCACGACTATACCAAATCACCCCCGGTCATAATCATACCAAAAACTATCCATCACTGCATTACAGTCCACTGAGGACTTTTGTCACATCATTTATATCAAGCCATGATTATACCGAATGATCCCTGGTCATAATCATACTAAGTTCATCTATGCACGTAAGCCAAAGATAACATAATATAACATGAGAATGATGACAATGACATAATAATTCAATAAAACAAGTTCAAGAATTAATTTATCCAGGAATTATTAACGTCCAAATTGTCAACATGATCTTGCTTTAATGAGTAAAATTCAAGAATGATCAGAAGAATATTTCCATGAAAAGATACTGGATGAAACGCAAATATCAAAGATATTCTACTAATTTCATGGAGTATAGAAGTCAAAGTTTTAACCAACTGGGAATAATAAAAAATGGAATAACAAAAGAAATCACCATGCATGCGGTACTTGCGCATAGACGAAGTTATTCTAGCGAGAATAATAATAACGGAACCAGTCGTCGTGAAATTCACAATCGGCGGGATGATCCAACCGAATAATAAATGCTTTGAATAATAAACAATGGAACCGTGTCGTGTAAAACACACGCATGGATATTCCAATGTAATAATAAATGCGTAATAATAAACAATGGAACCGAATCCGGTGTAAAACACACGACACAAGATATTCTAACGAGAATAATAAAGAATGGAATAACGTAAGAAGATCACCAAGTATAGGGTATGTCGGCGTATACGAGTTATGTATAGGGTATGCCACTTTTACAAAGTTATTCCAATGTAATAATAATGAATGGAATAATGTAAGTTCTCTTCATGAATAAGAAAGAATAACACCCCTTACGGGTACAACAAATAATATCCCTTACCGTAAAAGACACTTGGATATCAAAGTAGTGAAGTACCGAATACTCTTCTTCTTTCTCTATAGATTTTCTCTCTATAGCTTCTCTATAATTTCTCTCTCTAGAGTTTCAAAGTGAATTAAAGTAAGAAAATAATGAAGGAATGAGCTTCTATTTATAGGAAAATAGAATGCATAGTAATTAATCCATGAACGGTCCAGTTGATTTACTTTAATCGACGGTCCATATTTAAAGCAAAATCTTTTTAATAAAATATCATATATTCTATTTATATAAAAACATTTTACTATGCAAACACTATACAAAATACTACTGCAAAATACTATGCATAATAAAATATAATATATTCTATTTATAGAATAACTTTAATAAAGTATTCTTTTATATAAAAAGATGTTTCGCTTTTATTACGTTAATAATACGAATAAAACAAAACGTCATTATCGCTATAATAATTCATATTATTAATCGACAATAATGGAATCAAACCGAGTGACTTCTCATATAAGCATCAATAATCAATCACCGTACAGGCTACTTATGCAACCACACGTATTCATCGTACTTTTACTACTCGAGTAGTTCAACAATGATCAACCAGAAAAACTTCCGTCGTTATTTCAATAAAATATTTTTGTCGTTTTTCAATCCGGCAATAATTACATTGTGAGGTCCTCCAATGATTGAGTAGTTGTACGAATATTCCTCGCTAAATCAAATATTCCCCGACCAATCGAATATAATATAACCACTTGCATACTTTGCAAAATTTATAAATACTACCCACAACTATATTATCTCAAATTCACACCATAATATTAAAAATTATTTCGACAAAATTTAAATCTTTATTGATAAAATCTGGGGTCTCACAAGAGCGGTTGTCATGACTTCCCAACAAGTGAAGAACCCAAATGAAGTTATCACGGGAGATGAGTAATGGAGAAATCATGATGACCCGGGAGATAGAATCTGAAATGAAAGCATGGTATTCTCAACTTTTCGAAATACCAGGTACATAAATTTCGGGGATGAAATTTCATAAGGAGGGGAGATTGTAAGACCCCGAATTTTATGAAATAAAAGTATTCAATTTTTCTTATAATTACAATTCAGTAAATGATTAGATTGATAAAAGTTTAAAGTTTAGGGTGAGATATGAATTTTTTTTCAAAATACGCAAGTGGTTATAAAATATTCAATTGTCGGGGAATATTCGTTTGGTCGTGGAATATTTTTTTTGTCGGAGAATATTCGTATGACGGCGCAGGCATTTGTGGGCCCCATAATGAATAACTATCGGATGAAGAAAACGACAAAATTTGAGTTTTTACAAATAACGGCGTAGTCGTTACCGTTAACACTGTTGGAATACCCGGTGGGTAAAGTAAAAATGTCTGGCGTTGTTGCTTGCAAAGACATGCGGTTTTGCACAATATTTTTGAATTATTAATTCTTTCGTAAGAAGGCACTATTTAATAATTGTTACAGTAATTACTGTTCAATATTCTATTTTATTGGTTTAATAATTGCTTCGTTGATAGTTTATATTATTGTTGTTTCAATAATTATCATTGCACAGTATTTCTCATTATCAGATCAATAATTCATATTATTCGAATAATATTATTAGATAGCATTATTGGCAATGTCTAGAAAGTTCTGTCAAGGAGAGGTTTGGTCACCTAATTGCGCGCCAGTAAGGAGAAATCCTTATTGGAAAGCCTCCTTATTGGAAAGCCCTCTCTTTCCTGGGAACTGTCTGGTTGTCATTATTGTGATTCTGTAATATTATTTGTGAATAATTAATTATTGATTTATATGATAAGGAAATATTTATTTTATGTGGAAATAAATGTTGGATATATTTATTTTTATGTGGATAAAAATGAAGGAATTAATGCTGAGGTATTTTATCAGTATTTTGTCGGTGTGGAGGTATTAAAAATCATCCGTTTGTGGATTTCGGATATTTTTAGTTTGGAATTTGGAAAAACTCAAAGCTACAAAGTTGTAGAAAATTCGATTTCAGGTAGAATGGACATAAAATTCATATTTTTCTGATAAACAATCTATTTTCTATGAATTGTTGAAGTTTCGAAAAATAAAATGATTTTAATTAATTTATGGGTGGGACCCACTTGGTTATCAACACATGGGCTGCTATATTTTGGTTCAAAGATGGCTGGTGGCTGACTTGACAAATTGAGGTGGCGTGGAAGAAGAAAAAGGAATAATATATTTTATTATTTTAGTCTCCTATGGCGTAGTAACATTTTCCTATAAATATGTGCTTATGTTAGATTTGAAAAATCACACCAGAAACATAAGTTTTCTCTCTCTATATTATCAAGCATATTTTTGTTAGTATTTAGATATCTTGAGTGTTTCTATACGCCGCAAGTTCGTTCAGCGTTATATCCGATATTCAAGTCAAAAATACTGCTCTTTTGAGGTAAGGGATTTTAAGGGTTGTTATGTTTTTCATGTTTCGTAACATTTCAGACCTTCAAAAATTCTGGAAAAATTTGAAATGATATTTTGATGAGTTTTATTGATTGTATCAAAAAATGGTGATTTTTGGATGTATAAATTAAGAGTTATGAATTTTACGGGAAAAGACTATTTTAAAAGTAACCGCTTATAACGCCTTGCGGTTAACTCCAAAATTGATGAAATTTTTATTGGGAGTACATCTATATAATATCAGTGTACTCTGTGAATTTCAAAATTTTTAGATAAAAGTACAATTTGTGATAAATATCTAAATATTCTAAAGTGGTTTTTGGCCATATGAAAAATAGTAAATGAATTTTAAAATTAAGAGAAAATATATGTTCAATATGGGACTATATTATGCTAAATCCCAGAAAAGAAATATTTTTAGAACTGATTTAGTATTTTTCATGAAAATGGACTAGTTATGACTAATGAGTTAAATATGTTATGTGAAGTAAGAAAATTGGAAAATAGGATTTTATGGCTTGAGAATCCTATATGAGGTATATGCAGATTTTTGATGAGGGTTTTGGTTATTGGTGATGAAATCTTATGAGTTTGAAATTTTAGGATGATTAAATGCATTATTTAGTAAAGTATAAACAATTAAAATAAATTGTTTATAAGTTTAAGAAATATTATTTCAATATCATTATACCGAAATATTGGTATGAATTTTATTGTGAAATTTTTACCTTTTTGTGTTGGGTTTACTATTCATGAGTTACTATTCACGAGTTACTATTCATGGGTTACTATTCACGAGTTACTATTCATGACAAAATTTGTTTCTTTTTCTAACCAAATTATAGTTGAGTTATGAATATTACTCTTGAGATTAAATCTATATGTTGATTATATTATTTTTATTATCATATATAACATTTTTATAACCCTAATGATGATATTTCTCTTTGACTTGAGTGTAAAGATGGGTAGATTTTTGGTGTGATAATGACTATGGGTTCTCTTTGGCCAATAGTGTAAAGTTGAATTGTTGACTGGTATGATCATGACCATTGAATTTATAATTGAATATCTTTAGCTTAAGTGCAAAGGTGAATTGATCAACATGGTTATAATTATTGTTTATATAAATTTTGAAATGATTATATATTTCTTTGAGATATTAATATATTTGGCTCAGAGTGCAAAATATGAATCTGTTGATGAATATATTTGGCCTGTAGTGCAAATATGAACTGTTGAGGAATATCTTTGGCCTGTAGTGCAAATATTAATTGTTGATGAATATCTTTGGCCGTACTGCAAAGATGACATGTTGTGAATATCTTTGGCCAGTAGTGCAAAGATGAACTGTTGATGAATATCTTTGGCCGTAGTGCATAGATGAATTTATTAGTATGATTATGAACAGGAACTGTGATTTGGTATAACCATGATCTTTGATATTTAAGGTAAAGATATGTGATGAAAATTATCTTCGTCCTGGATGCGAAGAGAAATTTAGAATCACAATTATGATTATGAGTTATTCATATGATTGTGGACCATAACTGTTGATTGATGTTACAGGGATAAAACATTGTTGGTGGATTTTTAACATAGAGAAGATAATAGACTTTATGGTCTATTTGACTCTTCTAATGGATTGCTCATTCCGCTGCAACTATGGTTAAAATTTTTATCATCTACCATATGTTCTAAATCTCTGATTTATTATTGATGAAGGCTATTGATAATTTAATTATCTTTAGTCATGATATTCTTTACTGAGCTAGTTGTGCTCATCCTTTTGCTTCACAATTCCTTTCAGGTAATAAGAGTGTAGCTGGGTCGAGCGGGGGTAACAGGGGAATAGAACGGTGATCATCATTTAGTATTTATATTTGGTGAATCAACTAGGGTGAGGCGAACCCAACGTTGGAAGGGTGTTTTGCCACTATCATACAAGATGTCTAATGACATACAACCTCGTGTCATCATAAGATGCGATTGTGCTCATCCACTTCTTTGAGTATATTCTGAGCACTACCTATATAATCTTGGTGTTTGTTTGAAGTATAATTCTCAATTAGAGGCAGTGGAGATAATGATATATCGAAAAAGACTCACCATTGGGAAGAATATGATAGTAATCTTCTCATTTTTCTTTGGGGTCTATTGGTTCAACCAAGGATAATTACGTAGCCATATGATATCTATCATAACCTAAAGCATGGCCTCCCATGTATGAAGGTTTCCTTGAGAACTTCCCAAAGATTCTAATTTCTAAAAGCAGCTTTTGACTATACCTTTATGTAAGGTGTCATTGTGACGTCTTATCCAAGGTTGGGATGAGAGTCACAGTTGGTATATATTTGTATCCAAACTCACAAAGCATATGTGTTGTTGTATTTTGCATGACAATTGTTGTAATAAAATTGTAGTTATTTTACATACCATGTATTTGGCGACTTCGAAATAGGTTGGATGGAATAGACCTATTTTGGGGGCGCCACAATGTGTGTGTGTGTGTGTGTGTGTATATATATATATATATATATATATATATAGAGAGAGAGAGAGAGAGAGAGAGAGAGATAGTTGAACTGAAAAGTTGAGCCTCGATCGATAATCTGTGACTTTTACTTGCTTTCATATATATATATATATATATATATATATATATATATATATATATATATAAAAGCGAGAAAAAGCCACGCATCGACGATCTAGGCAAAACTAATCGGTAAAAGTCTATATATATATATGTATATTTATGTATTCAAGAAAATGAAAGCTTCAAATCTGAAAAAATCTTACAGTGTGCTGCAAGAATGGCTTCAGACTGCTTTTGGTGCTTGAAAACTCGGTTTCCACCAGTTAAAATTTGATACGTTGTAGTATATATGTCTACTAGTGTTTAGAAAGAAGAATATTGAAGTTTGGAACACTATAGGAGGGGTTAAGAGCTGAAATGGACGGAATTCCCTCTGTTTTCTTCTTTTTCTCTCATTTTATGGTTGATAGGGGGTCTTATTTATAGACCAAAATAGTCGCGGGTCTAC
Source organism: Panax quinquefolius (assembly GCA_020205615.1). Taxonomy (NCBI): domain Eukaryota; kingdom Viridiplantae; phylum Streptophyta; class Magnoliopsida; order Apiales; family Araliaceae; genus Panax; species Panax quinquefolius. The sequence continues at coordinate 43,631,149 of CM035164.1, forward strand.
CTGCAATTACTCGGGTGGGCACGAGCCCCGTGGGTTCCATCATCTCGAAGTACGTGAACTCAGATAAACGCGCTGTCTACTCGAACCTTCTTAACTTTTAATCCGAGAGTCCGATGGAGGCATGCCATACCATCCCGGGAAGCTCTTTCCGAGAGCTACGCAATGACATAAGGCTTTTCCTTTTCCAAATCCGGGAAGATGGGTCCATGATCGAAATGGCATCTTTGGGTCTTCGCAGGTAGTCTATTGAGCTATTTTGCATTGTTTGCGCTCAGAAATACTGCAATGGCTCTTTGTGACCCTATTTGCCGCTGTATTAGGTTTTTTGAAGTTGAATTGTCAAAATGACCATTTTTTCATTCCAAGGGTTGTCTCCAAGGTTAACGGCGCTTTTGACTGTCCTTCAGGATTGTCTTCAGGGTTTGATTGCTGTCAACTTTTCTTTTCCTTAGGGTTGATCTCCAAGGTTGATTTGATGTTCTACAGGGATGTCTCCGTGGTTAGATTTGATGTTGTGGTCCTACAGGGTTATCTCTGTAGTGTGAAAAAGACGCTTTTCCCTGGTGCATAGTTAGTAACAGGAAAATAAAATTTTGAGTGTCTACACTAATTAAGTATAACTTTTTAAAAAAATTGTACTTAATATATAATTAGTTGAGCTAAATTGTACTTAAATTATCATTAAATTGTATCTATATAGTACTTTGTTAAGTATAACTTGAAGAAAATTGCACATTAAAATATACTTAGTTAAGTTAAATTGTACTTAAACAGAACATGTATGCTCAACCATTTGAGCTAAGACAACATCAATATCAACTTTTTTCAAACTTAAAACTAATTAAACATATTTACGTATGTCTGCGTTATCATGTGGACAATCTTATGTGCACTACATAGTAATTTTTGTTAACTTAATTGATTCATATTGTTATCTTTATCATTTAGAATTTTTTCAACATTTGTTAACTTTTTAAAGCTCCTAACTAGCTAACAGTACGTATTACTTGATCGATACTGAGTCAAAAAATGACCTTCCGAAACATAGGCCGCTACCGCGATTTTGAACCATATTTCTACCTCTAGGATTAGTATTTAGTTAGGGTTAATTGCAAATTTTACCCCCAAGTATACATCCTTTTACTATTCGTATCTCGATTTTTAAACGCTCTTATCCCGCTATTTAAGTATCGTTAAGTAACCACGATGGACCCTATTTAGATTCTCGGTCAATTTTTTTTGCCGAAAAATGGCAACGTGTCATAATTTAATATATTAAATATAGTTGACCGTATAAATACTATATTTAACTTATTTAATTAGTATAAATACGCAAAAATTACAAAATCAATACAAAAAGGGTTTTAATATACATTCACCCAATACTAATTCCAAATAATTAATCTCACTAATAATTAATCCTAAAACATCATTAAAACTAAATAATTAATGAAATAAACAAGTAACTAAAAAATAACCCAAAAAATAATTAATTACTCAACTAATCATGCAAAATAATTAATCGAAAATAAACAATTAACTAAAAAATAACCCAAATAAACAATTAATTACTCAACAAAATAATTAACTAAAAATTTTAATCCTTAAACATAACTAACTCTAAATAATTAATCCCAAATAAATAATTAACTAAAAAATAACACGAATAAACAAGTAACTCAACTCATAAAACAAACTAACTAATTAAAAATCAAAAAATGTAAAAAAAATACAATAATTAACCAAATAATTACCCAAAACAAAAATCCTAAAACAAATTTGCAAACGAAATCAACTTCTATCGCGTAGTAATTCAACTGGTTCAACATAAACTAATTTGAAGAAATCATCTTCTTCCTCCTCTTCTTCCCCGATAGATATACTTTAAATCATAAGCAACAATAGAAGACTCCACTAGTGGCCGCACCAATCAAGTGGTAACAATTTTCAAAAAATGAAACACCAAAATCAAAAACAAAATCAGCAAACAAAACACCAAAATAAGCAAATAGAACACTAAGAGTTACAAATCTGATCTATTTTTTTCATTTTCAACATGACGGTTCGTCAGATTCGCATTGCTCCATCGTGTCTTCTCTTTCGCTTTGACAAAGAGGATTCCATCGGCGATTTCTCTGACGATGTGAGCGCTAACAGCCAGAGCAGATGAGTTTTATTGAGTAGATTTGATGTTCGGCGTCAAATTTCCATTTTGTTTGATCAATTTGGAATTGTTGATCTTTCAAAAGTAGTTAGTTTTTAAAATGTGTCCCAAAATCAAGCATATGAACTTCAGAACACCAAATTCCAATTCCACCCTCTCTGTCTAGAATCAAACCCAACATTGTTTTGGGAATGGGGTTTGAGATAGTGATGTTGGAGAGGGGAAATTTTAATTGGTAATTTTTCAGTTTTCATGAATGATTTGTAATGACATATTAAACATCAATTTTTGTATTTTAAAAATTTTAAGTTTCATGGTGGATGAAGAAGATGATGAAAATGGGGAAGATGATGAAGAAGATAAAGAAAACTATTTTTGGGTATTTGTAGATGAAGGGTGGATTTTATTTGTATAAGGTTGAAATTAAATTATTTTAAAGTTGATTTTATACGGTCAAATATATAACAATACGGTCAAACCATATTTATACTCCCTTTATCGGACCACGTGGCAATTTTGGCCATTTTTGTGGTCGAAAATAACAAAAGAGTCAGTAATGCTTACTTAAAGGTACATTAGGTAGCGATATGAGAACGTTTAAACATCGGGGTACGAATAGTAAAAAGTTATATACTTCGGGGTATAATTTACAATTAACCCATTTAGATATGTAAATAAGAACTAGGTTAAAAGATTTATTTGTTTATTTTGGACCCTTTTCCTCATCCTCCTCTTAACCAAAAGGCAAAAGAGGAAGAATGTTCCATCTCCTCCTACTAACCAAAAGGCAAAAGAGGAAGAAAGTTACATTTTCTCATTCCAAATTAGGATGGAAGGTTGATAGAGCTCATCGTGGATAAGTGGGAACATGTTAGGAACAACTAAGACACCATTACATAGTAAAAATTAAAAAAAGTACAAACAGTGGAAGGCTTAGTATTACTATTTATTTTGGATCAAGACAAGAGTCATATTTTTGTTGTGAGTTATCAAGTCCTTCAATTTTGTTTTTGTAAAGACAATTCTGTTCGGTTTGGTTTTTGGATAACGGGCATGTTGGAGTTAGGATTGGGACTAAGAAAGTGCGAAAGGAGTGAACAATGGGGCTAGAATGGTCTCGATGGGAAGTGGTTAGAATGAAGTTAACTTTAGTCAATTAACCAATACAGTGTTGGCACGCAGACCGTGAGGTGATTTCTCCCTCTGCGTGTCAGCATTGTATTGGTCAATTGACCAACTTACCACGAAATTAATTTCATGGTAACCGGATCCGTCTCGATGGAGTGAGCCTCAGAGCTAGAGCGGGCTAGGAGAGTAACCTGGGCTGTTAAGGTAAGGTGAAATTAGTAAGAGTCGCATGATACCTACCCCCTTTGACAGTAAGGCCAATAAACATTTGAGATGGAAGCACAAGCTTTGGAGGCTTAGGAGTGCATGTAGAGCAAATGAGTGCTATTACGTAAATGAGATAACTTACTTTAGAAATGGATGTAGGGAGAAATTTCTATCCAAATAATAAAAAATAGCACAACAGAATAATATAATTCTCTCTCGTCTAAACTTTAATAGGAAAAATTGTTAGGTTTGTAATATTCATGTGCGCAATCAAATTGCAAAATAATGCGGAAGCGTGTAAAAATCAGAGTTTAAAAATTTACAAACCATATACCCGGATCACCCTTTATGCATAATTATTAATTAAACGAAAAGATAAAGCATAAAATCATACCCTTGAAGATCGAGCTTCCTCAGGTACAAGTTCACCTCCAATCCTTTTCGCGTTCAACTTGAATCCACCGGGTTTGGTTTCTTCCTTTGATCAACGTTAGCCACCCATGTGTTTGGCCTCTAGAGGTGATCCACCAAGGAAGAAGAAAATTCAAGAAGATGGGTGTTTATGGCTAAAACCCTAGTTTTCTATCTCTATAGAAAAGGCGTACTCTCCAACAAATTGGAATTATTACGTAGTTGTTAAAGTCAACAACCCCCCAACCATAATAAGACTCCTCTTATTTATAGATGTGGGCAACCCATCTTAACAATTAAGGAATTGTGTTTTATTTAATTAATTAAATTCTTTTAATTAATTAAGCTCCCTAATCTTATTAGGGATAATTAATTAAACTCCTTTAACTAATTTTCCTTCCTAATCCAATTAGGAATAAATGAGAGTACTTATATTAAATTAATTCCTAAACTCTTTTAGAAATTAAAATAATAATAATTGTAATAATATTAATAAGACTCCTCTTATTAATTTATATTTAATATTTCTAAAATATTAAATAATAAATATTAAGTTATTTAATTTATTCTATCACCATAGATTAAATTAAATATACATAACATATTATTACGATTATGCCATTAACTTCTTAAATAATTATTCTTCCTTTTATGGTGTGACCCTTTAGGTTCTCCATATTAAACCGGTTGTGAATAAATCAATTAGAACAATTCTAATCTTATTTAAATAAATAAATTAAACAATTAATTTATTTAAATAAATAATATTTATTCTACAATAGGGATAAGCCTCCCTAGCGATCAACGACTTTCCAGATAATATAGATTTCAACATTAATCATAAAAGAACCTTTGAGTAAATAGTTACCATACAATTCAATCATTCCACCTAACAATGTCCCAATTAAATATAAGACATGGAATTACTGTCAAGTCTTATTTTATTTAATTATATGTATTTCGATCCTTAAATGCACAACTCAAATAATGCAAATTAGAAACTCCTTTCTAATTTCATTACGCCTTAACCAAGGACTACTGGGTTGTCATTTATCGAATCACATAGGACATTTCTCTTCTTTATTAGAAGTGGTAGATTCTTTATTGATCATACATTATCTCCATGTACAACTTATTATACCCAAGCAAACCCTTTGATATACCCTAAGGGTCTTAAGGAATAAGTCAAAGTATAACTCATCATACACAAGATACTATGATGATCTCAAGTCCAAGGATTACTTGTACTACTATCACTACAGAAATTCTATTGACAAAAAAGTAAAACTCCATTAGGTATTCCTTAGCGAGTCACGTTCAAAGTGAACTTATTCTCTAATAAGCATCTACATACTTGCTTTAGTGTCTCCACACAAATGATTATGAGATCAATCATCCTCATCCAATGAGCAAGCAACGTATGTACCAATCTATCCGGATTTACTAATCCCCAATTAATAATCCAACGATTGGGAACTATTTTAGTTTTAAGCTTTCTAAGAATTTAGATCTCATTAGAATGATCATCATCATTATTCTAAAAGCATTGCTTAAAACTATGGGTTTATCATATATTATAAAACAGCATCATGTAGATAATTAAAAAGCCTTTAATAAATTAATACTTTTTATTAATAAATGAATAAGATTGTTACAAAGTATATGCTTTATCATCAAACATAATTGGCTTGTGTGCATACTACTTTCAATCTCCCACTTTCACTAAAGCCAATCGTCATGGTAACTCATACTCTTCTTCTCTAAGTGACGATTATCCTGCTGTTGGATAAGCTTTAGTTAATGGATATGTAATGTTGTTCATGAGTGTCCACTATCTCTATAGTGATTTCCCATCTTTCAATGATTCTAATAATCAAATGAAAGTGCCACAACACATGTTTAGATCCAAGATGAGACTTAGGAACTATTCCTAGTTCTGTAATGAACTTTTATCCAAATAATCAACTTGCAGCTTCATTTATAGCTACTTACTTTGTCTTTATCACTAAACCAAAGAACTCTTTCTTTGTTTGGAACCTTTCCAATTCAACGTACCCTTTGCTCAAGGTAACCCTTTACCTTAAAGTGGATTTTTCTGTCGTCTTGGTTTGTCTTCGAAAAACTTGAGTCTGTTAAGCCCTCTAGTTTTAATTAAGACCCACCATGAATATGATCACATCCTTAGTGCCGGTTAAACACTTTAAGATGTTTTTCACTGATTCATAGTGAACTTCTCCAGAATATGACTGATCAACATCAGGTCTCGTATATTTCATTGCATACATGATAGTTACTCATGCGACCTCTCTTTTCAGGAGTCCGTGGGGACTATTAAGAGAGATACACTCCATAGCTCATCAACATGAGACATCTCTTGGAGTTTGCCATGCTAAACGACTTTAGCATCAAATGAATATACGTTCTTTGGGTTAAGTCGAGCATCCTCTTAAATCTATCTATATAGATTTATATCCCCAATTAAGATACTCTTCCAAACCATTCATGGAGGAATGTTTGGACAACTTTATCTTTATTGATTGTAGCATTGGTATGTAATTCCTTATCCGTAGTATATCAACATATAATACTAGAAATTTCACGACGCTCCCCATCGACCCTTTTTGTACACTAAAAGTCTTACATCATCGAATGTAACTCGGATCATCATCTTCATGATGTGTACCTCATCATCATCATCCATGATGAATCCATACCTCTAGGTATCTTTGGTACTATTCCGATTTACGATTCGGTTGTGGTACAATAGAAGTTCATCTACTGAGTTCCTCTTATTTGACTTATTGTGTTTTTGTGGATCATGAACTTTTCAAGATCTATAATCCTCCCACTAGCCCTTTCAATGATAAACACCTTTATCTTAGAAGGCGCCGTGTTTCATGACAAACACCTTTTGCTAAGTAGGATTATAGAACACATGCCCTAAACTTACTTTAGGATGTCCCACAAATCTGTACATGTCAAATCTTGTCCCAAGCTTATCCTTCGAAACCTTTTCACATAAGTTGGACAACCCCTTATCTTAACATACTTAAGATTAGGAATCCTCCCTGTCCATAACTTTTATGGAGTCTTGGGGCCGGATTTTAAGGTTACCTTTTCGTAGATATGCAGCTATTTCTAGGACATGATCCTAGAAGGATACTGAAAATGTCGGTAAAATCATTATGGACCGCACCATGTCCAACAAGGTACGAATTTTCCTTTCAGATACATCAATCAATTATTGCGTATCAGGAGGCGTCCATTGTGAGAAAACCATTTGGGATGATCTAAAAACTTATTGCACAAGTATTTATTCCTTGATCTAATCAAAGAATCTTAATACTTTGCCAATTTGTTTCACTTCTGAATTCTTTGAACCTTTCAAATAATTCACACTTGTATTTTAACAAATACATACATTCAACTCTTTGAATGATCATCTCCTTTTCTTATACTAGTTTGTTCAATATGCAAAATATATTTTCACGTAAGTCAAGTATACAAAATCCATTAAGTAATATTCCAGTTCTATACAAAACATTATTATTATAAATAGAATAACAATTGTTCTTAATTATAATACCAAAGATTTCATTGTCCAACAATAAAATGGAAATAATATTTTTAACAAGAACTGGAATACAATAACAACTTATTGACTTAATAGATTTGCCCGTAGGCATTGCTAAACTATAAGTTTCTATGGCTAATATGGCAACCTTTGCTACATTTCCAGCACATAGGATTACTTATATTTGTTTAGCTTTCTACTTCTGCTTGGTCCCTTCATAAATCTATATTTATGATAACCAAAGTCGGTATCCAATACCCAAGTAGAACCTTGACTTAAAGAAAAATTTATTTCAATCATGAACAAAAATCAGATATTATGTAAAACTTCACTAAGCATCTTTGGTTAGCCACTTTAAGATGCTTCTCGCAGCTTTCTTTCCAAAGTGTCCATGCTTATTGCAAAGGAAGCAAACTCCTTTGCTTATCCGTGACGCTTTTGTTCTTATTATCCTTTGTTTTTGCCTTTCTATATACCTTCTTTGAATCGTTCTTCTTTTCGAAGATCCTTTGGCCCCTACCAGTAAGACTTTATCTTTCTTGGTTGGAAAGTGACTCTCAACATTTTTTAACATGTTAAGCAAATCAGCGAGACTGATATCTAGCTTGTTCATATGAAAAATTCACAACATTTGTGAAAGGAGTCCGGGAGTGAGTGTAAGATCAAATCTTGGCTCAACTCTCCATCCATGACAAAACTCGTTGTCCTAATTGATCAATCAAATTGATAATGTTAAGGACTTTTATCTCGCATCTTTGTAGTGTCATCCGGTCATTCTAGATCGGAAGAGCTCCTTAGATATCTGATATCTATCAGTCCTACTTTCCTCACCATCAACTACTTGATGTGCAGGAATATAGTAGGAGCATCCATAGTTTCATGCTGACACTGAAGCTCGTTACTCATGGATGCGAGCATGATGCATTGAGCCAACTGTGCATCATCTTGCCACTTTCTAAAAGTAGCAATCTCTTCCTAGAGACATTATGCGCAACCATTCTGAGGATAGGCGTATTAAGGACATAAGATAGCTTTTCAAATTATGAGAACTATTCTCAAATTCCTTAACCAATTAGTAAATTCGATGCAGTTAATTAACATCAAATATGTTTCGCAGTTGATAGTAATTTTAGACATTGCAAAATTACAGAAATGAATTTGTAATTAACAACATTTTAACATACATTCTTTTATTAATTACCAAAATAATTTAGGTCTTGTTTTAAATTGGTATCTCCCACTATTTTCTTCAAACTATATTACCTCACTTATATAATTCGGCAAAATCTAATTAAAGATTTGCTAGTGAGAATAAGAATCCCATTTCAAATGTATATAGCCTTGTGGTGACACAACAAACTATATATAAATAAATAGGTAGACAACTTTTGTCAATTACATCAACTATGCAACTCCTTTTCTTTTGCCTCTTAGATTATTTTGATCAAGTGGTGGCACATCCGAATCAAAATTATCCAAGTTAAGTCGACCTAGCACTCCATATATTCAAAAAAAGAAAAATATCATCCTTGTGGTGACACAACAAAACAATATTGTTCAATTTTCTTTATAAGCATCAAATGTGATAAATTAACATCTTAAATACTTAATACTTGCCTTGTGGTGACACAACAAACTCATATTAAATATTTAATACTCTATTAATTTTATCATGCTAGAAGGCGACGTTCGATATTCCAAATATCTTTGAACGCTTAGGACTTAATATAAATTTTTTTTTGAGGGGTTTGTTATTAATTTGTCTCATCTTGTTTAGCGCGCATGCACATATATATATAAAATACGCATCATATTAATAAACATGCGAAGCATGTTTGCATAATATATAATATATATAGTATAAGCATGCACATATAGAATACTATATTCTACCCGGATTGATTATGAACTTTTATTCTAGTTTGGTTCACTAGAGCCACCAAGTGAACCAAAAGGTCAAACCCTAGGGGTGCAAGAAATAATATTTAAATATAACTATTACATTTAAACCCGGGCTCCATTACAAACGGGTCTTCAAGCGCTCCTTGCTCCTTGATCTCCAATTTTTCAAAATTAATTCTAACTATTCCTATTACAAAACTATTTAAAATAAATAGAAACCTTGATCGTGATCGGGGAAGTACATAGGAGGAGATAGAATTTACATTCTAAAAATTAGAGAAGATGAGGTACTGTGCAGACCCCATTTAATAAAACCCATACATTCATGCATCCAACTAAAATAAAATCCAATCACATTGGTCAATTATCCATAATCAATCCCATTTATTATCATACACATCATCATATGCATCAATAAATAACATTCATCTTATGAATAATAAACATTTAATATATATATTGATATCATTTAATGGGCAAATTTAGTTAGTATAAAATTTATTTTTGAATCAAAATAAACTCCTTTATTTTAATCCAAATTTAAATCAAAATAAAACTATTTTATTTTAATTTATCCATTTTTGAATAAAATAAACTATTTTATTTTAATCAAAATCTTTAATCAAAATAAACTCCTTTATTTTAATTAATTTTGGAATCCAATTCCATATTAAAAAAAAACTTTTATTAAAGGAAACACGAATTCTTTTTCTATTCACAAATAAACTCCTTTATTTTGAATAATATGAAATCTTATTTCATATTTAAATAAACTCCTTTATTTAAGGAAACACGGATTTTCTTTCCTATTCACAAATAAACTCCTTTATTTTGAATAATATGAAATCTTATTTCATATTTAAATAAACTCCTTTATTTAAGGAAACATGGATTCTCTTTTCTATTCACAAATAAACTTCTTTATTTTGAATAATATGAAATCTTATTTCATATTTAAATAAACTCCTTTATTTAAGGAAAAATATAATCTAATTTCAACTCCAATTAGTTATCATAGAATCCAATTCCAACTCTAATTAGTTAGCATGAAATCTAATTTTAAAATTAAAATAAAACTTTTTATTTTAATATTAAAATAAATTTTTTATTTTAAAATTAAAATAAACTTTTATTTTAATTATAAAATAATTAATATATATATATATATATTATATTAACCGTATAATATATATATATATAATATCCGTATATAATAAATATATACATATAATATCCGTATATATATATAATATACCAAGTTGCTTTGATTTTAATTTTCTTTGAATTCCGTGCATCATAAGCTCCTGATATGTGGTCCTTATTCACGGCTTGTCCCTTTTTTTTTTTGAAATCATACTGCAGGATGAGTTATCTATATATGTATATATATATATATATTTATATATATAATCATTATATCATTAGCAATCATTAGCCATCCGTGCATGACTAATCTGTTATACCGCACGGATTTGGTCAATAATCATATATATCAAGTTTCCTTTTACGTGAACAGCTTTTCACGTGGGTCACCTTTTTTTTTTATTTAAATTTTATACAATAAAAAAATATGCCCAATTAAATTGTTCTAAACACATATCAATATACATATCAAATCTGAACAATTAATAATTCGCATAAAGGTTTGGGTCTGATGCCACTGTTAGGTTTGTAATATTCATGTGCGCAATCAAATTGCAAAATAATGCGGAAGCGTGTAAAAATCAGAGTTTAAAAATTTACAAACCATATACCCGGATCACCCTTTATGCATAATTATTAATTAAACGAAAAGATAAAGCATAAAATCATACCTCAAGATCGAGCTTCCTCGTGTACAAGTTCACCTCCAATCCTTTTCGCTCAACTTGAATCCACCGGTTTGGTTCCTTCCTTTGATCAACGTTAGCCACCCATGTGTTTGGCCTCTAGAGGTGATCCACCAAGGAAGAAGAAAATTCAAGAAGATGGGTGTTTATGGCTCAAACCCTAGTTTTCTATCTCTATAGAAAAGGCGTACTCTCCAACAAATTGGAATTATTACGTAGTTGTTAAAGTCAACAACCCCCCAACCATAGTAAGACTCCTCTTATTTATAGATGTGGGCAACCCATCTTAACAATTAAGGAATTAGGTTTTATTTAATTAATTAAATTCTTTTAATTAATTAAGCTCCCTAATCTTATTAGGGATAATTAATTAAACTCCTTTAACTAATTTTCCTTCCTAATCCAATTAGGAATAAATGAGAGTACTTATATTAAATTAATTCCTAAACTCTTTTAGAAATTAAAATAATAATAATTGTAATAATATTAATAAGACTCCTCTTATTAATTTATATTTAATATTTCTAAAATATTAAATAATAATATTAAGTTATTTAATTTATTCTATCACCATAGATTAAATTAAATATACATAACATATTATTACGATTATGCCATTAACTTCTTAAATAATTATTCTTCCTTTTATGGTGTGTGACCCTTTAGGTTCTCCATATTAAACCTATTGTTGAATAAATCAATTAGAACAATTCTAATCTTATATAAATAAATAAATTAAACAATTAATTTATTTAAATAAATAATATTTATTCTACAATAGGGATAAGCCTCTCCTAGCGATCAACGACTTTCCGGATAATATAGATTTCAACATTAATCATAAAAGAACCTTTGAGTAAATAGTTACCATACAATTCAATCCTTCCACCATACAATGTCCCAATTAAATATTAGACATGGAATTACTGTCAAGTCTTATTTTATTTAATTATATGTATTTCGATCCTTAAATGCACAACTCCAAATAATGCAAATTAAAAACTCCTTTCTAATTTCATTCTGCCTTGGCCAAGGACTACTGGGTTGTCATTTATCGAATCACATAGGACATTTCTCTTCTTTTATTAGAAGTGGTAGATTCTTTATTGATCATACATTATCTCCATGTATAACTTATTATACCCAAGCAAACCCTTTGATATACCCTAAGGGTCTTAAGGAATAAGTCAAAGTATAACTCATCATACACAAGATACTATGATGATCTCAAGTCCAAGGATTACTTGTACTACTATCACTACAGGAATTCTTATTGACAGGCAAGTAAAACTCCATTAGGTATTCCTTAGCGAGCCACGTTCAGTGAACTTATTCTCTAATAAGCATCTACATACTTGCTTTAGTGTCTCCACACAAATGATCATGAGATCAATCATCCTCATCCAATGAGCAAGCAACGTATGTACCAATCTATCCGGATTTACTAATCCCCAATTTAGTAATCCAACGATTGGGAACTATTTTAGTTTTAAGTTTTCTAAGAATTTAGTTCTCATTAGAATGATCATCATCATTATTCTAAAAGCATTGCTTAAAACTATGGGTTTATCACATATTATAAAACAGCATCATGTAGATAATTAAAAAGCCTTTAATAAATTAATACTTTTTATTAATAAATGAATAAGATTGTTACAAAGTATATGCTTTATCATCAAACATGATTGGCTTGTGTGCATACTACTTTCAAAAATAATTCAAACAATTAATAATCGAGAACAAGCACACAAAAGTGCAAAATCAATTTTTTATCTAGAAAACTCCCTCAATGCAAGTAGTAAAAAACACGGGACCGTAGTCTACTGAATCTTCTACTATTGACACAAAGTATCTCACACACTTAAATCTCTCCACCTAAGCTATTATATTGGATAAGGACCGAATCTATCCAAGACTGTAACAAATATTTGAATTAAAGAGATTCGAATTGATTTGAATTTTGAATTAGGTATCATGTAAATCATGTAACAATTTCTCTATATAATAGAGGCAAGAGGCCAACAATAGACACTGAGAAAATTACAAATGAGAATACGATTTCCATGTTTTTATACTTCGTAATTTGGTATCAAAGCTTTAAATCGACATTATATTGTCTTCTTCCTCCACATTTTCCTTGAATGGCTTAAGCTCAAATCAGCGATAACTAATGGTTGGAAACACTCTAACCTCGCCTCTGAATCTCTCAAACCCAACACAGATGTTGGTGATGAAACTCAATCCCAAAAATTATTTATCTCAAAAGGTTCAATTAATGTCATGGCTTCATGGTAACAATCTCATTCGTTTCGTTGATGAAACAGAAACGGTGCCTCCAGCTAAGTTACCCGCAACCACTGCGAACACACCCCCAATGGATAACCTTGATTATCACATCTGGTACCAACAAGACAAGAACTTACTGAGCCTTCTTATCTCCTCCCTCCGTGAGGATATTATTGCACTTATTATTGATGCCAAAACATCTCGAGAGCTGTGGGCCTTGCTCGAGATAGCCTATGCCTCACCCTCTACCACAAGAATGATGAACCTCCTTTTGAGTTTATAGGATTTGAAGCAAAACGACGACTCCATAATTATTTATACAAAGCTAAAACAATCAGTGATCAACTTGCTGCCGCGGGACGACCATTATCTTCTGGTAACTTCAACTGCATCATTTTTAAGGGACTAAGACATGAATTCCATACTATCATTCCAACACTTGTGATGAGTGGGTTCATACCTACGAATCGACGTCTAATTTGGACTTAAACAATGTTAGCCTTGTCTATTTCTATACAGTTTTACTTGTTTTTGTGTTGTTCTATGTTTAGGTTGTATTACATGGCATTGGTGGCAATGTGGCAAGTTTTGGCATGAAAAGAGCAAAAATCAACAACTACAGAATGACCCCCCGCCGGGGTGGGGCCTATGAAGAACAAAACCCACCGTCGGGGTGGGGGTATACGTGGTAGCCAGAAGACCAAGACCCCGCCGGGGCGATCATCTACAAGCATAACACCCCCGCCGGGGCGGGGGTACGCTGCCAGAGAGGAGTTTGGTTTTAATTTGAATTCTGCAGAGGCTTAGATTGGGGAACACTTTGGCATGGATTGGGAGTTTTTGGGCGCCTTCTATCAGCTATTACATAACGTGTGCCTAGCATAACACAGATTTAACAGACATCAATCAAGGAAGAATCAATTAGCAACTTGGAGCCCTAATTTTAGAGAAGATATTAGAGGATCAGAGTAGAAGGTCAAGATCACGAGAATTACAAATTTGAGAGAGGATAAGGGTGGTGTTTTACTATTCTTAGTCTTTCAATTCAAATTTTGTAATTGGGATGATGAATTCTTTACTTTATTCAATTTTTAATTTATCTATGATGAACTAAGTTGAATGCTGATTTTCATGCTTTAATTTCAGTTGAATAATATTATCAATTCACTTCATTTATTGTGATTTGTACTTTAATTTATGAATTGCTTGATCACCAATTCTGTGTCGATTTGTATGGACTCGAGAGATGATGTATGAATCTAGACCTAATTACAATAACATATGTTCTCGAATTCTGCATTTTGATGGATTTCTTAATGAATGTTTAGGATAGAGATATACCTAACATCGCATGTAATCGCGTAAAGAACTTGAGATTTAAACCTTATTTGATTTTAATTCACATAGAGATATAGTGAATTAGTTAATTAGGGTGTTTGGCTTAATTCTACCAAATTGTGAATTTAAGTTAATATGGTGTTAGTGCATCGAGAGATGGCTAATTCTACTTTAGTGTTCTTGATTAATGAACTGAGATAGTAAATTAAATTGGAAAAAAGTGTGATAATCTGAGTGAAGTATAAAGTGAAACTGTAAGCCTAATTCTCCATTATCTGCTTGAAAATTACGGTTATTAGTTGTGTTGATTTGTTTTAAAATTTAGTTTTATTAGTTTTTATTAATTACAATCTTTAATTCGAATAGTTTATTAAAATTAAAATAATATAAAATTGGTAATTGTTAGATTAAATTTCATACTTGTCTCTATGGGAACGATACTCTATTCATCATTATATTACTTGTTGACCACGTACACTTGCGTGTTGAGCGTATCTAGAATTTACCCAACAAGTTTTTGGCACCGTTGTCGGGCATCTAGTTTTGATTTTAGTACTTTCAATATCAGTTTAATTAGTTCAATTTTAGTTAAATAAATTTTTTTTTGTTTTGTTCTTTCTTGTTTCAGGTTCTCTGACTTAGTGTATGCAAACTCAGTTTAAGAAGCCAGACTTGCTTCCTTTCGAGGACGATATCGAGAAAAGGTTTCAAAGGCTCAATAAGTGGATTAAGGATACTAAGGAGAACTTTGATAAACATGAAGAGTCTATGGCTGCAGAGGATCAAAAAGCGTTGAGGGATTATGCTACTCCCAAGGTGACTGAGATTTAATCGAGCATTACCAGGCCTGCGATAGCTGCAAATAACTTTGAAATCAAGCCTGGGACCATACAAATGATACATAACTTAGTGCAGTTTGGGGGATTAGCCATCGACGATTTAAATGAGCACTTAATTAGCTTTCTGGAAATTTGCGATACCTTCAGATATAACGGGGTGTCAGATGATGCAGTCAGACTTTGTTTATTTCCGTTTACACTGTGGGACAAGGCAAAAAGTTGGTTACACTCACTACCGCTAGGGTCGATTACTACATGGGATGATCTTGCTCAGAAATTTTTGGCCAAATTTTTCCCATCGATGAAGACCGCGAAGATGAGGAATAAGATTACTATGTTTGAGCAGTAGCATGGGGAGTCATTGTACGAAGCTTAGGAGAGGTACAAGGAACTAAGAAAGTGCCCACATCACGGACTGCCCAAATAGCTGCAGATGAACACTTTTTACAATCGGTTGAGTGGTAATCTCCGAACTAGTATTAATGCAGCTTCTGGGGGAGCTTTCATGGCTAAGAGTTATGAGGAAGCTTATGATCTGATAGAGACTATGACAGCTAACAATACCAGTGGCCCACAACAAGAATGACACATCCAAAGGCAGCTGGGGTGTTAGAGGTTGACGGAGTAACAACATTAGCGACGCATATTTCAGCTTTATCAAAGAAGATGGATGCTCTTACAGGTGCATAGACTCAACAGGTTGCTTGTGTGTGTGAATTGTGTGCTGGGGAACATCCTACCGAGCAATGTGTCATTAATCCATCAGCGGTACAGTTTGTGGGCAACTATAATAGAATTTCGCAAAATCCGTATCAGAATGCCTACAATCTGGGGAATATGAATCATCCTTATTTTTCGTGGAGTAATAATCAAAATCACCAGGATCCACGACCATCTTATCCCCAGGGTTCCAAATTCAACAACAACAATCAACTCCACAACAAGATAAAAAGTTAAATTTGGAAGAGCTGTTATTGAAGTACATATCGAGTAATGAGGTAGCTATAAAAATGCAAGCGACGACGATAAAGAACTTAGAGAATCAGATGGGATATCTAGAGTTAGCGTTGAATAATAGGCATCAAGGAACTCTACCTAGTGACACTGAGAAGAATCCAAGGGGAAATCATGAGCAATGTAATGCTATCACACTGATAAGTGGTAAAACCTTGGTTTCTAACATTGATAGGAAAACAAGTATAGATAAAGATTTTGAAATTGATGGTAATAACTCGTTAAAGAAAACTAAGGAAAAAGTCATAGACAAGCCGATAGAAGATGAACAGAATGGAGTCACACCACCTGTGCGTTTCCCCCAACGGTTAGAAAGTCAAAAGCTAAAGGATCAATTTTCAAGGTTTATGGACATATTCAAGCAGTTGCACATCAACATTCCGTTCTCCAAAGCACTTGAGCAGATGCCACATTATGTCAAGTTCATGAAAGAGATACTCTCAAAGAAACGCAAGCTCAAGGAGTATGAAACAGTGGCGTTAACAGAGGAATGCAGTGAAATTCTGCAGAAAAAGCTTCCCCCTAAATTGAAAGATCCGAGGAGGTTTAGAATTTCTTGTGAGATTGACAATCAAGATGCAGGGAGAGCCCTATGTGACTTAGGAGCAAGTATAAATCTTATGCCACTATCCATTTACCAAAAGTTGGTGTTAAAGAAAGCAAAGCCAACAAATATCAGTTTACAGCTCGCAGATAGATCACTAACGTATCCATTGGATATAGTAGAAGATATGTTGGTAAAAGTGGACACTTTGATCTTTCCAGCTGACTTTGTGGTATTAGACTTTGAAGAAGATAAAAATATCCCAATCATCTTGGGAAGACCATTCCTTGCAACTAAACGAACGTTGATTGATGTGCCTAATGGAGAGTTGATCATGAAAGTATTCGATCAGGTAGTGAAGGTGAAAGTGTTCAAGGAAATCCCATTCCCGACTGACAACGAAGAAAGTGAGTTGCTCGAGGAATCTACACGTGTCAAACTCAAGGATTGCATAAAGGTTGGTGGTCTAAAAGCACTGATTGAGGATACTTAGTCAACTTTACTCTCGAACATGCAGTTGAACGGGCATGCAATACAGAGCTGTTGGTTATATGCTATAAACAAACAACACGCCACGAATATCCAAACTGATCCAGGATAACACAAGGAATAGTCAGGCTGAAAGACTCAAAAACAAGCGCTCATTGGGAGGCAACCCAATGTCCACTCTTATTGTCTTGGCCATGATTACCACCGAAGTGGTTACCATTTCTGGCATGTTGATTCCCTCCACATTTGTTGTCACCGCTTCGATGACTGCTACCATTGGTATTATCATTTTGCCGGCTGCTTTCTCTTGGTTGGGTTAACTCGTTATCGCGCTCCAATAACTGAGCCCTATTTACAACATCTGAATACAAACATAGTTTATGAGAGATAAGATATTGACGTATCTCAGGTTTTAAATCTCTTAGAAACATCCGCATCATTCTATCCTTATTATCAACTAAGTGGGATGCAAACCGGGATAACTCGGCAAACTTGGCTTCGTACTGCGACACGGTCATGTTGTTTTGCTCCAGTTTGATGAACTCTACCTCTTTCATATGACGAATACTTTCGGGAAAGTACTTGTCATTGAATAGTTCTTGGAACTTCTCCCAAGACATCTTTAGTGCGGAAGGTTGAGTACGTTTTACCAATTTCCACTAGTAATCTGCCTCTCCTCGTAACATAAAGGTGGCAAAGGGCACCTTTTGCTCCTCGGGGCATCCCAAGACATCAAATATCTTGGTGATCTGCTTTATCCACGCTTCTGCCTTAAGTGGTTTTGGCTCTCCAATAAACTCCGGTGGTCCCAACTCCTTGAACTGCTTAGCGGTGACCGTCCGAGATTTCCAGTGTTTCCACCTACATTTTGGACAGGAGCCGCTCTCGCCTGATGTTGCATGAATTGCATAAAGCCTCTGAACAATCCATCGTTCATCATTTGGTCAGTGTTGTTGTTTGCATGAGGATTGTCGCCTTCCTGATGCACATTATCCTGATTATTGATATGTGGAGACTCAACGGTCTCCTGTGCTCCATTGCTATTTTCAACATTCTCGGATGTCATTTTCAGATACTGCCACAAAACAAAGGTTAATTAACATATAACATATTATCCCTATACTCTGACCGACCAATTAAATACCAAATAAACTTAGGTAGGTCATACTAGCAAAGGAATTCCCCGTCTCTCCCCTCCTAGTTCTAGTCTCACATCTTAGCCAGGGATCATATCCCTAAGCTTTGATACCAACTATGACGCCCCCAAAACAGGTATACATCACCTATTCTGAGTCGTCAAATACAACGTACAGAATACAAATACAATCTTAAATATACAACATGAGCTGTGAGTTTTAATACAAATATTGTCTTCTAGACAGTATTCAAACTCAAAATGAGTCCTCAATACATTTATTATCACACTATTTCATAGAATAGTGAGGACTACAAAAGCTATCCTCTGGATCGTCACTCCGTTCCCCGATTAGTCCCTGCTACGTTCTCATTTCCTGAAGAGAATAATGAAAGACAAAGGGTGAGCTTAACTAGCCCAGTAAGAAATATTATGACTAAGATAATGCAAAATAAATTATCGTTAGCCTTTAACAGTGTTAAACTGATAAAATATAACAAACATCAAGTTTAACTGCAGCGGAACAAGCAATCCATTAAAAGAGTCAAGTAGAGAATAAAATCTACTATCTTTTATGATTTAAAAGGTTTTTCATCACTTTTATCGCTGGGACTCAGCTTAATAAATAATCCACATCATCCCTACACTACGGCCAAGGATATTCATTAGTATCACAACCACAAATTATCCATGCACTACGGGCCAAGGATATTCGTGTATTCATCAATGGTCATGATCATGCCAACAACTGCCCATCAATGCACTACGGGCCAATGAGGATTTTTACCACATCATTTGTAACATTACGGTCATGTTTATACCGAACAATCCCTGGTCATAATCACACCAAGTCCATCTATGCACTACAGGCCACAAATGACTTTCAACATAATATAAACATGAGTATGATGACAATGATATAAGAATTCAATAAAACAAGTTCAAGAATTAATTTGTCCAAGAACCAATAACGTCCAAATTATCAACATGATACTTCTTTGTGGAGTAAAATTTAAGAATGCTCAGAAGAATATTTTGCATGAAAAGATACTCGATGAAGCGCAAATATCAAGGATATTCTACTAATTTCATGGAGTATAGAAGTCAAAACTTTAACCAACTGAGTATAATAAAGAATGGAATAACAAAAGAAATCACCAAGCATGCGATAGACCGCACAGACAGGTTATTCCAACAGAATAATAATTAATGGAACCAAGTAATGCGTAAACGCACAGACATGATATTCCAACAAAATAATAAACAACGGAACCAGGTCATGCGTAAACGCACAAACAGGATGTTTTATCAGAATAATAAATAACGGAACCAGTGTCAAATGCGTGAACGCATGCATGTGATGTTCCAAATGTAATAATAAAGAATGGAATAATGTAAGAATTTCACCAAGTATGCGGTGATTTCAGCATGTATGTGTTATTCCAACATAATGATAAAGAATGGAATAACAGAAGTTTTCTTCATGAAGACGAAAGAAAGAAATAAAACCCCTTATGAGTACAACAAATAATATCCCTTACCGAAAAAGAAGAGTATTCCGACTAGTAGGGCGATGATATTCTTGAAGAAAACTTGCACTACGCTCAAAGCTTCTTAAAAATCTAAAGAAATACGCTCAAGATTATAGAAGAATTCTCTGAACTTCTGGTGTTGTTTTCAATTCTAACTAAGCATCCTATTTATAGGAAAATAGAAATGATACTATGCAATAATATATTATAAATTATATATATACAAACTCACGGGTTATTACCCCTGTGAATCAACAGGTAAGTCTTGTGAATCCTATCTATATATATTATATATATAATACACTATAGTACTCCCCGTGTACCACCATGAATTCCACCCCCACCCATTATTACATTATCATATATATATATATATATATATATATTATAAAACATATATATATATATATATATATATATATATATATATATAACTACTCCCACCATAATATTACCCGTGACTAACATATCAGCCATCTCCCATTTACATTTTCAAATATGGACCCCATAGTGGGCCCCACCTATTATTATATTAAAAAACTTCTACCGATTATTTTGAAAAATGGGTAAATGGGGGTCCATAAAATAAGCAAAATTTATATCAAATACTTCATAAAAATTCCTCCAATATTTTTAACAACATTTATCATCATTATTATAATTCACAATATTTAACAACCGTGTCGCTCCTGTGAAAGAGGGGCTTTCCAATAAGGATTTCTCCCATCAAGCGCCGCAATTAGGTGACCAAACCTCTCCTCGATGTAACTTCTAGACATTGTCAATATTGCAAATAATAATATTAATAACTCTCATCATCTCAATTATTGATTTAATAATATATAAAATATCGACAATAATTGAATCAAATAAATAAGAGATACTATGTGTAGCAATTCTCGTAGCAATAATTGAAACAAAACTGAGTGACTTCTCACGTAAGCATCAATAATCAATACCGCGTGCTACTATGAAACCATGCGTATTACTGTAATTTTAACACTGGGTGTTTCAACAGTTAACGGTAAAACTTCCGCCGTTATTTTCATAAAGTATTTTTGTCGTTTTCTCAATCCGACAATAATTACGCTATTAGGGGTCCACCAATGATTGTCTTGTCCGTCATTTAATATTCCCTCTTAAAATGAATATTCCCCGACTAGTCGAATATTATATAACAACTTGCGTACTTTGCAAAATTTATAAATATTACCCACAACTATATCATTATATCAAATTTATTCCATAATATTCAAAAATGATATTTATAGAAAATTCATCTTTATTCATAAAAGTTGGGGTCTTACAACCTCCCCTTCTTATGAAATTTCGCCCTCAAAATGAGGGTACGTACCTGGTATGTCGAAGAGGTAAGGATACCTTGATTTTATTTCAGATTCTAACTCCCAAGTCATTTCCTCAACATCGTGGTTTCTCCACAAAACTTTGACTTGAGGTATAACCTTGGAGCGTAGAATATGTTCCTTCTTATCCAAGATTTGAACATGAACCTCTTCATACGTCAAATCTTCCACTATTTCATCCAGTTCTAACTCAATAATGTGGTTCGGGTCTTCCACATATTTACGCAACATGGATATGTGAAAAAACGTTATGAACACGAGACATACTTGGCGGTAAAACGAGTCTATAGGCCACAGTTCCTACTCGATCGAGGATTAAAAATGGGCCGATGAATAGAGGATTGAGCTTTTATATCTTTCCAAATCTTATAAATCCTTTCCATGGAGCAACACGTAACAACACATGATCTCCAATATCGAATTCCACGTCCTTTCGATGAAGATCCGCATAACTCTTTTGTCAATCTTGTGAGGTTTTTATACGTTGCCGGATCGTTTGAATCTTTTCCGTAGTCATACGTACCAACTCTGGTCCCAACAACGTTGCTTCTCCCACCTCATCCCAACACACTGGAGAACGACACTTTCTTCCATACAACGCCTCAAATGGAGCCATGCCAATACTTGCTTGATAGCTATTGTTGTAGGAAAACTCCACCAACGGTAAGAACTTGTCCTAACTCCCCTTGAAGTCAAGGACACATAGTCTTAATAAATCTTCCAAAGTTTGAATAGTCCTCTCTGATTTTCTGTCCGTTTGAGGATGATATGCCGAACTAAATCGTAAATCTGTGCCCATAGCTTTTTGCAAACTAACCCAAAATCGTGAAGTGAATCTCGGGTCTCGATCAGAAACTATGGATACTGGCACACCATGCAGTCTTACAATCTCATTTATGTACATACGAGCAAGACGTTCAAGTGTATAAGTTTCTCGTATTTGTAAAAAATGAGCAGACTTGGTCAATCTATCAACAATGACCCAAATTGCATCTATGCCTTGAGAAACCTTGGAAAGATCAGTAACGAAATCCATGGTAATGTGCTCCCACTTCCATTCTGGAATTTCAAGTGGTTGCAATGGACCTTTCGGTACTTGATGCTCCGCCTTGACTCGTTGACAAGTTAAACACCTTGAGATAAACTCTGCTATCTCTCTCTTCATATTGCTCCACCAGAATGTATGTCGAAGATCATGATACATTTTGGTACTCCCAGGATGGATTGCAAACGGTGTGTTGTGCTCCTCCATCATGATTATATACTTTAAATCAGGGTCGTTAGGAACACAAAGTCTGGAGTTGACTCGAAGTATTCCTTCTTCATCGATTCTTGTTTATGGCATAACACCTTCTTGCACTTTCTTCCTCATACGCATCAGCTCCAGATCTGTAACTTGAGCAACTTTAACTTTATCAATTAAAGTCGGTTCTACTCGTATATTCGCCATCATCACATGGGTCCTTGGAGTATTTAATTCTATCTCCATCCTTTGCAAGTCACACAAAATGGGCCTTTGCGTTGACAATATCGCACTCATACCCGTATATGATCTTCTACTTAATGCGTCAGCTACCAAGTTCACTTTTCCAGGATGGTATTGGATGATATGATCATAATCTTTTAATAGTTCAAGCCAACGTCATTGTCGTATGTTGAGTTCCTTTTTAGTGAAGAAATATTTGAGGCTTTTATGATCTGTAAAGATCTCCACCTTCTCTCCATATAGGTAATGCCTCCAAATTTTAAGTGTAAAAATGACTACTGCCAACTCTAGATCATGAGTGGGATAATTCCTCTCAAATTCTTTGAGTTGTTGTGAGGCATAGGCTATGACCTTCCCGTGTTGCATGAGAACACATCCCAACCCTTTGCCCGAAGCTTCACTGTAGATGACAAATCCCTCCGAGCCAGATGGTATTGTCAGAACAGGTGATGAAATGAGTCTCCTCTTGAGTTCTTGAAAACTCTTCTCACATTCCTCGCTCCAACCGAATTTTGTATCTTTCCTAGTCAGCTGAGTTAATGGAGTAGCGATTCGAGAAAACCCTTCTACGAATCTCCGATAATAACCAACTAAGCCGAGAAAGCTACGCACTTCGGTCACTGATATTCCATGACTTGATACTACATGCCAAAGAAATGCTACTTCCTCAAGCCAAAACTCGTATTTCTTCAACTTGGCATAAAACTTGTTTTCACGAAGCTTTTGGAGTATCAGCCTCAAGTGTTGCTCATGATCTTCATGGCATTTGGAATATATGAGGATGCCATCAATAAAGACGACCACAAAGTGATCCAAATATTTCTTAAATACCCAGTTCATCATATCCATGAAGGCAGCAGGAGCATTAGTCAATCCAAAAGAAATGACTAGGAATTCATAATGCCCATACCGAGTTTTGAAAGCCGTCTTTGGAATGTCATCGGTTCTAATCTTCAATTGGTGATATCCGGAACGAAGATCAATCTTTGAAAAGAATTTGGCTCCTTCTAACTAGTCAAACAGGTCATCAATACGCGGCAATGGGTACTTATTTTTGATGGTGACATGATTCAACTCCCGATAATCAATACAAAGTCGTATACTCCCATCTTTCTTCTTCACGAATAGAACAGGAGCACCCCAAGGAGACGTACTAGGACGAATAAAACCGATGTCTAACAATTCCTGCAATTGGGTCTTTAACTCCTGAAGTTCAACAGGAGCCATTCGATATCGGGCTTTGGAAAGAGGTTTTGTACCAGGTTCAAGGTCGATACAAAATTCAATGTCTCGCTCTGGGGGTAGGCCAAGAAGTTCTTCAGGGAATACATTAGGAAAATTATTAACAATAGAAATATCATTCAAATCTGACGTATTTTTGTTTAAATCTGTGACGTGAGCTAAAGAAAGCTTGACATCCGTTTTTCAACAAACGAATAGCTTTATGGCTTGAGATGACCATGATTGATTTTAATGGTTTGGTCGCTTGAATTCGCATAATAGGTTGATTAGGAATATGAAAGCTAACAACCTTACGAAAACAATCAATTTTAGCATGATGAGTAGTTAACCAATCAATCCCTAGAATCACATCAAATGCAAGTATTTTCAATGAAATAAGATCGACAGGTAATGTGAGGTTACCGATTTGAACCAAACAAGACTTATAAATAGTGGATGTAATGAAGGTTTCTCCCAACGGAGTTTCTATAGATAAGTTAAAGTCTAATTTCTTCGGAGTCAAATTTAAACGTTGAGCGCAAGTAGGAGAAATAAAATAATGGGTATGTAGACACTCGAAATTTTCTGTACTACTGTAACTAACATTACAGGAGGACATATTCTTCTTTTAAGAAAGAACCCTGAAAGACAATCCAAATCCATACCGGACACTACCGGAAGTTCAGC
This sequence comes from Panax quinquefolius, assembly GCA_020205615.1. Lineage (NCBI taxonomy): Eukaryota > Viridiplantae > Streptophyta > Magnoliopsida > Apiales > Araliaceae > Panax > Panax quinquefolius. Next base: position 43,656,299 of record CM035164.1, read on the forward strand.
ATTAACCCCGGATCGCAATCTGGGAGTAACGGTTTCAACCTCGGATTTAACCCCGAGACCTGCAGATACAATACCGAACACACACCGAGAAGACCGATTAATCTCGGAGATAACCCTGAGGTATCCAGTCTCAGTCCCAACCATGGGAATAGCCACCAACCTTGGTGATAACCCCAAGGAATGCAGTTTCGGAGATGACCCCAGAAATGCTTGTTTCAAATGCCATCAGCTTCAATCTCGGCACTCACAACGAAATACACTGTGCCAACACGGCAATAACCTTGGGAAGACAGACACACCTCAAAGATGACAATGAGAACCTTCAACAAATGCAACAGTCCAATCTCAGCGAAGTCTGAGCAACGTCTGCTTATCGGCCCAATCTGGCAGTAACACCGGTGAGGGGCAACATCGCCATCTCGTCCAAAACGATGCCACATTTCGTCTCTACGCAACAATGTCCCACAAGGCTAACCAATTCCGAGTGACTATTGTACGGGGTAACGGATGAAAGTTGAAGCTTAAAGACCGGAGGGCATCGTCCCATCTTCAAAGACTTCGTACAAACTCTAATCCCATGCCATCGTACAACTCTCGACAATGGCGGTCTGAAATAGGTCCTGAATACCTCCAAACAGATGCTCGAATTGCACTTCTCAAAATCCGAGTAGACATTACAATGGCTGAGTGCACGTACTTCGAGACGATTCGACCCGACAGAATCGGGCCGACCCGATCCGCCTCTGGTACACCTGCGGCTGACACCTGCAGCTGACACCTGCGGCTCTTTTTGCCTATAAATAAGAGGCTTGGGGTGCTGATTTTTAAGAGAAAAAAGGCGGGGAAACCATGCACAATTTGCTCTACACTCGCCATACAGTATATTTTCCCACTTTCAAACACCTGTGAGCTCATATATAGCCTCTTTTGTACCCACAAAAGCCCAGTGTCTACCCACTCTAAAGATATAGAAGCCCTTTTTATTAGTCAGCTGTAAGCTTTCTCACACACTTTAGAGTCTTTCTCTTCATCTTTGCACACACCCTTCTACACGTTGAGAGTCCTGTTGCTTGCTTTTTCCCGGACTTCGGTCCGTGGTTTCATTCCCGTCTGTATATATATATTATATATATATATAGTTATATATATATTGACTAACATTATCGAGTTATGCCTCGATTGAGCCTGAACTTTGATGCGGAGCGTTCTCGCTTTAATATATATATATATATATATATATACTTATATATATTAACTGTTTGTTTGACTTTGTTCGATGAGCCTGAACTTGATGCGCGCGCGTTTATTAAGCTTTAATATATATATACTTATATATATCAACTGTGTGTCGGACTTTGTTCGATGAGCCTGAACTTTGCCTAGTGCTTTACTCGCTTATATATATATATATATATATATACACACTTATATATATATATATCGTGGTCGAACTATGTTCGATGAGCCTGGATTTTACATCTGGTGCGTTTATTGCTTATATATATATACATATATATATATTTATTTTTTCCTGCCTGGAGTTCCCTTCGTGGCAGTTGATCGCCTTTACAGCTTTCTTTATATTTAGTCCTGCCTAGAGTTTACTTCGTGGCAGTTGACCACATTTACAGATTTATTTATATTTTGTCCCACCTGGAGTTTCCTTCGTGGCGGTTGACTGTATTTACAACTTTATTTACATTTCTGATCCCCCATGGAGGTGCTTCGTGGTTGGTGATCCCAACTCAGTATATATATATATACCGCTTTTATATATATACCGCTTATTGCTTTTATACAAATTGCAATATTCTCATGCGCTTTAGAATCATGTGATCACAGATTCATCTCATTGATCTAGATTCGGTTCCGTGATGGACATTTTCACCGTATGGCGACTTGTAAATTATTCTCGATGTCCAGTATTTCCTCGATGATGGTTTCCATACCCACGAGAAGCTCGGCATTAATTTTGGATGTATTATTTTCATACGGATGCCTCAGATCCGTCAAAATAAAATCAATCTAGCCGCTCACTTAATAAAAATGGAGGTGTAAAGGTCTCAATTCCAATTGAGCATCGTGGTTTAAAAACCTCTTTATAAAACATCATTGCCATATATTGCTAAAAACTGAATTTTTACATAAATTCAAACCCTGTGTATATAGGTTTGAACGAGACCTCGCACAACTTTCATATAACAGCACATTGACCCCCCCACACACACACACACACACACACTTAGATAATAGTTTCTTGAAAAGAGGCGGTCACTGTGGTAACACGGATGTCGGGGGGTGCCTAACATCTTCCCCCTGCATAACCAAGTCCCCGGACCCTAAACGAATCTCGGTTTCGCCAACTCGTATATCAGTGTCACATCACTGGGTCAATGTGCAAACCTTTTCCCGGTTGTATTGGTACAACCATTTAAAAAACCAACTGGCAACTCTTAACAGTCCCATCGTCGACATTATACATGTCGAACCTTTTTCACTTATTTTTTCAAACAAATCTCACCTAAAATGAGAACACCAAAGAACAAGTAATGGAAAGGGACACCCAAAAATCCCGACGTCGACAGGTTGCGACTCTGCTGGGGACTCCAGTAAGAGGACTTAAGCCACTACTACAATATTTTCAAAACTGATTATATGCTTGTGTGTGGATGTTACATTTACATTGGATGAATGTGTACGAATGCGTGTCTTGTTTGAGCTTAGTGCTTCGCATCATATCTGTGTGTGATGTTAGTGCTTCGCACTATAAACTGCTTATGATATTAGTGCTTCGCACATGTCATCATTTCATACGGTGAGACTCGATGTATGTGAATGTATGTTGTGTGGTCCCTCCACCAGGAGGCTATCCCATCGGTGTTTGATTACTGGACTCGTGAGAAGACTAATTCTCCGAGGCTCAGGAAAGGCACCACCCAAATTCGCTCTAGTTGAAAGACCGGATTAACTTCCCATCTAGTAGATTGCGATGATTTGGGAACCTTCATGCCAAAAAGCCGCGAGAGTAACCTAAGATAGGTCAGCCTCTGATAAACCCAAAACGAAGGAAAGTCTCTTCATGCTCTCATTTCAATTACTTGTAAACACAATTACTTGTAATTTCATTCCATATCTATCTCCATGTAATGAGAAATATGAAGCAATATGTCCATATACATGCTACAAACAGCTGACACCCGTTTTGTAGGATAAAATTCCTAAAATGGACACATCACATAGCATGTCATTATACACCTTCCCTAAGGACTAAACTATGCCCAATCTTTTCAGCGAGGAATCAATCGGACCTACTACCCGATCAAAGTCCAAAAAGGCAACAGCCCTGAATAATCATGTCATCATCCGACTGCACTAAACTTAATCCAGCCTCGCAAAGAATTCGACGGGTTAAGCAAACAGATTACTGATTTGGTCGTTTATTAAAAAAATTACACCAAGATACAAAGTGGTCGAAAATACCAGACATACTGAGCCCTCCACACAAGGAGGAATTCCGGTCATTACCATACCAGAGCCATAGTTGGATACGACCAACAAAACGCAGGATGCTGCCCATTCCACTGGAGATCCAGACAATGGTGACATCAAAAAGAAAGTCCTCCAAATGGAAGAGACCCTTCACGCTATCAAAGGAATTGGAACACACGGGAGTGTTTCATATGCCGATCTATGTATTTTTCCTGGTGTTCACTATCTAGAAAAATTTAAAACTCCTAACTTTGAAAAATATGACGGGCTAGGGGATCCTTATACACATTTAAAAGTCTTTATTGGAGAACTGGGATCCTATGCAGAGGATGAAAAACTCAGAATGCAATTGTTCCAAAAGAGTCTAATTGGAGAATCCCGTTCGTGGTACACAAGATTAGAAAACTCCAAAATCCACAGCTGGGAAGAGCTAGCACATGCCTTCCTCACTCAATACAGTTTTCAAACTCAAATGGCTCCTGATCGGTATCAGATTACCAAGATCAAGAAATGAATCTAACGAGTCTTTCGTAGAGTATGCTCAAAGGTGGAGACGCTTTGGTCGCCCAAGTTAGTCCTGCCACATGTCGAAATAAAAATGGTCATGACATTCATGTACATACAAGAAGCTCCTTCTATGAGAGAGTTTTAGCCGGCATCAGCAAACCATTTTCTTAAATGGTTAAACATGGGGAGATGGCTGAAATGGGGTTGAAGTCAGGAAAGATTCAAAACCTAGCCACACTCAAAGCTATTGCTGATCACATCCAATCTGGAAATTATGGGAACAACCTCCAGAGGGTCCATAAAAAGAAAGAGGAAGATGTTTCCCTGATACTACAGGGACAAAAGGTAATCAAAGTATGCCCATTCAAAGGAGAAACTACACTCCCTTTCCAAAGACAAATCATAAACCCTCCAAATTAAAAAAGGTGGAGAAGTCAAACGCCATCGAGTGTTTACACCCTTAAGGGATACGCCGAGAACATTCTTAATCTTCCGACAACACGAGAAGAAAATTACGCATCTTCTTCCACCAAACAAATTTAATGGACGGGTTTTTCAATGTCGCTAGAAATGTGCTTATCATGCCGGGGGCACCTGGACATGATACTCGAGATTGTTGGGCCTTGAAACACAAGATCTAGGACCTAATAGATAATGGAGAGATCGTAGTCACCAAACCCGATCAAATTCACGTGATAAGACAACCCTCTTCCTCAACACAAAGAAGAAGAGGTCAACATGATTAATTGGAGTAGTGGATGAGTTCCAACTTCAAATTTGATTCCCTTAAACCATCAAAGATGGTGATGATGACATGGGATTATGCTAAGTTCCAGCTCATAATGGAACGAAAGATGAAAGCTCTCAAAACAAATTGAGTAATCATGAATCGGTGACCTATCAAAGATCAAGTGACTCGGCAATTAATCGACCAGAGCATGCCGCCTCCCTACCAATTGTCATGAATATTCCTCGTCCCTTCGTAAAATGAAATGCTTTGGAAGACAAAGTGACGAAGAGAGCAAATGCCAAAGCCCGCTTGGATTTCGCCAACAAACGAAATTCACCTATTTGGGCCAACCCATGGAGGAAATCCTTCACATGTTAATCAATGAAGGAAGGATCGGTTCCTTCTACCTCCAATCAACCCCCATTCGGGACAATACAACTCTGATGGAGTATGTCAATACCACTCCCAGCCTCATGGTCATATAGCACGAAGAATGTTTGGGCACTCCGCCACCTTATTCAAAATCTAATCGATAAGGTGTATCACGCTTGGCGATAAACGACACCGTGTTACGTGCAAGTGAGAAATGCAGCCCTACTAAGTGGAAAAGTGTGGTAGCAGTTATATCTACTGAAGTTGAAGGGATTAATACTGTTCTCACAACACCGATAATTCAGCTCAAAGGAGGAAATAATCCTTTGAAAGTGGCCGCTCCTGAGCCAATCAACTTGCCATACAGAGCACAATATCCTATTGTTAGCTTGCGCAAGGTTCCGTGGAATTATGGAGAAGGTGAAGGATGCACCTCACATACCACTGCTGCAGTGTCGAAGGAAAATCCACTATATCTTCCCCATCGGGTGATGAACCCCACCATCAAATCAAAGGGAAAAATACCCATGGAGAAGATTGAAAAATTCCTCCGCGTTGTGGGTCATAACGAAGCCTCGGTGGTTTTAAGCTTGAAGGGAGCTCTATCACAAATATCAATTTTGGACTTGGTCCTAACTTCCGAGAATCACCGGAAGGTCTTGTTAAAGGTTTTGGAAGAAGCCTATCTTCCGACATCAGTGGATAAAGAAAAATTTCAACACATGGTTGATCACATTTTCAACAACAATGTGATATCCTTCACTGATGATGACATACCATCCGAAGGGACCGGTCATTGCATACCGTTGCACATTGCGGTCTTGTCCTCCGGATATATGGTGGCTGGAGTCTTAATAGATGGAGGTTCCTCTCTGAATATCTGCCCATATGACACCTTGGTGAAGATGAATATCAATGTCAACAGAATTTAGAGTAGCCATACTATCATCAAAGCTTTTGATGTAGCCCGCCGTAACTCGGTTGGAGTAATTGAGCTACCAGTCAAAATTGGCCCTCATACATTCTGTGTATCCTTCCATGTGCTCAAGATAGATTCGGGATACAACCTGCTCTTGGGACGACCATGGATCCACATGGCAGGGGCAGTCCCCTCCACCTTTCACCAACAATTGAAGTACATTATCAACAATAGCCTGGTCACGGTCAACGCTGAACCAGAGATTCCTCAGCATGGGGATATACCGTTCATCAATGCCAATGCAGACGTAGAACCAGTCAGTTTTCATGCTTTGGAAATAAGTAACACCCAATACCACGCTATTAGAGCACCACTGCCCGAACCCCACATTTCTACTGAGGTGATGTCAGCCACTCAAGAAATGATGTCGTTGGGTCATAAGCCAGGACAAGGGTTGGGTAAAGATGGCGTAAAGATGGCCAGGGTATCCAGTACCCCATTCGATTAACCAAGCAAGTTGGAACAGCTGGACTAGGCTATTCTGCCAGCTCTAGTCACAGGAATCCTCATAAGCATCAACAGATTCCTTCAGCTTCAATCATGTGCGTTTAGCTTCACCTTCAAACTCCGAGTCCGCATAACCTCCAGTAAAGGTGCCAGCCAATGTCATGGCCGTGTTATTTCCTAAGCCAAAACTGGTGGAGGAAAAGAAAATCGTTATTCCAGATCCCGCAATCGAAGAAGAGGAGCGGAGAATCAAGGAAAATCGTCTCAATAATGTCGCATATCGCGATCATCGTCCATGATGAACATACCAACAGATACACCCTGCACGATGATTGCCCGACATAATGGCCATCATTCGGAGATGAGAGGATGATGACAATCCCTCCATCACTGCGGTCCACCCGGACTTTACCCTTACTAATTGGGATAGCATTCCTTGCTTTGGTCAACGAGGGTAAAGCGGGCAGAAATTCTTTTCTGCCCTGTAGATATAATAACTGCTTACTTTTCTGTACAATATTAGCAGTTTATTTTGCCAGTATATGCTAACATTGTGTATGATCAATGCATTTCATATATACTAAGTGCATTCATATTTTGTTTCAGGACTCTAAATTTAGATGTGCCTGTATTTGCGGATACGATGCCTCTCCTACGCAAGGATTGTACCTTTGATGTAGAGATGAATTCAGCCTTGATGGATCTCCAGGATGACATTGAGGTGCCTCCAGAAATTCAAGAATGGGTCAAAGACAAACCCAAACTTGATCAAACCACTTCTTTCAATCTCGGAACCTTAGAAAGCCCTAAGTTAATCCAGATTGGTTCAGACCTTACCCCAAACCAATGGAATGATATGGTTATGCTATTAACCCAATTCCAGGATGTGTTTGCATGGTCTCATGAAGACATGGTGGGTTTATCCACTGACATTGTCCTTCATCGCCTTCCCATTAAAGAGGGATTTAAGCCAATCAAGCAAAAGCTCAGGCGATTGAAACCTGAGTGGAGTTTAAAGGTGAAAGAAGAAATTGTGAAATAATTTCAAGCCGGCATCATCATGGTGTCTACATATCCTAAGTGGATATCCAACATTGTACCCATGCCTAAACCTGGAGGGAAGGTACGAGTTTGCGTAGATTACCGGGACTTGAACAAAGCTTGCTTAAACGACAGCTTTCTCGTGCCATTTATCCACATTCTCATTGACAATACTGCGCAATACGACATGTACTCCTTTGCTGATTGCTTTGCGGGGTACCATCAGATCATGGTTGCCGAGGAAGATCGTGAGAAGACTGCTTTCATCACTCCTTGGGGAATTTTTTGCTATAGATGGTTGTCATTCGGCCTCATCAATGCTGGAGCTACCTATCAACGAGCTATGATGGCTCTTTTCCATGACTTAATACATAAAGAGATTGAGATCTACGTGGATGACATCATTGTCAAGTCCCTGAAGGAGGATGACCATCTAGACCATCTCGTAAAGTTGTTCAACAGTCATTAGTAAGTACAACTTGAAGTTGAATCCACTAAGTGCGCCTTTGGCGTCAAGGCCAAGTCGAAAGTTGCTAGGATTTCTAGTCACCCACAAAGGGATCGAGTCCGGATCCTACCAAAATCCAAGCCATCACAGAAATGCCCATTCCTCAGAGAGAGAAGGAAATACGGGGATTTTTGAGAAGGATTAACTTCATCAGCAGGTTTATCTCCCAACTCACAGCAACCTGTAAGCCAATCTTCAAGTTATTAAGGAAGAACTCCTCCATGAAATGGAATGATGAGTGCCGAATGCCTTCCTTACAATCAAGAAACAAATGAGTCAAAGCTCCTATCTTGGTACCACCCAGGATGATGTTCCCCTGCTCATGTACCGCCCATAAGTGACAATGCCATGGGTCAGAGACCGACAGAAAGACGATAGAGGCCAAGAACGAGCTATCTATTACCTCAGCAAAAGGTTCAGTAGCAGTGAACACAAGTACACTCTGATCGAGAAGACGTGTTGTGCTTTAGCATTGGCTTCCATGAGGTTACAACATTATCTCCATGGTCACACAACCCATCTCATATCCCGCGTGGATCTTCTCAAGTACGTGTTCAATAAACCCATGTTGAATTGCCAGCTGTCTAGATGGCAGTTGATCCTATAACAATTTGATATTGTATATGTGACTCAAAAGTCCATCAAAGATCAAGGAATCGCAGATCAACTGGCCGCCGCACCTTCAGGGGATTTCAAACCCTTGGAAACATATTTCCCCGATAAAGGAGTAATGACAGTGCAGCAACACCATCAGTATAATACACGCCAATCATGGAAGATGTATTTTGATGGAGCTATTAACATGGAAGGTTCTGGAGCTGGAGTAATTCTAGTATCTGATACGGGGGAGCAGTATCCCGTTGCCGTCAAATTATAGTTTATCAGCACCAACAATACTACCGGTAGTATGAAGGTCGCCTCATCGGACTAAAACTTGCCCGCTCAATGGGCATCAAGCTTTTAACTCGTCCTTGAGATTCGAGTTGGTAATCGCATAATCCAATCAAGTCTATCAAACCAAGGAACTACATTTGGTGCCTTACCATCGGCAGGTTTTGGAGATGGCTTTGGAGTTCGAAGAAATCTCCTTTCTACACATTCTTTGTAATAGGAATTATTTCGCGGACGCATTAGCAACTTTGGCCTCCTTGATTTGCATATCAGACAAGGAACACTTGCCAAGCGTCACAATTTCCCTGCATAAGGCCCCAGCCTATGGGAATTACGTTGGAGAAGTATCGGATGAGCTACCTCCCATCCAACCTCCTTGGTATCAGTATATCAAGGAATATCTGCGAGATGGATCTACACCCACTGAGGCGAGCCTGACTAAGAAAAGGCGGATCCATCGACTTGCTATGAAGTTCTACCTGAGTGGAGATGCGCTCTATAAAAGAGATGTAGGACTAGGTCTCCTCAGGTGTCTAGACAAAGATCAATCCCAAAGGCTTATGGATGAAATCCATGACTGAGTCTGTGGCCCCCACATGAGTGGCCCCCTCCTTGTCAAAAAAGTCCTCAGGACGAGACATTACTGTCTGTCTCTCAAAGCTGATTGCAACGACCACGTCAGAAGATGCTATCAGTGCCAGATTCATGGGAATGCTATACACGCCCCTCCACGGGAGCTCCACAATATGAGTTCGCCTTGGCCCTTCTCAATGTGGGGAATGGACGTTATTTGGCCCATCGAGCCTAAAGCCGAGAATGGTCATCGATTTATCTTCACCATGATCGACTACTTCACCAAGTGGATAGAAGCGACCTCCTTCCCGTGGTCACTAAAGAAGTCATCATTGCTTTCATCGTAAACAATGTCGTTTGTCGATATGGACAACCGAGAGGTGATTGTGTCGAACAATGCCAAAACCTCAACAACAAAATGATGGAGGAGTTATGCAAGAAATTCCACATCAAACATCTTAACTCATCATCTATCTTCCGAAGATGAACGGTCTTTGTTGAGCGTGCTAACAAAAATATCAAGAAGATTATGCAAAGATGTCACCAACCACAAAGATTGGCCTAACTCGTGCCTCTTACTCATTAGCCTACGAGAACCACAATGCGTACTTCAACCGGGAAACCCCCACGCTTTAACTTTGTGGGATGGAAGAAGTGCTCCCCATAGAAGTTGAGATGGAATCTCTCGAGTGTTGATCGACGCCACCGGATGAAAACCAATGGGTACAAGATAGGTATCACCAATTGTCTTTGATAGACGAAAGGCGAACCGCGACTATCTTCCATGGTCAGCTATATCAGCAAAGGATCGCCAGATCCTACAACAAAAAAGTCCGGCTACGGCAATTTAAACAATATGACTTGGTTCTGAAGAAGATTCTTGACAATCAAGATCGGGCCAAAGGAAAATTCGCCCTAACTCGGAAGGCCCGTTTATTGTCAAAGAAGTATTGACAGGAGGCGCTCACAGATTACAAGAAATGGACGGCGATGAATTTCCATAACTCATCAACTCGACATCGTGAAATCGGTATTATGTCTCGAAGTAACCAAAGAAACACCACGGTGCATCATCATCGTCACCAAATCATTCCGGTTCTTTAACCCTTTACCACCTACAACTTGCTACACTTTGCCCCTCGTGGAAATATACTCTTCAAGCCGCCACTGGCTTTCTCCTTTCTTTCTCTCATCTACAACTTAGGTCATCCCACCGTGATTGAACCTCTTGCGTTATAGCTTGGCTACCCATACATGGGATCAAACTTCTCCTGCTTGCAGTTTATCCTCAACCTAGGATTAAACTTTCTCCTCCCCGCACTCTGACCTGCACATGGGATTACGCTTTTCTTCTCGCCCTGAGGGGCAAACTACGTCGACCTGATCTCCTCTTCAATAGGAGTATGTAGGCAACCATGTTACATGGCCCGGTCGCAATAAAACAAAAATAATAAAAACATTTCTACCCTCTTCTCCTTACAAAAACAAAAACAACCAAAAATATTCCTACACCATATTAGCCATATACAGCGTTGAACCTCTTACACCAGGTTCGAACTACGCAGACCTGATCTCCTCTTCAATAGGAGTACATAGGCAGCCATTCATGGTGCGGTCTCACCCCCTATCGAAACACAAACCATTATCAGCAGGTATTGGGATTCTCTTTCAATCCACTACATTTCATTCGGCTTCAGACCAAAGGGATGGAATTACCTGAACTCCTCCCAAATAGGAGATTCAGCGACCATCTAAGCCGCGGTCATACCTCGAAGAGCAATAATAAACCATAAGAGGTGGAATTAACTAGGCTTCTCCTAAATAGAAGTACTGGCAACCATCTGTGGTGCGGTCAATCTCAGAGAGGAAAGCCACACTCCTATCCACATTTCCATTCAGAAACAAGTCCCAAGACACCGAAGATGGTAGGGATATACATAGATCGATGATCCATTCTGAACTATTCAAAGACAGCTCAATGTCAATCCACCAAGGAAGAATTTCAGAATTCATCCAGATCATAAGCCCTGAAGCAGCAGACAAAATATCAAGCAAATAGCAAGGCATATCTAAAAGGGAAATGATCCAAAAATATATTTCCCTATCATATATAATGCTGTTTGATATATATACAATGTGAACTGTACATGACAAAATGGCTAAGCTAGTTTGTGCAGGTAAATACAAGATCATCTACGAATCAGGGTACATGCGAGCTAGCAAGACCAACATGGCATCCCTCTTTGATGAAGGAGGTAAAGCTGTAGTCTCCTGGATAAGAATATCCACACGACCCAACAGATCTGTAGCCATCTGCATGATGACCATATGCTCATCGATATAAGCGCTCATCTCTGCGATCATACCAGTGGTAAGGGACCTCGCTGCAATACTATCTGTGACAACCACATCCCGGGCAGATATAGCACTATCCCGCTCAACTATCACTACGTCTCTCTCTCGACTGGCCTCATCCCGCTCAACAACAAAGGGCATCTCTACTAGCTAATGCCTCGCCTCTCTCTAATAGGTAGGCGTCCCTCACATCAAGAGCGATCGACATCATAGATCGAATCTGGTCTCTCTCAAAGGTCATCGATGAGGACTCGCTCTAAATCTCGTGTCTTAGTCTTTGGATCACAAAATCTTGGTACTAGGAGAATCCTAAGAAATCTTTGGCAACCCAACAATATCCTCCTCGATGTAGGTATCAATGTCCTCTATAGGCTCTACATCGTCTAACTCAATCTCCCAGATCGCAAATCTTTGCAATGGTAGATAAAACCTCCGCTCCATCCATGCGAGTACTCTGCGAATAACCGGACGATCGGGAAAAAACAGCTAGCTCACGCCGATCCCAAAGAAGCGATACACGAGATCGGTCCTCGGTGAGAGGTATTGAGAAGTCGAAATGACCGACCTGCCGCCTCGAAAGGATGAAAATCTCGAACAGTCAAATCGCGACATCACGGCCAATGGATGATAAGTCGTCACACCCTCAAGCTAGCCAAAGGAGGAAATCCATGCTCGGAGCATGAGTAATGAAGTCAGATGGTGAGCAAAGCCCGAGCACAAAGAATATGCTAAATGGATCTCTTGATATCTACCAAAAATGCGGACCAGATCGAGCATCTACACACTCCGATGGTCGAAAGGAATACTGACATAGCCACCTCATGGGAGAAACAATACCGTGACGTCTAAAGGTACCAATCGGTCGCAAGTGTGACATAAACCACACATACAAACATGACCATCAACTCCCAAGAACACACACTGACGGTAAGTACGGCAGTGGGGACGCCGATCGCAAGGTCTCTCGCCACGATCATAGGTGTACAATGGTACGACCTTCCCCGAGCTCTCACCGCCATGATAACGCCTATATCTATCTCATCCATGTATCGCGACATGTACACGTATGACAAGACACATAGTATCGATTACATCAACTCGGGTAGAACGCCAATGATCCTCCGGCACGTTGAAATCCCACAGATGTCGTGAGTAGCTATCCTCCGCACCAAATCATCACACGTAAAATCTTTGAGAGATCACGTGGCGGATGTCACCATCCTGCACCACTCTGCGCCTCAATTCGGTGAGAGTCGTGAATCGTCTACTCATGTCTCCCAAAGCCATGTGTACGCAAGGTCTGGTCTAGGCGTGATCGTCAAACGGGCATACTCCTCTAGAGTAGGAGTCAACTCATGGGTGCCAAAGCGAAATACCTGCCTATCAGCTAGCCAATGCTCTAGCATCCCATCTACAAATCCTGCAGGAACCTGAAATGCCCAAAGGGTTATGGTATGCTGCAATAACAGATCTACAGTCACCCTATCTGGTGGTGACATGCTATCGTACGACGAGCGCATACCCAATACCACCACTGATGGTGGGGTATGATCTATACGGCTAACTATCGAAGAAGACATCTGTGCGGGCCGTGTCATAAGACCATCCAGGGGTCAATACCGAGTATCTCTGGACATACATACATATGCATAACATGATACATGCATAACAGATAATGGATGGCAATATGATATAGGGAATGAAAAAATGGTGCATACATTCCTAAATATATCATCATCTAATACATCAGCTCAATACAGTTACAAGTACATGAAAATGGGGCACAAACGCCCTACTACTAAAAGAGGCATATCTAAAGATATAGCGAGAATGGGGAACAGCCACCCAATATCTAACAGAGGCCTATCAAAAGATATAGTGAGAATACACATCAGAAGAAGACAATGGTCTCGATGTCCACATCCTCAATCCTGTCCACCTGATGTAACTCCTCCTGAGTCACTGGATCTCTATCAACAGGGATGTCAGGCCTATAAAAGGGAGGATCTGCGCCGACAAAACCAAATGGGTCGTCTGAGGGGCCAGCACCTGAGCTGGAAGGAACAAATGTCTCCTCCTCTGCTGGATCTCTGCCCAAATGCCGAATAAATATCTGTGCCCGATCCAACTGCCGGGTTAAGATATCAATCTGGGTCATATGGGTTGGAGCTCGAACACAAGCTACCCAATCTATCATCATCAATGATCCAGGAACCATGTCCCCCATAAACTATGTGGCATGGGACTGGGCTTCAATAGTCTTGAGGAGCCACCAGTATTTGGAATATCTCCCGAGTACATGGACCCTCGGATAAATCAAAACCAAATCGACTCCCAACAATGGAATATCAATGGCGGGTGACTGTGATACAGGCCAATGACGCCTAACAGGAGGCAAGATCGGTATACGAATCTCCCCTGTGGTGCTCCTGATAGCACGCTCTCCTAAATAGAGCTCCAAACCTCCATCGGTGAAAAGAGGAAATCTCCAAGTGAAAATCAAATACTCTACTCCAGTAGGGTGTCCATCCTCAAAACCGGCGATCAAATGATCTCTCACGAATATGGAAGCCGTGTGATGGCGTCATGCCACAAGAACTCCAACACATACAAGCGAAGCCCTCAGATACAGGGACCTCTGGCAAAATAGAATGATGCCATCGTCGTCCTTGTGGATAGGTATCTAAGCCTAACACACTCACAGGACGCAAACATGGAAGCCTCTCATAGGCCCAAAGCGCCAACACAATGGTAAAACATCCGCTATTAGTAAACACTCTTAACTTTGTGAAAGGAAAAGACAAGAGAAATACTCACCGGCAGAAATGGGTAAAATCCTAGCGAAGCCTCGGTCGAACCCTCAAGAGCGCAGACGCGCATGCCCCAAGGAAATAGGTAAAGGTGTAAGAGCCCCAATCATACTCTCTATATGGTCCACATCGTGTGTGGCGACCGACGAGCGAAAGATACCGTGGAAGAGTTATCTGCTATGAAGCAGCCTCGAATGATTATCAGGAACAATCACCGCAGAACGCGATCCCTGATCCTAACATCATCAGGCATGGGCTCACTCAATAGCCCACTCATAACATCTACGCTCAAAGGACCTGAACGGACAGTCGTACCTTTGAGCGCACCCACCGGAACTCTTAACAAGGACCGGTAGTAGGGGTGATATTTGCCATGCAAGGAACTGGCTCCCCTCCAAACTCCACACCTATGATAAATTGCCAATCCATAGGCGTCATCATCACCTCGCAATCCAGTAGGTGGAGTGACTGAGTCTGATGAAACCATCGCCGCATACAATGCCACGAGGTAACCCCTGCACAACGACGGGGAAGGATGGAGAAAAATGCCCCAAATTCCCACTCATGCACTACTGCTCTATAATCAGGATGAAGCGCCTGGTACATGGAGTGGATGCTAAACCAGTTCCCCCGAGGCTGTGTAAAACCTGGAACCTGCATGAAGCACAAATTAACATTAGAACCCTTTTAATCCTCATCAATAGAAAAGAAGGAAGATAAAGTCTAACGTCATACCTCGTTAGCATGCAAGTACATCGATGGGTGTTTACCCAAATCACCTAACAACTCTGGTTTCACCACCTGGATGCTCGGAAGCTCCCTGCGAGAGATATGTACAGCATGAGCGGGATTCTCAATATCCACCTCCTCGTCCTCAACGTCTGGAACCTCTACCTGGACGGGACGAATCACAGCCTCCACCAACCGACGAGGCTGTCTGACAGAACGGGGACGAGGCACTTCATAATCCCTCCACCATACGCCAGAAGCGGTCCTATAAGAACTGCTCGGCTGATCTGGATCTATAATATCTGGACAACAAGTCTCCAAATCACCTCAGAAAGGGTGTGGTATTGCCTTACCTGGAGCTTTCTAAAATGCATTATATGACTATATGCATGCATGCATTTACTTTAACATATAATAGAGTTAGAATGCATGACTACCCAATGCCTACATTTGGAAAAATTTCGCCCATAGTCCCCTTTGAAAATAGGACTATCCACATGCAAGACAGCATGTCTAGGTGGCCATTCGAGAAAGCACACCTACCCCAAAGTCATATATACGAATATATGCATAAAAATCGAGAACATCATGCATAAGGCCAACCTCAATGCTAGGAGTATTTTTCCTTTCTACCTTTTGCTCATTGGACCTCAAATAGGACAAAAAATAGCAGAAAAAGGTGCCAATTTGACTGTCTTAGAAGTCAAATTTTTTCACATCATTATGTTCAACATGGTTTAATACTAACATTTACTATGTTGAATATTTTTTATCAAGTCATTTGTGCATACATAATCACTACTATGTGTTTAGATGCATTTCGTACAATATCTCACAATCTAACGGACAGAAACTGGAAAAAATACATGCATACGTTACCAGGATAGTGTAGAACACTTATACGATGATATAATTTGCAGAAAGCAACCTGAACTCAGCAAATCTGGAAGTGGCTCACAGTTTTTTCTAGAGAGAAACAAGTTAAAAGTGACTTGTGAAGGCAGGCTGCTGGGATTTATCATCCACACCTGGCCGCAGGCCCACCTGCGGCTGCAGCAGGTGCACCTGCGGCTCCTCTATGTGGGCCCCACCCCTCCGGCTCGGTCCAGTTCGAGTTGAAATGGAGTTCTTACGGGCTAGAAAGGTCAAATCGGGAATAAAATGCCACGTGATTGAAAGCAAAACAAAGATACAACTCACGGTCTTCTCGGATGAGACTTTGAATCAGTACATCACTCATTGGTAGTCGCTTTGAACACAAGGTATACTCTGCCGATGACCTCGGTTGTCATAAAATTACATACGGCAATACCTTATATAGGTCCGATGCCACCGGAAGCTCGTCGTTACCCTACGTGGATCCCCGACGAAATTCTGGCGTGAGTCCCAAGCGGGTTACAACGTAGATCCTCGATGGGGGTTACAACACGTTCATCCATTGACAACTCTATTAACGAAGGTCAAGCAGCCTTGACCTTATTTCAGCTGATTGCAGGTAAACCCATCGAAACGTTAAGAACCGTTCAGTAGTTGCGTACGTATTCATGCGTCCCAGGTGGATCTCGACGAGAGTTATTCGTGATGAGTCCCGACGGAAGTTACAACGTATATCTCCGGCGGGAGTAGCAACACATGCTCAATCGTTGACACACATATCAACGAAGGTCAAGCAACCTTGACATCATTTCAGCCGATAACATTTAAACCTGTTAGAGCTATAGAAGTACATTCGAGGTTCTCATACCCAACCGCTTTTCATATTCCCAAATGGATCCCCGGCGAAGTCACAATCTGATGCTCAGTTGATTTACGTCGTGAATGTCAAACAACCTTGACAATCTCGTCATAGAGTTTCAGCCGTTGATTCACACGTCAGCAAAGGCCAAGCAACCTTGACAGTATATCCCACAGGATGTTTCAGCCATTGATTCACACGTCAACGAAGGTCAGGCATCCCTGATAGCATTTGTTGTTGGCAGTAAATCCAACAGAATCATGACATATTCTGGCGATACTAACCAGGAGAGGTCAACATTATCCAAGAGGATAGATGATGGAATATGTTATACACATCCTCAAACAGATCAAGCTTTATCCCCACAGATCTCTTACACATAAGAGATACCCCTTCAGTATCAAGTCGTTATCAAGAACACAAGAATTTGGTGATAACTCCAACACCAATATCCTAACAGATTCTGCTTGCCCATCAGATCTGGTTAGTATTGCCAATCCCCAGTTGAAGCAACAGGGAACCAACAATCATCCCCAGCATGTTGGGCCATAACCCCGTACACATGCATCATACATTTGCATCATGTTACTATCTATAGTACCATGTTTATCTTGTTCCGTTTCAAGTGTTTAGGATTCTTTATCCTACCCATGCATCGCCATACATGAGTATGATAAAGAGGGGCATCTGTAGACACTCAAAATTTTCTCATACTCACTATTACTTAACATTACGGGAGGACATATTAAATCTTTAAGAGAGAACCACGAAGATAATCCAAATCCATACAAGACACTACCGAAAGTTCAAGATTAACCCCTGATCGTAATCACGGGAGTAACGGTTTAACCTCGGATTTAACCCCAGAGACTGCGGAGATACAATCTGAAACACACACCGAGAAGACCGATTAATCTCGAGAGATAACCCCGAGGTATCCGGTCTTCAGTCCCAATCATAGAATAGCCACCAACCTTGGTGATAACCCCAAGGAATGCGATTTTGAGATGACCGGAAATGCTTGTTTTAAATGCCATCAGCTTCAATCTCGGAACTCATAACGAAATACATTGTGCCAACACGACAATAACCTCGGGAAGACAGGCACACCTCAAAGATGACAATGAGGACCTTCAACAAATCGTGATCCAATCTCAAATGAGTCTCGAGCAACGTCTGCTGATCGGTAATCCGTGAATAATCTGCGGTGAGGGCAACATCGCCATCTTGTCCAAAACGATGCCACGTCTCATCTCTACGTAACAATATCCCACAACGCTAACCAATCCTGAGTGACTATTGTGCGGGGTAACGGATGAAAGTTGAAGCTTGAAGACCGGAGGGCATCGTCCCATCTTCAAAGACTTCGTACAAACTCTAATCCCATGCCATCGTACAACTCTCGATAACGGTGGTCAAAAATAGGTCCTGAATACCTCCAAATGGATGCCCAGATTGCACTTCTCAAAATCTGAGTGGACATTACAGTGCCTGAGTGCACGTACTTTGAGACGACCCAACCCGATAGAACCTGACCGGCCCGACCCGCCTCTGGTACACCTACGGCTGAACTGCAGGTACACCTGCGGCACCTTTTGCCTATAAATAAGAGGCTTGGGGTGCTGATTTTGAAGAGAAAAAAGACGGGAAACCCCGCACAATTTGCTCCTTTTCTCGCCATACAATGTATTTTCCCACTTTCAAACACCTGTGAGCTCATATATAGCCTCTTTTGTACCCACAAAAGCCCAGTGTCTACCCACTCTATAGATATAGAAGCCCTTTTTATTAGTCAGCTGTAAGCCTTCTCACACACTTTAGAGTCTTTCTCTTCATCTTTGCACACACCCTTCTACACGTTGAGAGTCGTGTTGCTTGCTTTTGCCCGGACTTCGATCCGTGGTTTCATTCCAGTCTGTATATATATTATATATATATATATATATATATATATTTATATATATTGACTAACATTATCGAGTTATGCCTCGATTGTGCCTAGACTTTAGTCTGGAGCGTTTACTGCTTTAATATATATATATACTTATATATATTAACTGTCTGTCGGACTTTGTTCGATGAGCCTAGACTTCGGTCTGGTGCGTTTATTCATTATATATATATATATATACTTATATATATCAACTGTGTGTCGGACTTTGTTCGATGAGCCTAGACTTCGGTCTGGTGCGTTTACTCGCTTTTATATATATATATATATACTTATATATGAACTGTGGTCGAACTATGTTCGATGAGCCTGGATTTTACATCCGGTGCGTTTTTTGGCTTCGTACTGCGACACGGTCATGTTGTTCTGCTCGAGCTTGATGAACTCTACCTCTTTCATGTGACGAATACTTTTGGGAAAGTACTTATCGTTGAATAGTTCTTGGAACTTCTCCCAAGACATCTTTAGTGCGGCAGGTTGAGTATGTTTTATCGATTCCCACCAGAAATCTGCCTCTCCTCATAACATAATGGTGGCAAAGGGAACCTTTTGCTCCTCGGAGCATCCCAAGACATCAAATATCTTGGTGATCTGCTTTATCCACACTTCCGCCTTAAGTGGTTTTGGCTCTTCAATAAACTCCGGTGGTCCCAACCCCTTGAATTGCTTAGCGGTGACCGTCCGAGAGTTGCCAGTGTTTCCACCTGCATTTTGGATAGGAGCCGCTCTTGCCTGATGTTGTATGAATTGAATAAAGCCTCTGAACATTCCATCGTTCATCATCTGGTCCGTGTTGTTGTTTGCCTGAGGATTGTCGCCTTTCTGATGCACATTATCCTGATTATTGATCTGTGGAGACTCAACGGTCTCCTGTGCTCCATTGATGTTCTCAACATTCTTGGATGTCATTTTCAAATACTACCATAAAAAAGGGTTAATTATCATATCACATATTATCCCTATACTCTGACCGACCAATTAAATACCAAATAAACTTAGGTAGGTTATACTAGCGAAGGAATTCCCCGTCTCTCCCCTCCTAGTTCTTGTCTCACATCTTAGCCAGGGATCATATCCCTAAGCTTTGATATCAATTGTATGCGCCCAAAAGCAGGTATCGTCACCTATTCCGAGTTGCCAAATACATAGTACATGAATCACAAATGAATCTTAAATATACAACATGAAATGTGAGTTTTAATACAAATATTGTCTTCTGACATTATTCAAACTCAAAATAAGTTCTCAATACATTTATTATCACACTATTTCATAGAATAGTGAGGACTACTAATGCTATCCTCTGGATCGTCACTCCGTTCCCCGATTAGTCCCTGCTACGTTCTCATTTCCTGAAGAGAATAATGAAAGTAAAAGGGTGAGCTCAACTAGCCCTGTAAGAAATATTATGACTAAGATAATGCAGAATAAATTATCATTAGCCTTCAACAATGTTAAACTGATAAAATATAACAAACATCAAGTTTAATTGCAGTGGAACAAACAATCCATTAAAAGAGTCAAGTAGAGAATAAAATCTACTATCTTTTATGATTTAAAAGGTTTTTCATCACTTTTATCATTTGTGACTCGACAATAAATAATCCACATCATCCCCTTTTACTACCAAGGATATTCATTAGTATCACAACCACAAATTATCCATGCACTACGGGCCAAGGATATTTGTGTATTCATCAATGGTCATGATCATGCCAACAACTGCCCATCAATGCACTACGGGCCAATGAAGATTTTTACCACATCATTTGTAACATTACGGTCATGATTATACCGAACAATCCCTGATCATAATCATACCAAGTCCATCTTACAGGCCACAGATGACTTTCAACATAATATAAACATGAATATGATGATAATGATATAAGAATTCAATAAAACAAGTTCAAGAATTAATTTTTCCAAGAACCAATAACGTCAAAATTGTCAAAATGATACTTCTTTGTGGAGTAAAATTTTAGAATTCTCAGAAGAATATTTCCATGAAAGATACTGGATGAAGCGCAAATATTAAGGATATTCTACTAATTTCATGGAGTATAGAAGTCAAAATTTTAACTAACTGAGTATAATAAAGAATGGAATAACAAAAGAAATCACCAAGCATGCGATAGACCGCACAGACATGTTATTCCAACAGAATAATCATTAATGGAACCAGGTCATGCGTAAACGCACAGACAGGATATTCCAATAGAATAATAAACAACGAAACTAGGTCATGTGTAAACGCACAGACAGGATGTTTTAACAGAATAATAAATAACGGAACCAGGTCATGCGTAACGCACAGACATGATGTTCCAACAGAATAATAAAGAATGAAATAACAGAAGAATTTCACCAAGTATGCGGTACTTCGCATAGACAGGTTATTCTAACATAATGATAAAGAATGGAATAATAGAAGTTCTCTTCATGAAGACGAAAGAAAGAAATAATACCCCTTACGAGTACAACAAATAATATCCCTTACCGTAAAAGAAGAGTATTCCGACTGGTAGGGCGATGATATTCTTGAAGAAAACTTACACTACGCTCAAAGCTTCTTAAAACTCTGAACTTCTAGTGTGGTTTTCAATTCTAACTAAGCATCCTATTTATAGGAAAATAGAAATGATACTATACAATAATATATTATAAATTATATATTGAAACTCATGGGTCATTACCCCCGTGAATCAACAGGTAAATCTTGTGAATCCTATCTATATATATTATATATATAATACACTATAGTACTCCCCGTGTACCACCATGAATATATATATAATACACTATAGTACACTATATATATATATATATATATATATATATATATATTATAAAACATATATATATTATATATATAACTACTCCAACCATAATATTACTCGTGACTAACATATCAGCCATCTCCCATTTACATTTTCAAATATGGGCCCCACAGTGGGCCTCACCTATTATTATATTAAAAATTTCTACCGATTATTTTGAAAAATGGGTAAATGGGGGTCCATAAAATAAGCAAAATTTATATCAAATACTTCATAAAAATTCCTCCAATATTTTTAACAACATTTATCATCATTATTATAATTCACAATATTTAACAACCAGGTTGTTCCCAGGAAAGAGGGGGCTTTCCAATAAGGATTTCTCCCTATTGGCGTGCAATTAGGTGACCAAACTTCTCCTTGACAGAACTTCTAGACATTGTCAATATTGTAAATAATAATATTAATAACTCTGTCATCTCAATTATTGATTTAATAATATATAAAATATCGACAATAATTGAATCAAATAGCGTGAGATACTATGCAGCAATTACGGTAGCAATAATCGAACAAAACTGAGTGACTTCTCACGTAAGCATCAATAATCAATACCGTGTGCTACTATGCAACCATGCGTATTACTATAATTTTAACACCGGGTGTTTCAACAGTTAACAGTAAAACTTCTGCCGTTATTTTCATAAAGTATTTTTGTCGTTTTCTCAATCCGACAATAATTCTGTTGTGGGGTCCACCAATGATTGTGCCGTCGTACGAATATTCCCTCTTAAAACGAATATTCCCCGACTAGTCGAATATTATATAACAACTTGCGTACTTTGCAAAATTTATAAATATTACCCACAACTATAACATTATATCAAATTCATTCCATAATATTCAAAAATGATATTTATAAAAAATTCATCTTTATTCATAAAAGTTGGGGTCTTACAAGTACTCTTATAATGATTAAGGAGAGAGAGAGAGAGAGAGAGAGCTAGATGTGGGTAAGAATAGATAGATATATACAATATATATCTATACATTTTTACTACAATCAAAAGAAAAAAAATCCAATTACCAAAAAAAGAATAACCAATCATTTCTCTCTCATCTCATTTCATAACTTAGCAAAACTAACATGACCAAGAGAGAGAGAGAGAAAAGGATTTTTGTTTTAGCCATAAAGAAGAGAGATGAAGAGTTTTGTAAACCATCTAGTTCCATAATCAAAGCTTAGCAAGAAGGAGAAGGAAATCAAGCAAAGGTATAAAAATCTATCTATAAACTAGTTATTCCTTCTTGTTAATTTGTTTTGATGAAATAAAAAACTATGTTTCTAAACTCAAAAATTTGGTATTTACTTGTTAATGAGTGTTTTATGTTTAGATATACCCATATTGGGAGTTGATTTGTTTGGAAATCAAAAGAAAGGAAAAGTAATTTTTCTAGTTTATAAACCATAAATTTTTATGTACTTTGGATTTCTATCGTTTTTGATCTACACCTTCTTTCTACGATTCATCAAAGAGATGAGCTAGATATATAAGTAAACTACTAAACCCAAGTGGTAGCACTCAAAAATGTTGAGTACACAAGACTTAGTGACTGTTTTAGCCAAAACAGTGTAGTTTTTAGAAATAGAAACACATTATTTTTGGACAGTTTATGCCAGGGGTAGTTTGGTCAAAGGATAGAAAAATAATAAGTTTATTTGGTATTTTCGTGAAAACAATTATTGAATATAGCTTGTTGGATTGAAAATCTGTTGAATCCAGTTAGCTGGATTGCAATCTGTTTGCTGGAATTGGAATCTAGTTTATTGGATTGGCCATCTGGTTGCTGAATTTGGAATCCAGTTTGCTGGATTGCAATCTGGTTTGCTGGATTGCAAAATGGGTTGCTGGATTGGTATGTTTGGATAATCCTGGTTATGTATTAGTATTTGACTTATTAGATTTTAAAGAAGAACTTATAATATATAAGATTAAAGTGTTAAATCATAATATGATATAGTGATTAAAGAATTATCAAAGGACGATAATAATAATGATGTTTAAAGGAGTAATCTAATATTTGATTATGTGATAAATGTTTAAGTTGTATAATGACTGTAATTAACAGTAGTGTATGTGATGATATTATTCTAATTGAGAGATCAATATTATCAATAATAGGTCATTTAACTGAAGCTAAACTAGGTTGCGTAACAGTAATCGATGGTGCAAACAAGTTCTTATACTCTCTTATTGTGCAAGTTCTCAAACTCAAGCCTAAGTTATGATTTTTCAAGAATGCTAGTGGTTAATCATTTCTGATTATGTCACATCTTTGATTATTGATTTGCGCGTTGTGCATGTTGCATATGTTCATCAGGTATGAAAGGCTGATCACCTTCATTACCATTTGGTTCAGTTATAGTTATTCATGTTTATTGCTGGCCATTCATCATTACTGTCTCGGTCATTCAGTTATGTAAATTGATTCATTTTCTTTCACAATTATTATATTGTTGAAAGTTTGTCAGCCAACTTATTATTATTTCAATCATGATATATATTTCTTTGAACTTAAACTTGCTGGGAAAACTTGTTGCTCACCCTTGCTATATCATGATAAACATTTCAGATTAAGATGAAACTTCAAACATAGGCAAAGGCAAAGATAAGTTACAGGATTGAATTATTGTACAGTTAAAAATTGTAATAGTATTGAAGGCAAATAACATTGTAAGTCCTGTAGTATATAAGTATGTGTTTTAAGGTAAGGTTATCAACCTTGGGGATTATGTGTAAAGGTATTTGTATTAACAATTTATGTTTATATCTTCCGTAATAGTTATAGAATTGGTGTACCAGGTTCGTGGTGATTAGTACCCGGATTTGGGGACGCTACAGTTGGTAACAAATATATATATATATATATATATATATATATATATATATTTACATTCTGTCAGGTCTGGAGATCACTTCGTGACCATTTATCGCTTATATATATATATATATTTACATTCTGTCAGGCCTGGAGATCACTTCGTGGCCATTTACTACTTATATATATATAGTCCGGATCTTAAGCTCACCCTTATCCAACTCACTCGAGCTCACCCCCTTTAGCGATTTAACTTACCATTTACGACGGTTGATTCGGTCATATAACCGTCGTCTATACTTTTAGCGACGGACAACTTATAGCGTCGCTAAAAGTATAGACGACGGTTGTATGATCGAACCGTCGCCGGATCCGTCGCTAAAGGGGGGGGGGTGTGTGAGCTCGGGTGAGTTGGATAAGGGTGAGCTTAAGATCCAGACCGTATATATATATATATATATATATATATATATATTTACATTTCACGTCCTGCCTGGAGTTTACTTCGTGGAAATTGATTGTTCATATATATATATATATTTACAGCTTTTATATACATATAACTATTTACAGCTTTTGTACATACTGCATCATCATGTGAGCCTAGGAATCATGTGATCACAGATTCAGTTTCTGAATCTAGATTCGATTCCCATGATGGACATTTTCAGCTGTAGCCAACTTATAAATTATTCACGGTGTTTTAATCTCCTTAGATGGCTCTCATGCCCACAAGGAGTTCGGCGCTGCTATGTACCTTATTTTTTCGAAGATGCCTCGTATAATAAAATGGGAGTATCAAAGGCCTTAATTACTATTGAGCATAAGGGTTTGAAAAACATGTTTTATAAAACATCAATGCCCTATCTCGTTAAAATTAAACTTTTATACAAAATTCAAACCCTTTGTATATAGGTGAAAACGAGGCATAACACTACTTTTAGATAATTGCACATTGACCTACACACACATACACATATTCAGATAAAAGTTTAAATTGAAAAGTGGCGGTAACCGTGTCACCACGGAAGTCGAGGGGTACCTAACACCTTCCCTCCTGTTGATCGATTTCACAATCGATTATTTGTGCAAGCATACACAGTCAGCAAGTAATAGAGTGGTAAAATTAAGTGTCGTACCCACAGGGAATTCCAATCAATAAACTACAACTACTAGTACTAGACCAATTCAATTTTATTTAAATAACCGCAATTTATGATTTTTCTAATTAAGAAAACTAAAATTAACTAATTAAAACTATATTACTCTAGAAATTAATTCAAATTAATAAATAAAGGATAAGACTACAATATCCCCAATTATGTAATACAAACCAATATCCAATTACTCCAGTTATTACGCCACCTGAATTATTAACAGGAATCTAGTTGTTAAAAGCCATTTCCTTAGTGATCAGATAACATTTATTTAATTCGATTAATTCTGCAATATTCCTATGCAAAATAATAAAATTAAACCCATTAAGTTTCAATTCCCAACTGTTACATGCAATGAAAAGAGATATTCCTATTCAATTCACAACCCCAATTATTTATCTCATGCAAATAATTAAGCATAAATGTTATCACGTTCAGTTCTAACCCTTGATTTTATCTCCCGAATCCTTCTAGTGTGACATAGTAATTATTGGCCAAATAATTAATCAATAAGGACAAAACATGATAAACAATTCACCTTGACATAAATAGCTGGATTAAATTGAATAATCAATTCATAAACATAAAAGGTTCAATTTGTAGTCTTAATTAAAGAATTAGCTCATACTGAAAAATAAAACTAAAAATCCCATTAAAATCATCTCACTAGAATTAGAAAATTAAGATAGAGAAGACGAAGAAAACTCTAAAAGCAATTCTCTAATCTTCAACTCCAATTCTATTTCCCCAATTCTCTGTTGCTCCCTGATTAATCTCCAGCTCTTGTTGTTCACTTTTCTTCACCTCATTGCTTCCTTAAATACCTTTTCACTCTTTAGACTCCTATTCCTTGTCAACTTGTTTCATGCACGCGCCCTGACCATCTTTTATTGAGCCTTAGCGCCCCGGCGCTGAGTTTAAGGCATGTTATAGTGTCGTGGCGCTGGACCCTTCTACAACCCATTACACTTTAGCCTTTAATGCTGCAAAAATCCCCATCTTGCCCCTGCTTAGCCTCAAACTACAACATCACAAAAAAAACACATAAAATCTATTCTAAAAGACTTGAAAACAATAACAAATCAAGCACAAATATATCCAATTCATGGGTATATTACCCATTCATCAAATACCCCCAAACTTGACCCGTGGCTTGTCCTCAAGCAACAAAACATTATGCAATAAAAGAAAAATTAACTATACAATGCAAATGTAACTATCTACATGCTTACGAATCCAACAGTTTAAACAGAATAAAATATATTATCAGGCCTTAGAGAAACCACAATAACATGCTAGTATATCATACCAAGACATATAAATCATCTCCCAACCATTCCTCAAATCTAAACCTGTTAATACTGATATCGTGCGTGTGTGCTCAACAACCATGCCAACTGATAAAAAGCTAAATAAGAAACATTCTAGATCTCTTTGAAGGCATCATACAGTATAAACTCGAGAACTCCAAGAACACACTAGATCCGGCTAAAATCACACACTTACCAAATTCCAGGAGTCAAGATGGAATACTTACGGTTTATTTTTATTTTATTTATTTCTATATATATATATATATTTTCTTTTCTTACAGGGGCTTTTTGCACTTTTCCCATTTTTTTTATTTATTATTATAATTATTTTTTTATACCCATGGCTGTACAATGTCTTATTCCCTTAAACTTTTCAATGCTACCTTAACGAGCTTTCGACCAACGACTCCCAGACCATTAAGACCTTAGGGCGCTAGGTGTAAAGACAATCCCCTCGATCTTATTTACTCAAACAAAGGCCACAAAACTAGACAAGCATGCCACGGGTTATTTTTAAAAGCTTATATACCCTAACATTTTACCCCAAACTTGAGTTCTTGTCTAACTTTAGCCATCACTGCTTTTCGCTAATCTTTCCTTCAACTGGCATTATCCTTTAGAAATCCATTATATATCCATTTAGCCTTAATAAGCCAACATGGTCATTTCTTAACATGTGCTATCCTGATAATATCAGTTTCAAACAGATAAAGATTTAAATTAAGTCAAGAAATCACATCAAAGGCTTAATAATCAGTACTAAACTTGTTTATGCAATTCCAGTCTCATCATTGGCCCAAAATATACTTAGACTATCTAACAGCTAGAATCATGCGGTATACTGAATGCAACACGAGACAGAAATAGTTGATTAATAAGTAACTTAAAAGTTAACATCAATTTAATAATCTAAACATGTTTAAAAACTAAATGCCACAATCTACTATGAACCTGCAACAAATAAAATTAGACTACCCCCAAACTTATTATGAGAAATGTCCTCATACGAAAAATATAGCAATTTAAAACAGAGGACTTCCCTGACGAGATCATTCATCGGGCGCATCCTCCTCTTCATCACTCAACTCTTGATCAGAAGGGGGAAACACAGGCAAAATAGTAGCAGTTGGGAATTTACTGAGATCAACTCCAGGGTAAAGCTGAGTATACATAGTTGTCTGGGCCTTGAAGTAGTCGACCATAAACTCGTAGATAACATCTTAACGTTCAGATAGACGGACATTTTTGGCTTCAATATTATAGAACCACCCATCAATTTCGCGCTGAACTGCTTCGGGAACTACACCACGGAGAACTGCTGATGAGGATCCGTAAGTCAGTGGAGCAGGAGCCTGTGGTGCGTCAGCTTGAGGAATTATGAAGCATAATCCACGTGGGTGATTTACACCACCAGTCCACACCCGATACCTCCTTATCATTTTATGGTCCAAAACTGGCATTGGGAGTTGAATCATTTCATCAGATTTCCATTTTACCCCAAATTTAGAACATAGAGCGCAAATGGGAGAAGGGTGTGGTAACCCTCCCGTGGTGCCTCTTCATGCAGCCCTCAGGATTGACTGTTGAATGATCTGACTAACGTCAAGCTTTATACCTTGAACTATCGAATAGAGCAACACCGCCCTTTCTTTGGTGACATCACTAACATGCGTGCAAGGCATCAATTTGGCGCACATAAAGGCATACCAAGCCTTTCCATATAGACTAAGGCGTGAGTAGGGGAAAGTCATGCTTCCATGTTTATGCATTGTCCAAGTTATGCCCGGTTGACATAGCTCGCGTATAATCACTTCATAGTCTGGTCCTTGGCTCATAAAACTTGCATACTCATTGCGTTGAACCTCAGAAGGAAGTCGGTAACAACCATTGATGTCCTCTTTTCCAAATTCGACAGTTTTTCCTCTCACGTACACGCTATAGTGGAAATTCTTAGAGACGCTGGCGTAGAACTCTTTTACCACTGTAATGACCGCCGGGTCAGGCTATTCGATGAAATTGAACCAGTTTTGTTCAGCAATCATGACAGCCATGTCCCCATCTTTTGTTTGGTCAGGCCTTAAACCTCGTTCTGGGACTAGAGAACGTGTTTCCATACAATTATAGCGTTCTTGGGCTGCAGCACTCACAAACCTCCTGTTGTCAAATTTTGGCGGAGCCGATGCAGAACCTGAACCCCTCTTCGTTGACTCTTTGATGCCATTAAATTAATCTGCAATCAAAAACAAATACACACGTATTAAAATTTGGTGCAAGTAGTACACAGAGTCAAATAACCATACCACTACCCCCAAACTTGAAGTAAGATAACTTTGTGTAACACGATTTGGGGGTGTGATGATGCACACACTATCATGAAATCTCAAAATTTGAATTGAATAGCCTAAAGTGTCCATAACAGGTTCAGATAGCGCAATTGTCTAATAAAGAACAAGTGTACTACAACCAATTTTTCACACAGACTTTATGGCAAGTACCTAACAAGTATTAGCTACATTGAAGGTGAAGAAAAGTCAGGCAAGATATTTCTTTTTCAGCGCATGTATGCTAAAATTTTATTCAGTTAGGACCAACCAGTCAGTGCATGTGCAAATCATCTTGAACAATAGCAATAAAAATGGGTGAATACAGGCAAGAATAAAAGAGGCCATGAAAATTAGTCCATACTCACATGATATAATATTCTACCCTTGTGAATGTGATAATGTAATGACAAGTATGTAACTATATTCAGTGGTATGCCTGTCTGGGAACGAAATTCACAATGATAAGTCACCTAAACAATTTACCGAGCACCTTGTGGGCACTCTTTTGGTCTTGTATAGCCCATCTTATAGACATATCATTCAGAACCCTAATCATATTAACAAATTTAATCACAATCACATAATCTAAATACCCAAAGCCTCCAGTTAGGACAAGCATGCTCGAATGAATATCAGAAGTTGAGATAAATTGCAAGACTTACCTAGGATGTAGAACTAATGGACGAAATTCACCTATGAGAGAAAAAAAATCTGAATAGGGTATGAATTATTGGGAACAATCAGTCCATATTTAAAGACATGAGAAAAGGAACAGTTACAAGAAAGCGGATGGGAGAACCGATTGTAAGCGTGATGAAATGGAAGAATGGGGCACAGAAAGGGCGCATAAGTGTTTATATTTTTCAGATCTCACCTCCGGTATTTGAAGGCCGAGTTTTATCTTAATAGAGTGTCGGGGCGGGTGAAATTGCAATTTTCAATGAAAGTCTTTAGTGTCGAGGAGCTGTGAATGAACTATTTTGGAGCGCTGGGGCGCTGTACCTGACTTGTGGCTATTGATTGATAGCGCTAAGGCACTTAAAAACTTTTTTATGGAGCGTTGGGGCACTGGGGATGCATGGACTTTCTGTTGGCGATGACTCGGGCACTTTGTTGCACTCTCATCGGGTTGGGTCTTTGAGGCGATATACTACGACCACTTGGTGCCATTTGATTTCCATTCCTAACACATTAAGCAAATTTATACTTAGCAACGAACAAACAAAAATTCTATTATTATTATTATGTTAAAATGTTATACTACTAAATTGAAAGAACGCAAATACTGAATAAAATCTTGGGGTTGCCTCCCCATAGAGCTTGGTTTATAGTCGTCAGCCCGACTTTGCTGTATTGCTCAATTGCTTGCTAGATCAGAGAGATGCATTGTCGTTGGTTGTCGATCGATGGATCCACTTCAATAATGCTTAAGCCTTTGGCCATTTACCTTGAATGTACGCTTTGCATTTGGTTCTTCTACTACAACCGCTCCGTGTGGAGCGACAGATATAACCACAAAAGGGCCCGACCAACGAGATTTCAATTTCTTAGGAAATAACCATAGTCTAGAGTTTAATAACAATACTTGTTGTCCCGGTTCGAATTTCTGATCGAGGATTTTCTTATCGTGCCATGTCTTGCCTTTTTCTTTGTATAGTTTGGCATTCTCATAGGCGTTGTGCCAGAATTCGTCCATCTCGTTTAGCTGCAGCAATCATTTCTCACCAGATGCTTGTAAGTCAAAATTAACTTATGAATTTCCCAATAAGCATTATGTTCTAACTCTACCGGAAGATGAAACGCTTTTTCATAGACCATCTTGTAAGGTAACATTCCGATAGGGTTCTTGTAGGCTGTTGTTCGATATGCCCTTAAGGCATTATCTAATCGCATTGCCCAATATTTTCGTGATGGATTTCCAACTTTCTCCAAAATTCATTTAACTTCTCGATTTGAGACTTTCTTATGTCTGACCCCATACTTGGTGAGCAATTTGGTGAACTGCTTGTTACAAAAGTGAGTTCCCTCATCACTAATTATCACTCTCGGTGTACCAAATCATGTAAAAATATTCCTCTTTAGGAGTCGTAGTATGACCTTGGCATCGTTAGTGGATAATGCAGCGGCTTCTACCCATTTTGAAACATAATCTACCACCAATAGTATGTACTGATTATTGAAGGATGATATGAAGGGTCCCAAGAAGTCGATTCCCCACAAATCAAATAACTCAACCTCAAGAATTATGTTAAGCGTCATTTCATTGCGTTTGGAGATATTACCAACTCGTTGGCACAAATCACACTTCAACACATAGAGATATGCGTCTTTAAACAAGGTAGGCCAGAAAAATCCTAACTACAACACATTGGCTGCAATTCTATCAGCTGCGTAGTGACCTCCGTAATCTGATGAGTGACAATGACTTAATATGTTATCTATCTCCTCATGTGGCACACATCGTCAAATCATTTGATCTGCACAAGACTTGAACAGAAAAGGTTCTTCCCAAAAATATTGTCGGATATCGTGGAAGAACTTTTTCCATTGTTGCAAATTCAGGTCTGGAGGTAACACAATACTAACCAGATAATTCACGTAACCTGCATACCATGGCACTGTCATTATAACTTGAAGAAGTTGTTCATCGGGAAACATCTCATTGATCATGACTTCATCTTTTTTCTGAATCTCCGCATTTTCCAATTGCGAAAGATGATCCGCCACCTGGTTTTCGGTACCTTTTCTATCCCTGATCTCCAAATCGAATTCTTGAAGTAAAATCACCCACCGAATTAACCTTGGTTTGACATCCTTCTTCTAAATCAAATACTTTTTTGCGGAATGGTCAGTGTAGACGATTACCTTGGTCCCTATTAGATACGGCCTAAATTTGTCGAAAGCAAATACTATCGCAAATAATTCTTTTTCAGTGGTAGTGTAGTTCAACAGAGCATCCGTAAACGTCTTGCTAAAGTAGTATATAGTATGAAAATTTTTATCTCGTCGCTATCCCAATACTGCTCCAACTGCGTAGTCACTAGCGTCGCACATAAGCTCAAATAGGGGTGATAACTGAGCTAAGTAGTTCGGTACTTGACTCGAGATCGACTCGAAAATATGATCCAAAGCTCGAATTTGAAGTCGATCCGAGTCAAATCTGATCCATAGTCGTTTTCTATTTAATGATACACGAGTCGAACTCGAGCAGACCAGTGTTCGCTCATATTAAGGTTTGAGTATTTCATTTTTTTCTCAAACCATACTCGATACCTGCTCGATGGATCATATTCGAATATTGGTCTGATCCATGCTAGTAAGCTAAATATTTGATATTTGTATCAATCTTTATAATTTATAAAGTGTAGTATGAAATTGTATAAACTTGTACTTGAATAAATCAATGAATTAAATGTCAATTTATATTAAATTCTTTATAATTTAAATACATTAATAAAAGTAAAAAAAATTTTATTTATAAATATTAGTTAAGTAACCAATTTAGTATGTAGTGGTTCAATTTTAAGTGAAATGGTTCATATTCGAAACTCGATTTGAAGGCTCATGAGTAACTCGCTTTGTAAACGAGTAGAGTACTTACGAGCCGAGTAGGTCCGAGTAATGATCCGAGTCAAATCTGGCGCAAAAATATAAATCCCTTATCGAATCCGAGTCGAATTCGAGCTCAATTTTTTTTGAGTCAAGCCGAATCTGAGCATGAAGGTGTTTGCTGAGATTTGACCCGTTTGCACCCCTAAGCTCAAATGGTAAAGTCCAGTCTAGAGCCACTATGATTGGAGCTTTGACCAATTTCTTTTTTAATATTTCGAAAACGTCTAAGCATAACTGGTCCATCTTAAGCAACACATCTTTCTCCAAGAGTGAACATAATGGTTTCCAAATTCTGGAAAAATCTTTAATGAATCTTCTTTTGAAACCCGCATATCCCAAGAAACTCTTTATTCCCTTCACATATGTTGGTGGAGGTAGCTTCTTAATCGTCTCAATTTTTACTTTATCAACCTCTAGCCCTGCTACCGAAACCTTATGCCCCAGAATTATCCCTTCTTGCACCATGGAGTGACACTTTTCCCAGTTAAGAACTAGGTTCATCTCCACACAACGCTTCAAAACTAAAACCAGATTCATCAGACATAAATTGAAACTATCACGAAACACGGAGAAATCATCCATGAACACTTCTAAGTTATGTTCGACCATATCCGAGAAGATGGCCATCATGCATCGTTGAAAAGTTACCGGAGCATTGCACAAACCAAAAGACATACGCCAGAATACAAACGTACCATAAGGGCACGTGAATGTGGTTTTTTCTTGATCCTCCAGCGCTATGGCAATCTTATTGTAGCCGGAATATCCATCCAACAGATAATAAAACTGATGTCCCGCCAACCTATCTAGCATTTGATCAATGAATGGCAAGGGAAAGTGATCCTTGCGCATGGCTTTGTTCAGTTTGTGGTAATCCATACATACTTTCTAGCTTGTAACTGTTCTAGTGGGGATGAGTTTGTTCATTTCATTTTTTACCACAGTCATTCCCCCCTTTTTCGGTATGCACTGAACAGGACTTACCCAGGAACTGTCCGAGATGGGATAGATAATACCTGCATCCAACCATTTTATGATTTCTTTCTTAACCACTTCCTTCATAATGGGGTTCAACCTTCTTTGTTGCTCAATGGTTGGTTTTGCTCTTTCTTCCAATAAAATCTTGTGCATACAAAATGACGGACTAATTCCTCGAATATCACTTATAGTCCTTCCAATTGCTGTTTTGAACTCTCGCAATACCCTTAATAATTTTTGTTTTTGAGTGTCAGTCAGATCTTCCGATACAATGGCTGATAGGGTGTCAGATTCTCCCAAATAGGCATACATCAGATGAGACGATAGAGGTTTTAATTCCAATACTGGTGGCTCTTCTATTGATGGCTTAAACTTTTTCTCTTCCGTTTCGGGCCGGTCAAGGGTGTCGAATGGTTGTTTGAACTTCCTGGAAACTGGTAATGCATCTAACCATTTGACATACCTTATTTCTTCCTCAATATCATAGTCGTCCATCCCGATCAAAACAGATTCTAATGGATCATCAGAATAATTTCTGCTGAGTTTGAAATTCACTATTTCTTCCATGACGTCTACCCACAGATATTCACCCTTTTCTTTTGGAAATCACATTGACTTGAACAAATTAAAGGTTACCTCTTGGTCTTCGACTCGCATGGTTAATTC
Organism: Panax quinquefolius; assembly: GCA_020205615.1. Taxonomy (NCBI): domain Eukaryota; kingdom Viridiplantae; phylum Streptophyta; class Magnoliopsida; order Apiales; family Araliaceae; genus Panax; species Panax quinquefolius. Next base: position 43,691,126 of record CM035164.1, read on the forward strand.
ACATTTTTGTACGTCAATCAAAGTTCTCCCCGTTGCTAAGAATGGTCGCCCAAGGATGATGGGAATTTCCTTGTCTACTTCACAATCCAAGATTATAAAATCCATCGGGAAGATAAATTTATCAACCTTTACTAAAACATCTTCCACAATATCTCGTGGATATGTAACTTATCTGTTCGCCAACTTCAAGTTGATATTTGTCGGTTTTGGTGCTTTAAATCCAAACATGGTGTAGACGGATAGCGACATCAAGTTTATGCTGGCCCCCAAATCACACAACGCTCTTCCCGAAAGTTGATTACCAATCTCGCATGGAATAGTAAAACTACCTGGATCTTTTAACTTCGGTGGTAATTTATTTTGGATAATTGCGCTGTACTTTTTGGTTAATGCCACTGTTTCAAACTCACCCAATTTTTTTTTCTTTGACAAAACCTCTTTCATGAACTTGGCGTAACTCGACATCTGTTTCAAGGCTTCTGCAAAAGGTATGTTAATATACAGCTTTTTAAAAATATCCAGGAATCGTGAAAATTGCTTATCTAACTCTGCTTTCTGAAATCTCTGCGTATATGGTATAGGGGGCATTGTAAGACTTTGTTCAGGTGCTTTCTTCTCGAACTCTTCATCCTGTCAATTTTCAGTTTCTGAGACTTCTTCTTTTTCCAAAATTTCTTTGCCCATCTTGTTCTTCTTAACTGATTCTTGAAGGACCTTTCCACTTCGTAAGGTTACAGCTTTGCAATGTTCATCTCTACCCAGATTAATCTCAGTATCACTGGGGTGTGCTCCTTGTGGACGACTGTTCAAAGCATGTGCTATCTGACCCATCTAATTTTCCAAATTCTTGATCGAAACGGCTTGACTTTTCACATTCATATCTACCTGACTTAACAATTTGTCTTGCTCGCTCATCCTCTTGTCGGTAGCTACAATAAATTTGGCCAATGCTTCTTCTAGATTTGTTTTCCTTTCTGGCTGTTGTTGAGTCTAATTCTGAAATTCGAGTGGGTATTGCGGCCTAGGAGTTTGAGCTTGATTAGTACTCCATAAATATCCCCAATGATTTCTCCACCCCAGGTTATATGCATTCTGATTTTGGTAAGGCTGTGCTGGTCTATTATAACTTCCCACGAACATAGCTGATTCAGCACTGATGACACATTGGTCTGTAGAATGACTCCCAGCACACAACTCACAAACCATTGCTACTTGCGGTACTGATGGTGGACCCCATGTTTTAATCTTCTTAGTTAACGCTGAAACCTGTGCTGTCAACGCTGTCACTGCATCTAGTTCGAGTTTTCCTGGTGTTTTCGGAGGATTAGACCTTGTCATTAGCCACTGATAATTGTTGTTGGCCATCGTCTCTAACAATTGATAAGCCTTATCAAAGCTTTTTACCATGATCGCTCCACCTGCTGCTGCATCAATACTGGCTTGTGTGGACGAACACAACCCATCGCAAAATATTCCAACATGCATCCACTATGGAATTCCATGATGTGGACATTTGCGGAGCATATCCTTAAATCTTTCCCATGCCTCATATAATGTTTGTTAGTTGAACTACGTAAAAGTATAAATATCATTTCATAATTTTGCCGACTTCGCTGGTGGGAAAAACTTAGCTAAGAATTTTTGAGCTAAGTCGGCAATGAGTGTAACCAACTTCGAGCTTTGTCCTTCAATGTAAACGGAAACAACCTCAACCTTATGGCGTCTTCTGAAACATTATTGAATTTGAAGGTGTCATAAATTTCCAAGAAACTCAAGATGTGCTCGTTTGGATCATCAGTCGAACTACCCCCAAATTGAACTGCATTTTGTAGCATCTGTATCGTTCCTGATTTAATCTCGAAACTGTTTGCATTAATCTCCGGCCTCAGAATACTGGACTGTATATCTATCACTATCGGCAAGGCATAATCCCTAAGTGATTTTTGTTCTTCCTCTACCATGACTGCTAGAATTTCTTGTGCTGCCAGATCTTCGTCCAATGGTATAACCTCACTAGTCAACCGTAATTCTGGAACTTTCTCTCAATATCGTCTGCGAAAGGTAAAAGTTCCTTTGTACCCTTTGATCTAGTGTGCATACACTAACAAAGAATTTATGCAAACACAAGAATGAAAATAAGTAAGTAACGTTTAAATTAAGACCGAATTGATTATAACTAATATGGAATTAATATTAATAAAGAATTCCCCGGCAACAACGCCAAAAACTTGTTAATCGATTTCACAATCGATTAATTGTGCAAGTATACACAGTCAGCAAGTAATAGAGTGGTAAAATTAAGTGTCGTACCCATAGGGAATTCCAATCAATAAACTCCAACTACTAGTACTATACCAATTCAATTTTATTTAAATAACCGCAATTTATGATTTTTCTAATTAAGAAAACAAATTAACTAATTAAAACTGTATTACTATAGAAATTAATTCATATAAATAAAGGTTAAGACTACAATATCCCCAATTATGTAATACAAACCAATTATCCAATTACTCTAGTTATTACGCCACCTAAATTGTTAATAGAAATCTAGTAGTTAAAAGCCCTTTCCCAAGTGATCAGATAACATTTATTTAATTCGATTAATTCTGCGATATTCATATGTAAAATAATAAAATTAAACCCATTAAGTTCCAATTCCTAACTGTTAAATGTAGTGAAAAGAGATATTCCTATTCAATTCACAACCCCAATTATTTATCTTATGCAAATAATTAAGCATACATGTTATCACGTTCAGTTCTAACCCTAGATTTCATCTCCTGAATCCTTCTAGTGTAACACAGTAATTATTGGCCAAATAATTAATCAATAAGCACAAAACATGATAAACAATTCACATTGACATAAATAACTAGATTAAATTGAATAATCAATTCATAAACATAAAAGGTTCAATTTGTAGTCTTAATTAAAGAATTAGCTCATACTGAAAAATAAAACTAAAAATCCCATGAAAATCATCTCAATAGAATTACAAAATTAAGATAGAGAAGACGAAGAAAAGTCTAAAAGAAATTCTCCAATCTTCAACTCCAATTCTATTTTCCCAATTCTCTGTTGCTCTCTGATTAATCTCCAGCTCTTATTGTTCGCTTTTCTTCACCTCATTGCTTCCTTAAATACCTCTTCACTCTCTGGACTCTTATTCCTTGTCAACTTGTTTCATGCACGCGCCTTGAGCATCTTTTGTTGAGCGTTATCGCCCCAACGCTGAGTTTAAGGCATATTATAGCACCCCGGTGCTGGACCCTTCTACAGCCCATTACACTTTAGCCCTTAATGATGCAAAAATCCCCGTCTTGCCCCTGCTTAGCCTTAAACTGCAAAATCACAAATAAACACATAAAATTTATTCTAAAAGACTTGAAAACAACAACAAATCAAGCCGAAATATATCCAATTCATGGGTATATTACCAATTCATCACCTCCGCTTAATCAAGTCCCCGGACCCTAATGAATCTCGGTTTATCAGACCAGTTTAGCAGTGTTAGATCACAAGGTGTTTGTGCAAACTTTTTCTCGGTTGAGTTAATGCAACCATTTGAAAATACCAACTGGCGAGTTTTACAGTCCAATCGTCGACATATACATGTCGGACCTTTTCATAACTTGTTTTTTCAAATAAATCTCACCTAACACGAGAACACCAAAAGACAAGAACAGAAAGGGACAAATAAAAATTCCGGCGTCGACAGGTGGCGACTCTGTTGGGGACATCCAGTAAGAGGGCTTAAGCCGCTATTAAAAACTTTTCAAAACTTTTATTTGCTTGTGTGTGGATGTTGCATTTACATTTGAATGAATGTGTACTAATGCATTTACTTATTGCACTTTGTGCTTCACACTATATCTGCCTCTGATATTAGTGCTTCACACATGTCATCATTTCCATACGGTGAGACGCGATGTATGTGATTGTATGTTGTGTGGTCCCTCCACCAGGAGGCTATCCTGTCGGTGTTTGATTACTAGACTCGTAGGGAGACTTATTCCAACGAGGCTTAGGAAAGGCACCACCCAGATTTTGCTCCAGTTGAAAGACCAGATTAACTTCCCGTCGAGTAAATTGCGATGATCTGGGAACCTTCATGCCAAAAAGCCGTGAGAGTAGCCTAAGATAGGTCAGTCTCTGATAAACCAAACGCGGAGGGAAGTCTCTTCATACCTTCCCATTTCAATTACTTGTAATTTCATTTCCATGTCAATCTCAATTTAATGGAAAATATAGAGGTATATTTGTATAAACATTCCCTTTTTATATTAAAACCTGTCATGCTATACTGTCATCAAAATAACTGACATCAGTTTTGCTGGATAATACTCCTAAAAATGGACACATTAGATAACATGTATCATTCCTACATTCCCTCAAGACTAAACTACATAAGTCTTTTTGTAGGGAAACAATTGGTCATGTTACCCGTTCAAAGTCCAAAAAGGCACTAAGCCTATAGCCAAGCATGGCTACATCTGACCAACCTGATCCTACTCCTGTTTCTCACTAGGAGTTCGAAGGATTAAGGAATCAAATAGCAGAATTGGCTGTCTTTCTAAAAGAACAAAGTAAAAACACTCGGGCCTATACAATGCCTACTCAATCAAAGTCATTCACTCAAGGGGCAGTTAGGATATTGACAGACTCAAGGGGCAGTTAGGATATTGACAGAAAGATGGAAACCTAGATACCTAAACCTTATACCAATAAAGGAACCAACAAAACCCCTGAAATCTCAAAGCTCAGGGAAGATCGAGAAACTGGGGATATAAGAAAGAAAGTCCAACAAATGGAGGAAGCCATCCGATTAATCAAAGGGACTGGAAACTACGGAAGTATCACTTATTCAGATCTCTTCATATTCTCAGAGGCTCGATACCCTGACAAATTCAAAATCCCAGAGTTTGAAAAGTACAATGGGGCAGGCGATCCCTATACGCACCTGAAAGTGTATATTGGCGAACTGGGGTCTTATGCTGAAGATGAAAGCCTTAGAATGCAACTTTTTCAAAATAGTCTCACTGGAGAGGCTAAAGCCTGTTATGCCCGACTTGACAATGCCAAAATCCATAACTGGGAAGAATTGGCCCACACCTTTCTCAATCAATACATTTTTCAGTCACAAATGGCACTGGATCGATACCAAGTGACTAAAGTCAAAAAGTAAAGTACTGAGTCTTTTCGAGAATATGCCCAAAGGTGGAGACGTCTGGCAGCGCAAGTCATTCCATCAATGACAGAAAATAAAATGGTGATGGCTTTCATAGACATTCAAAAGGCGCCTTACTATGAGAGAATCCTAGCAGGCATAGGAAAGCCATTCTCAGAAATGATCAAACACGTCGAAATGGCAAAGATGGGCCTGAAGGCAGGCAAGATTAATGACTTCACTTCCTTAGAAGCGATCGTAGAAACATATCTGATTTGGAAAGTATCGCGAAAGCGATCCCAAGAGGGTACTCGATAAAGGCAATGAAGATATATCCCTTATTTCACAAGGGAAAGCTAGGAGACCAACCTACATTCCCCCCATTTGGAAAAAGAAAGACAATCTACCATGTGAACAATAGGCTGCATTCAACCAATGTCAAGACATAAAGAGAAAATTTGAAAGAACGAAAAATCGAGTGTTCACTCCACTGGGCGATTCCCTTGAAAATGTATTGGCGATATTAATGAAGCACAAGAAAATTACTGAACTGGCTCCACCTTTGGAACCAGGGAGCAAAAGATACAATCTAAGCCAAAGATGTGCTTACCACTCAGGGTCTCCAGGACACGATACACAAGATTATTGGTCCTTAAAGCATAAAATTCAAAATTTGATCGAAAGTGGCATTATTGTGGTCCAACAACCTGACCAACAAAATGTCAACACCAACCTTCCGTTACAGCATGATACGGAGGAAGTAAACATGATCAGGTCAGGAAGTGCTGAAATATATCCAAATCGTAAGTACATACGAAGGATGGAGGAATACCCCCAAAGGCACAAAACAAATGTCTAAGAGTGGGAAAACTCGGAGGAGGGTATAACAGTAATACAAAAATTAGTGACGATCCAGAATCAAGTAAATCTGCTTGCTAAGTTGATAGTGCGCCAATATCAGGATACGAGGCAGTTTTTCACTCAACTATCAGAAAGCCAAGAGAAAAAGGAGGTTAACCATAATGCAAGCCCATATCACTCCATGATGAGCCAGCTAAATGAAGAAGATCAAAGCGGTTGAAAGTCTGAAGCGGGGATGATAAAATTTCTAGAAGATCTCGCTTGACAAAAAAAAATCGCTTTCGAGGAATCACGAATTCTCAAAGAAGAATGATCAAACAACCTCCAAAAGAGCCCAAAAGTTCACCCCACTAAACAAATCAAATAAAGAAATGCTACACTTTCTGATAAGCGAAAGAAGGATTACTGAGTTGTTGCCTCCTATAAATTCCAAGATAAAGAGTATGATTCCACCAAGATATGTCTCTACCATTCTAACTCACCTGGACATGCGACTGAGGAATGTTGGTCTTTGCGACATAAAATCCAATATCTCATTAAAAATGGAGAGATGAAGATAGAATCCCCTATGACCAGAAAAGGCGAAAAGAAAAGAAAAAGCTTAAGCTACCCACTCGAGACAAACAATTCAAAAGAGTTAAAGGCTACAAGCACCAATTCAGGCAGAACACAAGGTGGACTATCCTAATGCAGGGAATGATAGAGGAGACAAGAGAATCCCCAAAGGAGATTCCTTTGCTAACATCAAACATCTTGTGGCCCAAAGATAACAACCACATCCCTGATTTTATCATCCTGGATGATGAGGAGGAAATATTGATCCTTTCCAAGGAAGAAGAAGCCAAAAAGGAAAGTTCCTTGCAAGAAATGCAACAACATATCGAGGGAGATTTCACGGTTGAATCCTCTCAAACCCAGGAAAAAGGTGAAGGAACAAATGAAGGAAAATTTGGTGATGTTATCGGGGAAGCCAACCCATTGAAGAATCAAGAGTTCATCCCTTTTTGCGACGGGTCTTGTATGAGCATCCCCGAGGGAAATGCTGAATCAGGAGGCAATCAAGTTATGGCCATAACTGAAGATATTCAGAATCAAGAGGTAACCTCTATCACGAGCCTTGAAGGCAACATAACCACTGACAACTGGACTATCAGGCCTCAGCTAGCCAAGAAGATATAGATCTAGAGGATAAAGTGGGGAGTTCCAGGAGATATTGGGACGATATTATTTTCTTCAGAGTATGCCTTTTATATTCCATGCATGTAAAAACAAATCAAATCAAATCAGTCAGGTTTCAGCTCATCCAGCCTGAACTACAAAAGACCTGATCTCCCCTCATTAATGTGAGTACGTAGGCAACCATCAGTGGTGCAGTTGGACCCTCAAAAGAAATATCCAAACTCAAACATCAATCCCAAGACAATCACCAATAGGGATGAAATGGCCATCATCATAAGATGCAACTCATCAACAACTCATCACTCCTGAAGTGCGAGAAGACTTGATCTCTTTTGACCTCCAGCAATTCATGGGAAACCGTTGTGGCAAATACTATCTCATACTTGACGACTTGTTCCCCTAAATCAAGATAACAAATCAAACCTTGCAGATCAAATCAAACTTGGGTGAAGTCATCACCAACCAAGTTGAGATCTTTGGGGTCAATTTAGTGGAGTCCGAAGGTCTCTTAACATCAATCATCAAAGTTGTAACAACAACACAGTGATATATCAAGCATGATCAGCAGCGAGGACCTTAAAAGAGCTGACACCCTAAATCACAAGTCTTCATAAAATTAGAAGAAAACCATCAAGGCCGATTGCGCGAACTAGTCAGGAAGAATGATTATGGGCATCAAAGCCCAAATCCATTACCTATTCACCATTCGGTACAGAAGTGAAAGCCTCTTGCGATCTCACCATCTTATCGGCCTATCTGTCAAAGCAACGATCCCAGACAATAAGCAAGGTTGGGGAAATTTCAAAATTGATGACAAACTGATATTGGGTCCCTTACAACAAGATTGTGGCCATCTCAGAAACAGCGACAGCTCAACACTGGGGCATTTATCAATCATCCTAAAGAGGAAAATGCACCAGTCATCACCATCAGTATAGTACATCATCATTAGATCTTCCCTCACATCATCTCATTGGCGATTCGAATTGGGGCATTTTCTGATTCCAGGAAAGGGAAGGAGTTTAAGGTGGGATAAGCATCTCATCAAAAGAAAGGGGTGAACTCCTGAAAGAAATCATGGCGACATAAGCTTTCCCCTACAAAAGAAGGGGAAAATTTTCAAGAAAGTCCATAACTCAAAAGCAGAAGCCCAATGACAAAAGGTCTAGCGAATGAAATCCTCATCATCAAATGTGCCAACTGGCGTCGAGTCCTTACAAGTCGAGGCCTCTACACCGAAGTTCAAATATGGGCAACGAAGGAACGGGCTGCATGCTCCAGGGATGTCAGCGGCATTCAGGTCATCAGTTCAGCCGAGTTGCGAATCAAGGAAATGGGGCACAAGCACCCAACAATGAAAGGAAACACCAAATCACCTCAAAAAGGGTGAGGTAAAATTCTACTCCAGACTAGTTAAAATATGCATCAACCTATGACGATAGACTCCTAAGGATAAATCTAGATCATCACCTCATGCATGATCTACACATGTACAAATGCGCTACATCAATGTACATCTCTATCAAGGTTTAACATGCATCTCCAGTAGATTTAAATATGTGTGCACGTTAAATGCATAGATTAGAGAAAAATTTCATCGTAGACATCAGTTGGTTGTCATCAATCCAACGTAACATTAGGCAGAGTTTGGTGAAGCAAACCTTTGAATATTAATTTAGCGAAGGTATTGAAAGATCTGATATTCAAAATAATTGGCATCAATTCAGTGTAACATCAAGACAGTTCAGTGATGAAAGCTTTTTACACCACCGTTCGAGTGGGAATCGAAACGGGTTGGTGATGTCAGCATAGTCAACTACCAACAGGGTAGGATCCGTTGTCAAACAACCGTCAGGGTAGGCACCATTGTAAACTACCAACGTATACATTGGAAAGGTCCGGTGATTTTAGAACGTCATTCCTAGGAGAGATGAAGAAAACATCTCAATTTCTCTTCATCAAACAGGCATCGGCAACACTGACAAAAAGCCAAGCCGTTGGAGTCAACACCAACATGGGCATCAATAACAACTGGTAAAGGTAATGCGATTTGCGATGTGCGAAGTGCGATGTGCGAAAACGATGTGCGAGTTGCGAAGTGTGATTGGCCAAAAGAGAAGTGCGAAGTGTGAAATACTATGTGCGATTTACGAACTGCAATTTGTGAAAACATTTTAACATTCATCATAACATTCATTACATTACAATTTGCATCATTAAAAATACCTTTTCATATTTCAAGTGTCTAGTAATCTTTATCACGTTCATTCCATTGCATTGCATGAACATAACAAAGAGGGGCATCTGTGTAGACACTCAAAATTTTGTTTTTCTGTTACTAACTATGCAGGAGGACAAAAGCATCTTTTTCACACTCCAGAAATAATCCTGGAGGACCACAACATCAGTTCCTACCTCGGAGCTAACCCCAAGAAATCAGTTTCCAACCCCTGAGATAACCTCGGAAGATTAAGTTCCAACCTCGAAGATAACCTAGGGGATCAAGTTCAAAGCTTGGAGATAACCCCGGGAGGTTAAGACAACCTCAGAGATAACCCTGAGGACAGTTAGAGTCAACATCAGGTCAACCTTAGAGATAACCCTGAGAAAAGGCTGTTACAACTGTGCAAAAACTGAGATAACCCCGGGAGGGGCAAAATGGTCATTTTGCCAACTCATCTTTAACTCAAATCAAATACACTCATTTTAACTCAAATTGCTTTAAAATAAGTCCCACAAGAACTATATCTTAACTTCCGATCGCAAACTACACAAAATAGCTCAACAGACTGCTTGACGAAAACCTGGAAATGCCTTTTCGGTCATGGAACCATCTTTCCGGAGTTGAAAAAGGGAAAATTATATGTCATTGCGTAGCTCTCGGAAAGATCTTTTCGGAATGGTATGGCACACTTCCATCGGACTCTCGGATTGAAAGTTATGAAGGTTCGAGCAGACAACGCATCGTCCGAGTACACATACTTCAAGACGGCGGGACCCACATGGGCCTAGGCACCCTGGGAAGCATCTGGTAGACCTAAGGCTACCACAGGTAGACCTACGGCTCCCCCCCTCTATAAATAGAGGGCTTGGGATGACCATTTTGAACAGAGAAAAGGCGAGGAAGCCCTGTCCATTTTGCTTTGTACACACTTTAAACTGAGTGCTTTCTTTTTCTAAACACCTATGAGCTTGTGTTTTGCTATATTTTACATGTGAAAACCAAGTATTCATTAATTTAAAGCTATCTAAAGTCTTCTTGCCAGCCCACTGTAAGACATCTCAAATTTCTTTAAGCCTTTCCTCACTTCCATCCACACACACTTACTCACGTTGATAATCGTGTTGTGTGTGTATGCCTAGATCGTCGATCCGTGGCTTTTACATATGTATATATATATATATATATATATATATATATATATATATACTATTATCGAACTTTGTTCGATTGAGCCTGGATGTACCTCCGGTGCGTTTACTGCTTATATATATATATATATATAAATACTTATAAATAAATAATGTTATCGAACTCTGTTTGATTGAGCCTAGATTTACCTCTGGTGTGTTTACTACTTATATATATATATATAAATACTTATATATATATATATGTATATATATATATATGGGAAATGATCCACAGAATACGTTAGCCAGAGTGGCTGTTTCAACTAACGCTCATCCAGCCATCCAAAATTAGAGTGAATGGCTGAGATGAGGGCCCAGATCATCCTAATTATCCTCACATTATCCTGATTATCCTCATATTAATCAGTAAAATAAAATAATAAAAAATTATAAGGATAAATATAAAGATAATCAGTAATTATCTTTATACTTATCCTTATACTTATTAATGTATTATCCTTATACATATTACTTATTTATCAATAAAATAAAATAATAAAAAAATTATAAGGATGATCGGTAATTATCTTTATACTAATCCTTATACTTATTTATTAAAAAATAAGTATGTATAAGAATAATTACTAATTATCGTCTTATGATTTTTAATTATAAATAGGAAATAGTGATTGAGTTTATATATTTGAGTAAGAATATAATATAAATTCAATCACTATTTTCTATTATAATTAAAATCATAAGACGATAATTATTAATTATTCTTATACATACTTATTTTATTAATAAGTATAAGGATAATTACCGATTATACTTATAATTTTTATTATTTTATTTTATATGTATGAGATAATCGGATAATGTAATTAAGCCAATTTTTTTGTTGTCACTATTCCTCTCTAGCGGCCACCAAAACACTGTCGTTTTGACCGGCCGCTAGATGGAATAGCTTGACAAACAAAAAAAAATTATTAGGCAGCTAGTGGGAGTAGCGGCTGGGACCTCATCTCAGTCATTCACTCTAATTTTGGACGGTTGGATGAGCGTTAGTTGAAACAGTCCCTCTAGCTAACGTATTATGTGGATCATTTCCCTATATATATATATATATATATATATAGCACGGATCAGGTCCAGACTCCCGGACCTGATCAAAAACGGAACCAATTTTTTTTTTTTTTGCTTTTTTTTAAAACAACTATTTTTTTTTTAGTATTTTATGGAACTGAAATTTTTCCATAATACAATGTTTTGGGGGTGATTTGGATACCTATACCAATAAATGTATGTACAGTCTGCACAGATTGTACATACCTGTTTTGTTATACGTACCCAAATCACACCCAAAACACTGTATTATGAAAAAATTTCAATTCCATAAAATATTAATTATTTTTTTAGTTGTTTTAAAAAGAAAAGCAAAAAAAAAAAGTCCAGACGGGACTAAAATCCGGGCTTCCGGACTGGAACCAGACTCATTATATATATATATATATATATATATATTTACATTCCAGTCATGCATGGAGATCACTTCGTGGCTTTTTACAACTTATATATATATATATATATTTACATCTCACGTCCTTCCCAGAGTTTATTTCGTGGCAGTTGATTGTTCATATATATATATTTACAACTTTTAAATATATATATATATATATATATATATATATATAATTGTTTATCGCTTTTGTACGTACTGCATCATCATGTGAGCCTAGGAATCATGTGCTCACAGATTCAGTTTCTGAATCTATATTCGGTTCCCGTGTTGGACATTTTTAGCTGCAGCCAGCTAGTAAATTATTCACAGTGTTTGAATTTCCTTAGATGGCTCTCATGCTCACAAGGAGTTCGGCGCTGCTATGTACCTTATTTTCTCAAAGATGCCTCGCATCTCAAAAATAATAAAAGCAATCAAGCCGAACATATAATAACATGGAAGTATCAAAAGCCTCAGTTATTATTGAGCATAAGGGTTTGAAAAACTCGTTTTATAAAACATCACTACTATATCTCGTTAAAATTAAACTTTTGTACAAAATTCAAACCCTTTGTATATAGGTGCAAACGAGGCATATCACTACTTCCAGATAATTGCACATTGACCTACACATACACACACACACACACACACACATTCAGATAAAAGTTTAAATTGAAAAGTGGCGGTAACCGTGTCACCACGAAAGTCGGGGGGTGTTTAACACCTTCCCTTCGCTTAATCAAGCCCCAAGACCCTAACGAATCTCGGTTTCACAGACCAGTTAAGTAGTGCCACATCACTAGGTCTTTGTGCAAACCTTTTCTCGGTTGAGTTGGTGCAACCATTTAAAAATACCAACTAACGACTTTTACAGTCCAATCGTCGACATATACATGTTGGACCTTTTCATAACTTATTTTTTCAAACAAATCTCATCTAACATGAGAATACCAAAAGACAAGAACACAAAGGGACAAATAAAAATCCCGATGTCGACACTATGCACACTCATAAAAGAGTTATGGATGATGCAATACGGATTAAACAAAATTCGTATTGAGTAAGTATGGAGCTATGATTATATGAGATTTCAATTGAGGACTCATGTCAGTAGCTAAGTTGTATGATTCTTTGTATGGGCGGGGAATTGTACTTGGTATAACAACCACTTAGTTTCTTACACTGATAATCATTGAAATGTTTGTGTCGCGCTATTTACTATATAAATGTTGAGAAGGTGATTCTTTTCTCATGTGTATAACAGATTGTAGAGAATAGGTAGAGAATATAAGGTTAGGTGCCAGTTCTTAAAACTCATACTTATGGTAAGTTTGTGACTCATAATCGTTTGGTTTTGAACCCCTTAGCTTATGGACAGTTCCTGATTGGTTCTTGAACTACGTATTACAAGGATAATTTCTGAAACTCATATTATTGTGGAAAGTTCCTGAACTCATAATGTGTGGTAAGTTTAATGAACTGCGGTATAGATAAGTTATGAATAGAGAATTGAGGATGATAGGAATTTATAGACTTATTAAGCAATGGATCATTATTAGAAAGTGGAGTTGATGGTGGAAGCATAAATATTCCAAATCTTCTAGCTATGCTAGATTTCAAAATTTTTGACATCAAGCTAAATTCGCACTGATGTGCTTTTTAAAAAAATGAATTTTGTTATTCTCAACGCATGGTGACCAGTGTGTATGTGTGGACTTTGGGACCCTGACACATCGTTACCTGTTGAGGTATGATAACACTAAATCTAATTTTCAATGGTTTTGAACTGTTTAAAGAATAGTCTATGCTAATTGTTTCGGCTAGACGAAAATGATTTAAAAATATCAAAATGTATTTTATATCATTAATGCATCATGTAACCTGGTACAAAGATGATAAAAATGATGGAGTTATAAATGCAAAATTACTTAGTGTTGGATGTGATCGAAAGATCATCAGCCCACTATAGTATGATGTAGTATGGCAAAGTCACACAATGACGAAATCCTCAAACGGGCTGTAAATACAGTGCGATATCATAACATCATAAAATTATTTTTAGAATTTCAAAGTTAAACTATTGCCAACAAGGTTTGGCTATACATGTTTCGATTGAAATTGAATTATTGGTATGATTTTAAGCTATTTGTTTCAGCTAGACCAACGTTTATGAAAATTCAAAGTATTCTTTGAGAATTATCTCGAACCAAATTGTTTTGGTGCGAAATCCTACGATAAGACTGAGGTAAATGTCCCAAAATTGGGAAACTTTTGTGCGCCCAAGGCGGATTTAATGAACGAAAAAATTGTTTTTAACATGTAGTACCTGATCAGTACAGGGCATAACGGGCTGATCACCCTTTGTGTCCGTAAGTTATGATGGTTTACAGATGAATTTTTGTATAAACCTTTTTCAAAAATTAAAAATGAAAGTTCATGGTCTATATGACTCCTTAGCATGATTTAAAATTTTTAACTCTTTGGAGTGATGTTTTGGGTAGTATGTGATGATGTGTATGAAATAGTATGAACTCGTTACGTATTGGTAGAATCTGATATGATTGAATAAAGGTTATTATGAAAACCTTGTTCTGGTGAATAAAAGGAGTATAGTGTAGTAGGCTGTAATTTATGGGACGAAATTCTTAGAAGAAGGGGTGAATGTGACAACCCAAGAATTTGGACGATTAATAAAATCTTAAATGATTGAATAAAGATGGAATAATAAGACCTAGACTGGAAATAGATATGGATTTAAAATTTTTGTGAAGGACTTATGTTGTTTTGTGTATTGTGATTATGTGTGTACCGTATGTGGTTAAGGGTTATGGTATGAGAGTATAATAGTATTTAAAATATATACAAATTTTAAGAGATTTATTTTATACATCTCAAATAATTAATTTTATAACCTAATTATAGCAAGTTTAATTGGGTTAAGAAATTAAGTGTACATGAGCAAGGATTTAAATTATAATTGAGGAAATGAAAACCCTAATTAAATAATTTGGACCTAATTATAATTAAGCTTAGCCCAATTGAAGGGGAGTATTTTAGACCTTTAGAATACTAAATAAAAGTAATTAAACAAAAATAATAATGTGGTGAATGGAAGGGATAAGTGGATGGTTAGTGGAGAAGAGAAAAGGAGTGGCCAATAATTGGCCACACAGAAAGGAAAAAGAGGACACATGTTGGGCAATTAATAAAACATTAACACTGTAATTAAATCAAATTATGGGTGAAAGAAAGGCCACACGGTTGGCTAATTAGAGGAGGAACAAAGGGCCACATGGCCGGGTATTTGAGGGGAGAGAAGAAGGCATGGTGTACCACTTTGGTTCATAAATTCCTAACAACTTTCTCCTTATGTGTCATTCCTTTTGTGAAGCCACTACATTTAATTAGATTAATAAGTATTCTTATAATGATTAAGGAGACAGAGAGAGCTAGATGTGGGTAAGAATATATATATATATATATATATATATATATATACAATATATCTATACATTTTTACTACAATCAAAAGAAAAAAATTATCCAATTACCAAACAAAGAACAACCAATCATTTCTCTCTCATCTCATTTCATAACTTAGCAAAACTAACATGACCAAGAGAGAGAGAGAAGGATTTTTGGTTCAGCCATAAGGAAGAGAGATGAAGAGTTTTGTAAACCATCTAGCTCAATAATCAAAGCTTAGCAAGAAGGAGAAGGAAATCAAGCAAAGATATAAAAATCTATCTATAAACTAGTTATTCCTTCTAGTTTCTAAACTCAAAAACTTTGTATTTACTTGTTAATGAGTGTTTTATGTTTAGATATACCCATATTGGGAGTTGATTTGTTTAGAAATCAAAAGAAAAGAAAAGTAATTTTTCTAGTTTATAAACTATAAATTTTTATGTACTTTGGATTTCTACCATTTTTGATCTACACCTTCTTTTTACAATCCGTAAAAGAGAGGAGCTAGATATATAAGTAAACTACTAAACCCAAGTGGTAGCAATCAAAAATGTTGAGTACACAAGCCTTAGTGACTGTTTTAGCCAAAATAGTTTCATTTTTAGAAATAGAAACACACTCTTTTTGGATAGTTTATGCCAGGGGTAGTTTTGTCATTTTTTTGATGTTCAAAAATTCTGGAAAAATTTGGGATATTAATATGATAAGTTTTCTAACATTTTCAAGTGGAATCACTGAAAAATAAGTTATAGATTTCTGTATGGACTGTTTCTAGCAAAGCACGAAAAATGTAAAAATCTCAAAAACCTACTACCCAAAAATTTGTAGGGGTTATTTCGGAAACTAAGTTTGTGAAATGAATTCCGACCTTTTGGAACATGAAAATATATGATATAAAGTAGCTCCTGTCCAAAAAATGAGCTCATTCCGACTTAAAATGACCAAGTTATGGCCATTTCAATTTTTGTGATTTTTCGACAAAAACGGCTATAATCGGAGTAAAAATGATTTTTGAATAATACCAAAAGGAATTGAAAAATTACATAATTTTTTTGTGTGTGTATGAAATATATCTATATATGTTTGGTCAAAGGATAAAAAAATAATAAGTTGATTTGGTATTTTCGTGAAAGGAATTATTGAATCGAGCTTGTTGGATTGAAAATTTGTTGAATCCAGTTTGCTGGATTGCAATCTGGTTGCTGTAATTGGAATCTAGTTTGCTGGATTGGCCATCTGGTTTCTGAATTTGGAATCCAGTTTGCTGGATTGGAATCTAGTTTGCTGGATTGCAATCTAGGTTGCTGGAATGGTATGTTTGGATAATCCTGGTTGCTGTATTAGTATTTGACTTATTAGATTTGAAAGAAGAACTTATAATATATAAGATTAAAGTGTTAAATCATAATATGATGTAGTGATTAAAGAATTATCAAAAGACGATAATAATAATGATGTTTAAAGGAGTAATATAATCTTTGATTATGTGATAAGTGTTTAAGTTGTATAATGACTGTAATTAACAGGAGTGTATGTGATGATATTATTCTAATTGAGAGATCGATATTATCAATAATAGGTCTTTCAACAGAAGCTAAAATAGGCTGTGTAACAGTAATCGACGGTGCATGCAAGTTCTTATACTCTCTTATTGTGCAAGTTCTCAAACTCAAACCTGAGTTATGATTTTTCAAGAATGCTAGTGGTTAATCATTTCTGATTATATCACATCTTTGATTATTTATTCGCACGTTGTGCATGTTGCATATGTTCATCAGGTATGAAAGGCTGATCACCTTCATTACCATTTGGTTCAGTTATAGTTATTCTATTTATTGTTGGCCATTCATCATTATTGTCTCGGTTAATCAGTTATGTAAATTGATTCATATTCTTTCACAATTATTATGTTATTGAAAGTTTGTCAGCCAACTTATTATTTTTTCAATCATGATATATATTTCTTTGAACTTAAATTTGCTGGTCAAACTTGTTGCTCACCCTTACTATATCATGATAAACATTTTAGATTAAGAAGAAACTTCGAACACAGGCAAAGGCAAAGACAAGTTACAGGTTTGGATTATTGTACAATTAAAAATTGTAATAGTATTAAAGGCAAATAATATTGTAAGTCCTGTAGTATATAAGTATGTGTATTAAGTTAAGGTTATCAACCTTGGAGATTTGTGTAAAGGTATTTGAATAAACAATTTCTGGTTATATCTTCCGCAATAGTTATAGAATTGTTGTACCAAGTTCGTGGTGATTAGTACCCAGATTTGGGGATGCTACAGTTGGTAACGAAGTTGTAGGTTATAAACCTTAGGTAGGGTTACCTTAGGCTATAACCACAGGGATAAGGAAAAGGACAAATTCAAACAGAGTTTAAATTCTGAGCGATGAATTCCGACAAGGTATTAATAAGTCAATAAGATTCAAAGAAGAATCATGACAAGTAATAAAGATCCAAAGTTACCTAACTCTGATAATAAAGATGAACAGTAGTTGTGACGCCCCCAAAATAGATATACATCACCCATCTTGAGTCGCCAAATACATGGTACAAAATTCAAATACAACTTAATTATATAACATTCGTGTAAAATACGACAAAACATAATCTAAGAGTTTTAATAAGAATATTATCATCTAGACAATATCCACACTCAATGGAGTCCTCATTACATTTATTGTCACACTATTTAACAGAATAGTGAGGAATACTAATTCTATCATCTGGACCGTCACTCCGTTCCCCGACTAGTCCCAGCTACGTTCTCATTTCCTGAAAAGAACAATGAAAGAAAGGGTGAGCTCAACAAGCCCAGTAAGAAATATTATGACTAAGATAATGCAGAATAAATTATCATTAGCCTTCAACAGTGTTAAACTGATAAAATATAATAAACATCAAGTTTAACTGCAGCAGAACAAGCAATCCATTAGAAGAGTCACGTAGAGAATAAAATCTACCATCTTCTATGATTTAAAAGGTTTTTCATCACTTTTGTCGCTAAGACTTAGCTTAATAAATAAACCACATCCTCCCTACACTACGACCAATGATATTCATTATTATCACGACCACAAATTATCCATGCACTACGGGCCAAGGATATTCGTGTATTCATCAATGGTCATGATCATGCCAACAACTGTCCATCAATGCACTACGGGCCAATGATGACTTTTACCACATCATTTGTAACATTACGGTCATGATTATACCGATTAATCCCTGGTTATAATCATACCAAGTCCATCTATGCACTACAGGCCACAGATGACTTTCAACATAATATAAACATGAGGATGATGTCAATGATATAAGAATTCAATAAAACAAGTTCAAGAATTAATTTATCCAGGAACCGATAACGTCCAAATTGTCAACATGATACTGCTTTGTGGAGTAAAATTTAAGAATGCCCAGAAGAATATTTCCATGAAAAGATACTGGATGAAGTGCAAATATCAAGGATATTCCACTAATTTCATGGAGTATAGAAGTCAAAACTTTAACCAACGGAGTATAATAAAGAATGGAATAACAAAAGAAATCACCATGCATGCGATAGATCGCAGACATGTGTTATTCCAATGTAATAATAAATAATGGAACCAGTCATGCGTAAATGCACGCATGTGATATTCCAATGTATAATAATTAATCGGAACAAGGTCATGCGTAAAAGCACGAGATGGGATGTTCCAACGAATAATAATAAAGAATCGGAACCGAATTCATGCGTAAAAGCACGCATGCAGGATGTTCCAATAGAATAATAAATAATGGAACCAGTCATCATAAAAAGCATGTAAATGATGTTTCAACATAATAATAAGGGATGGAATAACAATTGCTCTCTTCAAGAGCACGAAAGAAATAGTACCCCTTACCTTAGAAAAATTGGATATTGGAATAGTGAGGTAGTAGACTTCTCTTCTTCTTTCTCTCTATAATTTCTCTCTATAATAATTGCTCTAAAGCTTTTGTGAATTGGTGAGAAATGAAGGAAGAATGAGCTTCTATTTATAGGAAAATATAGTTTCGATAATTGCACGTTTTGGGGCTCGAAATATTACAGTATAATACCTTCCTCTTTTTCTTCATTTTTAATTTAGTCCTGCAAGTATTAACAAACTTGCACCACCTCCCCTAATAGTAAATATTGTGAATTAATAGTTCATTCATGTGACTCAATAGTATAATCATGTGAAAAAACTAATTACAGCATAATACCTTCAACTATACCTCTATTTTTAACTTAGTCATGCAAGTATTATCAATCTTGCACCAACTCCCCTAATAGTACAAGAATGTGATTCAATAGTACACACATGTGAACAAATACTTATATAAACATTTGAATTAGTAGCAATTAATTGCTCATTTATCCGATAAATTACCCGATTTATTAATATAACCCCCAGATATCAATTATCATCGGAATAGATGTTGATTTCCAATAACACTAATAATCCCAACACAATGGAACTATTAAATTCATCTTTAATCAACACAACTTATTCATCATTAATATTATAACTCACAATATTTATCAACCAGGTCGTTCCCAGGAAAGAGGGGCTTTCCGATAAGGATTTCTCCTTATTGGTCGCGCCTAATTAGGTGACCAAACCTCTCCTCGATGTAACTTCTAGACATTGTTAATATTGCAAATAATAATATGAATAACTTTATCGTCTCAATTATTGATTTAATAATAATAAATATTATGCAGATGATACAGTGATAATAATTGAATCAATAATATGAGAGATATGATGCAATAATTACTATAGCAATAATTGAGTATAACTGAGTGACTTCTCACGTAAGCATCAATAATCAATACCGTGTGCTACTATGCAACCACGCGTATTATTGTACTTTTACTACCGAGTAGTTCAACAGTTTTAACGGTAACACTTTCGCCGTTATGGGGTCCACCAATGATTGTGTCGTCGTACGAATATTCCTTGTTAAAACGAATATTCCTCGACCAATCGAATATTATATAACCACTTGCTTACTTTGAAAAATTTGTAAATATTAGCCACAACTATATATTATATCAAATCCTCACCATAATATTCAAAAATATATTTCGAGAAAATTATTCTTTATTCATAAAAGTTGGGGTCTTACAGTAGTAATGAATAGATAGTGTCTAAAAGACTAAAAGTATACAGGGAAAGGAGATCGTAAAACAAAACGATCATAGAATAGAAAATAATCGTAATACAATAGGATTATAATATGAGATCACCACGTGATTTGATAAGGTCATAATAGGAAAGAGGATCAATCAAATGATTAAAAATCTTATAGCAAAATTGTTGTACGTAAGTTGTACTATGAAATTAGTACTATGTGTAGACACCCGAAATTTCATTTTTCTGTTACTAACTATGTAGGAGGACAAAAACGTCTTTTTCACAGTCCAAAAATAACCCTGGAGGACCACAACATCAGTTCTAACCCTGGAGCTAACCCCGGGAAATCAGTTTCCAACCCCAGAGATAACCCCAAGAGATTAAGTTCTAACCCTAGAAATAACCACGGGGGATCAAGTTCAAAGCCTGGAGATAACCCTAGGAGGTCAAGACAACCTCAGAGATAACCCTGAGGACAGTCAGAGTCAACAATAGGCCAACCGCAGAGATAACCCTGAGAAAAGACTGCTACAACTGTGCGAAAACCGGAGATAACCCCAGGAGGGGCAAAATGGTCATTTTGCCAACTCAACTTTAACTTAAATCAAATACACTCATTTCAAGTCAAATTTCTTCAAAAGAAGTCCGACAAGAACCATATCTTAACTTCCGCGCGCAAACTACACAAAATAGCTCAATGGACTACTTGACGGAAATCTGGAAATGCCATTTTGATCATGGACCCATCTTTCTAGAGTTGAAAAAGGGCAAATCCTATGTCATTGAGTAGCTCTTGGAAAGAGCTTTCCGGAATGGTATGTCACACTTCCATCGGACTCTCGGATTGAAAGTTATGAAGGTTTGATCGGACAAAGCGTTGTTCGAGTGCACGTACTATGAGATGGCGGGACCCACATCGCCCGAGGTACCCCGGGCATCTGTATGTATACCTGCGGCTCCCCCCTCTTTAAATAGAGGGCTTGGGGTGGCCATTTTGAAGAGAGAAAAGGCGAGGAAGCCCTGTCCATTTTGCTTTGTACACACTTTAAACTCAGTGCTTTCTTTTTCTAAACACATGTGAGCATGTGTTTTGCTATATTTTACAGGTGGAAACCGAGTATTGATTTATTTAAAGTTATCTGAAGTCTTTTTGGCAGCCTACTATAAGACATCTCAAATTTCTTTAAGCCTTTCCTCACTTCCATCCACACATACTTACGTTGAGAGTCGTGTTGTGTGTGTAAGCCCGGATCGTCGATCCGTGGCTTTTATTGCTTTTTTATATATATTTACTTATATATATATATAAGTGTTTATCTCTTCATCAAACTCTATTTGATTGAGCCTGGATTTATATTCGGAGAATTTACTGCTTTTATATATATATATGTGACACCCCCAAATCCAGGCACTTCATTCCCATAGGATTTGGTGCTCACTATCAAAAAAAATTACATCTAACAACCCATAATAAAGGATAAAACTTCAATTAATTTAAACAATAATCTTTCCCATTAAAGGGTTACATCATCACATAAACAATCCCAGGTAATCTAACCTTAAATTATTACATAAATTTGCAGAAAACATCATAAAAGAAAACAAGTCTTATAACATCATGCATTTAAATAAATTTTAAATAATTCTTTAACACTTGGAGATCTTGCCCTTTCCTTTGCTAGTAGATGGCTCATCGACTCTTTCAACTTTAGCTGCAGTGTTAATTGCAAGAGTGAGCAAACAATTGCTCACTGATATACAGAGTAGTAATAACAACCATATGAGAATGAACAACGAATGATGAACCATAATGAACTTGTTTTACGAATAAGTAATAGAAAACAAGTTTGAACTTTAATATCTGAGGGTCCTAAGGCCACGAACTATGTCCACGGTAATTAGGTATTACTACCCCAACCTTAACAATCAATTAGACTATACAGACCCTTTTTAACGTACTTAGGGGGATCAGCCCTTTGTACCATGTATTGTGCATAAACATCTAAACGTTAACACGTACAAAATCCCCTATGTTAGGGTTGTTCGTCTCAGTTTGACTTTAAAATTTCCGCACTAAAGAGAGTTTAGCTCGGAACTAACTTATCAATGGTTCTAGAGTTTTAGAACACCATTCATAATAGACTAGTTCAATCAATAAAAGTTTGTTTACTACTTGGAAGTTTAATATAATCAATATAGATTTGAACAAGGTTATCAAAGTTAAAAACCGAATAACAACAATGTATAATTGAATAAATATGGTGTACATGCAAAGTGCTATATCTATCAGAGTTAGAACAATCTCATTTGAATCGATGCATTAGAACAATATATGCTTTGAATAATGATATCAAGATTTAGAAAAGTAAAACTCACTCGAGGTAACGAATTAGGTTACAAGAGCTTGTACAAACATACGTAAGATAGATTATGTTCGCTCAATTTCAACATAAAAAAAATAGGAACTTATACAACGATAGCTTAGGAATAGAAAACTTGCATAAGTATAACATAACAACGATAAGTAAACTTTGCTGAATAATTAGGTAGCATAGATTAGGGATACTTGCTCAATAAAAGTTTAGGATAAGAAACTTGCCTTGTATGGAAGCTACACAAGTATAATAATGTTCTCCAATTACCCTACACATATCATTGGAATTGCAACAACAATTAGTTGTATTAATATTAGCTTTATGGGATTAACCCATCATTTAGGTCATAACCTTACTTAACATTTAACCATGTTGATTAACACCTTTAACGAATATGAAATTACATTATAAACTAACATAAACCTCATCATTTACTTTTAACTTCCATAACATCATTTTTTTATTCATTACATAATAGTCTATCGTTTCAATGTTGTGATTACAACATGTTGTTATATCTTATAACACATTTTAGGTTTCTCTACAATCATCAAATAAGTTAGGTTAACAATTTCCAAGCTATGCTATTAATTAAGCTAAATTTCGGGTCTAATCGACCACCGGCACTGGCCATTGCCAGTGTTGGCTTTAGTCCCATGAGCTCATAGCAGGTCACAAGGCCACGCTTCCGACACTAGAAACTGCTTTTTGCGCACTCAAAAAAAACTGCTCTCTTTAATCCAAAAATCCCAATTCCACAAAAATTCATGAAACCTAACAACTAAAACTTTGTAATAACATTACTAAACATGTTATTCACCATTTCAACTACATAAACATTATATATATTCAGTTTTGAAGAATTAAAACCACAATTTTCCAAATTTCTTCAATTTTGACACTTTTAGAGAATTCGATCATTACGAATTCGTTTCTTAACCAATTGACATGATTCGAACTACGTCGCTTTCGTTTCTTAACATACTAACATAATCCAACATCAATTTACAGATTATAACACATATTGAACATAAAATTTTGTACTTTCTTTAGCCATTTTTCATGCATAAACACTGTTTTTGAAATCTTCTACTATGAACCCAATTTCATGTATTCTAATCATCAAATAGCAATCACACACAATTATTAACATATTGTAAACCATACACACTTGTATATCTATCAATCCAACATGATTATGCACTTTACAGAAGATGATCATGGAAAAAATCAAAACATAAATAATAGAAGTATAATATACCTTAAATCCCTCGTTGTAAGCTAGCAAAAGATATTGTCAAGGCTTAGAAATTCCTCTCCTTTCTCTAGACAATCTCAGAGAATTCTCTCTTTCACTGTGTTTTTCTCTCTTGCTTTCTCCAACTCTCTCTTAGTTAGCCTTAGGAAAATAAGACGCGTAAAACAAATAACTGATATAGCCTCTTACTTAACGCATCAGGTTAAAAACCAAAGAGTTAAGTCCGTTGCAAAATGCCAAAGGCCACAAGGCCTTGTTTGGCTAAACACAACTCCCCTCTCTCAATTTATTTTAATAATACTTATATTGTATAGTTTTCACTTGTCACACCTTAGTTAATTTAAATAGCTTACAATTATAATTATAAAAATTATAAATTTTCATTATAGTTATACTTATGATTAATAAATAATTATATATCTAATTTAATTAATAAATTAGAATTAATCATAACTTTATTTAATTTACTTATTTTCCTAAATATTAAATAGCTTCATTTAATTTAATTATTTTCTTAAATTAAATCCTTCAAATAATAAAATTACTATTCATTAATTTAGTTAGCATACACACCCAACTAAATTATTGCATCACAATTCATCAAATATTTATTTTTCTCAATGTATATATATACAAAGTGATCTCCGGGCCTGATTGGAATGTAAATATATATATATATATATATATATATATTTACATTTCACGTCCTGCCTGGAGTTTACTTTGTGGTAGTTGATTGTTCATATATATATATATTTATAGCTTATATATATATATATAACTGTTTATAGCTTTTATACATACTGCATCATCATGTGAGCCTAGGAATCATGTAATCACAGATTCAGTTTCTGAATCTAGATTCGGTTCCCGTGATGGACATTTTCAGCTGCAGCCAGCTTATAAATTATTCACAGTGTTTGAATTTCCTTAGATGACTCTCATGCCCACAAGGAGTTTGGCGCTGCTATGTATTTTATTTTCTCGAAGATGTCTCGCATCTCGAAAATAATAAAAGCAATCAAGCTGAACATATAATAAAATGGAAGTATTAAAGGTCTCAATTACTATTGAGCATAAGGGTTTGAAAAAACCCGTTTTATAAAACATCACTGTCATATCTCGTTAAAATTGGACTTTTATACAAAATTCAAACCTTTTGTATATAGGTGAAAACGAGGCATATCACTACTTCCAGATAATTGCACATTGACCTACACACACACATTCAGATAAAAGTTTAAATTGAAAAGTGGTGGTAACCGTGTCACCACGGAAGTCGGGGGGTACATAACACCTTCCCTCCGCTTAATCAAGCCCCCGAACCCTAACGAATCTTGGTTTCACAGACAAGTTAAGCAGTGTCACAAAACTAGGTCTTTGTGAAAACGTATTCTCGGTTGAGTTGGTGCAACCATTTAAAAATACCAACTAGCAACTCTTACATACCAATTATCGACATATACATGTCGGACCATTTCAAAACTTATTTTTTCAAACAAATCTCACCTAACATGAGAATACCAAAAGACAAGAACAGAAAGGGACAAATAAAAATCCCGACGTCGACACTATGCACACTCATAAAATAGTTGTGGATGATGTAATACGGATTAAACAAAATTTCTATTAAGTAAGTATGGAGCTAGGATTATGTGGGATTTTAATTGAGGACTCATGTCAGCAGCTAAGTTGTATGATTCTTTGTATGGGCGAGGAATTGTACTTAGTGTAACAACCACTTAGTTTCTTACACTGATAATCATTAAAAT
Source organism: Panax quinquefolius (assembly GCA_020205615.1). Classification (NCBI taxonomy): domain Eukaryota; kingdom Viridiplantae; phylum Streptophyta; class Magnoliopsida; order Apiales; family Araliaceae; genus Panax; species Panax quinquefolius. Next base: position 43,717,233 of record CM035164.1, read on the forward strand.
ATTTGTGTCGCGCTATTTGCTATATACATGTTGAGAAGGTGATTCTTTTCTTATGTGTATACTAGATAGGTAGAGAATATAAGGTTAGGTTCGAGTTCTTAAAACTCATACTTATGGTAAGTTCGTGGCTCATAATCGTATGATTTTGAACCCCTAAGTGTATGGACAGTTCTTGATTGGTTCTTGAACTACGTATTGCTAGGATAAGTTCTGAAACTCATATTATTGTGGAAAGTTCCTGAACTCATAAGGTTTGGTAAGTTTAATGAACTGCGGTACAGATAAGTTATGATTGGAGAATTGAGGATGATAGGAATATATAGACTTATTAAGCAATGGATCATTAATAGAAAGCGGAGTTGATGGTAGAAGCATAAATATTCCAAATCTTCTAGCTATGCTAGATTTCAAAATTTTTGACATCAAGCTAAATTCACACTGATGTGCCTTTTAAAAAAAAAATGAATTTTGTTATTCTCAACGCATGGTGACTAGTGTGTATGTGTGGACTTCGGGACCCTGACACATCGATACCTGTTGAGGTATGATAACACTAAATCTATATTTCAATGGCTTTGAAATGTTTAAAGAATAGTCTATGATAATTGTTTCGGCTAGACAAAAATGATTTGAAAATATCAAAATGTATTTTATATCATTAATGCATCATGTAACCTGGTGCAAAGATGATAAAAATGATGGAGTTATAAATGCAGAATTACTTAGTGTTGGATGTGATCGAAAGATCGTCAGCCCACTATAGTATGATGTATTATGACAAAGTCACACAATGAGGAAATCCTCAAACGGGCTGTAAATACAGTGTGGTATCATGACGTCATAAAATTATTTTTAGAATTTAAAAGATAAACTATTGCCAACGGGGTTTGGCTATACATGTTTCGATTGAAATTGAATTATTGGTATGAGTCTAAGCTATTTGATTCAGCTAGACCAACGTTTATGAAAATTCAAAGTATTCTTTGAGAATTATCCCGAATCAAATTGTTTTGGTGCAGAATTCTATGATAAGACTGAGGTAAACGTCCCAAAATTGGGAAACTTTTGTGTGCCCAAGGTGGATATGATGAACGGAAAAATTATTTCAGTATGTAGTACCTGATCAGTACAGGGCATAACGGGTTGATCACCCTTCGTGTCCGTAAGTTATGACGGTTTGCAGATGAATTTCTTTATAAACCTTTTCAAAAATTGAAAATGAAAGTTCATGGTCTATATGACTCCTCATCATGATTTAAAATTTTTAACTCTTTGGATGATGTTTTGAGTAGTATATGATGATGTGTATGAAATAGTATGAACGCGTTGCGTAAGGGTATAATATGATATGATTGAATAAAGGTTATTATGAAAACCTAGTTCTGGTGAATGAAAGGAGTAGACTGTAGTAGGCTGTAATTTCAGGGATGAAATTCTTAGAAGAAAGGGTGAATGTGACAACCCAAGAATTTAGACGATTAATAAAATCTTAAATGATTGAATAAAAGTTGAATAATAAGACCCAGACTGGAAATAAGTATGGATTTAAAATTTTTGTGAAGGACTTATATGGTTTTGTGTATTGTGATTATGTGTGTACCATATATGGTTAAGGGTTATGGTATGTGAGAATAATAATATTTAAAATATATACTAATTTTAAGAGATTTATTTTATACATCTCAAATAATTAATTTTATTACCTAATTATAGCAAGTTTAATTGAGTTAAGAAATTAAGTGTACATGAGCAAGGATTTAAATTATAATTGAGGAAATGAAAACCCTAATTGAATAATTAGGGAAAGATAAAAATTAAAAGGGTTGGACTATGATAATTTTCCAAAGCCCAAAGAATTAAATTAAAAGCCCAAGACATTAAAATAAAATGGCCCAAGCTTAGCCCAATTGAAGGGGGGTTATTTTAGACCTTTAGTATACTAAATAAAAGTAATTAAACAAAAATAATAATGTGGTGAATGGAAGGGACAAGTGGATGGTTAGTGGAGAAGAGAAAAGGAGTGGCCAATAATTTGCCACAAAGAAAGGAAAAAGAGGACACATGTTGGGCAATTAATAAAACATTAACAATGTAATTAAATCAAATTGTGGGCAAAAGAAAGGCCACATGGTTGGCTAATTAGAGGAGGAACAAAGGGCCACATGGCCGGGTATTTTAGTGGAGAAAAGAAGGCATGGTGTACCACTTTGGTTCACAAATTCCTAACAACTTTCTCCTTAGGTGTCATTCATTTTGTGAAGCCACTACATTTAATTAGATTAGTAAGTACTCTTATAATGATTAAGGAGAGAGAGAGAGAGAGAGAGCTAGATGTGGGTAAGAATAGATAGATATATACAATATATCTATACATTTTTACTACGATAAAAAAATTCAATTACCAAACAAAGAACAACCAATCATTTCTCTTTCATCTCATTTCATAACTTAGCAAAACTAACATGACCAAGAGAGAGAGAGAGAGAAGGATTTTTGGTTCAGCCATAAGGAAGAGAGATGAAGAGTTTTGTAAACCATCTAGCTCCATAAGCAAAGCTTAGCAAGAAGGAGAAGGAAATCAAGCAAATGTATAAAAATCTATCTATAAACTAGTTATTCCTTCTACTTAATTTGTTTTGATGATAACACATCTATATTTCTAAACTCAAAAACTTGGTATTTACTTGTTAATGAGTGTTTTATATTTAGATATACCCATATTGGGAGTTTATTTGTTTGGAAATCAAAAGAAAAGAAAAGTAATTTTTCTAGTTTATAAACTATAAATTTTTATGTACTTTGGATTTCTACCGTTTTTGATCTACACCTTATTTTTATGATCTGTAAAAGAGAGGAGCTAGATATATAAGTAAACTACTAAATCCAAGTGGTAGAACTAAAAAATGTTGAGTACACAAGCCTTAGTGACTTTTGTAGCCAAAATAGTTTCGTTTTTAGAAATAGAAACACACTATTTTTAAACAGTTTATGTCAGGGGTAGTTTCATCATTTTTTTGACATTCAAAAATTTTGGAAAACTTTGGGATGATAATATGATAAGTTTTCTAACATTTCCAAGTAGAATCACTGAAAAAGGAGTTGTAGATTTCTATATGGACTGTTTTTAGCAAAGCACGAAAAATGTGAAAATTTGAAAAACCTACTGCCCAAAAATTTGTAGGGGCAGTTTCGGTAACTTAATTTGTGAAATAAATTCCTGCCTTTTGGGAAATGAAAATATTTGATATAAAGTAGCTCCTGTCCAAAAATTAGCTCATTCCGACATAAAATGACCAAGTTATGTCCATTTCAATTTTTGAGATTTTCCGACAAAAATGACTATAACCGAAGTTCTATAACTCCGATGGCCATGAAATTTAAACTGGAGGTTCACGTTAACATTTATAAGATTATGTAAAGAGATGCGAATTTCTGGAGTTGAGCATGATATGGCGAATTTCTTAAGCTATAGACTAAAAATGATTTTTGAAAAATACCAAAAGGAGTTGAAAAATTACAAAAAAAATTCTTTTTGTGTATGAAATATGTGTATATATGTTTTGTCAAAGGATAGAAAAATAATAAGTTTATTTGGTATTTTCGTGAAATGAATTATTGAATCCAGCTTGCTGGATTGAAAATTTGTTGAATCCAGTTTATTGGAATGCAATCTGGTTGCTGGAATTGGAATCCAGTTTGCTGGATTGGCCATCTGGTTGCTGAATTTAGAATCCAATTTGTTGGATTTGGAATCCAGTTTGCTGGATTGCAATCTGGGTTGCTGGATTGGTATGTTTGGATAATCCTGGTTGCTGGATTAGTATTTTACTTATAATATTTTAAAGAAGAACTTGTAATATATAAGATTAAAGTGTTAAATCAGGATATGATATAGTGATTAAAGAATTATCAAAGGACGATAATAATAATGGTGTTTAAAGGAGTAATCTAATATTTGATTTGTGATAAGTGTTTAAGTTTTATAATGACTATAATTAACAGTAGTGTATGTGATGATATTATTCTAATTGAGAGATCGATATTATCAATAATAGGTCTTTCAACTGAAGCTAAAATAGGTTGCATAACAGTAATCGACGGTGCATGCAAGTTCTTATACTCTTTTATTGTGCAAGTTCTCAAACTCAAACATGAGTTATGATTTTTCAAGAATGCTAGTGGTTAATCATTTCTGATTATATCACATCTTTGATTATTGAATAGCACGTTGTGCATGTTGCATATGTTCATCAGGTATGAAAGGCTGATCACCTTCATTACCATTTGGTTCAGTTATAGTTATTCATGTTTATTGTTGCCCATTCATCATTATTGTCTCGGTCATTCAGTTATGTAAATTGATTCATATTCTTTCACAATTATTATATTGTTGAAAGTTTGTCAGCCATCTTATTATTCTTTCAATCATGATATATCTTTCTTTGAACTTAAACTTGCTAGGCAAACTTGTTGCTCACCCTTGCTATATTATGATAACATTTCATATTAAGAAGAAACTTCGAACACTGGCAAAAACAAAGATAAGTTACATGATTGGATTATTGTACAGTTAAAAGTTGTAATAATATTGAAGGCATATAACATTATAAGTCCTGTAGTATATAAGTATATGTATTAAGTTAAGGTTATCGACCTTGGGGATTATATGTAAAGGTATTTGTATAAACAATTTATGTTTATATCTTTCGCAATAGTTATAGAATTGGTGTACCAGATTCGTGGTGATTAGTAATCGAATTTAGGGACGCTACAACCACTCTATATATACACAAACCCTAAATTCCCTAATTCCACACCACATCTTCATCACCTACTCTAAAATTCAGTCATCATAAGTTAGGGTTTCACCAAGGTTTGGATTGTCAAGCAACAAGGAAGGGGGATTTCAACAATTAAGAAACAACATTACTATAACTTCATTCAATTGGGGTAAATTGCTGTGGGTAAGCCAGTCTTAGCAAGTTTTCATCAGTTTTTCACCATACTTGGATTACAGTGTTCAAATTTGGGGTTTTGTGAGTGTTGCACACCAAGTGTTTGTATAATTGCTCAAGACAAGTTTGGGGGGATTTTGTGATTATATTGAATCCAATGGCACCTAAGACTCTATCGAAACGCCAAAGGGGTGAGGGTGAGGGTTCTTCACCACCGGTTCGAGCCTTTGACAAAAGAAAGTTTGTTAGTGCAAACGCAACAGATAAATATGACTACTTAGTGCCCAAAGCACTAACACCTTAGCGGGGCTTGGCACCAAATTCATTCGATGGGTAGATGAGGAGGCAGATACATGAGCAGGGTTAGGAGATGCTCACAGATGATCCAGACCCAGCGATAATGAATGTGGTGAAGGAGTTCTACGCCAATGCTAAGGACAGGGTGCCATATATGGCATTTGTGAGGGGTAAGCATGTTCCCTTTAGTGCTGAGGCAATCAATGCGTACTACAGTCTGCGAGCCCCTGCAGTGTGCCAGTATGCTCAGCTCAGAGATAGTAATCCCAACTCTGACCAGATTTTGACAGAAATTTCTAAACCTGGCACATTTTGGGTGAAAGGAAGAAAGGGTGGCACGATTTTCATGAGTAAGGACCTCAATTTATATAGAAAGATATTGTATGCATTTCTATGCATGAAGTTATTCCCTTCGATGCATACTAGTGAGGTGACAAGGGAAAAAATGCTACTATTATATGCGATTGTGAAGGACTTCGACATCAACATTGGCTCTATCATCAGCTTCTCCATACGGTGATGCCTGCGAGGGCCATTCTCAGGTGGACTGCCATACCCATCTCTCATATGTGGGTTGTGCATGCATTCTGGTGTGCGATGATCAGGTGATGAGCCTGTACAGCAGCCACTCCAGCTCCTAGACCACGTGATGATTGCTAGATACTATGTTTGGGATGGAGGGGAGTCACATCCATGAGGTGTCAATTTCGTATTTCCTAAGGCTTCTGATGAAGAGGAGGCTAAGGATTTTTCAGAGGATGATGAGTTCAAGGCCGATGAGGTGCCTGCTGAGGAGGAGACTGCGGAAAGTAGTAGTATGGGCAAGTACATGTTTAGTACTCAGTTTCACAGTCTTCAGTGCTATATGGATAAAAGAGACAAAGATGCTGATAGAAAGATGACCCGACTGGCGGCAAGGAAAGACCACATGTTCAATGGCATGAACAGTTCTTTTCCCTAGTTGAATGCGACATTACAAAGTTTGAATCATGTCGCTGCCGCTCAGTTCCAGTTTCAGACGCCTGAGCCCATGCCGCAGTACCCTCCTTCAGATTCAGATGTTGAGGAGAGTATAGTTTTTGTTCCATGGCCACCATCACCTCATGCTTAGCTTATTACAGGAAAGTCCTCTTGTTCTTTACTGCTATATTTTTACAATGAGGACATTGTAACTGCTAAGTTTGGGGGAGTTTAGTATAGTTATTTTTTTTAAGTTTTAGATTTGTGTTTATGTCATATGTTTAGTTTGATTTCATGTTTAATTTATGTCAGTTATGTTTGCATTCATGTAATGTAGTTGCATAGTAGTTTAAGTTAGTAGTTGGTTAGTATTGTAAATAGTTTCTTGTTTCTGTTCTGTTATATTATAAAAAATTTGAAAAGAATTGAAAATTTCAAAAAAATTAGTGTAGTTTACTATTTATATTGCATTTAGTTCATACTTGCATGTTTCCAGATGTTAGATAGTAAAAGTCTGTTTTAGCCAATGATGAGATTGGATTTGAGTAGACAAGTATGGTATTGACTATTAAGGATGTGATGTGATTTCTTGTCATGATATTGAATCTTTATCTGTTTGAAACTAATATAATCAGGTTAGCACATTTAGAAATGATCTTGTTGACTGATTGAGTTAAATGGACACATAATGGAACTCTAAAGGATAATGCTAGTTTGAATAAAAGGAACTCATGAATAGGTAGTGATGGTTAAAATTAGACAAGAACCTAAGTTTGGGGGAATATTTGGGATATATAAGCTATATATATATAAAAAGAAAAGATAAAATAAAATTAAAAAAATGAATAAAAAGGGAAAAAGAGAAGAAAGCCCCCGTAAATGAAAAATAAAGCATAAGTATCCCATTTTTGACCTTTAGAGTTGGTAATTGTTTGATTTTAGTCAGATCTAGCTTGTTTTTGGATTTCTATAGTTTACATTGTATGATGCCTTTAAAGAAGCCTATTATGTGTTGTATTTGATTTTATATCAATTAGCATGGTTGTTGAGCACACACGCACTATATCAGTAAGAACAAGTTAAGATTTGATGACTGACTAGGAAATTATTGATCTGCCTTGATATGATATACTATCTTGTTTACTTGATTTCTATGAGGCCGTGTGATTAGACTGTGTGCTATCTTACTGCTGGATTCGTAGGCATGTAGTTAGGTAGATTGCATTGCATTGTGTATTGTGTTGTGCTCAAGGACTAGCACGGTTTAAGTTTGGGGGAATTTGATTAGTGGGTTTCATACCTACGAATCGGTGTCTAATTTGGACTTAAACAATGTTAGCCTTGTCTATTTCTGTACAATTTTACTTATTTTTGTGTTGTTCCAAGTTTCGGTTGCTTTACGTGGCATAATGGTGGCAATGTGGAAAGTTTTGGCATGAAAGAGCAGAAATTAGCAACTGTAGAATGACCCCCCGCCAGGGTGGGCCCTATGAAGAACAAAACCCCCCGCTGGGGTAGGGGTGTGCGTGGTAGCCAGAAGACCAAGACTCCATCGGGGCGGGCATCTACAAGTATAAAACCCCCACCGGGGCGGGGGTACGCGACCAGAGATGAGTTTGGTTTTAATTTGAATTCTGCAGAGGCTTGGATTGGGGAACACTTTGGCATGGATTTGAACTATTTTTGGACGTCTTTTATCAACTATTACATGACGTGTGCCTAGTAGACCTGGCAAAATATGGTTATGGGTTGGTTTTGGTTTTCAAAATATGGTTATGGTTTCATTTAAGAATTAAAACAATATTAACCATTTTTAATATGGGTTGTGTGGGTTGGAACTATATGGTTATTGTTAAAAATCATATTAACTATATTAACCATTTTAAGATGTTTTGACTTTTAAACAAAATTTTTTAAAAATGAAATTAATATATACTATAGATAGAGAGACGGATATAAGGGGTGGAATTTAGGCTCCTTAAGTAATGCTATGAGATATGTTTGTATGAAAAAAAATATTTTTTATCACTTGTATTAGAGAATTTAATATTCTTACGTATAACATGTGACATGCCTCTAATATTTATGTGCAATAATCTATACTAATAAAATGTTGTTACATATTATTTGGCTACGCTTATATATTTTAATAAATGAAATTATCACTAATCAATTAAATGTTTTCACATAATTATTATTAATTTGGCTACGCTTTATTTTAATAAAATTATCGCTAATCATTGTTGAAATAATCAATTTTGTGTTGGTATATAAGTTGCAAATGAGCTAAAATCATTACTTTTAGTAGGTAGGCAAGGGACGGAAACAATTATTATTAACCTGCTAATAGAAATGTTAGAATCCATACTAATTTATAGAACATACAAGATACAAGAACATATTAATTTATAGAACATACAAGATAAGTAGAAAACTGAACCATATAATTCTATAGACCATATTAAAATTTAATTAATTAGACAAACATATTAAAATTTAACATTACAAAATATATATTTTCCCAAAGTCAATTCCAAAGGGCTAAGCCAACTCCTTTCATAGGCATCTACACTGAAATGTGCAAAAATGACTTCCAAATTGTGAAATAACATCAACCAGGCTTCCATAACCAATAACTGCAATAACCTGAATAACATGACAAACATACTGTTGAATCTCCTTGAAGAGATAGAGATGGAAAATGACTTTAAACCAAAATAACAAGATCAAATATAGTATACAAGCTTTAAATAATATAATTGCTCACCCAAATTGTGTAATTTTCTTAATCCACGCTACTTTCCATGGTATCAAGTCCAATAACTATAGGCTCGATGTCAACGATTAATTCTTCCTCTTCCTCTTTATCATGTCCAGTGGCTATATTTAAAAAAAATCCAAAATCAACAACTAAAGAAAGTCAAAACAACAAAATTTTAACATTTAACTTAGTCATGTTTTAATATTTACCATCTGAGCCATACAACCAATTTCAAGTACACAATAAAGTCTCCGCATTCTCAGGGGTGATTAAGCTACGGTACTTTGTTATAATATGCCCTACAATGCTAAAAGACGACTCCGAAGCAACAGTAGTAATCGGAATACTCATAATGTCTCGTGCTATAACTGATAACAATGAATACCTATTTCTATTTGCTTTCCAATAACTAAGAATATCTAGATGCATCTTTCGATTAAGACTACTCCCTTCCAAATAAGATTCCTGTAACAATCCAGAATTTCAAATTGTAATTTTAAATATTTATTGAATTATATAAATAGTTATTTGAGGTGTTTATTGTTGAATAAATATTTTATTGATGTGATGGTTGTTAGTAAATATTTATGAATTAAATTTATTAGAAAATTAAATTTATTTATAATTTAAAGAGTTGTAATATAACATGGGATGTTATATTGTTGCTTTAATTTAATAATTTAAAATGGTATGTTAAATTATTAAATAAAATTATAATGAGATTATAATTTTATGATATATGTTAAAGTAGAATATTTATTTAAAATATAGTATGTGTAATTAATTTATTTGATTTTGTTGGATATGGAAATCCAAATAAATAATATGTGATTATAAATTATAAACTAAATGGTTTATTAAAATAAAATTAAAGTAGTTTAAAATTTTATTTAGCCAAACAAGGCTTAAAATATTAAGTCTTTATTTTAAAGACTTTTTGCCAAACAAAGCCTTATGGCTTTTGAATTTTTGATTTTTGAATTTTTAGATAATATAAGTAAAATAAATAAAATAATAAATAAAATATTTATAACCTAAGCGTTATATTTGTAACTGATATTCTAATAACTAGACGTATTATGATTTATCAGTTTTTATCTTTACGCTTAAGTGTGTATTAGTTCGTGAATTGTCATTTGGCCTAAGAAGAAAGCTACAGAGAACTTGAGAGAGGATAGAGAGAGAGATTGAGAGAAATCTAAGAATTTCACAACAAATTACTGTGTTTAGCAAGGATTGTTCGACCAATTGAAGGTATTTTCTTTAACCTTAATATTATGTATGTATATAGGTATATATATATATATATATATATATATATATATGGGTTTTACGGTATAAAATCTCATGTTCTGTGAATTCAACTTGTTGAGTTGTTGATATATATAACTGGTAACTGTGATTATACGTGTTTATGATGTTAGAGTTTGCATTTAGATAAGAATTTGTTATGCTAGTTACGGTTAAGAAAGAAGAAAAGTGTTTACTGTATATATTTTACATATGGCTTGTAAAAGTACCAATCATGGTGGTTAATTTGTATGTTAATCTGTGAATTGGGTATTGATTATTCTAGTCCATTAAGAAACGAAGCGAACGTAGTTTAAATGAAGTGATTTGAACAAGAATTGTGATCACTGTGATGATTTCTATGAAGAATGTCAAAAAAGAAGTTTTGTGTAAAAACATGAAATTTAAGGAATTAAATTAGTTAAAGTGGTTGTTAAATTGTTCTAAGTAGTTGAATATGTTAGTAATCATGTTTGTGATAGTTCTATACCAATTGTATATGTTAATATTACTATTTTGTGGGTGAAATTCGTGTTTGTTGGGCTAAAAATGGAACATTGTTGCTCATTTTTACAGTTTCAATCTCATGCACCAAATAAGAGTCTTGGCTGATGCCAAGGCCGAAAATGGCGCAATTGTCTTGGATCCTAGGCTTAGGTATGGTGCAGCTGCGCCATACGCCATACCTTATCCTAAGACAGTGGTTTCTGCTGCTGCTGCAAATCTAGAATACCCTTAAAACTTAGTCTAATGATGTGTTAATGTAATAAACATGTAATATGGAGGTTAAAACAGAACCGTGTCATGTCATTGATAATTTCAAAGTTTTAAAGGAATTTATAAGTTATGAACATGATATGTTAGAACTTAGTGAACACAATGAATGGTAGATAAGTGTTGTGAAGTTAACACTTTGAGTTTCTGAAATGTAGTTTCTGAAATGTATATAGTCAAGAAAGACTTGAACTAAAATAACAAGTCAAATTAGAAGAGAGTGTTATTTTGATACGTGAATGTTAGTATATCTAATAGATTGTGGTTCTAATACTATGTGTAGGTGAACTAGAGTTTTAATATTATAGCTTACGCTTGAGGCAAGTTTCTAAACTTTATCTTTTTACATTGAGCAAGTTTCTTACTCTAAACTTTAATTAAGCAAATTCTTATATTCTTAATCATTATTTGAGCAAGCTATAACTATAACTTTATTCGAACAAGTTTTGAATTCCAATAGTTATTGATATATTCTAACTTGTTTATTGTTAGACAAGTTTCTTTAATGTCATTCTTGTATTGTGAATGCAATTTCTTGAATTCCAATTGCTAATGTCGAATTATCTTATTTCAATTACTTGACACAAGTTATTCTCATAATGAGCAAGTTTTACTTTCAGCTTGCTATTACTTAATATATATTCAATAATTCATAGCCCTAGCTTAATATTATTCAAACAAGGTTTATTGTTATATATTCAATACTTATGCTTTGTGGTTGTTTCTAAGCATGAGTTCAATATATAGTTAGTTCGTTTATGATTATTCATTGTTCTATATTATGTTATTAGTTATCAACTGTAGTGTTATTAAACTTTGTTGATTCAACTAATCCTTTAGTTGATGGTCGTTAAACTCTAAATTACCTTGAAGCTTATCCAAACCAAACTTTCTTTGGTGCGAACTTGCACTCTAAAACTGAGAAGAACAACCCTATTATAGGGGATACACAATGCGTTTAGATGTTTGTGCACAATACATTGTACGAAAGGCTGATCCCCCTAAGTACGAGGAGTCCCTATAGTCTTATGACTGTTAAAGTTTATGTTGAAAGATTACTTATAACTATGGACATAGTTCGTGGTCTTATGACCCTCAGTTAAGTATTTCATGATTCTGATTATCATTAATAAAGCATTTTGTTCAGTTTCATTGTGCCTTTTATTTGACAGTGGTTGCAAAGTTTTATTCATTATCATTTCAAGTGAGCCTTGTTTGCTCACTCTTGATTGGATCTCCCAATCCATCATATTTCTCAAAATCTTGAGTTTTGATTTTTTCCGGATAATGAACCCCGGGGAAGATGCAAAGGTTTGAATATGAAACACTTCTGTGTGTTCCAACCCCTTTAATGGACCGAATGGTCTCTTCCATTTGTAAAAAATTATTCCGAATATCGCCGGTGTCTTGATCTTCTTTAAGATGGGTGATTTTAGGGGTTTTGTTGGACTTCTCAGTCTGAGACTCAGGTGCTGGAACTTCTCTGTCCGGACTCTGGATTCCTCCATGTGTAGAGGATTCTGTGTGGATGGGTATTTGTGGACCACAAGTTGATTTGTGTAGTTCTTTGAGCAGAACAACCAACTCTGTAATTTGATTGCTTAATCCTTCGAACTCCTCGTGAGATGTGACAGCCCCAAATTCGGGTCCCAAATCACCATGGATCTGGTACAATCATTCTATAACTATTGCGGAAGATATAAACATAAATTGTTTATACAATAAACTTTACACACTTTTCCCCAAGGTCGAGTAACCTTCACTTAATACATAATTCATAACTTATTTGACTTACAATAACATTAATATATAATATTGTTACAAATCTAACTGAACACGTATACTAAAGCTGGAACTATCTTTGACATTTCCTTGTATCTGACGTATTCGTCTTAATCTGCAATGTTTATCATGATAAAGCAAGGGTGAGCAATGAATTTGCCCAGCAAGTATAAGTTCATTTAAGGATATATCATGATTGAAAGAATTTGAATAATAAGTTGGCTATAATTCAACAATATAGTTGTGAATTAGTATGAATAAATTTTTATGACTGAACAAGCATTTAACATAAATAAATATATCTGGACCGAATGGTAATGAAGGTGATAAGCCTTTCATACCTAATGAACACATGAAATACGTACACAGTGAAATCAAACAATTCTTGGACATCGCAATCATCAATGATTAACCACAAGTTATATTTGAATAAACAACTCAAAGTTGAGTTAAGAAAAACTTGCCTGAACCGTGGATTATCGTTACGCATTTAAATAAGCTTTGTCTGAAGACCTAATATTAAAAATATTTATTTTTAAGTTAGAATAATATCATCATAATATTTAAAATAACCTAAATACATTATCACATAAGCCTATCCGTCTATAACACATATAAAACCTAGCATCAAGTCAAACTATTTCAGTCTGAGTTGAATTCGATAAAATTCAAACATCCCGACGGTCTAGTCGGATAATCATCGAGTTTAAGTTCAATTAAACTCTGCCTAACACTTAACAATTACCCTAGATAATTATATTAACAGTCAAAATATTTTTCGTAAGCTTGTAATAATTTTCAGATAATTATTACTATTTATCATAATTTTTCAATTATTAAAACCGTATTTAAATGAATGAACTACCAAATAATTTCATTATCATTAATATTTATTTAATACTAAATATTAATAAAAATCATAACAAAATATTATAATATATTTATAATATATCCATGGCGCCCCAAAATAGGTATACATCACCCATCTCTTGAGTCGCCAAATACATGGTACAAAATTCAAATACAACTTAATTATACAACAATGTGTAAAATACTTACAAAAACATAATCTAAGAGTTTTAATAAGAATATTATCATCTAGACAATATCCACACTCAATGGTGTCCTCATTACATTTATTGTCACACTATTTAACGTAATAGTGAGGAATACTAATGCTATCATCCTGACCGGCCACTCCATTCCCCGACTAGTCCCATTTCGTTCTCATTTCACGAAAAGAACAATGAAAGAAAGGGTGAGCTCAACAAGCCCAAAGAAGAAATATTATGACTAAGATAATGCGAATAAATTATCATTAGCCTTCAACAAAGTTGTTAAACGATAAAATATAATAAACATCAAGTTTAACTGCAGCAGAACAAGCAATCCATTAGAAGAGTCACGTAGAGAATAAAATCTACCATCTTCTATGATTTAAAAGGTTTTTCATCACTTTTGTCGCTAAGACTCGACAATAAATAAACCACATCATCCCCGCTTTACTGACGAGGATATTCATTAGTATCACGACCACAAATTATTCATGCACTACGGGCCAAGGATATTCGTGTATTCATCAATGGTCATGATCATGCCAACAACTGTCCATCAATGCTCTACGGCTAATGAGGACTTTTTCCACATCATTTGTAACATTACGGTCATGATTACACCGAATAATCCCTGGTCATAATCATACCAAGTCCATCTATGCACTACAGGCAACATATGACTTTCAACATAATATAAACATGAGGATGATGAAAATGATATAAAAATTCAATAAAACAAGTTCAAGAATTAATTTTTCCAGGAACCGATAACGTCCAAATTGTCAACATGATACTGTTTTGTGGAGTAAAATTCAAGAATGCTCAGAAGAATATTTCCATGAAAAGATACTGGATGAAGCGTAAATATCAAGGATATTCCACTAATTTCATGGAGTATAGAAGTTAAAACTTTAACCAACAGAGAATAATAAAGAATGGAATAACAAAAGAAATCACCAGGCATGCGATAGACCGCACAGACAGGTTATTCTAGCAGAATAATAAATAACGGAACCAGGTCATGCGTAAATACACGGACAAGATATTCCAACAGAATAATAATTAACGGAACCAGGTCATGCGTAAAGCACAGACAGGATGTTCCAACAAACTAATAAAGAACGGAACCAGGTCATGCGTAAAGCACATACATGATGTTCCAATAGAATGATAAATAATGGAACCAGGTCATGCGTAAAGCACAGACAGGATGTTCCAACAGAATAATAAGGGATGGAATAACAATAGCTCTCTTCAAGAACACGAAAGAAATAATACCCCTTACCTTAGAAAAATTGGATACTGGAATGGTGAGGTAGTAAACTTCTCTTCTTTTTTCTCTCTATAATTTCTCTCTATAATAATTGCTCTAAAGTTTTTGTGAATTGGTGAGAAATGAAGGAAGAATGAGCTTCTATTTATAAGAAAATATAGTTTCGATAATTGCATGTTTTGGGGATCAAAATATTACAGTATAATACCTTCCTCTTTTTCTTTATTTTTAATTTAGTCCTGCAAGTATTAACAAACTTGCACCACCTCCCCTAATAGTAAATAATGTGAATTAATAGTTCATTCATGTGACTCAATAGTATAATCATGTGAAAAAACTAATTACAGTATAGTACATTTAACTATACCTCCATTTTAACTTAGTCATGCAAGTATTATCAATCTTGCACCAACTCCCCTAATAGTACAAGAATGTGATTCAATAGTACACACATTTGAACAAATAGTTATATAAGCATGTGAATTAGTAGCAATTAATTGCTCATTTATCCGATAAATTACCCAATTTATCAATATAACCCACAGACATCAATTATCATTAGAATAGATGTCGATTTCCACTAACATTAATAATCTCAACACAATAGAACTATCAAATTCATCTTTAATCAACACAACTTATTCATCATTAATATTATAACTCACAATATTTAACAACCAGGTCGTTCCTAGGAAAGAGGGGACTTTCCGATAAGGATTTCTCCTTATTGGCGCGTAATTAGGTGACCAAACCTCTCCCTGACAGAACTTCTAGACATTGTCAATATTGCAAATAATAATATGAATAACTTTGGCGTCTCAATTATTGATTTAATAATAATAAATATTATTCAGATGATACTGTGACAATAATTGAATCAATAATATGAGAGATATGATGCAGCAATTACTATAGAAATAATTGAGTATAACTGAGTGACTTCTCACGTAAACATCAATAATCAATACCGTGTGCTACTATGCAACCACGCATATTACTGTACTTTTACTACCCGGTTGTTCAACAGTTTTAATGGTAACACTTTCGTCGTTATTTTTATAAAAAAATAATTTTGTCGTTTTCTAACTACAACAATACTTCCGTTGTGGGGTCCACCAATGATTGTGCCATCGTACGAATATTCCCTGTTAAAACGAATATTCCCCGACCAATCAAATATTATATAACCACTTGCTTACTTTGCAAAATTTGTAAATATTACCCACAACTATAACATTATATCAAATCCACACCATAATATTCAAAAATATATTTCGAGAAAATTTATTCTTTATTCATAAAAGTTGGGGTCTTACAACCTCTCATTATTATGAAATTTTGTCCTTGAAATTAGGGTGCGTACCTGGTATATCGAAGAGGTGAAAATACCTTGACTTCATTTCAGATTCTAACTCCCAGGTCATTTCCTCAACATCGTGGTTTCTCTACAAAACTTTGACTTGAGGTATAACCTTGGAGCGTAGAATATGATCATTCTTATCCAAGATTTTAACAGGTACCTCTTCATACATTAAATCTTCCACTATCTCGTCCGGTTCTAATTCAATAATGTGGTTCGGGTCTTTCACATACTTACGTAACATAGATATGTGAAAAACGTTATGAACACGAGACATACTTGGCGGTAAGGCGAGTCTATAGGCCACATTTCCTACTCGATCGAGGATTAAAAATGGGCCAATGAATCGAGGATTGAGCTTTCCTCTCTTTCCAAATCTCGTAACTCCTTTCCATGGAGCAACACGTAACAACACATGATCTCCAATATTGAATTCCACGTCCTTACGATGAAGAGCAGCATAACTCTTTTGTCGATCTTGTGAGGTTTTTATACGTTGTCAGATCGTTTGAATCTTTTTCGTAGTCATACGTACCAACTACGGTCCCAACAACGTTGCTTCACCCACCTCATCCCAACATACTGGAGAATGACACGTTCTTCCATACAATGACTCAAATGGAGCTATGCCAATATTTGCTTGGTAACTGTTGTTGTAGGAAAACTCCACCAATGGTAAGAACTTGTCCCAACTTCCTTTGAAGTCAAGGACACAGAGTCTTAATAAATCTTCAAGAGTTTGAATAGTCCTCTCCGACTGCCCGTCCGTCTGAGGATGATATGCCGAGCTAAATCGTAAATCCGTGCCCATAGCTTTTTATAAACTAACCCAAAATCTTGAAGTGAATCTTGGGTCTCGATCAGAAACTATGGATACCGGCATACCATGCAGTCTTATAATCTCGTTTATGTATATACGAGCAAGACGTTTAAGTGTATAAGTTTCTCGTTTAGGTAGGAAATGAGCAGACATGGTCAATCTATCAACAATGACCTAAATTACATCTATGCCTTGAGAAACCTTGGGAAGACTAGTAACGAACTCCATGGTAATGTGCTCCCACTTCCATTCTGTAATTTCAAGTGGTTGTAATGGACCTTTTGGTACTTGATGCTCCGCCTTGACTCGTTGACAAGTTAAACACCTTGAGATAATCTTCGCTATCTCTCTCTTCATATTGCTCCACCAAAATGTATGTCAAAGATCACGATACATTTTGGTACTCGCAGGATGGATTGCAAACGGTGTGTTGTGCGCCTCCATCATGATTTTATACTTTAAATCAGAGTTTTTAGGAACATAAAGTCTGGAGTTGACTCGAAGTATTCCTTCTTCATCGATTCTTGCTTCCGGCATAGCACCTTCTTGCACTATCTTCCTCATACGCATCAGCTCCAGTCCGTAGCTTGAGCGACTTTAACTTTATCGATTAAAAGTCGGTTCTACTCATATATTATCGCCATCATCACATGGGTCCCTTGAGTCTTTAATCATATCTCCATCCTTTGTAAGTCATATAAAATGGGCCTTTGCGTTGACAATAATGCACTCGTACCGCGTATGATCTTACACTCGATGTATCGACTACTACGTTCGTTTTTCTAGGATGGTATTGAATAGTATGATCATAATCTTTCAGCAGTTTGAGCCAACGTCGTTGCCGCATGTTGAGTTCCTTTTGAGTGAAGAAATATTTGAGGCTTTTATGATCCGTATAGATCTCCACTTTCTCCCCATACAATTAATGCCTCCAAATTTTAAGTGCGAAGACAACTGCTGCTAACTCTAGATCATGAGTAGGATAATTCCTCTCATATTCTTTGAGTTGTCGAGAGGCATAGGCTATGACTTTCCCAAGTTGCATGAGAACACATCCTAACCCTTTGCCTGAAGCAACACTATAGATGACAAATCCCTCCGAGCCAGATGATATTGGCAGAACAGGTGCTGAAATGAGTCTCCTCTTGAGTTCTTGAAAATTCTTCTCACATTCCATGCTCCAATCGAATTTTTTAACTTTCCGAGTCAGCTGAGTTAATGGAGTAGCGATTCGAGAAAACCCTTCTACGAATCTCCGATAATAACCAGCTAAGCCGAGAAAGCTACGTACTTCGATCACTGATTTAGGTTGCTCCCAGCTTTGAATAGCTTCAATCTTTGCCGAGTTAACAAATATTCCATGACTTGATACTACGTGCCCAAGGAGTGCCACTTCCTTAAGCCAGAACTCGCATTTCTTCAACTTGGCATAAAGCTTATTTTCACGAAGCTTTTGGAGTATCAACCTCAAATGTTGCTCATGATCTTCACAGCTTTTGGAATATATGAGGATGTCATCAATAAAGACGACCACAAAATGATCTAAATATTCCTTTAATACTCGGTTCATCATATCTATTAAGGCAACAAGAGCATTAGTTAATCCAAAAGACATGACTAAGAATTCATAATGCCCGCATCAAGAGTTACAAGGCGCTTTGAATATCCTCGCTTTTAACATTCAAATTGATGATATCCGAATCGAAGATCGATCTTTGAAAAGAATTGTGCTCCTTATAACTGGTCAAACAAGTCATCAATGCGAGGTAACAGATACCTATTCTTGATGGTGACATGATTCAACTCCCGATAATCAATACAAAGTCGTATACTTCCATCTTTCTTCTTCACGAATAGAACAGGAGCACCCCAAGGAGACGTAATAGGACGAATGAAACCAATGTCTAACAATTCCTGTAATTGGGTCTTTAACTTCTGAAGTTCCATAGGAGCCATTCGATATGGGGCTTTGGAAATGGGCTTTGTATCGGGTTCAAGGTCGATACAAAATTCAACTTCACGCTCTCGGGGTATGCCAGAAGTTCTTCAGAAATACGTCGGAAATTTATTAACAATAGAAATATCCTTCAAATCGACGTATTTTGTTTAAATCCATGACATGAGCTAAGAAAGCTTGACATCCATTTTTAATAAACGAATAGCTTTATGGCTTGAGATGACCGTGATTGATTTTAATGGTTTGGTCGCTTGAATTCGCATAATAGGTTTATTAGGAATATGAAAGCTAACAACCTTACAAAAACAATCAATTTTAGCATGATGAGTAGTTAACCAATCAATCCCTAGAATCACGTCAAATGCAAGTATTTTTAAGGAGATAAGATCGACAAGTAACGTGCAGTTACCGATTTGAATCAAACAAGACTTATACACAGTGGATGTAATGATTGTTTCTCCCAACGGTGTTTCAACAGATAAGTCAATGTTTAACTTCTCCGGAGTCAAATTTAAACGTTGAGCGCAAGTAGGAGAAATAAAAGAATGGGTAGAACCGGTATCAAATAAGGTATATACTTTTCTAGAGTTTATGATAAGCTTACCCGTGATGACCTCGTTCAGGTTCCTTACTTTCTGGGAGGTCACGACAATCGTTCTCCCTTGAACTACCGATTTTGACTTTTTTGGGACGGCCTTTGGTGCCTCCATCCTAGCTGGAATTATCTTTGGTGCATGACAAAATCGGGCTAGGTGACCTTCTCTTCCACAATTATAACACGCTTTGGACTGCATCGCGCTGTTTGGACTGATATGTCCCTCCCCTCCGCATTTGAAGCATATGATAAGTCGTCGTTCTCCTTCCTTAACAACGGGTGTTGGTTCTGACGTCTTTCCATCATTGTTGAATCTCCTTTTCTTGAAATGTCCATTTTTACTGTCTTGGCCATGATTACCACCTAAGTGGTTACCATTTCTGGCATGTTGATTCCCTCCATGTTTGTTGTCGGTAACCCGATGGCTACTTTACTACCATATATTTTTATTCTGCCGACTGCTTTCTCTTGGTTGCGTTGACTCATTATCGCGCTCCAATAACTGAGCCCTATTTACAACATCTGAATACAAACACAGTTTATGAGAAATAAGATATTGACGTATCTCCGATTTTAAATCTCTTAAAGACATCCGCGTCATCTTCTCCTCATTATCAACCAAGTGGGACGCAAACTGGGATAACTCCGCAAATTTAGCCTCATATTGCGATACAGTCATATTGTTTTGCTCCAACTTGATAAACTCCACCTCTTTCATGTGACGAATACTTTCGAGAAAGTACTTGTCGTTAAATAGTTCTTGGAATTTCTCCCAAGATATCTTCGGTGCGGCAAGTTGAGTACGCTTTACTGATTCCCACAAATAATCTGCCTCTCCTCGCAAAATAAAGGTGGCAAAGGGAACCTTTTGCTCTTCGGAACATCCCAAGACATCAAATATCTTGGTGATCTGCTTTATCCATGCTTCCGCCTTAAGTGGGTTTGGCTCCCCAATAAACTCCGGTGGTCCCAGCTCCTTGAACTGTTTAGCGGTGACCGTCCGAGAGTTTCCAATGTTTCCACCTACATTTTGGACAGGAGCCGCTCTCGCCTGATGTATCATGTATTTCATAAAGCCTTTGAACATTCCATCGTTAATCATTTGGTTAGTGTTGTTGTTTGCATGAGGATTGTCGCCTTCCTGACGCACATTATCCTGATTACTGATCTGTGGAGACTCAACGGTCTCCTGCGCTCCATTGCTATTCTCAACATTCTCGGATGTCATTTTCAAATACTGCCATAAAACAAGGGTTAATTGACATGCAACATATTATCCATATACTCTCAACGACCAATTAAATACCAAATAAACTTAGGTAGGTCATACTAACGAAGGAATTCCCCGTCTCTCCCCTCCTAGTTCTAGTCTCACATCTTAGCCAGGGATCATATCCCTAAGCTTTGATACCAACTATGACGCCCCCATAATAGGTATACATCACCCATCTTGAGTCGCCAAATACATGGTACAAAATTCAAATACAACTTAAATTATACAACAGTCGTGTAAAATACGACAAAACATAATCTAAGAGTTTTTAATAAGAATATTGTCATCTAGACAATATACAAACTCAATGGAGTCCTCATTACATTTATTGTCACACTATTTAAATGACTAGTGAGGACTACTAATGCTATCATCTGGACCGTCACTCCGTTCCCCGACTAGTCCCGGCTACGTTCTCATTTCCTGAAGAGAACAGTGAAAGAAAGGGTGAGCTCAACTAGCCCAGTAAGAAATATTATGACTAAGATAATGCATAATAAATTATCATTAGCCTTCAACAGTGTTAAAATGATAAAATATAATAAACATCAAGTTTAACTGCAGCGGAACAAGCAATCCATTAGAAGAGTCACGCAGAGAATAAAATCTACTATCTTCTATGATTTAAAAGGTTTTTCATAACTTTTATCGCTGAGACTCAGCTTAATAAATCAACCACATCAACCCTGCACTACGGCCAAGGATATTCATTAGTATCACGACCACAAATTATCCATGCATTACGGGCCAAGGAAATTCGTGTATTCATCAATGGTCATGATCATGCCAACAACTGTCCATCAATGCTCTACGGCAAATGAGGACTTTTTCCACATCATTTGTAACATTACGGTCATGATTACACCGAATAATCCCTGGTCATAATCATACCAAGTCCATTTATGCACTACAGGCCACAGATGACTTTCAACATAATATAATCATGAGGATGATGACAATAATATAAGAATTCAATAAAACAAGTTCAAGAATTAATTTATCCAGGAACCGATAACGTCGAAATTGTCAACATGATACTGTTTTGTGGAGTAAAATTCAAGAATGCTCAGAAGAATATTTCCATGAAAAGATACTAGATGAAGCGCAAATATCAAGGATATTCCACTAATTCACGGAGTATAGAAGTCAAAACTTTAACCAACGGAGTATAATAAAGAATGTAATAACAAAATAAATCACCAGGCATGCGATAGACCGCACAGATAGCTTATTCCAACAGAATAATAAATAACGGAACCGGTCACAGAAGCGCGCACGATACATATTCAAACGTAATAATAATTAACGAAACCAGTCATGCGTAAAAGCACGCATGGATGTTCCAACAGAATAATAAGGGATGTAATAACAATAGCTCTCTTCAAGAACACAAAAGAAATAATACCCCTTACCTTAGAAAAATTTGATACTGGAATAGTGAGGTAGTAGACTTCTCTTCTTCTTTCTCTCTATAATTTCTCTCTATAATAATTGCTCTAAATCTTTTGTGAATTGGTGAGAAATGAAGGAAGAATGAGCTTCTATTTATAGGAAAATATAGTTTAGATAATTGCACGTTTTGGGCTCGAAATATTACAGTATAATACCTTCCTCTTTTTTTTCATTTTTAAATTAGTCCTGCAAGTATTAACAAACTTGCTCCACCCCCCCCCCCCACCCCTTAATAGTAAATAATGTGAATTAATAGTTCATTCATGTGACTCAATAGTATAATCATGTGAAAAACTAATTATAGTATAATACTTTCAACTATACCTCCATTTTTAACTTAGTCATGCAAGTATTATCAATCTTGCACCAACTCCCCTAATAGTACAAGAATGTGATTCAATAGTACACACATGTGAACAAATAGTTATATAATCATGTGAATTAGTAGCAATTAATTGCTCATTTATCCGATAAATTACCCAATTTATCAATATAACCCCCAGACATCAATTATCATCGGAATAGATGTCGATTTCCACTAACACTAATAATCCCAACACAATGGAACTATCAAATTCATCTTTAATCAACACAACTTATTCATCATTAATATTATAACTCACAATATTTAACAACCAGGTCGTTCCCAGGAAAGAGGGGGCTTTCCGATAAGGATTTCTCCTTATTGGCGCGCAATTAGGTGACCAAACCTCTCCTTGACAGAACTTCTAGACATTGTCAATATTGCAAATAATAATATGAATAAATTTATCGTCTCAATTATTGATTTAATAATAATAAATATTATGCAGATGATATTGTGACAATAATTGAATCAATAATATGAGAGATATGATGCGGCAATTCTTGTAGCAATAATTGAGTATAAGCGGTGACTTCTCACGTAAGCATCAATAATCAATACCGTGTTCTACTATGCAACCACACGTATTCTTGTACTTTTACTACTGGGTAGTTCGGCAGGTTTAACGGTAACACTTTCGCCAGTTATTTTTATAAAAACATAATTACATCATTTTCTAACTACAACAATACTTCCGTTGTAGGGGTCCACTTTGATGATTTTTTTCGTCGTACGAATATTCCCTGTGAAAACGAATATTCCCCGACCAATCGAATATTATATAACCACTTGCTTACTTTGCAAAATTTATAAATATTACCCACAACTACAACATTATATCAAATCCACACCATAATATTCAAAAATATATTTGAGATAATTTATTCTTTATTCATAAAAGTTGGGGTCTTACAATATCAAAGTATTTTTAATACCTTAAAATCATATTTATATGATTTTTAAACCGTTAAATTCATTATCCGGTAATTGCTATTAATATTAAAATATTAATATTATCATGACAAAATATCAAAAGTTTTATTTTATAACTTAAAATATTTTAGACCACTTAAATCATTTTTATATGATTTTTAAATCATTAATTCTATTTTTCCATAATTTATTTAATATATTTATTAAATAAACTAATTATCATTAATATTTATTAAATAATGAAATTCATCATAAAATTTTAAAAGTCACTAAAAAATAACTTCAAATATTTTATTATACCATAATATTATTTTTCATGATTTTTCATGTATTAAAATCATTTTAAATAATTTATTAAATATTATAATTAAATAAATTAAATATCATTTATATTCCAAAAATATTAAATATTTATGAAATATATTCAAAATTATTTAAAACTATTTTCGGACTTTAAAAAATATTTTAGGAATTTATTTTGTAATTTTAATAATTAAAAACTATTTAATTCGATTTATTTAATAAAATAATTCATTTTTCGAAAATAAATGTCACTAAAGGGCCTTATAGCGATAGACTCGTCGCTATAGTTGTTGTTGTCCTGTTCTTCATCAAACCCAGAAACCCATGTACGTTTACTAGGTGCCTACTTTGACCAACATTAAAGCAATGTTCTTGTTGATTTCTAGGAAGATAATGGTGTTAAGATTGTAGTACAGATGTAGCACTACAACCACAAATAATTAGCATTGTCAAAACATAACACAATTAAGAGATTCAAGCCTCCAAAATATTTGACAACACTGTTCTTCATTTCTGGGTTTTCCAGAAAATGAAGAACAAACGAGGGTGTTAGGATTAGATCTTTATAGTTTGCCGTCTGGGCTTGAACATTATGCACTAAACGTTCATGCTTGTAGCAAACTTGTCAAAGAACGATCCTATAACATAAAATTAGTCTAACATCAACACATATAAGAGATCAAGGTCGGTCAAACACTGACATAAAATTTGTTCTTGAAGATTCTGGGTTTTCCAGAATCTTCATCCGGCCAGTCGGTTAACGGTGGTTTGACCACAAATAATTTCTATTCTAAGCAAGATCTGAGTGATCTAATGGTTTGAGTATGTAGATAACATGTCAGACTACAATATTCAACTAACAACATGACAAAAACAGTTAAACTCATAGAGATCTAAACCGTCAAAAGTGGCTGTTAGAAATTCTGGGTTTCTGGGTTGCCCAGAAACTCAGAATTTCTGATCGGTCAACTCACTTTGACCACTCATAACTTGAGTTCTAGACATGATCTAACCATGATTCAAGTTCCAGATCCAAGACCTTACAACATACTACAAATACAAAACTTTAAACACTAAAAACATTAACAGAGAAGAATCTAGAGGTTCTGACTTTCGGTTGTCAGGCTACTTTTTTCTAGTTTTCCAAATTTTTAAAAACTTTAATTTCGAGCATCTAGATGTTATAGATCCTTGATCTAACAACCCAGATCATTAAATAACATCCTATAACACAACTCTAACCAATAAGCAACAACATCTAACATCATATTATAAAAATTTGAAGATTTAGGATTTATACCACTTTGATGCTTTGATCTTGAATCTGACCATGATGATCTGATCTATGAGAGTTAAGTGTTGATATGGACTTAACTTTTCATTCACTCTCACTCCCATAACCCGAATTTAGAGAGAGAAAAGAGGTTGGCTAGCCTCCTAAGTAAAGTAAATGACTTTACTTATATTTTTTTTAGTTTTGACAAATGATTCAATGAACTAGGCTGATAAAGCTGCTGATATGAGAGATATATGGTACATGAAAGTCTTATAGTTGTTCACCAACTCACATATTGGCTAGATCTACACTCCAACTAATAAAGAATGCTAAAAGGTTACATTGGACATTTGATTTATGATTTTAAGGGCAAATTGGTAACTTGTGCAAACCCTTAGGGTTTGACCCTTAGGGTTTGACCCTTTGGGTTTAACCCTTAGGGTTAAAACCTAAGGTTTACAAATTAATTCTAGGATTTCCAAATTAGGATTTACAGTGAAAGAGGCTTTAGTCATCTTGCCTAATAAACAAGACTCGCATTTCTCATATGATTCAAAATCAAATGAATCCAAGATCTCATCTTTATGGAGTTTGGATATGCGTTTCTCATTTATATGGCCTAAACGACAGTGCCAGAGATATGTCGAATTTGAATCATTTGATTTAAATCATTTTGTATTTATGTTATAGATAGACATTTCTAAATTAAGAATTTAGAGACCGTTAAACAATTGTGCAACACCATAACAAATATCATTTAAGTAAAACAAACAACGATTGTTCTTTATTATAAATGAAAAACCTTTCTTGTCCAAACAAGAAACAAAAATAATATTTTTACTTATAGCAGGCAGAAAATAACAATCTTCTAATTCTAAAACTAGCCTAGTGGGCAAATATAAATGATAAGTTCCTACGGCCAGTGCAGCAAATTTTGCTCCATTCCCAACTCGTAGGTCAACCTCTCCTTTCGCCAAAGTCCTACTCCTTCGGAGTCCCTGCACATTAACACAAATGTGAGAACCACATCCAGTATCCAATACCCATGATGTAGAAGTAGACAAGTTGAGTTCTATAACATATATACCTTAATCATAAGTCGTACTTCCTTTCCTTTTCTTCACTTCTTCCAAATAAGCATGACAGATCCTTTTCCAGTGTCCAGGTTTTCCACAGAAGTGACACTCTCCTTCTTTAGCCACCCCACCTTTAGGTTTTAAAGCCTGTTTGGTTTTAGAATTGGGTTTGGCAAAAGATTTAGATCCTATCTTCTTCTTACCTTTCCAATTTCCCTTAGCATTCCCCTTTTGCACCATCATTATGGGAGCGGGTCCTGCCTTTTTCATGTTGTTCTCGGTAGTTCTTAACATGCTCAACAACTCGATGAAGGGTTTCTCAATTTCACCATAAGATAGTTCATAACAAATTGAGAGTAGCTGCTGTTCAAAGATTGCAAAACAAGATCAGTTTGGGCTTCCGGAGTGATTGGAAAACCCAACCTATTAAGGTACTCAATATACCCAATCATTTTCAGCACATGTGGAGCAACTAGATCATGTTCACCCATCTTAACAATCCAATCATATTTGATGATCAAACATATACTTTGTAACAATCTTATTCATTTATTAATAAAAAGTATTAATTTATTAAAGGCTTTTAATTTTCTACATAATGTTATTTTATAATATGTGATAAACCCATAGTTTTAAGCAATGCTTTTAGAATAATGATGTTGATCATTCTAATGAGATCTAAATTCTTAGAAAATGTAAAACTAAAATAGTTCCCGATCATTGGATTACAAAATTGGGGATTAGTGAATCCGGATAGATTGGTACATACGTTGCTTGCTCATTGGATGAGGATGATTGATCTCATGATCATTTGTGTGGAGACACTGAAGCAAGTATGTAGGTGCTTATTAGAGAATAAGTTCACTGAACGTGGCTCGCTAAGGAATACCTAATGGAGTTTTACTTGTCATCGATAGGAATTCTCAGAGTGATAGTAGTACAAGTGATCCTTGAACTTGAGATCATCATAGTATCTTGTGTAAGATGAGTTATACTTTGACTTATTCCTTAAGACCCTTAGGGTATATCAAAGGGTATGCTTAGGTATAATAAGTTGTACATAGAGATTGTTGAGTTTTCGGCACAAAAACGCAGCGGAAATTTAAAATTAATCTAAGCAATTCTGAAACCCAAAACAGGATCCAAGCGAAACTGAAATTAATTCAGTGGTTTAGATATTATACTGATTATGAAAAAGTTCTGAAATATCTTCGAATCCTTTACACAATCCAATTAGAACCACGTCTCTACAAGATTCACATCGAACGCTTACGCATCTAACCGTCGAACGATTCTGCAATAAGAGGGACTTGCGGTACTAGCCACCAAAGGAACGATTATGAAACTGTTTTCTCTCTAGTCTCTCTCTAAAAGCGGCTAGGGTTTTTCAATTATTATGTAACCCTAAGTAGCTGCTATATATCATAAATATAGTAGTTAAAAGGAATTAATCAAATCAAAACCTAATTTCATAAAATTGAATATATATATATATATATATATATATATATATATATATCTTAATTAAGTCTTACTTAATTAATATACATATATATATATATACAAATTATCCTTTTAATTTAAATTAAGTGATTTAAATCATATTAATATATTTAAATCCTTAAAATTTAAATTTATTCCCTTTAAATTACGTTACATGTGTGTGACCTATATGTTATTATTACGTTGGCAATAATTTTATAATCATATTATAAAATTATAAACGAAGTGAGCTGACATCTAGTAATGCATCACTGCTACCCAAGTAATAATAAGATCGATGATTCGATGCAACCTTTTCGTAACCAATGTTTCAATGTAATTTAATCCTTTTAACCTTGACATCCTAGATTAAACTCGAGTCATGGAATATGTCATACTCTTCATAATTTAATATGAGTTTTCTTGATCAATGAGTAGACTATATGAAACAAATCACTATTTGAGCATTGCCATGCATTTCATAGTCCTACTCAAATCAAGAGGCCTATGGATATCACCCCTAATATATAGGAGGGTTAAATTCCATCTAAATCACTCATATTCCTCACGCAATTCATGATGTACCCAATAATCATCTTTATAGTCCACCCTATTAAAGGTGACATTTGATGATATCAAAGTACATAAATTCTCGTGTAGTAATATAGTGATTTCAGGTCGGAGGACCATTACATCATTGTCACTATGAGAATCGCTAATGACAATTTGCATAATGTTCCACGTAGAATTCTCATGGTGGGTCTGTCCAGTACTTCGTTCTCTAACACATACCTATGCATTGACTTAATATCTCATATACTTATGACCAATGAGATTTGGTCATCAGTCAATCCACATATTAGTTTCAATGCATCATTGTTGTCCTATCAATAATGGTACTCGACTAGGGACATTTAAGAGCAATGATACTAATTGTAATTATATAATCTCATGTTCAAGTCACATACTTGAATCTATATAAATTGTATCACTATTCTAAGGAATTTTATTATGTTAACATTTATATAACGCAGTAAATAAAACCATAATAAAACCATTCATTTATTCAATCAAATATAATATCAAAATGTTAAGCAATTATATCAAATAATTGGCCTCTAGGGCATAAACTCTAACAGAGATAATGTATGATCAATAAAGAATCTACCACTTCTAGTAAAAGAAGAGAAATGTAAGACCCCAACTTTTATGAATAAAGAATAAATTTCTCGAAAATATATTTTTGAATATTAGGTGTGGATTTGATATAATGTTATAGTTGTGGGTAATATTTATAAATTTTGCAAAGTAAGCAAGTGGTTATATAATATTCGATTGGTTCTGGAATATTCGTTTTAACGAGGGAATATTAAATGCGACGACAAATCATTAGTGGACCCCACAACGGAAGTATTGTCGTAGTTAGAAAATGACGTAATTATCTTTTTATAAAAATAATGGCGAAAGTGTTACCGTTAAAACCGTTGAACTACCTCGGTAGTAAAGTACAAGATGTCTGGCGTGGTTGCATAGTAGCACACGGTATTGGTTATTGATGCTTACGTGAGAAGTCACTCAGTTTTACTCAATTATTGCTACAATAATTGTTGCATCATATCTCTCATATTATTGATTCAATTATTGTCACAGTATCATCTGAATAATATATATTATTATTAAATTAATAATTGAGACGACAAAGTTATTCATATTATTATTTGCAATATTGATAATGTCTAGAAGTTCTGTCAAGGAGAGGTTTGGTCACCTAATTGCACGCAAATAAGGAGAAATCCTTATCGGAAAGCCCCATCTTTCCTAGGAACGACCTGGTTGTTAAATATTGTGAGTTATAATATTAATGATGAATAAGTTGTGTTGATTAAAGATAAATTTGATAGTTCCATTGTGTTGGGATTATTAGTGTTAGTGAAAATTAACATCTATTCCGATGATAATTGATGTCTAGGGGTTATATTGATAAATCGGGTAATTTATCAGATAAATGAGCAATTAATTGCTACTAATTCACATGCTTATATAACTATTTGTTCACATGTGTGTACTATTGAATCACATTCTTGTACTATTAGGGGAGTTGGTGCAAGATTGATAATACTTGCATTACTAAGTTAAAAATGGAGGTATAGCTGAAGGTACTATACTGTAATTAGTTTTTTTACATGATTATACTATTGAGTCACATGAATGAACTATTAATTCGCATTATTTACTATTAGAGGAGGTGGTGCAAGTTTGTTTATACTTGCAGGACTAAATTAAAAATGAAGAAAAAGAGAAAGGTATTATACTGTAATATTTTGAGCCCCAAAACGTGCAATTATCGAAACTATATTTTCCTATAAATAGAAGCTCATTCTTCCTTCATTTCTCACCAATTCACAAAAGCTTTAGAGCAATTATTATAGAGAGAAATTATAGAGAGAAAGAAGAAAAGAAGTCTACTACCTCACTATTCCAGTATCCAATTTTTCTAAGGTAAGGGGTATTATTTCTTTCGTGTTCTTGAAGATAGCTATTGTTATTCCATCCCTTATTATTCTGTTGGAACATCCTGTCTATGCTTTACGCATGACCTGGTTCCATTATTTATCATTCTATTGGAACATGCATCATGTCTGTGCTTTACGCATGACCTGGTTCCATTATTTATTATTCTATTGGAACATCTTGTCTGTGCTTTACGCATGACCTGGTTCCGTTAATTATTATTCTGTTGGAATATCCTGTTTGTGCGTTTACGCATGACCTGGTTCCGTTATTTATTATTCTGTTGGAATAACTTGTCTGTGCGGTCTATTGCATGCCTGGTGTTTTCTTTTGTTATTCCATTCTTTATTATACTCCGTTGGTTAAAGTTTTGACTTCTATACTCCATGAAATTAGTGGAATATCCTTGATATTTGCGCTTCATCCAGTATCTTTTCATGGAAATATTCTTCTGAGCATTCTTAAATTTTAATCCATAAAACAGTATCATGTTGACAATTTGGACGTTATCGGTTCCTGGATAAATTAATTCATGAACTTTTTTTTATTGAATTCTTATTTCATTGTCATCATCCTCATGTTTATATTATGTATAAAGTCATTTGTGGCCTGTAGTGCATAGATGGACTTGGTATGATTATGACCAGGGATTAATCGGTATAATCATGACTGTAATGTTACAAATGATGTGGTAAAAGTCCTCATTGGCCAGTAGTGCATTGATGGACAGTTGTTGGCATGATCATAACCATTGATGAATACACGAATATCCTTGGCCCGTAGTGCATGGATAATTTGTTGTCGTGATACTAATGAATATCCTTGGCCGTAGTGCAGGGATGATGTGGTTTATTTATTAAGCTGAGTCTCGGCGATAAAAGTGATGAAAAACCTTTTAAATCATAGAAGATAGTAGATTTTATTCTCTACGTGACCCTTCTAATGGATTGCTTGTTCCGCTGCAGTTAAACATGATGTTTATTATATCTTATCAGTTTAACACTGTTGAAGGCTAATGATAATTTATTCTGCATTATCTTAGTCATAATATTTCTTACTGGACTAGTTGAGCTCACCCTTTCTTTCACTGTTCTCTTCAGGAAATGAGAACGTAGCCGGGACTAGTCGGGGAACGGAGTGACGGTCCAGATGATAGCATTAGTAGTCCTCACTAGTCATTTAAATAGTGTGACAATAAATGTAATGAGGACTCCATTGAGTTTGTATATTGTCTAGATGACAATATTCTTATTAAAAACTCTTAGATTATGTTTTGTCGTATTTTACACGACTGTTGTATAATTTAAGTTGTATTTGAATTTTGTACCATGTATTTGGCGACTCAAGATGGGTGATGTATACCTATTATGGGGGCGTCACAGTTGGTATCAAAGCTTAGGGATATGATCCCTGGCTAAGATGTGAGACTAGAACTAGGAGGGGAGAGACGGGGAATTCCTTCGTTAGTATGACCTACCTAAGTTTATTTGGTATTTAATTGGTCGGTGAGAGTATATGGATAATATGTTGCATGTCAATTAACCCTTGTTTTATGGCAGTATTTGAAAATGACATCCGAGAATGTTGAGAATAGGAATGGAGCGCAGGAGACCGTTGAGTCTCCACAGATCAATAATCAGGATAATGTGCATCAGGAAGGCGACAATCCTCATGCAAATAACAACACTGACCAAATGATGAACGATGGAATATTCAGAGGCTTTATGCAATACATGCAACATCAGGCGAGAGCGGCTCCTGTCCAAAATATATGTGGAAACACTGGAAACTCTCGGACGGTAACCGCTAAACAGTTCAAGGAGCTGGGACTACCAAAGTATATTGGGGAGCCAAAACCACTTAAGACGGAAGCGTGGATAAAGCAGATCACCAAGATATTTGATGTCTTGGGATGTTCCGAGGAACAAAAGGTTCCCTTTGCCACCTTCATGTTGCGAGGAGAGGCAAATTATTGGTGGGAATCAGTAAAGTGTACTCAACCTACCGCACTGAAGATGTCTTGGGAGAAATTCCAAGAACTATTCAACGACATGTACTTTCCCGAAAGTATTCGTCACATGAAAGAGGTGGAGTTTATCAAGTTGGAGCAAAATAATATGACCGTATCGCAATACGAGGCTAAATTTGAGGAGTTATCCCTGTTTGCGTCCCACTTGGTTGATAATGAGGAGAGGATGACGCGAATGTTTTTAAAAGGTTTGAAACCGGAGATACGTCAATATCTTATTTCTCATAAACTGTGTTTGTATTTAGATGTTGTAAATAGGGCTCAGTTATTGGAGCACGATAACGAATCAACGCAACCAAGAGACAGCAGCCGACAGAATGAAAATACCCGTGGTAGCAGTCATCGAAGCGGTGACAACAAACGTGGAGGGAATCAACATGCCAGAAATGGTAACCACTTCGGTGGTAATCATGGCCAAGACAGTAAAAATGGACATTTCAAGAAAAGGAGATTCAACAATGATGGAAAGACGTCAGCACCAGCACCCGTTGTTAAGGAAAGAGAACGACCACCTATCATATGCTTCAAATGTGGAGGGGAGGGACATATCATTCCAAACTGCGCGATGCAGTCCAAAGCGTGTTATAATTGTGGAAGAGAAGGTCACCTAGTTTGATTTTGTCGTGCACCAAAGACAATTCTAGCTGGGATGGAGACACCAAAGGCCGTCCCTGAAAAGTCAAAACCGGTAGTTCGAGGGAGAGCGTTTGTTGTGACCTCCCAGAAAGCAAGGAACCCGAACGAGGTCATCACGGGTAAGCTTATCATAAACTCTAGCGAAGTATATACCTTATTTTATACCGGTTCTACCCATTCTTTTATTTCTCCTACTTGCGCTCAACATTTAAATTTGACTCCGGAGAAGTTAAACTTTAACTTATCTGTTGAAACTCCGTTGGGAGAAACCTTCATTACATCCACTGTGTATAAGTCTTGTTTGATTCAAATCGGTAACCGGACGTTACCTGTCGATCTTATCTCCTTAAAAATACTTGCATTTGACGTGATTCTAGGGATTGATTCGTTAACTACTCATCATGCTAAAATTGATTGTTTTCGTAAAGTTGTTAGCTTTCATATTCCTAATAAACCTATTATGCGAATTCAAGCGACCAAACTATTAAAATCAATCACGGTCATCTCAAGCCATAAAGCTATTCGTTTATTGAAAAACGGATGTCAAGCTTTCTTAGCTCATGTCACGGATTTAAACAAAAATACGTCAGATTTGAAGGATATTTCTATTGTTAATAAATTTCCTGACGTATTCCCTGAAGAACTTCCTGGCCTACCCCCAGAGCGTGAAGTTGAATTTTGTATCGACCTTGAACCCGATACAAAACCCATTTCCAAAGCCCCATATCGAATGGCTCCTATTGAACTTCAGGAGTTAAAGACCCAATTGCAGGAATTGTTAGACATTGGTTTCATTCGTCCTAGTACGTCTCCTTGGGGTGCTCCTGTTCTATTCGTGAAGAAGAATGATGAAAGTATGCGACTTTGTATTGATTATCGGGAGTTGAATCATGTCACAATCAAGAATAGGTATCCGTTACCTCGCATTGATGACTTATTTGACCAGTTAAAAGGAGCACAATTCTTTTCAAAGATCGATCTTTGTTCTGGATATCATCAGCTGAAGGTTAAAACTGAGGATATTCCAAAGACTGCCTTTAGAACTCGGTACGGGCATTATGAATTCTTTGTCATGTCTTTTGGATTGACTAATGCTCCTGCTTCCTTCATGGATATGATGAACCGAGTATTCAAGGAATATTTGGATCATTTTGTGGTCGTCTTTATTGATGACATCCTCATATATTCTAAAAGCTGTGAAGATCATGAGCAACACTTGAGGTTGATACTTCAAAAGCTTCGTGAAAACAAGCTTTATGCCAAGTTGAAGAAATGCGAGTTCTAGCTTGAGGAAGTAGCATTCCTTGGGCAAGTAGTATCAAGTCATGGAATATCTGTTGACCCGGCAAAGATTGAAGCTATTCAAAGCTGGGAGCAACCTAAATCGATGGCCGGCAAATCGTAGCTTTCTCGGCTTAGCTGGTTATTATCGGAGATTCGTAGAAGGGTTTTCTCGAATCGCTACTCCATTAACTCAGCTGACTCGAAAAGATATAAAATTCGGTTGGAGCATGGAATGTGAGAAGAGTTTTCAAGAACTCAATAGGACACTCATTTCAGCACCTGTTCTGACAATACCATCTGGCTTGGAGGGATTTGTCATCTACAGTGATGCTTCAGGCAAAGGGTTAGGATGTGTTCTCATGCAACATGGGAAATTCATAGCCTATGCCTCTCGACAACTCAAAGAATATGAGTGAAATTATCCTACTCATGATCTAGAGTTGGCAGCAGTTGTCTTCGCACTTAAAATTTGGAGGCATTACCTGTATGGGGAGAAAGTGGAGATCTATACGGATCATAAAAGCCTCAAATATTTCTTCACTCAAAAGGAACTCAACACGCAGCAACGACGTTGGCTCGAACTATTGAAAGATAATGATCATACTATTCAATACCATCCTGGAAAAGCGAACGTAGTAGCTGATGCATTGAGTAGAAGATCATATGCGGGTACGAGTGCATTATTGTCAACGAAAAGGCCCATTTTATATGACTTACAAAGGATGAAGATAGAGTTAAAGACTCCAGGGACCCATGTGATGAGGGCAAATATACGAGTAGAACCGACTTTAATCAATAAATTTAAAGTTGTTCAAGCTACAGACCTGGAGCTGATGCGTATGAGGAAGAAAGTGCAAGAAGGTGCTATGCCGGAAACAAGAATCGATGAAGAAGGAATACTTCGAGTCAACTCCAGACTTTATGTTCCAAACAACTCTGATTTAAAGTATAAAATCATGATAGAGGTGCACAACACACCGTTTGCAATCCATCCTGGGAGTACCAAAATGTATTGTGATCTTCGACATATATTTTGGTGGAGCAATATGAAGAGAGACATAGCGAAGTTTATCTCAAGGTGTTTAATTTGACGCCCCCAAAATTAGGTATACATCACCCATCTTGGGTCGCCACTTACATGGTACAGAATTTAAATACAACTTAATACATAACTGTGAGTTTAAATACAAATATCGTCTACTAGATATTATACAAACTCAAAAAGGAGTCCTCATTACAATTATTATCACACTATTTCACAGAATAGTGAGGACTACTAATGCTATCTTCAGGACCATCACTCGTTTCCCAGACTCGTCCCAAATTTATATTCTCATTTCACGAAGAGAACAAAGAAAGAAAGGGTGAGCTCAACTAGCCCGAAGAAGAAATATTATGACTAAGATAATACGAATAAATTATCAATAGTCTTCAACAATGTTAAACCGATAAAATACAATGAACAACCCGGTTTAACTGCAGCTGAATATCTAATCCATTAAAAGAATCAAGTAGAAAATAAAGTCTACTATCTTTTAGGTTTTAAAAGGTTTTTCATCATCAAGTTATAGTCGAGACTCGACTTTTTAATAAATATTCCACATCATCGAATCACCCCCTTTTACTTCACTACCATGGATATTCTTTAGTATCACGACCACAATTATTCATGCACTACGGGCCAAGAATATTTGTGTATTCATTAATGGTCATGATCATGCCAACAATCGTCCATCAATGCACTACTACCAATCGAGGATTTTTACCACATCATTTGTAACATTACGGTCATGATTACAACCAATAGTCTCTCGGTCATAATCATACCAAGTCCATCTATGCACTACTGAATACACGATGACTTTAAAAATATAAACATGAGGATGATGACAATGATATAAGAATTCAATAAAACAAGTTCAAGAATTATTTTATCCAGAATTATTAACGTCCAAATTGTCAACATGATCTTTGTTTTGTAGAGTAAAATTCAAGAATGATCGGAAGAATATTTTCATGAAAAGATCTTTGGATGAAACGCAAATATCAAGGATATTCTACTAATTTCATGGAGTATAGAAGTCAAAGTTTTAACCAAATGGGTATAATAAAGAATGGAATAACAAAAGAAATGACCATGCATGCGGTATTTGCCGCATGACAAAGTATTCAAATGTAATAATAATAATCGAACCAAGTCGGTGAAATTCACAATCGGCGGATGTTCCAACCAGAATAATAAAGATGGAACCGGATCCGGTGTAAAACACACACGAATAGGATATTCCAATGTAATGATAAAGATTTTACCAGTCAGGTGTAAAACACACGCAGGATGTTCCAATGAATAATAATAAAGATTTAACCGGTCCTGTAAAACACACGCATGTGATGTTCCAACAAAATAATAATAAAAGATTTTAACCCGTCCTGTAAAACACACGACAGATGTTCCAATGTATAATAGAAGAATGTCACCAAGTATAGGGTAAACCACGTATACGAGTTATTCCAATGTAATAATAAGCAATGGAATAACAACAGTTCTCTTCATGAATAAGAAAGAATAACACCCTTACTTTTGGTAGGAGATTGAATACTGCGCAAGATTGTAGTAACAAAATACTCTTCTTCTTTCTCTCTTATTCTCTATATACTTTCTCTCTCTAAAGCTTGAATAAATTCGTGAAAAATAATGAAGCACTAGGCCTCTATTTATAGAAGATTTCTAGCTTAGCACTGCCGGTGTGAAAAGGCAAGTGGCTTGACGACGGTGATGTGAAAAGGAAAGTGGTTTGGCGCCTTGTAATGTGAAACGACAAGTGGTTCGACGCCTGTAATGTGAAACGGCAAGTGGTTTGACGTCTGGTAAAGGTAATTACTATTGACGAAGGTAATTACTATTCACAAGGGTAATTACTATTGACGAAGGTAATTACTATTGACGAAGGTAAATACTATTGACGAAGGTAATTACTATTCACAAAGGTAATTACTATTGACGAAGAGACTCTTAGATGATGACATATGGGCCCCCCCATAAAATAATCAAACTTACCACAAACGTCTCATAACAGACTCTTTATATACATTAAGGATTGAATAAATATTACCACAAATCATTTTATTTTTAATCAACACATTTTAATCTTTCAACAATTATTAATCATTTATAACTTGTCGTCTCAATTAATAATATAACATATTATACAGATGATACTGTGACAATAATTGAATCAATAATATAAAAGATATGATCAAAGCAATTCAGAGTGATAATTGAAAGCATAGGTGAGTGACTTCTCACGCAAGCATCAATAATCAATCTGAGTGTGCTACTATGCAACCACGCGTATTCTCGTACTTTTACCACCGGGTAGTTCAACAGTTTTAACGGTAACACCTCCGCCGTTATTTTTTATAAAAAATATTTTGTCGTTTTTCTCAATCCGACAATAATTACATTTATTAGGGTCCACCAATGATTGAGTAGTTGTACGAATATTCCTAACAAAAAGAATATTCCCAGACCAATAGAATATTTTATAACAACTTGCATACTTTGCAAAATTTATAAATATTACCCACAACTATAACATTATATCAAATTTATTCCATAATATTCAAAAATAATATTTATAGAAAAATTCATCTGTATTTATAAAAGTTGGGGTCTTACAACCTCCCTTTCTTATGAAATTTAAGCCTCTCGAAATTAGGGTGCGATACTGGTATGTCGAAGAGGTAAGGATACCTTGATTTCATTTGATTCTAACTCCCAAGTCATTTCCTCAACATCGTGGTTCCTCCACAAAACTTTGACTTGAGGTATAACCTTGGGCGTAGAATATGTTCCTTCTTATCCAAAATTTGAACGAAACCTCTTAAATACGTCAAATCTTCCGCTATTTCGTCCGATTCTAACTCAATAATATGGTTTGGGTCTTTCACATATTTACATAACATGGATATGTGAAAAACGTTATGAACACGAGACATATTTGGCGGTAGAGCGAGTCTATAGGCCACGCTTCCTACTCGATCGAGGATTAAAATGGACCGATGAATCGAGGATTAAGTTTTCCTCTCTTTCCAAATCTTGTAACTCCTTTCCATGGAGCAACTCTTAACAACACATGATCTCCTATATCGAATTCCACGTCCTTTCGATGAAGATCAGCATAACTCTTTTGTCGAAT
The DNA here is from genome assembly GCA_020205615.1 of Panax quinquefolius. NCBI lineage: Eukaryota > Viridiplantae > Streptophyta > Magnoliopsida > Apiales > Araliaceae > Panax > Panax quinquefolius. Next base: position 43,755,930 of record CM035164.1, read on the forward strand.
TTGTGAGGTTTTTATACGTTGTCAGATCGTTTGAATCTTTTCTGTAGTCATACGTACCAACTCTGGTCCCAACAATGTTGCTTCACCCACCTCATCCCAAAGATCTTTGAGAATGACACTTTCTTCCATACAACGCTTGAATGGAGCTATGCGATACTTGCTTGATAACCGCTGTTGTTGTGGAAAACTCCACCAATGGTAAGAACTTGTCCCAACTCCCCTTGAAATCAAGGACATAGAGTCTTAATAGATCTTCAAGAGTTTGAATAGTCCTCTCCGACTGTCCGTCCGTCTCGAGGATGATATCTTGAGCTAAATCATAAGTCTCGTGCCCATAGCTTTTTGCAAACTAACCCAAAATCGTGAAGTGAATCTTGGGTCTCGATCGAAACTATGGATACTTAAGCATACCATGCGATCTTACAATCTCGTTTATGTACATACGAGCAAGACGTTCAAGTGTATAAGTTTCTCGTGTCGGTAAGAAATGAGCGGACTTGGTCAATCTATCAACAATGACCCAAATCGCATCAATGCCTTGAGAAATCTTAGGAAGACCCCAGTGATCTAAATCCATGGTAATGTGCTCCCACTTCCATTCGGAATTTCAAGTGGTTGCAATGGACCTTTTGGTACTTGATGCTCCGCTTTAACTTCGTTGACAAGTTAGACACCTTGAGATAAACAAATAGCTATCTCTCTCTTCATATTGCTCCACCAAAATGTATGGCGAATATCATGATACATTTTGTACTCCCGAGATGGATTGCAAATGGTGTGTTATCGCCTCCATCATGATATTATACTTTAAATCGTGGTCGTTAGGAACACAAAGTCTAGAGTTGACTCAAGTATTCCTTCTTCCACTACAGAAAATGCTCTAACAACGACGACCAACAATATCGTGACCGCACATCCGGTCATGAGATATTTATAATCAATGACCGCCATTTGCGTATGCAAGGAAATGTAGTCATTTGTTATATTTTAGCGACCGCATCTGATTAAGCTAAGTGGTCGCTACTACAATTTCACCGCCTAAAAATTGGTTGGAAATGTTGGCGCCTTATTTTTTTTATGACCTCTCATTATCGTGACGATGACGTCGGTCATTTGAAACTCCACATCATTAAATATTCATGACCGCGTCGAATCGCTATTACCGATCATTGATTCTTTTAATCTATCACCCACACCTCGCTCGACGATGATGTGAACGGAAGAGAAAAAAAGAGGAGAAAGAAAAGGAGAAGAGGGAGAAGGGAAGAAGAGGAGAAGGGAAGAAGAGGAGAAGGTCACTGTGGCGGGAGAGAAGCCACCGCCATATTATTTGTTAATGCAGATGCCCACCACCGCCACCACCCACCTTTGAGGTATTGATTTCAATGTATAATGTTTCAATATTGAATATGAATTTTATTATATATGCATTAGATTGATATATATGGATTTGATTATGTTTGAGTAATACGATTATGATTTTATTAGTATTTGAAGTCGATTTGGGTAATATGATTATGTTTGGTTTATAAGTTTTGATTAGAGTAAAATTTATTTGGGTATCTGTGCATACTTTGGGTAATTTGATTTTGTTAATTTTCTAGATGAGAGGGGAGGATTCACAAATGATGGTAATTCACAATTACACCAAAGTATAAATTTTGGGTGTATGTTACTATAATGAATGTGGGACTAATTTTACTTGTTTTATTATACTCCCTCGGTACCACTTTGCATGTCATAGCTTTTGAGATCTGTTTTTGTACGGATTTTTAAGGCATACTTGAACTATACTTTTATACTTTCTAAAGAGTCCGATTTTGACTTTCTAAAGTCGATTTTTGTGAAATCTTGATGTTCAAAATTAATAAAATGGATATGAATGTATTAGATTGTAGTTAGTATAAAATTTATATTTTGGGATTCTTTTTGTGCAATAGAGGTAATGTGATTTGGTTATTATTATAGAAGTCATTACACATGATATAGACTAAATGAATCCCATGTTTATGTTTGTAGTTTAACCAATTATATTGGTCATTGTGAAAAAAATCATTTGTGGTAGAGAACTTGACATTGACATCATAATGTGAATCAAAACGTGAATAATTGCTCCCACGAAAAATGATTGGGTTTCAAAGTTTACAAGTTTGATCCTCACATCTTTGTGGATACCTGCAAAACTCTTTTGTAGTAAATCTCTAGATTAAAAGCTGTTTATGGATAGTAATTCTTTTTATGAGCATAGGGATTCGATAAGTTCATAATTTCCATCCAATTCTTATGGTATCTCATATGAATTTGTTGGTTTATGTCTTGTGTTCCTAGAAATGACCTTATATACATGCTTGTAAATGCGTGTGGTTGAATCCATATTACGGGGAGACTACGGCAAAATTTTTTTATTGGTTCGGGTTATTTGCGAACATTTATACTATTAACGAGCCTATTGGTGATCCACTAGAGCCTATTAAGGATGTTAGGCGGATGAAATTTGGGCTTGGGGCCGCGAGGCCACGAGAGGCTACATGACTTAGCCAAACCTCACGAGGCCAAACCAAGCTTGGTTGTTAATCATATGCTTACAAGTATGCTCAAGTCATATGGTTACAAGTATGCTTAAGTCATATGCTTAGAAGTATGCTTAAATGTTAATCATATGCATGCTTACAAGTATGCTCAAGTTATATGGTTATAAGTATGCTCAAGTCGTATGTTAACATTTATAATGTTATACGTAGTATAGATCACCGTGGAATCATGGACCTCTATTAGAATAGTAGTTGGATGGCACTGACGAAAGTCAAGTACCGGAATAGGTGCTTCTGATTGAATTTAGAATTTGGTTGCCAAGTGTTTTTGGAGTATCGTATAGTCACCCGAGAATGTATGAATGGTAAATCATGAATCGATGTCCATGTTTAAAGTGTAAAAATGTAAATTATATGGATGAGAGACATGGTAAACTATCATTTACTTGTTTACGGGTTCATGAGAAATTCTGAAGAATCTTTGGTGGGCACATGGGCGAGAGAAGAGATGGTGGCATCACACAAGTACACAATTAAGGCGATAGTACTCATCGTATTATGAATGAAATGGTCCATGATATTGCGGGGCGATTTTGATTGGGAGCAAGGCGAGAGCAACCTATGAATTACGATGCCAAAGACTTCTTTAAGTTGTTAGGCGAGGGTAGCAAGCCATTGTGGCATGGTTGCACCAAACACACTACATTATGCTGCGATTGGCGACATTACTTAACATCAAAGTGATCCTGACATGAGCCATGAGTGTTTTGAGTCGCTCTTGAAGGCAATTAAAGAGTATGTTGCTGACGGTGAAAATTACACAGTAACTATTACTTTTGTAAGAAAATGGTGAAGAAGTTGGGTCTTGGATACCAAAAGATCGATGCGTGTCCCAACGATTGCATGTTGTTTTATAAGGAAAATGACAAGATGATAAGGTGCACGTTTTGCGGTCATGATCGGTTTAGGCCTAATAAAGAGGTGTGACTACAAAAAAATCAAGTATCTGGTTTAAGATTCTAAGGTATTTTCCAATAACACATCGACTAAAAAGATTGTACATGTCTTGAAGATCAATTTGAACATATGAGTTGGCATCACGAAATCTCCGACTAAAGATGGAGAACTAAATCATCCATGAGATGGGCGAGGCTTGGAAAGATTTCAACTTAGCACATCTTGAATTTGCATTGGAACCTAGAAATGTGAGGCTTGGATTGTCCACCGATGGTTTCAATCCGTTTGGCCACTCAAATTGTTAAAATACTCATGTTGGCTGTGATTGATACTCCGTCTGACTTGCCTCCTTGGATGTGTATGAAACGACCGTACTTATTTCTTTCACTCGTGATTCACGGTCCTAAGAGTCCTGGAAAGAACTTAGATGTTTACTTGAGACCTCTTATAGGCGAGTTTAAGGTATTGTGGGAGGATGGAGTCTGAGACTTGGGATGTTGCAACGAAAACAAATTTCAACCTTAGGCGGCGGTTATTATGTGGACTATAAGTGACTTCCCGACTTATGGTATGTTAGTGGATGGAGTACACACGGGAAGTTGGCTTGTCCGTATTGTATGGAGCATCTGAAAGTCGTTTAATCTATCAAAAGGTCAAAAGCCTTGTTGGTTTGGTATTTGTCATCGTCGGTTCTTCTGGGTAGATCACCGTTTGAAGAAATAGAAACACTTGAGGAAAGGAAAGTAGATAATGATATGCACTTGCACTTGATTGTGAGAAGCGGAGATGCGAGATCGTGTGATGAGATTGCTTGTTATCCCATTTGGTAAGGTTGATCGACAAACATAATCAATGGGTTTGGTGAATCTCATAACGGGTTCGGAGAAGCATCTTTTGGGAATTGCCTTATTGGTCTACAAATTTGATTAAATCATAATCTAGATGTGATGCATATTGAGAAGAATGTGTTTGACAATGTGTTTAACAACTTGTGATGAATATTACGGGGAAGACAAAAGATATAACGATAAAGGCACGCGTTTGGACATGAAAGATATTTATAAGCGTCTGGATTAGAACTTTATGAATCTCCTAATGGTAAGATTGTCAAACCGCATCTGAGGTACACATTGTCCAAAAGAAAGTTGAAGATGTGTGCACATGGGTTAAGTCTACTGAAACTACCCGGATGGATATCGTCGAACATTGCAAGGTGTGTTACGGGTGGGAAATTGCAAGGGATGAAGAGTCATGGTATCGTGTGTTCATGGAGGAGACTTCGTACTATAGCATTTCGGGATCTTCTTGATAAACCAATATGGGATGCTTTGGCGGATCTTAGTCGTTTCTTCAAAGACTTGTGTTCAAAATCATTGAATGAGAAGGACATGTTTGTACTTGAGAAGAACATCATAGAGATCACGTGTAAAGCGGAAAAAATATTCCCACTGGTTTTTTGACTCCATGGAGCATTTGCAAATCCATCTTCCCTATGAAGCTCGTGTTGGTGGTCGATTCAATATAGATGGATGTACCCTTTCGAGAGGTGATGGGAAACCTTAAGAGGAAGGTGAAGAATAGAGCTTATGTCGAGGGTCGATATCACGAGGCATCTGATTTTGATGAGATATCTACGTTTGTCTCGGACTATTTTCCTGGATGAAGTCTTGTGAAGGCCAATCGAGTATCGAGACATGATGATGGGGAAATGTTGAACTAAATGGTGGCTCTCTGTATTTGGTCCCTCGGTAGCGCTTATGGAAAAGGGGAAGCGCATATTCCTCTCTGAGCAAGAATTACATGCATGCGTACATACATTCTTCTCGATTGTGAGGAGATTGGCCAATTTGTGAGGTACACATGTAAACTTGATATTTTATCTTTTAAGTTAAAATTTATTCTAATATGTTAATGTTTATAACATGGTATAGATTGTCACGATGTGAGTTAAAAGTGAAGCATCTTGACATAAGCGATAAAGATATTCAAATCAATCGGGATAAAAACTTTGCACTTTGGCTAAAGGACAAAGTAAGTTCAATTTTAAGCACGTAGTGTATATATATATAATATATATACTTCATATATTAACTATGACTTCATTTAATAAGATGGAGTTTTTGTAGGCTTTGACCGAGGATCAGCGATTTGCTAATGTCTGAGTCCTAGCTATGGGACGAGACAAGGATCAAGTCGGTATGATGGTTCTGAAAATAAATGGTTGTGAATTTCACACAAAAGGCATATGGTAGCGGTAAAAGAACAACGAACTCTCGGTGTGTGTGTCCAGGAGATTATTACTGATGAGCTTGGTCGTGCCTTTTATGGGGAGTTGGAGGAAATCGTGGAGTTGTCGTCTGAAGAGCGCGTCACGGGGTCATATTCACTTGTTCAAGTGCTGTTGGTTTGATTCGAGAAAAAAGGATCGTGTTGTGAGACATGGAATCGTCGATATTGACCTCCATAGAGTCTGCGTACTCCAACGAACCGTTTGTTTTACCAACTCAAAGCGATACAAGTATACTACACTCCTAGTCTGTTAGGAAAGGGATAGGCCGCTTCTGATTGGCAAGTTGTAATTTATACTCCGTAGCGTGAGTCGTAGAATTAGTTGATGGGGAGATTTACGAAGCGGATGCTTCATAGTCGGACTATAATAAATGTGGAGGGCGACAATGAAGTAATCCAGTTAGATGGTGGAGATGAACCACATGAATTAGATCTGAGTCAATACTTGTGTCGGATGACATTGATCTTGAGGAGGAAGAGTTATTGGTAGAATCGACCACGAGAATCTGAAGCGGATGATGGTTATGAATCTGCAACACGTATCTGAGATGATTACGAATCGAGACATTGACACTTGAACTCATGCATGTGTATGTTTAGCAATACATGTTTTTATATCATTGTCATGTTTATGTACTAAACTATTTAAATGCAACTTTTGTTTATTGTCATTTTATATTCATATATATACATGTTTATATCATTATCATATTTATTGTCATATATCATATAATCAAATATGACTCTAATAACATCTTGAAATTTGTAATATCTGAGATGGCTTACGAGCGGTAGCGAAAAAAGCGGCGCTTGGGTAGGGGCTAATAATGTGCCCAAGGCCCCTACTAATCCGATGATCGGATTCTTATTGATTAAGCCCTCCTCCGAATAACGCACGCGTCGTCCGCGTATATCATTTATATAAAAGCATTTAAGATTCCATTTATTGTATATTGGTAATGTTTTGATTGATATTATATTGGTAATGTTTTATTTTGGTCTTATTGTATTGAAAATTTGTATATTTCTCTTGGTTTGTGTCTTGGGTGCCTAGAAATGTCCATATATGCATCTTGAAATCGTGCATGTGGCTAGTCTATATATTATAGGGAGACTATGGCAAATTTTTTATAAGTATTATAAGTATAAGTTTGAAAAATGTTCACAAATATTATAACTTAGATATAAATTGCTTTAATATATGCTAATTGATGTTGTATATTATAGTGATTTTTAGGATAATAAGATCGTCAAGTGCATATCACAATTTGTGTTTCTGAAATTGGCCTACACACTGTGATTACGTGGTAAACACACCTATCGCCCCCACAAGGATCTTTGTTTGGCGAAATTTGGTATATTTTTTTAATTATGACAAATAATATTAATATAATATTCAAAGGATAATTATTTAGTAATGTTATTATTGTTTTTTATTTGCGAAAGCGGTATAGATGGGAGGGCCTTGCGCTTCAAAGATGATTGAGACATTATTACGGCAAAAGTCGCGGTCCGCACCAAGGACAACTTGAATAAAAAAACGACAAAAAGCCATTCACAATCTTGAGATCGACCATCGAGGCCGGGGAGAGGATTATATGCCTGAAAGCATAGCCCACAGTGGTGCACCCGAGTCCATATAAATGAGATGTGTGCCCAATGGAGAAATTGAGAGCTGGGTGAAAAAGGCGAAAAGCTGCCGCCACCAGCGAGCCTCGGGTGTATCCAGATGGCGAAAAAAGGCTAAAAGAACATCTGAGGCGGCGATATTTCACGATTCTGACATATCAACTTTGCCGAATGCGTATTTACAAGTTTTAATATGTTTACAATCATGAATTGTAGAAAATATCCCATTTTACTTAGTAATATTGTCTTTGTTTTTGTATAGGAGTCTCGGTCTCAAAATTGACTATCCATTGGTTTGGATGTATGCGTATTTTTAAGTGATGAGTGCACTGAGGCTATCCGGATAAGCGGTAATAAGTTTTAACAACAACTTTGATCTTGTTTATTAATACTTACAAAATATTATTTTAACTATTTAAGTGTTAACATGATGACGGGATACTTATAAGCGTTTATTGAATGGCGCTATCTGAAGGCACTCCACGTCACTTTATTGATCAAGAGTTGTGGGAGAGGCGTACATTGTGAAGAAGAACTACATTAAAGGTCGAGGACAACGACGGCGCCCATCCTTCGATGGCTCGAGCGACTCTGCTACCCGGTCTTCCACGATCGTTGAGTCATCCGATTGTTCATACTCCGGTTGTTGTGTGAGAGCTATATGTCGAGATCGAAATCTTACGAAGATCTTTGGGCGGGCACACAGGGGCTCTTGATCTGAGGAGTTAAATGAAGCGATGGCGGCGGCAACAGCAGAGACGACATGGGGATGGCGACGAGTATAAAATCAATTTGTTGTATGTATTGTCGTAATATATACCGATGTCAACATATTTATTATATTTGTAACTTGTTTTATTATTTTGTTAATTACGGGGTGATCGAGGAGGGATGGCGCTTGACATAACCTTGTACTTGTATATTCATTATTTGGATGTTTGTATATATATTACTTAAACAAGTTTTGAAATGTTATTATATTTATTCAAATCATATTGGTTTTAAAGGTTTATATACTAGTTTGGTGTATGTGTTGGTGGGCGATGGATGTTTATATTGTTTTGTATGTTGTTTATCTTGGTGTGTATGTGTGTTGGGATAAAGCGGGTAGAAAGCAGTGCAAGTTTTTGGGAATTACAAAAAGCAACAAAAATCTGGTAGTAATGTTTTTCATATATCGGCTGACGCGTCGCGGTCATTGAACGTTATTGACGACGGCTTATCGGCCGACCGCCGCGACGATCGTGCGATAATGGTCGGCGACACGTGGACCACGTCTAGTGTTCATCGATTCTTGCTTCCCGTGATAGCACCTTCTTGCACTTTCTTCCTCATACGCATCGCTCCAGTGTCCGTAGCTTGCAGCGACTTTAACTTTATCGATTAAAGTCGGTTCTACTCGTATACTCGCTATCATCACATGCGTCCCTGGAGTCTTTAACTCTATCTCCATCCTTTGCAAGTCACACAAAATGGGCCTTTGCGTTGACAATATCGCTTTTCGTGCTTGCATATGATTTTCTACTCAATCGTCGGCTACCATGTTAAACTTTTCCAGGATGGTATTGGATGGTATGATCATAATCTTTCAACAGTTCAAGCCAACGTCGTTGTCGCATGTTGAGTTCCTTTTGAGTGAAGAAATATTTGAGGCTTTTATGATCCGTAAAGATCTCCACTTTCTCCCCATACAAGTAATGCCTCCAAATTTTAAGTGCAAAGACAACAGCTGCCAACTCTAGATCATGAGTAGGATAATTCCTCTCATATTCTTTGAGTTGTCGCGAGGCATAGGCTATAACTTTTCCATGTTGCATGAGAACACATCCCAATCCTTTGCCCGAAGCATCACTGTAGATGACAAATCCCTCCGAGCCAGATGGTATTGTCAGAACAGGTGCTGAAATAAGTCTCCTCTTGAGTTCTTGAAAACTCCTCTCACATTCTTCGCTCCAACCGAACTTTGTATCTTTTTCGAGTCACCGAAATCGATGGAGTAGCGATTCGAGAAAATCCTTCCACGAATCTCCGATAATAACCAAATTAAACCAAGAAAGCTACGTGCTTGATCATTGATTTAGGTTGTTCCCGCTTTGAATAGCTTCAATCTTTCTTTGGGTCAAACAGATATTCCATGACTTGATACCACGTGCCCAAGGAATGCTACTTCTTCAAGCCGAACTCACATTTTTTCAACTTGGCATAAAGCTTATATTCACAAAGCTTTTGGAGTGTCAGCCTCAAGTGTTGCTAATGATCTTCACGGCTTTTGGAATAAATACGGATGTCATCAATAAAGACGACCACAAAGTGATCCAAATATTCCTTGAATACTCGGTTCATCATATCCATGAAGGCAGCAAGAGCATTAGTCAATCCAAAGGACATGACTAGGAATTCATAATGCGAATTCATAATGCTCGTACCGAGTTCTGAAAGCCGTCTTTGGAATGTCAGCGGTTCTAATCTTCAATTGGTGATATCCGAATCTAAGATCAATCTTTGAAAAGAATTTGGCTCCTTGAAACCGGTCAAACAGGTCATCAATACGTGGCAATGGATACCTATTTTTGATGGTGGCGTGATTCAACTCCAGATAATCAATACAAAGTCGTATACTCCCATCTTTCTTCTTCGCGAATAGAAACAGAGCACCCCAAGGAGAAGTACTAGGATGAATAAAGCCAATGTCTAACAATTCCTGCATTGGGTCTTTAACTCCACGAAGTTCAATAGGAGCCATTCGATATGGGGCTTTGGAAATAGGTTTTGTATCGGGTTCAAGGTCGATACAAAATTCAATTTCACGCTTCTGGGTAGGCGGTGAAGTTCTTGAGGGAATACGTCGGAAATTTATTAACAATAGAAATATCGTTCAAAACGGCGTATTTTGTTTAAATCATGACATGAGCTAAGAAAGCTTGACATCCGCTTTTTCAATAAACGAATAGCTTTATGGCTTGAAATGACCGTGATTGATTTTAATGGTTTGGTCACTTGAATTAGCATAATAGGTTGATTAGGAATATGAAAGCTAACAACCTTACGAAAACAATCAATTTTTGCATGATAAGTAGTTAACCAATCAATCCTAGAATCACGTCAAATGCAAGTATTTTTAATGAAATAAGATCGACGGTAATGTGAGCGTCTGGATTTGAACCAAATAAGACTTATAACCAATGGATGTAATGAAGGTTTCTCCCAACGGAGTTTCCACAGATAAATCAAAGTCTAATTTCTCCTGAGTCAAATTTAATCGATGGCGCAAGTAGGAGAAATAAAAGAATGGGTAGAACAGGTATCAAATAAAGTATAGACTTCATTAGAGTTTATGATAAGCTTACCCGTGACGACCTCATTCGGGTTCCTTGCTCTCTGGGAGGTCACAACAAACGCTCTACCCTTGCACTACCGGTTTTGAATTTTCTGGGACGGCCTTTGGTGCCTCCACCTAGTTTGAATTTGTCTTGATGGCGACAAAAATCGAGCTAAGTGACCTTCTCTTCCAATATTATAACATGCTTTGGATGGCATGACGCAGTTTGGACTGATGTGTCCCTCTCCTCCGCATTTGAAGCATATGATAGGTGGTCTTTCTCCTTCCTTAACAACTGTGTCTTTGGTCTTGACGTCTTTCCATCATTGTTGAATCTCCTTTTCTTGAAATGTCCATTCTTATTGTTTTGTACTTGATTACCACCGAAGTGGCTACCATATCCGCCTATTGATTCCCTCCACGCTTGTTGTCACCGCTTCGATGACTACTCTCTCGGTGGTATTATAATTTTGCTTGTTGCTTCTTTTTAGTTATATTGACTCATTATCGCTCCCACTAATCGAGCCCTATTTACAACATCCGAATACAAACACGCTTTATGAGAAATAAGATGTTGACGTATCTCCGCTTCAAACCTCTTAAAAACATTCGCGCCATTCTCTCTCTTCATTATCCACCAAGGGGACGAAACCGTGATAACTCCACAAATTTTGCCTCGTATTGCGACACGGTCATATTGTTTTGTTCCAACTTGATAAACTCCACCTCCTTCATGTGGCGAATACTTTCGGGAAAGTATTTGTCGTTGAACGACTCTGGAACTTCTCCCAAGATATCTTGATCTGTTGAAGTTGAGTACGTTTCTGATTCCCACCAATGTCGCCTCTCAGCAAACATAAAAAGCGTGAAAGGAACCTTTTGCTCCTTGGAGCATCCCAAGACATCAAATATCTTGGTAATCTGCTTTATCCATGCTTCCGCCGAAGTGGTTTTGGCTCTCCCTTAAACTCCGGTGGTCCCAACTCCTTGAATTGTTTAGCGGTGACCGCTTGAGAGTTTTCCGTGTTTCCACCTATGTTTTGGATTTGAGTTGCTCTCTACTTTCTTGTTGCATAAATTGTATAAAGCCTCACGAACATTTGATCATTCATCATTTGGTCGGTGTTGTTGTTTGCATGAGGATTGTCTCCTTCCGATGCACATTATCCTCGATTATTGATATGTGGTGAATCAACGATCGCTGCGCTCCATTGATATTCTCAACATTCTCGAGATGTCATTTTCGAATCTTGCCACAAAAACAAAAGGTTAATTGACATGTAACAAATTATCCCTATCTTCCGACCAACCAATAAAATAGCACATAAACTTAGGTAGGTCAAATACTAGCGAAGGTATTCCCGTCTCTCCCCTCCTAGTACTATTCTCACATCTTAGCCGGGATCATATCCTAAGCTCGATACCAAATCTGTGGCGCCCCCAAAATTAGGTATACATCACCCATCTTGGGTGCGCCACTTACATGGTACGTAATTTAAATACAACTTAATACATAACTTGTGAGTTTAAATACAAATATAAATCTACTAGATATTATACAAACTCAAAAAAGGAGTCCTCATTACAATTATTATCACACTATTTCACGAAATAGTGAGGACTACTAATGATATCTTCAGGACCATCACTTTCGTTTCCCAGACTCGTCCCAAATTTATATTCTCATTTCACGAAGAAAACGGTGTGAGAAAGGGTGAGCTCAACTAGCCCGATAAGAAATATTATGACTAAGATAATGCAGAATAAATTATCAATAGTCTTCAACAATGTTAAACCCGATAAAATACAATAGACAACCGGTTTAAGCTGCAATGGACTATCAATCCATTAAAAGAGTCAAGTAGAAAATAAAGTTTACTATCTTTTAGGTTTTAAAGGTTTTCATCATTTATTATATAGCCGAGACTCGACTTTTAATAAATATTCCACATCATCGAATCACCCACGCACTACTGACCAGGATATTCTTTAGTATCACGACCACAATTATTCATACACTCACGGGCCAAGAATATTTGTGTATTCATTAATGGTTATGATCATGCCAACAAGCTGTCCATCAATGCACTACTACGCCAATGAGGATTTTTACCACATCATTTGTAACATTACGGTCATGATTACACCGAATAGTCTCTGGTCATAATCATACCAAGTCCATCTATGCACTACGAAGCCACGAGATGACTTTAAAAATATAAACATGAGGATGATGACAATGATATAAGAATTCAATAAAACAAGTTCAAGAATTATTTTATCCGGATTTATTAACGTCCAAATTGTCAACATGATCTTGTTTTTGTAGAGTAAAATTCAAGAATGATCGGAAGAATATTTTCATGAAAAGATCTTTGGATGAAACGCAAATATCAAGGATATTCTACTAATTTCATGGAGTATAAAGTCAAAGTTTTAACCAACCGGGTATAATAAAGAATGGAATAAAAAAAGAAATCACCATGCATGCGGTGCTTCCGCATGACGAGTTATTCCAACAAAATAATAATAACGGAACCAGTCGGATGAAATTCACACCCGAGCGGGATGTTCCAATGAATAATAAAGATGGAACCGGATCCGGTGTAAAACACACGAATAGGATATTCCAACGAGAATGATAAAGATTTTAACGGTCCTGTAAAAAACATGAGCAGGATGTTCCAACAGAATAATAAAGAGCGGAACCAGTCGGGTGTAAAACATGTGAGCGTGGATGTTCCAACAAAATAATAATAAAAAGCGGAACCAGTCCTGTAAAAAACACACGAACCACGATGTTCCAACGAAATAATAGAAGAATGTCACCAAGTATAGGGTAAACCACGTATACAAAGTTATTCCAATGAATAATAAGCAATGGAATAACAACAGTTCTCTTTATGAATAAGAAAAATAACACCCCTTACTTTTGGTAGGAGATTGAATCTGCAGATAGTGTAGTAAACAAAATACTCTTCTTCTTTCTCTCTTATTCTCTATACTTTCTCTCTCTAAAGCTTGAATAAATTCGTGAAAAATAATGAAGCACTAGGCCTCTATTTATAGAAGATTTCTAGCTTAGCACCTGCCGTGTGAAAAGGCAAGTGGCTTGACGACTGATGATGTGAAAAGGAAAGTGGTTTGACGCCTGTAATGTGAAACGACAAGTGGTTCGACGCTTGTAATGTGAAACGGCAAGTGGTTTGACGTCTGGTAAAGGTAATTACTATTGACGAAGGTAATTACTATTCACAAGGGTAATTACTATTGACGAAGGTAATTACTATTGATGAAGGTAAATACTATTGACGAAGGTAATTACTATTCACAAAGGTAATTACTATTGACGAAGAGACTCTTAGATGATGACATATGGGCCCCGCATAAAATAATCAAACTTACCACAAACGTCTCATAATGAGACTCTTTATATACATTAAGGATTGAATAAATATTACCACAAATCATTTTATTTTTAATCAACACATTTTAATCTTTCAACAATTATTAATCATTTATAACTTGTCGTCTCAATTAATAATATAACATATTATACTGAGATGATCTTTGTGACAATAATTGAATCAATAATATAAGAGATATGATGCAAAGAATTATTTGTAGCAATAATTGAGCATAAATGAGTGACTTCTCACGCAAGCATCAATAATCAATACCGTGTCTACTATGCAACCACGCCAGACATTCGTACACTTTTACCACCGGGTAGTTCAACAGTTTTAACGGTAACACCTCCTCCATAGTTATTGTTTATAAAATATATTTTGTCGCTTTTCTCAATCCGACAATAATTACATTATGGGGGTCCACCAATGATTGAGCCGTTGTATGCGAATATTCTCTAACAAAAGAATATTCCACGACCAACCGAATATTTTATAACAACTTGCATACTTTGCAAAATTTATAAATATTACCCACAACTATAACATTATATCAAATTTATTCCATAATATTCAAAAATAATATTTATAGAAAAATTCATCTGTATTTATAAAAGTTGAGGTCTTACATTTAACTTGTCAATGAGTCAAGGCGGAGCATCAAGTACCAAAAGGTCCATTGCAACCACTTGAAATTACAGAATGGAAGTGGGAGCACATTACCATGGATTTCGTTACTAGTCTTCCCAAGGTTTCTCAAGGCATAGATGCAATTTAGGTCATTGTTAATAGATTGACCAAGTCTGCTCATTTCCTACCTATACGAGAAACTTATACACTTGAACGTCTTGCTCGTATGTACATAAACGAGATTGTAAGACTGTATGGTATGTCGGTATCCATAGTTTCTGATCGAGACCCAAGATTCACTTAAAGATTTTGGGTTAGTTTGCAAAAAGCTATGGGCACGAATTTACGATTTAGCTAGACATATCATCCTCAGACGGACAGGCAGTCGGAGAGGACTATTCAAACTCTTAAAGATTTATGAAGACTCTGTGTCCTTGACTTCAAAGGAAGTTGGGACAATTTCTTATCATTGGTGGAGTTTTCCTACAACAACAGTTATCAAGCAAGTATTGGCATGGCTCCATTTGAGGCGTTGTATGGAAGAAAGTGTCGTTCTCCAGTATGCTAGGATGAGGTGGGTGAAGCAACATTGTTGGGACCGAAGTTGGTACGTATGACTACAGAAAAGATTCAAACGATCCGACAACGTATAAAAACCTCACAAGATCGACTAAAGAGTTATGCCGATCTTCATCGAAAGGACGTGGAATTCAATATTGGAGATCATGTGTTGTTACGTGTTGCTCCATGGAAAGGAGTTACGAGATTTGGAAAGAGAGGAAAGCTCAATCCTCGATTCATTGGCCCATTTTTAATCCTCGATCGAGTAGGAAATGTGGCCTATAGACTCGCCTTACTGCTTAAGTATGTCTACGTGTTCATAACGTTTTTCACATATCTATGTTACGTAAATATGTGAAAGACCCGAACCACATTATTGAATTAGAACCGGACGAGATAGCGGAAGATTTAACGTATGAAGAGGTACCTGTTAAAATCTTGGATAAGAATGATCATATTCTACGCTCCAAGGTTATACCTCAAGTCAAACTTTTGTGGAGAAACCACGATGTTGAGGAAATGACCTGGGAGTTAGAATCTGAAATGAAGTCAAGGTATCCTCACCTCTTCGATATACCAGGTACGCACCCTAATTTCAAGGACAAAATTTCATAAGAAGGGGAGGTTGTAAGACCCCAACTTTTATGAATAAAGAATAAATTTTCTCGAAATATATTTTTGAATATTATGGTGTTGATTTGATATAATGTTATAGTTGTGGGTAATATTTACAAATTTTGCAAAAGTAAGCAAGTGGTTATATAATATTCGATTGGTTCAGGAATATTCGTTTTAACAGGAATATTAAATGCGACTGGCACAATCATTAGTGGACCCCACAACTAAGTATTGTCTTAATTAGAAAACGATAGAATTATCTTTTATAAAAATAACAAAAAAAAGTGTTACCATTAAAACTGTTGAACTACTAGGGTAGTAAAAGTACAATAATACGCTGGCGGGTTGCATAGTAGCACTACGGTATTGATTATTGATGCTTACGTGAGAAGTCACTCGATTATACTCAATTATTTCTGATAATTCGCATTATATCTCTCGTATTATTGATTCAATTATTGTCACAGTATCATCTGCATAATATATATTATTATTAAATCAATAATTGAGACGACAAAGTTATTCATATTATTATTTGCAATATTAACAATGTCTAAAAGTTCTATCAATGAGAGGTTTAGTCACCTAATTGCGCGCCAATAAGGAGAAATCCTTATCGGAAAGCCCCCTCTTTCCTGGGAACGACCCGGTTGTTAAATATTATGAGTTATAATATTAATGATGAATAAGTTGTGTTGATTAAAGATGAATTTGATAGTTCCATTGTGTTGGGATTATTAGTGTTAGTGGAAATTGACATCTATTCCGATGATAATTGATGTCTGGGGGTTATATTGATAAATCGAGTAATTTATTGGATAAATGAGCAATTAGTTGCTACTAATTCACATGCTTATATAACTATTTGTTCACATGTGTGTACTATTGAATCACATTCTTGTACTATTAGGGGAGTTGGTGCAAGATTGATAATACTTGCATGACTAAGTTAAAAATGGAGGTATAGTTGAAGGTACTATACTATATTTAGTTTTTTCACATGATTATACTATTGAGTCACATGAATGAACTATTAATTCACATTATTTACTATTAGGGGAGGTGGTGCAAGTTTGTTATTACTTGTAGGACTAAATTAAAAATGAAGAAAAAGAGGAAGGTATTATACTGTAATATTTCGAGCCCCAAAATGTGCAATTATCGAAACTATATTTTCCTATAAATAGAAGCTCATTCTTCCTTCATTTCTCACCAACTCACAAAAGCTTTAGAGCAATTATTATAGAGAGAAATTATAGAGAGAAAGAAGAAGAGAAGTCTACTACCTCACTATTCCAGTAGCTAATTTTTCTAAGGTAACAGGTATTATTTCTTTCGTGTTCTTGAAGAGAGCTATTGTTATTCCATCCCTTATTATTCTGTTGGAACATCCTGTCTGTGCTTTACGCATGACCTCGTTCCATTATTTATCATTCTATTGGAACATCATGTCTATGCTTTACGCATGACCTGGTTCCGTTCTTTATTATTACATTGGAACATCACATGCATAGTGCTTTTACGCACACCTGTTCCCGTTAATTATTATACATTAGAATATCATGTCTGTGCATTTATGCATGACCTGATTCCGTTATTTATTATTCTATTGGAATAACATGTCTGTGCGGTCTATCGCATGCCTGGTGATTTCTTTTGTTATTCTATTCTTTATTATACTCCGTTGGTTAAAGTTTTGACTTCTATACTCCATGAAATTAGTGGAATATCCTTGATATTTGCGTTTCATCCAGTATCTTTTCATGGAAATATTCTTTTGAGCATTCTTGAATTTTAATCCACAAAACAGTATCATGTTGACAATTTGGACGTTATCGGTTCCTGGATAAATTAATTCTTGAACTTTTTTATTAAATTCTTATATCATTGTCATCATCCTCATGTTTATATTATGTTGAAAGTCATCTGTGGCCTGTAGTGCATAGATGGACTTGGTATGATTATGAACAGGGATTAATCGGTATAATCATGACCGTAATGTTACAAATGATGCGGTAAAAGTCCTCATTGGCCCGTAGTGCATTGATGGACAGTTGTTAGCATGATCATGACCATTGATGAATACACGAATATCATTGGCCCGTAGTGCATGGATAATTTGTGGTCGTGATACTAATGAATATCCTTGGTCGTAGTGCAGGGAGGATGTGGTTTATTTATTAAGCTGAGTCTCAGCGATAAAAGTGATGAAAAACCTTTTAAATCATAGAAGATAGTAAATTTTATTCTCTACGTGACTCTTCTAATGGATTGCTTGTTCCGCTGTAGTTAAACTTGATGTTTATTATATTTTATCAGTTTAACACTGTTGAAGGCTAATGATAATTTATTCTGCATTATCTTAGTCATAATATTTCTTACTGGGCTAGTTGAGCTCACCCTTTCTTTCACTGTTCTCTTCAGGAAATGAGAACGTAGCCAGGACTAGTCGGGGAACAGAATGACGGTCCAGATGATAGCATTATTATTCCTCACTATTCTGTTAAATAGTGTGACAATAAATGTATTGAGGACTCCATTGAGTTTGCATATTGTCTAGATGACAATATTCTTATTAAAAACTCTTAGATTATGTTTTGTCGTATTTTACACGACTGTTGTATAATTAAGTTGTATTTGAATTTTGTACCATGTATTTGGCGACTCAAGATGGGTGATGTATACCTATTTTGGGGGCATCACAAGAAATGTCCTATGTGATTCGATAAATGACAACCCAGTAGTTTTTGGCCAAGGCGGAATGAAATTAGAAAGGAGTTTCTAATTTGCATTATTTGGAGTTGTGCATTTAAAAGGCGAAATACATATAATTAAATAAAATAAGACTTGACAGTAATTTCATGTCTTACATTTAATTGGGACATTGTATGGTGGAATGATTGAATTGTACGGTAACTATTTACTCAAAAGTTCTTTTATGATTAATGTTGAAATCTATATTATCTGAAAAGTCGTTGATCGCTAGGGAGGCTTATCCCTATTGTAGAATAACTATTATTTATTTAAATAAATTAATTATTTAATTTATTTATTTAAATAAGATTAGAATTGTTCTAATTGATTTATTCACAACCGGTTTAATATGGAGAACCTAAAGGGTCACACAATAAAAGGAAGAATAATTATTTAAGAAGTTAATGGCATAATTGTAATAATATGTTAAGTATATTTAATTTAATCTATGGTGATAGAATAAATTAAATAGCTTAATATTATTATTTAATATTTTAGAAATATTAAATATAAATTAATAAGAGGAGTCTTATTAATATTATTATAATTATTATTATTTTAATTTCTAAAAGAGTTTAGGAATTAATTTAATATAAGTACTCTCATTTATTCCTAATAGGATCGGGGAGGAAAATTAGTTAAAGGAGTTTAATTAATTCTCCCTAATAAGATTAAAGGAGCCCATTTAATTAAAAGAGTTTAATTAAATAAATAATACCTTATTTTTAATTAAAATAGGGTTACCTGATATCTTTATAAGAGGAGTCTTATATCATATATTAGACATACGTAATTCCATTAGTGGGAGAGTACGCTCTTTTCTATGAGAGATACAAAAACTAGGGTTTAGCCAACCACCCATCTTCTTGAATCTTTCTTCTTCCTTGGTAGATCACCTCTAGAGGCCAAACACTTGAGTGGCTAACATTGATCAAAGGAAAGAACCAAACCCGGTGGATTCAAGTTGAACGCGAAAAGGATTTGAGGTGAACTTGTACCTGAGGAAGCTCGAATCTTCAAGGGTATGATTCTTATTCTTTATCTTTTCGTTTAATTAATAATTATGCATAAAGGATGATCCGGGTATATGGTTTGTAAAATTTTAAAACTCTGATTTTTCACGTTTCCACTTATTTTGTGCAATTTTATTGCGTTCATGAATATTACAAACCTAACAGTGGTATCAGAGCCAAACCTTTATGCGAATTATTAATTGTTTTAATTTGATATGTATATTGATATGTGTTTAGAATAATTTAACTGGGCATAATTTTGTTGTATAAAATTTTATTTAAAAAAAACGAAAAGCATGTGATATACCGCGGACTGAATTTCATTTTTTTTTTGCTGTGATTCGCGGGAAAAGGAATGCTAATAATCGTGTGGGTGGTTGAATCTGTAAGTGGTGTTATATCATGCTAATAATTTGAATCTTTAAGTGGTGTCCCATTAATTAATTCCATATATATATATATATATATATATATATATATATATATATATATATATATAGAGAGGCTCTAAAGAAAACCTTAAGAAGCGAACCAAAGAGGCGAACCATCGTCTTTGGTGTCTATAACAACAGTTAGACACATTTGCCAAAAGACTACATGGCTATGGTGAAGGATCGATCAAAATGCATGCATAGACACCAAAGACGACAGGTTAGTCTTTGGTTAAGCTCTTTAAGGTTAAACTTTAGAGACGGATAATATATATATATATATATATATATATATATATATATATATATATATATATATATAGGTAATCATCCATGTAGCGTTTGCTTCACAGACATTTATTAATGAAAACAAGCTCTCATCCGTTGATCTAGACATTTAATGGCTTAGATTGGTCAAAATTCCACTATAGCTACGACTTGTAGCGGCGATCCCTTTCCATTTGCCTTTAGCCTTTTTACATTCTTGCCCTACCATTTAATACATGCTGCTTGCTTACGACTTTTGTAGCGGCGATGTAATCTCTCGACCATATGGCCATAATGTAAAGATAAGTTTGTATTTATGTATACATAATGTAAAAATAAAAGATAATGTAAAGATAAATAATATAAAAATAAAAGATAATGATAAGATAAGTCTTAATAAAAGAGAAATTTATTTTATAAATACATAATATAAAAATAAGATAAGTTTGAATAAAAGATAAATTTATCTTTTATAATAAAATAAATGCACAACACTATAAATTTATTTTATAATACAAGATAAATTTATTTTATAATAAAAGATAAATTTATTTTATTATAAAAGATAAATATATTTTATTATAAAATAAATTTATTTTATTATAAAAGATAAATTTATGTTTTTATAATAAAAGATAAATTTATCTTATTATAAAAGATAAATTTATCTTTTATTCAAACTTATCTTATTTTTATATTATGTATTTATAAAAATAAATTTATATTTTATTCAATCTTATCATTATCTTTTATTTTTATATTATTTATCTTTACATTATCTTTTATTTTACATTAATACATAAATATAAACTTATCTTTACATTACGGCCATACGGTCGAGACTACACTTATCGCCATGTGTGAGCACATATATTAAAATGGTAGGGGCGAATGTAAAAGGGCTAAAGGCAAATGGTGGGACTCGCCACAAGTCAGAAGCTACGGGTGAATTTTTGACCAATTCAAGCCATTAAATGTCTATATTAATCTGATGGGAGCTTGTTTCTTAATAAATGTTTCTAATAAACGCTTATATGGATGATTAACCTATATATATATATACTCCTAGTAAGTTTTATTAGATGGTGGCACAAAGCATTCACGTGGTACAATACTTTTTTGAAGGATCACATGAATATGATTTCTAATATTATATATAACATATATATATTATCGTAATATATATTATTTATATATATAATATATATTTTAATGAATTTATAATTAAAATAAAAGTTTATTTTAATATTAAAATAAAAAGTTTATTTTAATCTTAAAATAAAATTTATTTTAATCTTAAAATAAAATTTATTTTAATTTTAAAATTAGATTTCATGCTAACTAATTAGAGTTGGAATTGGATTCCATAATAACTAATTGGAGTTGAAATTGGATTCCATGTTTCCTTAAATAAAGGAGTTTGTTTAGATATGAAGTAAGATTTCATATTATTCAAAATAAAAGAGTTTATTTGTGAATAGGAAATGTAATCCTAATTTTCTTAAACAAAGGAGTTTATTTAGATATAAAATAAGATTTAATATTATTCAAAATAAAAGAGTTTATTTGTGAATAGGAAAGATAATTAAGTGTTTCCTTTAATAAAGGAGTTTTTTTACATGGAATTGGATTCCATAATTAATTAAAATAAAGGAGTTTATTTTTATTAAAGATTTTGATTAAAATAAAATAGTTTATTTTATTCAAAAATTGGATAAATTAAAATAAAAGAGGTTTATTTTGATTTAAAATTGGATTAAAATAAAGAGTTTATTTTGATTCAAAATTAGATTTTATACTAACTAAATTTGTTCATTAAATGATATCAATATATATATATTGAATGTTTATTATTTAGGAGATGAATGTTATTTATTGATGCATATGGTGATGTGTATGATAATAAATGGGATTGATTATGGACTATTGACCAAGATTTTATTTTAGTTGGATGCATGAATGTATGAGTTTTATTAAATGGGATCTGCGTATCTTTTCTTCTCTAATTTTTCTGAATGTAAATTTTATCTCCCTCCTATGTACTTCCCCTTGACTGCTGATCAAGGTTTCTATTTATTTTAAATAGTTTTGTAATAGGAATAGTTAGAATTAATTTTGAAAAATTGGAGATCAAGGGGCAAGGAGCGCTTGAAGAGGAGCTTGGGTTTAAATGTAATAGTTATATTTAAATATTAATTCTTGCACCCCTAGGGTTTGACCTTTTGGTTCACTTGGTGGCTCTAGTGAACCAAACTATAATAAAAGTCCATAATCAATCCAGGTAGAATATAGTATTCTATATGTGTATGCTTATACTATATATTATATATTATGCAAACATGCTTCGCATGTTCATTAATATGACGCGTATTTTATATATATATGTGAATGCGCGCTAAACAAGATGAGACAAATTAATAACAAAACCCCTCAAAAATTTTTTATATTAAGTCCTAAGCATTCAAAGATATTTGGAATATCGAACGTCGCCTTCTAGAATGATAAAAATATTGAGTATTAAATATTTAATATGAGTTTGTTGGGTCACCACAAGGCAAGTATTAGTATTTAAGATGTTAATTTATCACATTTGATGCTTATAAAGAAAATTAAACAATATTGTTTTGTTGTGTCACCACAAGGACAATATTTTTCTTTTTTGAATATATGGAGTGCTAGGTTCGACTTAACTTGGATAATTTTGATTCGAATGTGCCACCACTTGATCAAAATAATCTAAGAGGCAAAATAGAAGGAGTTGCATAGTTGATGTAATTGACAAGAGTTGTCTACCTATTTATTTATATATAGTTTGTTGTGTCACCACAAGACTATATACATTTGAAATGAGATCCTTATTCTCACTAGCAAATCTTTAATTAGATTTTGCCGAACTATATAAGTGAGGGTAATATAGTTTGAAGAAAATAGTGGGAGATATCAATTTAAAACAAGACCTAATTTATTTTGGTAATTAATAAAAGAATGTATGCTAAAATGTTGTTAATTACAAATTCATTTACAGAATTTTACAATGTCTAAATTACTATCACTGCGAAACATATTAGATGATATTTAACCGGACCGAATCAAATGGATTGGTTAAGGAATTTGAGAAACGTTCTCACAGCTTAAAAGTTATCTTATGTCCTTAATACGCCTATCCCTACAATGGTTGCAGACAATGCCTCTGAGTAAGAGATTGCTACTTTTAAAAAATGGCAAGATGATGCACAGTTGGCTCAATTCATCATGCTCGCATCCATGAGTAATGAGCTTCAACGTCAGCATGAAACTATGGATGCTCCTACTATATTCACCGCATCATCAGTAGTTGATGGTGAGGAAAGTAGGGCCGATAGATATCGAGATATGTAAGGAGCTCTTCCGATCTAGAATGACCAGATGACACTCTGATGATGGATAAAAGTCCTAATGATGATCAATTTGATTGAACAGTTAGGACAACGGGTTTTGTCATGGATGAGGAGTTGTGCCAAGATTTGATCTTGCACTCACTCCCGGACTCCTTTCACAATTGTTGTGAATTTTTCATATGAACAAGTTAGATATCAGCGTCGCTGATTTGCTTAACATGTTGAAAAATGTTGAGAGTCACTATCCAACCAAGAAAGACAATGTCTTACTGGTAGGGGCCAAAGGATCTTCTGGAAAGAAGAACGATTCAAAGAAGGTAAATAGAAAGGCAAAACAAAGGATAATAAGAACAAAACTGATACGGATAACAAAGGAGTTTGCTTCCACTGCAATAAGCCTAGACACTAGAAAGAAACTGCGAGAAACATCTTGTAGAGGCTAACCAAAGAAGCTTAGTGAAGTTTCGGTAACAAATATAGTTTTTGTTCATGATTAAAATAAATTTTTCTTTAAGTCAAGGTTCAACTTGGGTATTGTATACCGACTTTGGTTATCATAAATATAGATTTTTGAAGGGACCAAACAGAAGTAGAAAGCTAAACAAAGATAAGTAATCCTATGTATGGGAAATGAAGCAAAGGTTGCTGCATTAGCCATAGGAACTTATTATTTAGCATTGCCTATTGGCAAATCTATTAAGTCAATAAGATGTTATTGTATTCCAGTTCTCATTAGAAACATTATTTCCATTTTATTGTTGGACAATGAAAACTTTGGTATTATATTTAAGAACAATTGTTGTTCTATTTAAAATAATAATGTTTTGTATAGAACTGGAATATTACTTAATAGATTTTGTATACTTGACTTACGTGAAAAATAATTTTGCAAATTGAACAAACTAGTATAAGAAAAGAAGATGCTTATTCAAAAAGTTGAATGTGTGTATTTGCTGAAATACAAGTGTGAATTATTTGAAAGGTTCAAAGAATTCTAAAGTGAAAAAAATTGGCAAAGTATTAAGATTCTTTGATTAGATCAAGGAATAAATACTTGTATAATAAGTTTCTAGATCATTGTTGGTGAAAATCAATACGCTTAAAAATACGCAAGTGCACGTGGTCAACAAGTAATATAGTAGTGAATAGAGTATCGTTCCCACGAGGACAAAATATCAAGAATCTTAACTTCACAAGTATCAATTTTGTATTAACCCTAATTTTATTAAACTAATCAATTCAATGATTTTAAATTATATAAAAAAAAATTAATAAAGAAATTAACTATCACAAAATAGTCACCAATAACGAAATCGGGAATTTCAAACAATTAATGGAGAATTAGACTTATGATTTCACCTTGAGCTTCACTCTGATTTTTAAACCTTTATTCCAACTCAATTCAATATTCCAGTTTATTAATCAAGAACACGAACGTAGTAAAAGCCACCTCTCGATGCACTAATACCATATTAACATCAATCCACAATTAAGATAGAAATCCGTTAAAAACCTAAATTAACCAACTCACTATATCTCTATGTGAACTGCAATCAAAGAAGGTTAAAGTTTAAGCTCTCTATACGATTACATGCGATGTCAAGCGTATCTCTACCTTAACAATAATCACAAATCTGCTATCGACAAAATTCATGACACATGCTATATTAACTAGGTCTAGATTCGAATATCCTCTCTCGATTCCTTTCAAATCCACAAAGAACTGTTGATCAGGCAACTCATAAATTCACACTTAAATTAACATAGATAAACTGAAAATATCTTATTGAATTGGAAATCAAAGTTATAGAATCATCGTTTCACCCACGGATCCATCACAAGTCTAATAAGTAAATTAGTTCATAACGAATGAATTAAAAACTGAATAATTTGTGGAAAACATCATCCAAATTACAAATAAGACTAAGGAGAAGAAGAATAAAGAAAACCCTTCACGTAGCCTTGATTCAGAATCATCGGATAATCTCTCGAAAATTAATCCTCCAGCGTTCGCTCTTCAATCCTTGAAATCGCTCTTGAATTGTTGCCTTAGTGTTGTATAATTGTTCTTTTTTCTACGTAAAAGCAAGCTCTTTTTTATGTTCTGGCCGAAGTCTCCCTTTTGTAGAGTCCAAACGCTTAACAAAAACATCTCAAACCATGTTACATCAGAGTCCAAACAAAGAACAGAAAGCTCAGAACGGACCCCAGCCCCTACGGGGGTACAGGAATAAAACAGTTCACGCCCCAGGGCTAGGCTACTGTCTCCAAAATTTTCAAGCTCCAACTTTTTTCCACTTTTGCTCCAAAACGTCTGCCTTTCCTCACCAATTGCATCCATGACCACCCTACATATAAAATATCATAAAACGAGTAAAAACGAACACAAAACATGAAGATAACTACGAATTTAAACTTGAAATGAATATCGATTCGTGTATATAAAATCCACTTATCAAAATCCCCCAAACTTAAACCGTGCTAGTCCCCGAGCACAAAACAAACTACATGCTATGCAATGCAATGCAATGAAATACAATAACAATCTAAATGCCTAAAAATCCAACAACATCGTATAAACTAACTTATCCCATCGGCCTTAGAGAAAACAAGCAACTTTACAATATAAATTATTTAAACCAATCCACAATTAGGTATTAATTCTCAATTCTTGAACAACTATTACTGGTATAGCGTGCATGTGTGAACAACATCTAAGATAACTAATACGGACCCAAATTTCAATATATAAATAACTTCTTAGAAGGAATCATACAGTGCAAACTCAAAAATCTCAAAGATAGGCACGATTCAACTAAAATTAAACTCAACCAAATTCAAGGGAACATGCAGGATACTCATACTTTCTTTTCTTCCTTCTCTTTTTTTTTTCCTTTTTTTTTACACGAGGGCTTTTTGCTCTTTTCCCGTTTTATTCTTATCTCTTTTTTTTTTCTAAATATACAAAAAACGACTGTGCAATGTCTCATCCCATTAGGCTAACAGTGTTACCCCTTAGCGAGCTTTCGACCAACGACTCCCAGACCATAGAAGACCTTAGGGCGCTAGGTGTAAAGACAATCCCCTCGGGCGTACTTGCTCAAGTAACAGAGGCCCCGAAACAAGACTAGCCACCATGTATACCCTATGTATTTTTCTTTTTTTTTTCTTTTTTTTAAGCTTATATACCCCACATTTATTCACCCAAACTTAGGTTCTTGCCTAATTTAAGCCTTCACTACCTATCCTTGTCATTTTCTGGTTCACCCTAGCATTATCCTTTAGAAACATTTTATGTATCGATTTAAACTGACCGGTCAACAAAGATGTTATTAGTGCTACCCTTTTTATAACAGTATCAAACAAGTCCAAGATTCGATTCATAACAGTAATTATATCACAGTTCTAATAATCCATACTATATTGGTTAACTTGTTCACAATCTCATCATTGGCTAGAATAACCTGTAGAATGCGACACCATTGGACATATGCAAACAAACTATTTAACTAAAACTTTTTTTTTTCTTTTCATCAAATTTTTTCCATACAATTAAATCCCCCAAACTTAACTAAGACAATGCCCTCATTGGATAAAAAAACTAAAAAAATGCAAGAGGACTTCCTCCCAAACTTAAATAAGAATTGTCAATAAAAAAAAAAGTGCGAGAGGACTTCCCGTAATTGTTAAGTCTCGAGGCGGTAGTGCTCTTCTTCATCGGAATCACTAGGCGAAAATCGAGGTAATGGACCGGGTTGTTGATACGGAAATTGGGCCGCTGGGTTGAAACTTTGGAGCATTGTGTTGAATGAGGCGAAAGACGCGTTCATGGCATCAAACATGTGATCTTAGCGCATCGCCAATTGCCGCATTTCCCAGTGTGTTGCCCTATTAAGCGCATTCATTTAATTTTGGAACTCAAGGAACTGAGTACTAGAAAATGCCTCAGTCTACGGAACCTGCTCGGTTCCTTGATCTCCCATCGTTTCATCCTCATCCCCCGAGGTATCTTCGGCGTCGACTTCATCTTCTGACGTCGATGGAAAAATAAAACCCAAACCCCGTGGATGTGACTCTCCTCCACCCCACAATGAATACCGCGCAATCATGCGTGAATCAAGCAAAGCAAGCGGCGGTTGAGTTGGCTCATCATCAGAATAACGCACCCCGGCATTGTGGCACAACGCACATATAAGTGAAGGGTGTGGCAAATCGCCCGAAAAATTCCCACGTAAGCACCGGCGGATAGAGAAACTGATGATGGCCCCGACGTCGATAATGAAGTTCTGCACAATGGCGTATAACAGTAACACCTTCTCTTTGGTGACGTCCGAAGTGTGTTGGGACGGAAGCAATTTCGCACATAAAAATGCGTACCATATCTTTCCATACCGGCTTAAGTCCTTGCTATTGAACACTATTCCTCCCTTCCTCCCTTTGGTCCAAGATGTGCCCGGCTTTGTCAAATTTTTAATAACCTCCTCATAATCCAGGTCAAAATCCCTCATTTGGACATACTGACTATGGCGTGGCACCCGCAACTGATAATAAGCGTTGATTGCATCGTCACTGAATGGAACCATTCGACCTCACACAAACGCTTTGAAAGGAGCTTTGTCTTCGGCGTTTGCATAGAATTCCTTGACAATATTAACCACTACGGGTGTCGGATGTTCGATAAATTTGATCCACCCCTTTTGGTGAATTTGGGACATCATCTCCCCGTCGTTCTCCTCGGGGGCCAAACCATGCTCTGGCGTAAGTGCCTTAGATTGCATGTAATCATAACGGTCGGCGGCGGCGGCACTCACAAATTTTCGGTGGTCATAGGTGGTTGGCGGAGGAGCGGCGCTTGAACTCGCCCCCCGTTGGCGTTTGGGTGTTGGTTGAGATGCCATTGAGTTTCAGCAATGAACTCTTGCTAGTAACCACTTCCTCTCCCGAAACTTGGTTCAGTCAATCTGTCAAACACTTGGCGTGCACAGCTCGTTCGGATCCCCCAAACTCGGTTGGTTCTATGTAGGTGAGAAAAGATGAAGATTTGATACTATGGTAACTTACCCTTAAGTGTGTGTATCCCAATTTCTTGAAGAATTCGGGTTTAATGGTGTGGAATATGGGAAGTATGAGGTAGGGTTTATATAGAGTGATGTGGGGGAGATGAAATGGTGGATGGGATTGACGTTGTGTGGAATTCGTGGGGTAGAAGGTGGGTTAATTTGATTTAGGTAGTGGTAGTGGTGGTAGTAGTTGTTTAGTGTCGTGGGTTGTGTTTAGGAGATGAAGACAAATATGGCAGTAGGTTTTAAGTAAGGGGAAAATGGCTGGGGCGTGCGGTTTAAATGAGCAAGTCTGCCCAAGATTTAGGACCCCCGCCTCGGCGGGCTAGTCCACTACTAAAAAATTTTAGTAAAAAAAAATTTGGAGATGCAAAATTCTCCGATTTTCCTCCTTTTCATAGTCGTTGTTGCTCTAACTCATGTTGGACCTCTCCTGAAACCAAAAACATGCAATATGTTAGATTAATCACGACTTTGAGTTTCAATGAGATTTTTATTACTTTTCAGAGATTTTTAGCAAAACTTAATAATTGACAAGTCCTAACTACTTCTTCATAAACTATATCCTAACAAATTAAACATGAACTATGAAAAATAAAGAAAGATTGGGTTGCCTCCCAATTAGCGCTTGATTTTAAGTCGTTCAGCCTGACTACTCCCTGTTTTACTGTGTATCGGCGAGGGTAATGTTGTCGGCGTCCCAGTTCGACTCGCCACCCCAGTAATGCTTTATCCTTTGACCATTGACCTTGAACGTTTCTAACGGATTTCGACTGTAGAGTTCAACGGCGCCATGAGGAAATACTCGTTTTATTGTAAATGGTCCCGACCATCTCGACTTAAGCTTTCCGGGGAATAAACGCAGCCGTGAATTGAACAAGAGGACTGCTTGACCCGGCTCGAATGTTCGTTGCCCAAATTTCTTGATCGTGCCATCTTTTAACTTTTTCTTTGTATAGCTTGGCTTTCTCGTAGGCTTGGAGGCAGAATTCATCAAGCTCATTTAGTTGGAGTAACCTCTTTTCTCCTACCGCGGCTTGATCAAAATTCAATTTCTGTATGGCCCAGTAAGCTTTGTGCTATAGCTCCACCGGTAAGTGACATGCCTTTCCGTACAAGAGTTGATAAGGTGACATCCCGATTGGCGTTTTGTATGCAGTCCGGTATGCCCATAATGCGTCGTCCAATCGAAGTGACCAATCTTTTCGACTCGGATTTACGACTTTCTCCAATGTCCTCTTAACTTCTCTGTTCGATACCTCGGCATGCCCATTAGTTTGAGGTGATACGCTGTAGCCACCTTGTGATTGACCCCATACTTAGCCAAAAGAGCTGTAAATGACTTATTGCAGAAGTGACTGCCTTCATCACTGATTATTGCTCTTGGCGTGCCAAACCTCGTGAAAATGTTTTTCTGCAGAAACTTGAGGACCACCTTGGCATCATTAGATGGTAATGCTGTAGTTTCAACCCATTTCGAGACGTAATCCACCGCGAGCAGAATATACTGATTGCTCAAAGACGAATAAAATGGTCCCATGAAATCGATGCCCCATACATCAAAGATTTCCACTTCAAGAATTGTTTGTAGGGGCATCTCATTCCGTTTCGATATGTTTCCCACCTTTGGCATCTATCACACGTTTTCACAAATTGGTGGGCGTCTTTGAACAATCGTGAGGCCAATAAAACCCGGATTGAAGAACTTTCGCCGTGTGAGTACGCTCACTCCGTAATGTCCACCGTATATGCCGATGAATGGCATTCTTGTAATATGCTGTGGACTTCACTGTATGGGATATATCGTCGAATCATCTTATCGGCACATTGTTTGAATAAGTACGGTTTATCCCACATGTACCACTTGACATCATGCAAAAACTTCTTTTTCTGTTGTCGTGTAAGATGCGGTGGAAGCATCTTGCTTACCACATAATTCGCTAAATCTGCATACCAAGGAAATTCTGCATTCAACCAAAATAACTGCTCATCCGAGAATGTCTCGTTGATCACGCATCTATCTTCATCCTTTTTCTCCGGATTTTCCAGCCTTGACAAATGATCGGCAACTTGATTCTCCGTCCCATTTCTATCTTTAATTTCTAAATCAAACTCTTTAAGTAGGAGAATCCATCGGATAAGGCATGGCTTAGCATCTTTTTTCGCTATTAAGTACTGAATCGTCGAATGGTCCGTGTAGACTATTACCTTAGTCCCGATCAAGTATGCCCGGAATTTGTCGAACGCGTATACCACTGCAAGCAATTCCTTTTCTGTAGTAGCGTAGTTTATTTGAGTCTCTGTGAGTGTTTTTCTTGCATAGTATATGGCGTGAAACACCTTGTCTCGTCTTTGGCCCAAAACAGCCCCAACCGCATTATCGCTCGCATCACACATAAGTTCGAAGGGCATTTTCCAATCCGGTGCGACTATCACGGGGGCTGTAGTTAATTTCTTCTTCAATAGGTCAAACGCGGACTTACATTTTGCAGTAAAGCTGAAAGTGGCATCCTTCTCTAAAAGACTGCATTGAGGTTTTACAATCTTATAGAAGTCTTTTATGAATCTCCTGTAGAACCCAGCATGCCCTAGAAAACTTCTAATTCCCTTAACTGAGCCCGGTGGAGGTATTTTCTCGATCGTGTCCAACTTTGCCTTATCCACCTCCAATCCTTGAGCCGACACCTTATGTCCCAAAATTATGCCCTCTTCAACCATGAAGTGGCATTTTTCCCAATTTAGTATGAGGTTTGTATCCTTACACCGCTGCAATACCATGACCAGATTATCTAAGCAAGTGTCAAAATTATCCCCATAGACCGAGAAATTGTCCATGAAGACTTCAACGTTCTTCTCCACCATATCCGAGAAAAAAACCACCATACACCGCTGGAAAGTTGTCGTTGCATTGCACAGTCCGAATGACATTCTCCTGAATGCAAAGGTGCCGTAAGGGCAAGTGAATGTTGTCTTTTCTTGATCCTCAGGAGAGATAGCAATCTGATTATATCCCAAATATCCATCCAATAAGCAGTAAAACTCATGTCCCGCTAACATGTCTAACATTTGATCGATAAAAGGTAGCGGGAAATGATCCTTCCGGATTGCCTTATTCAATCTCCTATAATGGATGCACGCCCTCCAACCTGTTACTGTCCTTGTTGGAATTAACTCGTTGTCCTCATTCTGAATTACCGTTATTCCCCCTTTCTTAGGCACACAATGAATTAGACTTACCCATTTACTGTCGAAAATTGGATATATGACACTGGCATCCAATAATTTTAGAATTTCCTTCTTGACCACTTCCTTTATGATTGGGTTAAGTCGACGTTGATGCTCTACCGATGGACTTGCATCATCCTCCATCAGAATCTTGTGCATGCAAAATGATGGGCTAATGCCTTTTATATCCGCAATCGTCCATCCAATCGCTGATTTGTGATCCGTAAGCACCCTCAGCAACTTTTCGTCCTACAATTCGTTAAGTGCAGCAGAAATAATTACAGGTAAAGAATTTAAATCGCCTAAATACGCATACCTGAGATGTTTAGGGAGTGGCTTAAGTTCCAATGTCGGTGGCTCCTCCAATGATGGTTTCAATTTTTCTGTAACTGTCTCCTCGGTGTGCAAAGGTTCAACCGGTGCTCTGAATCGGCTAACTCGTGGCAACGAGTCTACCATCTGTAATAAGTCCACAAATTTTGGGTCATCTTTTTCCTCATCCCCCAGTAAAGTTGTTTCTAACGGATCGTTGATCAAACTCTTGCCCATATCTTTGCTGGTAATTTGCTCAATTAAATCCATTCGATTACACTCTTCCTCGTCCGTGGGGTATTTCATGGCCTTGAACACATTGAATTTTACTTCTTGATCTTGGACCCTCATTGTTAGTTCTCCTTTTTGCACGTCTATGAGTGTCCGTCCCGTGGCCAAGAAAGGTCTCCCTAGGATGATCGGGATGTTCTTATCTTCATCAAAATCCAGTATGATAAAGTCCACAGGGAATATGAACATATCCACTTTTACCAAAATGTCCTCTACAATGCCTCTCGGATATGTGACTGACCTATCTGCCAACTACAATGAAATGTTCATAGGCTTTGGCATGGGCAAACCCAATTCTGAATATACTGATAATGGCATCAGGTTTATACTCGCCCCCAAATCACATAAGCACTTGTTAAAAGACATTTTCCCGATCGTGCACGGGATAGTAAAGCAACCCGGGTTTTTGAGTTTTGGTGGAAGCTTTTTCTGTAACACTGCACTACACTCCTCTGTTAGTGCCACTGTTTCGAAGTCTTCCCATTTCTTCTTCCTCGATAGAATTCCCTTCATAAACTTTGCATAACTCGGCATTTGTTCTAGGGCCTCTGCGAATGGGATGTTAATCTGGAGTTTCTTGAACACATCTAAAAACTTTGCGAACTGCTTAACTGATTTCTGATTTTGGAACGTCTGCTGAAACGGCGGTGGAGGAAAAACAATCGGCTCACTATTTAACTTGGGTTCCTCAGTTTTGTTCCCCTCCACTGCGTTACTGTCGTCGACCTTTTCCTCCGGTGTTGCTGAATTTTCTACACTATTCCCACCGAGGTGTTTTCCACTTCTCAACATAACAGCTTGACATTGCTCAGGATTACCCTTCGGATTTCTTTCGTTGTCGCTAGGTAATGTTCCTTGTGGTCTATTCTTCAATGCCAATGCAATTTGACCTATCTGATTCTCTATATTTTTGATAGCAATAGCTTGATTCTTCATAGCCAAATCGTTGCTAGTCATGTACCTTGCCCATGATTCCTCCCCATCGGATTTCCTATCCTGCTGTTGAATCTGTTGTGGATGACTATGAAAACCAGGGTGATATGATGGTCGTGGAGCTTGAGTTTGCTGATTATTGCTCTATGAGAGGTTTGGGTGGTTCCTATTCCCCTGGTTGTAGGTGTTTTGGTATGTATTTTGCAGAATTCTGTTGTAGTTGCCTATGAACCCAATGGATGTTTGGATTTATTACACATCGCTCTTCCTGTTTGGATGATCCCCGCACACAATTCGTATACTACCATAACCTACTGAACTTGTTGCTAAACTTGAGCCCCTGCTATCGTATTCACCCTCTCATTCATCGTATCGAACTTCATGGATAATGCAGAAAGTTGTGCTTGTATAGCTGTTGCTCCATCTAATTCCAAGATCCCAGCCGCCTTTGCCTGTGTCATTCTTGCTGTGGGCCACTGGTAGTTATTTGCCGACATTGTTTCTATCAAATTGTAGGTTTCCTCGTAACTCTTAGCCATGAATGCACCGCCCGATGCCGCATCAATGCTAGTTCTGACATTTCCATGTAGCCCATTATAGAAGGTGTTCATTTGTAACCACTTGGACAATCCATGATGTGGGCACTTTTTGAGTAATTCCTTGTATCTCTCCCATGCCTTATACAGTGACTCTCCATTCTGCTGCTCAAACATTGTGATGTCATTCCTCATTTTTGCAGTTTTCACCGGTAGGAAAAATTTGGCGAGAAATTTTTGAGCCAAATCCTCCCACGTAGTGATCGAACCCGGCGGTAAAGAATGTAACCAAATCTTCGCCTTGTCCCGTAAAGTGAATGGGAACAAGCGAAGTCTCACTGCCTCATCCGACACCCCATTGTACTTGAACGTGTCGCACATCTCTAGAAAACTGATCAAATGCTCATTCAGATCGTCGTTTGCCATTCCCCCAAACTGACATGAGTTCTGCATCATCTGAATGGTCCCAGGATTTATTTCAAAAGTGTTCGCAGCTATTGCAAGCCTAGTAATGCTCGACTGAAAATCAGTCACCCTAGGTGTGGCAAAATCCCTTAACGCTTTTCGGTCTTCTAGACCATCGCTTTCTTCCTTATCGTAATTTTCAAATTGCCTCGTTTCCTCAATCCACCTACTCAACTTTTGAAATCGTCTGTCAATGTCGTCCTCAAAAGGAAGCAAGTCTGGATGTTTAGATCATGTTTTTATAAACCAATGTCGAAAACCTGAAATAGAGAAAACAAAAATAAAAATGTTTAAGTAAAACTGGACTAATTAAACTGATATTGTAAAAACAAATATTAAAATCTCGGCTAAATTTTCCCCGACAATGGCGCCAAAAACTTGTTGGTGAAAATCAATACGCTTAAAAACACGCAAGTGCACGTGGTCAACAAGTAATATAGTAGTGAATAGAGTATCGTTCCCACGAGGACAAAATTTCAAGAATCTTAACTTCACAAGTATCAATTTTGTATTAACCCTAATTTTATTAAACTAATCAATTCAATGATTTTAAATTATATAAAAAAAACTAAATTAATAAAGAAATTAACTATCACAAAACAGTCACCAATAACGAAATTGGGAATTTCAAACAATTAATGGAGAATTAGACTTATGATTTCACCTTGAGCTTCACTCTGATTTTCAAACCTTTATTCCAACTCAATTCAATATTCCAGTTTATTAATCAAGAACACGAACGTAGTAAAAGCCACCTCTCGATGCACTAATACCATATTAACATCAATCCACAATGAAGATAGAAATCTGTTAAACACCTAAATTAACCAACTCACTATATCTCTATGTGAACTGCAATCAAAGAAGGTTGAAGTTTAAGATCTCTATACGATTACATACGATGTCAAGCGTATCTCTACCTTAACAATAATGACAAATCTGCTATCGACAAAATTCATGACACATGCTATATTAACTAGGTCTAGATTCGAATATCCTCTCTCAATTCCTTTCAAATCCACAAAGAACTGTTGATCAGGTAATTCATAAATTCACGCTCAAATTAACATAGATAAACTGAAAATATCTTATTGAATTGGAAATCAAAGTTATAGAATCATCGTTTCACCCACGGATCCATCACAAGTCTAATAAGTAAATTAGTTCATAACGAATGAATTAAAAACTGAATAATTTTTGGAAAACATCATCCCAATTACAAATAAGACTAAGGAGAAGAAGAATAAAGAAAACCCCTTCACGTAGCCTTGATTCAGAATCACGTGATAATCTCTAAAAATTAATCCTCCAACGTTCGCTTCTTCAATCCTTGAAATCGCTTCTGAATTCTTGCCTTAGTGTTGTATAATTGTTCTTTTTCTACGTAAAAGCTAGCTCTTTTTATGTTCCGCCGAAGTTTCCTTTTGTAGAGTCCAAATGCTTAACAAAAACATCTCAAACCATGTTGCATCAGAGTCCAAACAAAGAACAGAAAGCTCAGAACGGACCCCACCCCAAATGGGGTACAAAACAAACAAAGCTTCGCCTTGGCTTGGCTAGGCTACTGTCTTCAAAATTTTCAAGCTCCAACTTTTTTCCACTTTTGCTCCAAAACGTCCGCCTTTCCTCACCAATTGCATCCATGACCACCCTACACATAAAATATCACAAAACGAGTAAAAACAAACACAAAACATGAAGATAACTACGAATTTAAACTTGAAATGAATATCGATTCGTGTATATAAAATCCACTTATCAATCATCTCAAATGATTTTCTCATAATGGATGCCTCTTGATATGCAATAATTGATTGGTGTATCTGAAAGGAAAAATCGTACCTTGTTAGACATGGTGCGGTCCATAATGATTTTACCGACATTCCAGTTGTGAGACCCCGAATTTTATGAAATAAAAGTATTCAATTTTTTTTTCTATTTTGGTAAATAGCACAGTATTGATTATTGATGCTTATGTGATAAGTCACTTCGCTTTTGTTTTATTGGTATTATTAATGTAATAAAATGTAAAAAAACTTTTATATAAAAAATGTAATACTTTTATAAAGTTATTCTATAAATAGAATATATTATATTCTATCAGCATAGTATTTTGCATAGTAAAATCTTTTTATATAAAATAGAATACTTTTATAAAGTTATCTGTTTTATTAGACAATAATTAGAATATATTATATTTTATTATGCATAGTGTTTGCATAGTTCTTGTATAGTGTTTGCATAGTAAAATCTTTTATAAAGTTATTCGTTTTATTAGATTATAAATAGAATATATTATATTTTATTTAAAAGATTTTGTTTTAAATATGGACCGTCAGATTAAAGTAAATCAATCTGGACCGTTCATGACTTAGTTACTATGCAGTCCATTTTTCTATAAATAGAAGCTCATTCCTTCATTATTTCTTACGAATTCACTGAAACTCTAGAGAGAGAAACTATAGAGAGAGTTCTTCTTCTATAATCTTGAGTGTAAATTTTTAGAATTTAAGAAAGCTTTGAGCGTAGTGTAAGTTTTCTTCAAGTATATTCCCGCCCTACCAGTCAGACTACTTTTCTTTTTAAGGTAGGGGATATAATTATCGTACCCGTAAAGGATATTATTATTATTAATTATTCATTGGAATAACTCAGATCACGGGATACCCTATACTTGGTGAAATTCTTCTTTTATTACATTTCTTTATTATTCTGTTGGAATATCCTCTGGCTTGTGTATTATTACTTTGACCGGTTCCATTATTTATTATTTCGTTCTTTATTATTACGCCGGAATATCACATGCATAACGTTTATTATTTGGACATGGTTCCATTATTTATTATTCAGCCGAATATATCTTGTCTTTCAAGGCTTACGCCGCACACGGTTCCATTATTTATTATTACATTGGGAATAACTTTTACCTCGGTGCAGTCTATCATCACACGCATGGTGAATCCTACATTATTCCATTCTTTATTATTCTATTAGAATAACCTGTCTGTGTGGATTACCACATGCATGGTGAATGATCCTTCGTATTCATACGAATAGTATTTTCATTAAAAAGGGGTTTCTACCAGGGGCAGATTCGTAATTTTTCTGACCCTCAAAAATTCTAGAAAAATTTGAAATGATAATTTGATGAGTTTTCTAAATTGTGTCCGAAAATGGCAATTTTTGGATGTATAGATTAAGAGTTATGGATTTTATGGGAAAAGACTATTTTAAAAGTAAACCCTTATAACTCCTTGTGGTTAACTCCAAAATTAGTGAAATTTTTATTGGGAGTACATGTATATAACAGGAGTACACCCTGTAAATTTCGGAATTTTTGGACAAAAGTACAATTTATGATAAATGTCTAAATATTCGACAGTTTTAGCCATATGAAAAATAGTAAATGAATTTTAAAAATTCTGAGAAAAATATATTTTCAAGATGGGACTATATTCTGCTAAATCTCAGAAAAGAAATATTTTTCGAACTGATTTGGTATTTTTCATGAAAATAAACTAGTTATGACTAAATGAATTAAATATGTTATGTGAAGTATAAAATTGGAAAATAGGATTTTATGGCTTGAGAATCCTATATAGGGTATATGCATATTTTTGATGAGGGATTTGATTATTGATTATGAAATCTTATGAGTATGATATTTTTTGAATGATTAAATGCATTATTTGATAAAGTGTAAATAATTGAAATAAATTGTTTATAAGTTTAAGAAATGATTAAAATATTGTTATAATATTAATGATATTAGATTATGAGATTATTAAGTGATTGATAATATTTGGTTATTATTGAAAGCTGGATAAATTGTATTATAAATGTTTAATATTTATAATTTATCTCATTTGATTGATTCTTATATCATTGTCATCATCCTCATGTTTATATTGTATTGAAAGTCATCTTTGGCCGTAGTGCATAGATGGACTTGGTATGATTATAACCAGGGATTATTCGGTATAATCATGACCGTAATGTTACAAATGATGTGGAAAAAGTCCTCATTGGCCCGTAGTGCATTAATGGACAGTTTTTGGTATGATTATGGCTATGGATTCTCTTTGGCCAAGGGCGCAAAGAGGAATTGTTTTATAGCATGATCAGGACCGTTGATAAAAACACGATTATCTTTGGCCCGTAGTTCATGGATAATTTGTGGTTGTGATACTAATGAAAAAGTCCTCATTAGCCCGTAGTGCATTGATGGACAGTTTTTGGTATGATTATGGCTATAGATTCTCTTCGGCCAAGGGTACAAAGATGAATTGTTTTATGGCATGATCAGGACCGTTGATGAAAACACGATTATCTTTGGCCCGTAGTGCATGGATAATTCGTGGTCGTGATACTAAAGAATATCCTTGGCCTGTAGTGCAGGGATGATTCGATGATGTGGATTATTTATTGAGCTGAGTCTCATCAATGAAATATTAATTCATGGATGTGATAATAATGAATATCTTTGGCCGTATTGCAAAGATGATTTAATAATTACGAGCATGAATTGTGATTTGGTATAACCATAATTTTTGATGTTTCAGGTGAAGATATGTGATGAAAATTATCTTCGTCCTGGGTGCGAAAAGGAATTCAGAATCACAATTATGATTATGAGTTATTCATATGATTGTGGACAGGAATTGTTGATTGATGTTACAGGGATAAAACACTATTGGTGGACTTTTATCATGGAGAAGATAATAGACCTTATGGTCTATTTGACTCTTCTAATGGATTGCTCGTTCCGCTGGAACTATGGTTGAAAAGTTTTGTCATCTACCATATGTTCTAAATCTCTGATTTATTATTGATGAAAGTTATTGATAATTTAATTATCTTTAGTCATGATATTCTTTACTAGGCTAGTTATGCTCACCCTTTCTGCTTCACAATTCCTTTCAGGTAATAAGAATGTTGCCATAAGAGTGTTACCGGGTCAAGCGGGGATAACAGGGGAATAGAACAGTGGTCTCTAGCTGTGGAGGTTCTCCTTAAACAATATAGAAAAGTGTGTTGTATTCTATACAACATTTAGTAGTTATATTTGGTGAATCAAATAGGGTGAGGTGAACCCAACTTTGGAAGGGTGTTTTGCCACTATCATAGAAGATGTCTAATGACATACAACCTCGTGTTATCATAAGACAGGGTTATGCGCATCCACTTGCTGAGTATATCTACTGGCACTACCTATATGATCTTGGAGTTGATTAAAAATATAATATTCACTTGGAGAGAGTGGAGATAGTTATATGTCAAGAGAAGACTCACCATTGGAAAGAAGATGATAGTAATCTTCTCGTTTTTCTTTGGGGTCTATTAGGTCAACCAAGGATAATTCTATGGCCATATGATATCTATTATAACGTAGACGCATCGCCTCCCATATACGAAGGTTTCCTTGAGCACTTCCCAAAGATTTTAATTTCTAAAACAGTTTTTGGCTATACTTTTATGTAAAGTACCATTGTAAGGTTGTGGTCGAGGCACCATGAGAGTTACATACATTTGTATTAAAACTCACGATTAACTATTGTCGTATTCTATCTGACATTTCAACAATTAATATAAATAAAGTTGTATTTGAATTTTGTACCATGTATCCGGCGACTCGAATGGGTGATGTATACCTAATTTTGGGGGCGTCACGGTTGGTATCGAGCTTAGAGATATGGTCACGGCGGAGATAAGAGTCTAGAACTAGGAGGGAGAGACAGGTTATATACTTCACTAGTGTGTGACTTACTTAAGTTTTGAAATTGTTTACTTGATAAGTTGACAAATTATGATATGTCAATTAACCTTTGTTTTGAAGATATATTCTAGAATGATATCTCAAATACGAGAGATGAGCAATGGAAAAATCATGATCTGAGAGGATATAACCGGAAGGTACAATCTGAAAAGAGAAAGCAATGTATTCTCATCTCTTCAATATCGTGTACGTCACGTAAATTTCGAGGGCAAAATTTCATAAGGAGGGGTGATTGTGAGACCCCGAATTTTATGAAATAAAAGTATTCAATTTTTTTCTATTTTGGTAAATAGCACTGTATTGATTATTGATGCTTATGTGATAAGTCACTCAGTTTTGTTTTATTGGTATTATTAATGTAATAAAATGTAATACTTTTATAAAGTTATTCTATAAATAGAAAATATTATATTCTATTGTGCATAGTGTTTTGCGTAGTAAAATCTTTTGATATAAAATAGAATACTTTTATAAAGTTATCTCATTTTATTAGACAATAATTAGAATATATTATATTTTATTATGCATAGTGTTTTCATATAATACTGCATATAAGTTTTGCATAGTAAAATCTTTTATAAAGTTATTCATTTTATTAGATTATAAATAGAATATATTATATTTTATTTAAAAGATTTTGCTTTAAATATGGATCGTCGATTAAAAGTAAATCAATCTGAACTGATTCATGAGTTAGTTATTATGCGATCCATTTTTCTATAAATAGAAGCTCATTCCTTCATTATTTCTTACGAATTCAATTTGAAACTCTAGAGAGAAACTATAGAGAGTTCTTCTTCTATAATCTTGAGTGTAAATTTTTTAGAAGTTAAGAAAGCTTTGAAGCGTAGTCTGAAGTTTTCTTCAAGTATATTCCCTTCCTACCAAATTGGAATACTTTTCTTTTAAGGTAGGGGATATAATTTTCGTACTCAGTAAAGGATATTATTATTATTTATTATTACATTGGAATAACTTTGTATACATGGGATACCCTATACTTGGTAAAATTCTTCTATTATTCTCATTTCTTTATTGTTACATTAGAATATCCCCATACCGGTGCATATTACGCTCGACTGGTTCCATTATTTATTATTTAGTTCTTTTATTATTACGTTTAATATCACATGCGTGCGTTTACGCCTGACACAGTTCCATTATTTATTATTACGTAGAATATCCTCATGCATGACGTTTATGCCGAACTCGTTTCCATTATTTATTATTACATTGGGAATAACTTTTATTTGCGATCTATCATCGCATTTGGTGAATCCTTCATTATTCTTTTCTTTATTATTCTGTTGGAATAACCTGTCTATGTGGATTACCACATGCATGGTGAATGATCCTTCGTATTTATACGAATAATATTTTCATTAAAAAGGGGTTTCTGCCAGAGGCAGATTCGTAATTTTTCTGACCCTCAAAAATTCTGGAAAAATTTGAAATGATAATTTGATGAGTTTTCTAAATTGTGTCCAAAAATTGTGATTTTTGAATGTATAGATTAAGAGTTATGGATTTTATGACAAAAGACTATTTTAAAAGTAAACCCTTATAACTCTTTGTGGTTACTCCAAAATTGGTGAAATTTTTATTGGGAGTACATGTATATAACAGGAGTATACCCTGTAAATTTCGGAATTTTTGGACAAAAGTACAGTTTATGATAAATGTCTAAATATTCAGCAGTTTTAGCCATTTGAAAAATAGTAAATGAATTTTAAAAATTCTGAGAAAAATATATGTTCAAGATGGGACTATATTCTACTAAAACCCAGAAAAGAAATATTTTTGGGACTGATTTGGTATTTTTTTTATGAAAATGAACTAGTTATGAGTAAATGAATTAAATATGTTATGTGAAGTATTAAAATTGGAAAATAGGATTTTATGGCTTGAGAATCCTATATAGGGTATATGCAGATTTTTGATGAGGGATTTGATCATTGATTATGAAATCTTATGAGTATGACATTTTTGAATGATTAAATGTATTATTTGATAAAGTGTAAACAATTGAAATAAATTGTTTATAAGTTTAAGAAATGATTAAAATATTGTTATAATATTAATGATATTAGATTATGAGATTATTAAGTGATTGATAACATTTGGTAATTATTGAACGCTGGATAAATTGTATTATAAATGTTTAATATTTATCATTTATCTCATTTGATTGATTCTTATATCATTGTTATCATCCTCATGTTTATATTCTATTAAAAGTCATCTTTGGCCGTAGTGCATAGATGGACTTGCTATGATTATGACTAGGGATTATTCGGTATAATCATGACCGTAATGTTACAAATGATGTGGAAAAAGTCCTCATTGGCCCGTGTAGTGCATTGATGGACGCTTTTGGTATGATTATGGCTATGGATTCTCTTGACCAAGGGCGCAAGAGAGAATTGTTTTATAGCATGATCGGAATAGTTGATAAAAACACGATTATCTTTAGCCCGTAGTGCATGGATAATTTGTGGTTGTGATACTAATGAAAAAGTCTTCATTGGCCCGTAGTGCATTGATGTACAGTTTTTGGTATGATTATGGCTATGGATTCTCTTCGGCCAAGGGTACAAAGATGAATTGTTTTATGGCATGATCGGACCATTGATGATGAAACACGATTATCTTTGGCCCGTAGTGCATGGATAATTAAATGGTCGTGATACTTAAAAGAATATCCTTGGCCTGTAGTGCAGGGATGATTCGATGATGTGGATTATTTATTGAGTTGAGTCTCAGCAATGAAATATTAATTCATGGATGTGATAATAATGAATATCTTTGGCCGTAGTGCAAAGATGATTTAATGATTACGAGCATGAATTGTGATTTGGTATAACCATGATTTTTGATGTTTCAGGTGAAGATATGTGATGAAAATTATCTTCGTCCTGGGTGCGAAGAGGAATTCAGAATCACAATTATGATTATTAGTTATTCATATGATTGTGGACAGGAATTGTTGATTGATGTTACAGGGATAAAACACTATTGGTGGACTTTTAACATGGAGAAGATAATAGACCTTATGGTCTATTTGACCCTTCTAATGGATTGCTCGTTCCGATGCAACTATGGTTGAAAAGTTTTATCATCTACCATATCTTCTAAATCTCTGATTTATTATTGATAAAAGCTATTGATAATTTAATTATCTTTAGTCATGATATTCTTTACTGGGCTAGTTGTGCTCACCCTTTCTGCTTCACAATTTCTTTCAGGTAAAAAGAGTGTTGCCATAAGAGTGTTCTTAAGATCGAAAGGGGATAACAGGGAATAGAACAAAGGTCTCTAGGCATGGAGGTTCTCCTTAAACAGTATAGAAAAGTGTGTTGTATTCTATACAACATTTAGTTGTTATATTTGGTGAATCAAATAGGGTGAGGTGAACCAAACTTTGGAAGGGTGTTTTGCCACTATCATAGAAGATGTCTAATGACATACAACCTCGTGTTATCATAAGACAGGGTTGTGCGCATCCACTTACTGAGTATATCTACGGGCACTACCTATATGATCTTGGAGTTGATTTAAAATATAATATTCACTTGGAGACAGTGGAGATAATTATATGTCAAGAGAAGACTCACCATTGGAAAGAAGATGATAGTAATCTTCTCATTTTTCTTTGGGGTCTATTGGGTCAACCAAGGATAATTCTGTGGCCATATGATATCTATTATAACCTAGACGCACGGCGTACCATGTACGAAGGTTTCCTTGAGCACTTCCCAAAGATTTTAATTTCTAAAACAGTTTTTGACTATACTTTTATGTAAAGTACAATTGTAAGGTTGTGGTCGAGGCACCATGAGAGTTACATACATTTGTATTAAAACTCACAGTTAACTGTGGTCGTATTCTATACAACAGCTCAACAGTTGTATAAATAAAGTTGTATTTGAATTTTGTACCATGTATCTAGCGACTCAGAATGGGTGATGTATACCTAATTTTGGGGGCGTCACACCAGTATCCTTCTGGGATAATGTTCTAGAAATGACTGTATATCTACGAAAAAGGTAACCTCAAAATCCGGCCCCAAGACTCTATAAAAGTTATGGACAGGGAGGATTTCCTAATCTTAAGTATGTTAAGATAAGGGGTTGTCCAAGTTATGTGAAAAGGTTTCAAAGGATAAGCTTGGGACAAGATTTGACAAGTACAAATTTGTGGGACATCCTAAAGTAAGTTTAGGGTATATGTTCTATAATCCTACTTAGCAAAAGGTGTTTGTTGCAAAACACACTGCCTTCTAAGATAAAGATGTTTATCATTGAAAGGGCTAGTGAGAGGATAATAGATCTTGAAGAGTTCAAGAACCACAAA
The DNA here is from genome assembly GCA_020205615.1 of Panax quinquefolius. NCBI lineage: Eukaryota > Viridiplantae > Streptophyta > Magnoliopsida > Apiales > Araliaceae > Panax > Panax quinquefolius. The sequence goes on from CM035164.1 coordinate 43,800,664, forward strand.
CACTATAAGTCAAATAAGAGGAACTCAGATGAACCTATTGTACCACAAACCAGATAAATAAATCGGAATAATCACAGAAGATACACGAGAGGTATGGATTCATCATGGATGATGATGATGGGATACGTATCACAGAAGATGATGATCCAATTACATACGATGAGGTAAGAGTTGTAGACACTCAGAGAAATGGATTGAAGCAAGCTTCTCAAAAATGGAACATTCGCTTTGATGAATTAAATCAAAAGAGTTTGATTTTATCACAAATAAGAATGAACCTAGTGTTTACAAAAGGGTCAGTGGGAGCGTCGTGACATTCCTAGTATTATATGTTGATATACTATGGATAAGGAATGAAATACCAATGCTACAATCAGTAAAGATAAAGTTGTCAAAATATTCCTCCATGAATGATTTGGGAAGAGTATCTTAATTGGGGATACAAATCTATATAGATAGATTTAATAGGATGCTCGACTTAACCCAAGGAACGTATATTCATTTGATTCTAAAGTCGTTTAGCATGGCAAACTCTATGGAATATCTTATGTTGATGAGCCATGGAGTGTATCTCTCTAAACAGTCCCCAAAGACTCCAAAAAAAAGAGATCGCATAAGTGAAAATCATGTATATAATGAAATATATGAGACCTGATGATGACCAGTCATATTCTGGAGAAGTTCACTGTGAGTTAGTGAAAACATCTTAAAGTATTTAACCGGCACTAAGGATGTGATCATATTCATGGTGGGTCGAAATTAAAACTAGAGGGCTTAACAGACTCAAGTTTTTCAGACAGACCAAGACGACAGAAAATCCACTTTAAGGTAAAGCGTTAACTTGAACGATGGTGCAGTGAATTGGAAAGGTTCCAAATAGCAAAGAGTTGTTGGTTTAGTGATAAAGACAAAGTATATAGCTATAAATGAAGCTGTAAGTTGATTGTTTGGATTAAAAGTTCATTACAGAACTAGGAATAGTTCCTAAGTCTCATCTTGGATCTAAACATGTGTTGTGGCACTTTCATTTAATTATAGGAATCATTGAAAAATGGAAAATCACTATAGAGATAGTGAACTCTCAAGAATAACATTACATATCCATTAACTAAAGCTTATCCAACAGCAGGATAATCGTCACTTAGAGAATAAGGGTATGAGATACCATGACGATTGGCTTTAGTGCAAGTGGGAGATTGAAATTAGTATGCACACAAGCCAATCATGTTTGATGATAAAACATATACTTTGTAACAATCTTATTCATTTATTAATAAAAAGTATTAATTTATTAATGACTTTTAATTATTTATATAATGTTGTTTTATAATATGTGATAACCCCATAGTTTTAAGAAATGCTTTTAGAATAATGATGATGATCATTCTAATGAGATCTAAATTCTTAGAAAGCTTAAAACTAAAATAGTTCCCAATCATTGGATTACTAAATTGGGGATTAGTGAATCCAGATAGATTGGTACATACGTTGCTTGCTCATTGGATGAAGATGATTGATCTCATGATCATTTGTGTAGAGACACTAAAGCAAGTATGTAGGTGCTTATTAGAGAATAAGTTCACTGAACGTGGCTCGCTAAGGAATACCTAATGGAGTTTTACTTATTCATCAATAGGAATTCTGTAGTGATAGTAGTCTAGTGATCCTTGGACTTGAGATCATCATAGTATCTTGTGTATGATAAGTTATACTTTGACTTATTCCTTAAGACCCTTAGGGTATATCAAAGGGTATGTTTGGGTATAATAAGTTGTACATGGAGATAATGTATGATCAATAAAGAATCTACTACTTCTAGTAAAAGAAGAGAAATGTCCTATGTGATTCGATAAATGACAACCCAAGAGTCCTTGGCAAGCGTAATGAAATTAGAAAGGAGTTTATAATTTGCATTATTTGGAGTTGTGCATTTAAGAGTCGAAATACATATAATTAAATAAAATAAGACTTGACAGTAATTTTATGTCTTATATTTAATTGGGACATTGTATGGTGCAAGGATTGAATTGTACGGTAACTATTTACTCAAAGGTTCTTTTATGATTAATGTTGAAATCTATATTATCTGGAAAGTCGTTGATCGTTATGGAGGCTTATCCCTATTGTAGAATAAATATTATTTATTTAAATAAATTAATTGTTTAATTTATTTATTTAAATGAGATTAGAATTGTTCTAATTGATTTATTCACAACCGGTTTAATATGGAGAACCTAAAGGGTCACACCATAAAAGGAAGAATAATTATTTAAGAAGTTAATGGAATAATCGTAATAATATGTTAAGTATATTTAATTTAATTTATGGTGATAGAATAAATTAAATAGCTTAATATTTATTATTTAATATTTTAGAAATATTAAATATAAATTAATAAGAGGAGTCTTATTAATATTATTACAATTATTATTATTTTAATTTCTAAAAGAGTTTAGGAATTAATTTAATATAAGTACTCTCATTTATTCCTAATAGGATTAGGAGGAAAATTAGTTAAAGGAGTTCAATTAATTATCCCTAATAAGATTAGGGAGCCCATTTAATTAAAAGAGTTTAATTAAATAAATAATACCTTATTTTTAATTAAAATAGGGTTACCTGATATCTTTATAAGAGGAGTCTTATATCATATATCAAACATATGTAATTCCAATAGTGGGAGAGTACGCTCTTTTCTATGAGAGATACAAAAAATAGGGTTTAGCCAACCACCCATCTTCTTGAATCTTTCTTCTTCCTTGGTGGATCACCTCTAGAGGCCAAACACTTGAGTGACTAACATTGATCAAAGGAAAGAACCAAACCCGGTGGATTCAAGTTGAACGTGAAAAGGATTGGATGTGAACTTGTACCTGAGGAAGCTTGAATTTTCAAGGGTATAATTCTTATTCTTTACCTTTTCGTTTAATTAATAATTTTGCAAAAAGGATGATCCAGGTATATGGTTTGTAAAATTTTAAAACTCTGATTTTTCACGTTTCTGCTTATTTTGTGCAATTTGATTGCGTTCATGAATATTACAAACCTAACAATTCCTTCTCGAAAATCTAAAATCCATTCACTTATTTTCCGTCAAGGTTTATTATTTAACCTTAATTCAATATTTTAAGATTTTATAAATATTCAAATTCTCGGGTTGTCACATTCACCCCTTCTTCTAAAAATTTCGCCCCCGAAATTCACCTTACACCATACACCATACGCTATACACCATACACCATTCATTCTCATCATCACATGCTACCCAAAACATTCCTCACAAGAGTAAAAATTTTCAATTGTGCTAAGGGGTTGTATAGACTATTGTCTCCCATTTTTGCAAAGGTTTTATGGAAATTCTGAAAGTAGTATGCACACAAGCCAATCATGTTTGATGATAAAGGATATACTTTGTAACAATCTTATTCATTTATTAATAAAAGTATTAATTTATTAAAGGCTTTTAATTATCTACATGATGCTGTTTTATAATATGTGATAAACCCATAGTTTTAAGCAATGCTTTTAGAATAATGATGATGATCATTCTAATGAGATCTAAATTCTTAGAAAGCTTAAAACTAAAATAGTTCCCAATCGTTGGATTACTAAATTGGGGATTAGTAAATCCAGATAGATTGGTACATATGTTGCTTGCTCATTGGATGGGGATGATTGATCTCATGATCATTTGTGTGGAGACACTAAAGCAAGTATGTAGGTGCTTATTAGAGAATAAGTTCACTGAACGTGGCTCGCTAAGGAATACCTAATGGAGTTTTATTTGCCTGTCAATAGGAATTCCTGTAGTGATAGAAGTACAAGTAATCCTTGGACTTGAGATCATCATAGTATCTTGTGTATGATGAGTTATACTTTGACTTATTCCTTAAGACCCTTAGGGTATATCAAAAGGGTATGTTTGGGTATAACAAGTTGTACATGGAGATAATATATGATCAATAAAGAATCTACCACTTCTAATAAAAGAAGAGAAATGTCTATGTGATTCGATAAATGACAACCCAAAGAGTCCTTGGCGGCGCGTAATGAAATTAGAAAGGAGTTTCTAATTTGCATTATTTGGAGTTGTGCATTTAAGGATCGAAATACATATAAATAAATAAAATAAGACTTGTGATAAAGAATTCCATGTCTTATATTTAATTGGGACATTGTATGGTGGAAGGATTGAATTATGCGGTAACTATTTACTCAAAGGTTCTTTAATGATTAATGTTGAAATCTATATTATCCGGAAAGTTGTTGATCGCTAGGGAGGCTTATCCTATTGTAGAATAAATATTATTTATTTAAATAAATTAATTATTTAATTTATTTATTTAAATAAGATTAGAATTGTTCTAATTGATTTATTCACAACCGGTTTAATATGGAGAACCTAAAGGGTCACACCATAAAAGGAAGAATAATTATTTAAGAAGTTAATGGCATAATCGTAATAATATGTTAAGTATATTTAATTTAATTTATGGTGATAGAATAAATTAAATAGCTTAATATTTATTATTTAATATTTTAGAAATATTAAATATAAATTAATAAGAGGAGTCTTATTAATATTATTACAATTATTATTATTTTAATTTCTAAAAGAGTTTAGGAATTAATTTAATATAAGTACTCTCATTTATTCCTAATAGGATTAGGAGGAAAATTAATTAAAGGAGTTTAATTAATTATCCCTAATAAGATTAGGAGCCCATTTAATTAAAAGAGTTTAATTAAAAATACCTTATTTTAATAGGGTTACTTGATATTTTTATAAGAGGAGTCTTATATCGGATATCAAAGATCGTTATTCCAATTGTTGGAGAGTACGCTCCTTTTCTATAGAGATAGAAAAACTAGGGTTTAGCCAACCACCCATTTTCTTGAATCTTTATTATTACTTGGTGGATCACCTCTAGAGGCCAAACACTTGGGTGGCTAACGTTGATCAAAAGAAGGAACCAAACCCGGTGGATTCAAGTTAAACGCGAAAAGGATTGGAGGTGAACTTGTACCTGAGGAAGCTCGGATCTTCAAGGGTATGATTCTTGTCCTTCATCTTTTTGTTTAATTAATAATTGTGCATAAAGGGTGATCCGGGTATATGGTTTGTAAAAATTTTAAACTCTGATTTTTACACGTTTCCGCTTATTTTTGTAATTTGATTGCGTTCTTGAATATTACAAACCTAACAGTGGTATCAGATCCAAACCTTTATGCAAATTATTAATTGTTCAAAATTTGATATGTATGTTGATATGTGTTTAGAATAATTTAATTGGGCATAATTTTGTTGTATAAAAAAAAAAAAAAAATTATTTTACCGAAAACTGTTTTCGAAAACCGTTTTTTTTTATGAATTCGTGGGTGACTAATTTTCATTAGGAATCCGTGGGTAATTTTTTATTTTTTTTAAAAGGCATGATCGCCAAAAGAGAAAAAAAAACGTGATACCTGCTAATTACCGAAAAATGTTTTGTTACAGTTTTTTTTTAAACAAGGAATCACGTTTTTCAAGGATTTGATACAGCTGGGTTTTATATGATATATCATATTCTGTACGACTTAATGTATTATATATATATATATATATATATATATATATATATATATATATATATATATATATACGTGATCATGCAGGATACACGTGAAAGATATCTAAGGAAGCACGTGAATCACTTACCAGCTAAATAAGTGGTCATTCACGTACGGCTGGCAAATTTTTTTTTTTGTAATTCGCGAATGAATTATAATTATTTTTTATGCCACACCGTACGGTACTATATATATATATATATATATATATATATATATATATATATATATATATATATATATTCTTAATTATTTTATAATTAAAATAAATATTTATTTTAATTTTAAAATAAAAGAGTTTATTTTAATTTTAAAATTAAATTTCATGCTAACTAATTGGAGTTGAAATTGGATTCTGTGTTTCCTTAAATAAAGGAGTTTATTTAGATATGAAATAAGATTTCATATTATTCAAAATAAAAGAGTTTATTTGTGAATAGGAAAAAGAATCGATCTTTCCTTAAATAAATGAGTTTATTTAGATATGAAATAAGATTTCATATTATTCAAAATAAAAGAGTTTATTTGTGAATAGGAAAAAGAATCAATCTTTCCTTAAAATAAAGGAGTTTATTTAGATATGGAATAAGATTTCATATTATTCAAAATAAAAGAGTTTATTTGTGAATAGGAAAGAGAATCCGTGTTTTCCTTTAATAAAGTTTTTTTTTTACGTGGAATTGGATTTCATAATTAATTAAAATAAAAGAGTTTATTTTGATTAAAATTTTGATTAAAATAAAATAGTTTATTTTATTCAAAATTGGATAAATTAAAATAAAATAGTTTTATTTTGATTTAAATTTGGATTAAAATAAAGGAGTTTATTTTGATTCAAAATTAGATTTTATACCAACTAAATGTTGCCCATTAAATGATATCAATATATATATTAAATTTTTATTATTCATGAAATGAATGTTATTTATTGATGCATATACTTATGTGTATGATAATAAATGGGATTGAATATGGACTATTGACCAATGTGATTGGATTTTATTTTAGTTGGATGCATGAATGTATGGGTTTTATTAAATGGGGTCTCAAGTACCTCGCCTTCTCTAATTTTTCCGAATGTAAATTCTATCTCCTCTATGTATGTACTTCCCTTGATTAGCGATCAAGGTTTCTATTTATTTTAAATAGTTTTGTAATATGAATAGTTAGAATTAATTTTGAAAAATTGGAGATCAAGGTGCAAGAGCGCTTGAAGACCCGTTTGTAATGGAGCCCGGGTTTAAATGTAATAGTTATATTTAAATATTATTTCTTGCACCCCTTAGGTTTGACCTTTTAGTTCACTTGGTGGCTCTAGTGAACCAAACTAGAATAAAAGTCCATAATCAATCCGGTAGTAAACATAGTATTCTATATGTGCATGCTTATACTATATATATTATATATTATGCAAACATGCTTCGCATGTTCATTAATATAACGCGTATTTTTTATATATATGTAATAAATGCACGCCTAAACAAGATGAGACAAATTAATAACAAACCCCTCAATTTTTATATTAAGTCCTAAGCGTTCAAAGATATTTGGAATATCTAACGTCGCCTTCTAGCATGATAAAATTAATAGAGTATTAAATATTTAATATGAGTTTGTTGTGTCACCACAAGGCAAGTATTAAGTATTTAAGATGTTAATTTATCACATTTGATGCTTATAAAGAAAATTGAACAATATTGTTTTGTTGTGTCACCACAAGGATGATATTTTCTTTTTGAATATATGGAGTGCTAGGTCGGACTTAACTTGGATAATTTTGATTCTGATGTGCCACCACTTGATCAAAATAATCTAAGAGGCAAAAAGAAAAGGAGTTGCATAGTTGATGTAATTGACAAAAGTTGTCTACCTATTTATTTATATATAGTTTGTTGTGTCACCACAAGGCTATATACATTTGAAATGGGATCCTTATTCTCACTAGCAAATCTTTAATTAGATTTTGCCGAACTATATAAGTGAGGGTAATATAGTTTGAAGAAAATAGTGGGAGATACCAATTTAAAATAAGACCTAAATTATTTTGGTAATTAATAAAAGAATGTATGTTAAAATGTTGTTATTTACAAATTCATTTACAGAATTTTACAATGTCTAAAATTACTATCACTACGAAGCATATTAGATGCTAAATTGACCAGACCGAATTAAACGGATTGGTTAAGGAATTTGAGAATAGTTCTCATGGCTGAAAAGCTATCTTATGTCCTTAATACACCTATCCCTGCAATGGTTGCAGACAATGCCTCTAAGGAAGAGATTGTTACTTTTAGAAAGTGGCAAGATGATGCACAGTTGGCTCAATGCATCATGCTCGCATCCATGAGTAACGAGCTTCAGCATCAGCATGAAACTATAGATGCTCCTACTATATTCCTGCACATCAAGTAGTTGATGGTGAGGAAAGTAGGACTGATAGATATCAGATATCTAAGGAGCTCTTCCGATCTAGAATGACCAATGACACTACAGTACAGACATATGTCCTAAACATGATTAATTTGATTGAATAATTAGGATAATGGGTTTTGTCATGGATGGAGAGTTGAGCCAAGATTTGATCTTGCACTCACTCCCGGACTCCTTTCACAATTGTTGTGAATTTTTCATATAAACAAGCTAGATATCAGCTTCGTTGATTTGCTTAACATGTTGAAAAATGATGAGAGTCACTTTCCAACCAAGAAAGACCATGTCTTACTGGTAGGGGCCAAAGGATCTTCTAAAAGAAGAACGATTCTAAGAAGGTAAATAGAAAGGCAAAAACAAAGGATAATTAGGACCAAAGCGTCCCCGAATAACAAAGGAGTTTGCTTCCACTCGCAATAAGCCCGGACCTTTGGAAAAGAAACCAAAGAAGCATCTTGCGAGGCTAACCAAAGAAGCTTAGTGAAGTTTCGGTTATAATACAGCTTTTGTTCATGATTGAAATAAATTTTTCTTTAAGTCAAGGTTCTACTTGGGTATTGGATACCGACTTTGGTTATCATAAATATAGATTTATGAAGGACCAAGCGTAAGTAGAAAGCTAAACAAATATAAGTAATCCTATGTGCGGGAAATGTAGCAAAGGTTGCCATATTAGCTATAGAAACTTATAGTTTAGAAATGCCTACGGGCAAATCTATTAAGTCAATAAGTTGTTATTGTATTCCAGTTCTTGTTAAAAATATTATTTCCATTTTATTGTTGGACAATGAAATCTTTGGTATTATAATTAAGAACAATTGTTGTTCTATTTATGATAATAATGTTTTGTATAGAATCGGAATATTACTTAATAAATTTTGTATACTTGACTTACATGAAAATAATTTTGCATATTGAACAAATTAGTATAAGAAAAGGAGATGATCATTCAAAGAGTTGAATGTGTGTATTTGCTAAAATACAAGTGTGAATTATTTGAAAGGTTAAAAGAATTCAGAAGTGAAACAAATTGGCAATGTATTAAGATTCTTTGATTAGATCAAGGAATAAATACTTGTGCAATAAGTTTCTAGATCATCTCAAATGGTTTTCTCATAATGGACACATCGTCGATACGAATAATTAATTGATGTATCTGAATGAAAATCATACCTTGTTGGACATGTAGTGCGGTCCATAATGATTTTACCGACATTCCAATATCCTTCTAGGATAATGTCCTAGAAATGACTGCATATCTACGAAAATGGTAACCTCAAAATCCATTTTCCAAGACTCCATAAAAGTTATGGACGGGAGGATTCTAATCTTAAGTATGTTAAGATAAGGGGTTGTCCAACTTATGTGAAAAAGGTTTCAAAGGATAAGCTTGGGACAAGATTTGACAAGTGTAGATTTATGGGACATCCTAAAGTAAGTTTAGGGTATATGTTCTATAATCCTACTTAGCAAAAGGTGTTTGTTAGGAAACACACTACCTTCTAAGATAAAGGTGTTTATCATTGAAGGGGCTAGTGGGAGGATAATAGATCTTGAAGAGTTCAAGAACCATAAAACACTATAAGTCAAATAAGAGGAACTCAGAGATGAACCTGTTGTACTGGCAACCGAATCGTAAATCTGGAATAGTACCGAAGATACCTGGGAGGTATGGATTCATCATAGATGATGATAATGAGGTACACATCATAGAAGATGATGATCTAGAGTTACATTCGATGAGGTAAGACTTCTAGTCTGTACAAAAGGGTCAGTGGGAGCGTCGTGAAATTTCTAGTATTATATGTTGATATACTACGGATGAGGAATAACATACCAATGCTACAATCAGTAATGATAAAGTTGTCTAAACATTCCTCCATGAATGGTTTGGGAAGAGTATCTTAATTGGGGATAAAATCTATATAGATAGATACAACAGGATGCTCGACTTAACCCAAGGAATGTATATTCATTTGATGCTAAAGTTGTTTAGCATGGAAAACTCCATGGGATGTCTCATGTTGATGAGCCCTTGGAGTGTATCTCTCCTAATAGTCCCCAGACTCACGAAAGAGAGGTCGCGAAAGTGACAATCATGTATGCAATGAAATGTACGAGACCCGATGTTGATCACCATATTATGGAGAAGTTCACTATGAGTCGTTGAAAAACATCTTAAAGTGCTTAACCCAAGCACTAAGGATGTGATCATATTCATGGTGGGTCTTAGTTAAAACTAGAGGGCTTAACAGCACTCAAGTTTTTCGAGACGTACCAAGACGACGTAAAAATCCACTTTAAGGTAAAGGGTTACCTTGAACAAAGGGTGCGATAAATTGAAAGGTTCCAAACAAAGAAAGAGTTCTTTGGTTTAGTGATAATGACAAAGTATATAGCTATAAATGAAGCTGTAAGTTGATTGTTTGGATTAAAAGTTCATTACAGAGCTAGGAATAGTTCCTAAGTCTCATCTTGGATCTAAACATGTGTTGTGGCACTTTCATTTGATTATTAGAATCATTGAAAGATGGGAAATCACTATAGAGATAGTGGAATCTCATAAACAACATTACATATCCATTAACTAAAGCTTATCCAACAGCAGGATAATCGTCACTTGGAGAAGAAGAGTATGAGATACCATGACGATTGGCTTTAGTGCAAGTGGGAGATTGAAAGTAGTATGCACACAAGCCAATCATGTTTGATGATAAAGCATATACTTTGTAACAATCTTATTCATTTATTAATAAAAGTATTAATTTATTAAAGGCTTTTAATTATCTACATGATGTTGTTTTATAATATGTGATAAACCCATAGTTTTAAGCAATGCTTTTAGAATAATGATGATGATCATTCTAATGAGATCTAAATTCTTAGAAAGCTTAAAACTAAAATAGTTCCCAATCGTTGGATTACTAAATTGGGGATTAGTAAATCCGGATAGATTGGTACATATGTTGCTTGCTCATTGGATGGGGATGATTGATCTCATGATCATTTGTGTGGAGACACTAAAGCAAGTATGTAGGTGCTTATTAGAGAATAAGTTCAATTGAATGTGGCTCGCTAAGGAATACCTAATGGAGTTTTACTTGCTGTCAATAGAATTCTGTAGTGATAGTAGTACAAGTAATCCTTGGACTTGAGATCATCATAGTATCTTGTGTATGATGAGTTATACTTTGACTTATTTCTTAAGACCCTTAGGGTATATCAAAGGGTATGCTTGGGTATAACAAGTTGTACATGGAGATAATATATGATCAATAAAGAATCTACCACTTCTAATAAAAGAAGAGAAATGTCCTATGTGATTCGATAAATGACAACCCAGTAGTCCTTGGCCAAGGCAGAATAAAATTAGAAAGGAGTTTCTAATTTGCATTATTTAGAGTTGTGCATTTAAGGATCGAAATACATATAATTAAATAAAATAAAACTTGACAGTAATTCCATGTCTTATATTTAATTGGGACATTGTATGGTGGAAGGATTGAATTGTACGGTAACTATTTACTCAAAGGTTCTTTAATGATTAATGTTGAAATCTATATTATCTAGAAAGTCATTGATCGCTAGGGAGGCTTATCCCTATTGTAGAATAAATATTATTTATTTAAATAAATTAATTGTTTAATTTATTTATTTAAATAAGATTAGGATTGTTCTAATTGATTTATTCACAACCGGTTTAATATGGAGAATCTAAAGGGTCACACCATAAAAGGAAGAATAATTATTTAAGAAGTTAATGGAATAATCGTAATAATATGTTAAGTATATTTAATTTAATCTATGGTGATAGAATAAATTAAATAGCATAATATTATTATTTAATATTTTAGAAATATTAAATATAAATTAATAAGAGGAGTCTTATTAATATTATTACAATTATTATTATTTTAATTTCTAAAAGGGTTTAGGAATTAATTTTATATAAGTACTCTCATTTATTCCTAATAGGATTAGGAGGGAAAATTAATTAAAGGAGTTTAATTAATTATCCCTAATAAGATTAGGGAGCCCATTTAATTAAAAGAGTTTAATTAAAAATACCTTATTTTAATAGGGTTACTTGATATTTTTATAAGAGGAGTCTTATATCAGATATCAAAGATACGTTATTCCAATTGTTGGAGAGTATGCTCCTTTTCTATAGAGATAGAAAAACTAGGGTTTAGCCAACCACCCATTTTCTTGAATCTTTATTATTCCTTGGTGGATCACCTCTAGAGGCCAAACACTTGGGTGGCTAACGTTGATCAAAAGAAGGAACCAAACCCGGTGGATTCAAGTTGAACGCGAAAAGGATTGGAGGTGAACTTGTACCTGAGGAAGCTCGGATCTTCAAGGGTATGATTCTTGTCCTTCATCTTTTCGTTTAATTAATAATTGTGCATAAAAGGTGATCCGGGTATATGGTTTGTAAAAATTTTAAACTCTGATTTTTACACGTTTCCGCTTATTTTTGCAATTTGATTGCGTTCTTGAATATTACAAACCTAACAAATTCATCCGCAAACCGTCATAACTTACGGACATAGTGGGTAATTAGCCCGATATGCCCTGTACTTATTAAGTATTGCTGGTCGAATCTGTTTCTTGTCTCTGCCATAGGCACAAAAATTTTACCTCAGTCTTATTGGATTCCGCACCAAAATAACTTGGTTCGGGAAAATTTCAAAGAATGCTTAGAATTTTCATAAACGTTGGTCTAGCCAAATCAAATAGCTTAGACTCATATCCATAATCAACTTCAATCAAATTACGAATGTGTGTAGCCAAACGCCGTTGGAAAATTAAAATTTTAAAATAGTTTGAAAATGACGTCATGATGTCGTACTGTATTAACAGCTCGTTTGAGGATGCCGTCATCGAGTGACTTTGTCATAACACATCATACAAAAGTGGAACACCAATTTTAGATCAAATTCAACACTAAGTATTCCTACTGTGACGGCCCCGAATCCAGGTCCTAAATCACCTCGGATCCGGTTCGATCATTCTATACAACTATTAGTATTTGCGGAAGATATAAACATAAATTGTTTATACATTACATTACACACTATTCTCCAAGGTCAAGTAACCTTAACTTAATACACAATACATAACTTATTCATAACTTATTTAACTTACAATAACATTATATACATTACTATTACAATTTTAACTACAAACGTAAACTAAAGCTAGAACTGTCTTGGCCCTTTCCTTGTATCCGACGTATTCACCTTAATCTGTAATGTTTTATCATGATATAGCAAGGCTGAGCATAAAGATTGCCCAGCAAGTTTAAGTTCAACAATATAACGATATATCATGATTGAAATGATTTGAATAATTGGCTGGCTATAATTCAACAATATAATAGTGAACTAGCAGGAACATATTTATGACTGAACAAGTATTATATATAAACAAATATATCTGAACCAACTGGTAATGAAGGTGATCAGCTTTTCATACCTGACGTATACATGCAATATGTACAGAGTACAATTATACATGGCAATCAGCATGATTAACCATAAGCATGTCCGAATGAAACACTCTTAGTAGAGTTAAGTATAAACAAACTTGCCTGAACCGTTGATTACCGCTACACAATTTATATCGCCTTATCCGAAGACCTAATATTAGTAATATAGATCTCTAATATTAGAATAATATCATCACAATATAATATTATAATATATATACATAGAATAACCTAAACACATAACACATAATCCTACTAGTCTATAACACACATAAGACTCAGTATCAGGTCAAACTATTTCAGTCTGACTTGAGTTCGACAAAGTTCTAATGTCCCGACGGTCTAGTCGGACAATTCTTCGAGTTTAAGTTCAATTAAACTCTGACTTAACACTTAACAATTATCTCAGATAATTTTCTACGCAGTCAAAATAATTTTCATAAGCTCGTAATAATTTTTAAATAATTATTATCATTTATCGCGTATTTTTAATCATTAATAACGTATTTAAATAAATTAAATACCACATAATTCTTTTATCATTAATATTTATTTATTATCAAATATTAATGAAATACATGTCATAATATTATAATAAATTTATAATATATCAAAGTATTTTTAATACCTTAAAATCATTTAAATATGATTTTAACACTTAAATTCATTAATCGATAATTTCTATTAATATTAAAATATTAATATTTTCATGACAAAATATCAAAAGTTATATTTTATAACTTAAAATATTTTTATAATACTTAAATCATTTTCATATGATTTTTAAATCATTAATTCAATTTTTCCATAATTTATTTAATATATTTATTAAATAAGTTAACTATCATTAATATTGATTAATTAATAAAATTCATCCTAAAATATTAAAAGTCACTAAAAATAACTTACAATATTTTATTATATCATAATATTATTTTTCATGATTTTTTCATGTATTAAAATAATTTTTAAATCATTTATTTAATATTATAATTAAATAAATTAAATACCATTTATATTCCAAAAATATTAAATATTTATGAAATATACTTGAAATAATTAAAAACTATTTCTTAGAATTTAAAATAAATTTTCATAATTTAATATATATTTTTAATAATTAAAAACAATTTTTATCTATTTTTTAGTATTTTTCAGAAATTAATAATTAATTTCTTAATTAAACTGTCGCTAAAAAGGCACTATAGCGACAAAACCGTCGCTATAGGTGTTCTTGAGTGTTCTTGAGCCTTCATGTCATACTACCGAGAGGCTACGTTTGACCAGAATTTGATCTAGGTTTCTAATGCTTTCCGGGCTTGTAATTTGATTAGAATTGTAATACTAATGTAGTAATACAATCAACAATTTTTTTCCTGGACAAAATACATCATAACTGTACAATTCAAGCCTCTCAAAAATTGTCAGAAACTGTTCTTCAATTTCTGGGTTTTCCAGAAATTAAAGAACAGTCGAGGTACCTTCTTTGAGCCTTTCAATACTTGATTTCTAGTCTTGAATAATGTATTATAAAAGTTTACACATGAAGAGGGGATGTCTGGGTCCATTTATATACCACAATATCATTCAAACAACAACACATTAAAGAATTTAAGTCCGGTCAATGTACCTGACAAAACCTGTTCTTGGTGAATTCTGGGTTTGCCAGAAATTCATCCGGACAGTTGGTCAAAGCATGTTTGACCACTGATTACATTAGTTCTGAGCAAGATCCAGGTGATCTAATGGTTTGAGTATGTAGAATACATGTCAGACTACAACATCCAACCAACAACATGACATAAACAATAACAGACTGCAAGATCCGAACCTCCAAAAATGGTTGTCAGACTTTTGGAAATTCAGGTTTACCTGTAAAGCGAAATCAGACTTCCGGTCGGCGTGCTTTGTCGATCATATCTTTCAATCTAAACATGATCTGAGGTTCATTTAAGTCTCACATCAAAGAATATATCTATAACATAAACTATACCAAACATCAAACACATAAATATCTAGAGGCCCTGACATTTGACTGTCAGGCCTTATTTTTCAACTTTTCCAGATTTGAAAATTTTGTCATTTCGTGCACTTGGATGTTATGGATCTTTGATCCAACAACCCAGATCAATCAAAAACACCCTCTAACACATTTCTAACCAACCAATTTTAACTTTTAACACAAGATCATAAGATTTTCGAAATTTAGGGTTCTTACCATTTCTAGATTAGATTCTGATTTCTGATCCTTGATGTTTGTTCTTGGAGATCTAACACCTGATCTTAGCTTATCTTTTCTCTCTCTCTTCACTCTCAACCCTGAAAATATAGAGAGAGAAGGGTCTTGGAAATAATGAGGAGTAAAGTAAGTTTTCGTTACTTTATATCTTTGATCCATTTGATTCAATGTATTTGCTAGCAAGTTGGCTGATTTTTGGACACATGGCTAGGGTTAGGGCTAGGGTTAGTCACCAACCATTTATCTTGGCAAGATTTGCACTCCACCAATTAAAGAATGTGACATAAGGGTAAAATAGTCTTTTTCCTTGCTAATTTAATGGCATAATGGACATTGTCCCAAGCCCTTAGAGTTTAGGGTTTAGTTAGGGTTTAGGATTTGGAGCATTTAGGGTTTATGGTTTAACCCCTAACTTCCAATTTAAATTTCTAAAATTTCCAATTTAGGTTTCTAAAAATAAAAATTAATATTTCTTAATTATAATTAGAAATTTCTAATTATATAAAAATTTCTTAATCATACTTTAAATATCGCTAATTAGGATTAGTATTTCCTAATTAAAATTGCTAATTAAGCAATTAGGGTTTAAATGGTCATTAGGGTTTATAAACCACTAATTAGGGTTTCTAATAGAAAAATAAATTTTCTAATTTAGAAATTAAATTTTCGTAATTAGATTAGGGTTTTCTAATTACTCATAAATTTAAAATTAGGATTAGGGTTTCCGAATTAACATTATAATTATTAAATTAACACTTAGGTTTTTCTCGAATTACAAATTAGGGTTCCTAAACCAGAAATTTGGGTTTTCAAAATGTGGAATTAGGGTTTGCTAATTAATTAAGCTTTACCCTAATTAATATACTATAATTATTTACACTTACGCCATTAACTTCCCGATTTAGGGTTTCATGCACCGAATTAGGGTTTCGGATTCCCAGAACTGAAATTAGGGTTTTCAGAACCAGTTTCTAGGGTTTCTTGTTAATCGTTAGGATTTTCTAACCGAACATTGGCGTTCTTAATATATACTTAGGGTTTGTTATAGATATCGTTTATCTGGTCAACCCTTGACCTTTAACCACATACTGTACACATATAAACATAACATAATCATGTTTTCCTTAATCCTGAATAATTCACTTAAATCCTTCACAGAATTTTGAAATCCTCAAAATTCTATCTTAAAAATATCAAACGCATACACTAATTTTCTATCTAGGTTCTAATTTTGAACCTTAAATCAATAATTAAAATTTTTAAAAATATTCAAAATTCTCGGGTTGTCATATTCACCCCTTCTTCTAAAAATTTCGTCCCCAAAATTTACCTTACACCATCCAGCATACACAATTCACACACATTCGCTTGCTACCTAATACACCACTCAAGATTAAAAGTTTTCAAATTTTGCTGAGGGGTTTTACAGACTATTGTCTGTCATTTTCGCAAAGGTTTTATGGAAATTCATCCGCAAACCGTCATTACTTATAGACACAAAGGGTGATTAGCCCGATATGCCCTGTACTGGCCATGTACTGCTGGTCGGAACAATATGTTCCTCTTATCCGCCTTGGGCGCATAACTTTTACCTCAGTCTTATTGGATTTCGCACCAAAACAATTTGGTTCAGGAAATTTCTTTCAATGAACACTTAGAGTTTTCATAAACTTTAGTCTAGCTGAATAGAATAGCATAGACTCATATCAATAATTCAATTCAATCGAATTATTTAGGTGTAGCCAAACCCCGTTGGCAAATTAAAATTTTTGAAAATATTTTCGAGAATGAAGCCATGATGTCGTACTGTATTAACAGTCCATTTGAGGATGTCGTCATTGTATGACTTTGTCATAACACATCATACAATAGTGGAACAACGATTTTAGATCAAATTCATACTAAGTATTCCTGTATTTACAACTCCATCAAATTTATATCATCTCTGCACCAGGTTACATGGTACATGAGTGATAAATAAAATAACATTTGATATTTCAAATCATTTTCGTCTAGCTGAAATAAGTAGCATAGACTATACTTTAAACCGTTTCAAAAATGATTACGAGTCTTCATTTTTTTTAAAGGCACATAGTGCGTATTTAGCTTGATGTCAAAATTTCGAAGTCTAGCATAACTAGGATTTTTGGAAAACGTATGTCTTCACTAATAATCATTCACTTAACAATCTATCTGTTCCTATTATCCTCATTACTTCATTTTACACACATCTATACCCAGTTCGTAAAACCACACTTATGAGTCCATAAATTACCACAATCATATGAGTTTAAGAACTTTTCCTAGCCAGACCTTTGGTGTCCATTCGCTGAGGGGTTCATAAACAATTCATATAACTATGAATCAATTATGTCACATAAGTATGAGTTTTAAGAACTCGTACTTAACCTTATATCCTTTACCTATGACCTATCTATCTGTTATACACATGAGAATGGAATCACCCTCTTAACACGCATATAGAAAATAGCACGACACAAACATTTCAATGATTATCATTGCCAGAAACTAAGTGGTTTTTACACCATGTACAATTCCCCGCCCATACAAGGAATCATACAACTCAGCGGCTGACACGAGTCCTCAATTGAATCCCCACCTAACACTAACCCCCTTTTCAATACGAGTTTCATTTAACTCGTATTCATAATCCATAACTCTTTCCTGAGTTTTCATAGTACAATTTCATTGTACAACTGCCACACAATAAACTTTGCTATAACTTTTCAATCATTAGATTGATTCTTATCCCTGCTATCACTTTATCAGATCACGGGGTGATCTTATCGTATATATTACGATTTATATCTATGTCTTGATCGTTTTGTTTTACGATCTTCTATCACTGCACTTTTAGTCTTTTAGACTCTATCTATTCACCACTACTGTTCAAATTTATTATCAGAGTTAGGGAACTCCGTATCTTTATAACTCGTCGAGATTCGTCTTTGAATCTTACCGACCAACTAACTCTATTTGAGTTAATACTTATCCTAATCACTGCGGTTATTAGTCTCAGGTATTCCTACCTAAGCTTCATAACCAACAGCTCTGATACCAACTGTGATGGCCCCGAATCCAGGTCCTAAATCACCTCGAATCCGGTTCGATCATTCTATACAACTATTACTATTTGCGGAAGATATAAACATAAATTATTTATACATTACATTACACACTATTCCCCAAGGTAAAGTAACCTTAACTTAATACTCAATACATAACTTATTCATAACTTATTTAACTTACAATAACATTATATACATTACTATTACAATTCTAACTACAAACGTAAATTAAAGCTGGAACTGTCTTGGACCTTTCCTTGTATCCGACGTATTCGCCTTAATCTGTAATGTTTTATCATGATATAGCAAGGGTGAGCATAAAGATTGCTCAGCAAGTTTAAGTTCAACAATATAACGATATATCATGATTGAAATGATTTGAATAATTGGCTGGCTATAATTCAACAATATAATTGTGAACTAGCAGGAACAAATTTATAACTGAACAAGTATTATATATAAACAAATATATCTAAACCAACTGGTAATGAAGGTGATCAGCCTTTCATACTTGACGTATACATGCAATATGTACAGAGTACAATTATACATGGCAATCAGCAATGACTAACCATAAGCATATCCGAATGAAACACTCTTAGTAGAGTTAAGTATAAACAAACTTGCCTGAACCGTTGATTACCGCTACGCAATTTATATCGCCTTATCCGAAGACCTAATATTAGTAATATAGATCTCTAATATTAGAATAATATCATCACAATATAATATTATAATATATATACATAGAATAACCTAAACACATAACACATAATCCTACTAGTCTATAACACACATAAGACTCAGTATCAGGTCAAACTATTTCAGTCTGACTTGAGTTCGACAAAGTTCTAATGTCCCGACGGTTTAGTCGGACAATTCTTCGAGTCTAAGTTCAATTAAACTCTGACTTAACACTTAACAATTATCTCAGATAATTTTCTAAGCAGTCAAAATAATTTTCATAAGCTCGTAATAATTTTTAAATGATTATTATCATTTATCGCGTATTTTTAATCATTAATAAAGTATTTAAATAAATTAAATACCACATAATTCTTTTATCATTAATATTTATTTATTATCAAATATTAATGAAATACATGTCATAATATTATAATAAATTTATAATATATCAAAGTATTTTTAATACCATAAAATCATTTAAATATGATTTTAAACACTTAAATTCATTAATCGATAATTGCTATTAATATTAAAATATTAATATTTTCATGACAATATCAAAAGTTATATTTTATAACTTAAAATATTTTTATAATACTTAAATCATTTTCATATGATTTTTAAATTATTAATTCTATTTTTCCATAATTTATTTAATATATTTATTAAATAAGTTAACTATCATTAATATTGATTAATTAATTAAATTCATCTAAAAATATTAAAAGTCACTAAAAATAACTTAAAATATTTTATTATATCATAATATTATTTTTCATGATGATTTTTTCTGTATTAAAATCATTTTAAAATCATTTATTTAATATTATAATTAAATAAATTAAATACCATTTATATTCCAAAAATATTAAATATTTATGAAATATACTTGAAATAATTAAAAACTATTTCTTAGAATTTAAAATAATTTTTCATAATTTAATATATATTTTTAATAATTAAAAATAATTTTTAAGTATTTTTTAGAAATTAATAATTAATTTCTTAATTAAACTGTCGCTAAAAGGGCACTATAGCGACAGAACCATCGCTATAGGTGTTCTTGAGTGTTCTTGAGCCTTCATATCGGATCACTGAGAGGCTACGTTTGACGAAATTTGATCTAGGTTTCTAATGCTTTTCAGTGCTTGTAATTTGATTAGAATTATAATACTAATGTAGTAATACAATCAACAATTTTTTTCCTGGACAAAATACATCATAACTGTGCAATTCAAGCCTCTCAAAATTGTCGAATCGTTTCTTCAATTTACGGTTTTCCGAAATTAAAGAACAGTCGAGGTACCTTCTTTGAGCCTTTCAATACTTGATTTCTAGTCTTGAATAATGTATTATAAAAGTTTACACATGACGAGGGGATGTCAGGGTCCATTTATATACCACAATATCATTCAAACAACAACACATTAAAGAATTTAAGTCCGGTCAATGTACCTGACAAAACCTGTTCTTGGTGAATTCTGGGTTTGCCAGAAATTCATCCGGACAGTTGGTCAAAACATGTTTAACCACTGATTACATTAGTTCTGAGAAAGATCCAGGTGATCTAATGGTTTGAGTATGTAGAATACATGTCAGACTACAACATCCAACCAACAACATGACATAAACAATAACGGACTGCAAGATCCGAACCTCCAAAAATGGTTGTCGACTTTTTTTGAAATTCAGGTTTACCTGAAAATGAAAATGTGTCGGTTTCGGTCAACGTACTTTGACCGATCATATCTTTCAATATAAACATGATCTGAGGTTAATTTAAGTCTCACATCAAAGTCCTAACATCAAAGAACATATATATAACATAAACTATACCAAACATCAAACACATAAATATCTAGAGGCCCTGACATTTGACTGTCAGGCCTTATTTTTCAACTTTTCCAGATTTGAAAATTTTGCCATTTCGTGCACTTGGATGTTATGGATCTTTGATCCAACAACCCAGATCACTCAAAAACACCCTCTAACACATTTCTAACCAACCAATTTCAACTTTTAACACAAGATCACAAGATTTTCGAAATTTAGGGTTCTTACCATTTCTAGCTTAGATTCTGATTTCTGATCTTTGATGTTTGTTCTTGGAGATCTAACACCTGATCTTAGCTTACCTTTTCTCTCTCTCTTCACTCTCAACCTTGAAAATATAGAGAGAGAATGGTCTTTGCAATAATGAGGAGTAAAGTAAGTTTTCGTTACTTTATATCTTTGATCCATTTGATTCAATGTATTTGCTAGCAAGTTGACTGATTTTTGGACACATGGCTAAGGCTAGGGCTAGGGTTAGTCACCAACCATTTATCTTGGCAAGATTTGCACTCCACTAATTAAAGAATGTGACATAAGGATAAAATAGTTTTTTTCCTTGCTAATTTAATGGCATAATGGACATTGTCCCAAACCCTTAGGGTTTAGGGTTTAGTTAGGATTTAGGGTTTGGAGCATTTAGGGTTTATGGTTTAACCCTTAACTTCCAATTTAAATTTCTAAAATTTCCAATTTACGTTTCTAAAAATAAAAATTAATATTTCTTAATTATAATTAGAATTTTCTAATTATATAAAAATTTCTTAATCATACTTTAAATCTCGCTAATTAGGATTAGTATTTCCTAATTAAAATCGCTAATTAAGCAATTAGGGTTTAAATGGTCATTAGGGTTTATAAACCACTAATTAGGGTTTCTAATAGAAAAATAAATTTTATAATTTAGAAATTAAATTTTCATAATTAGATTAGGGTTTTCTAATTACTCATAAATTGAAAATTAGGATTAGGGTTTCCTAATTAACATTACAATTATTAAATTAACACTTGGGTTTTTCCCGAATTACAAATTAGGGTTCCTAAACCAGAAATTTGGGTTTTCAAAATGTGAAATTAGGGTTTGCTAATTAATTAAGCTTTACCCTAATTAATATACTATAATTATTTACACTTACGCCATTAGCTTCCCGATTTAAGGTTTCATGCACCGAATTAGGGTTTTTGATTCCCGGAACTGAAATTAGGGTTTCCAGAACCGGTTTCTAGGGTCTCTTGTTAATCGTTAGGGTTTTCTAACCGAACATTGGCGTTCTTAATATATACTTAGGGTTTGTTACAGATATCGTTTATCTAGTCAACCCTTGACCCTTAACCACATACTGTACACATATACAAAGAACATAATCATGTTTTCCTTAATCCTGAATAATTCACTTAAATCCTTCACATAATTTTGAACTCCTCAAAACTCTATCTTAAAAATATCAAACGCATACACTAATTTTCTATTTAGGTTCTAATTTTGAACCTTAAATCAATAATTAAAATTTTTAAAAATATTCAAAATTCTCGGGTTGTCACACCTGCATTTACAACTCCATCAACTTTTTATCATCTCTCCACCAGGTTACATGGTACATAAGTGATAAATAAAATATATTTTGGTTTTTCAAATCATTATCGTCTAGCTGAAATAAGTAGCATAGACTATTCTTTAAATCGTTCAAAAATTCATTTCAACTTTTTTTTATCATCTCAACAGGTAACGATTGTGTCAGTGGCCCGAAGTCCACGCATACACAATGGTCACCAAGAGCTGAATAAATAAAAAAAAAATTCATTTTCTAAAAGGCACATAGTGCGTATTTAGCTTGATGTCAAAAGTTTTGAAATCTGACACAGCTAGGAGATTTGGAAAACCTAATGTCTCCACTAATGATCAATTGCTTAATCAATCTATCTGTTCCTATTATCCTCAATATTCCATTCACACTTAATTTTACCCAGTTCGTTAAACCACACTCATGAGTTCAGGAACTTTCCACAATCATATGAGTTTAAGTACTTGTCCTAGTCAGACCTTTGGCGTCCATTCGCTGAGGGGTTCATAAATATTTCATATAATCATGAGTCACGAACGTACCATAAGTATGAGTTTTAAGAACTCGTACTTAACCTGATATTCTCTACCTATAACCTATCTATCTATTATACATATGAGAAAGGAATCACCCTCTCAACATGCATATAGCAAATAACGCGACACAAACATTTCAATGATTTTCAGTGTAAGAAACTAAGTGGTTGTTACACCAAGTACAATTCCCCGCCCATAACAAGGAGTCAAACAACTCAGCTGCTGACATAAGTCCTCAATTAAAATCCCCACCTAATCTTAATTCCATTCTCAATAAGAATTTCATTTAATCTGTATTCATAATTCTTTCCTAAATCTGTACCAATTCATAGTACAACTGACACACAAAATTCTTGCTGTAAACTTTTCAATCATTCCCTTAATCCATATCAGATCACGAGGTGATCTCATCATATATATTACGATTCATTTCTATTCTATGATCATTTTGTTTTATGATCTCCTATCAATGAACTTTTAGTCTTTTAGACTCGATCTATTCATCATTACTGTTCACCTTTATTATCAGAGTTAGGGAACTCTGTATCTTGTACCCCGCCGAGATTCGTCTTTGAATCTTACCGACACACTAACTCGATTTGAGTTAGTACTAATCCTAATCACTGCGGTTGTAGACACTCGAAATTTTCTGTACTACTGTTACTAACATTGCAGGAGGACAGATTCACCTTTTAAGAGAGAACCCTGAAAGACAATCCAAATCCATACTGGATACTACTGGGAGTTCAGCATCAACCCCAGATCACACTCTGGGAGCAACAGTTCCAACCTCGGATATAACCCCGAGACATGCAGATACAATATCGGAACACACACCGAAGAAGACCGATTAATCTCGGAGATAACCCCGAGGTATCCAGTCTCAGTCCCAACCATGGGAATAGCCACCAACCTTGGTGATAACCCCAAGGAATGCGGTTTCGAAGATAACCCCGAAAATGCGTGTTTCAAATGCCATCAGCTTCAATCTTGGCGCTCACAACGAGATACACTGTACCAACCCGACAATAACATCGGGAAGACAGGCACACCTCAAAGATGACAATGAGGACCTTCAACAATTGCAGCAGTCCAATCTCAGTGAAGTATGAGCAACGTCTGCTTTATCGGCCCAATCCGGCAATAACACCGGTGAGGGACAACATCGTCATCTCGTCCAACACAATGCCACGTCACGTCTCTATGCAACGATGTCCCACAAGGCTAACAAATCCCAAGTGACTATTGTGCGGGGTAACGGATGAAAGTTGAAGCTTGAAGATCGGAGGGCATCGTCCCATCTTCAATGACTTCGTACAAACTCTAATCCCATGCCAGTGCAACAACTCTCGACAACGGCGGTCCGAAATAGGTCCTGAATACCTCAAACGGATGCTCGGATTGCACTTCTCAAAAACCAAGTGGACATTACAGTGCCTGAGTGCATGTACTTCGAAACGACCCGACCCGACAAACCCGGGCCGACCCGACCCGCCTCTGGTACACCTGCGGCTCAGCCGAAGGTACACCTACGGCTCATATTGCCTATAAATAGAGGGCTTGGGGTGCTGATTTTCTAAAAGAAAAAGACGGGGAAACCCTGCACAATTTGCTCTGCACTCGCCATACAGTGTATTTTCCCACTTTTAAACACCCGTGAGCTCATATATAGCCTCTTTTGTACCCACAAAAGCCCAGTGTTTACCCACTCTAAAGATATAGAAGCCTTTTTTAGTAGTCTGCTGTAAGCCTTCTCACACACTTTAGAGTCTTTCTCTTCATCTTTGCACACACCCTTCTACACGTTGAGAGTCGTGTTGCTTGCTTTTGCCTGGACTTCTATCCAGTGGTTTCATTTCATCAGATATATATATATATATATATATATATATATATATATATATATATTTACATATATATTGACTAACATTATCGATTTATGCCTCGATTGAGCCTGCACTTGATGCAGAGCGTTTATTGCTTTAATATATATATATATATATATAGTTATATATATCAACTATCTGTCGGACTTTGTTCGATGAGCCTAGACTTCGGTCTGGTGCGTTTACTTGCTTTTATATATATATATATATATATGTACATTTATATATATAATCGTGTGGTTATACTATATATATTCGATGAGCACGGATTTTATATCTCGTGCATTTACTTGCTTATATATATATACTTATATATATATATATATCGTGGTCGAACTCTGTTCGATGAGCCTCGAGTTTACATCCTAAGTGCATTTATCGCTTATATATATATATATATATATATATATATATATATATATATTAAATCTCGCTGGAGTTTTCTTCGTGGCAGTTTATCGCCTTAAAACTTTATTTATGTTTTGTCTCGCCTGGAGTTTCCTCCGTGGCAGTTGATAGCTTTTAACAGCTTTATTTACATTTCTGATCCCCCATGGAGGTGCTTCGTGGTTGGTGATCCTGTCTATATATATATTTACAAACTTTTATATATATACCGCTATCGCTTTCATATAAACCGCAGTATTTTGTGAGCCTAGGAATCATGTGATCACAGATTCATCCCATTGAATCTAGATTCGATTCCCATGATGGACATTTTCAGCTATAAGCAGCTTGTAAATTATTCTACGATGTCTAAATTTCCTCAGATGGTTTTCATACCCACGAGGAAGTCGGCATTATTTTTGTATATTATTTTCGTACAGTTGCCTCGCATCCGCCAAATAAAATCAATTCAGCCGCTCACTTAATAAAAATGGGAGTGTAAAAGGTCTCAATTCCTATTGAGCATCAGGGTTTGGAAAAAATCTCTTTCATAAAACATCACTGCCATATCTTGTTAAAAACTGAATTTTCTACATAAATTCAAACCCTGTGTATATAGGTTCGAACGAGGCCTCGCACAACTTTCATATAACAGCACATTGAACCACACACACACACACACACACACACACACACACTCAGATAATAGTTTCTTGAAAAGAGGCGGTCACCGTGGTAACACGGATGTCGGGGGGTGCCTAACACCTTCCCCCCGCATAACCAAGTCCCCGGACCCTAAACGAATCTCGGTTTTGCAGACCCGTATATCAATGTCACATCACTGGGTCAATGTGCAAACCTTTTATCGGTTGTGTTGGTACAACCATTTAAAAAACCAACTGGCGACTCTTAACAGTCCCATCGTCAACATCATACATGTCAGACCTTTTTCACTTGTTTTTTCAAACAAATCTCACCTAAAATGAGAACACCAAACAACAAGTAATGGAAAGGGACACCCAAAAATCCCGACGTCGACAGGTGGCGACTCTGCTGGGGACTCCAGTAAGAGGACTTAAGCCGCTACTACAATCTTTTCAAAAACTATTATCTGCTTGTGTATGGATGTTGCATTTACATTTTTGATGAATGTGTACGAATGCATTTCCTTATTTGCACTTAGTGCTTCGCACCATAACTGCTTGTGATGCTAGTGCTTCGCACCATAACTGCTTGTGATGCTAGTGCTTCGCACCATAACTGCTTGTGATATTAGTGCTTCAACATGTCATCATTTTCATACGGTGAGACGCGATGTATGTGAATGTATGTTGTGTGGTCCCTCCACCAGGAGGCTATCCCATCGGTGTTTGATTACTGGACTCGTGAGAAGACTAATTCTCCGAGGCTCAGGAAAGGTACCACCCAAATTCGCTCAAGTTGAAAGACTGGATTAACTTCTCGTCTAGTAGATTGCGATGATTTGGGAACCTTCATGCCAAAAAGCCGCGAGAGTAAC
The DNA here is from genome assembly GCA_020205615.1 of Panax quinquefolius. NCBI lineage: Eukaryota > Viridiplantae > Streptophyta > Magnoliopsida > Apiales > Araliaceae > Panax > Panax quinquefolius. The sequence continues at coordinate 43,827,933 of CM035164.1, forward strand.
CTAAGATAGGTCAACCTCTGATAAACCCAAAATGGAGGAAAGTCTCTTCATGCTCTCATTTCAATTACTTGTAAACCCAATTACTTGTAATGTCATTCCATATCTATCTCCATGTAATGAGAAATATGAAGAAATGTGTACACATACATGCTACGAACAGCTGACATCCGTTGTGCAGGATAAAATTCCTAAAATGGACACACCACATAGCATGTTATTATATACATTCCCTAAAGACTAAACTATGTCCGGGTCTTTTCGCAGGGAATCAATCGGACCTACTACCCGCTCAAAGTCCAAAAGGCAACATGCCTACAAATAATCATGTCATCATCCGATTAGATCAACTTAATCCAGCCGAAAGAATTTGACTGGATTAAGCAAACAGATTACAGATTCAATGTTATACTCAAAGAATTACACCCGCCTACACACGGTCGAAAAATTCCAGACATGCTTAATCCTCCATACAAGGAGGAATCCGGTCATTACCATACACGAACCATATTGGATACGACCAACAAAACTCATGATGTTGCCCATCCCACCTGGAGATCCGCATACCTCGGTGACATCAAAAAGAAAGTCCTCCAAATGGAAGAGACCCTTCGCGCTATCAAAGGAATTGGAACACACGGGAGTGTTTCATATGCTGATCTGTATATTTTTTCTGGTGTTCATTATCTAGAAAAATTTAAGACTCCTGACTTTGAAAAATATGGCGGGTTAGGAGATTCTTACACACATTTAAAAGTGTTTATTGGAGAACTTGGATCTTATGCAGAGGACGAAAAGCTCAGAATGCAATTATTCCAAAAGAGTCTAACTGCAGAAGCCTGTTCATGGTACACAAGATTAGACAACTCCAAAATCCATAGCTGGGAAGAGCTAGCACATGCCTTCCTCACTCAATACAGTTTCCAAACTCATATGGCTCCTGATCGGTATCAGATTACCAAGATCAAGAAATAGTCTAACGAGCCTTTCAGAGAGTATGCTCAAAGGTGGAGACGCTTTGGTGCGCTGAAGTTAGTCCTGCCATGGTAGAATTAGAAATGGTCATGACATTCATGTACATACAAGAAGCTCCTTCTATGAGAGAGAATTTTTAGCAGATCGGCAAACCATTTTCTCTAAATGGTCAAGCATGGGAGATGGTGAGATGGGATTGAAGTCGAAAGATTCAAGACCTAGCTACACTCAAAGTCATTCTTTGATCACATCCAAATTGAAATTATGGGAACAACTTCTGAGGGTCCATAAAAAGAAAGAAGATGTTTCCCTGATACTATAGGGGCAAAAGGGCAATCAAAACATGCCCATTCAAAGGAGAAACTACACTCCCTTTCCAGCACAGTCTACCAACCCTCCAATACCAAAAGGTAGAGAAGTCCGACGCCCTCGAGTGTTTACACCCTTAGGGGATACCCTCGAGAATATTCTCAATCTTCTGACAACATAGAAGAAAGTTACGCATCTTCTTCCACCAAACAAATTTCTAATGGACGGGGTTTCAATGTCGCTAGAAATGTGCTTATCATGCCGGGCACCTCGGACATGATACTCAGGATTGTTGGGCCTTGAAACACAAGATCCAGGACTTGATAGACAACAGGGAGATCGTAGTCACCAAACCCGATCAGCCTCATGTTCAAGACAACCCTCTTCCTCAACACAAAGAAGAAGAGGTCAACATGATTAATTGGAGCAATGGACAGAGTTCCAATTTCAGCTGTGATTCTTCCCAGACCATCAAAGACGGTGATGACAGATGGGATTATGCCAAGTTCCAATTCACAATGGAAGGAAGGATGAAAGTTCTCTGCAAACAAATCGAACAATTGGTAGAATTGGTGACTTATCGGCATCAAGTGACTCGTTAGTTAATCAGCCAGGAGCATGCCAGTCTCCTACCTCTTGTCATGAATATTCCCTCATCATTTTCGGAAAATGAAATGGTGGAAGACAAAGTGACGAAGAGAGCAAATGCCAAAGCCCGTCGGGATTTCGCCAACAAACGGGAATCCACCTATCTGGGCCAACCTGTGGAGGAAATCCTTCATATGTTAATCAATGAAGGAAGAATCAGTTCCCTTCTGCCGCCAATCAACCCCCGTTCGGGACGGTACAACTCTGATGGAGTATGTCAATATCACTCCCGATCTCTCATGGCCACAAAGACAAGAATGCCGGGCACTCCGCCACCTTATTCAAAATCTGATCGACAGTGGTGTCCTGCGCTTAGTGGACGACGATACTGTGTTACGTGCAAGTGAGAATGCAGGCCCTACTAAGTGGAAAAGTGTGGTAGCGGTCATATCCATTGAAACTGATGGGATTAATACCTTGCTCACAACGCCAACAATTCAACTCAAGGGAGGAAACAATCCTTTGAAAGTGGCTGGTCCTGAGCCAATCAACTTGCCGTGCAGAGCACAATATCCTATTGTTAGCTTGTGCACAGTTTCGTAGAATTATGGAGAAGGTGAAGGATCCACCTCACGTATAACTGCTACAGTGTCGAAGGAAAATCCACTGTATCTCCCCCATCGGGTGATGAAGCCCACCACCAAGTCAAAGGGGAAAATACCCATGGAGAAGATTGAAAAATTCCTCCGCGTTGTAAGTCATAATGAAGCTACGGTGGTTTTAAGCTTGAAAAAGCTCCACAACAAATATCAATTTTGGACTTGGTCCTAACTTCCGAGAATCACCGGAAGGTCTTGCTAAAGGTTTTAGAAGAAGCCTATCTTCCGCCATCAGTGGATACGGAAAAGTTTCAACACCTGGTCGATCACATTTTCAACAACAATGTTATATCCTTCACTGATGATGACATACCATCCGAAGGGACCGGTCATTGCAAGCCGTTGTACATTGCGGTCTTGTCCTCTGGATATATGGTAGCTGGAGTATTAATAGATGGAGGTTCCTTACTGAATATCTGCCCATACGCTACCTTGGTGAAGATGAATATCAATCTCAATCGAATTCGGAGTAGCCATACTATCATCAAAGCTTTTGATGGAGCCCGGCGAAATTCGGTCGGAGTAATTGAGCTGCCAATCGAAATTGGTCTTCACACATTCTGCATATCGTTCCATGTGCTCAAGATAGATTTAGGATACAACCTGCTCTTGGGACGACCATGGATTCATATGGCTGGGGCAGTCCCCTCCACTCTTCACCAACAATTGAAATACATTATCAACAATAGCCTGGTCACAGTCAACGCCGAACCAGAAATTCCTCAGCATGGAGACATGCCAGTCATCAATGCCAATGCAGACGTGGAACAAGTCAGTTTTCATGCTTTGGAAATAAGCAATACCCAATACCATGCTATTGGAGCACCATTGCTCGAACCCAAGATTTCTGTCGAGGTAATGTCGGCCACTCAAGAAATGATGTCATTGGGTCATAAGCCGGGGCAAGGGTTGGGTAAAGATTTCCAGGGTATCAAGTACCCAATTCGCTTAACTAGGAAAGCTGGAACAGCTGGGCTAGGCTATTCTGCCAGTTCTAGTCACAGGAATCCTCATAAACATCAGCAGATTTCTTCAGCTCCAACCATGTGGCGTTTATCTTCGACTTCAAACTCTGAGTCTGCACAACCTCCCGTAAAGGTGCCAGACAATGTAATGGCTATGTTATGTCCCAAGCCGGTATCGGTGAAAGGAAAAGAAATCTTTGTTCCAAATCCCGCAATGGAAGAAGAGGAACGAAGAATCAAGCAAGACGTCATCCGAATGATGTCAGACATACGCATCATCGTTCATGATGAACATACCAACAAATACACCCCAAACAATGATTGCCCAGACGTAATGGCCATCATTCAGGACATGGAGGATGATGACAATCCCTCCATCACTGCGGTCCACCCAGACTTTGCTCTTGCCAATTGGGACAGCATTCCTTCCATTGGTCGTCAAGGTAAAGTAAAGTGTAAACTCTTTACGCCTCAGAGATATAATAACTGCTTATTTTTGTGTACATTATTAGCAGTTTATTTTGCCTGTATATGCTAACACTGTGTATGATCAACACATTTCATATATACTAAGTGAAAGCATATTTTTTTTCAGGACTCTGAATTTAGATGTGCATGTGCTTGCTGATACGGTGCCTCTTCTCCACAAGGATTGTACCTTTGATGTAGAGATGAATTCAGCCTTGGTGGACATACAAGATGACATTGAGGTGCCTCCAAAAATTCAAGAATGGGTCAAAGACAAACCTAAACCCAACCTTGATCAAACCACTTCTTTCAATCTCGGAACCTTAGAAATCACTAAGTTAATCCAGATTGGTTCAGACCTTACCCCAAACCAACGGAGTGATATGGTTACGCTATTAACCCAATTCCAGGATGTGTTTGCATGGTCTCATGAAGACATGGTGGGTTTATCCACTGACATTGTCCTTCATCGCCTTCCCATAAAAGAGAGATTTAAGCCAGTCAAGCAGAAACTTAGGCGATTGAAACCTGAGTGGAGTTTAAAGGTGAAAGAAGAAATTGTGAAACAATTTTAAGCTGGCATCATAATGGTGTCTACATATCCTGAGTGGATATCCAACATTGTGCCCGTGCCTAAACCTGGAGGGAAGGTGCGAGTTTGCGTGGATTACTGGGAATTGAACAAAGCTTGCTTAAAAGATAGCTTTCCCGTGCCATTTATCCACATTCTCATTGATAATACTGCGCAATACGACATGTACTCCTTTGCTGATTGCTTTGCGGGGTATCATCAGATTATAGTTGCCGAGGAAGATCGTGAGAAAACTTCTTTCATCACTCCTTGGGGAACTTTTTGCTATAGACGGTTGTCATTCGGCCTCTTCAATGCCGGAGCTACCTATCAGCGAGCTATTGTGGCTCTTTTCCACTACTTAATGCACAAAGAGATTGAGATCTACATGGATGACATCATTGTCAAGTCCCAGAAGGAGGATGACCATATAGACCATCTTAGAAAGTTGTTCAACAGGTTGCGTAAGTATAACTTGAAGTTGAATCCAGCTAAATGCGCCTTTGGCGTTAAATCAGGCAAGTTGCTAGGATTTCTAGTCAGCCACAAAGGGATAGAGCTGGATCCTGCCAAAATTCAAGCCATCATCGAAATGCCCATTCCTCATACGGAGAAGGAAATACGAGGATTTTTGGGAAGAATCAACTTCATTAGCAGGTTTATCTCCCAACTCACAGCAACCTGTGAGCCAATCTTCAAGCTATTAAGGAAGATCTCCTCCATGAAATGGAATGACGAGTGTCAGAAGGCCTTTCATAGAATTAAGAAACAGCTAGTCAAAGCTTCCGTCTTTGTACCACCCAGGGATGATGTTCCCATGTTCATGTATCTGTCCATAAGTGACAACGCCATGGGCTGCATGCTGGGACAGAAAGACGATAGAGGCCAAGAACGAGCTATCTATTACCTCAGCAAAAGATTCAGCAGCAGTGAACACAAGTACACTCTGATCGAAAACACGTGTTGTGCTTTAGCATGGGCTTCCATGAGGTTACAACATTACCTCCATGGTCACACAACCCATCTTATATCCCGCGTGGATCCTCTCAAGTACGTGTTCAACAAACCCATGTTTAATTTCTGGCTGTCCAGATGGCAGTTGATCCTACAACAATTTGACATCGTATATGTGACTCAAAAGTCCATCAAAGGTTAAGGAATCGCGGATCAACTGGCCACCGCACCTTCAGGGGATTTCAAACCCTTGGAAACATATTTCCCTGATGAAGGAGTAATGACAGTACAACAACACCATCAGTACGATACGCGCCAATCATGGAGGATGTATTTTGATGGAGTTGTTAATACGGATGGTTCTGGAGCAGGAGCAGTTCTAGTATCTGGTATGGGGGAGCAGTATCCCTTTGCTGTCAAAGTATAGTTTGTCAGCACCAACAATACGGCTGAGTATGAGGGCTGTCTAATGGGGCTAAAACTTGCCCATTCAATGGGCATCAGGCGGTTAACTGTCCTTGGAGATTCGGAGTTGGTAATCAGACAATCCACCGGAATCTATCAAACTAAGGAACTACATTTGCTGGCTTACCATCGGCAGGTTTTGAAGATGGCTTCGGAGTTCGAAGAAATCTCCTTTCTACACATTCCTCGTAATAGGAATGACTTTGTGGACGCATTAGCCACTTTGGCCTCCTTGATTCGCATATCAGACAAGGAACGCTTGCCAAGCGTCACAATTTCCCTACACAAGGCCCCAGCCTATGGGAATTATGTTGGAGAAGTATCGGATGAGCTACCTCCCATCCAACATCCTTGGTATCAGCATATCAAGAAATATCTGCGAGATGGATCTACACCCGCTGAGGCGAGCCTGACTGAGAAAAGGCGGATCCATCGACTTGCTATGAAGTTCTACCTGAATGGAGATGCGCTCTACAAAAGAGATACAGGACTAGGTCTCCTCTGATGTCTAGACAAAGATCAAGCCCAAAGGCTTATGGATGAAATCCATGGCGAAGTCTGTGGCCCCCACATTAGTGGCCCCCTCCTTGTCAAGAAAGTCCTCAGGACGGGACATTATTGGTTGTCTCTCAAAGCTGATTGCAACGACCACTTCAAAAGATGCTATCAGTGCCAGATTCATGGAAATGCTATACATGCCCTTCCACGGGAACTCCACAATATGAGTTCGCCTTGGCCCTTCTCGATGTGGGAAATGGACGTTATCGGGCCCATTGAGCCTAAAGCCAGTAATGGTCATCGGTTTATCTTCACCATGATCGACTACTTTACCAAGTGGGTGGAAGCAGCCTCCTTCCCCAGGGTTACTAAAGAAGTCATCATTGCTTTCATCAGAAATAATGTCATTTGTCGATATGGACAACCAGAGGTGATTGTGTCAGACAATGCCAAGAACCTCAACAACAAAATGATGGAGGAATTATGCAGTAAATTCCACATCAAACATCTCAACTCTGTCATCTATCGTCCGAAGATGAACGGTGTTGTTGAAGCGGGTAACAAAAACATCAAGAAAATTATGCAAAAGATGTCCGCCAACCACAAAGATTGGCCTGACCTATTGCCTCTGACTCTGTCAGCCTACAGAACCTCTATGCGTACTTCAACTGGGGCAACCCCTTACGCTTTAACCTATGGGATGGAGGCAATGCTCCCCATAGAAGTTGAGATGGAATCTCTCAGAGTATTGATCGACGCTTAGCTGGATGAAGACCAATGGGTACAAGACATGTATCACCAATTGTCTCTAATAGATGAAAGGCGAACCGCGGCTATCTTCCATGGTCAGTTATATCAACAAAGGGTCGCCAGATCCTACAACAAAAAAGTCCAGCTACGGCAGTTTAAACAACATGACTTGGTTTTGAAGAAGATTCTTGACAACCAAGATCAGGCTAGAGGAAAATTCGCTCCTAATTGAGAAGGCCCATTTATTATCAAGGAAGTATTAACAGGGGCCCTCTCAGATTGCAAGAAATGGACGGCGATGAATTTCCACAACTCATCAACTCAGACACCGTGAAATGGTATTATGTCTAAAGTAACCACCAAAAAACCTGGTGCATCATCATCAGGTCACCAGTCATTCCGGTTCTTTAACCCTTTACCACATACAACTTATCTACACTTTGCCCCTCAGGGAAACGTACTCTTCAAGCCAGCAGCCTGGCTTTTTCCTTTGCGTTCCTACAACTTAGGTCATCCCACCACGGATTGAACCTCTTGCGTTTACAGTTTGGCTACTCTTACCTAGGATCAAACTTCTCATATCTGCAGTTTATCCTCAACCTAGGAGTAAACTTTCTCATCCCCGCACTCTGACCTGCACATGGGATTGTGCTTTTCTTCTCCCCCTGATGGGCGAACTACGTCGACCTGATCTCCTCTTCAATAGGAGTAAGTAGGCAACCATGTTACATGGCCCGGTCACAATAAAACAAAAACAACAAAAACATTTTTGCCCTTACATAAAACAAAAACAACCAAAAACATTCCTACACCATGTCAGCCATATACAAATGATTGAACCTCTTACACCGTGTTCAACTCACGCAAACCCGATCTCCTCTTCATAGAGAGTACGTAGGCGACCATTCATGGTGCGGTCTCACCCCCTACCAAAACACAAACCATTGTCAGCTGGTACTGGGATTCTCTTTCCATCCACTACATTCATTCGGCTTGCGGACGAAAGGGATGGAATTACCCGAACTCCTCCCAAATAGGAGATTCGGCGACCATCTAAGTCATGCATCATACCTTGAAGAGCAATACCAATCCATAAGAGATGGAATTAACTAGGCTTCTCCTGAATAGAAGTACTGGCGACCATCTGTGGTGCGGTCAATCTCAGAGAGGAAAGCCACACTCCTCTCCACATTTCCATAACAGAAACAAGTCCCAAGACATAAAAGATAGTAGGGATACATAGATCGAGGATCCATTCTAAACTATCCAGAGACAACTCAATGTCCATCCATCCAGGAGGAATTCAGAATACATCAAGACCACAAGCCCTGAAGCAGCAGGCAAAATATCAAACAAATAGCAAGGCATATCTAAAAGGGAAGTGATCCAAAAATATATTTCCCTGGCATATATAATGCTATTTGATATATATACAATGTAAACTCTACATGACAAAATGGCTAAGCTAGTCTGTGCAAGTAAATACAAGCTCATCTACAAATCAGGTTATATGCGTGCTAACAAGCCCAACATGGCGTCCCTCTCCGAAGATGGAGGTGAAGCTGTGGTCTCCTGTACGAGAATATCCACACGACCCAACAGATCTATAGCCATCTGCATGATGACCATATGCTCATCAATATAAGCGCTCATCTCTGCGATCATACCAGTGGTAAGGGACCTCATTGCAATATTATCTCGTGATGACATACATCATCAGGGCGAGATATGGCGATATCCCGCTTTCAACTACCACGCTGCGTCTATGGTCGACCGCCTCATCACGCCAATGATACGGGCATCTCTCTACAAGCCAATGCCTCGCCTCTCTCTAATAGGGTGGCGTCCCTCACATCAAGAGCGATCGACATCATAGATCGAATCGATCTCTCTCAAAGGTCATCGATGAAGACTCGCTCTAAGTCTTGTCTTAAAATCTTTGAATCACAAAAGTAATCTTGGTACTAGGAGAATCCGAAAGAAATGTTGGCAACCCAGCAGCGGTATCCTCCTCGATGTAAGTATCAATGTCCTCCGTAGGCTCTACATCGTATAACTCGCTTCTCGATCTTGCGCAATCTACTTGCGGTAGATAAAACCTCCATCTCCATCCATGCGGAGTACTCTGCGGAATAACCGGGACGACTGGCAGGAAAAGCAGTTAGCTCACGCTGATCCCAGCAAGCGTATACAAGAGATCGGTCCTCGGTTGAGAGGTATCGAGAAGCTGAACGCTGACCTGCCGCCCCATCGAAAGGATGAAAATCCTAGAACTGGTCGAACTGCGACATCACGGCCAATGGGTGATAAGTAGTCACGTCCCTCAAGCCAGCCAAAGGGAGGAAATCCATGCCCGGAGCATGAGTAATGAAGCTGTATGGTGAGAAAAGCCCCGAGCACTGCAATATGCTAAATGGATCTTTGATATCTGCCAAAAATGCGGACTAGGACTGAGCATCTGTACACTCCGATGGCTGAAAGGAGTATGACAAAGACACATCATGGGAAAAGCAATACCCATTCCGTCTAAGGGTACCAACTGGTCGCAAGTGTGACATAAACCACACATACAAAGATGATCAACTCCCAAAAACACGCTTTGACGGTAAGCATCAGAGAGAGATCTTCGATCGCAGGTCTCTCGCCACGATCATAGTACAATGGTACGACCCCTCCCGAGAGCTCTCACATGCCATGATAACCCCTATATCTATCTCATCCATATACCGCGGCATATACATGTATGACAGTACACATAGCATCAGTACATCAACTCTAGCCAAACGCCAATGATCCTCCGACACTGTGAAATCCCTGGAATGTTGTGAGTAGCTATCCAACGTGCCAAATCTGTCATACAGAAAACACTGAGAGATCACGTGGCCAGATGTAAGCTCATCCTGCACTACTCTGCGCTGTAATCCAGTGAGAGTCATGAATCGTCTACTCATGTCTCCCAAAGCTAGGTGCACGCAAGGTCTGTCTAAGGGCAGCATTGTCAAACGTGCATACTCCTCCAGAGTAGAAGTCAACTCATGGGTGCCAAAACGGAATACCTGCCTATCTGGTAGCCAATGCTCTATCATCCCGTCTACGAATTCTGCAGGAACCTGAAATGCCAAAAGGGTCATGGTATCTCGCAAAGAACAGATCTACAAATCACCTTATGCGGTGGTGACATGCTATCGTACCACGATCGCATACCCAATGCCACCACTGATGGTGGGGTATGATCTATACGACTAACTGTCGAAGAAGACATCTGTGCAGGCTGTGTCATAAGACCATCCAGGGGTCAATGCCGAATATCTCTAGACATACATACATATGCATAACATGATACATGCATAACAGATAATGGATGGCAATATGATATAGGGAATGAAAAATAGTTCATACATTCCTAAATATATCATCATCTAATACATCATTCAGACACCACAAATACAGGGAAATGGGGCACAGCCGCCCTACTACTAACAGAGGCCTATCAAAAGATATAGCTAGAATGGGGAACAACCACCCACTATCTAACAGAGGCCTATCAAAAGATATAACGAGAATATACATCAGAAGAAAACCAGGGTCTCGATGTCTACATCCTCAATCCTGTCCACATGATGTAACTCCTCCTGAGTCACTGGATCTCTATCAACATGGATACTAGGCCTATAAAGAAGAGGATCTGCGCCGGCAAAACCAAATGGGTCGTCTGAGGGGCCAGCACCTGAGCTGGAAGGAACAAATGACTTCACCGCTGCTGGACTCTGCCCAAATGCTGTATAAATATATGTGCCTGATCCAACTGCCGAGCCAAGCTATCAATCTGGGTCATATGAGTCGGAGCTCGGACACAAGCTACCCAATCCGTCATCATCAAAGATCCTGGAACCATATCCCCCATAAACTGTGTGGCACGGGACTGGGCTCCAATAGTGCGGGGGAACCACCAACGCTGGAACGTCTCCTGAGTACATGGCCCCTCTGATAATGCAAAGCCGTCAACCCCCAACAATGGGATATCAGTGATGGGTGACTGTGATACAGGCCAATGACGCCTGGCATGAGGCAAGATCGATACACGGATCTCCCCTGTAGTGCTCCTAATAGCACGCTCTCCTAAATAGAGCTCCCAGCCTCCATCAGTGAAGAGAGGAACTCTCCTGGTAGAGATCAAATACTCGACTCTGTTCGGATGTCCATCCGCAAAGCCGATGGTCAAATGCTCCCGTGAATAGGGAATCCACGTAATGGTACCCGCCGTCAGCAACTCCAGCTGCATGCGGCAGTGAGTGAATCCCTCCGATACAAGGACCTCTAGTAAAATAGAATGGTGCCATCGTCTTCCTCGTGTATAGGTATCTAAGCCTGACACACTCATGGGACGCAAACATGGGAGCCTCTCATAGGCCCAAAACTGCCAACACAATGGCAAAACATCTGCTATCAGTAAACACTCTTAACCTGTGAATGGGAAAAGACAAGAGAAATACTCACCAGCAGAAATGGGTAAAATCCTAGCCAAGCCTCAGTCAAACCCTATGAGCGCATGGGCATGCCCCGAAGGAAATAGGCAAAGGTGTAAGAGCCCCAATCATACTCTCCAAAATGGTCCACATCGCGTGTGGCACTGACCAAAGCGAAAGATACCGTGGAAGAGTTATCTGCTATGAAGTATCCTCGAATGATCATCAGGAACAATCGCCGCAGAACGCGATCCCTGATCCTGACGTCATCAGGCATGGGCTCACTCAATAGCCCACTCATAGCATCTACGCTCAAAGGACCTGAACGGACAGTCCTGTCCTTGAGCGCCCCCACCGGAACTCCTAGTAAGGATCGGACGGCAGTAGGGTGATATTCGCCATGTAAGGCACTGGCTCCCCTCCAAACTCCATACCTGTGATAAATCGTCAATCCATAGGCGTAATCATCACCTCAAATCCAAAGAGGTGGAGTAGTCGAGTCTGATGAAACCATCGCTCAGACAATGCCTTGAGGTAACCCCAGGGACAGCGACGGGGAAGGATGGAGAAAAATGCCCCAAACCCCACTCATGCACTACTGCTCTATAGTCAGGGTGAAGCACCTGGTACATGGAGTGAATGCTAAACCAGTTCCCTCGAGGGTGTGTAAATCCTAGAACCAGCATGAAATGCAGATCAACATCAGAACCCTTTAATCCTCATCAATACGAAAGAAGGAAGATCAAAGTCTAACGCCATACCTCGTTAGCATGCAAATACATCGATGGATGTCTGCCCAAATCATCCAGCAACTCTGGGTTCACCACCTGAATGCTCGGAAGCTCCCTGCGAGGGACATGTGCAGCAGGAGTGGGATCCTCAATCGGAATATTTGCCTCCTCGTCCTCAACATCTGGAACATCTGCCTAGACATGACGTATCATAGCCTCCACCAACCGACGAGGCTGTCTGACAGAACGGGGACGAGACACTTCAGAAGCCCTCCGCCGTACACCAGAAGCCGTCCTATAAGAACTGCTCGGCTGATCCAGATCCATAATATCTGGACAACAAATCTCTAAATCACCTCAGAAAGGTTGTGGTATTTCCTTACCTGGAGCTTTTCAAAATGCAATTATGACTATATGCATGCATGCATTTACTTTAACATATAATAGAGTTAGAATGCATGACTACCCAATGCCTACATTTGGAAATTTTTTGCCATAGTCCCCTTTGAAAATAGGACTATCCACATGCACGTAGGCATGTCTAGGTGGCCATTCAGTAGCACACCTGGCCCAAAGTCATATACATAATATATGCACTAAAAATCAAAATCATCATGCATAAGGCCAACCTCAATACTAGGAGTACTTTGCCTTTCTACCTTTTGCTCATTGGACCTCAAATATGACAAAAAATAGGAGAAAAATGTGCCAATTTGACTGTCTCAGAAGTCAAATTTTTTTACATCATTATGTTCAGCATGGTTTAATACTAACATTTACTATGTTGAATATTTTTTATCAAGTCATATGTGCATACATAATCACTGCTATGTGTTTAGATAGCATTTCGTGCAATATCTCACAATCTAACGGATAGAAACTGGAAAAAAAAATACATGTATGCGTTACCAGGATAGTGTAGAACACTTGTATGCGGTGACGTAATTTGCGTAGAAAATGTCTTAACTCAAAGCAGATCCAAGATGGCTCGCAGTTTTTCTAAGTGAAACAAGTTGAAAGTGACTTGTGAAGTAAAGCCTGCTGGAATTTATGATCCACGCCTGGCCGCAGGCCCACCTATGACTACAGCAGGTGCACCTACGGCACCCCTATGTGGGTCCCACCCCTCCGGCTCGGTCCAATTTGAGTTGAAACAGAGTTCCTACGGACTAGAAAGATCAAATCGAGAAGAATAACGCCACGCGATTGAGCAAAACTGCATACAATCTTGGTCCTCTCAAATGAGACTTTAAATTTGTACATCACTCATTAGTAGTCGCCTGAACACAAGGTATAACCTGCCGATGACTCCAGTTGTCACGAATCGCATATGGCAATACCTTATATAGGTCCGATGCCACCGACTCTGGGTCATTACCCTAAATGAGTCCCCGACGGGGGTTACAACGTGAGTCCCCGATGGGGGTTACAACGTGAGTCCCCGATGGGGGTTATAACATAGATCCCTGACGGGGGTTACAATGTGAGTCCCCGACGGGGGTTACAACGTAGATCCCCGACAGGGGTTACAACGTGAGTCCCCGACGGGGGTTACAACGTAGATCCCCAACGGGGGTTACAACGTAGATCCCCGACGAGGGTTACAACGTGAGTCCCTGACGGGGGTTACAACGTAGATCCCCGACGGGGGTTACAACATAGGTCCTCGACAGGGGTTACAACGTGAGTCCTCGATGGGGGTTACAATGTAGATCCCAGATGGGGGTTACAACACGTTCATCCGTTGACAACTACATCAACGAAGGTCAAACAGCCTTGACATTATTTCAGCCGATAGCAGGTAAACCCATCGAAGCGTTGAGAACCGTTCGGTAGTTGCGTACGTACTCATGCGTCCCCAGTAGATCCCTGACGGGGGTTACAACGTATATCTCCAGCGGGAGTAGCAACGCATGCTCAGCCGTTGACTCACATATCAACGAAGGTCAAGCAACCTTGACGTTATTTCAGCCGATAGCGTTTAAACCTATTAGAGCTATAGATCTATTTGAGGTTCTCATACCCAGCTGCTCATATTCCCCAGCGGATCCCCGGCGGGGGTCACAACGTAATGCTTCGTTGATCTACACGTCAGCGAAGGTCAAGCAACCTTGACGATCTCCTCACAAAGTTTCAGTCGTCAGCGAAGGTCAAGCAACGTTGACAGTATATCCCACAGGATGTTTCAGCCATTGATTCACATGTCAACGAAGGTCAGCATTTGTTGTTGGCAGTAAATCCAACAGAATCGTGACATATTCTGGCGATACTAACCAGGAGAGGTCAACATTATCAAAGAGGATAGATGATGGAATATGTTATACACATCCTCAAACAGATCAAGCTTTATCCCCATAGATCTCTTACACATAAGAGATACCCCTTCAGAATCAAGTCGTTATCAAGAACACAGGAATTTTGTGATAACTCCAACATCAACATCCTAACAGATTCGGCTTGTACATCAGGTCTGGTTAGTATTGCAAATCCCTAATTGACGCAACAGGGAGCCATCAATCACCCCCAGCATGTTGGGCCATAACCCCGTACACATGCATCATACATTTGCATCATGTTGCTATCCATAGTACCATGTTTATCTTGTTACGTTTTAAGTGTCTAGGATTCTTTATCCTACCAATGCATCGCCATGCATGAGTATGATGAAGAGGTGCATCTGTAGACACTCGAAATTTTTTGTACTACTGTTACTAACATTGTAGGAGGACAGATTCGTCTTTTAAGAGAGAACCCTGAAAGATAATCCAAATCCATACCGGATACTACCGGGAGTTCAGTATCAACCCCAGATCACACTCTAGGAGCAACAGTTCCAACCTCGGGTATAACCCCGAGACATGCAGATACAATACCGGAACACACACCGGAGAAGATCGATTAATCCTAGAGATAACCCTGAGGTATCCAGTCTCAGTCCCAACCATGGGAATAGCCACCAACCTTGGTGATAACCCCAAGGAATGCAGTTTCGGAGATAACCCCAGAAATGTTTGTTTTAAATGCCATCAGCTTCAATCTCGGCGCTCACAATGAGATACACTGTACCAACCCGACAATAACATCGGGAAGACAGTCACACCTCAAAGATGACAATGAGGACCTTTAACAATTGCAGTAGTCCAATCTCAGCGAAGTATGAGCAACGTCTACTTTATCGGCCTAATCCGGCAATAACACCAGTGAGGGACAACATCGTCATCTCGTCCAACACAATGCCACATCACGTCTCTACGCAACGATGTCCCACAAGGCTAACAAATCCCAAGTGACTATTGTGCGGGGTAACGGATGAAAGTTGAAGCTTGAAGACCGGAGGGCATCGTCCCATCTTCAATGACTTCGTACAAACTCTAATCCCATGCCATCGTACAACTCTCGATAACGGCGGTCCGAAATAGGTCCTGAATACCTCAAACGGATGCCCGAATTGCACTTCTGAAAAACCAAGTGGACATTACAATTGCTCGAGTGCACGTGCTTGAGACGACGACCAACTGACAAACCCGGGTTGACGACCCGACCAGCCTCACACTGCTGGCAATGAGTCGCAGGTACACCTGCGGCTCATATGGCCTATAAATAGAGGGCATGGGGTGCTGATTTTCTAAGAGAAAAAGACGAGGAAACCCTGCACAATTTGCTCTTTTTCTACCATACAGATGTAGTTTCCCACTTTTAAACACAGCAGAGCTCATATATAGCCTCTTTTGTACCCACAAAAGCCCAAGTGTTTTTACCCACTCTAAAGATATAGAAGCCTTTTTTAGCGATCACCGTAAGCTTCTCACACACTTTAGAGTCTTTCTCTTTAACTTTGCACACACCCTTCTACACGTTGAGAGTCGTGTTGCTTGCTTTTCCGGGACTTGATCCGTGGTTTCATTTTAGTCTATATAAATATATATATATATATATATATATATATATATATATATATATATATATATATATATATATGAGCCCTTCCATGTAAATAGATTCTTTATAGATCTTTGTCTGACACCCACTTTTTGATAGTTGATAAACTTATTGGAAGGTGAGATTGAAACATAAATATACGGTAGCACACTTATGCAAACTTTTATTTTAATATGAGGACCCCACCATAGTCAACATGTTGTCGGTTTGTTTAACTAAAGCGAATTTTTAATATTAAATAATACGATCAGTGCGACATGCATAAACATATAAAAAAAAAAAACCAAGCCTAAGACAAGCTTCTTCTACGGTTTAAAAAAATTCCAAACCGACAAGCACTTATGGCTTGTAAAAAAAAAAAAAATTACCAACCTAACAAAGCTTTACACATAAAAAAAAAAAATACCAATAGGAACAAGCTCTTACGACTTGTAAAAAAAAAAAAAATTCCAAACCCCAGCTGACCTCTTAGAAGCATATAAAAAATCAAATAGTGGCACAAGTTCTTTATTTGCTAGTTTTTATAATAATATTTGTTATTTTATAAAAACAAATATTTTATAAAAATAAATATTTTATAATAACAAATAAAGAATATAAAATATTTTTATAAAAATAGCAAATAAAGAATTATAAAAATATTTGTTAATTCTTTATATAACAAATATATGCTATTGTTATATAAAATAGGATATAAAATATCATAAAAAATTAATATTTTAAATTAAAGTGGGAGGAAATTAATATATTTGTTATATAAAGAATTATAAAAATATTTTTATATCCTATTTTATATCCTATTATAAAATAACAAATATTTTATAATTCTTTATTTGCTATTTTTATAAAAATATTTTATATTCTTTATTTGTTATTATAAAATATTTGTTTTTATAAAATATTTTATATTCTTTATTTGTTATTATAAAAATATTTGTTTTATAAAATAACAAATATTGTTATAAAAATAGCAAATAAAGAACTTGTGCTACTATTTGATTTTTATACGTTTCAAGAGGTCATGCTTAATAGATATATTTTTTTTTTTTTTTGTCGTAAGAGCTTGTCTCGATTTTTTTTTTTTTTTTTTTAAAGCCTAAGAGGTTGTCAGGTAGGGTTTGATTTTTTTTTTTTTTTTATATGTTTACATGTTTTCGCACTTATTTTTTATTTAATATTAAAAATTCGCTTTTAGTTAAACAAACCGACAACATATATCGACTATAAAGTGGGGTCCTCATATTAAAATAAAAGCCGCATAAGTCAGCTTATTGCATATTTATGTTTCAATCTCAACTTTCCAATAAGTTTATCAACTATTCAAAAAGGGTGTTACAGATAAAGACCATAAGAACTGTTATATGGAAGGGCTCCCATATATATATATATATATATATATATATATATATATATATATATATATTGACTAACATTATCGAGTTATGTCTCGATTGAGCCTGAACTTGATGCAGGCGTTTATTGCTTTAATATATATATATATATATATATATATATATATATATATATATCAACTGTGTGTTGGACTTTGTTCGATGAGCCTAAACTTTGGTCTGGTGCGTTTACTCGCTTTTATATATTTATATATATATATATATATATATATATATATACATTTATATATATGAATGTGTGTCTAACTCGCTCGATGAGCCCAGATTTTATATCCTGCATGCGTTTACTCGCTTATATATATATATATATATATATATATATATATATATATATATATATATATATATATATATATATACTTATATATATAATCTGTAGTCGAACTCATTACGATGAGCCAGATTTTACATCTCGGTGCATTTATTTCTTTTTTATATATATATATATATATATATATATATATATATATTCCGTCTATGTCTGAGTTTTCTTCGTGGCGATTGATTGCCTTATAGCTTTATTTATGTTTTGTCCTTTGGAGTTTCCTCCATGGCGGTTGATAGCTTTAATGACTTTATTTACATTTCGATCCCCATAGAGGTGCTTTGTGGTTGGTGATCCTGCCTATATATATATATATATATATATATATATATATATATATATATATATATATATTTCTGACTTTTATATATATACATGCATACTGCTTTCATATAAACTGCCGTATTTTGTGAGCCTAGGAATCATGTGATCATAGATTCATCATACTGAATGATGGACATTTTCAGCTGTAAGCAGCTTGTAAATTATTCTACGATGTCTGAATTTCCTCAGATGGTTTTCATACCCACGAGGAAGTCGGCATTATTTTTGTATATTATTTTCATACAGATGCCTCGCATCCGTCAAATAAAATCAATTCAGCCGCTCAATAAAAATGAGAGTGTAAAAGGTCTCAATTCCTATTGAGCATCAGGGTTTGGAAAAAACTTCTTTCATAAAACATCACTGCCATATCTTGTTAAAAACTAAATTTTCTACATAAATTCAAACCCTGTGTATATAGGTTCGAACGAGGCCTCGCACAACTTTCATATAACAACACATTGACACACAAACACACACACACACACACACACACACACTCAGATAATAGTTTCTTGAAAAGAGGCGGTCACCGTGGTAACACGGATGTCGAGGGTGCCTAACACCTTCCCCAAAGATAACCAAGTCCCCTGACCCTAAACGAATCTCGGTTTTCATCGACCAGATATCGGTGTCACATCATTGGGTCAATGTGCAAACCTTTTATCGGTTGTGTTGGTACAACCATTTAAAAAACCAACTGGCGACTCTTAACAGTTCCATCGTCGACATCATACATGTCGGACCTTTTTCACTTGTTTTTTCAAACAAATCTCACCTAAAATGAGAACACCAAAGAACAAGTAACAGAAACGAACACCCAAAAATCCCGACGTCGATAGGGGTTATTAGTCTCAGGTATTCTTACCTAAGGTTCATAACCTACATCTTTGATACCAACTGTGACAGTCCCAAATCCGGGTCCCAAATCACCACGGATCTGGTACAATCATTCTATAACTATTGTGGAAGATATAAATATAAATTGTTTATACAATAAACTTTACACACTTTTCCCCAAGGTCGAGTAACCTTCACTTAATACACAATTCATAACTTATTTGACTTACAATAACATTAATATATAATACTATTACAAATCTAACTACACACGTTTACTAAACCTGGAACTGTCTTTGACCTTTCCTTGTATCCGACGTATTCGTCTTAATCTACAATGTTTATCATGATATAGCAAGGGTGAGAAATGAATTTGCCTAGCAAGTATAAGTTCATTTAAGGATATATCATGATTGAAAGAATTTGAATAATAAGCTGGCTATAATTCAACAATATAGTTTTGAATTAGCATGAACAAATTTTTATGACTGAACAAGAATTTAACATGAACAAATATATCTGGACCGAATGGTAATGAAGGTGATCAGCCTTTCATACCTAATGAACACATGAAATACGCACAGAGTGCAATTAAACAATTCTTAGACATGACAATCATCAATGATTAACCACAAGTTATATTTGAATAAACAACTCAAAGTTGAGGTAAGAAAAACTTGTTTGAACCGTGGATTATCGTTATGCATTTAAATAAGCTTTGTCTGAAGACCTAATATTAATAATATTTATTTCTAAGTTAGAATAATATCATCACAATATTTAAAAAAACCTAAACACATTATCACATAAGCCTATCCGTCTATAACACATATAAAACCTAGTATCAAGTCAAACTATTTCAGTCTGAGTTAAATTCGATACAATTCTAATATCCCGACGGTCTAGTCGGATAATCGTCAAGTTTAAGTTCAATTAAACTCTGCCTAACACTTAACAATTACATTAGATAATTATATTAACAGTAAAAAAAAATTTCGTAAGCCTGTAATAATTTTCAGATAATTATTACTATTTATCATAATTTTTCAATTATTAAAATCGTATTTAAATGAATTAAATACCACATAATTTCATTATCATTAATATTTATTTAATACTAAATATTAATGAAAATCATAACATAATATTATAATATATTTATAATATATCAAAGTATTTTTCATACCTTATAATCACATTTATATGATTTTTAAACCGTTAAATTCATTATCCTAGAATTGCTATTAATATTAAAATGTTAATATTTTAATGACAAAATATAAATCATTAATTCTATTTTTCCATAATTTATTTAATATAATTATTAAATAAACTAATTATCATTAATATTTATTAATTAATGAAATTCATCATAAAATATTAAAAGTCACTAAAAATAACTAAAAATATTTTATTATATCATAATATTATTTTTCATGATTTTCATGTATTAAAATCATTTTAAATAATTTATTAAATATTATAATTTAATAAATTAAATATCATTTATATTCCAAAAATATTAAATATTTATGAAATATATTCAAAATTAATAAAAACTAATTTTTGGACTTTAAAATAATTTTTAGGAATTTATTTTATAATTTTAATAATTAAAAACCATTTAATTAGATTTATTTAATAAAATAATTTATTTTTCGAAATTAAATGTCACTAAAGGGCCCTATAGCGACAAACCCGTCGCCATAGATGTTCTTGGCCCGTTCTTCATCAAACCTAGAAACCCATGTCCGTTTACCGGGTGCCTACTTTGACCAACATTAAAGCAATGTTCTTGTTGATTTCTGGGAAGATAATGGTGTTAAGATTGTAGTACAGATGTAGCACTACAACCACAAACAATTGGCATTGTCAGAACATAACACAATTGAGAGATTCAAGCCTCCAAAATATCTGACAACACTGTTCTTCATTTATGGGTTTTCCAGAAAATGAAGAACAAACGACGGTGCTAGGGTTAGATCTTTATAGTTTGCCGTCTGGGCTTGAACATTATGCTCTAAAGGTTCATGCTTGTAGTAAACTTGTCAAAGAACGATCCTATAACATAAAATTAGTCTAACATCAACACATATAAGAGATTAAGGCCAATCAAACACTGACAGAAAATTTGTTCTTGAAGATTCTGGGTTTTCCAGAATCTTCATCCTGCCAGTCGGTCAACGGTGGTTTGACCACAAATAATTTTTATTCTAAGCAAGATCTGAGTGATCTAATGGTTTGAGTATGTAGATAACATGTCAGACTACAATATTCAACCAACAACATGACAAAAACACTTAAACTCAACGAGATCTAAACCGTCAAAAGTAGTTGTCAGAAATTTGGGTTTCTGGGTTGCCTAGAAACACAGAATTTCTGATCGGTCAACTCACTTTAACCATTCATAACTTGAGTTCTAGACATGATCTGACCATGATTGAAGTTCTAGATCCAAGACCTTACAACATACAACAAATACAAAACTTTAAAACACTAAAAACATTAACAAAGAAGAATCTAGAGGCTCTGACTTTCGGTTGTCAGGCTACTTTTTTTTTTTTTTTTTTAGATTTCCAGATTTTTAAAAACATTAATTTTGAGCATCTAGATGTTATAGATCCTTGATCTAACAACCCAAATCATTAAATGACATCCTATAACACAACTCTAACCAATAAACAACAACATTTAACATCAGATTATAAAATTTTGAAGATTTAAGGTTTATACCACTTTAATGCTTTGATCTTGAATCTGACCATGATGATCTGATCTATGAGAGTTAAGTGTTGATATGGACTTAACTTTTCATTCACTCTCACTCCCATAACCCGAATTTAGAGAGAGAAAAGAGGGTGGCTAGCTTGCTAAGTAAAGTAAATGACTTTACTTATATATTGTTTTTTAGTTTTGACAAATGATTCAATGAACTAGGCTGATAAAGCTGCTGATATGAGTGATATATGGTACATGAAAGTCTTATAATTATTCACCAACTCACATATTGGCTAGATCTACACTCCAACTAATAAAGAATGCTAAAAGGTTACATTGGACATTTGATTTATGATTTTAAGGGAAAATTGGTAACTTGTGCAAACCCTTAGGGTTTAACCCTTAGGGTTAAAACCTAAGGTTTACAAATTAATTCTAGGATTTCCAAATTAGGATTTTCAACATAGAAAAATTAAAATTTCTAAATTATAATTAGGATTCTAGAATTATATTAAGATTTCCTAATCATAAATTCAATCTTTCTAATTAGGATTATTATTCTAATTAAAATTGTTAATTTAGCAATTAGGGTCAAAATGGTATATTAGGGTTTATAACCCAAGAATTAGGGTTTTAAATAAAAAATAATTTTTCTAATTTAGAAATTAGGTTTCCTAATTAGATTAGGGTTTCTAATTACTTATAACTTAAACATTAGGATTAATGTTTCATAATTACATTAAAATTATTAAATTAACAATTAGGTTTTCTCTAATTATAAATTAGGGTTTCTAATCCATAAATTAGGGTTTTCTAAATCTGTTAGGTTTATCCCTAATTAGGTTATTATTAATAACGTTTAAACCTTATACTAGCATTTACATTCCCAAATTAGGGTTTCTTAATTCTGAATTAGGGTTTCGGATTCCCAGAACTGAAATTAGGGTTTGCAGAACCGATTTTAGAGTTTCTTAGAAATCGTAAAAAATTTCTAGCTGAACATTGACGTTCTTAATATTATATTACGGTTTGCTACTTCCTGTCAATTCCTGACCTTTAACCACATATTATAGACATATCATACCATATACACAAAATATATTCACGTATACCCTTAATCCTGAATAATTCATCATAGAAATTTTAAATTCATGGAATTCTTTCTCGGAAATCTGAAATCCATTCACTTATTTTCCATCTAGGTTTATTATTTAACCTTAATTCAATATTTTAAGATTTTATAAATATTCAAATTCTCGGGTTGTCACATAAGAGACAAGAGTAGGATTAGGCTGGCCACTTGTAGCCATGTCTGGATGTAGGCTTAATGCCTTTTTGTAATTTGAACGGGTAACGGGACCAATCGTTTCCCTATAAAAAGACTTATGTAGTTTAGTCTGGGAAATGTGGAAATGTTACATGCTATGTAGTGTGTCCATTTTTTAGGAGTATTATCCTACAAAACGAATGTCAGCTGTTTTGATGACAGGATATCATGACAGGTTTTGATATGAAAAGGAATGCATGTTCATATACTTTTTTTATATTTTCCATTACATTGAGATTGACATGCAAATTAAATTACAAGTAATTAAAATTATAGGTAATTGAAAAAGGGAAGGCATGAAGAGACTTCCTCCGCTGCTTCAGTTTATCGTAGGTCGATCTATCTTAGGCTACTCTCATGGCTTTTTAAGCATGAAGGTCCCTAGATCATCGCAATTTACTTGATGGGAAGTTAATTCGATCTTTCAACTGGAGCGAATTTGGGTGGTGCCTTTACTAAGCCTCATGGAATTAGTCTCCCGATGAGTCCAATAATCAAACACCGACGGGATAGCCTCCCGGTAGAGAGACCACACAACATACATTCATATACATCACATCTCACCGTATGGAAATGATGACATGTGCGAAGCACTAAGTGCAGTAAATAAAGCATTAGTACACATTCATTCAATGTAAATGCGATATTCACAAGTAAGTAGATAAAATTTTTGATTTGAAAAGCTTAAATAGCAGCATAAGCCCTCTTACTGGAGTCCTCAGCAAAGTCACCACCTGTCGACGTCAGGATTTTTATTTGTCCCTTTTTGTTCTTATCTTTTGGTGTTCTCATTTTAGGTGAGATTTATTTGAAAAAACAAGTTTGAAAAGGTCTAACATGTTTATGTAGACGATTTAACTATAAGACTCACCAGTTGGTTATTTTTAAATGGTTGCACCAACTCAACCGAGAAAAGGTTTGCATATAGACCTAGCGATATGTCATTATTTAAGTACTGGTCTGCAAAACTGAAATTCGTTAGAGTCCGGGGGCTTGATTAAGCAGAGGGAAGATGTTAGGCACCCCCGACTTCCGTGATAATGATAAGTGAGTTTAATTGTGATGCCCCCAAAATTAGGTATACATCACCCATCTTGAGTCGCCAAATACATGGTTCATAATTCAAATACAAACTTAATTATACAACAATCGTGTAAAATACGACAAAACATAGGCTGTGAGTTTTAATACAAATACTGTCCTCTAGATAGTATACAAACTCAATGGAGACCTCATTACATTTATTATCACACTATTTTACAGAATAGTGAGGACTACTAATGCACCATCTAGGACCATCACTCTGTTCCCCGATAATAAATTATCGTTAACCTTAAACATTGTTAAACTGATACAATATAACAAACATTAAGTTTAACTGCAGCGGAACAAGCAATCCATTAGAAGAGTCAATTAGAGAATGAAATCTACTATCTTTTATGATTTAAAAAGTTTTTCATCACTTTTATCAATTTGAGACTCACGAATAAATAATCCACATCATTAAATCATCCCCAACTACGTGCCAAGGATATTCTTTAGTATCACGACCACGAATTATCCATGCACTACGGGCCAAAGATAATCGTGTTTTCATCAACGGTCCTGATCATGCCATAAAACAATTCATCTTTGCTCCCTTGGCCGAAGAGAATCCATTGCCATAATCATACCAAAAACTGTCCATCAATGCACTACGGGCCAATGGGGACTTTTAATTTTTATATCATTTGTAACATTACGGTCATGATTACACCGCATAATCCCTGGTCATAATCATACCAAGTCCATCTATGCACTACAGGCCACGGATGACTTTCAACATAATATAAACATGAGGATGATGACAATGATATAAGAATTCAATAAAACAAGTTCAAGAATTAATTTATCCATGAACCAATAACGTCCAAATTGTCAACATGATCTTCGCTTTGTAGAGTAAAATTCAAGAATGCTCGTAAGAATATTTCCATGGAAAGATATCGGATGAAGCGCAAATATCAAGGATATTCCACTAATTTCATGGAGTATAGAAGTCAAAATTTTAATCAACTGAGTATAATCTTCGAATGGAATAACAAAAGATATCACCATGCATGCGGTATTGCATGATGTATTTTATTCCAACGTAATAATAATAACGGAACCGGTCGTGAAATTCACAATCACGTGGATGTTCCAACAGAATAATAAATGCAAAATAATAAATGATGGAACCCGGTCCCACAGTATAGCATGTATACATGATATTCGGATGAGAATAATAAAGACGGAATAATAAAAATGGAACCGTGTCCGGTACAGATAGCATGCATGAGGATATTCCGAAGTAATAATAAAAAATGTAATAATAGAAGAATGTCACTCAAGATAGGTAGTCCATGTATCTTTGGTTATTCCAAAGAATAATAAAGAATGGAATAACAGATAGTTCTCTTCATGAATACAAAAGAAATAATATTCCTTCTGTAAAAATAATACTTGATATAAGAGTAGTGAAGCGAGCGTAAAACTTTTCTTCTATCTCTCATAGTCTCTCTCTATAGTTTCTCTCTCTAGAGTTCAAATGAATTCGTAAGAAAATAATGAAGGAATGAGCTTCTATTTATAGGAAAATGGAATGCATAAGAACTAATCCATGAATCGGTCCAGTTAATTTACTTTAATCGACGGTCCATATTTAAAGAAAAATCTTTTAAATAAAATATAATATATTCTATTTATAGAATAACTTTAATAAAGTATTACATTTTTATATAAAAAGATTTTACTATGCAAAACACTATGCATAATAGAATATAATATATTCTATTTATAGAATAACTTTAATAAAGTATCCTGTTTTATATAAAAGATGTTTCTATTTTATTACGTTAATAATACGAATAAAACAAAACTTCTAAATCAACAATAATTGAATCAAATAATGTGAGATACTATGCAAAGAACTATTGTAGTAATAATTGAACAAAAGCGAGTGACTTCTCACATAAATATTAATAATCAATACCATGTGCTACTATGCAACAACGCCAGACATCAGTACTTTTACTACCGAAGTCGTTCAACAAGATCAACGGTAAAACTTTCGCCAATATTTTCAATAAAATATTTTTGTCGTTTTCTCAATCCGGCAATAATTCCGTTAATAGGGTCTACTAACGATTGTCTTGGTCATACTACGAATTTCTGCTTTAAAAGCGAATATTCCCCAGGCAATCGAATATAATATGACAACTTGCATACTTTGCAAAATTTATAAATATTACCCACAACTATAACATTATCTCAAATTCACACCATAATATAAAAAAAAATATTTTGAGAAAATTAATTCTTTATTCATAAAATCTGGGGTTTCACAATCTCCCTCCTTATGGAATTTCTCCTCGAAATTTACGTGCGTACTGGTATCTTAGAAATGGTGAGGATACCTTGACTTCATTTCAGATTCTAACTCTTGAGGTATAACCTTGAGTGTTGGATACGATTCTTCTTATCCAAGATTTTAACACGAGATCTCATACGCTAAATCATCCACTATCTCGTCCGATTCTAAATTAATAATGTGGTTGGGTCATCCACATATTTACGTAACATTGATACGTTAAAAACGTTATGAGCACGCCGACATACTTGGTGGTAAAAGCGAGTCTATAAGCCACGCTTCTTACTCAATCGAGGATTTCAAATGGGCCAATTAAATCGAGGGTTGAGATTTCCTCTCTTGAAAGAACTCTTGCTTCTAGAATAACGCCTCTTGAACCTTCTTCTTCACATTCATCGATTCGGGTATGTAGCTTGAGCGTCTTTAACTTTATCGATTAAAGTCAATTTTACTCGTATATTCGTTATCTTCACGTGGGTCCCTAGAGTCTTTAACTCTATCTTCATCATTTGCAAGTTATACGAAATGAGTCTTTGTGTTAACAACATTGCACTTGTAAACGCATACGATCTTCTACTCAACACGTCAGCTACCACGTTCCCTCTTCTACGATGATATTGAATAGTACGATCGTAATCTTCAATAGCTCGAGTCAACGTCTTTGGCGCATGTTACGTTCGTTTTAGTTGAAGAAATATTTTGAGGGTTTAAGAAATGGGTTTTGTACTGGTGTCAATACAAAATTCGATTTCACGCTCTGGGGTAGGCTAAGAAGTCTTCAGGAATACGTCAAGAGATTTATTAATGATAGAAATATCATTCAAAACTGTTACTCTCATCCAAGACTTGGATAGTACGTCATATTAATACCAAATGTGACTTCTATCCCTTAACCTAGATAGCACCTCACAATGATACCTATCAACTTGTCATCGTCATTCACGACATCGCCTATAGAAAGTCTGGCTTCGGTGCATTCCACATAAGGAAGTCATCAACAAAAGGATCGGGGCTCTTTACTTATGGCTTGATATGACAATGATTGAATTTAGTGGTTTGGTTGCTTGAATTCACATAATAGGTTGGTTAGGAATATGAAAACTAACAACCTTACGAAAAACATGATGAGTAGTTAACCAATCATTTAAAAAAAAACCACATCAAAGGCAAGTATTTTCAAAGAGATAAGATCGACAGGTAACGTGAAAGTGTCGATTTGAACAAGATTTATAAATAATGGAGGTAATTAAGGTTTCTCCGAACTGAGTTTAAACAGATATATCAAAGTCTAACTTCTCCGGAATTAACTTCAAACATTGAAACACAACTAGGTGAAATAAAAGAGTGAGTAGAACCGGTATCTAACACGGTATAGACTTCGCAAGAGTTTATGATTAACTTACCCGTGATAATTTTATTCAGGTTCCTCGTCACGAGAAAAAAAAACGCTCTCTCTTAAACTACCGGCTTTGGCTTGTCTGGGACATCCTTTGGCATCACTATCCCAGCTGGACTTGACTTCACCATACGACAAAATTGAGCTAGGTGACCTTCTCTTCCGCAATTAAAACACGCTTTGGATTGTTGGGTACAGTTTGGACGGATGTGTCCCTCTTGTCCGCATTTGAAACATACGACCGATGGGCATTCTTCTTCCTTTGAAATGGGTGCTGAGGCCGACGTCTTCACGTCATTGTTGAACCTTCTCTTCTTAAAATGTCCATTCTTATTATCTTGGCCATGATTACCAACGAAATGGTTACTATTCTTGGCATGATAATATCCCCCACGATGGTTATCGTTGTTCTGATGACCGTTGCCACCGGTATGATTATTATCGTGTTGTTGGTCGTTGCCTTTTGGTTGTGCTGACTCATTATCGCGCTCCAATAACTGAGCCATATTCACAACATTTGAATATAAACAAAGTTTGTGAGAAATGAGGTATTGACGTATATTGGGTTTCAAACCTCTTAAAAACATTCGCGTCATTCGTTCCTCATTATCGACCAAATGGGATGAAAACCGGGATAAATCCGCAAACTTAGCCTCGTACTGTGACACGGTCATATTATTTTGCTCTAGCTTGATGAATTCTACCTCCTTCATGTGATGAATACTTTCAGGAAAGTACTTGTCATTGAATAATTCTTGGAACTTCTCCTAAGACATCTTGAGTGCGTCAGGCTGGGTACATTTTACAGATTCCCACAAATGATCTCCTTCTTCACGCAACATAAAGGTGGCGAATGGAACCTTTTACTCCTCTAAGCATTCCAAGACATCAAATATCTTGGTAATCTGCTTTATCCATGTCTCCGCCTTAAGTGGTTCTGGCTTTCCCAAAAACTCCGGTGGTCCCAGCTCCTTGAACTGCTTAACGGTGACCAACCATGGGTTACCATTGTTTCCACCTGCATTATGGACAGGAGCTGCCTTCGCCCGCTGTTGCATGAATTGCATAAAGCCTCTGACCATCCCATCATTCACCATTTCATCGGTGTTATTATTTTTATGAGGAGTATTGTCCTCTAGTTGCACATTATCCTGATTATTGATTTGTGGAGACTCAACGGTCTCCTGTGCTCCATTGATAATCTCAACATTCTCGGATGCCATTTTCAAACACTGCCACAAAACAAGGGTTAATTAACATATCACATATTATCCCTATACTTTGACCGACCAATTAAATACCAAATAAACTTAGGTAGGTCATACTAGCGAAGGAATTCCCTTTCACTCCCCTCCTAGTTCTTATCTCACATCTTAGCCAAGGATCATATCCCTAAGCTCTAATACCAACTGTGATGCCCCCAAAATTAGGTATACATCACCCATCTTGAGTCGCCAAATACATGGTTCATAATTCAAATACAAACTTAATTATACAACAATCGTGTAAAATACGACAAAACATAGGCTGTGAGTTTTAATACAAATACTGTCCTCTAGATAGTATACAAACTCAATGGAGACCTCATTACATTTATTATCACACTATTTTACAGAATAGTGAGGACTACTAATGCACCATCTAGGACCATCACTCTGTTCCCCGACTAGTCCCCACTACGTTCTCATTTCCTGAAGAGAACAGTGAAAGAAAGGGTGAGCTCAACTAGCCCAGTAAAAAATATTATGACTAAGATAAAACATAATAAATTATCGTTAACCTTAAACATTGTTAAACTGATACAATATAACAAACATTAAGTTTAACTGCAGCGGAACAAGCAATCCATTAGAAGAGTCAATTAGAGAATGAAATCTACTATCTTTTATGATTTAAAAAGTTTTTCATCACTTTTATCACTGAGACTCAGCTCAATAAATAATCCACATCATTAAATCATCCCTGAACTACAGGCCAAGGATATTCTTTAGTATCACGACCACGAATTATCCATGCACTACGGGTCAAAGATAATCGTGTTTTCATCAACGGTTCTGATCATGCCATAAAACAATTCATCTTTGCTCCCTTGGCCGAAGAGAATCCATTGCCATAATCATACCAAAAACTGTCCATCAATGCACTACGGGCCAATGGGGACTTTTAATTTTTATATCATTTGTAACATTACGGTCATGATTACACCGTATAATCCCTGGTCATAATCATACCAAGTCCATCTATGCACTACAGGCCACAGATGACTTTCAACATAATATAAACATGAGGATGATAACAATGATATAAGAATTCAGTAAAACAAGTTCAAGAATTAATTTATCCATGAACCAATAACGTCCAAATTGTCAACATGATAATGCTTTATAGAGTAAAATTCAAGAATGCTCAGAAGAATATTTCCATGGAAAGATACTGGATGAAGCGCAAATATCAAGGATATTCCACTAATTTCATGGAGTATAGAAGTCAAAATTTTAATCAACTGAGTATAATACCGAATGGAATAACAAAAGATATCACCATGCATGCGGTACTTCGCATAGAAGGTTATTCCAACAGAATAATAATAACGGAACCAGGTCAGGTGAAATTCACACCGACAGGATGTTCCAACAGAATAATAAATGCGAATAATAAATGATGGAACCCGGTCACAGATAATAGATGAATGTGATATTCCGACGTAATAATAAAGACGGAATAATAATAAAAATGGAACCAGTCCCACAGATAGCATGACGGGATATTTCGACAAAATAATAAAAACAGAATATTAGAAGAATGTCACTCAGTATAGGGTAGTCCGCGTATACTGGTTATTCCAGCAGAATAATAAAGAATGGAATAACAGTAGTTCTCTTCATGAATACAAAAGAAATAATATTCCTTATTGTAAAATAATACTTGATATAAGAGTAGTGAAGTAGTAGAAAACTTTTCTTCTATCTCTCTATAGTCTCTCTCTATAGTTTCTCTCTCTAGAGTTCAGTGAATTCGTAAGAAAATAATGAAGGAATGAGCTTCTATTTATAGGAAAATGGAATGCATAGTAACTAATCCATGAATGGTCCAGATTGATTTACTTTAATCTGACGGTCCATATTTAAAGAAAAATCTTTTAAATAAAATATAGTATATTCTATTTATATAAAAAGATTTTTACTATGCAAACACTATGCGGGTACTTTGCAAACACTATGTATAATAAAATATAATATATTCTATTTATAGAATAACTTTAATAAAGTATTCATTTTTTATAAAAAGATTTTACTATGCAAAAACACTATGCATAATAGAATATAATATATTCTATTTATAGAATAACTTTAATAAAGTATTACATTTTATATAAAAGATGTTTCTATTTTATTACGTTAATAATACTGAATAAAACAAAACTTCTAAATCAACAATAATTGAATCAAATAATGTGAGATACTATGCAGCAACTATTGTAGCAATAATTGAACAAAACTGAGTGACTTCTCACATAAATATCAATAATCAATACCGTATTGCTACTACGCAACAACAACGCGTATTCATCGCATACTTTATTACCGAGTAGTTCAACAAAGATCAATCAGTGTAAAACTTCCGCCGTTATTTTCAATAAATTATTTTTGTCATTTTCTCAATCCGACAATAATTCCGTTGTGGGGTCTACCAATGATTGTGCTGTCGTACGAATATTTCCTGTTTAAAACGAATATTCTCTGACCAATCGAATATAATATGACAACTTGCATACTTTGCAAAATTTATAAATATTACCCACAACTATAACATTATCTCAAATTCACACCATAATATAAAAAAAAATTATTTCGAGAAAATTAATTTTTTATTCATAAAATCTGGGGTTTCATATTTATACCTACGAATCAGCGTCTAATTGGAGCTTAAACGGTGTTAATTCTTTGTTTTTATGTTTCCTTTTTACTTGTTTAGCGTTGTTTTGTGTTTAGGTGTGGTGGAGTGGCAATTGGACTAAAAGAGAGGAATTATGGCGAAATGTGGCAAGTTTAGAGCTAAAATGGACAATTAACAGAACACTAGCCGGCCGGGGCGGGCTTTCCATGCACAAAACCCCCGCCGAGGCAGGGGTTGCATGAAATTTGATAGTTACATGCCTGCTTCAAGGCGGGCTTATTACATTGTAAAATCTTCGCCAAGGGGTAAATGGAGATCGATCTCGTTTCTATCTTGAAGTGATGCAACAAACGTAAGGAATAGTCATTGGCTCAGATTAAAACTCATTTTGGCGAGGAATTAGAGTCAGGATACATATCTTAGTGATATAATTTACAACAAACACAAGATTAAACAAGGACACAAGCAATTAGATCATTGAAGATAGTTTTTCGGAGCAAGAGCATTGGAGGAAGACTTTGAAGGCGATTTCACAACAATTGTAGAAATCGAGCTAGAGAGAAGGGTGGTTCTGGATTTATTCTTCTTCTTTAGTTTAATTTCTATAATTGGGATGATGTTTACTTTATTTAATTCAGTTTTTATCTCATTGACGATGAACTAAATTCGTTATTAGGCTTATAACGGATCTTTGAGTGAAACGATGATTATGTAATCTTTAATTTTTAGTTTAATAAGCTATTCTTCAGTTTATCTATATTGATTTGTGATTGAATTTATGAATTGCCTGATCACCAATTTTATATGGACTTGTATGGATTCGAGAGAGGAAATACGAGTATAGACTTAGTCAATATAGCATGTCTTCTTCAATTCTATGAATGAATAGAATCTTGATGAATGTTAGGGTAGAGATATGCCTAGCGTCGCATGTAATCGGAAAGAGAACTTGAACTTAAACCTTCTTTGATTGTAATTCACATAGAGATATAGTGAGTTAGTTAATTAAGGTATTTAGCTTAATTCTATCTAATTTGTGGATTTAAGTTAATATGGTATTAGTGCATCGAGAGGTGGCTAGTTCTACTTGAGTGTTCTTGATTAATAAACTAGGATAATGAATTAAACTGGAATAATGTGTAATAATCAGAGTGATGCTTAGAGTGAAGTTATAAGCCTAATTCTCCAATATTTGTTTGAAAATTCAGTTTTTAGGGTTTGTTGATTGTTTGGTAATTTTTAGTATTATTAATTTTTTTAGTTTTAATTCTTAAATTGGTTAGTTTTATAAAATTTGGATTAATAAGAAGCTGGTAATTGTGGGGGTTAATTTATTGCTAATCTCTGTGGGAACGATACTTGACTTATCACTTTATTACATGTTGACCACGTAGACTTGTTTGTTCTGCGTATATAGATTTTACCCAACAGATAACACGGTTACTGCCACTTTTCATTTAAAAACTTTTATCTGCTTATGTGTGTGTGTGTGCTAGGTCTATGTTCAATTGTTTGGAAGTAGTGCTATGCCTCGTTTGCACCTATATACAAAGGGTTTGACTTTTGTATAAAAGTTCAATTTTAACAAGATATATCAATTATGTTTTGTAAAACAGGTTTTGCAAACCCTTGTGCTCAATAGTAATTGAGGCCTTTGATACTTCCATTTTTATTTATGTGTTCGGCTTGATTGATTTTATTCGAGATGTGAGGCATCTTCGAGAAAATAAGATACATAGCAGTGCCGAACTCCTTGTGGGCATGAGAGCCATCTAAGGAAATTTAAACACCGTGAATAATGTACAAGTTAGTTGCAGCTGAAAATGTCCATCACGGGAACCGAATCTAGATTCAGGAGCTGAATCTATGATCACATGATTCCTAGGCTCACATGACAAAGAAATATGTATAAAAGCTAGAAAATAGGCCAAATTTGAGTAAATCTAAGCATTCCAGCTTCAATGGTTCCAGTTTAGTCACCATGAACCGATTAAAGTGAGAAATAGCCAGATTTAGGAAAATCTAACCCGCAGGCTGATAAAAGCTAGAAAAAGAACTAGATTTAAGTAAATCTAAACTATTCTAGCTTCAACGGTTCCAGTTTAGTCACCATGAATAGGTTAAAGTGAGAAATAGCCAGATTTAGGTGAATCTAGCCCGTATGATGAATAACAGTTATATATATAAGTTGTAAATATATATATATATATGAACTATCAACTGCCACGAAGGAAACTCCAGGCAGGACTTGAAATGTAAATATATATATATATATATATATATAAGCAATAAAAGGCCACGAAGTGATCTCCAGGCCAGACAAAAATGTAAATATATATAAAAAAGCAGTAAATGGCCACAGAGTGATCTTCAGGCTTGACTGAAATGTAAATATATATGTATATATATAAAGCAATAAAATGCCACAGATTGACGATCTGGGCATACCCACACGACGCGACTCTCAACGTTAGTAGATATATATGTACAGAAGTGATGAAAAGCTTAAAAATCTGAAATATCTTATAGTGGTCTGCCAAGAAGACTTCA
This sequence comes from Panax quinquefolius, assembly GCA_020205615.1. Taxonomy (NCBI): domain Eukaryota; kingdom Viridiplantae; phylum Streptophyta; class Magnoliopsida; order Apiales; family Araliaceae; genus Panax; species Panax quinquefolius. The sequence goes on from CM035164.1 coordinate 43,862,448, forward strand.
AATAGCTTTTGACGCCTGAAAACTCGGTTTCCACCGGTTAAATTTCAGTATGTTGTAAAACAAGAGCTTACAAGTGTTTAGAAAAAAGAATAACTCAATTTGGAGGACTAGAGAAGTGTGTACGAACTGAAATGGACATAATTTTCTCTCTTTTTTCTATTTTTTTTTAAATGAGCAACCAAGTGCTCATATTTGTAGACCGAATGGTCCCGGGTCTACCTGCGGCTGTCCAGGTTGCCTCGAGCCATGCGGGTCCCTTTGTTTCAAAGTACGTGCACTTTGGCTACGCGTTGTCCGCTCGAACCTTCATAACTTTCAATCCAGGCATCCGTTTAAGGTGTTCTGTACCTTTCCGGAATGTTGTTTTCGAGAGCTACATAATGACATGGGATTAGAGGTTGTACGAAGCCGGGAAGATGGGTCCATGACCAGATCTTCAAGTCTTTAAATTCTATCTAGTTTGCTGTCTTGGGTAGTAGTCACTCAAGATTTGAGCTATTTTTCTTGTAGGATACTTCTGTATGCAGTGTGGGTTTGAATGATGCTGAGATGACGTGAATGTAGTATCAACGTGGCAAAATGACAATTTTGCCTCTCACCGGGGTTATCTTCTACTTTGTGCAGATGTAGTGGTCGTTGTTCAGGGTTATCTCTGAGATTGGGCTGTTGTGGGTGTTGAGTGTCCTCAGGGTTGTCTATGAGGTGTGCTTGACCTCCTGGGGTTGTCTCTAGGGTTGGAACTGAGTGCCTTGGGGTTGTCTCCGAGGTTGAAACTGAGCTTTCCAGGGTTTATCTCCGGAACTGGAACTACATTTGTAAGACCCCAACTTTTTAATGAATAAAATCGAGTTTCCTCTATTTATTATTGTGAATAATATGGTGTTAAATTGATATAATGTTTTGGTTATGGGTAAAATATGCAAAGTTTGCAAAATAAGCAAGTGGTTATAAAATATTCATTGTTGTCGGGGAATATTCGTTTGGTCGTGGAATATTCTTGCTGTCAGGGAATATTCATACGACGGCGCAGGTATTTGTGGGCCCCATAACGGAAAATGGTTGGATGAAGAAAACGACAAGTTTGAGTTTTTATAAATAATGGCGTAGAGTTTACCGTTAACACTGTTGGAATACCCGGTGGTTAAAATACAGTAATACGCATGGTTGCATAGTAGCACACGGTTTTGCATAATATTTTTGAATTATTGATTCTTACGTAAGAAGGCACTACTCAATAATTGTTACAGTAATTGTAACATTCCAGAATTTTAAAGTGTATTATTAAATATTTATTAATTTATATAAGTATTTAATGGATATGATTAATTGTTGAATAACTAATTGTTCAATTTGAGTTGATGTGGTTAGTTAATTATTTGTTGAATAAATAATTAAATATTAAATATTAAATATTTATTTGCAATATTAAATATTTATTGAATTATATAAGTATTTAATGGCAATTTGAGTTGATGTGATTTAGTTAATTATTTGTTGAATAAATAATTAAGGAGCTAAGAAAATTAATTGTTATGAGGTTATATACTAATTTAATTTAATAATTAAGTTAGGGAGCTAATAATGATTAAATTAATTATAATATTTTAATTGGAAATTGTGATTTAAAATTTAAAATTTTGTGTTAAAGTAATTTAATAGATTAGTATTTGAATTGATTATTTAATTAAATAGAAGTGTGACAAATAACCTTGCTATAAAGGAGTTACTAAAATAAATTAAGGGAGTTTAATTCAGCCACAAAACAAGGCCTAATGCCTATTAAGTCTTTTATCTAATTGTGTTTTACCAAACAAGGCATAAGGATTAATGGGTTATTTTATTAAGATTAGCCAAACAAGCCTTATGGCTTTTAAATTTCAAAACTTACATAACTGATATCTAGAGTTATATTATATAATTAATATATATTATTACTATATACGTTATATTTTCTAATGCATTATGTTAGAGAGAAGAAAGAACTTCGATTGAAGAAAAGAGAAGAAGAAGAAGAAGAAAACTAGAGAGAATTTGAGAGAAATCCTAACAGGTTTGAGAAAGGAATTGGAGAAAAGAAGTTTGATAATCAATAGTAGCCACCATCTTCTTAATCAAAGGTAAGAGCTTAACCTTTTCTTTAAAAGTTTAGTTTTCCTCTTCCCAAAAAGTTCTCTATGAAATTTTATAAAAGATAAATTGATGGTGTTTATGGTTATATGATAAATTATTGATTATAAGATGATTACATGAGTTTATATATATGATTATAGAGAAACTAGTTGATGTATGTATGTGTTTTGTGAAGAAAACCAGTATTATACGGTGTTTACATGAAAATATATATGAATATGGCTTAATTTGAAATAGAAATTAAGGTTTAATTAGTTGTTAAATTGATAAATTGATTATGGAAAATTGATAGAGTATGTATAATCATAACTATAATGTTTTGAAATTTACTTTTGATTGAAAAACAAAATCACAAAGTGTTGATTTTCATTAAAAATGTCAACAATGGAGTTTTTGCCAAAAACATTGAAATTGGGTGTTGTAAATTTGATATTTATGTTATTTTATGAGTAGACACATGTTAGAAGTCTTCACAATATATTTATGTGAAGTCTATATGTGTATTACATGTTAGTTAGTCTATTATATTCGAGCTTGTAGGCCAAATTGGCTTTTGTTCATGCTGTTGCCGAGCTTGGTCACCAAGTTCGACTCTGCCACAGCGCCGCCCAAAAGATACAAATCTCATGTATGGTGACATACCACTATATACCGCCATCATACCAATCAATGGCTTGTGACTCATGTAAATGAGTGCAATCAATGGCCACAGTTTTGTTTAAGTATACAAATTTTGAAAATAAATGTTATGTGTTAATAATATGAATGTTAAATGATGATTTCAGTAGTATTAAACTATGAATGAGCATGTTATCAAGAGTTAATTAATATTAACGTAGTTTGATTATGTGAATTGGTAATTTAACCTACATGATGTATATATTTTGTTTATATAGATATAAAATGTTGGTAATGACTAATTATGTCATGATGACATGTATAGGGTATTGATTCAAGTTGTAAGGTTTAGCTTGTGCTAAAGGCAAGTTCTCTAACTCGAAACTTCATTGTGCGAGTTTAATTTCATTTGGTACATTATTGTTTTCAAATTATATTACAATTGTTATAAGTTGCTACCTCTACACTTTCGTAGAGCTAGATTGCCTATTATTGAGTAAGTCATTGTATCTAGTTGCTCATGATGATACAAGTATCCCAAATCTTATAGTTTAATCTTCAGCAAGTTTTCTAATCTATTATCTTGTTAATTCAATTACTATTTTCAATTCAATTACAATATAATGATGTAAGTTATTTGGAGCAAGTTATTCTTGTATTTAACGTGTGGTTTAGCATGCACAACTATATATGCTATACATGCTTATTATTCAATTCTAATTAACCTTGGCTTAGTGTTGTTCAAGCAAGGTATGCTATAGTTATTCAAATTGTATGCTATTAGATTATTCCTAATGCATGACTTTAGTTTACTATGATTGATTCAATTACGATTATTCTATAGTATAGTGTTATTGGTCTTATTCAACTACTCCTTAGTTGATGTTCGTTGAATTCCAAATCACCTTAAAAGCTTATCCAAACCAAAATTACTTTGGTGCGGACTTGTATTCTAAATACTGAGATGAACAACTTTTTTAATAGAGGTTTACGCTTAGCGTTGAAATGGTTGTGCACAATACATTGTCTGAAGGGTTGATCCCCTAAGTGCACGTGGAGTCCTTATAGTCTTATATTTATTAAAGTTAAAGTTGAAAGATTACTTATAACTATGGACATGATTCGTGGTCATTAGACCCTCAGTAATATATTTCAGAAAGTTAATAGAATATATTATTTAGTTCTATTGAGCCTAATATTGGCAATTGATGTAAAAGTTTAAAGATTTACTTATTGTTATTTCAAGTGGGCCTTGTTTGCTCACTCTTGCTCGTGTAAAATTTCTTACGTTAAAGTTAAAAGCGGTGACGTACCTAGCACCAAATGAGGAAAAGGAAAGATGAACAAGTCTTTGAAGACTTGTAATAGATTTGATAGTTTTATTATCAGACTTTGGTTTAAAGATTGTAATGAAGTTTATTTAATTTCCGCATTTGAATGATTGTTGTTAAAGGTTAGATAACCTGGGAGATTTTTATTTAAATTTAATCCTATATGGGCAGGTTTTATTATTCAATTTTATTATAATTGGGTAGTTATAAATGAATATTTTGATTAAGTGAACACCAAATCTTGAGGAAATGAAGTACCAGGATTTAGGGGTGTCACAGTAATTACTGTTCAATATTTTATTTTATTGATTCAATAATTGCTACATTGATATTTTATATTATTGTTGTTTCAATAATTGTCTCTGCACAGTATTTCCCATTATCAGATCAATAATTCATATTATTTGAATAATATTATTAGATAGCATTATTGGCAATGTCTAAGGAAGTTTTGTCTATGAAAGGGGTTTGGTCACCTAATTGTGCGCCAATAAGGAGAAATCCTTATCGGAAAGCCCCCTCTTTCTTGGGAACGACCTGGTTGTCATAATTGTGATTCTATATTATTATTTGTGAATAATTAATTATTGATTTATATGATAAGGAAATATTTATTTTATGTGGATATAAATGATGGATTTATTTATTTTATGTGGTTATAAATGAAGGAATTAATGTTGGGGTATTTTATCAGTATTTTGTCGGAATGGAGGTATTAAAAATCGTTCGTATATGGATTTTGGGCATTTTTCGTTTGGAATTTGGAAAAACTTAAACTTACAAAGTTGTAGAGAAATAAATTTCCTATGGAAGGACATGAGATTTGAATTTTTCTGATAAAAGGGCTATTTATTGTGAATTATTGAAGTTTCAGAAATTAAATATTTTTATTAAAAATATGGTGGGCCCCACTTTTGGTTGGTGAGAAATGAAATGTACTGAAATTTATTTTCAAAAGTGGTAGGCTTGAATAGTAGCAGGTAAAGCCATCAGGTAGCAGGTTAGTCTGCTATGGCGTTCTAAGCATTTTTCCTATAAATAAGGTGCTTAGTTAAAATTGAAAATCACACCAGAAACAAGTTTTCTCTCTTTCTCTCTCTATATTATCGAGTGTAGTTTGTGAGTATTTAGATACTTTTTGAGTTGCTATTCATCAGTGCAAGTTTCCTTCAGCCTTATACCGATATTCCGATCAGAAGTACTGTTATTTTGACGTAAGGGATGTTATTTTTTTCCTAATGATGTTATTCTTTCAATATCATTATACCGAAATATTGGTATAGATTTTATTGTGGAATTTCTACCTTTTTGTGTCGGGGTTACTATTCACGTATATGGCACTATTCACGTATACAACACTATTCACGAATACGGCACTATTTACCGAAAAATGAAATTTTCTCCTTTTTGTCCAAGATGTCTATTATGGTTAATATCTTTGATTGTATTCATGTTTTGATCTTTATTTTTGAATTCTGCTTCACAATTGGTTATTATGGAGTATTATTGAACTTGAATAAACTAAAGTACGAATCCCTAGTCTTTGATCTTTTATCTCACTGGATTCGTTTTCTTTAAGATATTTTTCATCATCCTCAGTCCTAAATGATGATATTACTGAATATCTTTGGCATGTAGTGCAAAGATGAATGATTAACTGATGAATATCTTTGGCCCGTAGTGCAAAGATGAACAGGTGTTGAGATGAACATGACCAACTGGTGACACAAATGAATATCTTTGGCCTGTAGTGCAAAGATGAATATTTGATTCAAGATGTATATTGATTGATGTTACAGGGATAAAATATTGATGATGGACTTTTAAATCTTAGAAGATAGTAGAATTCTTTCTCTACTTGACTCTTCTAATGGATTGCTATTCCGCTGCCGTTGTTGATCTAAAACTTGTTGTCTATTATATTTTATCAAATTTTTCTTTGTTGAAGACTAATGATAAATTGTTGTATATTATCTTAGTCATAATATTCTTTACTGGGCTAGTTGAGCTCACCCTTTTCCTTTTTGTTCCATTTTTCTTCTCAGGAGGTGAGAACATAGCAGGAACTAGCCGGGGTATGGAGTGATGGTTCAGGATAGTTGTATTAGTAGTCCTCACTATTTTGTAAAATAGTGTATCAATAATTATAATGAGGACTCCTTTTGAGTTTGTATACTCTCTATTGGACAATAGTTGTATTCAAACTCACAGTATATGTGTTGTCGTATTTTGCACGATAATTGTATTACTAAAGTTGTATTTGTTTCTGTACCATGTATTTGTCGATTCAAAATGGGTGATGTATACCTATTTTGGGGGCGTCACAGTTGGTATCAAAGCTTAGGGATATGATCCCTGGCTGAGATGTGAGACAAGAACTAGGAGGGAGAGATTTTGGAATTCCTTCGCTAGTATGACCTGACTAAGTTTATTTATTATTTGGTTGGTCAGTCAGAGCATATGGTTAATATATGATATGTTAATTTGTTAATCAACCCTTGTTTATTGGCACTATTTAAGAATGGCAGAGGGAAATATTAACAATGGAGTGAATGAGACAGTGTAGACACCTTTAATCACCACCCAGGGGAATGTGCAACAGGAAGGCAATATTCCTCCTGTAAACAACACTACCGAACAAATGATGAATGATGGGATGTTTAGAAGCTTTTTGTAATTCATGCAAAATCAGACGATGGAGACTCGTGTACAAAATACGGGTGGAAATGATAGCAACGCGCGGCTTGTCACAGCCAAGTAGTTCAAAGAGTTGGGACCACCAGAATTTATTGGAAATCCGGATCCGATAAAGGCGGAAACGTGGGTCAAGTAAATTACCAAGATATTCGATGTCTTGGGATGCACAGAAGAACAGAAGGTTCCATTCGCCACCTTTATATTTTGCGGTGAGGCAAACTACTGGTGGGAGTCTGTGAAGCGTACCCAGCCTACCGCACTCAACATGTCTTGGGAAACGTTTCAGAAACTATTCAATGACAAGTACTTTCACGAAAGTATTCGTCATATGAAGGAGGTAGAGTTTATCGATTGGAACAAAAAACAACATGACGGTGTCCCAAAGACGAGGTGAAGTTCATTTGATTTATCCAGGTTTGCACCTCATTTGGTAGAGAATGAGGAACGAATGACAAGGATGTTTCTGAGAGGTCTAAAACCGGAGATTCGGAAATATCTTAAATCTCATAAATTTTCTTTATATTCAGATGTTGTAAACATGGCTCAATTATTAGAGCGAGATAATGAGTATGTTCAACCGAGGGAACACAACTGAGGGTATCTGGGTGGCGGCGATCATCCATCTGAACAATGAAAACCAAAGAGGAGGAAAACATTTGAACAAAAGCGGTAACCACTCTGGTGGTAATCGTGGCCGTGATAATAGAATGAGCGAGTCGGGAGGAGATTTCAAAAAGAGAAGGTACAACAATGATAACGTGAAGACGTCAGCACAAACATCAACTATTTCTAGGGGAGGAGAACGAGCACCGGTTGTTTGTTACAAATGTGGGAAAGAGGGACACATCAGCCCAAACTGCCCACAACAATCCAAGGTGTATTATAACTGTGGAAAGGAAGGTCATATAGCTAGAGATTGTTTAGTTACAAAACCAAGTTCAACGGGGATGGTGACTCCAAAGGTTGTCCCGGACAAGTCAAAGTCGGTGGTTCCGGGAAGGGCGTTTGTCGTGACTGCCCAAAACGCGAGGAACCCAAACAAGGAGATCACGGGTAAGCTAATCATAAACTCTTGTGAAGTTTATACCTTATTAGATATCGGTTCTACCCATTCTTTTATCTTTCTTGCTTGTGCTCAACGTTTGAATTTGACTCCAAAGAAATTAGATCTTGACTTATCTGTTGAGACTCCGTTAGGAGAAACTTTCATTACATCTACTATGTATAAATCTTGCTTGATTCAAGTTGGTACCATCACATTACCTGCCGATCATATTTCATTGAAAATTCTTTAATTTGATGTGATTTTAGGGATTGATTGGTTAACCACGCATCATGCTAAAATTGATTGTTTTCGTAAGGTTATTAGTTTTCATATTCCTAACCAACCTATTTTGCAAATTCAAACAACCAAACCATTAAAGTCAATCACTGTCATATCAAGCCATAAAGCTATTCGTTTATTAAAAAATGGATGTCAAGCTTTCTTAGCCCATGTCACGGACTTGAACAAAAACACGTCAGATTTGAATAAATTTTCTATTGTTAGTGAATTTCCTGACGTATATCCTGAAGAACTTCCCGGTCTACCCCCAGAATGTGAAATTGAATTCTTTATTGACTTTGAACCTGGTACAAAGCCCATTTCTAAAACCCCATATCGAATGGCTCCTATTAAACTTCAGGAGTTAAAGGTTCAATTACAAAAGTTGTTGGACATCGGTTTCATTCGTCCTAGTACATCTCCTTGTGGTGCTCATGTGTTATTTGTAAAGAATAAAGATGGGAGTATGCGACTTTGTATTGACTACCGAGAATTGAACCATGTCACCATCACGAATAAGTATTCGTTACCTCGCATTGATGACCTGTTTGACCAGTTGCAAGGAGCACAATTCTTTTCAAAGATCGATCTTCGTTCTGGATATCATCAGCTGAAGATTAAAACTGAGGATATTCCAAAGACTGCCTTCAGAACTCGGTACGGGTGTTATGAATTCTTAGTCATGTCTTTTGGATTGACTAATTCTCCTGCTGCTTTTATGGATATGATGAACCGTGTGTTCAAAGAATATTTGGATCAGTTCGTTGTTGTCTTCATTGATGATATCCACATCTATTCCAAAAGCCGTGAAGATCATGAGCACCATTTGAAGTTGGTACTGCAAAGGTTTCGTGATAACAAGCTATATGCCAAGCTTAAGAAATGCGAGTTCTGGCTTGAGGAAGTAGCATTCCTTGGGCACGTGGTGTCAAAACATGGAGTATCTGTCGACCCGGCAAAGATTGAAGCAATACAAAGTTGGGAGCAACCAAAGTCGGTGACCGAAGTACGTAGCTTTCTGGGCTTAGCTGGTTACTATCGGAGATTCGTGGAAGGATTTTCTCGAATTGCTACTCTGTTAACTCAGCTGACTCGTAAAGATACAAAATTCGGTTAGAGCGAGGATTGTGAGAAGAGTTTTCAAGAACTCAAGAGGAGACTCGTTTCGGCACCTGTTCTGACAATAGCATCTGGTTCAGATGGATTTTTTATCTACAGCAATGCTTCAGGCAAAGGGTTAGGATGTGTTCTCATGCAACATGGGAAAGTCAGAGCCTATGCCTCGGGACAACTTAAAGAATATGAGAGAAATTATCCTACTCAAGATTTGGAGTTGGCAGCAGTCGTTTTCGCATTGAAGATCTGGAGACACTACCTGTATGGGCAGAAAGTGGAGATCTATACAGATTATAAAAGCCTCAAATATTTCTTCACCCAAATGGAACTCAACATGCGGCAATGACGTTGGCTCGAGTTGTTGAAAGATTATGACCATACAATCCAATATCATCCTGGAAAAGTAAACGTGGTAGCTGATGCATTGAGTAGAAGATCATATGTGGGTACGAGTGCAATGTTGTTAACACAAATGCCCATTTTGTATGACTTGCAAAGGATGGAGATAGAGTTAAAGGCTCCAAGTACGCACGTGATGATATCAAACATACGAGTAGAACCGACTTTAATCGATAAAGTTAAAGCTGCTCAAGCTACGGACATGGAGTTGATGCGTATGAAGAAGAAAGTGCAAGAAGGTGTTATTTCAAAAGCAAGAATCGATGAAGAAGGAATAATTCGAGTCAACTCCAGACTTTGTGTTCCTAACGATTCTGACTTGAAGCATAGAATTATGATGGAGGCACACAACACACCGTTTGCAATCCATCCCGGGAGTACCAAAATGTATCATAATCTTCGACATACATTTTGGTGGAACAATATGAAGAGAGAGATCGTGGAGTTTATCTCAAGGTTTTTAACTTGTCAATGTGTAAAGGCAAAGCATCAAGTGCCAAAGGGTCCATTGCAACCACTTGAGATTCTGACATGGAAGTGGGAACACATTACTATAGATTTCGTTATGGGTCTTCCCAAGGTTTCTCAAGGCATAGATGCGATTTTGGTTAATGTTGATAGATTAACCAAGTCCGCCCATTTCTTGCCTATACGGGAGACTTATTCCCTTGAACGTCTTACTAGTATGTACGTGAATGAGATTGTGAGATTGCATGGTATGCCAATATCAATAGTTTCGGATCGTGACCCAAGATTCACTTCATGATTTTGGGTTAGCTTGTAGAAAGCTATGTGCACGGATTTACGATTCAGTTCAGCATACCATCCTCAAATGGACGGGCAATCAGAAAGGACTATTCAAACTCTTGAAGGTCTATTAAGACTCTGTGTCCTAGATTTCAAAGGGATTTGGGATAAGTACCTACCATTGGTGGAGTTCTCCTACAACAACAGTTATCAAGCAAGTATAGGCATGGCTCCATTCGAGGCGTTGTATGGAAGAAAATGTCGCTCTACAGTATGCTGGGACAAGGTGGGTGAAGCAACGTTATTGGGACCAGAATTGGTACGTATAACTACAGAAATGATCCAAACGATTCGACAACGTATACAAATGGTACAGGATCGATAAAAGAGTTATGCGGATCTTCATCTAAAGGACGTGGAATTTAATATTGGAAATCATGTACTGTTACGTATTGCTCCATGGAAGGGAGTTACAAGATTTGGAAAGAGAGGAAAGCTCAATCCAAGATTTGTTGGTCCATTTGAGATTCTTGACTGAATAAGAAATGTGGCCTATAGACTCGCATTACCTCCAAGCATGTCTCGTGTTCATAATATTTTTCACATATCTATGCTTCGTAAATATGTGAAAGACCCTAACCACATTATTGAGTTAGAACCAGATGAGATAGCCGAAGATTTAACATACGATGAGGTACCTGTTAAGATCTTGGATAGGAAAGAGCATGTCCTATGCACCAAGGTTATACCACAAGTTAAGGTTTTGTGGAGAAACCATGCTATTGAAGAAATGACCTGGGAGTTGGAATCAGAAATGAAAGAGAGGTATCCTCACCTTTTCGAAACACCAGGTACGTACGTCAATTTCGAAGACGAAATTTCATAAGGAGGGGAGGTTGTAAGACCCCAACTTTTTAATGAATAAAATTGAATTTTCTATATTTATTATTGTGAATAATAAGGTGTTAAATTGATATAATGTTTTGGTTATGGGTGAAATGTGCAAAGTTTACAAAATAAGCAAGTGGTTATAAAATATTCATTGTTGTCGGGGAATATTCGTTTGGTCGTAGAATATTCGTCTTTGTCGGGAATATTAAATGCGGCCACCTGCGCAACCATTTGTGGGCCCCATAACGGAAAACGGTCGGATGAAGAAAACGACAAGTAATTACTTGTTACCGTTAACACTGTTGGAATACCCGGTGGTTAAAATACAGTAATACGCGTGGTTGCACAGTAGCACACGGTTTTGCACAATATTTTTGAATTATTGATTCTTACGTAAGAAGGCACTACTCAATATTTGTTACAGTAATTATTGTTCAATATTTTATTTTATTGATTCAATAATTGCTACGTTGATATTTTATATTATTGTTGTTTCAATAATTGTCACTGCACAGTATTTCCCATTATCAGATCAATAATTCATATTATTTGAATAATATTATTAGATATCATTATTGGCAATTTCTAAGGAAGTTCTGTCTAGGAAAAGGGGTTGGTCATCTAATTGTATGCCAATAAAGAGAAATCCTTATCGGAAAGCCCCCTCTTTCCTGGGAACGACCTGGTTGTCATAATTGTGATTCTGTAATATTATTTATGAATAATTAATTATTGATTTATATGATAACGAAATATTTATTTTATGTGGATATAAATGATGGATTTATTTATTTTATGTGGTTATAAATGAAGGAATTAATGTTGGGGTATTTTATCAGTATTTTGTCAGAAGGGAGGTATTAATAATCGTCCGTATGTGGATTTCGGGCATTTTTCGTTTGGAATTTGGCAAAAACTTAAACTAACAAAGTTGTAGAGAATTAAATTTTCTATGGAAGAACATGAATTTTGAATTTTTCTTATAAAAGGGCTATTTATTATGAATTATTGAAGTTTTGGAAATTAAATATTTTTATTAAAAATATGGTGGGCCCCACTTTTGGTTGGTGAGAAATGAAATGTGCTGAAATTTATTTTCAAAAGTGGTAGGCTTGAATAGTAGTAGGTTAAGCCATCAGGTAGCAGGTTAGTCTACTATAGCGTTCTAAGCATTTTCCTATAAATATGGTGCTTAGTTAGAATTAAAAATCACACCAGAAATAAGTTTTTTTTTTCTCTCTCTATATTATCAAGCGTAGTTTGTTAGTATTTAGATACTTTGTGAGTTGCTATTCATCAGTGCAAGTTTCCTTCAGCCTTATACCGATATTCCGATCAGAAGTACTGTTATTTTGAGGTAAGAGATGTTATTTTCTTCCTAATGATGTTATTCTTTCAATATCATTATACCGAAATATTGGTATGGATTTTATTGTGAAATTTCTACCTTTTTGTGTCAGGGTTACTATTCACGTATACGACACTATTCACGTATACTACACTATTCACGAATATGGCACTATTCACCAAAAAATGAAAATTTCTCCTTTTTGTCCAAGTTGTATATTATGGTTACTATCTTTGACTGTATCCATGTTTTGATCTTTATTTTTGAATTCTGCTTCATAATTAGTTATTATGGAGTATTATTGAACTTGGATAAACTAAAGTATGAATCCCTAGTCTTTAATCTTTTATCTCACTGGATTCATTTTCTTTAAGATATTTTTCATCATCCTCAGTCCTAAATGATGATATTACTGAATATCTTTGGCCCGTAGTGCAAAGATGAACAGGTGTTGAGATAAACATGACCAACTGGTGATACAAATGAATATCTTTGGCCTATAGTGCAAAGATGAATATTTGATTCAAGATGTATATTGATTGATGTTACAGGGATAAAATATGGATGATGGACTTTTAAATCTTAGAAGATAGTAGAATTCTTTCTCTACTTGACTCTTTTAATGGATTGTTATTCCGCTGCAGTTGTTGATCTAAAACTTGTTGTCTATTATATTTTATCAAATTTTTCCCTGTTGAAGACTAATGATAAATTGTTGTATATTATTTTAGTCATAATATTCTTTACTGGGCTAGTTGAGCTCACCCTTTTCCTTTTTGTTCCATTTTTCTTCGCAGGAGGTGAGAACATAGCAGGAACTAGCCAGGGTATGTAGTGATGGTTCAGGATAGTTGTATTAGTAGTCCTCACTATTTTGTAAAATAGTGTATCAATAATTATAATGAGGACTCCTTTTGAGTTTGTATACTCTCTATTGGACAATAGTTGTATTCAAACTCACAGTATATGTGTTGTCGTATTTTGCGCGATAATTGTATTACTAAAGTTGTATTTGTTTCTGTACCATGTATTTGTCGATTCAGAATGGGTGATGTATACCTATTTTGGGGGCGTCACAGCATCCCTCGAGGTTGTCTCTGAGGTTGGAACTGAGTATCTCGGGGTTGTCTCCGGGATTGTAACTGAGTATCTCGGGGTTATCTCTGAGGTTGGAACTGAGTTTGACTTCCAGGGTTATCTCTGGAAGACGATTTTGCCCTATTGCAAGGTTAGTAATAGGAATGCAAAATTTAGAGTGTTTACATCTATGATTTAAAAATCCATCATCAATATTTTATCTTTGCAACAACAATCAATAAATGTTTAAAATCAATAAATTATCCATGCACTACGGGCCAAGGATATTCGTTTGTATCGCCAGTGGTCATGATCATGCCAAACAACTGTCCATTTATGCACTACGGGCCAAAGAGGACATTTACCACATTATTTGTTTGTAACATTACAGGTCATGATTATACCAATACACAATTCCTGGTCATAATCATACAAATCAACAGTCCATATATGCACTACGGGCCAAAGATGACTGTAACGAACGAGAATTTTTATGTAATTTAAAAATATTTATTGAATTAAATAAATATTTTAATTGATTTATTTATTGAGATAAATAAATATTGATGAAATTATTATGCGTTAATTTAGTTAAAATATGTTATAATAATTAAATTAATGGATGATAATTTTATGATTTTATTTAATGAGATAATTAAATTAAATGAATTATTAAAAATTATAATGTCGTTCTAATTTAATTTAATAATTAAATTAGAGAGATTAAATAAAATTATAATCTATAATGGAAATTATAATTATATGACAAATGTTAATTTGAATTATTAATTTAATATAATTAGTCGTATAATTGTGTGACATAAGAATCGTATTATAAACAAAATATAAAAATAAACTAGAATCTTAATCTAAGGTGTAGCTAAACATGGCCTTGTGGCCTTTGGCATATTATAACTGTTAAGCCTATTGGTTTTTTCTAACTGATGAGTACGTGGTTATATGTGCATCAATTTATTTTGTTTTGTGTATTATTCCTAAGGCTAAGAAACACAGATAGTGTTAGAGAGAAATTGAGAGAGAGCAAGAGAGGAAATTGAGAGTATTCTCTGCAAATTGATAAGGGTTAGGGGAGGAAGAAGATTTTGTCAAGCTATTCTATCATCTTCCTAACAAGGGATTAAGGTATAATCTATTCCTAATTTCTTAGTTTTATTTTCCTTCAATATTTATTCTATGTGATATGAGTTTTGTTGAATTGTTGTTTAAATATTGATTATATGTGTATATAATCTGATAATTATCATATATAAGCAATCTTTAGTGATCAAATTCATGAAATTAGTTGTAGAAGAAAATTAAATTAACAGTGTTGTATATATATGAAAGTGGCTTATTGAGACCAAAAATTTATGTTCAATCCTTGTTATAATCTATAAAGTGGTTGAGAATTGTGCTAGTATGTCAAGAAATGAAAACAATGCAATTGAAATGGTATAATTCGGTTAAGAAACAAAGTTTTGGTGATTGAATTCGCTAAATGTGTTGAAATTGAAGAAAATAGCAAAAACATGGTTTTTAATCTTCTAGAATGTGGGTGTTTGTGTGTTTTAAGTGTTAACTGGTTAAGTGTATATGATATGTGGCTTTGGTAAGATTATTAGTGTGTGGGTTTTTCCATGTTACTGTGAAATTGGAATTTTTTTATATAAAGCAGAGTCTGAGTTCATATTTCTGGAAAACTGAATCTGGAGTCGAGCGTTGTTACCTACCGCTGCTTTTAGGCCTTGAGGCCAGCTACTGCTAGCACGAGCCTTATTGGATCCAAGGGTAGCTAGGGCGCGGCCGCGCTAGTGGTCAAGTAAACCTAGTAATGAACTGTTAACAGTATAGCTGGGGTAATGTTAACCTAACTTATTTTAATGATTGTAGAGAAACCTAAAACATGTTATAAAACATAATAACATATTGTAATCACAAAGTTGAAACTATAGGTTATGAATTAATATGTTGTGAAAGTCTGTAAGGTGACGTCATGAGAATTGGTGTTGTTTTTCAATCACCATGTTGTGTACTATAATATAAATGAGAGTTCAGGTTCATGGTACGTGAATGATTGGGATAGTCAGATCTTAAGTTAAAGATTACAAATGTGACTAAAATGAAAAGTTAACCAATGAAGTTAGTGTTAATATAACTAATTGGTATTGTGGTTTTAATGGTATATGTAGTGTATTTAGCGAACGTTTGTTATACTTGTGTAGCTTACGCATGAGGCAAGTTCTCTAACCCCAATTTCTCATTATGCAAGCTCTTGTATTCTAATTCTTTTACATTGAGCAAGTTTCATGTTCCTAACTTGATATCATTATGCAAGTTCCTAAATCTTTAATCTTTTATTGAGAAAGTTCCAAACTTTCGATTCTTGCTACTCAAAGCTTAAATTGTTCAAGTTCATTGTCCCAAATTAGTTTTCTAACTCTTTTGGATGTAATACTTTGTACATACAATGTGTATTCAATTGTATATTGCTGATATTCAATCTTTGACTTAAGTATCATTGTTCAATCTTATATTATTTTGTTGAACCTTCGAATAGCTAATAAATATTTATTAATTGGACTAATCCATAATTGATGAGTGTTCTAAAATTCTAGAATCATTGTTAAGTTATTCCAAACTAAACTTTCTTTAGTGCGAAAATCCTAAAGTCAAACTGAGATGAACAACCCTAATACAGGGGATTATGTACGCGTTAGCGTTTAGATGTGTGTGCACAATACATGGTACGAAGGGCTGATCCCCCTAAGTACGAAAGAAAGGTCTATATAGTCTAATGACTGTTAAAGGTTGAGGTATAAATACTTAGTAACCTTGGGACATAGTTCATGGTCTTAAGACCCTTACATATAAACCTCGAACTTGTTTACTAATTTTGACTCGAAGAACAAGTTTTTAATTATTCAGTATTCATTGCTTACCCCTATGTTATTGCTTTTACCATCATTATATTAGTGAGCAATTGTTTGATCACTCTTTCATTTAACACTTCAGCTAAAGTTGAAAGTTGATGAGCCGTCTTCTAGCAAAGGCAAGGGCAAGATGTCCAAATGATGAAGACATGTTTAATTTTATATAATAGAATCTATGAGGTGAAACTTATTTTGTTTTGTGATATATTCTACAGAATTATGTAATAGTTTAAGGTTAGATTACCTAGGATTGTTTTAAGTTGATGTAACCCTTTAGTGCAAGGGCAAGATGTCCAAATGATGAAGACATGTTTAATTTTATATAATAAAATCTATGAGGTGAAACTTATTTTGTTTTGTGATGTATTCTGCAGACTTATGTAATAGTTTAAGGTTAGATTACTTGGGATTGTTTTAAGTTGATGTAACCCTTTAGTGCGGAGGATTTTTATTTAAGTTGTTTAATTTATGTCTTTATCCTTGATTATGGGTAGTTAGAAGTAATTATTTTGGATAGTGAGCACCAAATCCTGCGGGAATAAAGTACCTGAATTTGGGGGTGTCACAGGTTGGTATCAAAGCCTTAGGTTATGGACCTTAGGTGGGGAGAAACCTTAGGAAGTAACCTTTAAGGATATATAAAATATAGTGGTGTCAAGCTCCTATCAAGTTAGGAAATTCATGAAAGATAAACAATAAAAGACTTTATGTGCGATGTGTTTATGTGATCGCGAGTATCGAAAAATGTCACGTAATAAATAAAACATAAAAGTATTTTGTTGTCAGGATGTCTAACATTGAAGGATCCAGTCAAGCTGGAGAAGAGATACCTCAGGTACCTAGAGATGAGGAGCCCCGAGATGTCCGTGTTGTTCGGGAGCAGTTGAACCAGAGGGAGCGTTCTCTGTTGATTGCTGAGAAAGGATAGAAGAATGAGCCTGTGTCTGATCTTGAGGAGGAGGACTTTTAGGAGATTGAGGTGGAGGATGAGGAAGAAGATCCTGTGGAGTTTCCACCAAATGTCATTTATGTGACGCCCCCAAAAAAGGTATACACAACCCATTATGAGTCACCAAATACATGGTACATAATTCAATTACAAACTTAATTATACAACTGTCGTGTAAAATACGACAAAACATAAGCTGAGACTTTTAACATGAATATTGTCTCGTAGACAATATCCAAACTCAAATGGAATCCTCATTACAATTATTATCACACTATTTTATAAAATAGTGAGGACTACTACTTCTGACCACCATCTCGGATCTAGTGTGGCGCCCCCAAAATAGGTATACATCACCCATTCCGAAAGTTGTCGATACATGAGTACGAAAACAACTACAACTTTATTATTACAACAATAAAAGCGTGAGTTTGTATACAAATATTATCTTCTAGACAATATCTATACTCGATAAATCCTCATCACATTTATTGATACATTATTTTACAAAAATGGTGAGGACTACTAAACAACTCTCTAGAACTTTCATTCCATACCCCAGGCTTCATTACTCGCTTATATTCTCGCCTCACGAGAAGAAAAATGGAACAAAAAGGAAAAGGGTGAGCTCAACTAGCCCGATAAAGAATATTATGACTAAGATAATATACAACAAATTATCGTTAGTCTTCAACAGGAAAAAATTTAATAGAATACAATAGACAACAAATTTTAAATCAATATTCAGTAGCGGAAATAATAATTCATTAGAAGAGTTAAGTAGAGAATGCAAACTACTATCTTCTATGTATGAATTTAAAAGTTCATCGTCTATCTTTTATCCTGTAACATCAATCAATATATATCCGGAATCAAATATTCATCTTTTGCACTCTGAGGCCAAAGATATTCATCGATTAATTAGTGTTCATCTAAACACTGCTCATCTTTGCACTACGGGCGAAAGATATTCTTTAGAAATCATTCATCTTTGCACTTTCTGGGCCAAAGATATTCAATAATATCATCATTTAAGGTGAGGATGATGAAAAATATTTTTAAAAAACGAATCTAGTGAAACAAAATGACAAGGATTAACGATTAAGGATTAGTACTTTGTTTTATCCATGTCCAAAAATACCTCAAAAATAATCATAGTGGTGTAAAATTCAAGAATGATCAAAACATGGATACAATCAAAGCTAGTATCCAGAATAGATATTTTGGACGAAAATAAAATTTTTCATTTTTCGATGAATAGTGCCAGATTAAATGAATAATACCAGTATCGTGAATAGTCAGAGTATCGTGAATAGTAACTCCAACACCAAAAGTTCCAAATTTGATAAAAAAAAACTTCAGATCAATAATTCAACATAATGATATTGAAGAAATAATATCATTACGAAAAGAAAAAAAATATCCCTTACCTCACAAAGACAGTACTTCTAGTTGAAACACCAGATATAGGCTATGACTTGAACTTGCACCAACTTTGGTCACCGACTTCGGTTGCTCCCAACTTTGTATTGCTTCAATCTTCGCCGGGTCCACGGATACTCCATGTTTTGACACCACGTGCCCAAGAAATGCTACTTCTTCAAGCCAGAACTCGCATTTCTTCAATTTGGCATATAGTTTGTTTTCACGAAGCCTTTGGAGTACTTCAAATGGTGCTCATGATCTTCACGACTTTTAAAATATATGAGGATGTCATCAATAAAGACAACAACAAAGCGATCCAAATATTCCTTGAATACTCGGTTCATTATATCCATGAAAGCGCGATGAGCATTAGTCGATCCGAAAGACATGACTAAGAATTCATAATGCCCATACTAGAGTTCGGAAGGCGCTTTGGAATATCCTCGGTTCTAATCTTGGTGATGATATCGAGCGAAGATCAATTTTGAAAAGAATTGTGCCTTCAGGTCGGTCAAACAAGTCATCAATCTGAGGTAAAGGATACCTATTCTTGATGGTGACATGGTTCAATTCCGATAGTCAATACAAAGTCGCATACTCCGTCTTTCTTCTTTACGAATAAAATAGGAGCACCCCAAGGAGATGTACTTAGGACCAGAATGAAACCGATGTCCAACAATTCTGTAGTTGGACCTTTAACTCCCCGAAGTTCACTAGGAGCCATTCGATATGGGGTTTTAGAAATGGGCTTTGTACGGGTTCAAGATCAATAAAGAATTCAACTTCACGTTACGGGGTAGACCCAGGAAGTTCTTGAAATCGTCGGGAAAGTCAATAACATCGGGAATATTATTCAAATTTGGCGTGTCTTTATTCAAATCCATAACATGGGCTAAGAAAGCTTGACATCCGTTTTTCAATAAACGAATAGCTTTATGATTAGATATGACGGTGATTGATTTTAATGGTTTAGTTGTTTGAATTAATACAACAAGGTTGGTTAGGAATATGAAAACTAACAACCTTAAGAAAATAATCAATTTTGGCATGATGAGTAGTTAACCAATAAATCCTAAAATAACATCAAAAGTAAGTATCTTTAAAGAGATAAGGTCAATGTAAGTAAGGTAATGGTGCCAACTTGAATCAAACAAGATTTATAAGCGATGGATGTGATGAAAGTTTTTCTAACGGAGTTTCCACAGATAGGTCAAAGTCTAATTTCTCCAGAGTCAAGTTTAAACATTGAGCACTGGCGGGAGAGATAAATGAATGGGTATGCACCGGTATCAAGTAAGGTATAAACTTCACAAGAATTTATAAATAGCTTACCCGTGATCACCTCGTTTGGGTTCCTCGCATTTTGACCGATCACAACAAACGCTCTTCCGGAACCATTGACTTTGACTTTTACGGGATGATCTTTTGAGTCACCGTCCCGTTGAACTAGGTTTATTCTCATCGAACAATCTCGAGCGATATGTCCTTCCTTTCCACAATTATAGCATACCTTGAACTGTTGTGGCAAGTTTGGTGATATGACCCTCTTTCCGCATTTATAGCATATGATGATCTGGTCGTTCTCCTCCCTTAGAACCGATTCTTTAAGACCTTGTCGTCTTCACATGGTCATTGTTAAATCTCCTCTTTTAAAATCTCCTCCTCGACTCGCTTCTTCTATTTTCATGGCCATGATTACCACCGAATGGTTACCATTTTTGTCATCATTTCTTTCTCCGTTTGGTTATCATTATTACGTTGATTGCTATCTACGGTATGATCCTTGTTATGGTCCCTCGGTTGAACATACTCGTTATCTCGCTCTAACAATTGAGCCCTGCTAACAACATCTGAATAGAGAAAATTTATGAGAAATGAGATATTTATCGTATCTTGCCGTTTCAAACCTCTCGAAACATCCGCGTCATCGTTCGTTCTCATTCTCCACCAAATGAGGTGCAAACACGGATAACTCTTGCAAACTTTGCCTCGTCTTTGAGACACCGCCATGTTGTTTTGTTCTAATCGATGAACTCCACTTCCTTCATATAGCCGAACACTTTAAGGAAAGTATTTGTCATTAAATAGTTTCTAAAACGCGTCTTCTAAGACATCTTGAGTCTTGGTTTGGATGGGTACGCTTCACGACTCCACCGATGTCTCGCCTCGCCACGGAACATAAAGGTGGCGAATGGAACCTTCACATCCTCCGTGCATCCCAGACATCGAATATCTTGGTAATTTGCTTGACCCATGTTTCCGCCATGATCGGATCTGGTTTTCCCTTAAATTCGGTGGTCCCAACTCTTTGAATCTGCTTGTTGGGCAGTGACAACCCGTGAATTGCTATCATTTCCTCCTATATTTTGAACACGAGTCTCCTCGTGCGATTTTGCATGAACTGCAAAAAGCTTCTAAACATCCCTCGTTCATCATCTCTTCAATGGTGTTGTTCACGGGAGGAAAATTGCCCGACTGTTGCACGTTCTCCTCGTTGGTGAGTAGTCTGAGCGTCTCCACGATCTCATTTCCATTGTTAATATTCTCGATCGACATTCTCAAATCTTTGTCATAAAACAAGGGTTAATTAAGAAATCAATATATCACATAATATCTTTATATCTTGACTAACTAACAAATAAGCTTAGGTAGGACACACTAGCGAAGGATTTACTTCTCTCCCTCCTAATTCTATTCCCCGATCTCCGCCAGAGATCATATCCCTAAGCTCGATACCAACTGTGACACCCCCAAAATAGGTATACATCACCCATTACGAGTTGTCAATACATGGTACGAAACAACTACAACTTTATTATTACAACAATAAAAGCGTGAGTTTGTATACAAATATTATCTTCTAGACAATATCTATACTCAGGATAAATCCTCATCACATTTATTGATACATTATTTTACAAAAATGGTGAGGACTACTAAACAACTCTCTCTAGAACTTTCATTCCATACCCCAGGCTAAGTACTCGCTATATTCTAGCCTCACGAGAAGAAAAATGGAACAAAAAGGAAAAGAGTGAGCTCAACTAGCCCATAAAGAATATTATGACTAAGATAATATACAACAAATTATCGTTAGTCTTCAACAGGAAAAATCTAATAGAATACAATAGACAACAAATTTTAAATCAATATTCGCAATGAAATAATAATTCATTAGAAGAGTTGAGTAGAGAATGCAAACTACTATCTTCTATGTATGAATTTAAAAGTTCATCGTCTATCTTTTATCCTGTAACATCAATCAATAAATATCTAGAATCAAATATTCATCTTTGCACTTCTGAGGCCAAAGATATTCATCGATTAATCATGTTCATCTAAACACTGTTCATCTTTTGCACTACGGGCCGAAAGATATTCTTGAAATCATTCATCTTTACTCTGACCCAAAGATATTCAATAATATCATCATTTAAGACCGAGGATGATGAAAAATATTTTAAAGAAACGAATCCAATGAAATAAAATAACAAGGATTAACGATTAAGGATTAGTACTTTGTTTTATCCATGTCCAAAATACCTCAAAAATAATCATAGTGGTGTAAAATTCAAGAATGATCAAAACATGGATACAATCAAAGCTAGTATCCGAATAGATATTTTGACGAAAAGAAAATTTTTTATTTTTAGATGAATGGTGCCGTATTAAATGAATAATGCAGTATCGTGAATAGTCTTTGTATCGTGAATAAGAACTCAAACACCAAAAGTTCCAAATTTGATAAAAAAAAACTTCAGATCAATAATTCAACATAATGATATTGAAGAAATAATATCATTATGAAAAAAATAATATCCCTTACCTCACAAAAAGACAATTACTTAGTTGAAAACACGGATATAAAGCTATGACTTGAACTTGCAGTATAGCAATACTCAAAGTATACTCAAAATACTCACAAGAATACGCTCGATAATATAGAGAGAAAACTTGATTTTAAATTGTAATTTTCAATTCTAACCTAAAAGCACCCTATTTATAGGAAATTGCTTAGAACACCAAAGCGTAAAATTTAATTTAATATTATTATATATATCAAAATTCCTCGCCCTCTTGAAATCTGATTTTTTGCTCAATAAGTACATGCCACCTTCTAGAAAAAGTAAGAAAAACGTTTTTCTAATTTAAAATAATTTAAACTTCCAAAATCAATTATTTGAGACTTGGATCTTCAATAATTCACAATAAATAGCCCTTTTGTAAGAAAATTCAAATCTAAGCTACTTTTATAGGAAATTCAATTCTCTACAACTTTGCGAGAAGAAAGTTTTTCCAAATTCCAAATAGGAATTGGCCAAAAATCCATAAACGGACAATTTTACAAGCTATAATCAAATTTCGATCGATAAATGGGGTCCATGAACATGTTTAACATGTTTTAAACATTTATTGCAACAAAAATACTCTTCCTCCTCAGTATACTCATATATCCCACATTCGTTGTAAAAATATCACCATTATTATATTATTAAAATATAATAATATATTTAAATGAATTATTTTATTAGAAAAGATAAAATTTCAATTTTCAACAATTGTCACATTAAAATTTTCTCCATCTATATCCACATAAAATCAATATTTTTTTCATCATATGAATTAATAATTAATTATTCACAAATAATATTACGAAATCACATATTGACACAGGGCATAGTTCCTAGAAGAGGGGGCTTTCAATAAGAATTTCTCCTTCTTGGCGCAGCAATTAGGTGACCAAACCTCTCCTTAGGCGAACTTTCTAGACATTGCCAATAATGTTATCTAATAATATTATTCGGATAATATGAATTATTGCTTCGATAATGAAAAATCTTTGTGTAATGACAATTATTGAAACAACAAAGATATAAAATATCAACGCAACAATTATTAAATCAATAAAATAAAATCTTGATCGGTAATTCTGTAACCATTATTGAGTAGTGCCTTCTTACGTAAGAATCAATAATTGGTGCAATACTGAGTGTCTAACTCTTGTGTGTTAACCACCAAGTATTTTAATAGTATTAATTGATAACAACTACTACCAGTTATTTTTAAACAACTTATATTTGTCGTTTTCTTCATCCAATAAACTTTTACATTATGGGGCCCACACATGGTTTGCTACTGCGTCTGATTTAATATTCACAGAACAATCTGAATATTCCACGACCAAACGAATATTCTCCGACAACAATGAATATTTTATAACCACTTGCTTATTTTGAAATATTTGTGTATTTTACCCATAACTATCCACATTAATCAAATCAACCCTTACTATTTCAAAATAATAAATAGAGAAAATTAAATTTCATTAATAATAAGTTGGGGTCTTATAGACCGTCAGTCCATTCCCCGACTAGTACCAGCTATATTATCATTTCTTGAAGAGAACAATGAAAGAAAAGGGTGAGCTCAACTTGCCTAGTAAAGAATATTATGACTAAGATTATACAGAATAAATTAACAACTGTTGAACGAAAATAATATTCTTTACGAATATTGAACGAAGATAATATTCCTTACGAATATTGAACGAAGATAATATTCTTTACGAATATTGAACGAAAATAATATTCCTTACGAATATTGAACGAAAATAAAATTCCTTACAAATAAAAAAAATAATATCGTAAAAGAATATGAAATAAATAATACCGCTTACCTTAAAAAGAGAGTACTTGTGACTAGTATAGCGGAGATATTTTTGAAGAAAACTTATACTATTTTCTACACTCAAAACTTCCTTAAACTCAAAAGAAATACGCTCAATATTATAGAAGAAGAATTCTCTGATTCTGGTGTGATTTTATTTTGTAAACTGAGCATCCTATTTATAAGAGAATGGAAGTACACTATTTGGAGTACAGTAGAAAAGGTTCACAGGCGCAGAACGAAATTTTCTAATTTTACTATGCAGCACTATGCAATAAAATATTCTAATAAAATAAAAACTTTAAATAAAATATAATATATTCTATTTATAATCTAATAAAACAAAACTTATATTATATATATATAACTTTCTACCGATGATTTTGAAAAATGAGTATGTGGGGGTCTATGTTATAAGCAAAATTTATAACAAATACTTCATAAAAAATTTCTCTATTTATCTTAATTCACTTGACTTCATTAAACAAATTTTTAATAACATTTATTCATCATTAATAGTATAACTCACAATATTAACAACTAGATCATTCCCAGAAAAGAGAGGGCTTTTCGATAAGGATTTCTTCCTATTGGCGCACAATTAGGTGACCAAACTCCTTTCATCGACATAACTTTATAGACATTGTCAATAATACAAATAATAATATGAATAACTTTGTCGTCTTAATTACTGATTTAATAATATAAAATATTGTGCAGATGATACTGTGACAATAATTGAATCAATAATATGAGATACTATCGCAAAGAATCATCATGCCGCAATAACTGAATATAACTAAGTGACTTTTTACGTGAGCATCAATAATTTAGAGATACTGTGTAATACCGTGTACTACTGTGCAACCACGCGCGTATTACTGTATTTTTACCACCGGGTATTTCAACAGTTAACGGTAAAACTTTTGCCATTATTTTTATAAAAACTTATTTCTATCGCTTTCTAAATCTGACAGTAATTCCGTAGTGGGGTCCACCAATGATTGTGTCGTCGTACAGATATTCCCCGAAAAAAAGAATATTCCCCGTGTGAGACCCCAGATTTTATCAATAAAGATTTAAATTTTGTCGAAATAATTTTTAATATTATGGTGTGAATTTGAGATAATATTATAGTTGTGGGTAGTATTTATAAATTTTGCAAAGTATCAAGTGGTTATATTATATTCGATTGGTGGGGAATATTAGGTTTAGCGGGGAATATTAAATAACTACTCAATCATTGGTGGACCCCATAAATGTTATTATCGGATTGAGAAAACGACAAAAATATTTTATTGAAATAACGGCGGAAGTTTTACCGGTTGATCTTGTTGAACTACTCGGTAGTAAAAAAATGCGATGTCGTGTGGTTGCATAGTAGCATTGGTATTGATTATTGATGCTTATGTGAGAAGTCACTCAATTTGATTCCATTATTGTCGATTAATAATATGAATTATTATAGCGATAATGACGTTTTGTTTTATTAAGTTATTAACGTAAATAAAAGCGAAACATCTTTTATAAAAAAGAATACTTTATTAAAGTTATTACATAAATAGAATATATTATATTTTATTATGCATAGTGTTGCGTAGTGTTTTGCATAGTGTTGCATAGTGTTTGCATAGTAAAATGTTTTTATATAAATAGAATATATAATATTTTATTTAAAAGATTTTGCTTTAAATATGGACCGTCAGTTAAAGTAAATAAATCTGGATAGTTCATGGATTAATTACTATGCATTCTATTTTCCTATAAATAGAAGCTCATTCCTTAATTATTTTCTTACAATTCATTTGAAACTACAGAGAGAAATTATAGAGAGAAGCTATAGAGAGAAAATCTATAGAGAGAAAGAAGAAGAGTATTACGGTACTTCACTACTTTGATATCCAAATGTCTTTTACTGGTAAGGGATATTATTCTTTTATATTCATGAAGAGAACTGTTGTTATTCCATTTCTTATTATTACTGTTGGAATAACTTTTGTATCACAGTGAATACCTATACTTGGTGACATTCTTCTATTATTCTCTTTATTATTCTATCGGAATATCACATGCATGTGTTTTTACTCGGACTAGTTCCATTTTATTATTCTCTTTATTATTCTACGTTTAATATCACATACATGCTATCTGTGGGACTGGTTCCATTTTATTATTCCGTCTTGATTATTACGCTTGGAATATCCTGCATGCATGCTATATCTGTTGGACCTAGTTCCATCATTTATTATTCCGCATTTATTATTACATTTGGAACATCCTGTCTTGCAGTGATTTTCACGACACGGTTCATTATTATTATTACATTGGGATAACTTCTCTGTCTGCGGCAGTACCGCATGCATGGTGATATCTTTTGTTATTCCATTTGTTATTATACTCGGTTGGTTGAAATTTTGACTTCTATACTCCATGAAATTAGTGAAATATCCTTGATATTTACGTTTCATCCAAAGATTTTCATGGAAATATTCTTCTGAGCATTCTTGAATTTTACTCTACAAAGCAGTATCATGTTGTCAATTTGGACATTATTAGTTCTTGGATAAATTAATTCTTGAACTTGTTTATTGAATTATTATGTCATTGACATCATCCTCATGTTATATTATGTTGAAAGTCATCTTTGGCTTATGTGCATAGATGGACTTAGTATGATTATGACCAGGGATCATTCGGTATAATCATGACCTGTTATAAATGATGTGATAAAAGTCCTCAGTGGCCTGTAAAGCATTGATGAATAGTTTTTGGTATGATTATGACCAGGGTTTATCCGGTATAGTCATGACCATTGATGATTTAATGAAAATTCTTGACCGTGGTACAGGGATGATTAGATGTGGTGGAATATTTATTAAAGCTGAGTCTCAGCTATAACAGTGATGAAAAACCTTTTAAATCATAAAAGATAGTAGATTTTATTTTCTACTTGACTCTTTTAATGGATTGCTGGTTCCGCTGTAGTTAAACGTGATGTTCATTATATCTTATCAGTTTAACACTGTTGTAGGCTAATGATAATTTATTCTGCATTATCTTAGTCATAATATTTTTTACTGAGCTAGTTGAGCTCACCCTTTCTTTCAACTTTCTCTCTTGAAATGAGAATATAAATGGGACGATTCGGGGAGCGGAGTAATGGTCCAGAGGATAGCATTAGTAGTCCTCACTATTCTGTGAAATAGTGTGATAATAATTGTAATGAGGACTCCTTTTGAGTTTGTATAATATCTAGTAGACAATATTTGTATTCAAACTCACAGTTTATGTCGTATTGTACACGACAGTTACATTAGTAAGTTGAATTTAAATTCTGTACCATGTATCTGACTACCCAAGATGGGTGATGTATACCTAATTTTGGGGGCGTCACAGTTGGTATCAAAGCTTAGGGATATGATCCCTGGCTAAGATGTGAGATATGAACTAGGAGGGGAGAGACGGGAAATTCCTTCGCTAGTATGACCTACCTAAGTTTATTTGGTATTTAATTGGTCGGTCAGTGTATAGGGATAATATGTGACATGTTAATTAACCCTTGTTTTGTGGCGATGTTTGAAAATGGCATCGAAAAATTTTGAGATAAGCAATGGAGCACGAGGAGACCGTTGAGTCTCCACGAATCAATAATCGAGGATAATGTGCGACGGGATGGCGATAATCCTCCACATAAACAACAAGATCGATCAAATGACAAACGACGATGCGTTTAGGAGTTTTTAGAATTCATGCGACATCGAGGCGAAGGCGGCTCCTGCTTACATAAAGCGGTGAAAATAATGGCAACCCACGGTCGGTCACCGCTAAGCGATTCAAGGAGCTGAGACCACCGGAGTTTTGGGAAAGCGAGAACCACTTAAAGGCGGATCGTGGTTAAAGCGAGATCACCAAGATATTTGATGTCTTGGGATGCTCGAGAGAGCAAAAGGTTCCATTTGCCACCTTTATGTTGCGTGAAGAGGCGATTCTTGAAGGGAATCAGTAAAGCGTACCAGATGACATACTCAAGATGTCTTGGGAGAAGTTCCAAGAGTTGTTCAACGACAAGTACTTTCCCGAAAGTATTACGTCACATGAAGGAGGTGGAGTTTATCAAGTTGAGCAAAATAATATGGCCGTGTCACGATGTATGAGGCTAAGTTTGCTTGAGTTATCTCGGTTTGCATCCCATTTGGTCGATAATGAGGAGCGAATGACGCGAATGTTTTAAGAGGTTTGAAACCCGATATACGTCAATACCTAATTTCTCATAAACTTTGTTTGTATTCGAGATATTGTGAATAGGGCTCGATTGTTGGAAGCGCGATAATGAGTCAAAACCAACCAAAAAGGTAACGACCAACAACACAATAATAATCGTCTGGGTGGTGGCAACGGCCATCGAAACAATGATAACCATCGTGGGGGAAATTATCATTTCGGTGGTAACCATGGCCAAGATAATAGGAATGGAAATTTCAAGAAAAGGAGATTCAACAATGATGGAAAGACGTCAGCACCAGCACCCGTTGTTAAGGAAGGAGAAAGACCACCTATCATATGCTTTAAATGCGGAGGAGAGGGACACATCAGTCTGAACTGCGCCATGCCGTCCAAAGCATGTTATAATTATGGAAGAGAAGGTCACTTAGCTCAATTTTGTCGTTTACCGAAGACAAATTCAACTAGGATGGAGGCACCAAAGGCTGGCCCAGACACACCAAAGCCGGTAGTTTAAGAGAGAGCGTTTTTTTTTCTCGTGACGAGGAACCTGAATAAAATTATCACGGGTAAGTTAATCATAAGCTCTTGCGAAGTTTATACCGTGTTAGATACCAGTTCTACCCACTCTTTTATTTCACCTAGTTGTGTTCAATGTTTAAATTTGACTCCGAAGAAGTTAAACTTTGACTTATTGGTTGAAACTTCGTTAGTAGGAGCCTTCGTTACCGCTACTATTTTTAAATCTTGTTTGATTCAAATAAACACTTTCACGTTACTGTCGATCTTATCTGTTTGAAAAATACTTGCCTTTGATGTGATTTTAGAATCAATTGGTTAACTACTCATCATGCTTTTCGTAAGGTTATTAGCTTTTATATTCATAACCAACTTTGTTGTGCGAATTCAAGTAACCAAACCATTAAAGTCAATCATTGTCATATCAAGCCATAAGTAAAGATCCCCGAACCTTTCGTTGTTGACTTCCTTGTGTGGAATGCACCGAGGCGGACTTTCTCTAGGTGACATCATGAAAGAAGATGGCGAGTTAATAGGCATCATTATGAGGTCTTATCTAGGTTAAAGGATAGAAGTCACAGTTGGTATCAATGTGACGTATTATCCAAGTTTTGGATGAGAGTCACGATTTTTGAATGATATTTCTATCATTAATAAATTTCTTGACGTATTCTTGAAGACTTTCTAGCCTACCCTAGGCGTGAAATCGAATTTTGTATTGACCCGATCTAAAAAACCCATTTCTTAAACCCTCAAATATTTCTTCAACTAAAAGGATCTGTTTACGTGGATTATGATGAAAGTCATAATAAAAGCATTGGACTAATGAAAATCATGGGTATACGTGGTATTAGTAAGTGTTATGATGAGTTATGTTGGTTAGTATGTGAAAACATGAAAGTTTCTTAAAAATCACAAGGAGTTAAAAACCAGATTTTTGTGAAAAACGTAACATGAAATTCAATTGACCATATCTCCTAATATATTTTGAATTTTTCAGTGTGGTCAAGTTCTAGAGTTAGATCTATGAGTTTTGTAGCATCTACAAGTGGAATCACTGGAAAAGACTGATTTTAATAAAGAATGAAAAAGCTAGAAATTTCAAAAAGCTATTGATTTTATTTTTAAAAGGGCATTTTCGGCCACTTAAATTATGAGAAAAATTTTAGCCTTTTGGGAAATGAAAGTATATGGTATAAGGTAACTCCTGTCCAAAAATGAGTTTATTCTGACTTAAAATGAGCAAGTTATGACCATTTCAATATTTAGGTTTTTCCGAATGAAAAAGCGATATATAGGAGTTCTACAACTCAGATGACCATGAAATTTAAATCGGAGGCTCACATTAACATGTGTAAGGTCCTGCCAAGATTTGGGAATTTCTGGAGTTAACCTTGAGGTAGCTAATTTCTTAAGGAATTAATTAGAAATTGATTTTTGAAAAATAGTAAATGAATTTTAAAAATTCGAGAAAATGTATGTATTCATTATGGGACTATATTATGCTAAATCCCAGAAAAGAAATATATTTGGGACTGATTTGGTATTTTCTATGAAAATAGTTTAATTCTGAACATATGAGTTAAATATGTTATGTGAAGTAACAAAGTTGAAAATAGGATTTTATGGCTAGAGAATCCTATATAGAGTATATGCATATTTTTTGATGAGGGATTTGATAATTGGTGATGATATCTTATGAGTATGGCATTTTGAATGATTAAATACATTATATGGTAAAGCGTAAACAATTGAGATAAATTGTTTATAAATTTAAGAAGTGATTAAAATATTGTTATAATATTAATGATATTAGATTATGAGATTATTAAGTGATTGATAACATGGGGATATTCTTGAATCTGGATAAATTATATTATAAATGTTTAATATTTATCCTTTATCTCATTTGATTGATTCTTTATATCATTATCCTCATGTTTATATTATGTTGAAAGTCATCTACATGGCTTGGCACATGGTGCATAGATGGACTTGGTATGATTATGACCGAGGATTGTTTCGGTATAATCATAATCGTAATTGAAAACACGATTATCTTTGGTAGTAGTACATGGATAATTTGTGGTCGTGATACTAATGAAAACACGATTATCTTTGGTAGTAGTGCATGGATAATTTGTGGTCGTGATACTAATGAATACACGATTATCTTTGGTAGTAGTGCATGGATAATTTATTGGTCGTGATACTAATGAATACACGATTATCTTTGGTAGTAGTGCATGGATAATTTGTGGTCGTGATACTAATGAATACACGATTATCTTTGGTAGTAGTGCATGGATAATTCGTGGTCGTGATACTAATGAATATCCTTGGCACCTGAGTGTAGGGATGATTCGATGATATGGATTAATTATTGAAATGAGTCTCGTGAATGAAATATTAATTCATGGATGTGGTAAAAGTCATCTTTGGTAGTAGTGCATTGATAGACTTGGTATGATTATGACCAAGGATTATTCGGTATAATCATGGCCAGTAATTGAAAACACGAATATCCTTGGCGATGGTGCATGGATAATTCGTGGTCGTGATACTATTAAGTCTGCGTCTCGGCATTATTGGTTTCTGATTGTATATCTTTAGCACATGTAGTGCAAACATGAATTGTTAATGAATATCTTTGGCGGATTACGAAGATGAATTTAATATTTTAAACGATAAGGGTATTCAAGGTATCCTCACCTCTTTATCATACCAGGTACGTACCCAAATTTCAACGGAGAAATTCCATAAGGAGGGGAGATTGTGAGACCCTAGATTTTATCAATAAAGATTTAAATTTTGTCGAAATAATTTTTAATATTATGGTGTGAATTTGAGATAATATTATAGTTGTGGGTAGTATTTATAAATTTTGCAAAGTATGCAAGTGGTTATATTATATTCGATTGGTGGGGAATATTCGGTTTAGCGAGGGAATATTCGTACAACGACTCAATCATTGGTGGACCCTAGCAATGAAATTATTGTCGGATTGAAAAACGACAAAAAATATTTTATTGAAATAACGGCGAAAGTTTTACCATTGATCTTTGTTGAACTACTTTCGTAGTAAAAATACGATGTCGTACATGTGGTTGCATAGTAGCACACCTGTATTGATTATTGATGCTTATGTGAGAAGTCACTCAATTTGATTCCATTATTGTCGATTAATAATATGAATTATTATAGCGATAATGACGTTTTTGTTTTATTCATATTATTAATGTAATAAAATGTAAAACATCTTTTATATAAAATGAAATACTTTATTAAAGTTATTACATAAATAGAATATATTATATTTTATTATGCATAGTGTTTTGCATAGTGTTTTGCATTGTGTTTGCATAGTAAAATGTTTTTATATAAATAGAATATATGATATTTTATTTAAAAGATTTTGCTTTAAATATGGACCGTCGATTAAAGTAAATCAATCTGAATGTTCATAGATTAATTACTATGCATTCTATTTTCCTATAAATAGAAGTTCATTCCTTCATTATTTTCTTACGAATTCAACTTTGAAACTCTAGAGAGAGAAATATAGAGAGAAGCTATAGAGAAAAAATCTATAGAGAGAAAGAAGAAGAGTATTACGGTACTTCACTACTTTGATATCCGATGTCTTTTACGGTAAGGGATATTATTCTTTTATATTCATGAAGAGAACTGTTGTTATTCCATTTCTTATTATTACATTGGAATAACTTTGTATCATGAAATACCCTATACTTGGTGACATTCTTCTATTATTACATCTTTATTATTACGTCGAAATATCACATGCATGTGTTTTACAGGACTGGTTCCATTTTATTATTCCGTCTTTATTATTACGTTTAATATCACATGCATGCTATCACGCCGGACTGGTTCCATTTTATTATTCCGTCTTGATTATTACGCCGGAATATCACTGTACATATCTATATATGTTTGGACTGGTTCCATCATTTATTATTCCGCATTTATTATTTTGTTGGAACATCCAGCTTGTTATGATTTTCACGACACAGTTACATTATTATTATTCTGTTGGGATAACCTCTCTATGTGAAGTACCGCATGCATGGTGATATCTTTTGTTATTCCATTCGTTATTATACTCAGTTGGTTGAAATTTTGACTTCTATACTCCATGAAATTAGTGAAATATCCTTGATATTTACGCTTCATCCAGTATTTTTCATGGAAATATTCTTCTGAGCATTCTTGAATTTTACTCTACAAAGCAGTATCATGTTGTCAATTTGGACATTATTAGTTCTTGGATAAATTAATTCTTGAACTTGTTTATTGAATTATTATGTCATTGACATCATCCTCATGTTATATTATGTTGAAAGTCATCTTTGGCTTACGTGTATAGATGGACTTAGTATGATTATGACCAGGGATCATTTGGTATAATCATGACCTGTTATAAATGATGTGATAAAAGTCCTCAGTGGCCTGTAAAGCATTGATGAATAGTTTTTGGTATGATTATGACCAGGGTTTATCCGGTATAGTCATGACCATTGATGATTTAATGAAAATTCTTGACCGTGGTACAGGGATGATTAGATGTGGTGGAATATTTATTAAAGCTGAGTCTCAGCTATAACAGTGATGAAAAACCTTTTTAAATCATAAAAGATAGTAGATTTTATTTTCTACTTGACTCTTTTAATGGATTCTTTGGTTCATTGTAGTTAAACGTGATGTTCATTATATCTTATCGGTTTAACATTTGTTGTAGAGCTAATGATAATTTATTCTACATTATCTTAGTCATAATATTTTTACCTTGAGCTAGTTGAGCTCACCTTTCTTTCACTTTTTCTCTCTTGAAAATGAGAATATAGTTGGGACGAGTCGGGAACGGAGTAATGGTCGAGAGGGATAGCATTAGTAGTCCTCACTATTACGTGAAATAGTGTGATAATAATTGTAATGAGGACTCCTTTTGAGTTTGTATAATATCTAGTAGACAATATTTGTATTCAAACTCACGGTTTATGTCAGTTATTGCATGACACGCTACATTAGTAAGTTGTATTTAAATTTTGTACCATGTATCTGACTACCCAAGATGGGTGATGTATACCTAATTTTGGGGGCGTCACACCCCGACTAAATGAATATTTTATGACAACTTGCTTACTTTGTAAAATTTGTAAATATTACCCATAACCATAACATTAAATCAAATCCACACCTTATTATTCAAAATAACATTTAAAGAAAATTAAATCTTTATTCATAAAAAGTCTCAGTCTTACAATATCAGCTGAGATGTATGATGAGTTGTATGACCGAAATATAGAATTACAAGATAACATTGAGGAGTTGAAGGAGTTGGCTGACATGCGTCAGGCTACTATAGAGCAGAAGGATGTGGAGATTCAGGAACTCGACTCACGACTTGGGAACACGGAATGGAACCTAGTTCAAACAGAGGGACATCAAGAGGATCTATTGGCTGAGAATGAGAAGATGAAGACTGAAGTTAGAAAGCTAAAAGATAACTTGAAGGAGGAGTTAGCTAAGTGTGCTAGAGCAGAGGACGCATGGATGAAGGCTACTCAGCGTGCAGATCGTGCTGAAGCCAAGATTCAAATGAAGAAGGCTAAGATGAATGAAATAGATTGTGCTTTTCATTATGCGATTAATAGGGCCTAGGACCGAGTCTTTTATTACCCAGATCAATTTGAAGACATGCCATGGTACATGATGGATCATAGGACAACGTATCGTATTATGGAGGAAGAGCGTAGAGAAGCCTCTCGATGTCTTAATATGCTAAGATATAAAGAATAATAATAATATGTGATTAAATATGCGATTAAATAAATTATAAATCCCTTATTCTGAGATAAATAATGGGGTAAGATGAGTATGTAATCCTGAAACTTTTCAAGTTCAGGAAAGTTGATGAAGATAGCAGAAATGCTATTCTTTTTCTGTTTCATAAGTTATGAATGAATAAAATATCAAAGTTTATTGAAATGTTATGTGCTAAAGCTTTAATCTTAGAATGTTTAAGTTAAACTTTAAATATTCAAGGAATTGAGAAATGACTAATAAGCGTATATTTTAAACAGAAATGCCTCCTAGAAGAAGAAAACCATGCTAACAACCACCTCCTGAGGGGTCTACTAAAAATAACAATAATGAGGCTAACGCTAACCCGGTTCATAGTTGGTGACTTTGTTAATAGGAGCACTTGTGAATCAGCTGCAAGCTCAAGTCACGACTTTCAAGGACTTCAAAGCGGTTGGACCGCTAGAGTTTCAAGGGTCTATGAATCCAGTTCAAGTCCAAACCTGAATCATGGAAATGAAGAAGGTTTTCAACGTTTCCAGAGTCAATGAGGATCAAAAAACCACTTTTGCAACGTTTATGTTGAAGTCTGAAGCTAGCTATTGGTGGCAGGCGAATAAGGTTCGTGGGGGACAGGTAATAGTAACGTGGGATAGGTTTAAAGAGATGTTTTTTGAGATGTATTTCCTGACGAGTTCCCAGAACCAGATAGAAGTTCAATTCTTAGAATTGAAGCAAGGAACCATGTATGTGCCAGAGTATGCAGCAAATTTTAATGAGCTGGCAAGGTTTGCTCCATACCAGGTCAATATAGATGAGCGTAAGGCAAGGAGGTTTGAATAATGGTTGAAGCCCTGGCTATATAGAAAAGTTTCAATGTTAAGCTAAATACGTTTACGACAGTACTTAAAAAGGCAATTATTGCGGAAGGTGAAACTGAAGCCTTAACTAAATATAATCAAGAACAGAAGAAGAGAAAGAATGAGAATGAAAACAAGGCTGGTGGAAACAATAGTGGAAGTAACAACCAGAAAAGGAAATGGAATGAGAATCCAAATGCGGAAGGACAGTAAGGAAGTCAACAAAAGAAGAAGTTTGAAGCTTATGCTACTTGCGGGAAGAACCACACTGGTCTGTGTTTGAAGGGTAAGCGAGTGTGTTTCAATTATGGCTAGCAGGGTCACATTGCGATAAATGTTTTTAGCCCGAAAAAGGGAGCATGTTTCACTTGCGGGTCAAAGGATCATATGGCTCATGTTTGACCTAGGAAGACATCGGGAGGTGCAAGTGGAGGTAAGGGAAGCAACAGTGGTGGTGCGTTAACTATCACTGGGCCCATGAAATCAAGCCGAACCACAGCAAGAACTTTCAATATGATCGTGCAAGATGTTGTACAGTCAAAGGATGTGGTGTCAGGTAGCATTTCGATCAATGGTATTAATGCTTATGTGTTATTTGATTCGGATGATACTTGTTCATTTATATCCGATGATTTTGCTAGGAATTTAGATTTGCCTCAAGAAGAATTAGATTTCCCTTTAAGCATAGAGATTGTGAATAGGGAAGTGATTCCTGTTAGGTTTATATACAAGAATTGTAGGGTGGATATAAAGGGCCACGAGATGATGGTAGATTTGATACCGATTAAACTTTCAGAATTTGATGTTATACTTTGAATGGATTGGTTATTTAAATACAAGGCAGTAATTGATTACCAAAAGAAATGTGTTAACCTTATGACTCCGTCAAAGGTGGTGTTGTACGGCAGTAAGTCACCTCGACAAGCAAGTTGTCTAACAGTGATGCAAGCGAAGAAGTTACTGAGACAAGGATGTGTAGGATACTTAGTCTACATAGTCGATACACAGAAGAAGAGTGCGAAGTTAAAAGAGATACCGGTCATTAGAGATTTTGCAGACGTATTTTTAGACGATTTGCCTGGACTTCCGTCAGATTGAGAGATCGAGTTCGTGATTGATTTAGTACCAGGAACGGCTCTGATATCTAAATCCCCATATAGAATGGTCGCAGTAAAGTTGAAGGAGTTGATGGTACAGTTGCAGGAATTATTAGATAAGAAGTATATCCAGTCGAGTGTATTACCGTGGGGAGCGCTAGTATTGTTTGTTAAAAAGAAAGATGGATCGATGCAGCTCTGTATTGATTATAGGAAATTGAATAAGGTCACGATTAAAAATAAATATCTGTTACCAAGAATCGATGACTTGTTCGATCAATTGAAGGGAGCTAGGTACTTTTCAAAAATAGACTTAAGAAGTGGATATCATCAATTGAAGGTAAGAAAGGAGGATGTACCGAAAACGGCATTCAGAACTCAGTATGGTCATTACTAGTTTTTGGTTATGTCATTTGGTTTAACCAATACACCTGCAGCGTTCATAGATTTGATGAACATATTGTTTAAACCATTCTTAGATAAATTTGTAGTGGTTTTTATTGATGATATATTGGTGTATTCTAAGACCAAGGAGGAACATGTTAAACACTTAAGAGTGACGTTGAAGACATTGAAGAGAAAGAAGTTGTACGCTAAATTCTTGAAATATGAGTTTTGGCTAGAACGTGTGCAATTTCTTGGGCACATTATTGATAAGGACAGAATCTTGGTAGATCCATCAAAAGTTGAAGCTGTAATAAACTGGGATCAGCCAAAGACACTGTCAGAAGTGAGATGTTTCTTGGGTTTGGCAGGTTACTATAGGCATTTTATTCAAGATTTTTCTAAGATCGCAACTCCGTTGACGAATTTGACTAGGAAGGCAGTTAAGTTTGATTTGACGGAGAAGTGTGAGGAGAGTTTCCAAGAATTGAAGAAAATATTGAGTTCAACACCTGTGTTATCATTTCTTGATGATACAGGGAATTTTGTGGTATACAGTGACGCATCACATAAAGGACTAGGATGTGTGTTTATGCAGAACGGCAGAGTTATTGCGTATGCGTTGCGTCAATTGAAGGATTATGAGAAAGGATATCCGACTCATGACTTGGAATTGGCTGCGGTAGTGTTTGCTCTGAAGATTTGGAGCCACTATCTTTATGGAGAGAGGTGTGAGATATATATATATATATATATATATAGATCATAAAAGTCTGAAGTATATCTTTACACAAAAGGATTTGAATATACGACAGAGAAGATGGCTGGAGTTGATTAAAGATTATGACTGCGAGATTCTCTATCATCTCGAAAAGGCGAATGTTGTTGTTGATGCTTAAGTAGAAAGGGATAGGATAAATTAATGATGTTGACTGCTCAGGAAAGCTTGTAGTAGAAATGGCCAAGATGGAGTTGGAAATTAAATGTCCAACCGAATCAGATGAAAATTTTTTCCAGATGGGGAGCAGTTCAATGTTGGTGGATAAGGTGAAGAATACACAACTTCAAGATAAAAAATGTGAAAAGATAAAAATAAAAGTGTCTAAAGGTGAAGAAAATAAATTTAAAGTTAATTCGAAAGGGTTACTTCGATTTGAAGGGAGAATTTGGGTTCCACCAATACTGGTAATTAAAGAGGAAATTTTGAGTGAGGCTTATAACTCACGATATTCGATTCACCCTGGAAGTACGAAAATGTACCAGGATCTCTGACATCATTTCTGGTGGTCAAATATGCAAAAGGAAGTTGTTGAATATGTAGCAAAATGCTTAATGTGTCAGAAAGTTAAAGCTGAACATCAAAGGCCAAGCAGATTGTTGCAACCGTTAGAGATACCGGAATGGAAATAGGAGCATATCACAATGGATTTTGTGGTAGGTCTTCCAACGACTCAGCAAGGTTATGATGTAATCTGGGTGATTGTAGATCGATTGACGAAGTCGACACACTTTTTGCTAATCAAGATTAGATTTAACCTAGATCAGTTGGAAAAACTGTATGTGAAGAAAAATGTTTCAAGACACGGTGTCCCGATGTCCATTGTATCAGATAGAGATCCACGTTTCACATCAAATTTCTGTAAATGACTACAGGAATGCTTGGGGACGTAGTTGAGATTGAGCA
Source organism: Panax quinquefolius (assembly GCA_020205615.1). NCBI lineage: Eukaryota > Viridiplantae > Streptophyta > Magnoliopsida > Apiales > Araliaceae > Panax > Panax quinquefolius. The sequence goes on from CM035164.1 coordinate 43,901,685, forward strand.
CATCGTATTATCCTCAAACCGACAGACAAAGTGAGAGGACAATCCAGACATTGGAGGATAGGCTCAGAGCATGTACTATGGATTTTAAAGGGAATTGGGATGACCATCTACCATTGGTTGAATTTGCCTATAATAACAGTTATCACATAAGTATTTGCATGTCACCTTACGAAGCATTTTACGATAGAAAATGCAGAACTCCGTTATGTTGGGATGAAGTAGGAGAACATTGGATGTTAGGTCTAGAATTGGTGCAACAAACTGTCGAGATCATCAAGGTGATTCGGGCAAGATTGATAGCTTCACAGGATAGGCAGAAGAAATATGCTGATTAACACCGTTAAAATAGGGAATTCGATGTCAGTAGTTTTGTTCACTTGAAAGTGTCTTCCTAGAAAGGGAAAATCCGGTTTGGTAAAAAGAGAAAACTAAGCCCTAGGTTTATAGGACCTTTTGAAGTGCTACTGCGAATTGGTGAAGTGGCGTATGAGGTAGCTCTACCTCTGAAACTAGAACATATTCTTAACATTTTTCATGTTTCGATATTAAGACCATATAAGCACGATTATAAACATGTTATCGAATATGAACCTTTACATTTTGAAAATGATCTATCTTATGAAGAAATTCCAGTTCAAATAGTTGATATGAAAGAGCAGATTCTCATAACAAAGTGATACCTTCTGTAAAGGTAATCTTGAGAAACCACAATGCTGAAGAAGCTACTTAGGAACTTGAAGATGTTATAATGAAAAATTATCCTCAGTTATTTGCTTAATTTTGTATAGCGATTTTGGGGACAGAATCCTGTTAAGGATGGAAGAATGTAACGAATGAATTTATTGAGTTTTGATTCTGGAGACAGAATCCTTTTAAGGAGGGAAGAATGTAACGAACGAGAATTGTTATGTAATTTAAAATTATTTTTTGAATTAAATAAATATTTTAATTGATTTATTTATTGAGATAAATAAATATTGCTGAAATTATTATGCAATAATTTAGTTAAAATGTGTGATAATATTTAAATTAATGGATGATAATTTTATGATTTTATTTAATGAGATAATTAAATTAAATGAATTATTAATAATTATAATGTCATTCTAATTTAATTTAATAATTAAATTAGAGAGGTTAAATAATATTATAATCTATAATGGAAATTATAAGCAAAAAATATAATTAAACTAGTATCATAATTTAATGTGTAGCCAAACATGACCTTGTGGCCTGTGGCATATTATAACTGTTAAGCTTATTGGTTTTTTTAACTGATGAGTACGTGGTTATATGTGCATCAGTTTGTTTTGTTTTGTGTATTATTCCTAAGGCTAAGAAACACCGAGAGTGTTAGAGAGAAATTGAGAGAGAGCAAGAGAGGAAATTGAGAGTATTCTCTATAAATTGATAAGGGTTAGGGGGAAGAAGATTTTGTCAAGCTATTCTATCATCTTGCTAACAAGGGATTAAAGTATAATCTATTCATAATTTCCTAGTTTTGTTTTCCTTCAATATTTATTCTCTGTGATATGAGTTTTGTTGAATTGTTGTTTAAAATATTGATTAAATGTGTATATAATCTGATAATTATCATATATAATCAATCTTTAGTGATCAAATTCATGGAATTGGTTGTAGAAGAAAATTAAATTAACAGTGTTGTATATATATGAAAGTGGCTTATTGAGACCAAAAATGTATGGTCAATCCTTCTTATAATCTGTAAAGTGGCTGTGAATTGTGTTAGTATGTTAGGAAACGAAAACAATGCAATTGAAATGGTTAATCTCTTAAAAAACGAAGTTTGGTGATTGAATTCGCTAAATGTGTTGAAATTGAAGAAAATAGCAAAAACATGATTTTTAATCCTCTAGAATGTGATTGTTTGTGTGTTTTAAGTGTTAAATGGTTAAATGTATATGATGTGTGGCTTTGTTAAGATTTTTAGTGTGTGGGTTTTTCCATGTTATTGTGAAATTGGGATTTTTTTTGTATAGAGCGTAGTCTCCGAGTTCAGTATTTCGAAACCGAATCGAGTCGAGCGTTCTTTGCCTTGTTTTTTGGCGCGCAATTGATCCAGGAGTAGCTAGAAGCGCCGCCGCGCCAGTGGTCAAGCAGACCCAATAATGATCTGTTAACAGTATAGCTGGGGTAATGTTTGTTAGGAATAAGCATGTGAATGATATTCCTATTACATATGATTTGATTATGATATATATGAATGAATATGCAAGTATGCTTGCATTAAGAAAAGCTATAAAATTCTTTGATAGATAATAGAAACATATGTACAAGGACTTAGAATGAATTGATCAAATATGTCAGGTTGATCCTATATAAGTAAAACTGCTTTGTAAAGTCCTTAAAAAGAAATGATGTCTAATGACTATAAATATAGAAAGATCAAGCATGTTAGGTTGATCTTATGATGTAATAGATAGGCTTGTCTAATCGTCGAGCATTGCACCAGAAATCGTAGTCTGCCAGGAGATTCAAGGAAAACTCGAGAGCTATCGAGGTAGAATCGTAGTCTGCAAGATAGTAGATCTCGAAGTTCGTAGACTGCCAGGAGAGACGAGGAAGGATCGTAGTGTGTCGAGTAGAACTTCCTCGGAGCATAAGTCTGCTGAGGAAATCATGTTCAGAATCGTAGAGACAGCCTGCCTACGAGTCGATCGAGCATCTGCCAAAGCCAAGTAAAGAATCGTAAACTACTCTTCAGATTCGTAGAGTCTACTAATATCGAAGCCAAGTCAAGAATCGTAGACTACACTCTAAGTCATAGAGTCTACTTATCATATCAGAGGCAGAGATCGTAGTCGAGCAAGATCAGATGAAGACAACAAGAACAAAGTCAAAAATTATAGAGTGTTAAGATCTGATCTCGGAGTCGTAGTGTCTACACAGCCGAAGCTGAATCGTAGAGTGCAGAACTAAGACCTCAACAGATTTGCTCACAATGCCAAGGCAGAATCGTAGAGCAAATACGATTCTCAACTAATGAGCACTCCCAGAATATCCAAAGGAACGAAGCCTCTGGTTAGTACTGGAAAGATACATCCCACCTAAAGGAAACCAGAGAGCACTCAACGAATGGCATGCAAGCTAACAGAAGATCCAAGCACCAACCCAATCAGCATTCAGATTAAGTTGGGAAGTCGTTCGAGATGAAGTCTTCCACAAGTTGATTAAAAGAAGACTTCAGTAACTGACTAAGGAAAGTTTGCAAGTGCAGTAGCTGTCAAGTAAACAAAAGACAATGATCTTGGAAACAACCAAGATCGTAGTGTTTGCCAAACAAAGAAAGAACTGATGGAGTGTACACAAAGATACTGGTCAGCCTCTGAAGAGCAAGGATAAAGTGATTAAGCATTGGGTCAATCCATTGATGATAAGTGAACGGGAGATCACAAGAAGAAAGCAAGCTGGACACGCCACAAATCTGAAGTGTCTTGCTATTCAGAAGGGGTCAGAGCAAGGAGTCAAGCCATCAGTATCTGAGAGCAGTCGAAGCAAATAGAAGTGTTGAAGCACTACAAAATAGAAGGAAGAGGTGTTCTACACTAAATATCAAATGAACACTCTTCAAAGATCGTAGTGTTGTCTCTACATGTCAATGAGCAACAGTCAACAAGACACTACGATCAGGTCCAAGAAAACATTCATCAGAATCGTAGAGTTCGATTATTCAAAGATTGAAGCATTGGCAACGGTTCAATCTGAAGGTTGGTATTCTGACAAGAGCTTATTGAGAGCATCGATGCAAAAGGACAACCTCTGATCACGAAATTAGAAGGAGGAAATAAAGTCGTCGGCCTGCCCAAGACATAAGAGTGACATCTCTGACTGGGTAGGTGAATTAGTAGACTGCAGTGTCAGAAAGTTAGAAAAGGAGATGTCATGTCACATCTGCAGTCTACACCAAATAACTCGAGATCTACGAAGCAAATCAAAAAGCTTTCAACGGCTACTTTCCAATGGGAAGATCGGGAAGGAGTATAAATCAACAGAGCTTCAAAGATCAAGAATTACTGATGATTGCTATGTTACAGAATCGTTGAGTTAGTAGAATGATAACGTTGACTCTACGAGTTCCACCTGAGCTTAACAGAACAAGTCTCAGTGACAGTGAGACTACGAAGGTGGAAGTGAAGCAGCTTTGAAGAAGGACTTGAACATACCAAAACTTCACTCAACAAAGATGAGAATGCCACTTAAATTGGCATCTAAACTAAGAGACGGGAAGGACAAGAAGATAACATTCAGAAGAGTGGCAAAGCACAAGGTAGATCTTGAGAGCCACTCTACGATTCACCATGAACCTACAGCTGAATAAGAGCAAGTGCAGAACCATGTCTTCCAATAGGTTAAGAAGGGTTCAGGAAATGGTGATGGTGAACAGTTGATACTATATGAGGATGAGCAGAATAGAAGAAGATCAGCTGTACCAAAGAAGATGTGGTTCAGACTCGAAGCAGAATACAAAGAGGACCACACCAAGCTGCTAAGTACAAAAGATGATCGAGCTTAAAGACATCATAGCAGCTCAGCACCACCAATAACAACAAACAACATCAACAAGAAGTCAGGGCCTGAGGCGTCCTTGTCCGGAGAGACTAAATGAAGTTCCAAGCCTGTTGGGCTTGAAGAGTTCCTAGGGAACTAGAGAAGTTCTAAGGCTGTTGGCCTTGAAGAGTTCATAGTGAACTGAAGTCCCAAGGCTATTGGCCTTGATGGAATCATAGTGATTCAGGGTGCTGCCCTTCCTTAGTGGAAATCCTGTTAGTTGAAAGCAGAAGAGTGGATTAAGAGCTTGAGTCTCTAAACCACTTAAAACCCCCCTTATGTCTTTAACTTTATGTCATTTACATTATGTACATTAACTGCAATAACTGCTATGTATGTTTTAACTGCTTACTACTGAACTAACTCTACGAACAATGTATGTATTTTTATGAATATATCAATGAAGGGGATCTTTTACTTATTCCACTGTGCTTGAAAAGATTCTTATGTTTGTCATATGCTAAATCATTAGCAACACAAACTAAACGAGAAAAGTATTTGAAATTAAAAGGATCTATCCAACCCCCCTTCTAGATCTATATTGTGCCTACTAGGAACTAACAATTGGTATCAGAGCAGGTTCTCATGCTATATTCAAAAGCTAATCACTTTGAGTCTGATCCTTGGCACAGACATTGTTCTAAACTTAGTTTAGTAGTAAGTCACTTGTTATATGCAGATGAGCTCACACGTTGGACATAATGTGTACAGTAAATGTAAATATACACCAAGTCGCCAGATTGGTCCATGTTCTTGATTGTCATATCAACAAGACCAATCCTTGGCCGCGATCAATCTTGTAGTCTGAAAGTCAGGCTATGAAGCTCGAGAGACATCAACATAAAAGAGTCAAACATCCACCAGCCTGAAAAGATGAAAAGGCCATCCATGCTAAGAAATGCTTATCCAGATAGGAAAGAAGAACTTCTCAAACATGTATCTGGCCAACCAGCAGCTGGATGTATACCTTGTGAACTCAAGGATGTCAATGAACTAAAGATGCTAAGATTCTCTTAGCTTGCATCTTCAAGACCATAACTGATTGATTGAAGGTTAACTGGAGCAACAAGATGTTAGGAGCAAATGAGAAACTATGCACATCAATGTCTAACCTCAGTATATCTAAGATAAATGACTATTAAGAAATTGACAGCAAAAAAGTACGATTCTTCACTAATATAAATATGTACATCATGTTGCACCTCCTTATGCATTGTAACAGTATCCTGTCAAGAGATCATAATCTACCTAAAAAGGTGAAGAGAGAAAGTACACTAAGGTTGGAAACTCAAATTCTTACAAACTTTCTCTCCATCCAAGTTTTAGGTTGAAGATGACATCTTGAAAGAAATCTGAAATAGGTTATAAGCATATCAAAGGTTAAATTAATCTTATGTGGAGTAATCTTTGTTGATGGGTTAGTATGTATGTACAAACCTATGTTCTAAGTGTTTAATAACACACAAAGTATGATCAGTTCTACAAGAGTATCTTGAAGATTTGTAGAAACTGATCACCTCCATGAATCAACCAGATACAAATAAATCGTAGAGTTGATTCTCACTTTGTGAACATAACCTAGCAAATGATGAAACCATCAAAGAGAAAAGAGTGTTTTATTAAAATGGCAAATCTAACACACACTCACCATCATGCATCTCAAAATGTATTATCTAAATTAGTTCATGTATGAATATGATTGTTGATGACCAATATGATGTTAATTCTAACATATGAGGAATATGGTTTTTGAAGGCTAACCTAGCAGGACCCATTTAATTATGGGTACCAAAAATTAGAAATGTATCTAACTTGCAGGTACTTGGTCTATCTGGTCACACTAAGGAATGCTGGAGCAGAAGACTTCAGTCAAGAAGATTCAACCAGCAGAAGGCTTAGGACTGTTCAGAAATGATTCTGATAAAACTCATATATGTTAAAGCCTGTTCTTGAAGACCTGATGAGCTAATCTAAATGAAGCTCACATGGTTGCTGGTCTTTATTAGGAAGCAGGCTATTCAACCAAAGATGAAAAAGGGTCTTAGATGCTTAAGCATGCAAAGCATGTCATAAGAGAAGAATCCTCAAGGAAGCTCACCATAGGATCATCGAGTATCAAACATGAGGAACTCAGTACGGGAGCGGAACTTCACAAGCATAAACTGTCAAAGAAGACTACGTTCGTAGTACTGACAAAAGATCGTAGAATGATCAGTCCTGGAGATATCTATGTCTATGATGTAAACACATTTGATTGTCAGTGGTGATTCCAGTCAAAAAGAGATATGCAAGGATGCCTCCTAATACACATGAAGAAAAGGAAATCACATCTCACTGAAAAGATAGAATCAACCATGGGGGAGCAGTGATCTGTTAAGGAATAACAACACTGAGATATTCTATGAAGCAATGTACCAGCTATAGAGTCCCAAAACTTTGTGGCTGATGAATCAAATGAAGATCCATAGTCAGTAGGAACATCTTAAAATGTACTATTGATAACCTATCAGCCACCCAACTCAAAATCATGGAGTGCCTACGATCAAACACATGATCGTAGTGTAAGAGTAGGAGGACACCACGATTACAGCAAATGCAATTGTCTAAAGTTGGTAGAGGACCTCCCCAGCAGAAAAGGTCAAATGAGATATCAGTGCAAATCACCTCTAAAGTAGTTCATCTGGAAACTGCCTCAGGGACAAACTTGACCCTTAGCTCACTCTAAGAGGTTGGCCCTTCCTAAGCTACCATAAACCAGAAGGATTGCTTAGTTAAGTTCATCTCAAGGACCAAGACAATCAACGATCGTAGAGTAAAGGTTGAAGAGAACTCAACGATCGTGGAACAACCTCAGCGATCGTAGAAGAAGACTCAACGATTACAAGAGGATACTCTAGCTCATGAGGAGCTTGGAAGAACGGGACAATTGCTCAACCATTCAGATTATGAGGAGATAAGTTCGAATACAGTTTGGAAAGATATCATACAAATGCACCTCAGAACTTAAGTGCCCAAACTGGTATGGGGTACAACAGTGGTCAAGCTATGCAATTTCAAGATGAGGATTAATGTCAAAACCATCCACTCCAGCATCTCTAATAAGTTGATCATTGAGTCAACAAAGGAAAACGTAGAGTCCATAGATGCCTTACCATGCTACTCTATAAACCAAAATAGTCAACGGTTAATCCACGTCATTGATGACTATTTGTTTTTAAAAGGGACATTAAGCTGAAGAGTTAATGGGGGAGTTATAGCTCATTACTGGGCAACGTGCAACCAATAATTGGTTGACACATCGCAGCTTATGCAGAGTCAGAAGGGACATCCATAAAGGCAAATTCAAAAATTACAAACAGTTATCAGAACCTATCAAACCTCTCTCCCTCCCATTTTCAAACCCTAGAATCCTCTTCGAAGCCAAAATCAATTAAACCTCCAGAGCCCAAATTACTATCAACTATTTCTCATAAATCTTTCTGAATCAAATATCCATTTTCCTTGAACTATTCGAATGGAAGATTGGCTAGTAATCACTGGCATTCAGCTCGGAACCAAGTCGTTTGAGAAATCCGAAAAGAAGTTCAAAGACATTCTTGAACTTGTGAAGAAAGCTAGATTTTCAGAATGTCTTGAGGCAACCACTCGAGTATATGCTGAACTGGTTATGGAGTTCTACTCAAATGTATCCATAAATACCGTAACCCTTTCTACCAAGGTCAAAGGTCAGTCTTTGAAGCTGAAATCATCCAATATCAATCAAGGCATAGGCTTTCCTGACGTAGAACTGAAAAGCCTGGATGAGATCGATACTGAACAAGCGAAGAAGATCATGGGGTACCAGAGAAACCCTAGTCTAAAGGATATTAAGGAGAAGGAGTTCCATGAGGAATTTGAGTTCCTTGCTGAGAGAGGTGGGAAAATATATTTTATGCAAGGATACGGCACATGAAACTGTGCTTGATCAGCAGTTGAAGATTATGTCTGCAATAGTTCTAAAGAAGAGAATAAATTTTGGAGCTCTCTTGTTCGATCAGATCTCCAAATGGGTAGAAAGGGTTGAATTAAAGAAGTCTACAGATAGACCCATGACTAAGGTCTTTCATGGAAGACTGTTGAGTATTGTGATGAAGAAGAAGCTGGGAGGCAAAATCAAGGATGATGAAGGATAGCCTCTAAATGTTCATAAAGTGATGTCTCCACATTTATTCGTGAATTAGAAGAAGAACCCAAAGGAAAACAGGAGACTAACAACAACTGGGAGCAGAAGCAAGGTCTGTGTAAAGAAGAGGAAGGCGAAAGAGGTGGAAAATTCTGAGTCTGGTAACTCTGCACCAGTAACAGCCACATCGGTAAGGAAGAGATCCAGGAGTGTGAAGAAAACTAAGGCCCCACCAAGAAGTCTCTCCACCGAAGATGAAGATGAAGGTGAAAAGGTCTTAACTGCACCAGAGACCACAAAGAGAAGAAGCAACAAACTCCTTCAAGGGCCATCAAGAAAGAAAGCTAAGGTGGAAAACAGGACAGCACCAGTTTCCCAAGAAAGTACATCTGACGAAGAAGAGGACGTAGAGTCAGAAGAAGAAAAGGGAACTGATGATGTCAAGACTGAGTCCCCAAAGAACAAATCCAGCGATGAAGGTGGAACTAGATTCAAGGAAGAAAATGCAGACTTTGATGATGAAGAAGAATGCACAAGCCTTGTGGCTAACTCTCAGAGCATTCACTCTGAAAATGAAGAAAGGCTGCAAGATGACAAAGCTGCATCTCCTACTGCAACTACTCCTACAAGCCCACATAATGGCTCAAAAGATGTTGAGTCTGAAGAAAAAGGATATGCCCCTGCCAATACTGAAAGTCAAGGAAGTTTGCCTAATGATTCAAAGGCCTCTGAGTCTGAAGAGGAAGAAGAGTCTGACTCTCCCGTAGCTGAACCCCCAAGGAGAAAAAAGAGCTATAGACTACTAGCTAAATTTGCCTCCAAGAAGAAAAATGATCACTCTACTGCAGTTATTGAAGTAAGTGATGATGAATATGAATCAAAGGAAAAAAGTGCTGAAGATGGGACTAGTAATGAAGAAGATGAATCCAAGGAAGATTTTGCTGAAGAAGGTTCTGGAAATGAAATTCAGCAATAAGGATGCACTGATGGATCTGATCAGAATGTTTCAGGCTCAGAAAGAAAAGAAATGGAGAAAGATTCTGATTATTCACATCAGGAATCAGAGGAACTAGAATATTATCCTATTCTCTCTCCAGCAAGGATTAACAGAAGAATAGTGGTGGAAGTCTCTAATGAACCACCAGAAGCACCTCCCGAAAAATGGGTAAACAATGGAAATGAACAGCTCAAGGTGGTGAGGATGACTGCATTTGAGGTGTTTAAAAACTGGGACAACATGGAGTTAGATTGCACGACTATCCTCTACAATCCTGATGATCTGTTGATAAGATGGTTCTTCCAATGGATGCCTTGATTAAATGCACATACTGAAAGAGGTGGAAGTTACTTCACCTGGTGCTACTCTTAATTTCCAAGCATGGAGCTGGTGGCACAGAACTTCCCAAGGGTGAAGAGATTTGCAACAATGATGATCAAAGACCAGCCCCACTACAAAGTCTACAGACATACCGGCAACCACTATATTCCCTATGATCATAGAGTGGACTCTGAAGGCAGAAGGATTATGGCAAACAAGATAATCATAGAGTTTGTTCACTCTACCACTGACGGTGTTCAAATCCAAAATGAGAAGCCTCTATCTGCTCAAGCACTATTGCCCGACATTCCTTCATCCTCCAATAGCGGTTGGTACTCAACAATTGTTCAGATTCTCAACGCTTTCAAAAATCTTCCCAAAGATGAAAGTCGTAGAATCCTATCTGATGTTCAACAAGAGGCTGCCCAACTAGATGACCAAATTCCTATGGAGCAGGAGCTGTTGAAGAATAATGATGAGCTGATTAAGAAGATATCTCTAATCAATGAAGAATCAAAGAGGTTGACATCAGCAGGAGATAATTTAGTTCAAGACAGACTCCAAGAAACTATGGCTGATGTATCTCTCAAAATCAAAGAGAGAGAGAGATCATATCTCTCTGAATGCCATAAATGATCAGAAGGCAGATGCACTACGAGCACAGAAGGTAAATGAAGAGCAACTACAAGTTCTCTCTGACAAGATTGACAACCTGAATCAGTCATTCTCCGTGCAACTTGAGCTGAGCCAACAAGAACTCAAGATTAAAGTTGGTAACTCCTCTTACCTGATGGAGCAACTAATGTCCAACATGGAGCAGCTCTCCCAAATGATTAATGATAAAAAGGGGGAGAAAAAGAGGCATAGAAAAAGGCATTCAAGAAAGAGCAACGAGATCAGAGGAAACAAGAGAAGAAGATAAAGAAGAAGACAACATAAGAAGAACTCGGGTCATCATCTGAGGGGAAGCCAAAGGATGATGAGCTTGTATTTACAAAGGCTGAGGGGGAGCCAGAAGAAGAAGAGGAGCATACATCTGCAGAGGAGCAGACAAAAGAAATGAAGTCAATATCCCAGGGGGAGCAGAAGCAAAGAGATCAAACAGATGAATAGCTGATCAACAGATATCCTGGAAACATACATGGAGCCAAAGAGGTACATGTCTAACTAGTTAGGTATGTTCTGGATCCAGGATGTAAAATGTCATAGTGTGTTAAATTTCATATTATTATAAATGACATTCATGATTATCTGTTTTAGAAATACAGTTGCTCACTGTATATAAGATTCATTCATAACATGTATATGCATTTATTGTTTTTGTCATAAGCAAATAGGGGGAGATTGTCAGGAATAAACATGTGCATGATATTCTTATTTATATATGATTTGATTATGATATATATGAATGAATATGCAAGTATGCTTGCATTAAGAAAAGCTGTAAAGTCCTTTGATAGATAATAGAAACATATGTACAAGGACTTAGAATGAATTGATCAAATATGTCAGGTTGATCCTACATAAGCAAAACAACTTTGTAAAGTCCTTAAAAAGAAATGATGTACAAGGACTATAAATATAGAAAGATCAAGCATGTTAGGTTGATCTTATAATATAATAAATAGGCTTGTCTGATCGTCGAGCACTGCACCAAAAATCGTAGTCTGCCAAGGAGAGTCAAAGAAAACTCGAGAGCTATCGAGGCAGAATCGTAGTCAGCAAGATAATAGATCTCAGAGTTCGTAGACTGCTAGGAGAGACGAGGAAGGATCGTAGTGTGTCGAGTAGAACTTCCTCGGAGCCGAGAAGTCATGTTCAGAATCGTAGAGACAGCCTGCCTACGAGCTGATCGAGTATGTGCCAAAGCCAAGTCAAGAATCGTATACTACACTTCGGAGTCGTAGAGTCTACTGATATCGAAGCTAAGTCAAGAATCGTAGACTACACTCTAAGTCATAGAGTCTAATAATCGTATCAGAGGCAGAGATCGTAGTTGAGCAAGATCAGATGAACACAACAAGAACAAAGTCAGAAATCATAGAGTGTCAAGATCTGATCTCGGAGTAGTAGTGTCTGCACAGCCGAAGCTGAATCATAGAGTGCAGAACTAAGACCTCAACAAATGTGCTCACAATGCCAAGGCAAAATCGTAGAGCAAATACGATTCTCAACTAATGAGCACTCCCAGAATATCAAAAGGAACGAAGCCTCTGGTTAGTACTAGAAAGATACATCCCACCTAAAGGAAACCAGAGAGCACTCAACGAATGGCATGCAAGCTAACAGAAGATCCAAGCACCAACTCAATCAGCATTCAGATTAAGTTGGGAAGCCGTTTGAGATGAAGTCTTCCATAGGTTGATCAGAAGAAGACTTCAGTAACTGACTAAGGAAAGTCAGCAAGTGCAGTAGCTGTTAAGTAAACAGAAGATAACGATCTTGGAAGCAATCAAGATCGTAGTGTTTGCCAAACAAAGAAAGAACTGATGGAGTGTACACAGAGATACTAGTCAGCCTCTGAAGAACAAGGCTAAAGTGATTAAGCATTGGATCAGTCCATTGATGATAAGTGAACGGGAGATCACAAGGAGAAAGTGAGCTGGACACGTCACAAATCTGAAGTGTCTTGCTATTCAGCAGGGACCAGAGTAAGGAGTCAAGCCATCAGTATCTGAGAGCAGTCGAAGCAAACAGAAGTGTTGAAGCACTGCAAAATAGAAGGAAGAGGTGTTCTACACTAAATATCAAATGAACACTCTTCAAAGATCGTAGTGTTGTCTCTACATGTCAATGAACAACAGTCAATAAGACACTACGATCAGGTCCAAGAAAGCATGCATCAGAATCGTAGAGTTCAGTCATCCGAAGATTGAAGCATTGGCAACGGTTCAATCTGAAGGTTGGTATTCTGACAAGAGCTTATTGAGAGCATCGATGCAAAAGGACAACATCTGATCAAGAAATCAGAAGGAGGAAATAAAGTCGTCGACCTGCCCAAGACATAAGAGTGACATCTCTAACGGGGTAGGTGGAACAGTAGACTGCAGTGTCAGAAAGTCAGAAAAGGAGATGTCATGTCATATCTGCACTACACCAAATAACTCGAGATCTATGAAGCAAATCAAAAAGCTTTCAACGGCTACTTTCCAACGGGAAGATTGGGAAGGAGTATAAATCAAAAGAACTTCAAAGATCAAGAGTTGCTGATGATTGCTGTGTTGCAGAATTGTTGAGTAGGTAGAATGCTAACGTTGACTCTACGAGTTCCACCTGAGCTTAACAGAACAAGTCTCACTGATAGTGAGACTACGAAGGTGGAAGTGAGGCAGCTTTGAAAAAGGACTTGAACAGACCAAAGCTTCATTGAACAAAGATGATAATGCCACTTAAATTGGCATCTAAACTGAGAGTCTAGAAGGACAAGAAGATAACATTCAGAAGATTGGCAAAGGATAAGGCAGATCCTGAGAGCCACTCTACGATTCACCATGAACCTAAAGCTAAACTAGAGAAAGTGCAGAACCATGTCTGCCAACAGGTTAAGAAGGGTTCAGGAAATGGTGATTGTGCACAGCTGATACTATATGAATATGAGCAGAACAGAAGAAGATCAGTTGCACTAAAGAAGATTTGGTCCAGACTCGAAGCAGAAAACAAAGAGGACCACACCAAGCTTCTAAGAACAAAAAATGATCAACCTTAAAGATATCTTAGCAGCTTATCACCAACAACAACAACAAACAACATCAACAAGAAGCTAGGGCCTGAGGGGTCCTTGTCCGGAGGGACTAAATGAAGTTCCAAGCCTGCATGGCTTGAAGAGTTCCTAGGGAACTAGAGAAGTTCCAAGGCTGCTGGCCTTAAAGAGTTCTTAGTGAACTGAAGTCCCAAGGTCACGGCCTCAAGGAATCTTAGTGATTCGTATACCGCCTTTCCTTAGTGGAAATCCTGCTAATTGAAAGTAAAAGAATGGATTAGGAGCTTGAGTCTCTGAACCACTTAAAACCCCTTATGTCTTTTACTTTATTTCAGTTACATTATGTACATTAACTGCTATAACTGTTATGTATGTTTTAACTGCTTACTACTGAACTAACTCTACGAACAATATATGTATTATTATGAATATATCAATGAAGGGGATCTTTTACTTATTACGTTTCCTTACCGCCAAGTATGTCTCATGTTCATAACGTTTTTCACATATCTATGTTACGTGAATATGTAAAAGACCCGAACCACATTATTAAATTAGAACCGGATGAGATAGCAGAAGATTTAACGTATGAGGAGGTACCTGTTAAAATCTTCGATAAGAAGGATTATATTCTACGCTCCAAGGTTATACCTCAAGTCAAAGTTTTGTGGAGAAACCACGATGTTGAGGAAATGACCTGGGAGATAGAATCTGAAATGAAGTCAAGGTTTCGAGGATGAAATTTCATAAGAAGGGGAGGTTGTAAGACCCCAACTTTTATGAATAAAGATTAATTTTCTCGAAATATATTTTTGAATATTATGGTGTGGATTTGATATAATGTTATAGTTATGGGTATTATTTACAAATTTTGTAAAGTAAGTAAGTGGTTATATAATATTCGATTGGTCGGAGAATATTCATTTTAACAGGGAATATTCGTACGACGGTACAATCATTGGTGGACCCCACAATGAAAGTATTATCGTAGTTAAAAAACGACAGAATTATCTTTTTATAAAAATAACGGCGAAAGTTTTACCGTTAAATTGTTGAACTACCTGGTGGTAAAAATACAGTAATACGCGTGGTTGCATAGTAGCACATGGTATTGATTATTGATGCTTTCGTGAGAAGTCACTCCGTTATACTTAATTATTGTTACAGTAATTGCTGTATAATATCTTTCATATTATTGATTCAATTATTGTCACAGTATCATCTGCATAATATTTTATATTATTAAATCTATAATTGAGATGACAAAGTTATTCATATTATTATTTGCAATATTGACAATGTCTAGAAGTTCTATCAAGGAGAGGTTTGGTCACCTAATTGCACGCCAATAGGAAAAAACCCTTATCGGAAAGCCCCCTCTTTCCTGGGAACGACCTGGTTGTTAAATATTTTGAGTTATAATATTAATGATGAATAAGATCGTGTTGATTAAAGATGAAATTAATAGCTCCATTGTGTTGGGATTATTAGTGTTAGTAGAAATCGACATCTATTTCGATAATAATGGATGTCTAGAGGTTATATTGACCAATCAGGTAATTAATCGGATAAATGAGCAATTAATTGCTATTAATTCTCATGCTTATAACTATTTGTTCACATTGTGTACTATTGATTCACATGCATGTACTATTAGGGGAGGTGGTGCAAGATTGATAATACTTGCATAACTAAATTAAAAATGGAGGTATAGATGAAGGTACTATACTGTAATTGTTTTTTCACATGATTATACTTTTAATTCACATGATTGTACTATTGATTCACAAGATGTACTATTAGGGGAGGTGGTGCAAGTTTGATAATACTTGCAGGACTAAATTAAAAATGAAGAAAAAGATGAAGGTATTATACCGTAATATTTCAAGCCCCAAAACGTGCAATTATCAAAACTATGTTTTCTTATAAATAGAAGCTCATTCTTCCTTCATTTTCACCAATTCACTAAGACTCACAAGAGCATTTATAGAGAGAGAAGCTTTTGAGAGAAAGTAGAAAAAAAGTCTACTACCTCACTATTCCAGTATGCAGTCTTCTTCTGAGGTAATGGATATTATTTTGTTCAGTATTCATAGGAATAATATTTTCTTCCATACTCTGTAGTATGTGAGTAATATTAGTTCGTCTCGTATTATACCATCATTCGGTTAAAGTATTACTTCTATATTTCGTGAAATTCATAGAATATCCTTGAAATTTGCGCTTCATCTAGTATCGCTTCACAAGGATATTTTCTGCACATCCTTGTTAAATTTTAAGTTTTTCATGTCGGAGTACTGTCCATGAGTACTATCCATTTATACAGTATTATTCATAAAAGTACTATTCACAAAGTACTATTCATAAAGTATTATTCATGAGTACTATCCACGAAGTACTATTCCCGAAGTACTATTCACTTAGGTACTATTCACCCGGAGTACTATTCATAACATAAATAGATTTCTTTTCGCTCCAAATCATTTTTGATACATTATCATTCTTGAAGTTTACTCCACAAAGTAGTATCATGTTGACAATTGGGATAATATTGAATTCTGGATAAATTAAATTATAAATCTTTAAAAATTTATCCTTGAACTTGTTTTATTGAATTCTTATATCATTGTCATCATCCTCATATTTATATTATGTTGAAAGTCATCCGTGGCCTGTAGTGCATTGATGGACTTGGTATGATTATGAACAGGGATTATTCGGTATAATCATGATGTTACAAATGATGTGGTAAAAGTCCTCATTGGCCCGTAGTGCATTGATGGACAGTTGTTGGCATGATCATGACCATTGATGAATACACGAATATCCTTGGCCCGTAACGCATGGATAATTTATGGTCGTGATACTAAAGAATATCCTTGGCCGTAGTACAGGGGTTATTCGATGATGTGGATTATTTATTAAGCTGAGTCTCAGCGATAAAAGTGATGAAAACCCTTTTAAATCATAGAAGATAGTAGATTTTATGCTCTACTTGACTCTTCTAATGAATTACTTGTTCCGCTGCAGTTAAACTTGATGTTTGTTATATTTTATTAGTTTAACACTTTTGAAGGCTAACGATAAATTATTCTGCATTATCTTAGTCATAATATTTCTTACTGGGTTAGTTGAGCTCACTATTTTGCTTTCATTGTTCTCTTCAGGAAATGAGAACGTAGCTGGGACTAGTCGGGGAACAGAGTGACGGTCCAGATGATAGCATTAGTAGCCCTCACTATTCTATGAAATAGTTTGATAATAAATGTATTGAGGACTCCATTTGAGTTGAATACTGTCTAGAAGACAATATTCGTATTAAAACTCTTAGTTTATGCTTTGTCGTATTTTACACGACAGTTGTATTATTAAGTTGTATTTGAATTTTTGTACCATGTATTTGGCGACTCAAGATGGGTGATGTATACCTATTTTGGGGGCGTCACGCCCAATTTCTCATTATGCAAGCTCTAGTATTCTAATTCTTTTACATTGAGCAAGTTTCATATTCCTAACTTGATATCATTATGCAAGTTCCTAAAACTTTAATCTTTTATTGAGAAAGTTCCTAACTTTTGTTTCTTGCTACTCAAAGCTTAAACTATTCAAGTTCATTGTCCCAAATGAGGTTTCTAACTCTTTTGGATGTAATTCATTCAACATACAATGTCTATTCAATTGTATATTGCTGATATTCAATCTTTGACTTAAGTATAAGTGTTCAATCTTATATATATTATCATTTTGAACGTTCGAATAGCTAATAAATCTTTATTGATTGGACTAATCCATAATTGATGAGTGTTCTAAAATTCTAGAATCACTGTTAAACTGTTCCAAACTAAACTTTCTTTAGTGCGGAAATCCTAAAGTCAAACTGAGATTAACAACCCTAATATAGGGGATTATGTACGCGTTAGCGTTTAGATGTGTGTGCACAATACATGGTACGAAAGGGCTGATCCCCCTAAGTACGAAAGAAAGGTCCTGTATAGTCTAATGAATATTAAAGGTTGAGGTAAAAATACTTAGTAACCTTGGGATATAGTTCGTGGTCTTAAGACCCTCAGATATAAACCTCAAACTTGTTTACTAATTTTGACTACAAGAACAAGTTTTTAATTATTCAGTATTCATTGCTTACCCCTATGTTATTTCTTTTACCATCATTATATTAGTGAGCAATTGTTTGCTCACTCTTGCATTTAACACTGCAGCTAAAGTTGAGAAAGTTGATGAGCCGTCTTCTAGCAAAGGCAAGGGCAAGATGTCCAAATGATGAAGACATGTTTAATTTTATTTAATAGAATCTATGAGGTGAAACTTATTTTATTTTGTGATGTATTATGCAGACTTATGTAATAGTTTAAGGTTAGATTACCTGAGATTGCTTTAAGTTGATGTAACCCTTTAATGGGGGGAATTATTATTTAAGTTGTTTAATTTATGTCTTTATCCTCGATTATGGGTAGTTAGAAGTAATTATTTTGGATAGTGAGCACCAAATCATGAGGGAATGAAGTATCTGGATTTGGGGGGTGTCACAATGACTTTCACCACAATATAAGCATGAGGATGGTGACAATGATATAAAGAATCAATCAAGTGAGATCAAGGACAAATATTAGAGATTTATAATTTAATTTATCCAAAGTTCAATAATGTCCAAATTGTCAACATGATAATTAATTGTGGAATAAAATTCAAGAATGATATTTATGTATCAAAGATAATTTGGACAGAAAAGAAACCAATTTTGTCGTGAATAGTACCGTATGAATAGTACTCATGAATAGTACCATCTAAATAGTACCGTATGAATAGTACAAATGAATAGTACCGTATGAATAGTACCCATGAATAGTAACCCGACATGAAAATATTAAAATTTAACAAGAAAGTTCAGACCAATATTTCAGTGAAACGATACTAGATAAAGCGCAAAACTCAAGGATATTCTACTAATTTTAGGGATTATAAAAGCAATACTTATCAAAATAAGTGTAGATTTAGGAATATAAAATAAAATAATATTACTTACATACTATAGAATATGGAAGAAAATAATATTTCTTACGAATATTGAATGAAAATAATATCCCTTACGAATATTGAACGAAAAAAAATATTCTTTACGAATATTGAACGAAGATAATATCCCTTACGAATATTGAACGAAAATAATATTCCTTACGAATATTGAACGAAAATAATATTCCTTACGAATACGAAAAATAATATCTCTTACGAATATGAAATAAATAATATTCCTTACCTTAGTAGGAGACTAAATCTGACTGGTATAGCGGAGATATTCATGAGGAAAACTTGTACTATTTGTTACACTCAAAGTATCCTTATACTCAAAAGAAAAATGCACAATATTATAGAAGAACAATTCTCTGATTCTGGTGTGATTTTCTTTTCTTAACTAAGCATCATATTTATAGGAGAATAGCAGTGTACTATTTGAATATAATCACGAATTGAAAAGAAAAAAAAAAAAAAAATGAGAAATCAATTTTACTATTCATTCTACGTCTAGAAAATATTCTAATAATTTTACTATTCATTATAATATAATAAAATATTCTAATAAAACAAAAACTTTATATAAAATATAATATATTCTAATTATAATCTAATAAAACAAATAAATAATAATAATATAACAAAATTAAGACAAAAAAAAGTATTCTATTACTAATATATAAAAAGTTTTTTCTCACAGATTTTGTAAATTAATTTTAATATTTATTATTCAATTAAATAAATATTTTTCGATGATTTAATTATTATTGATTAAATAATTAATTGATGCAATTATTGGTAGATTAATTTAATTATATGTGTTACATTTATTAAATTAATGTGGAGAATTTTTATTATCGAAGTATGTCATTATGTGAGCTTATCAGATTAAATGAAATATTTAATTAAGCATGATGTTATTTAATTAATTTAATTATTAATTAGAGAGTTAATAATTTGACATTATTTATTAATGAGAAAATTATTTATGTGACTATGTGAATTTATGAGAAATTATTATATTTTATTTAAAATAAATTAAATAAGATATTGATTTATTTTATGAAGGAGTGTGACATTTATTAAACTATATGATAAAGCTTTATTAAATTAAATGAGTTTTAAATCAATTAAGCCTAAGCCAAACACGGCCTTAGTGGGAGTTACTAGAGCTAGCTAACCCATGATCGGGTTAATCACCACAACGCGCTCGCTTCTTCTTTTCTTATAATACGCGCGATTCTCTTCCTTCTTTTTCATTAATTAATTGCCTAAGTCTAGAATACATAACAGAGAGAGATATAGAGAGAGAGATTAGAATTCAAAGTTATTTTAGAGGATCGTGAGAGTCATCTTGAGAAGGAATTCATCTTCTTTAATTTTACTTGGGTAATCCCTTTAACCCAAATTCTTTTCTACGCCATTTAATTTTTATAAAATATGGCTTTCAAATTTTCAGAAAATTCCATGTGGTTGGAAAAAGTGTATTGACTATATGTTATACACGTGATTTCATGTCATAAGTAATATGCTTTATATATATATATATATATATATATATATATATATATATATCATCGATATCAAAATTTCATAATATAATGACTTGCTATTTCAAAATTTTACAGAGTTTGGTTTTGGCCATATATGGCCTTATACGTGATATTTTCATGTATCGATCGATATTATCCCTAAATTTTACACTCATATATTATTATGCATGTTGATACGAAGAGACCAAAGTTTAAATAAACTGATTCGGTGTTATAACGAATCCAGTAGTATCAATTTTCATGTTTTATTTTCAAAACCTTCAAGAACATCAAAGTCGTTGAAATTATATATTTTAACTCGTGATTATGTGTTTTAATGGGTTAAAATCATTCTATAAATGTTGGGTTATGATTATATATGAATTATAATATATGTGGGTATGATTAATTTCGTAGTAGTAGTAATTTAATTGAAATTTTTTTGGTCATGTTCTCAATTTTTATCGCAATCACGTATCAGCTTCGCTCGCTCAAGCCATGGCCGCCGCCAACGCATAAACATCCGCTCAAGCCTAAATACCCAAGCACAAAAGTAAGAGTCTCAAGTGTCACCAAATCGTCATACATCAAAAGACAAGAAGAAAATAAAGTATAAAAGTGAAATATAGTCGCCACTCTCCGTAAAGTTCGTAAATGTAATTTTAAAATGTTTAAGTCTAACAATGTGTTAGTAAATTAATTTAATGAACATGTAAACATGTTAGAAGTATAATGAGGTGTTAAAATAGTTGTTTAACATGTAAATAACATAATTACATGTGGATTGAATTATTGAATACATAATTAGCTTGATAATTCATGAAGTACAAATTATGTGACAAAGTTGTAATTTGACTAAGTATAGTCAATAATCAAAGTAGACAAAGAGAATGAGTTTATGATGATTAGTTAAGTTATAATTAACTGGTATTGTGAATGTGAATGGTATGTAGGATTTAAATCAAAGAACGTGCTTAGTTAAAGTGTAATCTACGCACGAGGCAAGTTTCCTAACCCTACTTGTCATTTTTGTTCAAGTTTATTATTTACCTCGAGTAAAATTATCATTACTATTATTCAAGTTCAAATGTTATATTAAAGATTGATTATCTTTTCAAAGCATGATTCAGCTTATACAATAATTGTCCTATTGTATACTTTTCGAGATTATTATTCAATTTGAATATCATTATTATTGAACCTTATTAGACTAGCGAACCCTTATTGATTCAACTAGTCCATAGTTGATGAACGCTCTAAATTTCGTAACCCTTATGAATTATCCAAACCAAACTTCCTTTGTGCGACTCTGAATGTCAAACCGAGATGAACAACCCTCGCAAAGGGATTTACTTATGCGTTAAGCGTTAAGATATTGTGCATAAAATATGGTACTAAGGGTCGATCCCCTAAGTACGAGTAGAAAGGTCCATAGTCTTACGATCAAGTAAAGGTTTCAAGTATAACCCTTGATAACCTAGGACATAGTTCAAGGTCTTATGACCCTCGTAATTCTTTTTGATTCTTGTTATTCATTCTTGATTCAAAAGTTGAGCTTTTATTCGATGTCTTTGATTTACTCGCATGTTATTATAATCGTTATTTCATTATTATACTTGTGGGCAATAAGTGCTCACTCTTGCTTAATAATAACATTGCGCTTAAGAACGAAAGAACCGATGAACCTTCCACTAGTAAAGGCAAGGGCAAAGTTAGCAAGTGATGAAGACTTGTTATTTTATTAGATGATGTATTTATGTTTAAGACTTGAGTTAATGATGTTGTTTAAGACTTATTTGTTTATATTTCAAGATGTATGTGTTTAAGGTTAGTTTAACCTCGGGATTGTTATTATTATTCATTCGATGTTGTAACCCTTAAGGGGAAGATTTTATTCTATCTATTGCATGGCTTGCATTTATTATGGGTAGATAGATAGATGATATTTGATAAAGGAACACCAAATCCCGTGGAATCAAGTACCCGATTTGGGGGTGTCACAAGTCGGTATCAAAGTCAGAGGTTATGAACCTTAGGTGGGGGAACAACCTTAGGTAGTAGCCTTATAGAAAGAAGATAGTGATGGAAAAACTCTTATCGAGTTATAAGAAATGAATTTATGTAATTCATTGAAGATAATAAAAGACCTTATGTGTTTATGTGTTAAAGTATGCGTTAGATGATACGACTTAGTAACTAAAACTTAAAATTTTGTTGTCGATGTCGAATGTTGGAGAAGCTAGTCAAGTCGGGAGGAAGAACCCCGGTACCTATAGTACCTACCGAGGAGGAACCCCGTGTAACCTATATATAGTACCGACAGAGGAGGAGCCCCGAGACATTCATGTCGTTAGGAGCAGCAAATGCACAGAGGGGAATCATCTCCATCGATCACCGTTGTTGGTCGTGAGCATGAACCCTAGACTGATCCCCGAGGAGGATCCCGAGGAGGAATTTGGAAAGAAGAAGAGAAGAAGAAGAGGAGTTACCACTGGTACACCGCTGATGCCGAGATGTATGACACGTTATACGACCGTAACGTGGAGTTACGAGACGAGGTCCAGATTCGACCGAGCGAAGCTATTATTCAAAGATATTACTCTAGAGCAGTAGGAGAGGGAGATTTCACTCTTCACTCTCGACCGGGAAATGTAGAATGGGATTTGGTCCATGAGAAGGGTCAAACCAAGATAAGACCGAGGAGATAGAGAAAATGAAGAAGGAACTCAAGGAAACCTCCGAAAGGTCGAAAATAGCGCAGAGGAAGGTCAGTAAGAGAATCACGCCGAGCCGATCGCGCAGAGGATGATAGTCGTTCAAAGAAAGCGAAGATTGGGGAAACGATTCTACACTTAACAAGGCAATGAATGAGACCCAAGATCGAAGTTTTGAGGTACCCAATCCAATTCAAGGACTACCATCATATATATGATGGATCGCAGACGATGCATCGCATCTTAGAAGAGGAGCGTAGCAAGGCTAATCAAGACTTTGACCGACAAAGGATATATGATTTATTTAATTATGTGAAGAACTTAATTAGTTTTTAGATGTAAATTCGACGTGTTTATGAACGAAAGAATATTTGAATGTTTTAAATCCTCGTGGATTCTTTATTCCGTGATAGTTGATGTAAATAGCGCTTATGCTATCGCTTTTAATGTTAAAACTTTGATTTGAATGCAAAATATATCAAGTTGTTTGAGATGATGTGTTAAATGATATGTTAAATTGTTGAGTAATGCCTTAACTATTTAGAGAAATAAATAAAGTTCTAATAAAGCGCTTATTTAATGTAAAAATGCCGCCAAGGAGAAGACAACAACGCCAACCTACTTCAGAAGAGTCAACCAATAATAACAATAATGCTAACGCTAATCCCGCAAGCAAAGAAGCTGGTTAACTTACCGACCGAGCCATGAATAATCAACCTCAAGCTCCACCAAACACAACGCTTAAAGACTTCAAGGTGGGACCGCCAGAGTTTCAAAGGTTCCATGAACCCAATCGAGGCTCAAACGCGGGTTATGGAAATGGAGAAGGTTTTCGACGCTGCTAGGGTTAGAGAAGACCGTAAGACCGCTTTTGCAACGCTTATGTCAAGTCCGAGGCTAGCTACCGTGGGCAAGCAAACAAAGTGCGAGGAGGTGAAGGTGTAATTACGTGGGAGAGATTTAAAGAGATGTTTTTCAAATGTATTTCCCAACTAGTTCACAGAATCGTATGGAGGTTCAATTTCTAGAACCAAAGCAGGAAACATGAGCGCACTGACTACGCGGCTAAATTCAACGAAGTTAGCGAGGTTCGCCCCAGCATCAAGTACACACACTGACGAAAGAAAAGCCAGAGATTCGAACAAGGACTAAAGCCTTGGGTGTACAAAGAAGGTATCAATGTTTCAGATAAACACATTTGCTGAGTTTCGAAAAGGCCATCCTCGCCAAGGTGGAAGCGATGCGCGACCAAGTACAATCAAGATCAAGAAGAAGAAGAGTGAAGGTGAAATTAATAACAAGGCCAAAGGAAAGTGGCACAGAGGTGGAAATTTCAATCGTAAGAAAAGGTGGAACGACAACCATCATCTGGAAATCAACAAGGTAATCAAGAAAAAAGAATCAAGCATGCCCGACTTCATGGAAAGCCCATCCGGGAGTTTGTATGAAAGGAAAAAAGAGTGTGCTACAATTGTGGTCGAAGGCCACATAGCACCAAACCGCCCAAACCCAAAAGAAGGGTGCTTGTTTTACTTGTGGTTCAAGGACCATCTGCAAGAGATTGTCCCAAGAAGGGATCGGGAGGGTCGTGATCGAGGAAACCGGGAAAATAATAAAGGAAATGCCTTAACCATCACCGACCAACCGCAACAAATCGACCGACCGCCTGGACTTTCAAACGACGACGGTGCAAGATGCGCTCAATCCTGTGATGTGGTGTCGTATCATTCCGATCAATAAAATTAATGCTTATGTTTTATTTGATTCGGGTGCTACTTGTTCCTTTTTATATCCGGCGATTTTGCCAAGAATTTAGATTTGCCTAAGAATGAATTGATTACCCCATGAACATAGAAATTGCAAATAGAGAAATAATCCTCGTAAAGTACGTATATAAGAACTGTAGAGTGGATATTAAGGGTAATATCATGAACGAGATCTTATCCCTATTCGACTTGGGGAATTTGACGTTATTTTGGGAATGGATCGGTTATTCAATTACGGTGTCAGAATTGATTGCCAAAAGAAGCGATAACCCTTACGACTCACCAAAGGTTGTATTTTATGGTAGCAAGTCGCCTGCATGTTTAAGTTGTCTCGACGATGATGCAGCCGCCGTAAGTTGTTAAGACAAGGTCGTAGTAGGATACTTAGCTTACATAGTCGACAAATGAAAAAGAGAATCCAAAGGTAGAAGAGATACCGATTGTGAGGGACTTCACGACGATTTTCGCACGATTTACCAGACTTCCACCGATAGAGAGAGTAGATTTCGTGATCGATTTGGCGCCCTGAATCGCTTCCAATATCGAAGGCACCATACCGAATGGCACCAAGAGAGATGAAAGAATTAATGGTACAACTACAAGAATTATTGAACAAGAAGTACATTCAACCGAAAGCGATCGCCGTGGGGGCGCCGGTGTTGTTTGTGAAAAAAAAGAAGGTGGATCGATGCGGCTCGCATCGACTACAGAGAACCGAATAAGGTCACGATTAAGAATAGATATCCATTACCGAGGATCGACGACCTGCTTTGATCAATCAAGGGAGCAAGATACTTTTCCAAGATAGACTTGAGAAGCTAAGTTATCATCAACTCAAGGTGAGGCCAGAGGATGTACCAAGACAAAGTGCTCGTAAACGCGATACTATTCACTACAAATTTTAGTAATGTCGCTTGGTCTAACGAATGCTCCCGCAAAGATTTATGGGACTAATGAATGGTGTGTTCAAGCCGCTTTTGGACAAATTCGTAGTGGTATTTATAGATGACATTTTGGTATATTCCAAAACCAAAGAAGAACACGAAGAACATTTGAGATTAACGCTGAAGTATTGAGAAGGGAGAAGTTGTACGCTAAATTTTCAAAATGCGAATTTTGGATCGAACGAGTACAATTTCTCGGTCACGTGATCGATAAAAAATGGAATTTCGTAGATCCATCCATCAAAAGTCAAAGCCGTGATTAATCGGGATCAGCCGAGAACGCCATCGGCGTAAGTAAGTTTTCTTGATTAAGCAGATATTATAGAAGGTTCATACAAGACTTTTCCAAGATCGCAACTCAAGTAACGAATTTAACTCAAAAAAGTCGTGAAATTTGTTTGGACGGATAAGTGTGAGGAAAGCTTTCAAGAATTGAAGAAGAGGTTGAGTACGGCCCTATGTTATCTCTTCCTGATGATACAGAAATTTTGTTGTTTATAAAGGATGCGTCGATAAAGGACTTGGTCAGGTGCTTATGCAAAACGGCAAAGTCATCATGTATGCATCACGACAATTGAAGGATTACGAGAAGGGATATCCACCCATGATTTGGAGTTAGTCAGCTTGTTTTTGCTTTGAAAATTTGGAGGCACTATCTCTACGGGGAGAAGTGTGAAATATATACTACCCACAAGAGTCTCAAATATATTTTCACGCAGTAAGATTTGAATATGCGCCAAAGAAGATGGTTTGAATTAATTAAGGATTACGATCGTGAGATTTTATACCATCCGGTAAAGGCAAATGTGGTTGCCGACGCCTTAAGTAGAAAGGGTCGGAGAAATTGATGATGTTAATCGCTCAGAGGAGCTAATTACGTAAATGGAGAAACCGAGTTGAAGTGAAGTATCCTATGGAGATTGATGAGAAAATATTTCAGATGCAATCTGCACAACCTCTACTAGATAAAGTTAAGGAGGCTCACTTTCGTGATGAAGAATGTAAAAAGGTGACAAAGAAGATATCTCAAGGAACCGAACCGAGATTTAAGATGGATAAGGAAGGAATACCGAGATTTGAGAGTAGAATTTGGGTACCACCAAGACAAGAGATTAAGGAAGATATTTTGAGCGAGGCTCATAGTTCACGATATTCGATTCACCCCGGTAGTACCAAGATGTACCAAGATCTTCGACAACATTTCGTGGCCGAATTTGAAACGTGATGTTGCGTAATGTGTTGCCAAGTGTCTTACCTCCGCCGAAAAGTGAAAGCGTAACATCGTAGACCGAGTGGATTGCTACAAACCGCTAGAGATCCCAGAATGGAAATGGGAACATATTACAATGGACTTCGTGGTGGGCCTTCCGACGACTCAGAAAGGCTACGACGCAGTATGGGTTATCGTTGACCGATTGACGAAATCTACACACTTCCTTCCGATCAAAATAAGATTCAACTTAGATCACCAAGGCAGGCTATACGTAAAAGAGATTGTTTCGAGGCACGGAGTTCCGGTGATCAATTGTTTCGATAGAGATCCGCGCTTTACATCAAATTTCTGAAACGCCTTCAGAATGCATGGGTACGCAATTGCGAATGAGTACAACTTACCACCCTCAAATGATTTTAGACAGAGCGAACGAACGATTCAAACATTAGAAGATATGCTAAGAGCCCGTGTGATGGACTTTAAAGGAAATTGGGATGATCACCTACCATTAGTAGAGTTCGCCACAAACAACAGCTACCACGCTAGTATTGGCATGCCGCCACGGTTGTTATACGGCGTAAAAAGTGCGTAACTCCGCTTTATCGGGATGAAGTTGGTGAAAGACAATTGCTAGGGCCGTAATTGGTACAAAGAGCATAAGCAGAAATAGTCAAAGTGATCCGAGCACGACATCGGTAGCGGCTCAAGATCGATGAAGAAATACGCTGATCCAC
Source organism: Panax quinquefolius (assembly GCA_020205615.1). NCBI lineage: Eukaryota > Viridiplantae > Streptophyta > Magnoliopsida > Apiales > Araliaceae > Panax > Panax quinquefolius. The sequence goes on from CM035164.1 coordinate 43,929,368, forward strand.
ATCGTAAAAATATCGAAGTTTGAATCGTAGTTATGTTTTCTTGAAGGTCTCTCCCGAAAGGGAAAGATCAGTTCTGAAAGAAAGGAAAATTGAGCCCAAGATTCATCGGACCATTTGAAGTATTCGAGAAGAATCGAGAAGTCACAGACGAGGTAGCCTTACCTCCAAAGACTCGAGAATGTCCACAACGCCTTCCATGTTTCTGTGTTACGACCCTACAAAGCCGATTACAAGCATGTAATTGAATACGAACCCCTGCATTTTGAGAAAGACTTATCTTACGAAGAAATTCCCGTTCAAATTGTCGACCAAAAAGAACAAGTTCTCATAAATAAAGTTATACCTTCTGTTAAGGTAATTTGGAGGAACCACAACGCTGAAGAAGCTACGTGGGAACTCGAAGAGAATATGATGAAGAATTACCCTCATTTATTTACTTAATTATGTGTAAGCGATTCTGGGGACAGAATCTTTGTAAGGGGGGGAGAATGTAACGGGTCAAATTTATTGAGTCGTGATTCTGGGGACAGAATCCTTTTAAGGGGGGAAAGATGTGACGAACGAGATTTTTGTAAATTAATTTTAATATTTATTGAATTAAATAAATATTTTTCGATGATTTAATTATTAGATTAAATAATTAATTGATGCAATTGTGGTAGATTAATTTAATTATATGTGTTACATTTATTAAATTAATGTGAGAATTTTTATTATCAAAGTATGTCATTATGTGAGCTTATCAGATTAAATGAAATATTTAATTAAGCATGATGTTATTTTAATTAATTTAATTATTAATTAGAGAGTTAATAATTTGACATTATTTATTAATGAGAAAATTATTTATGTGACTATGTGAATTTATGAGAAATTATTATATTTTATTTAAAATAAATTAAATAAGATATTGATTTATTTTATGAAGGAGTGTGACATTTATTAAACTATATGATAAAGCTTTATTAAATTAAATGAGTTTTAAATCTATTAAGCTTCTAGCCAAACATGGCCTTAGTGGGAGTTACTAGCGCTAACCCATGATCGGGTTAATCAACCACATATCTTGCGCTTATTGATTCTTATTTATACGCGCTTCCTTCTTTTCTTCTTTCTTCATTAATTGCCTAAGTCTAGAATACATAATGTAGAGAGAGATACAGAAAGAGATTAGAATTCAGAGTTATTTAGAGAATTGTGAGAGTCATCCGAGAAGGAATCTTCATCTTCTTTAATTCTACGCTTGGGTAATCCCTTTAACCCAATTCTTTTTACGCCATTAAATTTTTATAAATAATGGCTTTCAATTTTTCTCGTAAAATTCTCTGAATTGGGAAATTGTATTGACTATGTGTATATATATGTTAAGATTTCAAATCATATTAATATGCTTATATATATATATATATATTGCATGATTCCATATCATGAGTTTCAGTAATATAATTACTTGTTATTTCAAAAATTTACAGAGTTTGGGTTTTGGCCATATGGCCTTATATACGTGATATTTCATGTATCGATCGATATTATCCCTAAATTTTACACTCTTATATTATTATGCATGTTGATACAAAGAGACCAAAAGTTTAAATAAACGGATTCTGTTATAACGAATCCAGTAGTATCAATTTTCATGTTTTATTTTCAAAACCTTCAAGAACATCAAAGTCGTTGAAATTATATATTTTAACTCTGTGATTATGTGTTTTAATGGGTTAAAATCATTCTATAAATGTTGGGTTATGATTATATATGAATTATAACATGTGTATATGATTAAATTTCGTAGTAGTAATTTAATTGAGTTTTTGGGATGTTTTCTCAATTTTTTAATTGCGTAATCGCTTCGCATGTTCATGCGCAGCCAGCCTCACCACTAAACATCCATTCAAGGCCACCATGGTCACAAGTGTCAATATACGTCATGTTAATAAGAAGTCCATACATAATGTCCAATAGTCAGCATACCAGATAAGTCAAGCAGTATCAAGATTTAAGTAAAAATAGCCACAAATACCACTCTCCGTAAAGTTCAGAAATGTAATTTTTAAAATGTTTAAGTCTAACAATGTGTTAGTAAATTAATTTAATGAACATGTAAACATGTTAGAAGTATAATGAGATGTTAAAATAGTTGTTTAACATGTAAATAACATAATTGCATGTGGATTGAATTATTGAATACATAATTAGCTTGATAATTCATGAAGTACAAATTATGTGACAAAAGTGATAATTTGACTAAGTATAGTCAATAATCAAAGTAGAGAAAAAGAGAATGAGTTTATGATGATTAGTTAAGTTATAATTAATCGGTATTGTGAATGTGAATGGTATGTAGGATTAAATTCAAAGAACGTGCTTAGTTAAAGTGTAATCTACGCACGAGGCAAGTTTCCTAACCCTACTTGTCATTATTGTTCAAGTTTATTATTTACCTCGAGTAAATTATCATTACTATTATTCAAGTTCAAATGTTATATTAAAGATTGATTATCTTTTCAAAGCATGATTCAGCTTATACAATAATTGTCCTATTGTATACTTCTCGAGATTATTATTCAATTTGAATATCATTATTATTGAACCTTATTAGACTAGCTTAACCCTTATCGATTCAACTAGTCCATAGTTGATGAACGCTCTAAATTTCGTAACCCTTATGAATTATCCAAACCAAACTTCCTTTGGTGCGGACTCGAATGTCAAACCGAGATGAACAACCCCGCAAAGGGATTTACTTATGCTGTTAGCGTTAAGATATTGTGCACAAGATGGTACTAAGGGTCGATCCCCTAAGTACGAGTAGAGAAGTCCATACTTACGATCAAGAAAGGTTTCAAGTATAACCCTTGATAACCTAGGACATAGTTCAAGGTCTTATGACCCTCGTAATTCTTTTGATTCTTGTTATTCATTCTTGATTCAAAAGTCGAGCTTTTATTCAGATGTCTTTGATTTACTCGCATGTTATTATATCGTTATTTCATTATTATACTTGTGGGCAATAGTGCTCACTCTTGCTTAATAATAACATTGCGCTTAAGAACGAAAGAACTCAATGAACCTTCCACTAGTAAAGGCAAGGGCAAAGTTAGCAAGTGATGAAGACTTGTTATTTTATTAGATGATGTATTTATGTTTAAGACTTGAGTTAATGATGTTGTTTAAGACTTATTTGTTTATGATTCCGCATGTATGTTTAAGGTTAGTTTAACTCGGATTGTATTATTATTATTCGATGTGTGTAAACCCTTAAGGGGAAGATTTTTATTCTATCTATTGCATGGCTTGCATTTATTATGGGTAGATAGATAGATGATATTTGTACAAAGGAACACCAAATCTCAATCAAGGAACACCAAATCCCGTGGAATCAAGTACCATCTCAATTATTGATTTAATGGGGTGTTCGCCTCCGGCCAGAGAGCTTGAGCAAAATTCTAACTTTATCGATTAAAGTCGATTCTATTCATATATTTAACATCATCACGTGGGTCCCTAGAGTCTTTAACTCTATCTCCATCAGTTGTAAGTCATACGAAATGGGTCTTTGTGTTTGGCAATATCGCACTCGTACCCGTATATGATCTTCTACTCAACACGTCAGCTACTACGTTCGCTTTTCCAAGATGGTATTGTCAGAACAGGTGCTGAAATGGGTTTCCTCTTGAGTTATTGTAAGCACTTCTCACATTCCTCGCTCCATCCGAATTTTGTATCTTTACGCGTCAGCTAAGTTAATGGAGTGGTGATTCGAGAAAATCCTTCCACGAATCTCTAATAATAACCAGCTAAGCCTAGAAAGTCGAATATTTCGATTATTGACTTAGGTTTCTCTCAACTATGACTCATATCCTAACCTTGGATAACACCTCACAATGGCACTTATCAGTTTACCGCCGCAGAAATATGGTGTCCCCTACAGAAAGTCTAGCTTCGATGCATTCCACAAAGGATGTCACCAGATAGAGGCTCGGGTACCAACTCCTGTAGTTGGGTTTTTAACTCCTAAAGTTCAATAGGAGCCATTCGATATGGAGTTTTGGAAATGGGTTTTGTATTGGGTTCAAGGTCAATACAAAATTTGATTTCCCGCTTTGGTGGTAGGCCAGGAAGTTATTCAGGGAATAACGTAAGGAAATTTATTAACAATAGAAATATAATTCAAATTTGACGTATTTTTATTTAAATTTGTAACATGGGCTAAGAAAGCTTAACATCCATTTTTCAATAAATGAATGCCTTTATGGCTTGATATGACAGTGATTGACTTTAGTGGTTTGGTTGCTTGAATTCGAATAATAGGTCAGTTAGGAATATGAAACTAACGACCTTATGAAAATAATCAATTTTAGCATGATGAGTAGTTAACCAATCAATCCCTAAAATCACATCAAGTGCAAGTATTTTCAAAGAGATGAGATTAAAAGGTAATGTGAAAGTGTCGATTTGAATCAACCAAGATTTGTAAACGGTGGATGTAATGAAGGTTTCTTTTAATGGAGTTTCAACCGATAAATCAAAGTCTAATTTCTCAAGAGTCAAGTTCAAACGTTGAGCAAAATTAGGCGAAATAAAAGAGTGCGTAGAACCGGTATTGAAAAAGGTATAGACTTCGCAAGAGTTTATGATTAGCTTACCGGCCCGTGACAACTTCATTTGGGTTCCTTGCTATTTGAGAAGTCACGACAAATGCTATTCCTTGAACCATCGACTTTGACTTGTTCGGGATAGCCTTTGGTGGGACAGTCTTTGGTGCCACCGTCCCAGCTGGACTTAACTTCGCTGCATGACAAAATTGAGCTAAATGACCTTCCTTTCCGCAATTAAAACACACTTTGGGTTGCTACGTACAGTTTGGACCTATGTGTCCCTCCTATCTGCATTTGTAGCATACGACCGGTGGTCGTTCTCATTCCTTGGAAACGGGTGCTGGTGCTGTTGCCGATGTCTTTCCGTCATTGTTAAATCTTCTCTTCTTAAAGTTGTTCCCACTTAGTTCACCTCTCTTATTATCTTGGCCATGATTACCACCGAAGTGGTTACAATTTCTGGCATGATAATTTCCTCCACGATGGTTATCATTGTTCAGATGGTCGTTGCTACCGATACAATTATTATCGTGTTATTGTTCTTTATCTTTTGGTTAAGCTGACTCATTATCGCGCTCCAATAACTGAGCCCTATTCACAACATCTGAATACAAACAAAGATTATGATAAATGAGGTATTGATGACTTTTGGGTTTCAAACCTCTCAAAAATATTCGCTTCATTCGTTCCTCATTATCCACCAAATGGGATGCAAACCGGGATAACTCTGCAAACTTAGTCTCGTATTGTGATCCAGACATGTTGTTTTGCTCCAGTTTGATGAATTCCACCTCCTTAATGTGACGAATACTTTCTGAAAAATATTCTTAAAGTTGTTCCCACTTAGTTCACCTCTCTTATTATCTTGACCATGATTACCACCGAAGTGGTTACAATTTCTGGCATGATAATTTCCTCCACGATGGTTATCATTGTTCAGATGGTCATTGCCACCGGTACGATTATTATCGTGTTGTTGTTCTTTGTCTTTTGGTTAAGTTATGACTCATTATCGCTCATTATCCAAAAATCGAGCCCTATTAGTCACAACATCTGAATACAAACAAAGTTTATGATAAATGAGGTATTGATGACTTTTGGGTTTCAAACCTCTCAGAAACATTTGCGTCATTCGTTCCTCATTATCCACCAAATGGGATGCAAATCGGGATAACTTTGCAAACTTAGCCTCGTATTGTGATACAGACATGTTGTTTTGCTCCAGTTTAATGAATTCCACCTCCTTCATGTGACGAATACTTTCAAAAAAATATTTGTCGTTGAACAATTCTTGGAACTTCTCGCAAGATATCTTCAGTGCGAAAAGATGAGTACGTTTTATAGATTTCCACCAGTAATTTGCCATAACTTTTATGGAGTCTTGGGGTCAGATTTTGAGGTTACCTTTTCGTAGATATACAGTCATTTCTAAGGCATGACCACAGAAGGATATTGGAATGTCGCTAAAATCATCATGGATTGCACCTTGTCCAACAAAGTATGATTTTTCCTTTCAGATACATCAATCAATTATTATGTATCAGGAGGTGTCCATTATGAGAAAACCATTTGAGATTATCAAGAAACTCATTGCATAAGTATTCCTTCCTTGATCCGATCAAAAAATCCTAATACTTTTCCAATTTGTTTCACTTCTGAATTCTTTGAACCTTTCAAATAATTCACACTTGTATTTCAGCAAATACACACATTCAACTCTTTGAATGATCATCTCCTTTTCTTATACTAATTTATTCAATATGCAAAATTATTTTCACGTAAGTCATGTATACAAAATTCATTAAGTAATATTCTAGTTCTATACAAAATATTATTATTATAAATATAATAACAATTGTTCTTAAATATAATACCAAAGATTTCATTGTCCAACAACAAAATGGAAATAATGTTTCTAACAAGGACTGGAATACAATAATAACTTATTGACTTAATAGATTTGCATGTAGACAATGATAAACTATAAGTTTATATGGCTAATGAAGCAACCTTTGCTTCATTTCCCACACATAGGATTACTTATCTTTGTTTAGATTTCTACTTCTGCTTGGAACCATCATAAATCTATATTTATGATAACCAAAGTCGGTATCGAATACCCAAGTAGAACCTTGACTTAAAGAAAAATTTATTTTAAATCATGAACAAAATTTTATTTGTAACCGAAACTTCACTAAGCATCTTCTGGTTAGCCTCTACAAGATGCTTCTTGTAGTTTCTTACCACTGTTCAGGCTTATTACAGTGGAAGAAAACTCCTTTGCTATCCGTATTAGTTTTGTTCTTATTATCCTTTGTTTTTGCCTTTCTATTTACCTTCTTTGAATCATTCTTATTTTTAGAAGATCATTTGGCCCATACCAGTAAGACCTAGTTTTTCTTGGTTGGAAAGTGACTCTCAGTTGTTTTTCAACATTTTAAGCAAATCAGCAAAGCTGATATCTAGCTTGTTCATATGAAAATTTCATAACAATTGTGAAAGGAGTCCGGGAGTGAGTGCAAGATCAAATCTTGGCTCAACTCTCCATCCAAGACAAAACCTTTTGTCTTAATTGTTCAATCAAATTGATCATGTTTAGGACATGTGTCTGTACTTTAGTGTCGTTGGACATTCTAGATCGGAAGAGCACTTTAGATATCTGATATCTATTAGTCCTACTTTCTCACCATCAACTACTTGACGTGCAGGAGTATAGTAGGAGCATCCATAGTTTCATGCTGACGCTAAAGCTCGTACTCATGGATGCGAGCATGATGCATTGAGACAACGTTGCTTCATCTTGCCACTTTCTAAAAGCAACAATGTTTTTCTCAAAGGCATTGTCTGCAACCATTGCATGGATAGGCGTATTAAGGACATAAGATAGCTTTTCAGCCGTGAGAACTATTCTCAAATTACTTTACCAATTCGTTTAATTCGGTCCAGTTAATTAACATCTAATATGTTTCGCAGTGATAATAATTTAGACATTATCAAATTCTGTAAATGAATTGTAATTTCACAACATTATATCATACATTCTTTTATTAATTACCAAAATAATTTAGGTCTTGTTTTAATTTGGTATCTCCCACTATTTTCATCAAACTATATTACACTCACTTATATAGTTCGGTAAAATCTAATTAAAGATTTGCTAGTGAGAATAAGGATCTCATTTCAAATGTATATAGCCTTGTGGTGACACAACAAACTATATATAAATAAATAGGTAGACAACTTTTGTCAATTACATCATCATGTAACTCTTTTTATTTTGCCTCTTAGATTATTTTGATCAAGTGGTGGCACATCCGAATAAAAATTATCTAAGTTAAGTCCAACCTAGCACTTCCATATATTTAAAAAAGAAAAACATTGTCCTTGTGTTGACACAACAAAACAACATTGTTCAATTTTTTTTATAAGTATCAAATGTGATAAAATTAACATCTCAAAAAATTAAGATAAGCCTTGTGGTGACACAACAAACTTATAATAATTAATTGATACTCTATTATTTTTTATCATGCAAGAAGGCAACGTTCGATATTTCAAATATCTTTGAACACTTAGGACTTAATATAAAATCTTTGAGGGGTTTGTTATTAATTTGTCTCATCTTGTTTAGCGCGCATGCACATACACACACACACACACACACACACACATATATATATATATATATATATAGTATAAGCATGCACATATAGAATACTATATTCTACCCAAATTGATTATGAATTTTATTCTAGTTTGGTTCACTAAAACTACCAAGTGAACCAAAAGGTCAAACTTAAGGTGTAAGAATTAAATTTAAATATAACTATTACATTTAAACCCGAGCTCCATTACAAACGGGTCTTCAAAATGCTCCTTGATTCTTGATCTCCAATTCTTCAAAATTAATTCTAACTATTCCTATTACAAAACTATTTAAAACAAATAGAAACCTTGATCAGCAGTCAAGGGGAAGTACATAGGAGGAAGGTAGAATTTACATTAAGAAACATTAGAGAAGACGAGGTACGCATACCCCATTTAGTAAAACGCATACATTTATGCATCCAACTAAAATAAAATCCAATCACATTGGTCAATAGTCCATAATCAATCCCATTTATTATCATACATATCAACATATGCATCAATAAATAACATTCATCACATGATATCGATTTAATAGGCACTTTTAATTAGCATAAAATCCAATTTTGAAACAAAATAAACTCTTTTATTTTTAATCAAAATCATAATAAATTTCTTTATTTTATTTTATCCACTTTTGAATAAAAATAAACTCCTTTATTTTTAATAAAATTTCCAATCAAAATAAACTCCTTTATTTTAATTAACATGGAATCCAATTTCAAGTAAAAAATAAACTCCTTTATTTTAAATTAAAATTGCTGGAAAAAAATTTGTTGAATCTTATTCCTTATTAAAATTAAACACCATTAATTTTATGAAACATGAAATCTTATTCCATATGTGAATAAACTTCTTTATTCTAAGAAACATGGAATTCAATTCTATATGTGAATCAACTCTTTTATTCAAACAAACGTGGAATCCAACTCTAAGTTAATATAAAACCTTTTTGGATAAACTCTTTTATTCAAACAAATGTGAAATCTAATTCCAATTAAAATAAAACTTTTTAATAAACTCTTTTATTCAAACAAACGTGAAATTCCAATTCCAATTAAAATAAACAATTTTATTTTAATCCAATTCTAAATCAAAATAAACTCCTTTATTTTTAATTTAGAATTACGGAAAATTTTTTTTAATTTAATTATAATTAAAATAAACCTTTTATCTTAATAAAAATCAAAATAAAAAATATATTTTCTTCTGCAGAGTGACGATGCGGAGTCGCTAGTGAACTAGATCGTGCCTCGCGACGCCACATCATCATTCAGATCAAAAACACAGAGCTTAATATTTGCAAATACCACAAAAGAATCGGGTTTAAAATGCAAAATACCACATCAACATCTTTCAAAACACGGAGGCGGTAAAGCCGCAGCCATTATTGTATTACAATCAAAGCTGCGGTGCCAATCTCCAAAATCTATTTTTTTTAGTTCGTGAATTTTGCAGTTTTTTTCCAAAAACATGATTTATAAGAATAATTATGCCAAAAAAATTTATTGTAAACACATATCAACATATATATCAAATCTGAACAATTAATAATTCGCATAAAGGTTTTGCTCTGATGTTACATGTTAGGTTTGTAAGATTTATGAACATAATCAAATAGCATCAAAGTAAAGCGAAAACGTGGAAAATCAGAGTTTTAAGATTTTACAAATCATACTCCCAGATCATCCTTTATGCACAATTATTAATTAAACGAAAAGATAAAGAACAAGAACTATACCCTTGAAGATTTGAGCTTTCTCAGGTACTAGTTCACCTCCAAATCTTTTTCGCGTTTAACTTGAATCCACCGGGTTTGATTATTTCCTTTGACCAACATTAGTCACCCAAGAGCTTCTAGAGGTGATCCACCAAGGAAGAAAAAAGATTCAAGAAAGAGGGTGGTTGGCTAAACCCTAGTTTTCTATCTCTATAGAAAAAGAGCGTACTCTCCAACAATTGGAATCACGCCTATTTGATATCTAATATAAGACTCATCTTCTAAAGATATCATTTAACCATTTTAATATTATTAAAATAGGTTATTATTTAATTAATTAAACTCTAATTAATTAGGCTCCTTAATCTTATTAGGGATATTCAATTTGCCTCCTAATCTTATTAGGAATAAATGAGAGTACTTATATTAAATTAATTCCCAAACTCCTTTAGAAATTAAAATAATAATAATTGTAATAATATTAATAAGACTCTCTTATTAATTTATATTTAATATTTTCAAATTATTAAATAATAAATATTAAGCTATTTAATTTACTCTATCACCATAGATTAAATTAAATACACTTAACATATTATTATGATTATACCATTAACTTCATAAATAATTAATCTTCCTTTTATGGTGTGACCTTTTAGGTTCTCCGTATTAAACCGGTTGTGAATAAATCATTTAGAACAATTCTAATCTTATTTAAATAAATAAATTAAACTATTAATTTATTTAAATAAATAATATTTATTCTACAATTGGGATAAACCTCCCTAGCGACTAACGACTTTCCAGATAATATAGATTTCAACATTAATCATAAAAGAACCTTTGAGCAAATAGTTACAGTATAATTCAATCCTTCCACCATACAATGTTCCAATTAAATATAAGACATGGAATTACTGTCAAGACTTATTTTATTTAATTATATGTATTTCGATTCTTAAATGCACAACTCCAAATAATGCAAATTAGAAACTCCTTTTCTAATTTCATTTCGCTTTGGCCAAGGACTACTGGGTTGTCATTTGTCGAATCACATAGGACATATCTCTTCTTTTACTAGAAGCGGTACATTCTTAATTGATCATACATTATCTTCATGTACAACTTATTATACGCAAGCATACCCTTTGATATACCCTAAGGGTCTTAAGGAATAAGTCAAAGTATAATTCATCATACACAAGATACTATGATGATCTCAAGTCCAAGGATCACTTGTTCTACTATCACTACAAAAATTCCTATTAACAGGCAAGTAAACTCCATTAGGTATTCCATAGCGAACCACGTCCAGTGAACTTATTCTCCAATAAGCGCCTACATACTTGCTTTAGTGTCTCCACACAAATGATCATGAGATCAATCATCCTCATCCAATGAGCAAGCAACGAATGTACCAATCTATCCGGATTCACTAATCCCCTTTTTAGTAATCTATCGATTGGAAACATTTCAGTTTTTAAGCTATCTAAGAATTTAGATCTCATTAGCATGATCTCGTCATGATTCTAAAAGCATTGCTTAAAACTTTGGGTTTGTCACATATTATTAAAACATCACCATGTAGATAAATTAAAGCCTTTAGTAAATGAATACTTTTATTAATAAATGAATAAGATTGTTATAAAGTACATGCTTTATCATCAACATGATTGGCTTGTGTGCATACTATTTTCAATCTCCCACTTTCACTAAAGCCCATCGTTATGGTATCTCATACCCTTCTTCTCTAAGTGATGATTATCCTGATATTGGATAAGCTTAAATAAATGGATATGTAGTGTTTTTCTTGAGAGTCCACTATCTCTATAGTGATTTCCCATCTTTCAATTATTCCTATAATCCAATGAAAGTGTCACAACACATGTTTAGATATAAGATGAGATTTAGGAACTATTCCTAGTTCTGTAATGAACTTTTCATCCAAACAGTCAACTTGCAGCTTCATTTATAGCTATATTCTTTGTCTTTATCACTAAACGAGCAAATCTTTGCTATTTGAAACTTTTCTAATTCACTACACCACCTTTCAAGGTAACGCTTTACCTTAAAGTGGATTTTCTGTCGTCTTGGTCTGTCTGAAAAACTTGAGTCTGTTAAGCCTTCTAGTTTTAATTTAGACCCACCATAAATATAATCACATCCTTAGTGTTGGTTAAGTACTTTAAGATGTTTTTCACTATCTTATAGTGATCTTCTCCAGAATATGACCGATCAACATCAGGTCTTGTACATTTTATTGCATACATGATAGTTACTCATGCAATCTCTCTTTTAAGAGTCTATGGGGACTATTAAAAGAGATACACTCCATGACTCATTGACATGAGACATCTCTTAGAGTTTGCCATGCTAAACGGATTTAGTATCAAATGAATATACATTTCTTGGATTAAGCCGAGTATTCTTTTAAATCTATCTATATAGATTTGTATCCCTAATAACGATACTCTTCCCAAATCATTCGTGGAGGAATATTTAGACAACTTTATCTTTACTGATTGTAGCATTGGTATGTTCCTTATCTATAGTATATCAACATATAATACTAGGAATGTCACAATGCTCCCACTGACCCTTTTGGACACACTAGGTTCATTCTTGCTTTTGATAAAATCAAACTCTTTTGATTATCTCATCAAATCAAATGTTCCATTTTTGTGAAGCTTGCTTCAATCCATTTCTCTAAGTGTCTACAACTCTTACCTCATCGTATGTAACTGGATCATCATCTTTATCGTTTACCTCATCATCATCATCCATTATGAATCCATACCTCCCAAGTATCTTCGATACTATTCTAGATTTACGATTTGGTTGTGGTACAATAGGTCTATCTACAGGTTCCTCTTATTTAATTTATAGTGCTTTGTGGTTTTTGAACTCTTTAAGATTCTATTATCCTCCCATTACCCCCTTCAATGATAAACACCTTTATTTTAGAAGGCTGCGTGTTTCGCAACAAACACCTTTTCCTAAGTAGAACTTAAGAACATATACCCTAAACATACTTTAGGATGTCCCACAAATATGCACTTGTCAAATCTTGTCACAAACTTATCCTTTGAAAACTTTTTTCACATAAGTTCGACAACCTCTTATCTTAACATGCTTAAGATTAGGAATCCTCCCTGTCCATAACTTTTATGGAATCTTGAGGTCGGATTTTGGGGTTACCTTTTCGTAAATATGCAGTCATTTCTAAGGTATGACCCCGGAAGGATACTGGAATGTCGATAAAATCATCATGGACCGTACCCATGTCCAACAAAATATGATTTTTCCTTTCAGATATATCAATCAATTATTGTGTATTAGAAGGTGTCCATTGTGAGAAAACCATTTGAGATGATCTAGAAACTCATTGCACAAGTATTCCTTCCTTGATCCGATCAAAAAATCCTTATACTTTTCCAATTTGTTTCACTTCTGAATTCTTTGAACCTTTCAAATAATTCACACTTGTATTTCAACAAATACACACATTCAACTCTTTGAATGATCATCTCCTTTTCTTATACTAATTTGTTCAATATGCAAAATTATTTTCACGTAAGTCAAATATTTAAATCCATTAAGTAATATTCTAGTTCTATACAAAACATTATTATTATAAATAGAACAACAATTGTTCTTAAATATAATACCAAAGATTTCGTTGTCCAACAACAAAATGGAAATACTATTTCTAACGAGAACTAGAATACAATAACAAATTATTAACTTAATAGATTTGCCTGTAGATAATGCTAAACTATAAGTTTTTATGGCTAATGCAGTAACATTTGCTTCATTTCCCACACATAGGATTACTTATCTTTGTTTAGCTTTCTACTTCTGATTGGTCCCTTCATAAATCTATATTTATAATAACCAAAGTCGGTATCCAATACCTAAGTAGAACCTTGAATTAAAGAAAAAATTATTTTAAATCATGAACAAAATTTTATTTGTAACCGAAACTTCACTAAGCTTCTTCTGGTTAGCCTCTACAAGATGCTTCTTGTAGTTTCTTTCCAGTGTTCAGGCTTATTGCAGTGGAAGAAAACTCATTTCCTATCTGTATCAGTTTTGTTCTTATTATCCTTTATTTTTGCCTTTTTTATTTACCTTCTTTGAATCATTATTCTTTTTAGAAGATCCTTTGGCCCCTACAAGTAAGTCTTGGTTTTTATTGGTTGGAAAGTGACTCTCAGCTGTTTTTCAACATGTTAAGCAAATCAGCGAAGCTGATATCTAGCTTGTTCATATGAAAAATTCACAACAATTGTGAAAGGAGTCCGGGAGTGAGTGTAAGATCAAATCTTGGCTCAACTCTCCATCCAAGACAAAACCATTTGTCCTAATCATTCAATCAAATTGATCACGTTTAGGACATGTGTATGTATTGTAGCGTCGTTGGTAATTCTAGATCGAAAGAGCTCCTTAGATATCTGATATCTATTTGTCCTACTTTCTCACCATCAACTACTTGACATGCAGGAGTATAGTAGGAGCATCCATAGTTTCATGCTGACGCTAAAGCTCGTTACTCATGGATGCGAGCATGATGCATTGAGCCAACTTTGCATCATCTTGCCACTTTCTAAAAGCAGCAATGTCTTCCTCAAAGTCATTGTCTGCAACCATTGCATGGATAGGCATATTAAGGACATAAGATAATTTTTAGCCGTGAGAACTATTCTCAAATTCCTTTCGCAATCCGTTTAATTCGGTCCGGTTAATTAACATCTAATATGTTTCGCAGTGATAGTAATTTAGACATTATAAAATTTTGTAAATGAATTAGTAATTTAACAACATTATATCATACATTCTTTTATTAATTACCAAAATAAGTTAGGTCTTGTTTTAAATTGGTATCTCTCACTATTTTCATCAAACTCTATTACCCTCACTTATATAGTTCGGCAAAATCTAATTAAAGATTTGCTAGTGAGAATAAGGATCCCATTTCAAATGTATATAGCCTTATGGTGACACAAAAAACTATATATAAATAAATAGGTAGACAACTCTTATCAATTACATCATCATGTAACTCCTTTTATTTTGCCTCTTAGATTATTTTGATCAAGTGGTGGCACATCCGAATCAAAATTATCTAAGTTAAGTCCAACCTAGCACTTCCATATATTCAAAAAAGAAAAACATTGTCCTTGTGGTGACACAACAAAACAACATTGTTCAAATTTTTTTATAAGCATCAAATGTAATAAAATTAACATCTCAAAAAATTAATATAAGCCTTGTGGTGACACAACAAACTTATAATAATTAATTGATACACTATTATTTTTTATCATGCTAGAAGGTGACTATGACGCCCCCAAAATAGGTATACATCACCCATTCTGAGTCGCCAAATACATGGTACAGAAATAAATACAACTTCAGTAATACAATTATCGCGAGTAATACGATTAACGCCTATACTGTGAGTTTGAATACAAATATTGTCTAATAGACAGTATACAAACTCAAAAGGAGTCCTCATTACAATTATTGATACACTATTTTACAAAATAGTGAGGACTACTAAAACAACTATCTTAAATCATCACTCCATACCCCGGCTAGTTCCTGTTAAATTCTCTCCTCCTAAGAAGAACAATGGAACAAAAAGAAAAAGGGTGAGCTCAACAAGCCAGTAAAGAATATTATGACTAAGATAATATACAACAAATTATCATTAGTCTTCAACAGGAAAAAATCTGATAAAATATAATAGACAACAAGTTTTAGATCAACAACTGCAGTGAAAACAGCAATCCATTAGAAGAGTCAAGTAGAGAAAGAATTCTACTATCTTCTAAGATTTAAAAGTCCATCATCAATATTTTATCCCTGTAACATCAATCAATATACATCTTGAATCAAATATTCATCTTTGCATTACAGGCCAAAGATCTTCATTTGTATCACCAGTTAGTCATGTTCATCCCAACACCTGTTCATCTTTGCACTACGGGCCAAAGATATTCATCAGTTAATCATTCATCTTTGCACTATAGGCCTAAGATATTCAGTAATATCATCATTTAGGACTGAGGATGATGAAAAATATCTTAAAGTAAACGAATCCAGTGAGATAAAAGAACGAATACTAGGAATTCGTATTACAGTTTATCCAAGTTCAATAATACTCCATAATAACCAATTGTGAAGCAGAATACAAAAATAAATATCAAAACATGGATACAATAAAAGATAGTAACCATAATAGACATCTTGGACAAAAAGAAAAATTTTCATTTTTCGGTGAATAGTGCCGTATTCGTGAATAGTGTCCTATACGTGAATAGTATCGTATACGTGAATAGTAACCCCGACACAAAAGGTTCCAAATTTGATAAAAAGTTCAAACCAATATTTTGGCATAATGATATTGAAAGAAATAATATCATTTACGAAGAAAAAATAACATCCCTTACCTCAAAATAATAATACTTATGTTCGAAATATCGGATGTAAGGCCGAAGGAAACTTGCACTGAATAGCAACTCTCAAAGTATCTAAATACTCATAAAAATATGCTCGATAATATAGAGAGAAAGAAAACTTGTTTCTGGTGTAATTTTCAATTCTAACCTAAGCGCCTATTTATAAGAAAATGCTAGAACGCCAAAGGAGACTAAAATAATATTATTTATTCCTTCACTTCTATGCCCATCCATTTCGATCAAACAAGCCAGTTAATTTTGAAATTTTTTGGCAGCCCACATTTTTAAAACAAAAGTGGGTCCCACCTAATTTTAATAAAAATTATTTTATTTTTTGAAACTTCAGTAATTCATAGAAAATAGCTCGTTTATCAGAAAAATACGAATTTGATGTCCATTCCACACGAAATTTAATTCTCTACAATTTTGTAGCTTTAAGTTTTTCCAAATTCTAAACAAAAAATATCTGAAATCCACAAACGGATGATTTTTAATACCTCCATTCCGACAAAATACTGATAAAATATATCAGCATTAATTCCTTCATTTATAACCACAATAAATATATCCATCATTTATATCCATATAAAATAAATATTTCCTTATTATATAAATTAATAATTAATTATTCACAAATAATATTACAGAATCACAATTATGACAACTGTGTCGTCGTTCTGGAAAGAGGGGTATTCCGATAAGGATTTCTCCTTATCGCCGCAATTAGGTGACCAAACCCTTTCCTAGAGCGTAACTTCCTTAAACATTGCCAATAATGATATCTAATAATATTATTCAAATAATATGAATTATTGATCCGATAATGGGAAATATCGTGCGAAGACAATTATTGAAATAACAATAATATAAAATATCAACATAGCAATTATTGAATCAATAAAATAAAATATTGAATAAAGAATTACTATAACAATTATCGAGTAAAGCCTTCTTACGTAAGAATCAATAATTCAAAATACTGCAAATACCTGGTGTGCATCTTGTGCAACCAATCCGCCAGACATCGTATTTTAACCAACGGGGTATTCCAACAAAGTGTTAACTCAGTAATAACTACGCCAATTATTTATAAAAACTCAAACTTGTCGTTTTCTTCATCCGACCATTTTTCGTTATGGGGCCCACAAATGGCTGCGCCGTCGTATGAATATTTCCCGATAGCAAGAATATTCCACGACCAAATGAATATTCCCCGACAACAATGAATATATTATAACCACTTGCTTATTTTGCAAAATTTACATATTTCACCCATAACTAAAACATTATATCAATTTAACACCTTATTATTCACAATAATAAATAGAGAAAATTTGATTTTATTCATTAAAAAGTTGGGGTCTTACAGTGACGTTCGAGATTCCAAATATCTTTGAACACTTAGGACTTAATATAAAATTTTTGAGGGGTTTGTTATTAATTTGTTTCATCTTGTTTAGCGCGCATTCACTTATATATATATATATATTATAAGCATGCACATATAGAATACTATATTCTACCTGGATTGATTGTAGATTTTATTCTAGTTTGGTTCACTAGAGCCACCAAGTGATCCACAAGGTCAAACCTAGCATGTAAGAATTAAATTTAAATATAACTATTACATTTAAACTCGGGCTCCATTACAAACGGGTCTTCAAAATGCTCCTTAATCCTTGATCTCCAATTCTTCAAGATTAATTCCAACTATTCATATTACAAAACTATTTAAAAAAAAATAGAAATCTTGATCAGCAGTCAAAGAGAAGTACATAGGAGGGAGATAGAATTTACATTAAGAAAAATTAGAGAAAACGAGGTACGCAGACCCCATTTAATAAAACTCATACATTCATGCATCCAACTAAAATAAAATCCAATCAATTGGTCAATATTCCATAATCAATCTCATTTATTATCATACATATCAAAATATGCATCAATAAAAAACATTCATCTCATGAATAATAAATATTCAATATATACATAATATCGATTTAATGGGCAATTTTAATTAGCATAAATTCAATTTTGAAACAAAATAAACTCTTTTATTTTTAATCAAAATCATAATAATTTTTTATTTTATCCAATTTTGAATACAAATAAACTCCTTTATTTTTAATCAAATTTCCAATCAAAATAAACTCCTTTATTTTAATTAACAAGGAATCCAATTTCAAGTACAAAATAAACTCCTTTATTTTAACTTAAAATTGCTGGAAAAATAAAATATATTGAATCTTATTCCTTATCAAAATTAAACACCATTAATTTTAGGTAACATGGAATCCTATTTCATATGTGAATAAACTCCTTTATTCTAGAAAACATGGAATTCAATTCTATATGTGAATAAGCTTTTTATTCAAACAAACGTGGAATCCAACTTTAAGTTAATATAAAACCTTTTTGAATAAACTCTTTTATTCAAACAAACGTGAAATTCCAATTCCAATTAAAAATAAACAACTTTATTTTAATCTAATTCCAAATCAAAATAAACTCCTTTATTTTTAATTTAGAATTACTGAAAAAAATATAATTTAATTTTAATTAAAATAAACCTTATATCTTAATAAAAAATAAAATTAAAAATATATATATGCTTTTGCAGAGTTGCGATTTGGTGCCGCTAGTGAACTAGCATCAGGCGATGTGGCGCCACATCATTTGTATCAAAAACACAAAGCAGGCGCTGCAGCGTCATTATTGAACTACAATCAGGCGTTGCGACGCCAATCTCCAGAATCTATTTTTTCAGTTCGCGAATTGTGCAATTTTTCTCCAAAAACATGATTTATACCAATAATTATGCCCAAAAAATTTATTCTAAACACATATCAACATAAATATCGAATATGAACAATTAATAATTCACATAAAGGTTTGGCTTTAATGCCACTGTTAGGTTTGTAAGATTCATGAACACCATCAAATAACATCAAAGTAAAGTAGAAACGTGGAAAATCAGAATTTTAAAATTTTACAAACCATATACCTGGATCATTCTTTATGCACAATTATTAATTAAACAAAAAGATGAAGAACAAGAATTATACCCTTGACGATTCGAGCTTCCTCATATACCAGTTCACCTCCAAATCCTTTTCGCGTTCAACTTGAATCCACCGGGTTTGATTCCTTCCTTTGATCAACGTTAGACATCCAAGTGGTTGGCCTCTAGAAGTGATCCACCAAGGAAGAAGAAATATTCAAGAAGGAGAGTGGTTGGCTAAACCCTAGTTTTCTAACTCTATAAAAAAAGAGTGTACTCTCCAACAATTAGAATCACGTCAACTTGATATCTAATATAATACTTATCTTATAAAGATATCAGTTAACCCTTTCAATATTATTAAAATAAGTTATTATTTAATTAATTAAACTCTAATTAATTAGGCTCCCAAATCTTAATAGGGATAATTAATTAAAATCTTTTCATTAATTTGTCTCCTAATCTTATTAGGAATAAATGAGAGAATTTATATTAAATTAAATCACAAACTCCTTTAGAAATTAAAATAATAATAATTGTAATAATATTAATAAGACTCCTCTTATTAATTTATATTTAATATTTCCAAACTATTAAATAATAAATATTAAGCTATTTAATTTACTCTATCACCATAAATTAAATTAAATACACTTAACATATTATTACGATTATGTCATTAACTTCTTAAATAATTATTCTTCCTTTTATGGTGTGACCTTTTAGGTTCTCCATATTAAACCTAGGTTGTAAATAAATCAATTAGAATAATTCTAATCTTATTTAAATAAATAAATTAAAATATTAATTTATTTAAATAAGTATTATTTATTCTACAATAGAGATAAGCCTCCCTAGCGACTAATGACTTTCTAAATAATATAGATTTCAACATTAATCATAAAAGAACATTTGAGTAAATAGTTACCGTACAATTTAATCCTTCCACCATACAATGTCCCAATTAAATATAAGACGTGGAATTACTGTCAAGTCTTATTTTATTTAATTATATGTATTTCAATTCTTAAATGCACAACTCCAAATATTGAAAATTAGAAACTCCTTTTCTAATTTCATTCTGCCTTGGCCAAGGACTACTGGGTTGTCATTTGTCGAATCACATAGACATTTCTTTTCTTTTACTAGAAGCGGTAGATTCTTTATTGATCATACATTATCTCCATGTACAACTTATTATACCCAAGCATACCCTTTGATATACCCTAAGGGTCTTAAGGAATAAGTCAAAGTATAATTCATCATACACAAGATAATATGATGATCTCAAATCTAATGATTACTTGTACTACTATCACTACAAGAATTCCTATTAACAGACAAGTAAAACTCTATTAGATATTCCATAGCGAGCCACGTTCAGTGAAATTATTCTCCAATAAGCACCTACATATTTGCTTTAGTGTCTCCACACAAAAGATCATGAGATCAATCATCCTCATCCAATGAGCAAGCAACATATGTACGAATCTATTCGGATTCACTAATCCCCTTTTTAGTAATCCATCGATTGGGAACATTTTATTTTTTAAGCTATCTAAAAATTTAGATCTTATTAGCATAATCTCATCATGATTCTAAAAGCATTGCTTAAAACTATGGGTTTATCACATATTATTAAAACAGCACCATGTAGTTAAATTAAAGTCTTTAGTAAATGAATACTTTTATTAATAAATGAATAAGTGTAAGACCACGAATTTTATGAAATAAAAGTATTCAATTTTTCTTATAATTACGATTCAGTAAATGGTTAAATTGATAAAAAGTTAAAGTTAAGGGTGATATATGAATTTTTTTTCAAAATACGCAAGTGGTTATAAAATATTCGTTTGGTCGTGGAATATTCTTTATGTCGGGGAATATTCATACGACGGAGCAGCCATTTATGGGCCCCATAACAGAATAACTGTCGGATGAAGAAAACGACAAAAATTGAGTTTTTATAAATAACGACATAGTTGTTACCGTTAACACTGTTGGAATACCCGGTGGGTAAAGTAAAGTAATACGCGTTGTTGCACAGTAGCACATGGTATTGCACAGTATTTTTGAATTATTGATTCTTACGTAAAAAGGCACTACTCAATAATTGTTGCAGTAATTACTGTTCAATATTTTATTTTATTGATTCAATAATTGCTGCGTTGATATTTTATATTATTGTTGTTTCAATAATTGTCACTGCACAGTATCTCTATTATCAGATCAATAATTCATATTATTTGAATAATATTATAAGATAGCATTATTGGCAATGTCTAGAAAGTTCTGTCAAGAAAGGTTTGGTCACCTAATTGCGCGCCAGTAAGGAGAAATTCTTATTGGAAAGCCCCCTCTTTCCTGGGAACGTCCTGGTTGTCATAATTGTGATTCTGTAATATTATTTGTGAATAATTAATTATTGATTTATATGATAAGAAAATATTTATTTTATGTGGATATAAATGATGGATATATTTATTTTAATGTGGATAAAAATAAAGGAATTAATACTGAGGTATTTTATCAGTATTTTCTCGGTGTGGAGGTATTAAAAATCATCCGTTTATGGATTTCGGATATTTTTGGTTTGGAATTTGGAAAAACTCAAAGCTAAAAAGTTGTAGAGAATTCAATTTCAATCAGAATGGATATAAAATTCGTATTTTTATGATAACCGGGCTATTTTCTATGAATTATTGATGTTTTGGAAAATAAAATGATGTTTATTAATTTATGGGTGGGACCCACTTGTGTTTTAACACATGTGGGCTGCTAGCTTTGTTCAAAGATGGTTGGTGGCTGAAAAAAACATGTGGGCATGCGTAGAAAAGAAGAAATAAAATAATATATTTTATTATTTTAGTCTCCTATGGCGTTCTAGCATTTTCCTATAAATATGTGCTTATGTTAGAATTGAAAATCACACCAGAAATAAGTTTTCTCTCTTTCTCTCTCTAGATTATCGAGTGTATTTTGTGAGTATTTAGATACTTGGTGAGTTGCTATTCTTCGGTGCAAGTTTCCTTCAGCGTCACATCCGATATCCAAATGTAAGTCTTTTCTTTTTCGAGGTAAGGGATAGTAAGGGATTTTAAGGGTTGTTATGATTTTAAGTTTCGTAATTTTTCTGACCTTCAAAAATTCTGGAAAAATTTGAAATGATAACTTGACGAGTTTTTTAGATTGTGTCCAAAAATGGCGATTTTTGGATGTATAGATTATGAGTTATGAATTTTATGGGAAAAGACTATTTTAAACGAAAACCCTTATAACTCCTTGTGGTTAACTCCATAATTGATGAAATTTTTATTGGGAGTACACGCATATGATAGAAGTATACTCTATAAATTTTGGAATTTTTGGATAAAAGTACATTTTATGATAAATGTCTAAATATTCGGCAGTTTTGGCCATATGAAAAATAGTAAATGTACTTTAAAAATTCCGGGAAAAATATATGTTCAATATGGGACTATATTCTACTAAAACCCAGAAAAGAAATATTTTTGGAACTGATTTGGTATTTTTCATGAAAATGGTCTAGTTATGAATAAAGGAATTAAATATTTTATGTGAAGGAAGAAAATTGGAAAATATGATTTTATGGCTTGAGAATCATATATATGGTATATGCAGATTTTTGATGAGGGTTTTGGTTATTGGTGATGAAATCTTATGAGTTTGGCATTTTAGAATGATAAAATGCATTATTTTAGTAAAGTGTAAATAATTAAAATAAATTGTTTATAATTTTAAGAAATGTTATTCTTTCAATATCATTATACCGAAATATTGGTATGGATTTTATTGTTGAATTTCTACCTTTTTCATGTCGGGTTTACTATTCACGAGTTACTATTCACGAGTTACTATTCTCGGGTACTATTCATGACAAAATTGGTTTATTTTTATGACCAAATTATAGTTGATTTATGAATATTACTCTTAAGATTAAATCTATATGTTGATTACATTGTTTTTATTATCATATATAACATTTTTATAACCCTAATGATGATATTTCTCTTTGACTTGAGTGTAAAGATGGGTAAATTTTTGGTATGATCATGACTATAGGTTCTCTTTGGCCAGTAGTGCAAAGTTGAATTGTTGACTGGTATGATCATGACCATTGAATTTATAATTGAATATCTTTAGCTTAAGTGCAAAGGTGAAATGATCAACATAGTTATAATTATTGTTTATATAAATTCTGAAATAATTATGTATTTCTTTGAGATATTAATATCTTCGGCTCAGAGTGCAAAAGATGAATTATTGATGAATATCTTAGGCCCGTAGTGCAAAGATGACTGTTGTTGAATATCTTTGGCCCAGTAGTGCAAAGATGACTGTTGTTGAATATCTTTTGCACTCAGAAAGTGCAAAGATGAAATGATAATGAATATCTTTAGCTTTGTAGTGCAAAGATGAATTATCGATGAATATCTTTGGCTCGTAATGCAAAGATGACTTGTTGTTGAATATCTTTGGCCCGTCAGCAAAGATGATTTGTTGATGAATATCTTTGGCTCGTAATGCAAAGATGACCTGTTGTTGAATATCTTTAGCCTGTAGTGTAAAGATGACTTGTTGATGAATATCTTTGGCCCGTAGTGCAAAGATAAATTTATTATTATGATTATGAACATGAACTGTGATTTGGTATAACCATGATCTTTGATGTTTCAGGTGATGAAAATTATCTTTGTCCTGAATGAGAAAAGGAATTTAGAACTACAATTACGATTATGAGTTATACATGTGATTGCGGACATGAATTATTGATTGATGTTACAGGGATAAAACATTGTTGGTGGACTTTTAACATGGAGAAGATAATAGATTTTATGGTCTATTTGACTCTTCTAATGGATTGCTCATTCGGCTGCAACTATGGTTGAAAAGTTTTATCATCTACCATATGATCTAAATCTCTGATTTATTATTGATGAAGGCTATTGATAATTTAATTATCTTTAGTAATGATATACTTTACTGAGCTAGTTGTGCTCACCCTTTTGCTTCACAATTCCTTTCAGGTAATAAGAGTGTAGTTAGGGGTCGCTGGGGTAACAGGGGGAATAGAACGGTGGTCATCATTTAGTAGTTATATTTGGTGAATCAACTAGGTAAGGTGAACCCAACGTTGGAAGCGTGTTTTGCCACTATCATACATGATGTCTAATGACATACAACTTCAGATCATCATAAGATAGGGATGTGCTCATCCACTTGCTTTGTATATATATATGAGCACTACCTATATAATCTTGGTGTTTGTTTCAAGTATAATTCTCAATTAGAGACAATTGGAGATAATGATATGTCAAGAGAAGAGTCACCATTGGGAAGAATATGATAGTAATCTTCTCGTTTTCTTTGGGGGTCTATTGGGTCAACCAAGGATAATTCTGTGGCCATATGATATCTATCATAACCTAGAAGCATGGCCTCCCATGTATGAAGGTTTCCTTGAGCACTTCCCAAAGATTCTAATTTCTAAAACAGCTTTTTGACTATACCTTTATGTAAGGTGTCATTGTGAGGTGTCATTCCACTACTTGGAACATGAGTCACATTTGGTATATATTTGTATCCAAACTCACAGCATATGTGTTGTTGTATTTTGCACGACAATTATTGCAATAAAGTTGTAGTTGTTTTCTGTACCATGTATTTGGCGACTCATAATAGGTTGGATGGAATGGACCTATTTTGGGGTTGTCACATTTAGTATCGAGCTTAGGGATATGGTCTCCATGGAGATCGGAGAATATAACTAGGAGGGAGAGATGAGTAAATCCTTCGCTAGTGTGTCCTACCTAAGCTTATTTGTTGGTCGACCATAATATCGGGATATTATGTGATATGTTAATTTGTTTAAATAACCCTTGTTTTATGGCGATGATTTGAGAATAATCACCGAGAATGTTAACAATGGAGTGAATGAGACCGTGGGATACCTCTAATCACCAACCGTGATAATGTGATGTCGCAAAAAGAAGGAATTAGAGAAATCCATGTGGTGAGTGAAGAATTGATAGTTACACCCAGAAAGGTCGCAGAGGTAATAAATTGAAAGTGAGGAAGAAGTGGAAGAAGAGGTACACGAGGAGAATTTATTAGAGGTATTATATGATCAAAATGTAGAATTTCAAAATCGTATTCATGAGTTAGAAGAACAAATCAAGAAGAAACATTAAAGGTCGGTGGAACAAAAGGATGCAACAATTCAAGCTTGTGTTACCCGATATGTGATGCTTGAATAGAAGCATTCTTTGGCAAAGTATAAGATGATAAAGATGGAATCTGAGCTGAAAGAAGAAAAAACTAAATGAGTGAGAATAAGTGATGCATGGGCAAAAGCCGCACGACACGTGGATATTGTGGAAAGAGATGTCCGATCTAAGAAGGCTAAAATAGATGATATGAATTTCTCTTTTTGGAAAGCAATTGGGAGAACCCAACATCGAGTTTTGAATTACCTGTATATAGCGGTCAACTCCGAATTCGATATGCATCGAAGATTGATGATTCGATTATGAATCGAGAGTGCGACGAGGCAGTTGAGGGAGGAATATGTCCTATAGAAAAGTATATTCCAACGGTAGTGATGACGCCAAATGCTACCCCAGACAAGTCAAAGCCGAGTAGTTCGAGGGATGGCGGTTGTCATGACTTCCCAACAAATGAGGAACCTAAATGAAGTTATCATGGGAGATGAACAATGGAGAAATCATGATGTTCCGGGAGATAGAATCTGAAATGAAAGCAAGGTAATCTCAACTCTTTGAAATACCAGGTACGTACGTAAATTTCGGGGACGAAATTTCATAAGGAGGGGAGATTGTAAGACCCCGAATTTTATGAAATAAAAGTATTCAATTTTTCTTATAATTACGATTCAGTAAATGGTTAAATTGATAAAAGTTAAAGTTAAGGGTGATATATGAATTTTTTTTCAAAATACGCAAGTGGTTATAAAATATTCGTTTGGTCGTGGAATATTCTTTATGTTGGGAATATTAAATGACGATGAAGGCGACCATTAGGGCCCCATAATGTAATAACTATTTGATGAAGAAAACGACAAAAATTGAGTTTTTATAAATAACTTGGAAGTAGTTATTCACGAATAACACCTTGTTGGAATACCGGTGGGTAAAGTAAAGTAATACGCGTTGTTGTTATGCAAGAGCAGCCCAGATTCCACAATTTTTTTGAATTATTGATTCTTACGTAAGAAGGCACAACTCAATAATTGTTACAGTAATTACTGTTCAATATTTTATTTTATTGATTCAATAATTGTTGCGTTGATATTTTATATTATTGTTGTTTCAATAATTGTCACTGCACAGTATCTCCATTATCAGATCAATAATTCATATTATTTGAATAATATTATTAGATAGCATTATTGGCAATGTCTAGAAAGTTCTGTCAAGGAGAGGTTTGGTCACCTAATTGCGCGCCCGTGAGGAGAATTCTTATTGGAAAGCCCCCTCTTTCCTGGGAACGGTCTGGTTGTCATAATTGTGATTCTGTAATATTATTTGTGAATAATTAATTATTAATTTATATGATAAGAAAATATTTATTTTATGTGGATATAAATGATGGATATATTTATTTTTATGTGGATAAAAATGAAAGAATTAATACTGAGGTATTTTATCAAGATGTTGTTTATGGAGGTATTAAAAATCATCCGTTTGTGGATTTCGGATATTTTTGGTTTGGAATTTGGAAAAACTCAAAGCTAAAAAGTTGTAGAGAATTCAATTTCAGTCAGAATGGACATAAAATTAGTATTTTTCTGATAACCGGGCTATTTTCTATGAATTATTGAAGTTTCGGAAAATAAAATGATGTTTATTAATTTATGGGTGGGACCCACTTGTGTTTTAACACATGTGGGCTGCTAGCTTTGTTCAAATATGGCTGGTGGTGATCAAACATGTGGGCATGCGTGAAAAGAAGAAATAAAATAATATATTTTATTATTTTAGTCTCCTATGGCGTTCTAGCATTTTTCTATAAATAGGTGCTTATGTTAGAATTGAAAATCACACCAGAAACAAGTTTTCTCTCTTTCTCTCTCTAGATTATTGAGTGTATTTTGTGAGTATTTAGATATTTGGTGAGTTGCTATTCTTCATGCAAAGTTTCCTTCAAATCATACATCCGATATCCAAATGTCGAAGTCTTTCTTTTTTGAGGTAAGGGATAGTAAGGGATTTTAAGGGTTGTTATGATTTTAAGTTTCGTAATTTTTCTGACCTTCAAAAATTCTGGAAAAATTTGAAATGATAATTTAATGAGTTTTCTAGATTGTGTCCAAAAATGGCGATTTTTGGATGTATAGATTATGCGTTATGAATTTTATGGGAAAATACTATTTTAAAAGAAAACCCTTATAACTCCTTGTGGTTAACTCCAAAATTGGTGAAATTTTTATTGGGAGTACACGCATATGATAGAAGTATACTCTATAAATTTTGGAATTTTTGGATAAAAGTACAATTTATGATAAATGTCTAAATATTCGGCAGTTTTGGCCATATGAAAAATAGTAAATGTATTTTAAAAATTCCGGGAAAAATATATGTTCAATATGGGACTATATTCTGCTAAATCCCAGAAAAGAAATATTTTTGGAACTGATTTGATATTTTTTATGAAAATGGTCTAGTTATGAATAAAGGAATTAAATATGTTATATGAAGGAAGAAAATTGGAAAATATGATTTTATGGCTTGAGAATCATATATGTGGTATATGCAGATATTTGATGAGGGTTTTGGTTATTGGTGATGAAATCTTATGAGTTTGGCATTTTAGAATGATTAAATGCATTATTTTAGTAAAGTGTAAACAATTAAAATAAATTGTTTATAAGTTTAAGAAATGTTATTCGTTCAATATCATTATACCGAAATATTGGTATGGATTTTATTGTGGAATTTCTACCTTTTTTATGTCGGGGTTACTATTCACGAGTTACTATTCATGAGTTACTATTCACGAATTACTATTCACGGGTACTATTCACGCGACAAAATTGGTTTATTTTTCCCACCAAATTATAGTTGATTTATGAATATTACTCTTGAGATTAAACCTATATCTTTGATTATATTATTTTTATTATCATATATAACATTTTTATAACCCTAATGATGATATTTCTCTTTGACTTGAGTGTAAAGATGGGTAGATTTTTGGTATGATCATGACTATGGGTTCTCTTTGGCCAGTAGTGCAAAGTTGAATTGTTGACTGGTATGATCATGACCATTGAATTTATAATTGAATATCTTTAGCTTAAGTGCAAAGGTGAAATGATCAACATGGTTATAATTATTGTTTATATAAATTCTGAAATAATTATGTATTTCTTTGAGATATTAATATCTTTGGCTTGTAGTGCAAAGATGAATTATTGATGAATATCTTAGGCCCGTAGAGCAAAGATGACCTGTTGTTGAATATCTTTGGCTGTAGTGCAAAAGATGACTGTTGTTGAATATCTTTTGCACCAGTAGTGCAAAGATGAAATGATAATGAATATCTTTAGCCTGTAGCGCAAAGATGAATATACATGTGATTGCGGGCAGGAATTATTGATTGATGTTACGGTGGATAAAACATTGTTGGTGGACTTTTACACATGGAGAGATAATAGATTTTATGGTCTATTTGACTCTTCTAATGGATTGCTCATTCGGCTGCAACTATGGTTGAAAAGTTTTATCATCTACCATATGATCTAAATCTCTGATTTATTATTGATGAAGGCTATTGATAATTTAATTATCTTTAGTAATGATATACTTTACTGAGCTAGTTGTGCTCACCCTTTTGCTTCACAATTCCTTTCAGGTAATAAGAGTGTAGCTGGGTCGAGCGGGGGTAACAGGGGAATAGAACGGTGGTCATCATTTAGTAGTTATATTTGGTGAATCAACTAGGGTAAGGTGAACCCAACGTTGGAAGCGTGTTTTGCCACTATCATACATGATGTCTAATGACATACAACTTCGTATCATCATAAGATAGGGATGTGCTCATCCACTTGCTGAGTATATATACGAGCACTACCTATATAATCTTGGTGTTTGTTTCAAGTATAATTCTCAATTAGAGACAGTGGAGATAATGATATGTCAAGAGAAGAGTCACCATTGGGAAGAATATGATAGTAATCTTCTCGTTTTTCTTTGGGGTCTATTGGGTCAACCAAGGATAATTCTGTGGCCATATGATATCTATCATAACCTAGAAGCATGGCCTCCCATGTACGAAGGTTTCCTTGAGCACTTCCCAAAGATTCTAATTTCTAAAACAGTTTTTGACTATACCTTTATGTAAGGTGTCATTGTGAGGTGCTGTCCACGGTTGGAACATGAGTCACATTTGGTATATATTTGTATCCAAACTCACAGCATATGTGTTGTTGTATTTTGCACGACAATTGTTGCAATAAAGTTGTAGTTGTTTTCTCATACCATGTATTTGGCGACTTTCGAGAATAGGTTGGATGGAATGGACCTATTTTGGGGTTGTCACATTTGTATCGAGCTTAGGATATGGTCTCCAAGGAGATCGGAGAATATAACTAGGAGGGGAGAGATGAGTAAATCCTTCGCTAGTGTGTCCTACCTAAGCTTATTTGTTGGTCAGTCATAATATCGGGATATTATGTGATATGTTAATTTGTTTAAATAACCCTTGTTTTATGGCAGTATTTGAGAATAACTGCTGAGAATGTTAACAATGGAGTGAATGAGACCGTGGGGATACCTCTAATCACCAACCAGGATAATGTGATGTCAGGCAAAGAAGGAATTAGAGAAATCCATGTGGTGAGTGAAGAATTGATAGTTGCACCCGAGAAGGTCGCAGAGGTAACAGCTGAAAGTGAGGAAGAAGTGGAAGAAGAGGTACCTGAGGAGAATTTATTAGAGGTATTATATGATCAAAATGTAGAATTTCAAAATCGTATTCATGAGTTAGAAGAACAGGCTGAAGAACGACAGGCGGTCGTGGAACAAAAGGATGCAACAATTCAAGCTTGTGTTACCCGATATGTGATGCTTGAATAGAAGCATTCTTTAGCAAAGTATAAGATGATAAAGATGGAATCTGAGCTGAAAGAAGAAAAAACTAAATGAGTGAGAATAAGTGATGCATGGGCAAAAGCCGCACGACACGTGGATATTGTGGAAAGAGATGTCCGATCTAAGAAGGCTAAAATAGATGATATGAATTTCTCTTTTTGGAAAGCAATTGGGAGAACCCAACATCGAGTTTTGAATTACCCTGTACATAGCGGTCAACCTGAATTCGATATGCATCGAAGATTGATGATTCAGATTATGAATCAGGAGTACGACGAGGCAGTTGAGGGAGGAATATGTCCTATAGAAAAGTATATTCCAACGGTAGTGATGACGCCAAATGCTACCCCAGACAAGTCAAAGCCGAGTAGTTCGAGGGATGGCGGTTGTCATGACTTCCCAACAAATGAGGAACCTAAATGAAGTTATCATGGGAGATGAACAATGGAGAAATCATGATGTTCCGGGAGATAGAATCTGAAATGAAAGCAAGGTAATCTCAACTCTTTGAAATACCAGGTACGTACGTAAATTTCGGGGACGAAATTTCATAAGGAGGGGAGATTGTAAGACCCCGAATTTTATGAAATAAAAGTATTCAATTTTTCTTATAATTACGATTCAGTAAATGGTTAAATTGATAAAAGTTAAAGTTAAGGGTGATATATGAATTTTTTTTCAAAATACGCAAGTGGTTATAAAATATTCGTTTGGTCGTGGAATATTCTTTATGTCGGGGAATATTAAATGCGGCAGAAGGCGACCATTAATGGGCCCATATAATGAATAACTGTCGGATGAAGAAAACGACAAAAATTGAGTTTTTATAAATAACGGCGTAGTTGTTACCGTTAACACTGTTGGAATACCAGGTGGGTAAAGTAAAGTAATACGCGTTGTTGTACAGTAGCACACGGTATTCCACAGTATTTTTGAATTATTGATTCTTACGTAAGAAGGCACAACTCAATAATTGTTACAGTAATTACTGTTCAATATTTTATTTTATTGATTCAATAATTGTTGCGTTGATATTTTATATTATTGTTGTTTCAATAATTGTCACTGCACAGTATCTCCATTATCAGATCAATAATTCATATTATTTGAATAATATTATTAGATAGCATTATTGGCAATGTCTAGAAAGTTACATCGAGGAGAGGTTTGGTCACCTAATTGCGGCGCCAGAGAGAGAGAATTCTTATTGAAAGCCCCTCTTTCACAGGAGCATCTGGTTGTCATAATTGTGATTCTCAGTAATATTATTTGTGAATAATTAATTATTAATTTATATGATAAGAAAATATTTATTTTATGTGGATATAAATGATGGATATATTTATTTTTATGTGGATAAAAATGAAAGAATTAATACTGAGGTATTTTATCAGTATGTTGTCGGTGTGGAGGTATTAAAAATCATCCGTTTGTGGATTTCGGATATTTTTGGTTTGGAATTTGGAAAAACTCAAAGCTAAAAAGTTGTGGAGAATTCAATTTCAGTCAGAATGGACATAAAATTAGTATTTTTCTGATAACCGGGCTATTTTCTATGAATTATTGAAGTTTCGGAAAATAAAATGATGTTTATTAATTTATGGGTGGGACCCACTTGTGTTTTAACACATGTGGGCTGCTAGCTTTGTTCAAATATGGCTGGTGGCTGATCAAACATGTGGGCATGCGTAGAAAAGAAGAAATAAAATAATATATTTTATTATTTTAGTCTCCTATGGCGTTCTAGCATTTTTCTATAAATAGGTGCTTATGTTAGAATTGAAAATCACACCAGAAACAAGTTTTCTCTCTTTCTCTCTCTAGATTATTGAGTGTATTTTGTGAGTATTTAGATATTTGGTGAGTTGCTATTCTTCAGTGCAAGTTTCCTTCAGCGTCACATCCGATATCCAGTCAGAAGTGCTGCTCTTTTGAGGTAAGGGATAGTAAGGGATTTTAAGGGTTGTTATGATTTTAAGTTTCGTAATTTTTCTGACCTTCAAAAATTCTGGAAAAATTTGAAATGATAATTTAATGAGTTTTCTAGATTGTGTCCAAAAATGGCGATTTTTGGATGTATAGATTATGCGTTATGAATTTTATGGGAAAATACTATTTTAAAAGAAAACCCTTATAACTCCTTGTGGTTAACTCCAAAATTGGTGAAATTTTTATTGGGAGTACACGCATATGATAGAAGTATACTCTATAAATTTTGGAATTTTGGATAAAAGTACAATTTATGATAAATGTCTAAATATTCGCGCTTTTGGCCATATGAAAAATAGTAAATGTATTTTAAAAATTAGGAAAAATATATATTTCAATATGGGACTATATTCTCGCTAAATCCCGGAAAAGAAATATTTTTGGGTGATTTGATATTTTTATGAAAATGGTCTAGTTATGAATAAAGGAATTAAATATGTTATATGAAGGAAGAAAATTGGAAAATATGATTTTATGGCTTGAGAATCATATATGTGGTATATCTGCAGATATTTGATGAGGGTTTTGGTTATTGGTGATGAAATCTTATGAGTTTGGCATTTTAGAATGATTAAATGCATTATTTTAGTAAAGTGTAAACAATTAAAATAAATTGTTTATAAGTTTAAGAAATGTTATTCGTTCAATATCATTATACCGAAATATTGGTATGGATTTTATTGTGGAATTTCTACCTTTTTTATGTCGGGGTTACTATTCACGAGTTACTATTCATGAGTTACTATTCACGAATTACTATTCACGGGTACTATTCACGACAAAATTGGTTTATTTTTCTGACCAAATTATAGTTGATTTATGAATATTACTCTTGAGATTAAACCTATATGCTGATTATATTATTTTTATTATCATATATAACATTTTTATAACCCTAATGATGATATTTCTCTTTGACTTGAGTGTAAAGATGGGTAGATTTTTGGTATGATCATGACTATGGGTTCTCTTTTTGGCGATGGTCAAAGTTGAATTGTTGGTGGTATGATCATGACCATTGAATTTATAATTGAATATCTTTAGCTTAAGTGCAAAGGTGAAATGATCAACATGGTTATAATTATTGTTTATATAAATTCTGAAATAATTATGTATTTCTTTGAGATATTAATATCTTTGGCTTGTAGTGCAAAGATGAATTATTGATGAATATCTTAGGCCCGTAGTGCAAAGATGACCTGTTGTTGAATATCTTTGGCCTGTAGTGCAAAGATGACCTGTTGTTGAATATCTTTTGCCTGTAGTGCAAAGATGAAATGATAATGAATATCTTTAGCCTGTAGCGCAAAGATGAATATACATGTGATTGCGGACAGGAATTATTGATTGATGTTACAGGGATAAAACATTGTTGGTGGACTTTTAACATGGAGAAGATAATAGATTTTATGGTCTATTTGACTCTTCTAATGGATTGCTCATTCCGCTGCAACTATGGTTGAAAAGTTTTATCATCTACCATATGATCTAAATCTCTGATTTATTATTGATGAAGGCTATTGATAATTTAATTATCTTTAGTAATGATATACTTTACTGAGCTAGTTGTGCTCACCCTTTTGCTTCACAATTCCTTTCAGGTAATAAGAGTGTAGCTGGGTCGAGCGGGGGTAACAGGGGAATAGAACGGTGGTCATCATTTAGTAGTTATATTTGGTGAATCAACTAGGGTGAGGTGAACCCAACGTTGGAAGGGTGTTTTTCCACTGTCATACGTGATGTCTAAAGACATACAACCTCGTATCATCATAAGACATGGATGTGCTCATCCACTGCTGAGTATATATACGAGCACTACCTATATAATCTTGGTGTTTGTTTGAAGTATAATTCTCAATTAGAGACAGTGGAGATAATGATATGTCAAAAGAAGACTCACCATTGGGAAGAATATGATAGTAATCTTGTAAGACCCAAACTTATTATAAATGAAATTTAATTTCCTCTATTTATTATTTTGAAATAGTAAGGGTTGAATTGATTAATGTGGTTAGTTATGGGTAAAATGTGCGAATATTTTAAAAATAAGCAGGTGGTTATAAAATATTCATTGTTGTCGGAGAATATTCGTTGAATATTCTTGCTGTCGGGGAATATTCGTACGACGGCGCTGTCTTTTGTGGGCCCATAACAAAAAGCGATTGGATGAAGAAAATGACAAGTATAAGTTGTTTATAAATAACGGCCAGCTTATTATTACAGTTATCTTGTTGGAATACACAGGTGGTTAAAACACGATGTCTGGCGTTGTTGCCAAGATGTAGCACCAGTATTGCACCAATTATTGATTCTTACGTAAGAAGGCACTACTCAATAATTGTTACGATAATTATTGCTCGAAGATTTGATTTTATTGATTCAATAATTGATGCGTTGATATTTTATATTATTGTTGTTTCAATAATTGTCACTACACAATTTTCCATTATCGAAGCAATAATTCATATTATCTGAATAATATTATTAGAAAACATTATTGGCAATGTCTAGAAAGTTACATACAAGGAGTGGTTTGATCATCTAATTGCGGCAAAGAAGTGAGAAATTCTTATTGAAAGCCCCCTCTTTCTTGGGAGCAGTGCAGTTGCCAAGATCTTGATTCTGTAATATTATTTGTGAATAATTAATTATTAATTTATATGATGAGGAAAATATTGATTTTATGTGGATATAGATGGAGAAAATTTTTGAAGTGACAATTGTTAAAAATTGATATTTTATCTTTTTTGATAAAAATAATATTTTATTATATTATTATAATATAATAATGGGGATATTTTTACAATGAATGTGGGATATATGAGTATATGAGGATGAGGAGTATTTTTTTGCAAAAAATACTAAAAACATGTTAAACATGTTGGTGGACCCATTTCTTGACTGAAATTTGATTATAGCATGTAAAATCGCCCGTTTATGGATTTCGGTCAATTTCTGTTTGGAATTTGGAAAAACTTTCTTCTGCAAAGTTGTAGAGAATTGAATTTCCTATAAAAAACCGTAAGATTCGAATTTTCTGATGAAAGAGATATTTATTATGAATTATTGAAGTTCCATAGTTCCGAAATAATTGATTTTTGGAAGTTTTAAATATTTATAATTACAAAAACATTTTTGGTCATATAATTGGGTCTTGCATGTGATTTAAATGGCTGATTTCAGATCTAAGAGTGGGCGTATGAAATTTGATTATATATATTATTATTATATTCAATTTTCTGCTTTGGTGTTCTAAGCATTTTCCTATAAATAGGGTGCTTAGGTTAGAATTGAAAATCACACCAGAAACTAAAGATTTCTCTCTCTTTCTCTCTATAATATCGAGCGTATTTGTGAGTATTTTAGTACTTTGAGTATTGTTATACGGTGCAAGTTCTTTCAGCACTATATCAGTATTCTAGTCAGAAGTATTATTCTTTCTGAGGTAAGGGATGTTATTTTATTCAAAAATGATATTATTTCTTCAATATCATTATGCCAAAATATTGGTTGGAAATTTTTATCAAATTTGGAACTTTTTCATGTCGGGGTTACTATTCATGAGTTACTATTCACGAGTTACTATTCATGAGTTACTATTTACGAGTTACTATTCACGAGTACTATTCACGAAGCGTGATGATGTTTTTTTGTGAAATTTCTATCTTTTGAGGTCGGAGTTACTATTCACGTATACGGCACTATTCACGAATACGACACTATTCACAAAAAAATTAAATTTTATTTTCTATGTCCAAGATTGTCTGTTATGATTCCTATCTTTGATTGGATCTATGTTTTGATCTTCTTTCTTGAATTTTACTCCAATCTGGTTATTTATGAAGTATTTTTGAACTGGGATTATTTAAAGTACGAATCCCTAATACTTGTTCTTTTGTTTCACTGGATTCATTTTCTTTAAAATATTTTTCATCATCCTCAGTCCTAAATGATGATAGAACTGAATATCTTTGGCCTGTAGTGCAAAGATGAATGATTTCTGATGAATATCTTTGGCCAGTAGTGCAAAGATGAACAGGTGTTGAGATGAACATGACCGACTGATTAATATCTTTGGCCCGTAGTGAAAAGATGAACAGGTGTTTAGATGAACATGACCAACTGATGAATATCTTTGGCCTGTAGTGCAAAGATGAATATTGGATTCCAGATATATATTGATTGATGTTACGGGGATAAAATATCGACGATGAACTTTTAAATTCATATATAGAAGATAGTAGTTTGCATTCTCTACTTAACTCTTCTAATGAATTATTATTTTCGCTGCGAAGATTGATTTAAAACTGGTTGTATTCTATTAGATTTTTCCCTATTGAGGACTAACGATAATTTGTTCTATATTATCTTAGTCATAATGTTCTTTACTGGGCTAGTTGAGCTCACCCTTTTCCTTGTTGTTCCATTTTTCTTCTCAGGAGGCGAGAATGTAGCAAGTACTAGTCGGGGTGTGGAATGATGGTTCTAGAAGTTATTCTAGTAGTCCTCACTATTCTGTAAAATAGTGTATTAATAATTGTAATGAGGACTTATTTGAGTGTGGATATTGTCTAGATGATAATATTTGTATTTAAACTCACAATTTTTATGTTGTATTAATAAAGTTGTAGTAGTTTTTGTACCATGTATTTGGCGACTCAGAATGGGTGTTATATACCTATTTTGGGGGCGTCACAAATCTTATCATTTTTCTTTGGGGTCTACTGGGTCAACCAAGGATAATTCTGTGGCCATATGATATCTATCATAACCTAGAAGCATGGCCTCCCATGTACGAAGGTTTCCTTGAGCACTTCCCAAATATTCTAATTTCTAAAACAGTTTTTGACTATACCTTTATGTAAGGTGTCATTGTGAGGTGCTGTCCACGGCTGGAACATGAGTCACATTTGGTATATATTTGTATCCAAACTCACAGCATATGTGTTATTGTATTTTGCACGACAATTGTTGTAATAAAGTTGTAGTTGTTTTCTGTACCATGTATTTGACGACTCAGGATAGGTTGGATGGAATGGACCTATTTTGGGGTTGTTACAATAAGATTGTTACAAAGTATATGCTTTATTATCAACATGAATGGCTTGTGTGCATACTACTTTCACTTACCTTAGTAGGAGACTAAATCTGACTGGTATAGCAGAGATATTCTTGAGGAAAACTTACACTATTTGCTACACTCAAAGTATCCTTATACTCAAAAGAAATACGCACAATATTATAGAAGAATTTTTTTTTGATTCTAGTGTGATTTTCATTTCTTAACTAAGCATCCTATTTATAGGAGAATGGCAGTGTACTATTTGAATATATCACGGGTGAACAGGAGAAAAAATTCACGGGCGTTCGGCGAGAAATTGAATTTTTACTCTTCATTACTGTGCAATAAAATATTCTAATAAAACAAAAACTTCATATAAATATAATATATTCTAATTATAATCTAATAAAACAAATAATGTTATATATAATATAAAAAGTATTTTTTTTATATAAAAAGTTTTATGTTTTATTAGTATTATAGTAATAATAAGAAAACAAAACTGATACAACTTTCTACCGCCGATTTTGAAAAATGAGTAAGTGGTGGTCCATGTAATAAGCCAAACTTACAAAAAAATACTTCATGACAACCCCTCTATTTATATCAAAAATTGAATAAATATTTATCACAAATCACTTATCTTCAATAAACACATTTTAATCTTTGAAAAATTATTCATCAATAATATTATAACTCACAATATTAACAACCAGATCATTCCCAGGAAAGAGGGGGCTTTCCGATAAGAATTTCTCCTTATTGGCGCGCAATTAAATAACCTAACCCCTTTCCTCGACAGAACTTTCTAAACATTGTCAATAATGCAAATAATAATATGAATAATTGTGTCATCTTAATTATTGATTTAATAATATAAAATATTGTGAAGATGAAATTGTGACAATAATTCAATCAATAATATGAGATACTATGCAGCAACTACTGTGGCAATTATTAAATGAACTGAGTGACTTCTTACGTAAGCATCAATAATCAGATATACTCCACAATATTGTGTGCTTCTTGTGCGACCACACATCGTTTGTTCTTTTATCACCCCAGATTTCAACAGTTAACGAAAAAAGTTTTGCTTGTTATTTTTATAAAAGGTTATTTCTATCGCTTTCTATACTGACGATCGTTTCATTGTGGGGTCCACTCATGAAGAACCAGAAATTCATGAATATATTATTTTGATAAAATAAGAGAATGAATATTTATTTAAATATAAATATTGATGTTCTGTGAAATGAATAATTCAACTAAGTTAAATTGAATTTATAAGAATGTGGATTGTGATGAGAATTGCGAAAATGCCTTGTGTGGCATGAGAATGAAAATTTAGGGAATTGATTTAATTAATAGATGATTAAATTAAGGAGTGAAGGATTAATTAATATCATATTATTAATTAATTATTGAGCAACGTAAATTACATAATTAGGGTATCTATTATCTATTTAATTGATGTGTGTTAGGTATGTAGTAATGTTTAGTAACTACATTAAAAAGAATGGGTATTGTGACACCTTGTGGTAACTATATTATATAACATGGAAATTATATAATAAGATTAATGAAATGTGTAAGTTATACAAATGATGTCTATGTGACCATGTAATGTGAATAGTGCATTAATACATATTTTATGACTATGTGAATAAATAATATAATAAAGGTTATGATAATGTGGTGTGTCACTACTCAATTAAATCATGAATTGACATTATCAAAATATACATGGATTATATTTAATACCCTAAATTGCTAACATAATATTTCCATATCATTTTAAACCCATGTATGCACCCAATTGGATTTAAAACCTAAGTATACATATATGTGTATTAAACATATAGTGTGTGGCATTAGTTAGCTATCAAATGCTAAGATTTGGCTTGTCCCATTTTGTGAGTCACTTTTCTTCCACACATGAAGAACCATTTGCCTAAGGCTACCTATTCCTTCATCTCTCAAACTTCCCAATAGCTAGCCATGATGAAGAAGGGTGTGGGTGATGGGGGTGGTTGGCCACTATTGCACCAACTCTTAATTACCCAGTGAATTCTCCCTCCATCTCTTAGTTTAATTTCTTGGATAATGGCTTGGCATGGTTAGTACGTTTTTTATAAATCAAGCACTCTACTTCATGTGCTATGTTGCTGAGAATTACTAGATTAGTTGTTATATACAGAGTGGGAGGGAGTAATCTGATTTTGAGTTAAGTTATGTCCAATTCAAAGCAAAGGTATAAAATTATGTTCTTAGTTAAGTTTTGTCAAATTCTTGCAATTCTCATGAATTCCTTATTATTTGGCATGAATTGGCTTAAGAGTGTGTTTTTTTAGTTAGTATGCATGCTTAGAAGTATTAGAAGTAGTTTGTGTTGCAGCAAAAGATGTTTGACAATGTTTGGGGTTAAGGCTCTGCAGAAGTAGAAGCCATGTTTTGTTTCTGGGCGATGTGGCGCGGTCGCGCCACTTCCCTAGTCTTTCACCGCGCGGACGCACGGGTAGTATAACACAGTTACTCTTGTTAGCTCCTTAAGATGTTCTGAGCATGCTATGTCAGTAAGGATATGCATATAAATAACCTTAACATGTGGACTAAGGTTGTTTTGTATATAGTAAGCCATGATAGGGTTGCTTTAATTTGGATATTCAAAGAAGGCTTAAAGATTGGAAAACTAGAAATTATATACATGGAGTAATATACCTTCTGACCTTGTGAACATGTGTAAATAACTTAGATATATATGTAAAGAAGTCTAACATGAGGCATATGTTTGCTTTATGTATGATAAGTTGTGATAGCTTGGCTTTAAAGGACTTTTCTAAAGGAAAACATGAAGTATTGAAAAACAAAGCATGATGAAAAATATGCCTTTAAATTCTGATCTTTCTAGCTTATGTAAATAACTTGGGTATGTGTACAAATGAGTATGAAAGCATGATTTAGACGATATGGATTTATCTTGGGTGCCTAAATGAGTTTTACTAATGAAGACTTAGAATTTCATAAACAAACTTGATAAACTCTATATACGCTTTGAGTTAAGATTTGTGAGCATGCTTATGTGGTTTAACTTGTGTATGTGAGACATCATGATTAGGTGTGTCATGCATGTAAATGTGATTAATATGAATGCCTAGTGAGTTATATGCATTGTGAAATTAGTCAAGTGTGGTTGAGAGTAAACATAAATGAAGTAGGACGTCATAACTTGAGATACTTGATTTAACAAATGCAAGCATGTGTAGTAGAGACCTATGAACCATATAACATGTGTTTTAGGATTAAACGTAAGAAAATTATGAATTGAACACTTAAAGTCTTGATTAAATGAGAATAGATGCTGACCTGTGTTAATGTTATGATATGAGGTCAAACTTGGTTATCTACATACTAACATGTATGCTTTGCATGATTATTTATGTACGTGCAAGTCGAGTGTGCACTGACCTTCTGCAGGAGCAGCCATATTCTGGTTTGAACAAGGATCAGCACGGTCGCGCCACTCCTTAGTTCAAATTCAGCGCGGCCACGCCATCCTGCAGTAGGATAAGATTTCTGTAATTGTTATGTGGTTTCATGAATGCCTATGTTGTTACTCTAATCTGTAATACATGTCCAGTATAGTATTCATGTGTTAATAAACATGTTATTGATAGGATCATATAATGAATAAGTGTTTACAACTTTAAAGTCAAATTGTGATTTCAACTATGACATAGTGAGTTAAAAACAAATTTTCATGTGATGACATACGTATAAGATTTATGCGACTAGAAGACTAGCAATATATGTTAGCATTGATAAATTTTACTTGTGTATAATAGTAAATTAAGATAATATGTATCCATATTGAACTTGTATAACTAATATGATTATACATGAATAGGATATCATAGTGCATTAGATTGATATTAAGCTTTACTTTGGTAAACTACGCTTGAGGCAAGTATCCTAAACCCTTCCATTACTTTATTCGACGAATATCGTAAGCAAATACCTAAACCTTATCTCTTTGAATGCAAGTTATCTTACTTTCTCGTTTGATTGAGCTAGTGTGACGACCTGAGAAATTAGATAATTTAAATAATCCTAAAATGATGGATTAAAGGTTATATGATAAACCTAAACTGAAAATAAGTGTATGGATTTGACATTTATGTGAAGGAATTTTAAGGATTTCAAAATTTTTGGACATGATTTGAATGATTTAGTAGAATGTAAGTAATAGTCTGGTAATGAGGTATAAGATTTTGTTGGATTAAAAATTCTTGTGAAGAATTGTCAAGGTAAAGTATCTAAGTGTATACGAGTCGGTATATGAGATCTTATATGTGAACAATAAAAATTTTATGTGTATAGTTGTGGATAAGTATCAAATCTTGATCAGATAAGTTACATTTGTGACAAAACTTAAAGTTATGATAGGAATATGGTTATTAAGTTAGAAAACTCTTACGATTGTTTAGAAACCCTAACGATACGTCCGAAAACCCTAATTTTAGTTCCGGGAATCCGAAACCCTAATTCGGATATTCAAAACCCTAATTTGGGAATTCAAAAGTTAATTGTAAAAGCTTACGTGTAATAAGTTGTGGGATAAATGAGAAATGTATAAAATACCCTTCAAATTATAAGGGAAAAGACCAAATTACCCTTAATGAGTGTGAAATGACCAAAATACCCTTTTACTTAAACTTTGAGTAAAATATTTTGTAAATCTTGTGAGTCATCAAGCCTAAGGTTTATCCCATGTGCCTTAAATCTTTCCAAGATCAGATTGTTGCCACCTTGCACATTTGGATACATTGAATCAAAGAAATCAAAAGATTAAAAAGTAAGAAAAGTTACTTTACTTAGCATTCTCTCCAAGTCCATTATCTCTCTACAATTTCAAAATCTAGAGTGAAAGAGAGTGAGAAACAAAACCATTATTAGCTCTTAGCTTTCCAAGAACAACAGCAAGGATCAGATTCAAGGAATTAAAGCCTAAAAGGTATAAAACCCTAAAACTTGCTAGATCATGTGATTTATTGTGAGATGTTGTTAGTTGTTGTTTAAAGTTGTGTTATGGGATGTTATTTAGTGATCCAAGATGTTATATCAAGGATCCATAACATCTAGAAGTAAAAAACTAGGTTTTTTAAACTGACCAAGAACCCTAATTTTAAGGCCTGACAGCCATATGGCAGGGACTCTAGATCTGTCTAGGTTAAGTATTAGGTGTGTTAGATGTTATAGACTTGTTCTTTGCCATGTGGAGAGTAGTCTAGAAGTGGAATCACCTCCATACCATATCTAGATCTCAAGTTATAAGCAGTCAAACATGGTTGACCGACCATGACCAACTGGTTTCTGGGCAACCCAGATTTCCAGAATGGTCTGACAGTCATTTTCAAGGCCTTAGATCTTGTTGTGTGTTAGTAGTTTGGCCAAGATGTTGTTTTGATGTTGTAGTCTAATATTTAGACTACACATACATGTCATTAGATCACTTAGATCATAACCAGAGTGAAAGATAATCAAGGTCAAACTTGAGTTGCCCATATGTTTTGTTCAATTTCTAGAAAACCCAGAAAATTGAAGAACATGTTTTCTGACATGGTTTGACCATGCCAGATCTTGTTCGTGTTGTAAGACCCCAACTTTTTAATGAATAAAATCAAATTTTCTCTATTTATTATTGTGAATAATAAGCTGTTAAATTGATATAATATTTTGGTTATGGGTGAAATGTGCAAATTTTGCAAAATAAGCACGTGGTTATAAAATATTCATTGTTGTAGGGGAATATTCGTTTGGTCGTGGAATATTCTTGCTATCGGGGAATATTCGTACGACGGCGCATCCATTTGTGGGCCCCATAACGGAAAACGGTCGGATGAAGAAAACGACAAGTTTGAGTTTTTATAAATAACGGCGT
Source organism: Panax quinquefolius (assembly GCA_020205615.1). NCBI lineage: Eukaryota > Viridiplantae > Streptophyta > Magnoliopsida > Apiales > Araliaceae > Panax > Panax quinquefolius. The sequence continues at coordinate 43,972,920 of CM035164.1, forward strand.
AGTTATTACCAATTAACAACATTGTTGGAATATCCGGTGGTTAAAATACGATGTCTGCATGGTTGCACAAGAGTTTACCAGTATTGCACAATATTTTTGAATTATTGATTCTTACGTAAGAAGGCACTACTCAATAATTGTTACAGTAATTAATGTTCAATATTTTATTTTATTGATTCAATAATTGCTACGTTGATATTTTATATTATTGTTGTTTCAATAATTGTCACTGTACAGTATTTCTCATTATCAGATCAATAATTCATATTATTTAAATAATATTATTAGATAGCATTATTGGCAATGTCTAAGGAAGTTCTATCTAGGAAAGGAGTTTGGTCACCTAATTACGCGCAAATAAGGAGAAATCCTTATCAGAAAGCCCCCTCTTTCCTGGGAACGACTTGGTTGTCATAATTGTGATCTGTAATATTATTTGTGAATAATTAATTATTGATTCATATGATAAGAAAATATTTATTTTATGTAGATATAAATGATGGATATATTTATTGTGGTTATAAATGAAGGAATTAATGCTGAGGTGTTTTATCAGTATTTTGTCAGAATGGAGGTATTAAAAATCATCCGTTTGTGGATTTCGGATATTTTCTGCTTGAAATTTGGAAAAACTTAAAGCTACAAAGTTGTAGAGAATTCAATTTCGTGTGGAATGGACATAAAATTTGTATTTTTCTGATAAACGGGCTATTTTCTACGAATTACTGAAGTTTCAAAAAATAAAATGATTTTTATTAAAATTGGGTCGGACCCACTTTTGTTTTAAACATGTGGGCTGCCAAAAAATTTCAGAATTGGCTGGCTTGTTTGATCAAAATGGGTGGGCATAGAAGTGAAGGAATAAATAATATTATTTTATTATTTTAGTCTCATTTAGCGCTTCTAGCATTTTTTATAAAATAAGCGCTTAGGTTAGAATTGAAAATCACACCAGAAACAAGTTTTCTTTCTCTCTATATTATCGAGCGTATTTTTGTGAGTATTTAGATACTTTGAGAGTTGCTATTTAGTGCAAGTTTCCTTCGGCCTTACATCCGATATTCCGAACAGAAGTATTATTATTTTGAGGTAAGGGATGTTATTTTCTTCGTAAATGATATTATTTCTTAAAATATCATTATGCCAAAATATTGGTTTGAACTTTTTATCAAATTTGAAACTTTTTGTGTCGGGGTTACTATTCATGTATACGGCACTATTCACGTATACATCACTATTCATGAATACGACACTATTCACCGAAAAATAAAATTTTTCCTTTTTGTCCAAGATGTCTATTATGGTTACTATTTTTGATTGTATCCATGTTTTGATCTTTATTTTTGAATTCTGCTTCACAATTGGTTATTATGGAGTATTATTGAACTTGGATAAACTGTAATACGAATCCCTAATATTTATTCTTTTATCTCACTAGATTCGTTTTCTTTAATATATTTTTCATCATCCTTAGTCCTAAATGATTGTATTACTAAATATCTTTGGCTTGTAGTGCAAAGATGAATGATAAACTGATGAATATCTTTGGCCCGTAGTGCAAAGATGAACAGGTGTTGAGATGAACATGACCAACTGGTGATACAAATGAATATCTTTGTCCTGTAGTGCAAAGATGAATATTTGATTCAAGATGTATATTGATTGATGTTACAGGGATAAAATATTGATGATGGACTTTTAAATCTTAGAAGATAGTAGAATTCATTCTCTACTTGACTCTTCTAATGGATTGTTGTTTCCGCTGCAGTTGTTGATCTAAAACTTGTTATCTATTATATGTTATCAGATTTTTCCCTATTGAAGACTAATGATAATTTGTTGTATATTATCTTAGTCATAATATTCTTTACTGGGCTAGTTGAGCTCACCCTTTTCCTTTTTGTTCCATTGTTCTTCTCAAGAGGAGAGAATTTAGCGAGAACTAAATTGGGGTATGGAGTGATGATTCAAGATAGTTGTTTTAGTAGTCCTCACTATTTTGTAAAATAGTGTATCAATAATTGTAATGAGGACTCCTTTTGAGTTTGTATACTGTCTATTAAATAATATTTGTATTCAAACTTATAGTATAGGCGTTGTCGTATTCTGAACAACAATTGTATTACTGAAGTTGTATTTATTTATGTACCATGTAATTGGCGACCCAGAATGGGTGATGTATACCTATTTTGGGGCGTCACACATGTGATGTTGTTAGATGGATTTAGTGATATGTTATTGTACCTTGACATGAGGACTATACAATGGAACTTTTAAATTACACAAAACAGAAACAACATGAAAGTTATAAGGATCCAAAGTAGGTAACTAGCAACTGTTCTTCATTTCTGAAAAACCCAGAAATAAAGAACAACTTTGTCAGACTTTTTGAAGGCTTAAATCTCTCTGATCTAAGGTAGGATTGCCATGAAACTTGGTTGGGATTGTATTATTACATTAGTACTACAATCCTAATACTTTATCAAAACCCAAAAACATGATAACCAAAGATCTAGAACCAGTCAAACCTAGTAACTTGAACACTGACTATGAGTTTCTGGGCAAGCTCAAGAACACCTATTGCGACGGTTCTGTTGCTATAGGGCCCTTTAGCGACACTTAATTTCGGAAAATTAATATTTTTATTAAATAATTAGAGAAAATTAGTTTTTAATTATTAAAAACACAAAATAAATTCTTAAGAATTATTTTAAAGCCTAAAATGGGTTTTTAATTATTTTGAATATATTTTATTAATATTTAATATTTTTGGAATATTAATGGTATTTAATTTTTTTAATTATAATATTAAATAAATTATTTAAAAATAATTTTAATACTTGAAAAATCATGAAAAAATTATAATAAGGTATAAGAAGATATTTTAAGTTTTTTAATGACTTTTAATATTTTGTGATGAATTTCATTAATTAATGAATATTAATGGTAATTAATTTATTTAATAAATATATTAAATAAATTATGGGAAAATAGAATTAATGATTTAAAAATCATATAAAAATTATTTAAGGGTTAGAAAATATTTTAAGTTATAAAATATAACTTTTGATATTTTGTCATGAAAATATTAATATTTTAATATTAATGTCAATTATTAGTTAATGAATTTAAAGGGCTAAAATCATATAAATGTGATTTTAAGGTATAAAAAATACTTTGTAATATTATAAAATAATATATAAAATTATGTCAGGATTTTCATTGTAATTAATATTTAAATAAATATTAATAATAAGAGAATAATGTGGTATTTATATTATATAAATATGATATAAGTGATTGAAAAATTGTGATAAATGGTAATAATTACTTAAAAATTATTACGAACCTTTGAAAAATACTTTGATTGATAATTAAATTATCTAAGTTAACTGTTAAGTGTTTGGACCGAGTCTTAGTAATATTAGACTCGTGAATAGTGTGACTAGACTGTCGGGATATTAGAATTGTACCGGGTTCAACTTAGACTAAAATAGTTTGAGTTGATACCAAGTCTGAGGTAGTTTGTGGACTGATAGGGTTATATGTTATGTGTTTAAGTTATTTTATATATATATATATAACAATATTATACTGTGATGATATTATTCTAATATTGGAGATCTATATTACTAATATTAGGTCTTCGGATAAAGCGATATAAACTGTGTAGTAGTAGTCAGTGATACAGGCAAGTTCCTAACCTCAAACTTCTAAATATTGTGCAAATTTTATTTAACTCGACGTCGAGTTGTTCTTTCAATTATGCTTATGGCTTATCATTGCTGATTACCATGTCTATGAATTGTTGAATAGCTTTCTGTACAAATAATGAATGTGTTCATTAGGTATGAAAGGCTGATCACCTTCATTACCATCTAGTCCAGTTATAAATTGTTCATGTTCTTTCTTGACCATTCAATTCGTATTGACTTGGTCGTTCAGTTATAAAATTTTATTCATGTTAGTTCACAACTGTATTGTTGAATGTTAGCCAGCTATTATTCAAATTCTTTCAATCATGATATATCCTCAAATAAACTTATACTTGATGGGCAAACATGTTGCTCACCCTTGCTATATCATGATAAACATTACAGATTAAGATGAATACGTCGGATACAAGACATGATAAAGACAGTTCCAGCTTTAGTTTATATGTGCAGATAAAGTTTATAATAGTATTGTATATTAATGGCATTGTAAGTCAAATAAGTTATGAATTATATATAAGTTAAGGTTACTCGACCTTGGGGATTAATGTGTAAAGTTTAATGTATAAACAATTTATGTTTATATCTTCCGCAATTATGATAGAAATAGTATAACAAATCCTTAGTGATTAGGACCGGGATTTGGGGCTTTTACAATTAGTATGTTTAAACTCTTGTGAAAACTATTATTTATGTTGAACTTGGTATTATTCTTGAATATTGTTAAAGTGTTTATGCCATTTCATTCAGCTAGACTAGATGCATGTTTATAAAACTGTCCAAACCAATTGACTAATGCGGAAATCTTGAGAACTGAGTTGAACAACCCTTATGGTAAGGGGAGTGTATATTGTTGGATGCCCCAACACACGCGTGAATATTACTGTGGTGTTATGCATAACATAGAGTATTGTAGACTGATCATCTATCGTACTTAATTCTTTTGGGTTATCAGTTTAATATTAGTAATTCTAGTAGATGTTCAATAGCCCTTACTGACTGCTCAGTTTAAATTGTTTTATCCAGTTGGATACGTTGATAGCCTTTGAATTCATATATATTTGTTGATCTATATTGAATTATCATTTCTCCAAAGATTTGATTCGAGAATTGTTGATACTCATTGTTCATGATATTATTCTAAGACTCTGAACTATCTTGGAGACTATACCTTGATATTTCAAATTCATGATATAATACTCATTACCCTTGTTGTATATTACTTACTGGGCAATTTGTGCTCGTTCTTGCTTATTTAAAACCTTTCAGTTAAGGAGGAACAGAGAAGTGTCTCTGGGAAAGACAAGGGCAAGGGCAAGGCTACCGACTAGCTTGTTCCTTTATGTTTAAAAGTGTTATGCTGTATTAAGACTATCTTCAGACTATGTTAAAGCTTAAGAAGGATTATGTAATAAGTCTTTATTCGATATTAGTATGTAATCTATTAAGTACTGCAGGTTGCGAGATTTAGGGAAATAATTATAATAAATCATTGTATATTATTCTAGACTAGATCTTTAGCTGTAAATATGTAATTTTAGTTATTACTGTATTACCAATAGCACGTGAGGAACCGAATTCGAGTGACCAAGTGGCGGTCTGAATTTGAGGGCGTCACATCCACCAATGAGTGTGTCTTCGTACGAATATTAATTCCCTGACAAAAAGAATATTCTCCGATCAAAAAAATATTTTATGACAACTTGCTTACTTGCAAAATTTGTACATATCACTCATAACTATAGCATTATATCAAATCACACCTTATTATTCAAAATAATATTTAGAGAAAATTAATATTTATTCATAAAAAGTTAGGCTCTTACAATTGTTGTCTACTACTACCAGTTATTATCTTTTACCTCTAAGACTAGTTGTTAGAATAGGCCCTAAGAGATCCATATGAAGAAGTTGTAGTGGCTTTTCATTTGAGTTTGTCATCTTGCTTTTGAATGAGCTCTTGGTCTGCTTTTCCATTTGACAAGCTTTGCAGGTTCTATCCTTGATGAAGTTCAGTTTGGGTATACCTCTTACTAGATCCTTTGATGCAAGCTTAGCCATGTTCTTAAAATTTAGATGAGATAATCCCATTTGCCATAACCAGCTTATTTCTTCTGAAGCTTTTAAGAAGAAACAAGCTGATACTAAGGAACTTGCTTCAGAGAGATTAAGGTTGGGTAAATTCTAGATACGCTCTACACGTAAGTGTACGTGGTCAACAAGTAATATAGTGATGAATTGAGTATTGTTCCTACATAGACTAGTATGAAATTTATTCTAACAATTACCAGTTTTATATTATTTTAATTTTATGAAACTATTCAAAATTAATGATTATAATTAATACAAACTAATAGACTAAAAAATCAGAATAAATCAATCACAAATTATTAACCGTAATTTCATTCAGATAATTGAGAATTAGGCTTATAATTTCACTTTAAGTTTCACTCTGATTATCACACCTTTTTCCAATTTAATTTACTATCTCAGTTTATTAATCAAGAACACTTAAGTAGAATTAGTCATCTTTCGATACACTAACACCATATTAACTTAAATCCATAATTTGATAGAATTAAGTCAAATATCCTAATTAACTAATTCACTATATCTCTATGTGAATTAAAATCAAATAAGGTTTAAATTCCAAGTTCTTTACGCGATTACATGTGATGTTAGGTATATCTCTATAATAAACATTCATCATGAAATCTATCACACATAGAATCCACAAATGATTGTGTCATAGTACGAATATTCCCTGACACAACGAATATTTTATAACTTGCTTAGTTTGTAATATTTTCACATATCACTCTTAACTTTAATCTTTTATCAATTTAACCATTTACTAAATAGAATAATAATTATAAGAAAATTGAATACTTTCATTTCATAAAATTTGGGGTTTTACAATCTCCCCTCCTTATGAAATTTCATCCCCAAAATTTACGTACCTGGTATGTCGAAGAAGTGAGGATACCTTATTTTCATTTCAGATTCTAACTCCCAAGTCATTTTCTTAATATCATGGTTTCTCTATAAAACTTTGACTTAAGGTATAACATTTGAGCGTAGAATATGTTCATTCTTATCCAAGATTTTAACAAGTACATGTTCATACGTTAAATCTTCTGCTATCTCGTCTGGTTTTAATTCAATAATATGGTTTGGGTCTTCCACATATTTGTGTAACATAAATATATAAAAAACTTATGAACACGAGACATACTTGGCGGTAAAGCTAGTCTATAGGTCACAGTTCCTACTTGATCGAGGATTTTAAATAGAACAATAAATCGAGGTTGAGATTTCCTCAATTCGTCGATTTTTGCTTCTAGAATAGCACATTCTTGTACTTCTTCATACGCATTAGCTCCGGGTCTGTAGCTTGAGTAACTTTAACTTTATTGACTAAATTCGGTTCTACTCGTATATTTGACATCATTTGTAAGTTATACGAAATGGGTCTTGGTGTTTGACAATATCGTACTCGTACCCGCATATGATCTTCTACTCAATGCGTCAGCTACTACGTTTGCTTTTCTAGGATGGTATTGTCAGAACAGGTGCTGAAATGGGTTTCCTCTTGAGTTCTTGGAAGCTCTTCTCACATTCCTGGCTCAATCAGAATTTTGTATCTTTTCGAGTCAGCTGAGTTAATGGAGTGGCGATTTGAGAAAATCCTTCCATGAATCTTTGATAATAACCAGCTAAGCCTAGAAAGCTACATATTTTGATTACTGACTTATGTTGCTCTCAACTGTGACTCATATCCCAACCTTGGATAGCACCTCACAATGGCACCTATCAGTTTATCACCGCACAAATATGGCGTCCCCTACGGAGAGTCTGATTTCGGTGCATTTGATAAGTGGGTTTTATACCTACTTATGGAATACCAATTCACGCAAACCATTCCCATCTCAAGTACATTTTAGTGTGTTTTTACTTGCATTTCATGTTATTTTGCATTGCATTTACTTAAAACTCCTTTTGGTGAAAAAGTACAGGAAACAACCTAATTTGGTGGAATTAGAAGGCACGAGCAGAATGGACGCATGAAGCGAGGCACAAGCTGGGATATGCGTGGCATGAGGATCAAGTGGAGCAGAAGACTAAGTGTGGATGGACAAAGGATGGAGCAATGAATGTATCGATTCTGCAGACAAAACCGAACTCAACATTGCGTAAGCCGCCATGGCGAGACAAGTTTGGGGACGCGCACCCACGCGAAAGCACCAGTTGGACAACATTACTGCTGCAAGTTGCGCTACCATGCATGAGGATTACACTAGGGGAGCGCATCGATCCTAGCGATGCCTCAGAATCACGATTTATATTATTTTAATTTTTAATTAAAAGGGTTGTAATTGGTTTTAAACATTTTCTGACTGGTGTCAGACGCATCATTATTCAGTTTTACGTATTTTCATTTTTCATAACTAGGGTTTACACGCTGAGAGAGATTCCAACATAGAAGGAAGCCTAAACTCTACTTTTCTAATTCTTCTTGGGATTCTCTATCACTGTGGATTTTTATTACTAGTTGCTGGTTTTATATGAGGATTTGAACGATAAAAGTGAATTATAAGCAGCAATTGGTTTGATCGTTTCTATCTTTCATCTTTCAATTGTTTACTTATTAGCCATGTTTAGCTTTGATCCCATAATGGCTTTTGGTTCAGTCATGAACTAAACTCCATTATGGGATTCTAAAGAATTTTAATATGTAGTTTGGTTGCATGCTTGAATGCTGGATTGTTTTACATATCATATGGCATTTCCATCATGATTGTTTTGCATGTATGAATGCTTGATCACCATTCGCTTTTAGTACTTGTATGGAATTGAGAATGAACATGCTAGTATGGATTGTAATCATCATAGCATACGTATATATGGCTATTTTGTATGGCTTGTGTATTTCGTGAACCAGATAGACATATACTGTTTCACCATATGAGTTAGAATAAGGGCTTGTGCTTAAATTCGATATGATTGCAATTTCACATAGACATATAGTGATTTTGGTTATATTGATGATTACATAGAGTCTATCGCTTGTGGATGCTATGTAAGTAGGTCATAGTGCATTGAAAAATGGCTATGACTCTTTTAGTGCTCGTGGCTACTTTCCTGTGATATGTGAACAAATCTTGCATGATAGTGGTGATTAGATGAAGTATTAAATGAAGTCAGGATCCCATTACTTTCAGATTTGATTTATTACATCTTTATTATTATTTTAATCGTTATTTGCGATTATAGTAATTCACCAATCATATTCATTAGTTTGAGCATATAAATATAGTGATTTAATTGATGCATAGTAATTTAAATTAAACAACTTTTCCTGTGGGAACGATACTTTACGTACTCTGTATTACTTGTTGACACATGTATGTTTGCATGAGTTAGAGCGCTTTTGGTAGAACTAAAAAAGAGGCAACAAGTTTTTGGCGCCGTTGTCGGGGAAAGACGTTTAAATTATTATTATTATCATTAGTTTAAGCTATATTGTATGACTTAGACAAATCTATTCTTATCTCATTTCCATTTTTATTTTTGTTTTTATTTCAGGAACTTGTATAAATTTTTATGCGCATGTGGTCATCCAACCCCGACTTAACACCTGCTCAGGACAACAAAAACGGGAGAGGTTGGAAAACGAGTGTTCGTAGAAATTTACAAGCACAGTTAGAAAGCACTACAGCTAATATTGCAGCTGAGGCACAAGGAGAAGAGCAAAGAAAGGAGCATAGGGCTCTGAAGGAATATTCCATGCCCAATATTAATGGATTATAGTCTAGCATTATCAGACCAGCGATAGCAGCCAATACATTTGAGATAAAAACAGACAGATGGTACAAAATTCGGTACAGTTTGGGGGTGCCGCTACAGATGATCCGAATGAACACCTGTTGAGTTTCATCAAAATTTGTGATATATTCAGATACAACGGTGTGACAGAGGATGCTATCAGACTTAGGCTATTCCCATTCTCATTGAGGGATAAAGCAAGAAGTTGGCTTCATTCTTTGCCAGCAGGATCTATAACTACGTGGGAAGACTTAGCACATAAATTCTTAGCCAAGTTCTTCCCAATGGCTAAGACTGCAAAGATGAGGACAACTATATCTCAGTTTGAGCAACAACAGGGTGAGTCCTTATATGAAGCATGGGAGAGATATAAAGAGATGCTGAGAAAGTGTCCACATCACGATATGCCAGATTGGATGGTGATCAACACATTTTATAATGGATTGGGATGGCAGTCGAGACCGATTGTAGATGCAGTTGCAGGAGGGGCATTATGGGCAAAAAGCTATGAGGAAGCCTATAACCTTATTGAGACAATAGCATCAAATGATTTTCAGAATCCTACATCTCGGATGCCACATCCCAAGGTTGCAGGTGTGTTAGAAGTAGAAGCCATCACGCAGTTGTCAGCGCAGATGGCAGCCATGGAGAAGAAAATAGATACATTAACAGACGGTAAAACGAAGACGGTTGCCTTCGTATGTGAGATTTATGTGGGGTCAAACTCGACATATCAATGTGTTATCAATTTCGGAGTTGATACAAAGATATGTGAGCGATTCTGAAAAAGACCAAGGTCAGTTTCAGAACACATACCACCCCAACAACCGAAATCATCCAAACTTTAGTTGGTCAAATAACCAAGGAATCAAGACATCGATTTTAGACAAATAATCGGTTTACCACAACCAAATATGACCACGCTTTAATCCTCGACCACTTTTTCCGCCGAGATTTTCTCAACAACAATAACATCACACTCCAGCAGCACCTCAACAAGGAAAGAAATCAGAAATGGAGGAGATGATGATGAAATACATGGCAAATATAGAAGTTATGATCAAAAGCCAAGCATTGGCTATTAAGAATCTGGAAACTCAGATGGGGCAGATGGCAAACATGCTTACCAACAGGCCCCAAGGTTTATTGCCTAGTAATACAAAAACAAATCCACGAAGAGACGGGAAGGAACAGTGTCAAGCTATCACATTGAGGTCGGGGAAAAACACTACAGATACTGCAAGTCGCGCTACCATACCTAATAGTATTGAGGAGGCCGCAGCGGCATGCATGGCAAAGAAAAGCGATCGGTAGTAAAGAAGAAAGTCTGGAAAAATCTGAGGTTCAACACGAAGAGAAAGATAAAGCAGGCTCAGGGGAGAAGCTCAAGAGTTCAATACCACCAATTCACCCTCAAGTACCGTATCCGCAGAGATTTAATAAGCAGAGGGAAGATAAATAATTCAGTAAGTTCTTAGAGGTATTCAAAATGCTGCAGATCAGCATACCATTCACCGAGGCATTGGAACAAATGCCAAGCTATGCAAAGTTTATGAAGGGTATATTGTCAAGGAAAAGGAGGTTAGATGAATTTGAGACAGTACCCTTGACAGAGGAGTGCAGTGCAGTGCTTCAGCAGAATTTGCCTCCGAAACTGAAGGATCCGGGCAGTTTCACAATCCCGTACACAATCGGGAAGATGAATTTTAAAAAATGTTTATGTGATCTTGGGGCAAGTATCAATCTGATGCCTTTATAATTGTTCAATCAATTGGGATTATCGGATCCAAGGCCAACAAACATTTCTTTGCAACTAGCTGACAGATCCATCACGTATCCACGGGGAATTATTGAAGATGTATTAGTGAAGGTGGACAGATTTATCTTTCTAACTGACTTCATCATTTTGGATTACGAGGAAGATAAAAATATACCAATCATACTGGGAAGACCATTCTTAGCCACAGGAAAGACTCTGATAGATGTGCAGAAGGGGAAACTCACTATGCGTGTTCGTGATTAAGAGGTCACCTTTAATGTCTTCAAAGCTATGAAGTTTCCAGCAGATGAAGATGAATGTTTCCTGGTTGATTTGGTGGATCAGGTCGTAAATGATGAAGTACAGAGTCTAGTGGATGATGAACCTTTGAGGAGTGTAATTGCTGAAAATTCAGATTTGAAGGACGAGGAACTTGGCAAACTTGTGCAATATCTGGATACCACTCCACAAGTCAGAAAATTCAGAACACCTATTGAGCCATTGACAAAAGCTGAAGAATCCTCAGTAAAATTAAAGCCATCTCTTAAGACACCTCCCGAACTTGAATTAAAACCACTTCCAGAACATCTCAGGTACACATTTTTTAATAAGGATTCAAAGCTACCTGTGATTATTTCTTCTGCATTAACATCTTTTCAGGAAAAAAAATTGCTACGAGTGCTTCGAGAGTTCAAATCAGCTATTGGCTGGACCATAGCAGATATCAAAGGGATCAGCCCTTCGTTTTCCGTGAATAAGATCCTGATGGAAGATGAAAGTAAGCCGTCGGTTGAGAAACAAAGGAGACTTAATCCGATAATGAAAGAAGTGGTTAAGAAAGAGGTACTGAAATGGCTGGATGCAGGCATAATCTATCCAATCTCAGAAAGCTCATGGGTGAGCCCAGTGCAGTGTGTACCAAAAAAGGGTGGCATGACCGTAGTGATTAATGAGAATAATGAGTTGATTCCTACACGAACATTGACAGGGTGGAGAGTCTGCATGGACTACCGCAGGCTCAACAAAGCTATAAGGAAAGATTATTTTCCACTCCCATTCATTGATCATATGTTGGACAGATTAGTAGGTCATGAGTACTATTGCCTTCTGGACGGATATTCGGGCTATAATCAAATTATGGTAGCTCCAGAAGACCAGGAAAAGACAACTTTCATATGTCCTTATTGCACATTCGCCTTCAGAAGGATGTCCTTCGGGTTGTGCAATACTCCAGCCACCTTTCAGAGATGCATGATGGCTATATTTTCAGATATGGTGGAGCAGAATGTGGAAGTATTTATGGATGACTTCTCAGTCTTCAGGGACTCATTTGATCTATGCCTTGAGAATTTGGTGATGGTTTTGAAGCGTTGTGTTAAAACAAATCTAGTACTAAACTGGGAAAAGTGCCATTTTATGGTACAAGAAGGAATCATACTGGGACACAAAGTGTCGAAGAAGGGACTCGAGGTAGATAGGGCAAAGCTGGAAACTATAGAGAAATTGCCACCACCTACTTCGGTAAAAGGTGTTCGCAGCTTTCTGGGATATGCAGGTTTCTACCGCAGATTCATCAAGGAATTCTCCAAGATAACTAAACCACTATGCAGTTTATTGGGGAAGGATGCGCAGTTTAACTTTGATGAGGCTTGCGTGTCTGCATTTGAGCACCTAAAAGGGAAATTAACATCGGCACCAATTATTACCGCACTGTTATCGGGATTTGCCATTTGAGCTGATGTGTGATGCCAGTGATTACGCCGTAGGGGCTGCTTTGGGGAAGAGGAAAGAGAAGATGTTGCATGTGATTTATTATGCCAACAAGACCCTTACAGATGCACAATTGAACTACACTGTGACGCCCCCAAAATAGATATACATCACCCATCTTGAGTCGCCAAATACATGGTATAAAATTCAAATACAACTTAATAATACAACTGTCGTGTAAAATACGACAAAAACATAAGCTATGAGTTTTAATACAAATATTGTCATCTAGACAATATTCACACTCAATGGAGTCCTCATTACATTTATTATCACACTATTTCATAGAATAGTGAGGATTACTAATGCTATCATCTGGACCGTCACTCCGTTCCCCGACTAGTCCCAGCTATATTCTCATTTCCTGAAGAGAACAATGAAAGCAAAAGGGTGAGCTCACCTAACCCAGTTAGAAATATTATGACTAAGATAATACAGAATAATTTATCATTAGCTTTGAACAGTGTTAAACTGATAAAATATAACAAACGTCAAGTTTAACTGCAGCGGAACAAGCAAACCACTACAAGAGTCAAGTAGAGAATAAAGTCTACTATCTTCTATGATTTAAAAGATTTTTCATCACTTTTATCGCTGAGACTCAGCTTAATAAATAAACCATATCATCCCTGCACTACGGCCAAAGATATTCATTAGTATCACGACCACAAATTTTCCATGCACTACGGGCCAATGATATTCGTGTATTCATCAATGGTCATGATCATGCCAACAACTGTCCATCAATGCACTACGGCCAGGGAGGACTTTTACCACATCATTTGTAACATTACGGTCATGATTATACCGAATAATCCCTGGTCATAATCATACCAAGTCCATCTATGCACTACAGGTCACAGATGACTTTCAACATATTATAAACATGAGGATGATGACAATGATATAAGAATTCAATAAAACAAGTTCAAGAATTAATTTGTCCAGGAACCAATAGCGTTCAAATTGTCAACTTGATACTGCTTTCTGAGAGAAAACTCAAGAATGCTCAGAAGAATATTTCCATGAAAAGATACTGGATGAAGCGTAAATATCAAGGATATTCCACTAATTTCATGGAGTATAAAAGCCAAAAATTTAACCAACTGAGTATAATAAAGAATGGAATAACAAAAGAAATCACCAGGCATGCGATAGACCATGCGAACGGGTTATTCCAACGTAATAATAAATAACGAAACCGGTCATGCAGAACGTAATGCATGTGATATTCCAACAGAATAATAATTAACGAAACCAGGTAATGCGTAAAGCTCAGACAAGATGTTCTAATAGAATGATAAATAATGGAACCAGGTCATGCGTAAAGCACAGACAGGATGTTCCAACAGAATGATAAAGAATGAAATAATAGATGAATTTCACCAAGTATAGGGTAGTCCGCGTATACAGGTTATTCCAACAGAATAATAAAGAATGGAATAACAGAAGTTCTCTTCTTGAATACAAAAGAAATAATACCCCTTACCGTAGAAAAAAAACTGGATACTGGAATAGTGAGGTAGCAAACTTCTCTTCTTCTTTCTCTCTATAATAATTGATCTAAAGCTTTTGTGAATTGGTGAGAAATGAAGGAAGAATGAGCTTCTATTTATAGGAAAATATACTTTCGATAATTGCACGTCACATTAGTTGTTGCAATGTATCTCATATTATTGATTCAATTATTATCACAGTATCATCTGTATAATATCTTATATTATTAAATCAATAATTGAGACGACACAGTTATTCAGATTATTATTTGCATTATTGTGACCATGAATTTTGTATTGGTACAATCATGACATGTAATGTTACATACAAATGATGTGGTGAAAGTCCTCTTTGGCCCGTAGTGCATAGATGGACAGTTTTTGACATAATCATGACCACTGGTGATACTAATGAATATCCTTGGCCCGTAGTGCATGGATAATTCGGTGATGTGGATTATTTATTGAGTTATGTTACAGAGATAAAATATTAATGATGAACCTTTAAATCATAGAAGATAGTAGACATCATGCTCTACTTGACTCTTCTAATGGTTTGCATGTTCCGCTGCAGTTGTTGATCTAAACTTGTTGTCTATTGTATTCTATCAGTTTTTACACTATTGAGAAATAAGGATAATTTATTCTACATTATCTTAGTCATAATATTCTTTACTGGGCTAGTTAAGATCACCCTTTTCTTTCATTGTTCTCTTCAGGAAATGAGAATATAGCTAGGACTAGTCGGGGAATGGAGTGATGGTCTAAGATGGTGGCTATAGTAGTCCTCATTATTCCATAAAATAGTGTGATAATAATTGTAATGAGGACTTCATTTGAGTTTGGATATTGTCTACGAGACAATATTCATATTAAAACTCACAGTTCACTTTGTGTCGTATTTTACACGACAATTAATAATGTTATAATTGAAGTTTATATTTA
Organism: Panax quinquefolius; assembly: GCA_020205615.1. Taxonomy (NCBI): domain Eukaryota; kingdom Viridiplantae; phylum Streptophyta; class Magnoliopsida; order Apiales; family Araliaceae; genus Panax; species Panax quinquefolius. The sequence continues at coordinate 43,988,429 of CM035164.1, forward strand.
AATTATGTACCATGTATTTGGCGACTCAGAATGGGTTGTATGGACCTATTTTGGGGGCGTCACATTTGCTATATGGGCTTCCAAAGTTATTGGGATTGATTCAATTTGTTTTTAATCATTGGGCTATAGTTGAGTTATTCTTCCATTAAATACTTTATTTGAATGAAAGACTGGTGGACAATGTTGGGCCATGAATATCTGGGTCCGAAATATATAGTGGGGTAGGGTTCGTGTGGAGTTGTATTACCCATATGAGATTCTGTTTGGGCAGTTGTGAATTTTAAGGAATTAATGATTTCTAATTATATTCGATTTATCTCTAAGGAAAGTGTCATGTTCTTAATCAATTAACTTTTCTTAAGGGAATTGTGTTTGGTCCCATTAAGGAATTATACCTAATGAGGAACCTTAATCCAATACGGGGAAGGATTTTGAAAAGGTGGTGAGATCACTATAAATATAAGGTTTTGCATTGATTCTAAAAAACACACAATTAATTGTTTATCTTTCAGCACTAGAACTTTTTGCCTCCATTGTTAAAACTTGTTCTGTAAGACCCCAATTTTTATGAATAAAGATTAATTTTTCTCGAAATATATTTTTGAATATTATGGTGTGGATTTGATATAATGTTATATTTGTGGGTATTATTTATAAATTTTGCAAAGTAAGCAAGTGGTTATATAATATTCGATTGGTCGGGGAATATTCGTACGACGGCACAATCATTGGTGGACCTCACAACGGAAGTATTGTCGTAGTTAGAAAATGACAAAATTACCTTTTTATAAAAATAATAGCGAAAGTTTTACCGTTAAACTGTTGAACTACTCGCTGGTAAAAGTACAGTAATACGCGTGGTTGCATAGTAGAACCCGGTACAAAACCCATTTCCAAAGCCCCATATCGAATGGCTCCTATTGAACTTCAGGAGTTAAAAACTCAACTGCAAGAATTGTTAGACATTGGCTTTATTCGTCCTAGTACTTCTCCTTGGGGTGCTCCTGTTCTATTCGTGAAGAAGAAAGATGGGAGTATGCGACTTTGTATTGATTATCGGGAGTTGAATCATGTCACCATCAAAAATAGGTACCCATTGCCACGTATTGATGACCTGTTTGACCAGTTGCAAGGAGTCAAATTCTTTTCAAAGATTGATCTTCGTTCCGGATATCACCAATTAAAGAATAGAACCGATGACAATCCAAAGATGGCTTTCAGAACTCGGTACGGGCTTATGAATTCCTAGTCATGTCCTTTGGATTGACTAATGCTCCTGCTACATTCATGGATGTGATGAACCGAGTATTCAAGAAATATTTAGATCACTTTGTAGTCATCTTTATTGATGACATCCTTATTTATTCCAAAAGCCGTGAAGATCATGAGCAACACTTGAGGCTGATACTCCAAAAACTTCGTGAATATAAAGCTTTATGCCAAGTTGAAGAAATGTGAGTTCTGGCTTGAGGAAGTAGCATTCCTTGGGCACGTGGTATTAAGTCATGGAATATCTGTTGACCCAGCAAAGATTGAAACTATTCAAAGCTGGGAGAAACTCTAAATCGATGATCGAAATCGTAGCTTTCTTAAACTTAAGTTTATTATCGGAGATTCGTAGAAGGGTTTTCTCGAATCGCTACTCCACTAACTCAAATGACTCGGAAAGATACAAAGTTGATTGGAGCGAGGAATGTGAGAAAAGTTTTCAAGAACTCAAGAGGAGACTCATTTCAAAGACTGTTCGACAATACCATCCGGTTCGGAGGATTTGTCATCTACATGATGCTTCGCAAAGGGTTAGGATGTGTTCTCATGCAACATGGGAAAGTCATAGCCTATGCCACACGACAACTCAAAGAATATGAGAGGAATTATCCTACTCATGATCTAGAGTTGGCAGCTGTTGTCTTCGCACTAAAGATTTGGAGGCATTACTTGTATGGGGAGAAAGTGGAGATCTTTACGGATCATAAAAGCCTCAAATATTTCTTCACTCAAAAGGAACTCAACATGCGACAATGACGTTGGCTTGAACAATTGAAAGATTATGATCATACTATCCAATACCATCCTGGAAAAGCGAACGTGGTAGCTGACGCATTGAGTAGAAGATCATATACGGGTACGAGTGCAATATTGTCAACGCAAAGGCCCATTTTGTATGACTTGAAAAGGATGGAGATAGAGATAAAGACTCCAGGGACCCACGTGATGATGGCAAATATACGAGTAGAACCGACTTTAATTGATAAAATTAAAGTCGCTTTCGAGTTCTGATCCGGAGCCGATGCGTATGAGGAAGAAAGTGCAAGAAGGTGCGATCTTCAAGCAAGAATCGATGAAGAAGGAATACTTTGAGTCAACTCCGGACTTTGTGTTCTAACGACCACGATTTAAAGTATAAAATCATGATGGAGGCGCACAACACACCGTTTGCAATCCATCCTGGGAGTACCAAAATGTATCATGATCTTCGACATACATTTTGGTGGGGCAATATGAAGAGAGAGATAGCGTTGTTTATCTCAAGGTGTCTAACTTGTCAACGAGTCAAGGTGGAGCATCAAGTACCAAAAGGTCCATTACAACCACTTGAAATTCCAGAATGGAAGTGGGAGCACATTACCATGGATTTCGTTACTGGTCTTCCCAAGGTTTCTTAAGGCATAGATGCGATTTGGGTCATTGTTGATAGATTGACCAAGTCTGCTCATTTCTTACCGATACGAGAGACTTATACACTTGAACGTCTTGCTCGTATGTACACAAACGAGATTGTAAGACTGCATGGTATGCCAGTATCCATAGTTTCTGGTCGAGACCCAAGATTCACTTCACGATTTTGGGTTAGTTTGCAGAAAGTTATGGGCACAGATTTACGATTTAGCTCGGCATATCATCCTCAGACGGAGGGACGGTCGGAGAGGACTATTCAAACTCTTGAAGATCTATTAAGACTTTGTGTCCTTGATTTCAAGGGAAGTTGGGACAAGTTCTTACCATTAGTGGAGTTTTCCTACAACAACAGTTATCAAGAAAGTATTGGCATGGCTCCATTCGAAGCGTTGTATGGAAGAAAGTGTCGTTCTCCAGTATGCTGGGATGAGGTGGGTGAAGTAACGTTGTTGGGACCGGAGTTGGTACGTATGACAACAGAAAAGATTCAAACGATCTGGCAACTTATAAAAACCTCACAAGATCGACAAAAGAGTTATGCTGATCTACATCGAAAGGACGTGGAATTCGATATAGGAGATCATGTGTTGTTACGTGTTGCTCCATGGAAAGGGGTTATGAGATTTGGAAAGAGAGGAAAGCTCAATCCTCGATTTATCGACCCATTTTTAATCCTTGATCGAGTAGGAACTATGGCCTATAGACTCGCTTTACCGCCAAGTATGTGGAAGACCCGAACCACATTATTGAGTTGGAACCGGATGAAATAGCGGAAGATTTGACGTATGAAGAGGTTCCTGTTCAAATCTTGGATAAGAAGGAACATATTCTACGCACCAAGGTTATACCTCAAGTCAAAATTTTGTGGAGAAACCACGATGTTGAGAAAATGACTTGGGAGTTAGAATCTGAAATGAAATCAAGGTATCCTTACCTCTTTGACATACCAGGTACGTACCCTAATTTCGAGGGAGAAATTTCATAAGAAGGGGAGATTGTAAAACCCCAACTTTTTGAATAAAGATGAATTTTCTATAAATATTATTTTTGAATATTATGGAGTGAAATTGATATAATAGTTGTGGGTAATATTTATAAATTTTTCAAAGTACGCAAGTTGTTATATAATATTCGATTGGTCGGGGAATATTTGTTTTAACAGGGAATATTAGTACAACGGCACAATCATTGGTGGACCCCACAACGGAATTATTGTCGAATTGAGAAAACGACAAAAATACTTTATGAAAATAACTACGGAAGTTTTACTGTTAACTTGTTGAAACACCGATTGTTAAAAGAAATGCGATGTCTGGCGTCGTTGCATAGTAGCACTTGCGGTATTAATTATTGATGCTTAAGTGATAAGTCACTCAGGTTTTGTTGGTATTATTAATGTAATAATACGTAAAATCTTTTTATATAAAACAAAAATACTTTTATAAAGTTATTCTATAAATAGAATATATTATATTCTCTTATGCGTAGTGTTGCATAAGTGTATGCATATAGTGTTTTGCATAGTAAAATCTTTTTATATAAAATAGAATACTTTTATAAATCTATCATGCTTTATTAGACAATAATTAGAATATATTATATTTTATTATGCATAGTGTTTTGCATAGTGCACTGCGTAGTGTTTACATAGTAAAATCTTTTATAAAGTTATTAGCTTTATTAGATTATAAATAGAATATATTTTATTTTATTTTGCTTTAAATATGGACCGTCGTCGATTAAAGTAAATCAATCTCGATAGCTCATGAGTTAGTTACTTATGCATTCTATTTTTCTATAAATAAAGCTCATTCATTCATTATTTTCTTACTTAATTAACTAAAATTCTAGAGAGATAAACTATAGAGAGAAAGAAGAAAGTATTTCGCTACTTCACTACTTATATATCCAGTACTCTTTTTTTTCTTAAGGTAGGGAATATTATTTGTTGTACTAAGTAAGGGGTGTTATTCTTTCTTATTCATGAAGAGAACTGTTATTATTCCATTTCATATTATTACATTGGAATAACTTTTGTATCTGTGATCACCCTATACTTGGTGATATTCTTCTATTATTAAAAGTTTTATTATTACGTTGGAATATCCTCACATGCGCTTTTTTGTGGGACACTGATTCCATCTTTATTATTCTGTTGGAATATCTTGTTCATGCATGCTTTTACGCCTTAACTGGTTAAAATCTTTATTTTTATTACATTGGAATATCACATGCATACGTTTCTGGTGGGACTTCGATTAAAATCCTTATTAGTATTCTGTTGGAATAACATGTCTATGCGAAGTACCGCATGCATGGTGATTTATGTTGTTATTCCATTCTTTATTATTCTGTTGGAACATCCTATCGGTGCGAATTTCGTCTGATCTGGTTCCGTTATTTAGTATTCTGTTAGAATAACCCATCTATGCGAAGTACCGCATGCATGGTGATTTCTTTTGTTATTCCATTCATTATTATACTTAGTTGGTTAAAGTTTTGACTTCTATACTCCATGAAATTAGTGAAATATCCTTGATATTTGCGCTTCATCCAGTATCTTTTCATGGAAATATTCTTCTGAGCATTCTTGAATTTTACTCTACAAAGCAGTATCATGTTGACAATTTGGACATTATTAGTTCCTGGACAAATTAATTCTTGAACTTATTTTATTGAATTCTTATATCATTGTCATCATCCTCATGTTTATATTTTTTTTAAGTCATCTGTGGCCTGTAGTGCATAGATGGACTTGGTATGATTATGACCAGGGATTATTCGGTGTAATCATGACCGTAATGTTACAAATGATGTGGTAAAAGTCCTCATTGGCCCGTAGTGCATTGATGGACAGTTGTTGGCATGATCATGACCATTAATGAATACACAAATATTCTTGGCCAGTAGTGCATTGATAATTATGGTCGTGATACTAAAGAATATCCTTGGCCGTAGTGCAGGGGTGATTCGATGATGTGGAATATTTATTAAGCTGAGTCTCAGCGATAACAGTGATGAAAAACCTTTTAAATCATAAAAGATAGTAGATTTTATTTTCTACTTGACTCTTTTAATGGATTGCTTGTTCCGCTGCAATTAAACTTGATGTCTATTATATTTTATTAGTTTAACATTGTTGGAGACTAATGATAATTTATTCTGCATTATCTTAGTCATAATATTTCTTACTGGGCTAGTTGAGCTTGCCCTTTCTTTCACTGTTCTCTTCAGAAAATGAGAATATAGCCCGGGACGAAGCCGGGGAACGGAGTGATGGTCGGAGGATAGCATTAGTAGTCCTCATTATTATGTGAAATAGTGTGATAATAATTATAATGAGGACTCCTTTTGAGTTTGTATAATCTCTAGTAGATAATATTTGTATTCAAACTCACAGTTTATGTTTGTCATATTGTACACAACAGTTGTACTGGTAAGTTGTATTTGAATTCTGTACCATGTATCTAACGACCCAAGATGGGTGATGTATACCTAATTTTGGGGGCGTCACAGTTGGTATCAAAGCTTAGGGATATGATCCCTGGCTAAGATGTGAGACTAGAACTGGGAGGGGAGAGATGGGAAATTCCTTCGCTAGTATGACCTACTTAAATTTATTTTGTATTTAAATTGGTTGGTTAGAGTTTAGAGATATTATGTTACATGTCAATTAACCTTTTTTTTGTGGCGATGTCTAAAATGACATCCGAAAATGTTGAGAATAGCAATGGAGCACAAGAGACCGTTGAGTCTCCACATATCAATAATCGAGAGAATGTGCATCGGGGAAGGCGACAATCCTCATTCAAACAACAACACCGACCAAATGTTGAATGATGGATTGTTCAATGACTTTATGCAATTCATGCAACAAAGAAAGAGAGCGGCTTCTGTCCAAAATGTAGGTGGAAACATTGGAAACTCTAGGGCGGTCACCGCTAAACAGTTCAAGGAGCTCGGACCACCGGAGTTTAAGGGAGAGCCAAAACCACTTATGGCAGAAGCATGGATAATGTAGATCACCAAGATATTTGATGTCTTGGGATGCTCCGAGGAGCAAAAGATTCCCTTTCCGCCTTTATGTTGCGCGGAGAGGCAGATTACTGGAGGGAATCGGTAAAACGTACTCAACCTGCCGTGCTAAAGATGTCTTGGGAGAAGTCCCAAGAGCTGTTCAACGACAAATAATTTCTCGAAAGTATTCGTCACATGAAGGAGGTGGAGTTTATCAAATTGGAGCAAAACAATATGATCGTGCTGTAATCTGAGGCAAAATTTCTTTGAGTTATCCCGTTTATATCCCACTGGTGGATAATAAAGAGAGAATGGCGCGAATATTTTTAAGAGGTTTGAAGCCGGAAATACGTCAACATCTTATTTCTCATAAACTGTGTTTGTATTCAGATGTCGTAAATAAGGCTCAGTTGGTGAAGCGCGATAACGAGTCAACGCAACCAAAAGAGAGTAGCCGGCAAAATGATAATACCAGTGAGAGCAGTCATCGAAGCGGTGACAACAAGCGTGGAGAGAATCAACAGGCCAGAAATGGTAACCACTTTGTGGTAATCGAGGCAAAAACAATAAGAATGGACATTTCAAGAAGAGGATATTCAATAATGATGGAAAGACGTCGAGACCAAAGACCAAGTTGTTAAGGAATGAGAAAGACCACCTATTATATGCTTCAAATGCGGAGGGGAGGGACACATCAGTCCAAATTGCGCGATGCCGTCCAAAGCATAGTATAATTGTGGAAGAGAAGGTCACTTAGCTTGATTTTATCGTTCACCGAAGATAAATTCAGCTAGGATGGAGGCACCAAAGACTGTCCCAGAAAAGTCAAAGCCGGTAGTGCAAGGGAGAGCATTTGTTGTGACCTCCCAGAGAGCAAAGAACCCGAATGATGTCATCACGGGTAAGCTTATCATAAACTCTAGCGAAGTCTACACTTTATTTGATAACGGTTCTACCCATTCTTTTATTTCTCCTACTTACGCTCAACGATTAAATTTGACTGCGGAGAAATTAAACTTTGACTTATCTGTGAAAACTCCGTTGGGAGAAACCTTCATTACATCCACGGTTTATAAGTCTTGTTTGGTTCAAGTTGGTACCCACACATTACCTGTCGATCTTATTGCATTAAAAATACTTGCATTTGATATAATTCTAGGGATTGATTGGTTAACTACTCATCATGCAAAAATTGATTGTTTTCGTAAGGTTGTTAGCTTTCATATCCTAATCGACCTATTATGCGAATTCAAGCAACCAAACCATTAAAATCAATCACTGTCATCCCAAGCCATAAAGTTATTCGTTTATTGAAAAATGGATGTCAAGCTTTCTTAGCTCATGTCACAGATGTACTATTAGGGGAGGTGGTGCAAGTTTGATAATACTTGCAGGACTAAATTAAAAATGAAAGAAAAGATGAAGGTATTATACTGTAATATTTCGAACCCCAAAATGTGTAATTATCAAAACTATGTTTTCCTATAAATATAAGCTCATTCTTCTTTCATTCTCACCAATTTACTAAGACTCACAAGAGCAATAATAGAAAGAGAAGTTATAGAGAGAGAAGCTTTAGAGAGAAAGTAGAAGAGAAGTCTGCTACTTCACCATTCCAGTATCCAGTCTTCTTCTGAGGTAAGGGATATTATTTTTTTCAGTATTCATAGGAATAATATTGTCTTCCATACTCTGTAGTATGTGAGTAATATTATTTCGTCTCGTATTCCTAATTATACCCTCATTTTGTTAAAGTATTGTTTCGATACTTCGTGAAATTAGTAGAATATCCTTGAAATTTGCACTTCATCTAGTATCGTTTCACAAGGATATTTTCTGCACATTCTTATTAAATTTTAAGCTTTTCATGCCGGAGTACTGCCCATGAGTAGTATTCATTTTTATGGTACTATTCCCAAAGTACTATTCACAGAGTACTATTCACAAAGTACTATTCATGGGTACTATTCACAAAGTACTATTCATGGGATACTATTCACTCGGGTACTATTCACTCGGAGAATTATTCATGACAAAAATTAATTTCTTTGTTGTCCAAATCATTTTTGATACAATATTATTCTTGAATTTTACTCCACAAAGCAGTATCATGTTGACAATTTGGACATTATTGAATTCTTGATAAATTAAGTTATAATCTTTAAAAATTTATCCTTTGTTTTCTTTTAATTGAATTCTTATATCATTATCATCATCTTCATGCTTACATTGTGATAAAGGTCATATGTGGCTTACGTGCATAGATGTACTATTGATTGGTATGATTATGACCAGGGATTATTCGGTATAATCATGACCGTAATGTTACAAATGATGTGATAAAAATCCTTATTGGCTTGTAGTGCATTAATGGATAGTAGTTGGTATGATTATGACTAGGGATTATTCGGTATAATCATGACCATTGATGATTACATGAATATCCTTGGCCCGTAGTGTAGGGATGATTCGATGATGTGATTTATTTATTAAGCTGAGTCTCAGCAATAAAATTGATGATAAACTTTTTAAATCATAGAAGATATTAGATATCATGCTCTACTTGACTCTTCTAATGGATTGCTAGTTCCACTGCAGTTAAACTTGATGTTTATAATATTTTATCAGTTTAACACTGTTGAAGGCTAATGATAATTTATTCTGCATTATCTTAGTCATAATATTTCTTATTGGGCTAGTTGAGCTCACCCTTTTGCTTTCATTGTTCTCTTCAGGAAATGAGAACGTAGCTGGGACTAGTCGGGGAACGAAGTGACGGTCCAGATGTTTGCATTATTAGTCCTCACTATTCAGTGAAATAGTGTGATAATAATTGTAATGAGGACTTTATTTGAGTTTGGATACTCTCTATGAGACATTATCCGTTTTGAAACTCTCAGCAACGTTTCATCGTACTGTATAAAAGAAGTTTGTATTTAAATTTTGTACCATATATTTGGCGACTCAAGATGGGCTATGTATACCTATTTTGGGGGCGTCACAGTTGGTATCAAAGCTTAGGGATATGATCCCTAGCTGAGATGTGAGACAAGAATAAGGAGGGGAGAGACGGGGAATTCCTTCGCTAGTATGACCTACCTAAGTTTATTTGGTATTTAATTGGTCGGTCAGAGTATAGGGATAATATGTGACATGTCAATTAACCCTTGTTTTGTGGAAGTATTTGAAAATGGCATCCTAAAATGTTGAGATAAGCAATGAAGCACATGAGACCGTTGAGTCACCAACGATCAATACTCAGGATAATGTGCATCAGGATCGTAATAATCCTCAAGAAAACAAAAATGCTGACCAAATGATGAATGATGGGATGTTCAGAGGCTTTATGCAATTCATGCAACATCAGTCGAGAGCGGCTCCTATTCAAAATGCAGGTGGAAAACCTGAAAATCTCGACGGTCTACCGCTAAACAGTTCAAGGAGCTGGGACCACCGGAGTTTATTGGAGAGCCAAAACCATTTAAGGCGGAGACGTGGATAAAGCAGATCACCAAGATATTTGATGTCTTGGGATGATCCGAGAAGAAAAAAGTTCCCTTTGCCACCTTTATGTTGCGAGGAGAGGTAGATTACTGGTGGAAATCGGTAAAGCGTACTCAACCTGCCGCACTGAAGATGTCTTGGGAGAAATTCCAAGAACTGTTCAACGAAAAGTACTTTCCTGAAAGTATTCATCACATGAAGGATGTGACGCCCCCAAAATTAGGTATACATCACCCATCTTGAGTCGCCACTTACATGGTACAGAATTTAAATACAACTTATTAACATAATCGTAGTGTACAATACGACATAAATCGTGAGTTTAAATACAAATATCGCCTACTAGATATTATACAAACTCAAACAAAAAGTCCTCATTATAGTTATTATCACACTATTTTACGTAATAGTGAGGACTACTAATGCTATCTTCGGGACCATCACTGCGTTTCCCCGACTCGTCCCCCAATTTATATTATCATTTCAAGAGAACAAAGGTGAAAGAAAGGGTGAGCTCAACTAGCCCAAGAAGAAATATTATGACTAAGATAATGCGTAATAAATTATCAATAGTCTTCAATAATGTTAAACCGATAAAATACAATAGACAACCGGTTTAATCTGCGGTGAATATGCAATCCATTAAAAGAGTCAAGTAGAAAATAAAGTCTACTATCTTTTAGGTTTTAAAAGGTTTTTCATCATCGCTTATAGTTGAGACTCGACTTTAATAAATATTCCACATCATCGAATCACCCCTCGCACTACTACCAAGGATATTCTTTAGTATCACGACCACAATTATTCATGCACTACGGGCCAAGAATATTTGTGTATTCATTAATGGTCATGATCATGCCAACAATCGTCCATCAATGCACTACTACCAATCGAGGATTTTTATCACATCATTTGTAACATTACTATTCATGATTACAATCGAATAGTCTCTCGGTCATAATCATACCAAGTCCATCTATGCACCACAAAAGCACGTATGACTTTCAAAAAATATAAACATGAGGATGATGACAATGATATAAGAATTCAATAAAACAAGTTCAAGAATTATTTTATCCGTGAGAATTATTAACGTCCAAATTGTCAACATGATCTTGTTTTGTAGAGTAAAATTCAAGAATGATCGTAAGAATATTTCCATGAAAAGATCTTGGATGAAACGCAAATATCAAGGATATTCTACTAATTTCATGGAGTATAAAAGTCAAAGTTTTAACCAACCGGGTATAATAAAGAATGGAATAACAAAAGAAATCACCATGCATGCGATAGACCGCGCATGCACGTGTTATTCCAACGAATAATAAATAACGGAACCGAAGTCGTGTGTGAAATTCACAAGCGGTGATGTTCCAACAGAATAATAAAGATGGAACCGGATCCTGTAAAACACACGAGATAGGATATTCCAACAGTAATAATAAAGATTTTAACCGAATTCCTGTAAAACACACGCATGTGATGTTCCAATGTAATAATAATAAAAAGACGGAACCAGTCCTGTAAAACACACGCATGGATGTTCCAACGTAATAATAGAAGAATGTCACCAAGTATAGGGTAAACCACTTATACTGAGTTATTCCAATGTAATAATAATAAGCAATGGAATAACAACAGCTTCTCTTCATGAATAAGAAAGAATAACACCCCTTACATTTGGTAGGAGATTGAATACTACAAAGTTGTAGTAAATAAAATACTCTTCTTCTTTCTCTCTTATTCTCTCTATACTTTCTCTCTCTAGCTTGAATGAATTAAGAAAAATAATGAAGCCCTAGCCTCTATTTATAGAAGATTTCTAGCTTAGCACCGCCGTGTGTGAAAAGGCAAGTGGCTTGACGAATGGTTTGGACGCTTTAGAATGTGAAACGACAAGTGGTTCGACGCTTTAATGTGAAACGACAAGTGGTTCGGCGACGTCTAAAGGTAATTACTATTAACGAAGATAAATACTATTGACGAAGGTAAATACTATTCACAAGGGTAATTACTATCGACGGAAGGTAAATACTATTCACAAGGATAATTACTATTGACGAAGGTAAATACTATTCACAAGGGTAATTACTATCGACGAAGGTAAATACTATTCACAAGGGTAATTACTATTAACGAAGGTAAATACTATTCACAAGGGTAATTACTATTGACGAAGAAGGTAAATACTATTGATGAAGAGACTCTTAGATGATGACATATAGGCCCCCATAAAATAATCAAACTTACCACAAATCATAACACATATTTAATCTTTCAATAATTATTAATCATTTATAACTTGTCGTCTCAATTATTGATTTAATACTATAACATATTATACGAGATGATATCTTGTGACAATAATTGAATCAATAATATAAGAGATATGATGCAAAGCAATTCTTTGTAGTAATAATTGAGCATAGGTTGAGTGACTTCTCACGTAAGCATCAATAATCAATCTGTGTACTACTTATGCAACCACATGCCATTCATCGTACTTTTACCACCGGGTAGTTCAACAGCTTTAAACGGTAACACCTCCGCCGTTATTTTTATAAAAATATTTTTGTCGTTTTCTCAATCCGACAATAATGTTGTTGTGGGTCCACCAATGATTGAGCCATTATCGAATATTCCCTAACAAAAAGAATATTCCCAGACCAAACGAATATTTTATAACAACTTGCATACTTTGCAAAATTTATAAATATTACCCACAACTATAACATTATATCAAATTTATTCCATAATATTCAAAATAATATTTATAGAAAAATTCATCTTTATTTATAAAAGTCGGGTCTTACAACCTCCCTTCTTATGAAATTTCAGCCCTCGAAATTAGGGTACGACTGGTATGTCGAAGAGGTAAGGATACCTTGATTTCATTTCGATTCTAACTCCCAAGTCATTTCCTCAACATCGTGGTTCCTCCATAAAACTTTGACTTGAGGTATAACCTTGGAGAGTAGAATATGTTCTTTCTTATCCAAAATTTGAACAGGAACCTCTTCATACGTCAAATCTTTCGCTATTTCGTCCGGTTCTAACTCAATAATATGGTTCGGGTCTTTCACATATTTACGTAACATAGATATGTGAAAAACGTTATGAACACGAGACATATTTGGCGGTAAAGCGAGTCTATAGGCCAGCGTTCCTACTCGATCGAGGATTAAAAATGGACCGATGAATCGAGGATTAAGTTTTCCTCTCCTTCCAAATCTTGTAACTCCTTTCCATGGAGCAACTCTTAACAACACATGATCTCCTATATCGAATTCCACATCCTTTCGATGAAGATCAGCATAACTCTTTTGTCTATTTTGTGAGGTTTTTATACGTTGTCGGATCATTTGAATCTTTTCCGTAGTCATACGTACCAACTCCGGTCCCAACAATGTTGCTTCACCCACCTCATCCCAGCATACTGGAGAACGACACTTTCTTCCATACAATGCTTCGAATGGAGCCATGCCAATACTTGCTTGATAACTGTTGTTGTAGGAAAACTCCACCAATGGTAAGAACTTGTCCCAACTTCCCTTGAAATCAAGGACACAGAGTCTTAATAGATCTTCAAGAGTTTGAATAGTCCTCTCCATTGTCCGTCAAAATGGTCTCGAGGATGATATCTTAGAAACTAAATCGTAAAGTCTGTGCCCATAGCTTTTGCAAACTAACCCAAAATCGTGAAGTGAATCTTGGGTCTCGATCGTAAACTATGGATACCGAAATACCATACGCCTTACAATCTCGCTTATGTACATACGAGCAAGACGTTCAAGTGTATAAGTTTCTCGTGTCCGGTAAGAAATGAGCGGACTTGGTCAATCTATCAACAATGACCCAAATCGCATCAATGCCTTGAAAAACATTAGGAAGACCGTGAACGAAATCCATGGTAATGTGCTCCCACTTCCATTCGAAATTTCAAGTGGTTGCAATGGACCTTTTGGTACTTGATGCTCGCTTTTAACTCGTTGACAAGTTAGACACCTTGAGATAAGCAATACGCTATCTCTCTCTTCATATTGCTCCACCAAAATGTATGACGAATATCATGATACATTTTGGTACTCCCTGTGATGGATTGCAAATGGTGTGTTGTGCGCCTCCATCATGATATTATACTTTAAATCGTGGTCGTTAGGAACACAAAGTCCGGAGTTGACTCAAGTATTCCTTCTTCATCGATTCTTGCTTCCTAAGATAGCACCTTCTTGCACTTTCTTCCTCATATACGCATCGGCTCCAGTGTCCGTAGCTTGAGCGACTTTAACTTTATCAATTAAAGTTCTGCTTCTACTCAGATACTCGCCGTCATCACATGCGTCCACCGAGTCTTTAATTCTATCTCCATCCTTTGCAAGTCACACAAAATGGGCCTTTACGTTGACAATATCGCACTTGTACTTGCATATGATTTCCTACTCAATGCGTCGCCTACCACGTTTGCTTTTCCAGATGGTATTGGATGGTATGATCATAATCTTTCAACAGCTTCAAGCCAACGTCGTTGTCGCATGTTGAGTTCCTTTTGAGTGAAGAAATATTTGAGGCTTTTATGATCCGTAAAGATCTCCACTTTCTCCCATACAAGTAATGCCTCCACATTTTAAGTGCAAAAGACAACAAATTGCCAACTCTAGATCATGAGTAGGATAATTCCTCTCATATTCTTTGAGTTGTCATGAGGCATAAACTATAACTTTTCCATGTTGCATAAGAACACATCCCAACCCTTTGCTTCAAGCATCATCAGATGACAAATCCTCCGAGCGAGATGGTATTGTCGAACAGTCTTGAAATAAGTCTCCTCTTGAGTTCTTGAAAACTCTTCTCACATTCTTCGCTCCAACCGAACTTTGTATCTTTCCGAGTCACCGAGTCAATGGAATAGCGATTCGAGAAAATCCTTCCACGAATCTCCGATAATAACCAAATTAAACCGAGAAAGCTACGTGCTTTCATCATCGATTTAGGTTGTTCCCGACTTTGAATAGCTTCAATCTTTCTTTGGGTCAATGATATTCCATGACTTGATACCCATCGCGTGCCCAAGGAATGCTACTTCTTCAAGCCGAACTCGCATTTCTTCAACTTGGCATAAAGCTTATATTCACGAAGCTTTTGGAGTGTCGACCTCAAGTGTTGCTCATGATCTTCACGGCTTTTGGAATAAATAAGGATGTCATCAATAAAGACGACCACAAAGTGATCTAAATATTCCTTGAATACTTGGTTCATCATATCCATGAAGGCAAAGTAGGGAGCATTAGTCAATCCAAAGGACATGACTAGGAATTCATAATGCCCGTCTCGGGAGTCGAAAGCCGTCTTTGGAATGTCGGTGTTCTAATCTTCAATTGGTGATATCCGGAACGAAGATCAATCTTTGAAAAGAATTTGGCTCCTTGTTGATCGGTCAAACAGGTCATCAATACGTGGCAATGGATACCTATTTTTGATGGTGACGTGATTCAACTCCGATAATCAATACAAAGTCGCTTACTCCCATCTTTCTTCTTCACGAATAGAAACAGGAGCACCCCAAGGAGAAGTACTAGGGCGAATAAAGCCAATGTCTAACAATTCCTGCAGGTTGGGTCTTTAACTCCGAAGTTCAATAGAGCCATTCGATATGGGGCTTTGGAAATAGGTTTTGTCTGCACGGGTTCAAGGTCGATACAAAATTCAATTTCACGCTCGGGCGTAGGCCGGAAGTTCTTCGGGAATACGTCGGAAATTTATTAACAATAGGAATATCGTTTAAAAGCGATATTTTTATTTAAATCGTGACATTAGCTAAGAAAGCTTGACATCCGCTTTTCAATAAACGAATAGCTTTATGGCTTGAGATGACCGTGATTGATTTTAATGGTTTGGTCGTTTGAATTAGCATAATAGGTTGATTAGGAATATGAAAGCTAACAACCTTACGAAAAACAATCAATTTTGCATGATAAGTAGTTAACCAATCAATCCTAGAATCACGTCAAATGCAAGTATTTTAATGAAATAAGATCGACGAGTAAATGTGAGGGTACCGATTTGAACCAAACAAGACTTATAAACGATGGATGTAATGAAGGTTTCTCCCAACGGAGTTTCCACAGATAAGTCAAAGTCTAATTTCTCCAGAGTCAAATTTAATCGATGAGCGCAAGTAGGAGAAATAAAAGAATGGGTAGAACCGGTATCAAATAAAGTATAGACTTCATTAGAGTTTATGATAAGCTTACCCGTGATGACCTCATTCGATTCCTTGCTCTTTGGGAGGTCACAACAAATGCTCTCCTCAGACTCTGGGCTTTTGAATTTTTCGGGATGGCCTTTGGTGCCTCCATCCTAGCTGAATTTGTCTTGATGGCGACAAAATTGAGCTAAGTGACCTTCTCTTCCACAATTATAACATGCTTTGACTCAGATGACGCAGCTGATTTGATGTGTCCCTCTCCTCCGCATTTGAAGCATATGATAGGTGGTCTTTCTCCTTCCTTAACAATGGGTCTTTGGTCTTTGACGTCTTTCCATCATTGTTGAATCTCCTTTTCTTGAAATGTCCATTCTTATTGTTTTGTACGATTACCACCGAAGTGGTTACCATATCCGCCTTTATTGATTCCCTCCACGCTTGTTGTCACCGCCTCGATGACTATTCTCATTGGTATTATAATTTTTCTTACACGCTTCTCTTTTTTAGTTGCGTTGACTCATTATCGCGCTCCACTAATCGAGCCCCTATTTACAACATCTCAATACAAACACGGTTTATGAGAAATAAGATGTTGGCGTATCTCTCGCTTCAAACCTCTTAAAAACATTCGCGCCATTCTCTTCATTATCCACCAAGGGGGCCGCAAACCGTGATAACTCCGCAAATTTTGCCTTGTATTGCGACACGGTCCATATTGTTTTGTTCCAACTTGATAAACTCCACCTCCTTCATGTGGCGAATACTTTCGGGAAAGTATTTGTCGTTGAACAACTCCTGAACTTCTCCCAAGATATCTTGATGACAATTGGTTGAGTACGCTTCTACCGATTCCCACCAAGAATCCGCCTCTCTCCGCGCAACATAAAGGCGTGAAGGGAACCTTTTGCTCCTCGGAGCATCCCAAGACATCAAATATCTTGGTAATCTGCTTTATCCATGCTTCCGCCGAAAGTGGTTTTGGCTCTCCTTAAAACTCCGGTGGTCCCAGCTCCTTAAATTGTTTAATGGTGACCGCCGAGAGTTTTCCGTGTTTCCACCTACGTTTTGGACAGAGTCGCTCTCTTTCTTTGTTGCATAAATTGCATAAAGCCTCCGAACATTTAATCATTTGTCATTTGGTCGGTTGTTGTTGTTTGCATGAGGATTGTCGCCTTCTCGATGCACATTATCTTGATTATTGATATGTGGTGAATCAACGATCGCTTTGCACTCCATTGCTATTCTCAACATTCTCGGATGTCATTTTCGGAATCTTGCCACAAAACAAAAGGTTAATTGACATGTAACAAATTATCCTTATCTTCCGACCAACCAATAAAATAGCACATAAACTTAGGTAGGTCATACTAGCGAAGGTATTCCCGTCTCTCCCCTCCTAGTACTATTCTCACATCTTAGCCGGGATCACATCCTAAGCTCGATACCAACCCACGCGCCCCCAAAATTAGGTATACATCACCCATCTTGAGTCGCCACTTACATGGTGCGTAATTTAAATACAACTTATTAACATAACTGCCAGTATGCAATACGACATAAACTGTGAGTTTAAATACAAATATCGCCTACTAGATATTATACAAACTCAAACAAAAGTCCTCATTACTGATTATTATCACACTATTTTACGAGAATAGTGAGGACTACTAATGCTATCTTCAGGACCATCACTCGTTTCCCAGACTTCGTCCCAACTATATTATCATTTCACGAAGAAACGGTGAAAGAAAGGGTGAGCTCAACTAGCCCAAGAAGAAATATTATGACTAAGATAATGCGAATAAATTATCAATAGTCTTCAATAATGTTAAACCGATAAAATACAATAGACAACCAGGTTTAATCTGCGGTGAATATCTAATCCATTAAAAGAGTCAAGTAGAAAATAAAGTCTACTATCTTTTAGGTTTTAAAGGTTTTTCATCATCGTTTATAGGTGAGACTCACTTTTAATAAATATTCCACATCATCGAATCACCCCCGCACTTTACTGACCAAGGATATTCTTTAGTATCACGACCACAATTATTCATGCACTACGGGCCAAGAATATTTGTGTATTCATTAATGGTCATGATCATGCCAACAATCTGTCCATCAATGCACTACTGACCAATCGAGGATTTTTTATCACATCATTTGTAACATTACGGTCAAGCGATTACAATCAATAGTCTCTCGAGTCATAATCATACCAAGTCCATCTATGCACTTCTGAGCCCACAGATGACTTTCAAAAAATATAAACATGAGGATGATGACAATGATATAAGAATTCAATAAAACAAGTTCAAGAATTATTTTATCCAGGAATTATTAACGTCCAAATTGTCGACATAATCTTGTTTTGTAGAGTAAAAATTCAAGAATGATCGAAGAATATTTCCATGAAAAGATATCTTTGGATGAAACGCAAATATCAAGGATATTCTACTAATTTCATGGAGTATAAAAGTCAAAGTTTTAACCAATTTGGGTATAATAAAGAATGGAATAACAAAAGAAATCACCATAAATGCGATAGAGCCTTGCATGTGTTATTCCAATGTAATAATAAATAACGGAACGGTGTCGGTGAAATTCACAAAGCGGGATGTTCCAACGAGAATAATAAAGATGGAACCAGATCCGTAAAACACACGCGATAGGATATTCCAATGAGAATAATAAAGATTTTAACCAGTCCGGTGTAAAACACACGAACGTGATGTTCCAACGAATAATAATAAAGATTTTAACCAGTCCTTGTAAAACACACGATGTGATGTTCCAATGAATAATAATAGAAGAATGTCACCAAGTATAGGGTAAACCACTTATACAAAAGTTATTCCAATGAAATAATAAGCAATGGAATAACAACAGCTTCTCTTCATGAATAAGAAAGAATAACACCCTTACATTTGGTAGGAGATTGAATCTTCGCGGAAGTGTAGTAACAAAATACTCTTCTTCTTTCTCTCTTATTCTCTCTATACTTTCTCTCTCTATAGCTTGAATGAATTAAGTGAAAATAATGAAGCCCTAGGCCTCTATTTATAGAAGATTTCTAGCTTAGCACCGCTTAGATGTGAAAAGGCAAGTGGCTTGACGACTGGTTTGACGCCTGTAATGTGAAACGACAAGTGGTTCGACGCCTGTAATGTGAAACGACAAGTGGTTCGACGTCTGGTAAAGGTAATTACTATTAACGAAGATAAATACTATTGACGAAGGTAAATACTATTCACAAGGGTAATTACTATTGACGAAGGTAAATACTATTCACAAGGATAATTACTATTGACGAAGGTAAATACTATTCATAAGGGTAATTACTATTGACGAAGGTAAATACTATTCACAAGGGTAATTACTATTAACGAAGGTAAATACTATTCACAAGGGTAATTACTATTGACGAAGGTAAATACTATTGATGAAGAGACTCTTAGATGATGACATATGAGCCCCCCCATAAAATAATCAAACTTACCACAAATCATAACACATATTTAATCTTTCAATAATTATTAATCATTTATAACTTGTCGTCTCAATTATTGATTTAATACTATAACATATTATACAGATGATACTGTGACAATAATTGAATCAATAATATAAGAGATATGATCGGAATTCTCATAGCAATAATTGAGCATAATGAGTGACTTCTCACGTAAGCATCAATAATCAATACTGCAGTGTGCTACTATGCAACCACGCCAGACATCGTACTTTTACCACCGGGTAGTTCAACAGTTTTAACGGTAACACCTCCGTAGTTATTTTTATAAAAATATTTTTGTCGTTTTCTCAATCCGAATGATAATGTTGTAGGGGTCCACCAATGATTGAGCCATTATGTATTTAATATTCCCTAACAAAAGAATATTCCCAGACCAAACGAATATTTTATAACAACTTGCATACTTTGCAAAATTTATAAATATTACCCACAACTATAACATTATATCAAATTTATTCCATAATATTCAAAAATAATATTTATAGAAAAATTCATCTTTATTTATAAAAGCTGGGGTCTTACAAAGGAGGTAGAGTTCATCAAGTTAGAGCAGAACAATATAACCATGTCACAGTACGAAGCTAAGTTTGCCGAGTTATTCCGATTTGCGTCCCACTTGGTTGATAATGAGGAGAGAATGACGCGGATATTTCTAAGAGGTTTGAAACCCGAGATACGTCAATACTTAATTTCTCACAAACTGTGTTTGTATTCATATGTTGTAAATAGGGCTCAGTTATTGGAGCGCGATAACGAGTCAATCCAACCAAGAGAGAGCAGCCAACAAAATGATAATACCAGTGGTAGTAGTCATCGAAGCGGTGACAACAAACGTGGAGGGAATCAACATGCCAGAAATGGTAACCACTTCGATGGTAATCATGGCCAAGATAATAAAAATGGGAATTTTAAGAAGAGGAGATTCAATAATGATGGAAGGACGTCAGCACCAGCACCTGTTGTTAATGAAAGAGAACGACCGTCGGTCGTATGTTTCAAATGTGGAGGGGAGGGACACATCAGTCCAAACTGTACGCAGCACTCCAAAACATGTTACAATTATGGAAGAGAAGGTCACCTAGCCCGATTTTGTCGTCCACCGAAGTCAAGTCCAGCTGGGATAGAGGCATCAAAGGCCATCCCAAACAAGACAAAATCGGTAGTTCAAGGGAGAGCATTTATCGTAACCTCCCAAAAAGTAAGGAATCCAAACGAGATGATCACGGGTAATCTAATCATAAACTCTAGCGAAGTCTATACCTTATTTGATACCGGTTCTACCCATTCTTTTATTTCTCCTACTTGCGCTCAACGTTTAAATTTGACTCTGGAGAAATTAGACTTTAACTTATCTGTTGAAACTCCGTTGGGAGAAACCTTCATTACATCCACTGTTTATAAGTCTTGTTTGATTCAAATCGGTAACCACACGTTACCTGTCGATCTTATCTCCTTAAAAATACTTGCACTTGACGTGATTCTAGGGATTGATTGGTTAACTACTCATCATGCTAAAATTGATTATTTTCGTAAGGTTGTTAGCTTTCATATTCCTAATCAACCTATTATGCGAATTCAAGCGACCAAACCATTAAAATCAATCACGGTCATCTCAAGCCATAAAGCTATTCATTTATTGAAAACGAATTTCAAGCTTTCTTAGCTCATGTCACAGATTTAAACAAAAATACGTCAGATTTGAATGATATTTCTATTGTTAATAAATTTCCTGACGTATTCCCCGAAGAACTTCCTGGCCTACCCCCGGAGCGTGAAATCGAGTTTGGTATCGACCTTGAACCGGTACAAAACTCATTTCCAAAGCCCCATATCAAATGGCTCCTATTGAACTTTAGGTGTAAAATTCCAAATTTTACGAATAAAGATTTAATTTTCCCGAAATATTTTTTCAAAATTATGGTGTGGATTTGAGATAATGTTATAATTATGGGTAATATTTATAAATTTTGAAAAGTATGCAAGTTGTTGTATAATATTCGATTGGTCGGGGAATATTCTTTTTGTCGAAGAATATCCGTACGACGGAACAATCATTGGTGGACCCCACAACAGAATTATTGTCGGATTGAGAAAATGACAAAAATATATTTATGAAAATAATGGCGGAATTTTTACCGTTTAAACTGTTGAACTACTCGGTAGTAAAAGTACAGTAATACGTGTGGTTGTATAGTAGCACACGGTATTGATTATTGATGCTTACGTGAGAAGTCACTCAGTTTTGTTCAATTACTGCTACAATAATTATTGCATGGTATCTCACGTTATTTGATTCAATTATTGTCGATATTTTATATATTATTGAATCTATAATTGAGAGGACAGAGTTATTAATATTATTATTTGCAATATTGACGATGTCTAGAAGTTCTGTGAAGGAGAGGTTTGGTCACCTAATTGCGCGCTAATAGGAAGAAATCCTTATTGGAAACCCCCTCTTTCTTGGGAACGACCTGGTCGATTAATATTGTGAATTATAATAATGGTGATAAATGTTGTTTTATTAATATTATAAATGTAATAAAATAGAAAACTTTTTATATAAAACAGAATACTTTTTATAAAGTTTTATTTTATTTGATTATAAATAGAATATATTATATTTTATTATGCATAGTGTTTTGCATAGTGCTGCATAGTGTTTTGCATAGTAAAAAACTTTTATATAAAATGTAATACTTTTTATAAAGTTTTGTTTTATTTGATTATAAATAGAATATATTATATTTTATTATGCATAGTATTTGTATAAAGTGCTGCATAGTATTTGTATAGTAAAAACTTTTTATATAAAATGTAATACTTTTTATAAAGTTTTATTTTATTTGATTATACATAGAATATATTATATTTTATTATGCATAGTATTTGCATAAGGCTCTATAGTGTTTGCATAGTAAAAACTTTTTATATAAAATGTAATACTTTTATAAAGTTTTGTTTTATTTGATTATAAATAGAATATATTATATTTTATTGCATAGTGCGACATAGTCTGCTTTCCATTCTCCTATAAATAAGATGCTTAGTTAGAATTGAAAATCACACCAGAAGTTCAGAGAATTCTTCTTCTATAATCTTGAACGTATTTCTTTAGAGTTTAAGAAAGCTTTGAGCATAGAAAATAGTGCAAGTTTTCTTCAAGTATATCCCCGCCCTACCGTCGAAATACTCTTCTTTTTAAGGTAAGGGGTATTATTTCTTTCATATTCATGAAGAGAACTATTGTTATTCCATTCTTCATTATTCTGTTGGAATAACATATCTATGCGGTCTATCGCATGCCTGGTGAATTTTGTTGTTATTCCATTTTTTATTATTCTGTTGGAATATCCTGTTTATGCGGATTACGCATGACCTGGTTCCATTCTTTATTATTCTGTTGGAATATTCTCATGCAAGGAGTTCTGCGTGACTGGTTCCATTCTTTATTATTCTATTGAATAACTCCGCATGCATGCGGATTACGCATACTTTGGTGAATTCTTCATTATTCCATTCTTTATTATTACGTTGGAATAATCATGCATGTGGATTACCGCATAGCGGCGAAAATCCATTTGCAGTTTCATATATTCTATTATACTCAGTTGGTTAAAGTTTTGGCTTCTATACTCCATGAAATTAGTGGAATATCCTAGATATTTGCGCTTCATTCAGTATATTTTCATGGAAATATTCTTCTGAGCACTCTTGAATTTTACTCCACAAAGCAGTATCATGTTGACAATTTGGACGCTATTGAGTTCAGGATAAATTAACTTATAAATCTTTAAAATTTATTCTTGAACTTATTTTATTGAATTGTCATCATCCTCATGCTTATATTATGTTGAAAGTCATCTAGTGGCAGATGGTGCATAGATGGACTTGGTATGATTATGACCAGGGATTATTCGGTATAATCATGAGCGTAATATTACAAATGATATGGAAAAAGTCCTCATTGACCCGTAGTGCATTGATGGACAGTTTTTGGTATGATTATGGCTATGGATTTTCTTCAGCCAAGGGTGCAAAGATGAATTATTTTATGGCATGATCAGGACCGTTGATGAAAACACGATTATCTTTGGCCCGTAGTGCATGGATAATTCGTGGTCGTGACACTAAAGAATATCCTTGGCCTGTAGTGCAGGGATGTTTTAATGATGTGGATTATTTATTAAGCTGAGTCTCAGCGACAAAAGTAATGAAAAACATTTTAAATCATAGAAGATAGTAGATTTTATTCTCTACTTGACTCTTCTAATGGATTGCTTGTTCCACTGCAGTTAAACTTGATGTTTGTTATATTTTATCAGTTTAACACTATTGAAGGCTAATGATAATTTATTCTGCATTATCTTAGTCATAATATTTCTTACTGTGCTAGTTGAGCTAACCCTTTTGCTTTCATTGTTCTCTTCAGGAAATGAGAATGTAGCAGGGACTAGCCGGGGAACGGAGTGACGGTCCAGATGATAGCATTAGTAGTTCTCACTATTCTATAAAATAATGTGATAATAAATGTATTGAGGACTTATTTTGAGTTTGAATACTGTCTAGAAGACAATATTTATATTAAAACTCACAGCTCATGTTGTATATTTAAGGTTGTATTTGTATTTTGTACCATGTATTTGGCGACTCAGAATAGGTGATGTATACTTATTTTGGGGGCGTCACAATTGGTATCAAAGCTTAGGGATATGATCACTGGCTAAGATGTGAAACTAGAACTAGGAGGGGGGAGACGGGGAATTTCTTCGCTAGTATGACCTACCTAAGTTTATTTTGTAATTAATTGGTCGGTCAGAGTATAGGGATAATATGTGATATGATAACTAACCCTTGTTTTGTGGCAGTGTTTGAAAATGGCAGCTGAAAATATTAACAATGGACTGAACGAGACCGTTGAGACACCTTTAATCACTAACCAGGTTAATGTGATGTCAGACGAAGAAGAAATTAGAGATATCTACGTGGTGAATGAAGAACTAATAGTTGCACTCGAGCTAGTTGCAGAGGTAGCAGCTGAGAGCGAGGAAGAAGAGGAAGAAGAGGAACCTAAGGAGAATTTATTAGAAGAATTTTATGTTCGAAATTTAGAATTACAAAATCGTATTCATGAGTTAGAAGAGCAAGCTGAAGAACGGCAGGCGGTCGTGGAGCAAAGAGATGTAACAATTCAAAATTGTGTTACCCGATGTGCGATGCTTGAACAGAAGCACTCTTTGGCAGAGTATAAGATATTAGAGCTGAAATCTGAGAATGTTATGATCAAAGTTCTGATGAAAGAAGAAACAACTGAACGAAGGAAAATAGATGATGCATAGGTAAAAGCCGCACGACGCGTAGATATTGTAGAGAAAGACGTCCGATCCAATAAGGTCAAAATAGATGAAAATGGATTTTGCTTTTTGGACAACAATTGGGATAATCCAACATCGAATTCAAAATTACCCTGTGCAGAGCAGTCAACCCCAATTCGATATGGATCGGAGAGTAATGATTCGAATTATGGATCAGGAATGTGATGAAGCAATTAAGGATGGAATGTACTCTATAGCAAAGTCAAATCCGGTAGTTTAAGTGAGAGCATTTGTCGAGAAACCTGTAACGACCCCAAAATCCATACAATTTAAATCTCAACTTCGGTCGTTAACCATACATTAAATCTCTAATTTTGCATCATTATTCGATATTAAAAACACTAAAATTGCGGAATAATTAAAACGTTTATACACTTCCTTCTTTCTTGCCCTGAATCGCAACCTTTACATTACATCTCTTTGATTCAATCTTATATCACGAATCGTTACAACAAAATGACTATACAAAGTCTTACATCATAACTAAATATCCATATACATTGGATAGCTCAACTTACAATTCAACAACATGTTACGTTCAAAATATGAAATACATTTCTCATAAAACATAAGTAATCTTCGTGAATATAGATCTCTATATAAAACATAAGTAATCTTCGTGAATATAGATCTCTATAACTCACTTAGCACATATCTTTACCTTAAAATCTTAATCTGCAAAAGTGGTTATTTGCAAGAGTGAGCTCGACAGCCCAACAAAGTCTAACAGTTTTCATGCATCACATAGCACATAATAACATGTTCGATATACATCTCATTAAAGTAACATGAAATAAATGCTTTTAATTCACATAGCAAATATAAAGATTGAGTTCCTTACTCAACCATCATTACTTAGCCAAAACAATGCAGTCATATATTGACTTTAATATTTCATGATTTCAACATATATAACATATCATGCAATTTAAAACAGTTCATCAAGTCCACATAGAAAATAGGAACCGAAAGACTTGCCTTGATCGTTGTTTACCAATAATAGTTTAACAGATTACAGTTATCTGCACTTCACGTGCCCTACACAATTATATAATAATACACATCAACTATTAGTCACATAACAACACATAGTAATTGTAATGTAAACTCTACTCCACATCTCATAATCATTCCTATTAATTAGCACACAATGTTCAATTAGATTGTGTTAACTTTTTGACTTATGACTCACTATATTTCATAATCGAAGTTCATTCATGTAAGACCCCAACATATTATAAATAAAATTGAGTTTTCTCTATTTATTATTTTGAAATAATAAGGATTAATTTGATATAATGCTCTGGTTATAGGTGAAATGTGCAAATTTTACAAAATAAGCAAGTGGTTATAAAATAATCATTGTTGTTGGAGAATATTCGTTTGGTCGTAGAATATTCTTTTTGTCGGGAATATTCGTACGACGGCGCAATCAATTGTGGGCCGCATAACGGAATAACTGTCGGATGAAGAAAACGACAAAGTTTGAGTTTTTATAATTAATCTAGGCGTAGTTATTCAATTAACACCGTTGGATTACACGGTGGTTAAAAACACGAATACGCTGCGTGGTTGCACAATGAGTACACCAATTACAGCAGTATTGTTGAATTATTGATTCTTACGTAAGAAGGCACTTACTCAATAATTGTTACGATAATTAATGCTTCAATATTTTATTTTATTGATTCAATGATTGTCGCGTTAATATTTTATATTATTGTTGTTTCAATAATTATCATTGCACGATATTTTCCATTATCGGATCAATAATTCATATTATTTGAATAATATTATTAGATAGTATTATTGGCAATGTCTAGAAAGTTCATCAATGAGAGGTTTGATCACCTAATTATACACAAGAAGAGAGAAATCCTTATTGAAAGCCCCTCTTTCCTGAGGACCAGATTGGTTGTCATAATTGTGATTCTGTAATATTATTTATAAATAATTAATTATTGATTTATATGATAAGAAAATAATTATTTTATGTGGATGTAAATAAAGGATTTTTTTTAGAATGAAATAATTGTTGAAAGTTTGACAATTATTTTCTTCGATAAAATATTTATTTATATATATTAATTTAATATATATATATATATATATATATATATGCATGTGATTTATTTCTTGAATACTTTTCTAAGTGGTGGGTGGTGGATTTTTCTTTGCCTGCAAAGTATGTTCAAAGATAGTAGGCACCAACCTTTGAAATGGTAAAGTTAGGCATTTGGCAGAGAAGAAATAGGCAAGATTCCTTGTTTTCAAACAATTGGTGGCCCCTCATCCAATCAAAATAAAGGAAAAGTTAGGCATGTGCAGTAGGAGGAAAAATAAATTTGGCAGAGTTAGGTTGTTGCAGTTGGCTTTCTTGTAAGACCCCAACTTTTTGAATTAAAATGAATTTTCTATAATTATCATTTTTGAATATTATGGAATGAATTTAATATAATGTTATAGTTGTGGGTAATATTTATAAATTTTGCAAAGTATGCAAGTTGTCATATAATATTCGATTGGTCGGGAATATTCGTTTTAAACAGGAAATATTCGTACGATGGCACAATCATTGGTGGACCCCACAACAAAATTATTGTCGGATTGAGAAAACGACAAAAATACTTTATGAAAATAACGGCAAAAGTTTTACCATTAATACTGTTGAACTACTCGGTAGTAAAAGTACAGTAATACGCGTGGTTGCATAGTAGTACACGGTATTGATGCTTATGTGATAAGTCACTCAGTTTTTTTTTATTGGTATTATTAATGTAATAATACAGAAAATCTTTTTATATAAAACAGAATATTTTTA
Organism: Panax quinquefolius; assembly: GCA_020205615.1. Taxonomy (NCBI): domain Eukaryota; kingdom Viridiplantae; phylum Streptophyta; class Magnoliopsida; order Apiales; family Araliaceae; genus Panax; species Panax quinquefolius. Next base: position 44,016,562 of record CM035164.1, read on the forward strand.
TAAAGTTATTCTATAAATAGATTATATTATATTCTATTATGCATAGTGTTGCATAGTGTCTGCATAGTATTTTGCATAGTAAAATCCTTTTATATAAAACAGAATACTTTTATAAAGTTATCTATTTTATTAGACAATAATTAGAATATATTATATTTTATTATGCATAGTGTTTGCATAGTAAAATCTTTTATAAAGTTATTCGTTTTATTAGATTATAATTAGAATATATTATATTTTATTTAAAAGATTTTGCTTTAAATATGGACCGTCGGATTAAAGTAAATCAATCTGGACCGTTCATGGATTAGTTACTATGCATTCCATTTTCCTATAAATAGAAGCTCATTCCTTCATTATTTTCTTACGAATTCACTGAACTCAAGAGAGAGAAAATATAGAGAGAGACTATAGAGAGATAGAAGAAAAGTATTTTGCTACTTTTATATTCAGTTTCTTTTATGGTAAGAGGTGTTATTCTTTCTTATTCATGAAGAGAACTGTTGTTATTCCATTTCTTATTATTCTGTTGAAATAACCTGTATACGCCGTCTACCCTATACTTGGTGACATTCTTCTATTATTCTGTTGGAACATCCTATCTGTGTGTTTTACACCGGACCGTGTTCCGTCTTTATTATTATTCCGTTGGAACATCCTGTGCTGTGTTTTACACGGCACTGTTTCGCCTTTATTATTATTCTGTTGGAACATCATGTGCGTGTGTTTTACACCGACACGGTTCCGCTCTTTATTATTATTCCATTGGAACATCCAATGCTTGCAAATTTTGCACGACACGGTTCCGTTATTATTATTCGATGGAATAACTCCGTATCATGCGGCACCGCATGCATGGTGATTTCTTTTGTTATTCCATTCTTTATTATACTCGGTTGGTTAAAGTTTTGACTTCTATACTCCATGAAATTAGTAGAATATCCTTGATATTTGCGCTTCATCCAAAGATCTTTTCATGGAAATATTCTTCCGATCATTCTTGAATTTTACTTTACAAAACAGTATCATGTTGACAATTTGGACGTTAATAATTCCTGGATAAAATAATTCTTCAACTTGTTTTATTGAATTCTTATATCATTGTCATCATCCTCATGTTTATATTTTGTTGAAAGTCATCTGTGGCCTGTAGTGCATAGATGGACTGGGTATGATTATGACCAGGGATTATTCGGTGTAATCATGACCGTAATGTTACAAATGATGTGGTAAAAGTTCTCATTGGCCCGTAGTGCATTGATGGACAGTTGTTGGCATGATCATGACCATTGATGAATACACAAATATCTTTGGCCCGTAGTGCATGGAATTTGTGGTCGTGACCCTAATGAATATCCTTGGCCGTAGTGCGGGGATGATGTGGATTATTTATTGTCGAGTCTCAAATAATAAAAGTAATGAAAAACTTTTTAAATCATAAAATATAGTAGATTCTATTCTCTACTTGACTCTTTTAATGGATGTTTGATCCGCTGCGGTTAAACTTGATGTTGTTATATTTTATCAGTTTAACACTGTTGAAGGCTAACGATAATTTATTCTGCATTATCTTAGTCATAATATTTCTTGCAGGGCTAGTTGAGCTCACCCTTTCTTTCACCGTTCTCTTGTGAAATGAGAACACGCGGGGGACTAGTCGGGGAACGGAGTGATGGTCTAGAGGATAGCATTAGTAGTCCTCACTATTCTGTGAAATAGTGTGTTAATAATTGTAATGAGGACTCCTTTTGAGTTTGTCTAATCTCTAGTAGATAATATTTGTATTCAAACTCACAGTTATGTTTTGTCATATTGTACACGACAGTTGTATTAGTAAGTTGTATTTGAATTTTGTACCATATATCCTGACGACCCAAGATGGGTGATGTATACCTAATTTTGGGGCGCCACAATTTATATCAAAGCTTAGGGATATGATCCTGCTAAGATGTGAGACTAGAACTAGGAGGGAGAGACGGGAATTCCTTCGCTAGTATGACCTACTTAAATTTATTTTGTATTTAAATTGGTTGGTCAGAGTTTAGAGATATTATGTTACATGTCAATTAACCTTTTTTGTGGCAGTATCTAAAAATGACATCCGAAAATGTTGAGAATAGCAATGGAGCACAAGAGACCGTTGAGTCTCCATATATCAATAATCAGGAGAATGTGCATCAGGAAGGCGACAATCCTCATGCAAACAACAACACTGACCAAATGATGAATGATGGATTGTTCAGAGGCATTATGCAATTCATGCAACAGCAAGCGAGAGCGGCTCCTATTCAAAATGTAGGTGGAAACACTGAAAATTCTCGGGCGGTCACCGCTAAACAGTTCAAGGAGCTGGACCAACGGAGTTTAAGGGAGAGCCAAAACCACTTATGGCGGAAGCATGGATAAAGCAGATCACCAAAATATTTGATGTCTTGGGATGTTCCGAGGAGCAAAAGGTTCCCTTTGCCGCCTTTATGTTGCGCGGAGAGGCAGATTACTGGTGGGAATTGGTAAAACGTACTCAACCTGCCGTATTGAAGATGTCTTGGGAGAAGTTCCAAGAGCTGTTCAACGACAAATACTTTCGCGAAAGTATTTGTCACATGAAGGAGGTGGAGTTTATCAAATTGGAATAAAACAATATGGCCGTGTCGCAATACAAGGCAAAATTTACGGAGTTATCCCGGTTTGCATCCCACTTGGTGGAAAATGAAGAGAGAATGGCGCGAATTTTTTTATGAGTTTTGAAGCCAGAGATACGTCAACATCTTATTTCTCATAAATTGTGTTTGTATTCAGATGTTGTAAATAGGGCTCAGTTGGTGGAGCGCGATAACGAGTCAACGCAATCAAAAGAGAGCAGCCGACAAAATGATAATACCAGTTAGAGCAGTCATCGAAGCGGTGATAACAAGCGTGGAGGGAATCAACAGGCGAAATGGTAACCACTTGGTGGTAATCGTACCAAAATAATAAGAATGGACATTTCAAGAAGAGGAGATTCAACAATGATGGAAAGACGTCGAAGACCAAAGAACCAAGCAGTTAAGGAAGGAGAAAGACCACCTATTATATGCTTCAAATGCGGAGGGAGGGACACATCACCAAATTATGCGTAATGCCAGTCAAAGCATGTTATAATTGTGGAAGAGAAGGTCACTTAGCCCGATTTTGTCGCTTCAAGAAGACAAATTCAACTAGGATGGAGGCACCAAAGGCTATCCTAGAAAAGTCAAAGCCAGTAGGTAAGTCTGAGGAGAGCGTTTGTTGTGACCTCCCGAAAGCAAGGAACCCGCATGAGGTCATCACGGGTAAGCTTATCATAAACTCTAGCGAAGTCTACACTTTATTTGATACCGGTTCTACCCATTCTTTTATTTCTCCTACTTGCGCCAACGATTAAATTTGACTCGGAGAAATTAGACTTTGACTTATCTGTGGAAACTCCGTTGGGAGAAACCTTCATTACATCCACGGTTTATAAGTCTTGTTTGGTTCAAGTTGGTACCCACACATTACTCGTCGATCTTATTGCATTAAAATACTTGCATTTGATGTAATTCTAGGATTGATTGGTTAACTACTCATCATGCAAAATTAATTCTTTTCGTAAGGTTGTTAGCTTTCATATTCCTAATCGACCTATTATGCGAATTCAAGCAACCAAACCATTAAAATCAATCACTGTCATCTCAAGCCATAAAGCTATTCGTTTATTAAAAACGGATGTCAAGCTTTCTTAGCTCATGTCACAGATCTAAACAAAAATACTTCAGTTTTAAATAATATTTCTATTGTTAATGAATTTCCTGACGTATTCCCTGAAGAACTTCCTGGCCTACGCCCAGAGCGTGAAATTGAATTTTTTATCGCCCTTGAACCCGATACAAAATCCATTTCCAAAGCCCCATATCGAATGGCTCCTATTGAACTTCAGGAGTTAAAGACTCAACTCCAGGAATTATTAGACATTTGCTTTATTCGTCCTAGTACTTCTCCTTGGGGTGATCCTATTCTATTCGTGAAAAAGAAAGATGGGAGTATGCGAATTTGTATTGATTATCGGGAGTTGAATCATGTCACCATCAAAAATAGGTATCCATTGTCACGTATTGATGACATGTTTGACCAGTTGCAAGGAGCCAAATTCTTTTCAAAGATTAATCTTCGTCCCGGATATCACCAATTGAATATTAGAACCGATGACATTCCAAAGATGGCTTTCAGAACTCGGTACGGGCATTATGAATTCCTAGTCATGTCCTTTGGATTGACTAATGCTCCTGCTGCCTTCATGGATATGATGAACCGAGTATTCAAGGAATATTTGGATCACTTTGTGGTTGTCTTTATTGATGACATCCTTATTTAGTCCAAAAGCCATGAAGATCATGAGGAACACTTGAGGCTGATACTCCAAAAGCTTCGTGAATACAAGCTTTATGCCAAGTTGAAGAAATGCGAGTTCTGGCTTGAGGAAGTAGCATTCCTTGGGCACGTGGTATCAAGTTATGGAATATCTGTTGACCCAGCAAAGATTGAAGCTATTCAAAGCTGGGAGCAACCTAAATCAGTGACCGAAGTACGTAGCTTTCTCGGCTTAGCTGGTTATTATCGGAGATTCGTAGAAGGGTTTTCTTGAATCGCTACTCCACTAACTCAACTAACTCGGAAAGATACAAAGTTCGGTTGGAGCGAGGAATGTGAGAAGAGTTTTTAAGAACTCAAGAGGAGACTCATTTCAAAGACTGCTCGGCGACAATACCATCTGGTTCGGAGGGATTTTTCATCTACAGTGATGCTTCGGGCAAAGGGTTAGGATGTGTTCTCATGCAACATGGGAAAGTCATAGCCTATGCCTCACGACAACTCAAAGAATATAAGAGAAATTATCCTACTCATGACCTAGAGTTAGCAGCTGTTGTCTTCGCACTTAAAATTTGGAGGCATTACTTGTATGAGGAGAAAGTGGAGATCTTTACGGATCATAAAAGCCTCAAATATTTCTTCACTCAAAAGGAACTCAACATGCGACAACGATGTTGGCTTGAACTGTTGAAAGATTATGATCATACCGTCAAATACCATCTTGGAAAAGCGAACGTGGTAGCTGACGCATTGAGTAGAATATCATATGCGGGTGAGAGTGCAATATTGTCAACGTAAAGGCCCATTTTGTATGACTTGCAAAGGTTGGAGATAGAGATAAAGACTTCAAGGACCCACGTGATGATGGCGAATATACGAGTAGAACCGACTTTAATTGATAAAATTAAAGTCGCTTTCGAGATTCTGATCCGGGAGCCGATGCGTATGAGGAGAGAAAGTACAAGAAGGTGCGATGCTTAAGAAAGAATCGATGAAGAAGGAATACTTCGAGTCAACTCCAGACTTTGTGTTCCTAACGGCCCTGATTTAAAGTATAAAATCATGATGGAGGCGCACAACACACCGTTTGAAATCCATCCTGGGAGTACCAAAATGTATCATGATCTTCGACATACATTTTGGTGGGGAAATATGAAGAGAGAGATAGCGTTGTTTATCTCAAGGTGTCTAACGTGTCAACGAGTCAAGGCGGAGCATCAAGTACCAAAAGGTCCATTGCAACCACTTGAAATTCCATAATGGAAGTGGGAGCACATTACCATGGATTTCGTTACTGACAGTTAGAGAGGACTATCCAAACTCTTGAAGATCTATTAAGACTATGTGTCCTTGATTTCAAGGGAAGTTGGGACAAGTTCTTACCATTGGTGGAGTTTTCCTACAACAACAGTTTTCAAGCAAGTATTGGCATGGCTCCGTTCGAGGCGTTGTATGAAAGAAAGTGTCGTTCTCCAGTATGTTGGGATGAGGTGGGTAAAGCAACGTTATTGGGACCGGAGTTGGTACGTATGACTATGGAAAAGATTCAAACGATCCGGCAACGTATAAAAACCTCACAAGATCGACAAAAGAGTTATGCTGATCTTCATCGAAAGGATGTGGAATTCGATATAAACTGTTGAAATATCGGTGATAAAAGAACAGTAATATGCGTGATTGCAAAGTAGCACACGGTATTGTATAGTATCTCTTATTATTGTTGCTTAAGTAAGAAGTCACTCAGTTCATTTAATAATTGCCTTAATCATTGCTGCAGTAGTTGCTGTATAGTATCTCATATTATTGATTCAATTATTCTCACAGTATCATCTGCACAATATTTTATATTATTAAACCAATACTTGAGATGACACAGTTATTCATATTATTATTTGCATTATTGACAATTTCTAGGAAGTTTTATCGAGGAACGGGGTTAGGTTATTTATTTGCGCGCCAATAAGGAGAAATCCTTATCGGAAAGCCCCCTCTTTCTTGGGAATGATCTGGTTGTCAATATTGTGAGTTATAATATTAATGATGAATAATTTTTAAAAGATTAAAAATGTGTTTATTAAAGATACGTGATTTGTGGTAAATGTTTATTCAATTTTTTTGATATAAATAGAGGGGTTTGTCATGAGGCGTTTGTTGTAAGTTGACTTATTATTCCATGGGGAGATGTACTAATTTTTCAGACCGTCGGTTGTGGTTTTAATAATAAATCAATTTGGACCATCGGTTGTGGTTTTAATAGTAAATCAATATGGATCGTCGGTTGTGGTTTTAATAATAAATCAATCTGGACCGTCCGTGAATCAGTTATTATTTAGTCCATTCTCCTATAAATAGAAGCTTATTTCTTCTTTCATTCTCACCAATTCACTAAGACTCATAATAGAAATTATAGATAGAAACTATAGAGAGAAAGAAGAATAGTATTCTACTACTTCACTATTGCAGTATCCAATCTTCTACTAAGATAAGGGGTATTATTTCTTTTCATATTCATAAATCTAAACTTACTATGGTAATTATTGCTTCTATAATCCCTGAAATTAATTAGTAGAATATCCTTGATTTTTGTGTTTCATCTAGTATCGTTTCATTGGAATATTGGTCTGAACTTTTTTATTAAATTTCAATATTTTCACTCGGGGTACTATTCACGGGTTACTATTCACTCGAGTTTTATTCACTCGGGGATTCGGGGTACTTTACATGACGGGGTATTATTCATTCGGGCAATATTCACGGGATACTATTCACGACAAAAGTGATTTCTTTTCTGTCCAAATTATTATTGATACATGAATATCATTCTTGAATTTTACTCCACATTTAATTATCATGTTGACAATTTGGACACTGTTGAAATCTGGATAAATTGAATTATAAATCTCTAATAATTTTTATTTATCTCACTTGATTGATTCCTTATATCATTGGCATCATCCTCCTCATGCTTTTGTTGTGGTAAAAGTCATTTTTGGCCCGTGGTGCATAGATGGACTGTTGATTGGTATGATTGTGACCATGAATTTTGTATTGGTACAATCATGACATGTAATGTTACATACAAATGATGTGGTGAAAGTCCTCTTTGGCCCGTAATGCATAAATGAACAGTTGTTTGGCATGATCATGATCACTGGTGATACAAACGAATATCCTTGGCCCGTAGTGCATAGATAATTCATTGATGTGAAATGTTTATTGATTGGTATTACAGGGATAAAATATTGATGATGGATTTTAAATCATAGAAGATAGTAGACATCATTCTCTACTTGACTCTTCTAATGGATTGTTGTTTCCGCTGCAGTTGTTAATCTAAAACTTATTGTCTTTTGTATTTTATTAGATTTTTCCCTGTTGAGGACTAAGGATAATTTGTTCTACATTATCTTAGTCATAATATTCTTTACTGAGCTATTTGAGCTCATCGTTTTCCTTTGGGTTCCATTGTTCTGCTCATGAGGCGAGAATATAGCTAGGACTAGGCGGGGAGTGGAGTAATGACTCAAGATGGTTTTTATAGCCGTCCTTGCTATTTTTTAAAATAGTACAACAATAATTGTAATGAGGACTTAATTTGATTTTGGATATTGTCTATGAGATAATATTTTTTTTGAAACTCAGCTATTGTGTTGTCGTATTTTTCACAATAGTTGTATTAATGAAGTTTGTATTTGGATTATGTACCATGTATTTGGCGACTCGGAATGGGTTGTGTAAACTTATTCTGGAGGTGTCACAATTATGACTAAGATAATGTATAATAAATTATCCTTAGTCTTCAACAGTGTAAAATCTAATAGAATACAATAGACAACAAGTTTAGATCAACAACTGTAGCGGAACAAGCAATTCATTAGCAGAGTCAAGTAGAACATAATGTCTACTATCTTCTCAAAATTAAAGTCCATCATCAATATTTTATTCATATAACACTAATCAACAATTCTTCGTTGTACCCAAGACAAAGAGAACTTTCACCACCTATTTTTACCTTAAACACAAAGCTCATGGTTATACAAATTCACAGTTTATGTTTATAATTATGCCATTAAATTCATCTTTGTACTACGTCCAAAGACATACAACTGTAAAACCAATAATCAACGGTCCATCTTTGCACTACGGGCCAAAGATATACAACTCAAAACCTAATAATTAATACCCATCTTTGCACTACTACGCCAGAAAGATATACAACCATAAACTAATAATCAACAGTCCATCTTTGCACTACGGGCCAAAGATGACTTTTACCACATCATTTGTCTGTAAATCAACTGTCCATCTTTGCAATACTGACGAAAGATATACAACCATAAAGCCAATAATCAACAGTTCATCTTTGCATTACGGGCCAAAGATGACTTTTACCACATCATTTGTCTGTAACATTATTGTTGGCTAAAATCTAGATATGCACAGCACGCAAGTATACGTGGTCAACAAGTAATATAATAGTAAGTAGAGTATCGTTCCCTCAGGGACTTACCAAAGAAATTAACTTCACAATTACCAATCTTCTATTAATCCTAATTTTATTAAACTAATCAATTTCCAGTTTAGAGTAAAAATAATAAAAAATATTAAAAATCAACTAAATACCAACAACCCTAAAACTGAATTTTCAAACAAATATTGGAGAATTAGGCTTACAACTTCACTCTAAGCATCACTCTGATCATTATACCTTATTCCAGTTTAATTCACTATCCCAGTTTATTAATCAAGAACACATAAATAGTACTAACCACCTCTCGATGTACTAATACCGTATTAACCCAATTCCACAATTAAGATAGAATTGTGTTAAACACCTTAATTAACTAACTCACTATATCTCTATGTGAATTACAATTAAAGAAGGTTTAAGTTCAAGTTCTTCATATGATTACATGCGATGTCAAGCATATCTCTACCTTAACATTCATCAAGATTATGTTCATTCACCTAAATCAAGAACACATGCTATATTAATCAAGTCTAAATTCATATTTCATCTCTCGAATTCATACAAATCCACATAAAATTGTTGATCAGGCAATTCATAAATTCAAGCTCAAATTAATATAGATAAACTGCATAATAACTTATTAAACTGAAAATCAAGGATTACATAATCATCGTTCCACTTAAAGATCCATTATAAGCCTAATAAGTAATTTAGTTCATAACTAATGAATTAAATACTGAATAAACAAAAGAAAATATCATCCCAATTACACAATTTGAAATTAAAGGAGAATAGTAATACACCACCCTTCTCGCCCTTCAAATCTGAAATCTTCATGAAATTATTCTTCTTCTTCTTCGTTCCTCCAAGCTCTTGCCTTTCAACCCCGTTCTCTAAGTGTGTCTTAATACCCCCTTTTCTCTTTCCCACACTTAGCATAAAAATGGCCTCAACTCAGATCCATACCACCAATCCTAATCCAACTCTAACTCATCTCATAGAAAGTCAAATAGGAATCTAAATCCATTTCAACACCAACAAGTCATTAGTCAAAGACTCCCACAAAATGAACTAAAAACCATCCCAAAATCCTATTATGATCACATTACATAAAGAATTAATAGCTCCCAACAATGCCCATCTTCCAGCACAAAATTACTTTCTGTCCAGATCAGGTGCTGACACAGCGCTCCCCACGCTACACTTTGTTCTCTGACAGCGCGGCCTGCGCTACTTCACCAAGAAAAATTCATGTATCAGCGCGCCACGCGCTACTCTGTTACGCATCACAGTGCGGTCCGCGCTATGTAGTCAGAAAGTCCAAAAATTGCTTGAAAACTCCTTCTAATGCTAGCATTCCGATAGGCACATTGATTATCCTACAACAAGCACAAAATTCATCAAAAGTAACATGAAAGTACCAAAAAACTAACAATATAACAAGCTAAATGAACATAAATTATAGGTTGAAACCTACTCATCAAATTCCCCCAAACTTAAACATTGCTTGTCCTCAAGCAAAATGCAATGCAATGCACTAGCAACTAAAAACTATGAATCCATTATTAAGACAGTAACAATATTTTACTCATACGGCCTCAGAAAAATTAAATAAACATGTCAAACTTCATATCAAAACCAATCCACAATTCCTTATCAATCCTTGCATCTTAAATTGTTATCACTAGTATAGTGTGTGTGTGTGTGTATGTGTGTGTTCAACACCCATGCAAACCGATTTCGACTCAAATTCAATACATAACTAGTTTCTTATAAGAAATCATACAGCACAAACTCGAAAAGTTCAACAGCAGACAAGTTCCATCTAAAACTAAGTAATTACCACCATCAAGGGTTCACATAGGGTACTTATACTTTATATATACAGATATACCTTTTTTTTCTCTTTCACTGGGGCTTTTTGCTCTTTTCCCGTTTCATATATTCACACCAAAAAAAAAATTCACACATGACTGTGCAATGTCTTATTCCATTAGGCTAACAATGTTACCCCTTAGCGAACTTTCAACCAACGACTCCCAGACCATAAAAGACCTTAGGGCGCTAGGTGGTAAGACACCCCTACGGGCGTACTTGCTCAAGTAACAAAGGCCCCAAAACAAAACTAGCCATTGTATTTTTATTTTTATTTTTTATAAAGCTTAAATACCCCATATTCTCCCCCAAACTTAGGTTCTCGCCTAATTTTCGCTTTCACGGCCCATCCTTGTCACTTTCTCGTTTACACTAGCATTATCATTTAGAAAATCTTTATGTAATAATTTGAACTAATCCATTAACACAGATGTTATTAATGTGCTAACCGTATTATACCAGTTTCAAAGCAGAACAAGATCCAAATCATAACAGAAACTACATCAAGGTTCTCATACTTAGTAATGTACTTGTCTACATAATTTCAATCTCGTCATTGGCCAAGAATCAACGTATACGATCTAATAACTAGATTCATGCAAAATATTTTTGTTGTTCTTTTTTATTTTTTTAGATATGCCATGAATACGACAATTATAACGACTAAAGAACTTATGAACTATACTCACTAACATGATTCGCAGAAACATAATCCCCCAAACTTAAATCAAGTAATGTCCTCATTACGACAAAATAATTCAAATAAAAGTATGAGGACTTCCCTGAAAACGAGTCACTGCTCGTCGTCGTCCGACGGAGGATATGCAGGCAGGTTAGGAGAAATGGGCATGACCACCGGAGGTGTAGTTGGATTGCAGCGGGAAAACACATCAGCAAGTGTGTTGAATGCATTGGCATTTTACTGATGCATTAGATCTTGACGCTGGGCCAACCACAAAAATTGATTCCTTGAAGCCCGAGGTGGTGGCTCCTGCCTTGGTTCCGCTCCAACTGGGGGTGAGGGTTTCCGGATCATAATATATCCTTCTCCACGTGGATGTGATCTCTCCCCATCCCATGCCATGTACCTCTCAATTGTGGCATGATCAATAATAGCCATCGGTTGTTGGACAGGCTCGGAAGGTTGCCACTGCACTCTAGCTTTACGGCATAAATCAGTGATTAAGAAACCATACAGCAAACCTCCCATAGTACTCCCTCGTAACAACCGGTCAATGGACTCTTGAATACACTCCCCTACATCGACATTGTAGAATGCAATGGAGTTGTTCACACGAAAATGGTGATGGGCAATAAACGGGCACACATAAATGCATACCAAGCTTTTTCATACTGGCTAAGTGCTGAGTGAGGAAAACTTATCTTTTCATCTGTTCCGGGTTGAATTACCCATTGAGTGCCCGGTTTGCATAATCTAACAATCAACTCATCTAACTCGGGTAAACCATCTTCATATTGCTCAGTTTATGGTGCCTCTAACCCAAAATACTCATTGATAGCATCGACATGAAATGCAACCGGTTTACCCCGAACCATGACTACATGATTGACATGTTCCATGGCGTTGGCATAAAATTCTTTTACTATATTGATCGCCGCTGGAATTGGTTGTTCTACCAACTAAAACCAATTACGCTAAACAATTTACAAATCCATGTCGCCATCCAAATTAGCATCCGGCTTCAATCCACGTTCGAGCACCAAAGTTTTCTTGTCAATGGATGACTTGAATCGTTCTGCGGCCCTCTCACTAACAAACCTTGTGTGATCATATTGAGGCCGAGCAGTGGAGGGGGATGGGTGTTGTCTTTTGTGGGAAGATATGGTGTTTCTGATGATGTTTAGGCTTGAAGTTTGGGTTTGGACTATTATCAAACAGTTGGTGGGCAGATTCAGTACTTCCCCCAAAATTGGTTGCTTGGTGTTATCTTGCTAACCAAATTATGAAATCAAACACACACTCCTTGGGCACCCAATATCCAAGGTATTCTACTCACTTGCTATCAATAAAAGAGAAGAAGATGGAGGAAGAAGTGAGTTGTGTTTACCTTGAATAAGTTTATGTTTTCCTCTTTGTAAAGAATCCCAAATTGAATCAAGTTCTGCAAGGAATGAATTAGATTTCGAACTGAAGTGTCGTGTGTATATCTGATATGAATTGGATTATATGTATAGTTAGAGTTCATATAAGTGATGGAAAACCAACGTGGGTTGGAGATGGGAAGTGTATGGGTTTAATGTGAATAGGAGTTGAAAATGGGAAGGACTGATGGGGTTGTGGCATTAGTATAGGAGTTATGGAGTTATGGAAGTGTGGAGGATGTAGGAGAGGTGTGGAAGTTGATTGTATGAAGGAAATGAGAAGTGGGGAAGTTATGGCTTAAGACACAGAAATTAAAGCAAGTAAACGCATTGGTGTTATGAGCAGCGCGGCCCGCGCCGTGAATAAGCTGGAGATAGCGTGGTCCGCGCTAGAGGGTCAGTGGCAAGATGAATAGTAGCTACGCGCACAGTATATGTGTATATGGCGCATAAATACATATGAAATTGGTGGCGCGGCCCACGCTGGCATGGTAAGAAGGGACTGGGGTTGTAGCGCGCCCCGCGCTAGGCATGTGCATTGGGTAGCGCGGTTCACGCTATGGGGTCAGTGACTTCTTGGCTCTCTTTTCCTCCTTCAACATGCGAATCATCCAGAAATGAAGTCAAAATTTTATGAAAGCTTCATATTTACTAGATTATAAACTACAATATAAAGAAAAATTAAAAGAGAAAGAATTTAAAGCTTTGGTTGCCTCCCAAGTAGCGCTAGTTTTAATGTCGTAAGCCCGACGATGCCTCTTGTATCGTTGTGCATCGGCAAGGGTAATGTTTACGACATCCCAGTTTGAATTGCCACCCCAGTAATGCTTTATCCGTTGACCATTAACCTTGAACATCTCTAATGGATTTCGACTGTATAGTTCGATGGCGCCATGTGGGAAAACTGGTTTGATGGTGAAAGGTCCCTACCACCTTAACTTAAGCTTTCCAGGGAACAACCTCAATCGTGAGTTGAACAACAGTACTGATTGCCCCGGCATAAACGTTCTATGCATGATTTTCTTGTCGTACCATTTCTTGACTTTTTCCTTGTATAATTTAGCGTTCTCATATACATGAAGTCAGAATTCATCGAGCTCATTTAGTTGGAGTAGCCTTTTGTCACCCACAGCTGCTTGATCGAAGTTTAATTTTTGAATTGCCCAGTAGGCCTTGTGCTGTAGCTCCACAGGTAGGTGACAAGCTTTCCCGTATAGCAATTGGTATGGTGACATCCCTATCGGTGTTTTGTACGCAGTCCTGTAAGCCCAAAGTGCATCGTCCAACCTGAGAGACCAATCCTTTTGATTCGGATTCACTACCTTTTTCTAAAATTTTCTAAACTTCCCTGTTCGACACCTCAGCCTGCCCACTGGTTTGGGGATGATAAGTCGTCACTACCTTATGGTTGACCCCATACCTTGCCAATAGAGCTGTAAATGATTTGTTTCAAAAGTGACTACCTTCGTCACTTATAATTGCTCTTGGTGTCCCAAACCTCTTGAAAATGTTCTTCTGTAGGAATTTAAGAACCACCTTGGCATCATTAGATGGGAGTGCTGTAGCTTTAACCCACTTTGATACGTAATCCACTGTGAGTAAAATGTACTGATTGTTAAGTGACGAAGGGAATGGCCCCATGAAATTAATTCCCCATACATCAAAAATTTCAACTTCAAGAATTGTTTGTAGGGGCATCTCATTCCTTTTTGAAATGTTGCCCACCCGTTGACATCTATCACATGTTTTGACAAATTGGTGGGCTTCCTAAAATAGTGTAGGCCAATAGAACCCGACTTGAAGCACCTTTGTTGTTGTCCTCTCACTACCATAATGTTCGCCATATGCAGATGAGTGGCACTCATGCAGTATGTTCTTCACTTTATTGTAGGGCACGCACCTTCTAATCATTTTGTCGACGCACTGCTTGAATAAATAAGGTTCGTCCCACATGTACCATTTTACTTCATGAAGAAACTTCTTTTTCTGTTATCTTGTGAGATCAGGTGGAAGAACGTTGCTCACTAGATAATTCGTATGCCAAGGAAATTTTGCATTTATCCCAAACAATTGCTCATCCGGGAATTATTCGTTAATTTCACACTTGTCCTCTTTCAGTTTCTCTTGATTTTCCAGCCTAGACAAATGATCGGCGACTTGATTCTCCATGCCCTTTCTATCCTTTATTTCTAGATCAAACTCTTGAAGGAGGAGAATCCATCGGATAAGGCGTGGTTTAGCATCTTTTTTCGCAATTAGATACCGAATAAATGAATGATCTGTGTAAACTATCACCTTAGTCCCGATCAAGTATGACCAGAATTTGTCAAATGCATACACCACTATAAGCAATTCCTTTTTCGTAGTTGTATAATTCATTTGAGTCTCCGTGAGTGTCTTGCTTGCATAATATATGACGTGAAATACATTCTCTCGGCATTGTCCACAAACAGCCCCAACCGCATACTTGTTTGCATCACACATCAGCTCGAAAGGTATATTCAAATTCGGTGTGATGATCACGGGGGCTGTAGTTAACTTCTTCTTCAACAACTCAAAAGTCAACTTACATTCCTCATCAAAATTAAACACAGAGTCCTTCCCTAAAAAACTGCATAAAGGTTTTGAAATTTTAGAGAAGTCCTTTATGAATCTTTTGTAGAACCCAGCATGTCCCAAAAAACTTCTAATTCTCTTGGTGGAGGCAGTTTCTCGATTGTTTCCAGCTTAGCCCTGTCAACTTCCAGTCCTTGAGCCGATACCTTGTGGCCCAAAATTATGCCCTCCTCAACCATGAAGTGGCATTTTTCCCAATTAAGTACAAGGTTCATATCTTTGTATCGTTGTAACACCATTACCAAATTCCCTAGGCAAGTATCAAAATTGTCTCCATAGACAGAAAATTCGTCCATGAAGACTTCCACATTTTTCTCCATCATGTCTGAGAAGATGGCCATCACACACCGTTGAAAGGTAGCAGGTGCATTACACAAACTGAGTGACATTCTCCTGAACGTGAATGTTCCGTAAGGGCACGTAAATGTAGTCTTCTCTTGATCCTCAAGAGCGATGACGATCTGGTTATAGCCCGAGTATCCATCCAATAAGCAGTAGTATTCGTGTCCTGCCAATCTTTCCAACATTTGATCGATAAAGGGTAGCGGAAAATGATCTTTTCGGGTTGCCTTATTCAACTTCCTATAATCCATGCACACCCTCCAACCTGTCACTGTTCTTGTCAGAATTAACTCGTTATCCTCATTCTGTACTACTCGTTTCCCCTTTTTTAAGCATTAACACCGAATCGGACTAACCCACTTACTGTCGGAAATCAGGTAGATGATACTGGCATCCAACAATTTCAGAATTTCCTTCTTTACCACTTCCTTCATAATTGGGTTAAGTCGTCGTTGTTGCTCCACCGTCGATTTTGCATCATCTTCCATCAAAATCTTGTGCATGCAAAACGAAGGACTGATTCCCTTGATATCCGCGATCGTCCACCTTATCGCTGAATTATGTTCCCTAAACACCCTCAGCAACTTTTCTTCCTGTAAATCGTTAAGTGCAGCAGAAATAATAACATGTAAAGAATTTGAATTGCCTAAATACGCATACCTGAGGTGTTTAGGGAGTGGCTTAAGTTCCAGAGTTGGTGGCTCCTCCAATGACGGTTTTAATTTTTCTGTGGCTATCTCCTCCGTGTGTAAAAGTTCAAATGGTGCTCTGAATCGGCTAACTCGTGGCAATGAATCTAACATCTGTAAGTAGTCCACAAATTTCAGGTCATCGAACTCTTCGTCCCCCAATAATGTTGTTTCTAATGGATCGTTGACCAGACTCTTGCCCATGTCTTCACTGATAATCTGCTCAATTATATCCATCCTGAAACATTCTTCCTCATCCGTAGGGAATTTCATGGCCTTGAACACGTTAAATTTTATTTCCTGATCTTGGACCCTCATAGTATGTTCGCCTTTTTGTAGGTCGATGAGTGTTCTACCCGTAGCTAAAAAAGGTCTCCCTAGGATAATTGGGATGTTCTTGTCCTCCTCAAAATCCAGAATAAAAAAGTCCGCGGGGAATATAAACTTATCCACTTTAACTAATATGCCCTCTACTATGCCTCTCGGATATGTGACTGACCTATCCGCCAACTACAATGAAATATTTGTAGGCTTTGGCGCGGGTAAACCCAATTCTGTGTATACTGACAATGGCATAAGGTTCACACTCACCCTTAAATCACTTAACCACTTATTAAAAGACATGTTCCCGATCGTGCATAGAATAGTGAAACTCCCCAGGTCTTTCAGCTTTGGTGGCAACTTCTGCTGTAACACCGCACTACACTCCTCTGTTAATTCCACTGTTTCAAAGACTTCCCATTTCTTTTTCCCTGACAGAATCCCTTTTATGAACTTCACATAACTCGGCATCTGCTCTAGGGCTTCTATAAATGGGATGTTAATCTGAAGTTTCTTAAACACTTCCAAAAACTTAGTGAACTGGTTATCTAATTTCTGTTTTTGGACCCTCTGCTGAAACGGTGGTGGAGGATATACAACTGGCTTGTCGTCTAACTTTGTTTTCTCACTTTGCTTATCCTCACCCTTGTTTCCTTCAACCACTTTACTGTCATCAACTTTTTCATCCGATATCACTGAATTTTCTGCATCTGTACCAACGAGATGTTTTCCACTCCTCAACATAATTGTTTGACATTGTTCGTGGTTTCCCTTTGGATTTCTCTCTGAATCACTCGGTAGGGTCCCTTGTGGCCTGTTATTTAATGCTAAGGAAATTTGCCCCATCTGATTTTCCAAATTCTTGATGGCCATTGCTTGATTTTTCATCGATGCCTCATTGCTAGTTATGTATTTTGACAACAACTCCTCTAAATCTGATTTTCTTTCTTGATGTTGAGCTGGTTGTTGATGATTCTGAAAACCTGGGGGATATGATGGTCGTGGAGCTTGATGTTACTGATTATTGCTCCACGAGAAATTTGGGTGATTCTTATTCCCCTGGTTGTAAGTGTTTTGGTACATATTCTATGGACCCCTGTTGTAGCTACCTACAAATTGCACGGACGCTGGATTGATTGCACACTGATTTGTAGGATGGTCACCCGTGCACAATTCATACACGACCACAACCTATTGTACCTGATCCCCTGTCATGGCATCCAACTTCTTGGACAGCGCAGAAATTTGTGCTTGTATTGCTGTCACCCCAGCCGCCTTTGCCTGTGTCATTCTTGTTGTGTGCCACTGGTAGTTGTTAGCCACCATGGTCTCAATCAAAGTGTATGCCTCCTCATAACTCTTAGCCATGAACGCTCCACCCGACGCTGCATTAATACTGGTCCTGAGATTCCTATGTAGTCCGTTATAAAAAGTATTCATTTGCAACCACTTAGGCAATCTATGATGCGGGCACTTTCTGATTAACTCATTGTATCTCTCCTATGCCTCATATAGCGACTCCCCATGTTGCTGCTCAAACATTGTTATTTCATTCCTCATTTTGGCAGTTTTCGCCGGTGGGAAAAATTTGGCAAGGAATTTCTGAGCTAAATCTTCCCACGTGGTTATCGATCCCAGTGGTAGAGAGTGTAACCAACTCTTCGCCTTGTCCCGTAAGGTGAATGGGAACAAGCGAAGTCTCACCGCATCATCCGACACCCCATTATACCTGAAGGTGTCGCAAATCTCCAGAAAGCTGACTAGATGTTCATTCGGATCGTCATTAGCCAATCCACCAAACTAAACTGAATTTTGGATCATCTGAATCGTCCCAGGCTTGATTTCGAATGTCTCGTGTTCATAACGTTTTTCATATATCTATGTTACGCAAATATGTGGAAGACCCAAACCATATTATTGAATTAAAACCAGACGAGATAGCAGAAGATTTAACGTATGAAGATGTACATGTTAAAATCTTGGATAAGAAGAAACATATTCTACACTCAAAGTTATACCTTAAGTCAAAGTTTTATGGAGAAACAATGATATTAAGAAAATGACCTAGGAGTTAGAATCTGAAATAAAAAAAATGTATCCTCACCTCTTCGACATACCAGGTACGAAAATTTTGGGGACGAAATTTCATAAGGAGGTGAGATTGTACAACCCCAAATTTTATGAAGTGAAAGTATTCAATTTTCTTATAATTATTATTCTATTTAGTAAATAGTTAAATTGATAAAAGATTAAAGTTAAGAGTGATATGTGAAAATTTTACAAAGTAAGCAAGTTATAAAATATTCGTTGTGTTAGGGAATATTCGTACTATGACACAATCATTTGTTGACCCCACAACTGAATAACTGTCGTATATAGAAGCGACAGAAAAATAACATGTTTATAAAAATAACGGCAAAACTTTTATCATTAACTGTTGAAATATCGGTGATAAAAGAACAGTAATACGCATGGTTGCAAAGTAGCACACGGTATTGTATAGTATCTCTTATTATTGTTGCTTACGTAAGAAGTCACTCAGTTCATTTAATAATTGCCTTAATCATTGCCGCAGTAGTTGCTGAATTGTATCTCATATTATTGATTCAATTATTCTCACAGTATCATCTGCATAATATTTTATATTATTAAACCAATGCTTGAGATGACACAGTTATTCATATTATTATTTGCATTATTGACAATTTCTAGGAAGTTCTGTCGAGGAACAGGGTTAGGTTATTTAATAACGCGCCAATAAGGAGAAATCCTTATCGGAAAGCCCCCTCTTTCCTTGGAATGATCTGGTTGTCAATATTATGAGTTATAATATTAATGATGAATAATTGTTAAAAGATTAAAAATGTGTTTATTAAAGATACGTGATTTGTGGTAAATATTTATTCAATTTTTTTGATATAAATAGAGGGGTTTGTCATGAGGCATTTGTTGTAAGTTAACTTATTATTCCATGGGGAGATGTACTAATTTTTCAGACCGTCGGTTGTGGTTTTAATAATAAATCAATTTGGACCATCGGTTGTGGTTTTAATAGTAAATCAATATGGACCGTCGGTTGTGGTTTTAATAATAAATCAATCTGGACCGTCCGTTTTAATAGTAAATCAATCTGGACCGTCCGTGAATCAGTTACTATTTAGTCCATTCTCCTATAAACAGAAACTTATTTCTTCTTTCATTCTCACCAATTCACTAAGACTCACAAGATAAATTATAGATAGAAACTATAGAGAGAAAGAAGAATAGTATTCTACTACTTCACTATTGCAGTATCTAATCTTCTACTAAGATAAGGGGTATTATTTCTTTTCATATTCATAAATCTAAACTTACTATGGTAATTATTGCTTCTATAATCCCTGAAATTAATTAGTAGAATATCCTTTTTGTGTTTCATCTAGTATCGTTTCATTGGAATATTGGTCTGAACTTTCTTATTAAATTTCAATATTTTCACTTGGGGTACTATTCACGGGTTACTATTCACTCGGGTATTATTCACTCGGGGATTCGGGGTACTTTGCATGACGGGGTATTATTCATTTGAGTAATATTCACGGATAACTATTCACGACAAAAGTGATTTCTTTTCTGTCCAAATTATTATTGATACATGAATATCATTCTTGAATTTTACTCCACATTTAATTATCATGTTGACAATTTGGACACTGTTGAAATCTGGATAAATTGAATTATAAATCTCTAATAATTTTCATTTATCTCACTTGATTGATTCCTTATATCATTGTCATCATCCTCCTCATGCTTTTGTTGTGGTAAAAGTCATTTTTGGCCCGTGGTGCATAGATGGACTGTTGACTGGTATGATTGTGACCATGAATTTTGTATCGGTACAATCATGACATGTAATGTTACATACAAATGATGTGGTGAAAGTCCTCTTTGGCCCGTAGATGAACAGTTGTTTGGCATGATCATGACCACTGATGATACAAACGAATATCCTTGGCCTGTAGTGCATAGATAATTCATTGATGTGAAATGTTTATTGATTGGTATTACAGGGATAAAATATTGATGATGGATTTTTAAATCATAGAAGATAGTAGACATCATTCTCTACATGACTCTTCTAATGGATTGTTGTTTTCGCTGCAGTTGTTGATCTAAAACTTATTGTCTTTTGTATTTTATCAGATTTTTTCCTGTTGAGGACTAAGGATAATTTGTTCTACATTATCTTAGTCATAATATTCTTTACTGAGCTATTTGAGCTCATCGTTTTCCTTTGGGTTCCATTGTTCTGCTCATGAGGCGAGAATATAGCTAGGACTAAAGGGGTGGAGTAATGACTCAAGATGGTTTTTATAGCCGTCCTTGCTATTTTTTAAAATAGTACAACAATAATTGTAATGAGGACTTAATTTGATTTTGGATATTGTCTATGAGATAATATTTTTTTTGAAACTCAGCTATTGTGTTGTCGTATTTTTCACAATAGTTGTATTAATGAAGTTTGTATTTGGATTATGTACCATGTATTTGGCGACTCGGAATGGGTTGTGTAAACTTATTCTGGAGGTGTCACAATTATGACTAAGATAATGTATAATAAATTATCCTTAGTCTTCAACAGTGTAAAATCTAATAGAATACAATAGACAACAAGTTTAGATCAACAACTGTAGCGGAACAAGCAATTCATTAGCAGAGTCAAGTAGAACATAATGTCTACTATCTTCTCCAAATTAAAAGTCCATCATCAATATTTTATTCATATAACACTAATCAACAATTCTTCGTTGTACCCAAGACAAAGAGAACTTTCACCACCTATTTTTACCTTAAACACAAAGCTCATGGTTATACAAATTCACAGTTTATGTTTATAATTATGCCATTAAATTCATCTTTGTACTACGTCCAAAGACATACAACTGTAAAACCAATAATCAACGGTCCATCTTTGCACTACGGGCCAAAGATATACAACTGTAAAACCAATAATTAACAGTCCATCTTTGCACTACGGGCCAAAGATATACAACTGTAAAACCAATAATCAACAGTCCATCTTTGCACTACGGGCCAAAGATATACAACTATAAAAACAATAATTAACAGTCCATCTTTGCATTACGGGCCAAAGATATATAACTGTAAAATCAATAATCAACAGTCCATCTTTGCACTACGGGCCAACGATATACAACTGTAAAACCAATAATCAACAGTTCATATTTGCACTACGGGACAAAGATGACTTTTACCACATCATTTGTTTGTAAATCAATAGTCCATCTTTGCACTACGGGCCAAAGATATACAACTGTAAAACCAATAATCAACAGTCCATCTTTGCACTACGAGCCAAAAATGACTTTTACCGCATCATTTGTCTGTAAATCAACTGTCCATCTTTGTAATACGGGCCAAAGATATACAACCATAAAACCAATAATCAACAGTTCATCTTTGCACTACGGGCCAAAGATGACTTTTACCACATCATTTTTTTGTAACATTATTGTTGGGTAAAATCTAGATACGCACAGCACGCAAGTATACGTGGTCAACACGTAATATAATAGTAAGTAGAGTATCGTTCCCTCAGGGACTTAGCAAGAAATTAACTTCACAATTATCAATCTTCTATTAATCCTAATTTTATTAAACTAATCAATTTCCAGTTTAGAGTAAAAATAATAAAAAATATTAAAAATCAACTAAATACCAACAACCCTAAAACTGAATTTTCAAACAAATATTGGATAATTAGGCTTACAACTTCACTCAAAGCATAACTCTGATTATTATACCTTATTCCAGTTTAATTCACTATCCCAGTTTATTAATCAAGAACACAAAAATAGTACTAACCACCTCTCGATGTACTAATACCGTATTAACCAAAATCCACAATTAAGATAGAATTGTGTTAAACACCTTAATTAACTAACTCACTATATCTCTATGTGAATTGCAATTAAAGAAGGTTTAAGTTCAAGTTCTTCATATGATCACATGTGATGTCAAGCATATCTCTACCTTAACATTCATCAAGATTCCGTTCATTCACCTAAATCAAGAACACATGCTATATTAATCAAGTCTAAATTCATATTTCATCTCTCGAATTCATACAAATCCACATAAAATTGTTGATCAGGCAATTCATAAATTCAAGCTCAAATTAATATAGATAAACTGCATAATAACTTATTAAACTGAAAATCAAGGATTACATAATCATCGTTCCACTTAAAGATCCATTATAAGCCTAATAAGTAATTTAGTTCATAACTAATGAATTAAATACTGAATAGACAAAAGAAAACATCATCCCAATTACACAATTTGAAATTAAAGGAGAATAGTAATACACCACCCTTCTCGCCCTTCAAATCTGAAATCTTCGTGAAATTCTTCTTCTTCTTCGTTCCTCTAAGTTCTTGCCTTTCAATCCCATTCTCTAAGTGTGTCTCAATACCCCCTTTTCTCTTTCCCACACTTAGCATAAAAATGGCCTCAACTCAACTCCATACCGCCAATCATAATCCAACTCTAACTCATCTCATAGAAAGTCAAATAGGAATCTAAATCCATTTCAACACCAACAAGTCATTAGTCAAAGACTCCCACAAAATGAACTAACAACCATCCCACAATCCCATTATGATCACATTACATAAAGAATTAATAGCTCCCAACAATGCCCATGTTCCAAAGACAAAATTACTTTTCTTTCATCAAAAAGTCTTAAACACTGCTCCCTGCTTCTACACTTTATTCTCTCGACAGCATACGGCGCCGCCATCGCACCAGAGAAATTCACGTATTAACGTTCCCTCAAGGCTACTTACTACTACGCATCACAAAGCATGTCCGGTAAGTATGTAGTCGAAAAGTCCAAAATTGCTTAAAACTCCTTCCAATGCTAGCATTATTCCGATAGTACATCGACTATCCTACAACAAGCACAAAACCCATCAAAAGTAACATGAAAGTACCAAAAACTAACAATATAACAAGCTAAACGAACATAAATCATAGGTTGAAACCTACTCATCAATTACAGGTCATGATTATACCAATACACAATTCCTGGTCATAATCATACCAATCAACAGTCCATCTATGCAATACAGGCCAAAGATGACTTTCACCATTATATAAGCATGAGGGTGATGACAATGATATATATAATGAATGAACATAAATAATCAGAATAATAAGATAAAATAGATATTTGTGATTTTCAACTTAATTATCTAAAGTCCAAATTGCCAACATGATATTAGATGAAGCACAAACTATTAAGGATATTCTAATCATTTCAGAACTTTTCACCATTTAATGATAAGCTGAAGAAACGAATAATAATATATTACCATAATATGAAGTATTAAATAAAATGTTTTCCCATAAAAATGATACCCCGTACCTTAACATGTAACTTGATTCTGCTTTATATGAAATTGATCAACTTAAACAATGTTTGCATTCCTTATCTACACTTGAAGTAACCTTACACTCAACAGAAATACTCACAATATTGTAGTAAGAAAAAATTATATTTTTGGTGTAGTGAAGGTGTGTCTTTAGTTTCTCATCTAAGCAATCTATTTATACTAAAAATTGAGGAAACAACTAGAACTCATACTTTGAAAAAATAATCAAATGAGGTATATAATAATGTTGGTGGTGGAATTAATGGTCCCACATAGAAAATTAAACCAACTTGTACACATTTTAACAAAATTTGCTCAATAATAGAGTTGTGGTCCATATTACTTTAGGAAAAGTAGAGTGTTGGCAAGTTCTGTCAAACTTACTTTTGTAAAAAGAAAATAATTGAACAAACATCAGCATATCATACTTATCTTTAATCAACATCTTTTTCAATCTTTGAACCATTATTCACAATTATTAACATAGACTCTTAATACTGCCAACTTGTTTAATTATATAACATCAAATAATATGAGTTACTGTGCAATAACTACTGTGATAATCATTGAATAAAATACTGAGTGACTTCTTACGTAAGAATTAATAATATGAATCAATGTCCAATAATTACTGTGACAACTATTGAATGAAATACTGAGTGACTTCTTACGTAAGAATCAATAATATAAATTACTGTACAATAGCATGTGCTACTGTGCAATACCATGTACTACTGTGGAATCACGCGTATTACTGTATTTTTATCATCGGGTATTTCAACAGTTTAACGGTAAAATCTTTGCCGTTATTTTTTATAAAAAAGTTATTTATGTCGCTTTCTATATCCGATAGTTATTCCGTTATGTGGTCCACCAATGATTGCGCCGTCGTACGAATAATCCCCGACAAAAAGAATATTTCTCGACCAAACGATTATTTCCTGAAAACTGTTCACTTCATATATTTTTCACATTTTTCGGATTATCCGATAATTTTTTATAATTATTTCTATATATAAAATGTAAGACCCCAACTTATTATAAATAAAATCGAATTTCCTCTAATTATTATTGTGAATAATAAGGTATTAATTTGATATAATTCTCTGGTTATGGGTGAAATGTGCAAATTTTGCAAAATATGCAAGTGGTTATAAAATAATCATTGTTGTTTGGAATATTCATTTGGTCGTGGAATATTCTTGTTGTCGGGAATATTCGCATTACGACGCCAGTATCATTTGTGGGGCCCCATAATGTAATAATTGTTGGATAAAGAAAACGACAAGTTTGAAGTTCTTATAAATAATCTGGCAGAAGTTGTTACCTTTAACAACATTGTTGGAATACCCAGTGGTTAAAATACAATGAATACGCTGTGGATGCACAATTTGATGAATTATTGATCCTTACGTAAGAAGGTACTACTCAATAATTGTTACGTGAGTTATTGCTCAATATTTTATTTTATTGATTCAATAATTGTTTGCGTTGATATTTTATATTATTGTTGTTTCAATAATTGTCACCGCACGAGATTTCCCATTATCGGATCAATAATTCATATTATTTGAATAATATTATTAGATAACATTATTGGCAATGTCTAGAAAGTTCTCATCAAGGAGAGGTTTGGTCACCTAATTGCGCCACCAAGAGAGAAATTCTTATTGAAAGCCCCTTTTAGTCTTTCCCGGAACTACCGTCATTATAAATGTGATTCGTAATATTATTTGTGAATAATTAATTATTGATTCATATGATAAGGAAATATTTATTTTATGTAGATATAAATGTTGGATATATTTATTGTGGTTAAAAATGAAAGAGTTAATGTTGAGGTGTTTTATCGAGATTTTTGTTTTAATAAAGGTATTAAAAAAATTAAACCAAAGATGTTTTTGAGATATATTATGTGAGTTATAATTTTTAATCCAACCGTTGGATCGTTGTAATTTTTTGATATGTTATACATATATAAGTTGAGTATATGTCCACATATTTTGAACCGTTAAAATGAACATATGATTTGTTATAAATTTTAAGAGATGACCGTTCGTAAATTGTCAAGTATCCGAACTTAGCATTTTGGTGGAAAATTCTAGAATTGAGTGGGCCCCACTTGTGGTTGGTGAAGAAATGTCTGAATTTTATTTCAAATGTGGTGGGTGGGAATAGTAGCGTGTAAAGCCATCGTGTTGCAGTCAAGTCTGCTAACATTTTCCTATAAATAGAGGGCTAAGTTAGAATTGAAAATCACACCAGAAACATAAGCTTTCTCTCTTTCTCTCTTTCTCTCTCTAGATTATTGAGTGTATTTTGTGAGTATTTAGATACTTTGTGAGTTTCTATTCATCAGTGCAAGTTTCCTTCAGCCTTATACCGATATTTCCGATCAGAAGTACTGATATTTTGAGGTAAGGGGTGTTATATTCTTCTTAAAATGATAATCTTCAATATCATTATACCGAAATGTTGGTATGAACTTTTTATCAAATTTGGAACTTTTTGTGTCGGGGTTACTATTCACGTATACGGCACTATTCACTGAAAAATGAAATTTTCTTCTTTTTGTCCAAGATGTCTATTATGGTTACTATCTTTGATTGTATCCATGTTTTGATCTTTATTCTTGAATTTTGTTTCAAAATTGGTTATTATGGAGTATTATTGATCTTGGATAAACTGTTATACGAATACTTACTATTTGTCCTTCTGTCTCACTGGATTCGTTTTCTTTAAATTATTTTTCATCATCCTCAGTCCTAAATGATTATATTACTGAATATCTTTGGCCTGTAGTGCAAAGATGAATGATTAATCTGATGAATATCTTTGGCTCAGTAGGTATGCGAAGATGAACAGTGTTGAGATGAATACGACCAATCGGTGATATAAATGAATATCTTTGGCCAGTAGTGTGCAGATGAATATTGATTAAAGATGTATATTGATTGTTGTTACAGGGATAAAATTGATGATGGACTTTTAAATCTTAGAAGATAGTAGAACTCATTCTCTACTTGACTCTTCTAATGGATTGTTGTTTCACCGCAGCTTGTTGATCTAAAACTTGTTGTCTATTATATTATCGATTTTTTCCTCGTTGAAGACTAACGATAATTTGTTGTATATTATCTTAGTCATAATATTCTTTATCGGGCTAGTTGAGCTCACCCTTTTCCTTTTTGTTCTATTTTTCTCGTGAGGTGGGAACATAGCGTAAAACTAGTCGGGGTACGGAGTGATGGTTCTAGAAAGATATTTTAGCGGTCCTCACTATTTCGTAAAATAGTGTTTGAATAATTGTAATGAGGACTTATTTGAGTGTGGATATTGTCTAGAAGACAATGTTTGTATTTAAACTCACAAAGATGTGTTGTCAGATTTTGCACGACAATTGTATTATCAAGTTGTAGTTTGCTTTCTGCACCATGTATTTGGCGACTCGGATGGGTGTTGTATACCTATTTTGGGGGCATCACAATTGGTATCGAGCTTAGGGATATGGTCTCTAGCGAGAGATCGGGAATAGAACTAGGAGGAGAGATGAGTAAATCCTTCGCTAGTGTGTCTATATCTAAGCTTATTTGTTGGTCACCATAATATAGGGATATTATGTGATATGTTAATTTGTTTAATTAACCCTTGTTTTATGGTAATATTTAAGAATGGCTGCTGAGAACGTTAACAATGGAGTGTATGAGACTGTGGAACAACCTTTAGTTACAAACTAGGAGAACGTGCAACAAGAAGGCAATAATCCTCCTGTAAACAACACTAACGAACAAATGATGAATGATGGGATGTTCAGAAGTTTTTTTCATTTTATGCAAAACCAGACGAGGGAAACTCGTGCACAGAATACGGGTGGAAATGCTAGCAATGCGCGGCTTGTCACAGCCAAGCAGTTCAAAGAGTTGGGACCACCAGAATTTAAGGGAAAGCTGGATCCGATCATGGCGGAAACGTGGGTCAAGCAAATTACCAAGATATTCGATGTCTTGGGATGCACGGAGGAACAAAATTCCATTCACCACCTTTATGTTCCGGTGAGGCGCATCACTTGGTGGGAGTCTGGAAGCGTACCACCACCGCACTCAAAGATGTCTTGGGAAACATTTCAGAAACAATTCAATGACAAGTACTTTCTGAAAGTATTCGTTATATATGAAGGAGGTGGAGTTTATCGGATCGAACAAAACAACATGATTTGTCCCAAAGACGAGGCGAAGTTTGCGAGTTATCCAGTTTGCACCTCATTTGGTCAAAATGAGGAACGAATGACAAGGATGTTTCGAGAGGTCTAAAGCTTGAGATTCTAATATCTTATATCTCATAAATTTTCTTTATATTCAGATGTTGTAAATAGGTATGAATTATTATAGCGAGATAATGAGTATATGCAACCGAGGGACAACAACCGTGGTCATACCCGTAAGATGAGTCATCGAGGCGATGATAACCAACGAGGAGGAAAAAATACTTAACAAAGGCGGTAACCACTCGGGTGGTCATCGTGGCCATGATAATAGGAGAGGTGAGTCAAGTGGAAATTTTAGAAAGAGGAGATTCAACAATGACGGAAGACATCGCCAGCAGAAGACCAAAGACCAACAACAAAAATTCTAGGGAGGAGAACAACCACCGCTTAGATGTTACAAATGCGGAAAAGAGTGACATATCATTAAAACGTCCCACAAAAATCCAAGGTATGTTACAACTGTGGAAAGGAAGGCCACATAGCTCGGGATTGTTTCTCAGAGCAAAACCAAGTTCAACAGGATGGTGACTCCAAGGGTCGTCCGGATAAGTCAAAATCACTGCTTTCTGGAAGAAGCGTTTGTCGTGGTGGCCAAAACGCGAGGAACCCGAACGAGGTGATTACTGTAAGATAATCTTGAACTCTTGCGAAGTTTAATCCTTACTAGATACCTGCTTCTACCCATTCTTTTATCTCTCCTGCTTGTGCTCAACGTTTAAACTTGACTCCGGAGAAATTAGACCTTGATTTATCAGTGGAGACTCCGTTGGGTGAAACTTTCGTTATATCAACAGTTTATAAATCTTTCATGATCCAAGTTGGCACTATC
Source organism: Panax quinquefolius (assembly GCA_020205615.1). Classification (NCBI taxonomy): domain Eukaryota; kingdom Viridiplantae; phylum Streptophyta; class Magnoliopsida; order Apiales; family Araliaceae; genus Panax; species Panax quinquefolius. The sequence continues at coordinate 44,045,876 of CM035164.1, forward strand.
ACATTACCTATTGATCTTATCTCTTTAAAGATACTTGCTTTTGATGTGATTTTAGGAATTGATTGGTTAACCACTCATCATGCTAAAATTGATTGTTTTCGTAAGGTTGTTAATTTTTATATTCCTAACCAACCTATCATACGAATTCAAACAACTAAACCACTAAAATCAGTCACTATCATATCAAGCCATAAAGCTATTCTTTTATTGAGAAACGGATGTCAAGCTTTCTTATCCCATGTTATGGATTTGAACAAATACAAGTCAGATTTGAATAATATTTCTATTTTTAGAGAATTTCCTGATGTATTTCCTGAAGAACTTCCCGATCTACCCCCAGAACGTGATGTTGAATTCTTTATTGACCTTGAGCCAGGTACAAAACCCATTTCTAAAACCCCATATCGAATGGCTCCTATTGAACTTTAGGAGTTAAAAGTCCAACTACAGGAATTGTTAGACATTGGTTTAATTCATCCTAGTACATCTCCTTGGGGTGCTCCTGTTTTATTCATAAAGAAGAAAGACAGGAGTATGCGACTTTGTATTGACTACCAAGAATTAAACCATGTCACCATCAAGAATAGGTATCCGCTACCTCGCATTGATGACCTGTTCGACCAGTTGCAAGGAGCACAATTCTTTTCAAAGATCGATCTTCGTTCTGGATATCATCACCTAAAGATTAAAACCGAGGATATTCCAAAGACGCCTTCGTAACTCCGAAGACGGGCATTATGAATTCTTAGTCATGTCTTTTGGATTGACTAATGCTCCTGCTACTTTCATGGATATGATGAACTGTGTATTCAAGGAATATTTGGATCAGTTCGTTGTTGTCTTTATTGATGACATCCTCATCTATTCACGAATACGGCACTATTCACCGAAAAATGAAATTTTCTTCTTTTTCTCTAAGATGTCTATTATGGTTACTATCTTTGATTGTATCCATGTTTTGATCTTTATTCTTGAATTTTGCTTCAAAATTGGTTATTATGGAGTATTATTGATCTTGGATAAACTGTTATACGAATACTTACTATTTGTCCTTCTGTCTCACTGGATTCATTTTCTTTAAAATATTTTTCATCATCCTCAGTCCTAAATGATGATATTACTGAATATCTTTGGCCTGTAGTGCAAAGATGAAAGATTAACTGATGAATATCTTTGGCCCATAGTGCGAAGATGAACAGGTGTTGAGATGAACATGACCAACTAGTAATACAAATGAATATCTTTGGCCTGTAGTGCAAAGATGAATATTGATTAAAGATGTATATTGATTGTTGTTACAAGGATAAAATTGATGATGGACTTTTAAATCTTAGAAGATAGTAGAACTCATTCTCTACTTGACTCTTCTAATGGATTGTTGTTTCCGCTGCAGTTGTTGATCTAAAACTTGTTGTCTATTATATTATCAGATTTTTCCCTGTTGAAGACTAACGATAATTTGTTGTATATTATCTTAGTCATAATATTCTTCTTCTTGGGCTAGTTGAGCTCACCCTTTTCCTTTTTGTTCTATTTTTCTCGGGAGGTGGGAACATAGCGAAAAACTAGTCGAGTACGGAGTGATGGTTCTAGAAAGATGTTTTAGCGCCTTCACTATTTCGTAAAATAGTGTTTGAATAATTATAATGAGGACTTATTTGAGTGTGGATATTGTCTAGAAGACAATATTTGTATTTAAACTCACAAAGATGTGTTGTCGATTTTTACGATAATTGTATTATTGAAGTTGTAGTTTGCTTTATGTACCATGTATTTGGCGACTTCGAGAATGGGTGTTGTATACCTATTTTGGGGGCGCACAAAAACTATTATTTAATAGCTTCAAAATAGCAATACTAACTCCACATACTTTTATATATTTAAAACATCATCAATATTAATCTTATATTATTATAATATTTTTTTGCAAATTTCATAATTTTCCATCATCAATAGAATTTTCTCTATGTTTAAACTAACTATAAATAGTTTAACCATACAATAAATATTTATATTATTCAATGATTTTTTAAACCATCCAAAATTTATAAAATAATATTATTAGATTTTTCACTAATTTTTCATCATTCATAGAATTTTCTATGAATTTTTTCTATTTTCAAACTAACTATAAATAGTTTTAAAATAAAATAATTATACGCTTTTCAATAATTTATAAAAAAAACTATACAAAATTCTAAGTCGATATTATAAGAATTCTGTAATAGTATTTCAGCCCAAATAATTTTTCTGATAATTTAAATATAAATTCCAATATTCTTAAACTTCAATAATTCATAATAATTAGCCATGTTATCAGAAAATTACGAATCTTATGATCGTTTCATGTGAAATTTAATTCTCTACAACCTTTTAGAAGAATTTTTTTCCAAATTCCACATCTAACATAGAGAAACTGGCTTGTCGAAAAATTCTGCTACCAAAATTTTGCATCAGCCACCTCTTAAAATTCATAACAAATCATACGTTAATCTTTAACGGTTCAAAATTTGTGGACATATAATCAAATTATATATGTATAACATATCCAAAAATTAAAACGATCCAACAATCGGATTAAAAATTATAATTCACGCAATAAAGCTTAATAAAACTAATTTTTCGGACTATGAGTCCTACGGACCAGTTTCATTTAAACAGTCACCACGAAAAATCCACAAAGAATTTTTTGGGTGATTCTAATTTCTGCGTTTAGCTTACTTCCAGGGCTTTCTTTTGATATATGGCTCATCTCATAACTCATTATACCCAAAGAGTTATGGATTTTACAAAATCAAGTTGTAAACTAATTTTTCTGAAAATTTAGATTTTTCATTCTTCTTTTGATTTCTTGATTTATCTTAGTTGATTCATGTTTATGCAAGTTTAATCATTCAATACATACATAAATATGTATTCTTTACATAAAAACTTAAATTTAAGAATAAATCAATGATTTAAAAAAAAATTTTTTTTAATTTCCTCTTCATTTATCATTCTTCTTCTTCCTTCTCTTCTTCTTTCTCTTCATATTCTCTCCCTCTCTTCTCTTCCTTCTCTTCCCTCTCCCCTCTTCCTTCTCTTTCCTATCACTTTCTAATTTTCTGATTTCTTCCTGTGTGTGGAAATGGGTGGGAGTATACTAATTATATCTTTTTTCCTCCTTTCTTCCCTTTTTTTTCTTCTTTCCCTTTTTCTTCCTTTCTTTCCTCTTTTTCTTCCTTTGTTTTCTTTCCTTCCCCCACATGTTCCCCCCACCCTTCCCCGCTTTCTCTCTCTCTTCTCTATTATCAGATTTTAGCCGCCCACATGGGCTGCTCTTCAAAAAAAAAAATATTTTATGTCCTCTTTTAATAACTCACTTATTCAATTAATTGTCCTTTTGATCATTTATCAATTTAACATTTTCAGTTTTTAAAATAATAATTATAAATTAAATTAAATTAGACTTTTATTTCATAAAATTCAGGGTCTTACAGTTAACACCATAACCACTGACTCCACCATTACCACCACTACCACCACAAAAACTCATCTTCAAAGCCCTAACCCCATCAAAATTGATCTTCAAAAAATGACACGTGAATACCCTAATGAACAACAGTTTCCCCACGCTAACACTCCTTCTGCCATCTCTGAGTCAGACCTCGTCGTGATTCGAAAGCACTATCAAATCCCTGAATCCCACCAGCTCAAAACCCCCTCAGCCACCGACCGAATGTACTTCTGACCGAACGGATGGACAACCATGCCCCTCACTCTCCTAGAGAAAGGTGTTCGCCTCCCACTACATCCATTCATCTTCACCCTTTTAGGATTCATTAGCGTCGGCTTTGCCCAATTAGTGTTGAACTCATACATCAACATTATAGCTTTCATTGCCTTCTGCCACGAGGCAGGCATTCCCCCCTCCATAGACTTTTTCTTTTCTTTGTATCAACTGGGAAATTCTCGTGAATGTGGGTTCAAGGCCCTAAGAAAACAGCCCCCCAAAACCTAACTCCAAAATCGAGAAACGCCCACTAATGGATGCCCCCTTCAAGCAACAAAGGATGACATAAAGACTGGTTCTATGTCAAAGGACCAGAAACTCAAAAATTACCTGAATGAGCTTCATACAAACGACCGAACGTCACCTTCGGCGATACCACTGCTGAACGAGTACGCGAACTGACCAAAATGATTAAAAAGTTACTTCTGAAAGAATGGAGCTATATCCTTCTAACCAAACATGCATGGCTCTACGATCATAAATGTAAGTCGCTGACCTTAATCTTCAAATATATTTCCTTCCCAGTTCACCAACTAACCTATTTTTTAAATGCAGTATCTCTCATCAAACCAACACCCGCCGAAAGGGAAGACCTCAAAAATTTCCTATCCGGCAAGCCAACCAAAGATTTGGCCTAACCATTCAAAGACACTCCTACAAGACCCCATCCTTCGGAAACTAACACCACCGAACCCCCACTTCCCGAATCAAAAAGAAGGTGATCAAAAAAGTTTCAAACCCAAAAACAACCTAAACCCTATCTTTACCGAAAGCCTCTTAGATCTGCTAACATCTGAAAGGACGAAAATCCTTCGGATTAAGAAAAAGAGAGCTAAGATCATTCCCCTTACCCTTGAAGAAATGAGGTTTCCTACGTCCACTACCACCCCTACCGTCAAACATAGGAGTTCGAACTTCGTTTTGATAGATGGAAATCTCTATCGAAGGGCCTATTCCTCTCCTCTGGTTAAGTGTTTAGTGTCTTCTGAAGCCGAGTATGTTCTTCGAGAGGTCCATGAGAGGATTTGTGGTGATCACATGGCAGCTAAGGCATTGGCCTATAAGGTTCTTCGGCCAGGCTATTACTGCCCTACTATTTTCAAGAAGGCTACGAAGTATATAAAAAAATGTCCCAATTTCCAAATAAATAGTCTTATTGTTCACCAACCACCCAAAGAGTTGTGTTCATTCTTGTGTCTAATTCCTTTTTCTATGTGGGGCATTGATATATTGGGTTCATTGCCAAAGGGAAAAGGGCAGGTCAGTTTTGTGATTGTGGCAATTGACTATATGAATAAGTGGGTTGAGGCGAAACCCCTTCGGCAGATCACAGAACAGGAGTGTCTTTAGTTTTTAAAGGAATTTGTGGTGTTCCAATTTGGAGTACAGATGGTGGTGATTTCGGATAACGGTCGACATTTTGTGGGATTAAAGTTTGAGGGATTCTTGAAGGAACTGAACATTCAGCATCGGAAGACATCTCTAGCTCATCCTTAGTCTAATGGATAGGTGGAGGTTACCAATAGAACACTGTTGAATGGAATAAAAAGAAGGCTTGATGAGGCGAAAGGGAGATGGTCAGAGGAGTTTCTTAGTGTACTGTAAGACCCCAACTTTTATGAATAAAGATGAATTTTCTAGAAATATTATTTTTGAATATTAAGGAGTGAATGTGATATAATGTTATAGTTGTGGGTAATATTTATAAATTTTGCAAAGTACGCAAGTTGTTATATTATATTCGATTGGTGGGAATATTCATTTTAACAGGGGAATATTAAATGACGACACAATCATTGGTGGACCCCACAAAGGAATTATTATCGAGTTAGAAAATGATGAAATATCTTTTATAAAAAGTAATTATGAAGTTTTACCATTAACTGTTAAAATACCCGGTGATGAAAAATGAAGTAATACGCGTGGTTGCACAGTAGCACACGGTATTGATTATTGATGCTTACGTGAGAAGTCACACAGTTTTATTCAATTATTGCTACAGTAATTGCTGCATAGTATCTCACGTTATTTAATTCAATTATTGTAAATATTTTATATATTATTAAATCAATAATTGAGATGACAAGTTATTCTAATTATTATATGCATAATTAACAATGTCTAGAAAGTTCTGTCGAGGAAAGGGGTTTGGTCACCTAATTGCGAGCCAATAGGGAGAAATCCTTATTGCAAACCCCCTTCTTTCCTGGGAACGATCTAGTTGTTAATATTGCGAGTTATAATAATATGAATAAAGGCTGTTCAAAATATTGAGGGGATTTTTTATGAAGTATTTGATGTAAATTTTACTTATTTTATGGACCCCCGTTTATCCATTTTTCAAAATAATCGGTAGAAAGTTATTCGGTATAATAAAGGTGGGGGTCCAATTGTGGGGCCCGCGATTGAAAATGACATTTTGGTGGGGGAGAGAAATGGATGAAATAGTCAGGAGGAAGAAAAAAAAAGGGGGAAAGATGATTACAGGAATGGGAGGGAAGAGTATTAGTATTATATATATATATAGGCATGTGATGAATATATATATATATATATATATATATATATATATTATATATATATATATTATATTTTCTTTAGTTTTTGTTTTACTTGATGAATTAGTCACCCGTGAATTATCAGACGAAAACTTTGCCCGTGATTTTATTTCAACTGTGCGTCTGTGAAATTTTTTATAAATAGTATCCTTTTCATTCTCCAATAAATAGGATGCTTAGTTAGAATTGAAAATCACACCAGAATCAGAGAATTCTTCTTCTATAATATTGAGCGTATTTCTTTAGAGTTTAAGGAAGCTTTGAGCGTAGAAAACAGTATAAGTTTTCTTCAAGAATATCTCCATTATACCAGTTGGAATACTCTTCTTTTCAAGATAATGGATGTTATTTTTATTCAATATTCGCTTGAAATAATATTTTCTTCCATACTCTGTAGTATGTAAGTAATATTATTTCGTTTCCGATTTCGAATTCTATACTCATTTGGTTAAAGTTTTGGCTTCTATACTCCATGAAATTAGTAGAATATCCTTGATATTTGCGCTTCATCTAGTATCTTTTCATGGAAATATTATTCTGAGCATTCTTAATAAGTTTTACTTTTTTTATGTCGGAGTACTATTCACGGGGTTACTATTCCCGAAGTACTATTCACTCAGTTACTATTCACCCGGGGTACTATTCATGATAAAAATTGATTCGTTTTCGGTCCAAATCATTTTTGGTACAATATTATTCTTGAATTTTACTCCACAAAGTAGTATCATGTTGACAATTTGGACGTTATTGAATTCTGGATAAATTAAATTATAAATCTTTAAAGTTTATCCTTTCCTTTCATTTAATTGAATTCTTATATCATTGTAATCATTCTCATGCTTATATTGTTATGAAAGTCATCTTTGGGCCGTAGTGCATAGATGGACTTGGTATGATTGTGACCAGGGATTATTCGGTATAATCATGATCGTAATGTTACAAATGATGTGGTAAAAGTCCTTATTGGCCCGTAGTGCATTGATGGACAGTTGTTGGCATGATCATGACCATTGATGAATACACGAATATCCTTGGTCCGTAGTGCATGGATAATTTGTGGTCGTGATACTAAAGAATATCCTTGGCCATAGTGCAGGGGTGATTCGATGATGTGGATTATTTATTAAGCTGAGTCTCAGCGATAAAAGTGATGAAAAACCTTTTAAATCATTGAAGATATTAGATTTTATGCTCTACTTGACTCTACTAATGGATTGCTTGTTCCGCTGTAGTTAAACTTGATGTTTATTATATTTTTATCAGTTTAACACCATTGAAGGCTAACGATAATTTTTTCTGCATTATCTTAGTCATAATATTTCTTACTAGGCTAGTTGAGCTCACCCTTTTGCTTTCATTGTTCTCTTCAAGAAATGAGAACGTAGCTGGGACTAGTCGGGGAACGGAGTGACGGTCCAGATGTTTGCATTAGTAGTCCTCACTATTTTGTGAAATAGTGTGATAATAAATGTATTTAGGACTTATTTTGAGTTTGAATATTGTCTAGAAGACAATATTTGTATTATAACTAACAGCTCATGTTGTATATTTAAGTTTGTATTTGTATTCTGTACCATGTATTTGGCGACTCAGAATGGGTGATGTATACCTATTTTGGGGGCGTCACAGTACTATGGGCTTACAGGACCACACCAAGAACTACTACAGGTGATTCACTATTCAGGTTGGCTTATGGTACTGATGCACTCTTCCTAGTTGAAATTGGTTTTGCATCTCTTCGGGTCAGTCGGTTTTAGGAGCTGTATAATGATGAGGGCCTTCGGGCTAACTTGGATTTATTAGAAGAAGTCAGGGAAACGGCCTTAGTGAGGTTAGCAGCTTATCAGAAGAGGGTTGCTAGGCATTATAATAAAGAAGTTAGGCCCATGAGATTTGAGTTGGTGATCTTATTCTTCAGGTGGTTGAAGCTTCGATGCCACAAGATCAGGGAAAGTTGATGCCGAGTTAGGAAGGTCCTTATAAGGTAGTTGAAGTATAGAAGCCAGGTACATATCGTATTCGGACAATGGGTGAAATCAGAAATACCTGGCATGTTGGGAGGCTTAAAAAATATTATCAGTAGGGCAAAATAGATGAGTAGGATTTGTAATTCCTTCTAAGAATTTATCAATAAAATGGTTGCTATGTTTTGCAAATCTTCTGTGTTCTTGGCTTGTGATTATATGTTCAGCCTTTTACTGATTTCATTAGATCCTCCCCCACCTCCTCCTCTGCTGCCCTCCACTTCGATTTCCATAGCCCCCATCGCCATTATCACGTCCACCACCGCCGCTTCCACCATATCCTCCACCTCCACTGCCACCATATCCACCATCATTGTTTCCATAGCCTCCACCACCGGCACCATATCCTCGGCTACCTCCGCCACTTGGGTCATATCATCCACCGTAATTACCGTCGTTGCCACGTCCGTAGCCTCCGCCATTAGGCGGTGAAGCAGATCCATCCCCTTCGTTACCGCACATACTAGACACAATATAGTGTTTTTGTGTCGTTCTATAACAGAATACTTCTGTTTATTAATGTTTTAATATGTTTTAGCGTAATTTGAGCCCTCCTCCATGTTTTTGTAATAGATAACATTTTTTTTAAACGTTATAACTTTAAAACCAAAACTTATCCCTTATAAATCCACAACGTTTTTTCATATCTAACTACAACATTTTGTCAAAAAACATTGTGCAAAAAAACACCACAACGTTTATTATAAAAATGTTTTTTATAAAAACGTTGTTGTTTTAAGTGTCATCGATCTTTTTACTATTTTGTAGTAGTGAATTCTCATTTCCTTATAAAACTACGATGCTAATTTCAATTTCTGATTTGAATTGATAAATAATAAAGGTTGACTTAATGTAAGAAAAGTCAAAGGTCGAACAAAATAGGAGAAGATAATGACCAGGGATTATTCGGTATAATCATGACCGTAATGTTACAAATGATGTGGTAAAAGTCCTCATTGTCCCGTAGTTCATTGATGGACAGTTGTTGGCATGATCATGACCATTGATGAATACGCGAATATCCTTGGCACGTAGTGCATGGATAATTTGTGGTCGTGATACTAAAGAATATCCTTGGCCGTAGTGCAGGGGTGATTCGATGATGTGGATTATTTATTAAGCTGAGTCTCAGCGATAAAAGTGATGAAAAACCTTTTAAATCATAGAAGATAGTAGATTTTATGTTTTACTTGACTCTTCTAATGGATTGCTTGTTCCGCTGCAGTTAAACTTGATGTTTACTATATTTTTATCAGTTTAACACTGTTGAAGGCTAACGATAATTTATTCTACATTATCTTAGTCATAATATTTCTTACTGGACTAGTTGAGCTCACCCTTTTGTTTTTATTGTTCTTTTCAGGAAATGAGAACGTAGCTGGGACTAGTCGGGGAACGGAGTGACGGTCCAGATGTTTGCATTAGTAGTCCTCACTATTTTGTGAAATAGTGTGATAATAAATGTATGGAGGACTTATTTTGAGTTTGAATACTGTCTAGAAGACAATATTTGTATTAAAACTCATAGCTCATGTTGTATATTTAAGTTTGTATTTGTATTCTGTACCATATATTTGGCAACTCAGAATGGGTGATGTATACCTATTTTGGGGACGTCACAGTTGGTATCAAAGCTTAGGGATATGATCCATGGCTGAGATGTGAGACAAGAACTGTGACGCCCCCAAAATAGGTACACAACACCCATTCTGAGTCGCCAAATACATGGTACAGAAACAACTACAACTTTATTAATACAACATAAAAACTATGAGTTTAAATACAAATATTGTCATCTAGATAATATCCACACTCAAATAAGTCCTCATTACAATTATTAATACACTATCTTTACAAAATAGTGAGGACTACTAGAACCACTTCTAGAACCATCATTCCACACCCCGACTAGTACTCGCTACATTCTCGCCTCCTGAGAAGAAAAATGGAACAACAAGGAAAAGGGTGAGCTCAACTAGCCCAGTAAAGAACATTATGACTAAGATAATATAAAACAAATTATCATTAGTCCTCAATAGGGAAAAAATCTAATAGAATACAATAGACAATAAGTTTGAAATCAATATTCGCAGCGAAAATAATAATTCATTAGAAGAGTTAAGTAGAGAATGAAATCTACTATCTTTTATACATGAATTTAAAAGTTCATAATCTATCTTTTATCCCTATAACATCAATCAATATATAACTGAAATTAAATATTCATCTTTGCACTACAGGCCAAAGATATTCATCAGTTGGTCATGTTCATCTAAACACCTGTTCATCTTTGCACTACGGGCCAAAGATATTCATCAGAAAATCATTCATCTTTGCACTACATGCCAAAGATATTCAGTAATATCATCAATTAGGACTGAGGATGATGAAAAATATTTTAAAGAAAATGAATCTAGTGAAACAAAAGAATAAATATTAAGGATTCGTATTTCAGCTATTCCATGTCCAAAAATACCTCATAAATAATCATAGTGGAGTAAAATTCAAGAATGATCAAAACATGGATACAATCAAAGCTAGTATCCATAATAGATATTTTGGAGGAAAAACGAAATTTAATTTTTCTGTGAATAGTGTCGTATTCGTGAATAGTTACGTATACGTGAATAGTGCTGTATACGTGAATAGTAACTCCGACTCTAAAAGATAGAAATTTCACAAAAAAAATCATCATTCTTTGTGAATAGTACTCGTAAATAGTAACTCATGAATAGTAACTCATGAATAGTAACCCTGACATGAAAAAGTTCCAAATTTGATAAAAAAAATTCCAACCAATATTTTGGCATAATGATATTGAAGAAAATAATATCATTTAAGAAGAAAATAATATCCCTTACCTCAAAAGGATAAGATTACATTTGGAATCTTTGGATATAGTCTTTGAAGAACTTGCACCATATAGCAATACTTAAAGTACTAAAATACTCACAAAAATACGCTCCATATTATAGAGAGAGAAAGATAGAGAAATCTTTAGTTTCTGGTGTGATTTTCAATTCTAACCTAAGCACTCTATTTATAGGAAAATGCTTAGAACACCAAAGTAGAAAATTTAATAAAATAATAATATTTTATTTTTAATTTCCTTTGCCCACCTTGACCATCTGAATTCAGCCACCAAATAATGACAAAACCCAAAAAAACGCTTTTCTTAATAAACATAATTAAAACTATCAAAAATCAATTATTTCAGAACTTCAGAACTTCAATAATTCATAATAAATAGCCCTTTTATCAGAAAAATTCAAACCACATGTCTTTTCTATAGGAAATTTCATTCTCTACAACTTTGCAGAAGAAAGTTTTTCCAAATTCCAAACAAAAATTGACCAAAATCCATAAACGGATGATTTTATATGCTATAATCAAATTTCAATCAAGAAATGGGGTCCACCGACACACAAAATATGTGTTAATCATTTAATGCAACAAAAATACTCTTCCTCCTCATATACTCATATATCCCACATTTATTGTAAAAATATCATCATTATTATATTATAATAATATAATAAAATATTATTTTATCAGAAAAGATAAAATATCAATTTTAACAATTGTCACTTTAAAAAATTTCTCTCATCTATATCCACATAAAATCAATATTTTCCTCATCATATAAATCAATAATTAATTATTCACAAATAATATTAGAGAATCACAAGATTGGGCAACTAGGTAGTTCGCGGAAAGAGGGGGGCTTTTCAATAAGAATTTATCCTTCTTGGTAGCGAATTAGGTGACCAAACCTCTCCTGTGATGAAACTTTCTAGACATTGCCAATAATATTTTCTAATAATATTATTCAGATAATATGAATTATTGCTTTGATAATGGAAAATACTGTGTAGTGACAATTATTGAAACAACAGTAATATAAAATATCAACGCAGTAATTATTGAATCAATAAAATAAAATACTGAACAGTAATTACTGTAACAATTATTGAGTAGTGTCTTCTTACGTAAGAATCAATAATTGGTGCAATACCGTATCTCTTCTTGTCGCAACAACGCCATTCATCGTGTTTTAACCAATAGGGTATTCCAACAATGTTAACGATAACAACCACGCCGTTATTTATAAACAACTTATACTTGTCGCTTTCTTCATCCAATCGTTTTTCCGATATGGGGCCGCATAAGGCTACGCCATCATCGCATTTAATATTCCCGACAAAGCAAGAAGAATATTCCACGACCAAACGAATATTCTCCGAACAATGAGTATTTTATAACCACTTGCTTATTTGAAATATTTGCGCATTTTACCCATAACTAACCACATTAATCAAATCAACCCTTACTATTTCAAAATAATAAATAGAGGAATTAAATTTCATTTATTAATAATTTGGGGTCTTACAAGAACTAGGAGGGGAGAGACGGGGAATTCCTTCGCTAGTATGACCTACCTAAGTTTATTTGTTATTTAATTGGTCGGTCAGAATATAGGGATAATATGTGGTGTGTCAATTAACCCTTGTTTTGTGGCAGTATTTGAAAATGACATCCGAGAATGTTGAGAATAGCAATGGAGCACAGGAGACCGTTGAGTCACCACAGATCAATACCCAGGATAATGTGCAACAGGAAGGCAATAATCCTCAAGTGAACAACAACATCGACCAAATGGCGAACGACGGAATGTTTAGGAGCTTTCTGCAATTTGTACAACATTAGGAAAGAGAGACTCTTGTCCAAAATGCAGGTGGAAAAACTGGCAACTCTCGGACGGTCACCGCTAAGCAGTTCAAGGAGCGGGGGACCACCGGAGTTTATTGGAGAGCCAAAACCACTTAAGGCGGAGACGTGAATAAAGCAGATCACCAAGATATTTGATGTCTTGGGATGCTCCGAGGAGCAAAATGTTTCCTTTGCCACCTTTATGTTGCGAGGAGAGGCAGATTACTAGTGGGAATCGTTAAAGCGTACTCAACCTGCCGCACTGAAGATGTCTTGGGAGAAGTTCCAAGAACTGTTCAACGACAAGTACTTTCCCGAAAGTATTCGTCACATGAAAGAGGTAGAGTTCATTAAGCTGGAGCAAAACAATATGACCGTGTCGCAGTACGAAGCCAAGTTTGCCGAGTTGTCCCGATTTGCGTCCCACTTGGTTGATAATGAGGAGAGAATTACGCGGATGTTTCTAAGAGGTTTGAAACCCGAGATACATCAATATCTAATTTCTCACAAACTGTGTTTATATTCAGATGTTGTAAATAGGGATCAGTTATTGGAGCGCGATAACGAGTCAACCCAACCAAGAGAAAGCAACTGGCAAAATGATAATACCAGTAGTAACAGTCATCAAAGCGGTGACAACAAACGTGGAGGGAATCAACATGCCAGAAATGGTAACCACTTCGGTGGTAATCATGGCTAAGACAATAAAAGTGGACATTTCAAGAAGAGGAGATTCAACAATGATGGAAAGACATCATCACCAGCACCCGTTGTTAAGGAAGGAGAACGACCACCTATCATATGCTTCAAATACGGAGGGGAGGGACACATCAGTCCAAACTGTGCGCAGCAGTCCAAAACGTGTTATAATTATGGAAGAGAAGGTCACATAGCTAGATTTTGTCGTACTGGGAAGCCAAGTCTAGTTGGAACGATGACACCAAATGCCGTCCCAAACAAGTCAAAACCAGTAGTTCAAGGGAGAGTGTTTGTTGTGACCTCCCAGAAAGCAAGGAACCCGAACGAGGTCATCACGGGTAAGCTTATCATAAACTCTAGCGAAGTATATACCTTATTTAATACCGGTTGTACCCATTCTTTTATTTCTCCTACTTGCACTCAATGTTTAAATTTGATTCCGGAGAAATTAGACTTTGACTTATCTGTTGAAACTCTGTTGGGAGAAACCTTCATTACATCCACTGTTTATAAGTCTTGTTTAGTTCAAATCGGTACCCTCACATTACCTGTCGATCTTATTTCCTTAAAAATACTTGCGTTTGACGTAATTCTAGGGATTGATTGGTTAACTACTCATCATGCAAAAATTGATTGTTTTCGTAAGGTTAGCTTTTATATTCCTAACCAACCTATTATGCAAATTCAAGCAACCAAACCATTAAAATCAATCACTGTTATCTCAAGCCATAAAGTTATTCGTTTATTGAATGATATTTTAATGATATTTCTATTGTTAATAAATTTCCTGACGTATTCCCTGAAGAACTTCCTGGCCTACCCCCAGAGCGTGAAGTTGAATTTTGTATCGACCTTGAACCCGGTACAAAACTCATTTCCAAAGCCCCATATCGAATGGCTCCTATTGAACTTCAGGAGTTAAAAACCCAACTGTTGAAATTATTAGACATTGGCTTTATTCGTCCTAGTACATCTCTTTGGGGTGCACCTATTCTATTCGTAAAGAAGAAAGATGGGAGTATGCGACTTTGTATTAATTTTCGGGAGTTGAATCATGTCACCATCAAAAATAGGTACCCATTTCCACGTATTGATGACATGTTTGATCAGTTACAAGGTGCCAAATTCTTTTCAAAGATTGATCTTCGTTCCGGATATCTCCAATTGAAGATTAAAACCGATGACATTCCAAAGACTACTTTCAGAACTCGGTACGGGTATTACTAATTCCTAGTCATGTCTTTTGGATTGACTAATGCTCCTGCGGCCTTCATGGATATGATGAACCAAGTATTCAAGGAATATTTGGATCATTTCGTGGTTATCTTTATTGATGACATCCTCATATACTCCAAAAACTGTGAAGATCATAAGCAACACTTGAGGCTGATACTCCAAAAGCTTCATGAAAACACACTTTATGCCAAGTTGAAGAAATGCGAGTTCTGGCTTGAGGAAGTAGCATTCCTTGGGCATGTAGTATCAAGTCATGGAATATCTGTTAACCCGGTAAAGATTGAAGCAATACAAAGTTAGGAGCAATCTAAATCAGTGACCGAAGTACGTAACTTTCTCAGCTTAGCTGGTTATTATCGGAGATTCATATAAGGGTTTTCTCGAATCGCTACTCCATTAACTCAGCTGACTCGGAAAGATACAAAATTCGGTTGGAGAGATGAATGTGAGAAGAGTTTTCAAGAACTCAAGAGGAGACTCATTTCAGCACCTGTTCTGACAATACCATCTGGTTCGGAGGGATTTGTCATCTACAGTGATGCTTCAGGCAAAGGGTTAGGATGTGTTCTCATGCAACATGGAAAAGTCATACTGAGATGAATTATCCTAC
Source organism: Panax quinquefolius (assembly GCA_020205615.1). Classification (NCBI taxonomy): domain Eukaryota; kingdom Viridiplantae; phylum Streptophyta; class Magnoliopsida; order Apiales; family Araliaceae; genus Panax; species Panax quinquefolius. Next base: position 44,061,485 of record CM035164.1, read on the forward strand.
TCATGATCTAGAGTTTGCAGCTATTGTCTTCGCAATTAAAATTTGGAGGCAATATATAAGACCCCAAATTATTAATAAATAAAATTTAATTTCCTCTATTTATCATTTTGAAATAGTAAGGGTTGATTTGATTAATGTGGTTAGTTATGGGTAAAATGCGCAAATATTTCAAATAAGCAATTGGTTATAAAATACTCATTGTTGTCAGACAATATTCGTTTGGTCGTGGAATATTCTTGTTGTCGGGGAATATTAAATGCGACAATAGCATGACCTTTGTGTGGGCCCCATAACGGAAAGCGATTGGATGAAGAAAACGACAAGTATAAGTTGTTTATAAATAACGGCGTGGTTGTTATCGTTAACACTGTTGGAATACCCGGTGGTTAAAACACAATAATACGCGTTGTTGCACAGTAGCACACGGTATTGCACCAATTATTGATTCTTACGTAAGAAGACACTACTCAATAATTGTTACGAGTTAATTCTTTATCAAGATTTTATTTTATTGATTCAATAATTACTGCGTTGATATTTTATATTACTGTTGTTTCAATAATTATCACTACACAGTATTTTCCATTATCAAAGCAATAATTCATATTATCTGAATAATATTATTAGAAAATATTATTGGCAATGTCTAGAAAGTTCTGTCTAAGGAGAGGTTTGGTCACCTAATTGCGCGCCAGTAAGGATAAATTCTTATTGAAAAGCCCCCTCTTTCCTGGGAACGGCCTAGTTGCCAATACTGTGATTCTGTAATATTATTTGTGAATAATTAATTATTGATTTATATGATGAGGAAAATATTGATTTTATGTGGATATAGATGGAGAAATTTTTTAAAGTGACAATTGTTAAAAATTGATATTTTATCTTTTCTGATAAAATAATATTTTATTATATTATTATAATATAATAATGATGATATTTTTACAATAAATGTGGGATATATGAGTATATGAGGAGGAAGAGTATTTTTGTTGCATTAAATGATTAACACATATTTTGTGTGTCGGTGGACCCCATTTCTTGACTGAAATTTGATTATAGCATGTAAAATCGTCCGTTTATGGATTTTGGTCAATTTTTGTTTGGAATTTGGAAAAACTTTCTTCTGCAAAGTTGTAAAGAATAAAATTTCCTATAGAAAGGACATGTGGTTCGAATTTTTCTGATAAAAGAGCTATTTATTGTGAATCATTGAAGTTCTGAAGTTCCAAAATAATTGATTTTTGAAAGTTTTAATTATTTTTAAATACAAAATCGTTTTCTTTGCTTGGTGGGCTGCATTAAACATGTGCAAAGTGGCTGAATTCAGATTCAAGAGGTGGGCTTGACAATTTTGTAAATATAATTATATTATATTAAATTTTATGTTTTGGTGTTCTAAGCAATTTCCTATAAATAGGGTGCTTAGGTTAGAATTGAAAATCACACCAGAAACTGAAATCTTCTCTCTCTTTTTCTCTCGATATATTGAGCGTATTCTTGTGAGTATTTTAATACTTTGAGTGTTGCTATACGGTGTAAGTTTCCTTTAGCACTATATTCAGTGTTCCAGCCAGAAGTACTATTCTTTCGAGGTAAGGGATATTATTTTCTTCGTAAGTGATATTATTTCTTCAATATCATTATGCTGAAATATTGGTTGGAACTTTTTATCAAATTTAGAACTTTTTCATGTCAGGGTTACTATTCATGAGTTACTATTCATGAGTTACTATTCACGAGTTACTATTCACGAGTACTATTCATGAAGCATGATGATGTTCTTGTGAAATTTCTATCTTTTGGTGTCGGAGTTATTATTCACGTATACGACACTATTCACGTATACGGCACTACTCACTAATACGACACTATTCACAGAAAAATTAAATTTTTGTTTTTCGTCCAAAATATCTATTATGGATACTAGCTTTGATTGTATCCATGTTTTGATCGTTCTTGTATTTTACTCCACTATGATTATTTATGAGGTATTTTTGGACATGGAATAGTTGAAATACGAATCCTTAATATTTATTCTTTTGTTTCACTGGATTCGTTTTCTTTAAAATATTTTTCATCATCCTCCATCCTAAATGGTGATATAATTGAATATCTTTGGCCTGTAGTGCAAAGATTAATGATTTCTGATGAATATCTTTGGCCCGTAGTGCAAAGATGAACATGTGTTTAGATGAACATGACCAACTGATGAATATCTTTAGCCTGTAGTACAAAGATGAATATTTGATTTCAGTTATATATTGATTGATGTTACAGGGATAAAAGATAGACGATGAACTTTTAAATTCATATATAGAAGATAGTAGATTTCATTATCTACTTAACTCTTCTAATGAATTATTATTTCCGCTGCGAATATTGATTTCAAACTTATTGTCTATTGTATTCTATTAGATTTTTCCCTGTTGAGGACTAATGATAATTTGTTTTATATTATCTTAGTCATAATGTTCTTTACTGGGCTAGTTGAGCTCACCCTTTTCCTTGTTGTTCCATTTTTCTTCTCAGGAGGCGAGAATGTAGTGAGTACTAGTCGGGGTATGGAATGATGGTTCTAGAAGTGGTTCTAGTAGTCCTCACTATTCTGTAAAAATAGTGTATTAATAATTGTAATGAGGACTTATTTGAGTGTGGATATTGTCTAGATGACAATATTTGTATTTAAACTCACAGTTTTTATGTTGTATTAAAAAAGTTGTAGTTGTTTCTGTACCATGTATTTTGACGACTCAGAATGGGTGTTGTATACCTATTTTGGGGGCGTCACAGTTGGTATCAGAGCTTAGGGATTTGATCTCTGGCGGAGATCGGGGAATAGAACTAGGAGGGGAGAGACGTATAAATCCTTCACTAGTGTGTCCTACCTAAACTTATTTGTTGATCGGTCATAATATGGGGGTATTATGTGATATGTTAATTTGTTAAATTAACCCTTGTTTTATGGCAGTATTTGAGAATATCGACTGAAAATATTAACAATGGAGTGAATGAGACCGTGGAGAAAGCTATAATCGCCAACCAAGATAATGTGATGTCAGGCGAAGAAAGAATTAGAGATATCCATGTGGTGAGTGAAGAATTAATAGTTACACCCGAGGTAGTCGCAGAGGTAGCAGCTGAGAGTGAGGAAGAAGAGGAACCTGAGGAGAATTTATTAGAAGAATTTTATGATCAAAATTTAGAATTACAAAATCGTATTCATGAGTTAGAAGAGCGGTGAGTTGAAGAACTGAAAGGTGTGGAGCAAAAAAGAGATGCAACAATTCTAAATAATGTTACCCGATGTGCGATGCTTGAACAGAAGCACTCTTTGGCAGAGTATAAGATATTAGAGCTGGAATCTGAGAATGCTATGATCAAAGTTCTAATGAAAGAAGAAGCAACCAAACGAATGAAAATGGAGGATGCATGGGTAAAAGCTACATGACACGTTGATATTGTAAAAAAAGACGTCCGATCCAATAAGGCCAAAATAGATGAAATGGATTTCGCTTTTTGGACAGCAATTGGGAGAATCCAACATCGAGTTCAGAATTACCCTATGCAGAGCGGTCAACCCTAATTCGATATGGATCGGAGAGTAATGATTGAAATCATGGATCAGGAATTCGACGAAGCAATGACGGGTGGAATGTACTCTATAGCAAAGTTAAGTCCAGTTGGGACGGTGGCACCAGAGGCGGATACGAACAAGTCAAAGTCAACAGTTCCTGGAAGAGCGTTTGTCGTGACTGCCCAAAACGCGAAGAACTTGAACGATGGTATCACGGGTTAGTTAATTATAAATTCTTGTCAAGTCTATACCTTATTAGATACCGGTTCTTCCCATTCTTTTATCTCTCCTGCTTATGCTCAACGTTTAAACTTGACTCTGGAGAAATTAGACTTTGATTTATCTGTGGAGACTCCGTTAGGAGAAACTTTCATCACATCCACCGTTTATAAATCTTGTTTGATCCAAGTTGGCACCATCACATTACCTGTTGACCTTATCTCTTTAAAGATACTTGCTTTTGATGTGATTTTAGGGATTGATTGGTTAACTACTCATCATGCCAAAATTGATTGTTTTTATAAGGTTGTTAGTTTTCATATTCCTAACCAACCTGTTGTGCGAATTCAAGCAACTAAGCCATTAAAATCAATCACTGTTATATCAAGCCATAAAGCCATTCGTTTATTAAAAAATGGAAGTCAAGCTTTCTTAGCCCATGTTATGGATTTGAATAAAGACATGTCATATTTGAATAATATTCATGTTGTTATCGACTTTCCTGACGTATTTCCTGAAGAACTTCCCGGTCTACCCCCGGAACGTGAAGTTAAATTCTTTATTGATCTTGAACCTGGTATAAAGCCCATTTCTAAGACCCCATATCGAATGGCTCCTATTAAACTTTAGAAGTTAAAGGTCCAACTACAGGAGTTGTTGGACATCGGTTTCATTCGTCCTAGTACATCTCCTTGGGGTGCTCCTGTTTTATTTGTAAAGAAGAAAGACGGGAGTATGCGACTTTGTATCGATTACCGGTAATTAAACCATGTCACTATCAAGAATAGGTATCCGCTACCTCGTATTGATGACCTGTTTGACCAGTTACAAGGAGCACAATTCTTTTCATAGATAGATCTTAGCTCGATATCATCAAATTGAAGGTTAAACCCGAGGATATTCAAGATCGCCTTGAGAACTTCGATGACGGCATTATGAATTCTAGTCATGTCTTTTGGATTGACTAATGCTCATGCGGCTTTCATGGATATGATGAACCGAGTATTCAAGGATTATTTGGATCAGTTCGTTCTTGTCTTTATTGATGACATCCTCATATATTCCAAAAGCTATGAAGATCATGAACACCATTTGAAGCTGGTACTCCAAAGGCTGCGTGAAAACAATCTATATGCTAAGTTGAAGAAATGCGAGTTCTGGCTTGAGGAAGTAGCATTCCTAGGGCACGTGGTGTCAAAACATGGAGTATCTGTTGACCCGGCGAAGATTGAAGCAATACAAAGTTGGGAGCAACCAAAGACGGTGACCGAAGTACGTAGCTTTCTGGGCTTACCTAGTTATTATCGGAGATTCATGGAAGGGTTTTCTCGAATCGCTACCCCATTAACTCAACTAACTCAGAAAGATATCAAATTCGTATGGAGCGAGGAATGCGAGAAGAGTTTCCAAGAGCTTAAGAGGAGACTCATTTCAGCACCTGTTTTGACTATACCATCTGTTTCGGATGGATTTGTTATCTACAGCGATGATTCAGGCAAAGGCTTAGGATGTGTTCTCATGCAACGTGGGAAAGTCATAGCCTATGCCTCGCGACAACTTAAAGAATATGAGAGGAATTATCCTACTTATGATATAGAGTTGGCAGCAGTCGTTTTTGCGCTAAAGATCTGGAGGCACTATATATATGGGGAGAAAGTGGAGATATATTCAGACCATAAAAGCCTCAAATATTTCTTCACTCAAAAAGAACTCAACATGAGGAAACGACGTTGGCTCGAGCTGTTGAAAGATTACGACCACACTATTCAATACCATCTTGGAAAAGCAAATGTGGTAGCTGACGCGTTGAGTAGAAGATCATATGCAGGAACGAGTACGATGATGTCAAGTATACGCATAGAACCAACTTTAATCGATAAAGCTAAAGTTGCTCAAGCCACAGACCCGGAGCTGATGCGTATGAAGAAGAAAGTGCAAGAAGCTGTTATTCCAGAAGCAAGAATCGATGAAGAAGGAATACTTCGAGTTCACTCCAGACTTTGTGTTCCTAACGATTCTGATTTGAAGTACAAGATCATGATGGAGGCATACAATACACCATTTGCAATCCATCCTGGAAGTACCAAAATGTATCGTGATCTTTGACATACATTTTGGTGGAATAATATGAACAGAGAGATTGCAAAGTTTATCTCGATGTGTTTAACTTGTCAACGTGTAAAGGCGGAGCATCAAGTGCCTAAGGGTCCATTACAACCACTTGAGATTCCGAAATGGAAGTGGGAACATATTACCATGGATTTCGTTACGGGTCTTCCCATAGTTTCTCAAGGCATAAATGTTATTTGGGTTATTGTTGATAGATTAACAAAGTCTGCTCATTTCTTGCCGATACGGAAGACTTATTCCCTTGAACGTCTTGCTAGTATGTACGTGAATGAGATTATGAGGTTGCATGGCATGCCAGTATCCATAGTTTCGGATCGTGACCCAAGATTCACTTCAAGATTTTGGGTTAGCTTGCAAAAAGCTATGGGCACGGATTTACTGCCTCGATTCAAAGATACCATCCTCAAACGGACGAGCAATCAGAGAGGACTATTCAAACTCTTGAAGATCTATTAAGACTCTGTGTCCTAGATTTCAAAGGGAGTTGGGATAAGTACCTACCATTGGTGGAATTCTCCTACAACAACAGTTATCAGGCAAGTATAGGTGTGGCTCCATTTGAAGCATTATATGGACGAAAGTGTCGCTCTCCAATATGTTGGGATGAGGTGGGAGAAGCAACGTTGTTGGGACCAGAGTTGGTATGAATGACTACAGAGAAGATCCAAATGATTCGACAACGTATACAAACAGCACAGGATCGACAAAAGAGTTATGCAGATCTTCATCGAAAGGACGTGGAATTTGACATTGGGGATCATGTATTATTGCGTGTGGCTTCATGGAAAAGAGTTACAAGATTTGGGAAGAGAGGAAAGCTCAATCCACGATTTATTGGTCCATTTCAGATTCTTGACCGAGTAGGAAATGTGGCCTATAGACTCGCGTTACCTCCAAGTATGTCTCGTGTTCATAATGTTTTTCATATATCGGTGCTATGTAAATATCTGAAAAACCCAAACCACGTTATTGAGTTAGAACCGGACGAGATAGCCGAAGACTTAACGTACGAAGAGGTACATGTCAAGATCTTGGATAGGAAGGAGCATGTCCTACGCACGAAGGTCATACCACAAGTTAAAGTTTTGTGGAGAAACCATCCTATTGAGGAAATGACCTGGGAGTTGAAAACGGAAATGAAAACGAGGTATCCTCATCTTTTCGAAACACCAGGTACGTACGTCAATTTCGAGGATGAAATTTCATAAGGAGGGGAGATTGTAAGACCCCAAATTATTAATAAATAAAATTTAATTTCCCTTATTTATCATTTTGAAATAGTAAGGGTTGATTTGATTAATGTGGTTAGTTATGGGTAAAATGCGCAAATATTTCAAATAAGCAAGTGGTTATAAAATACTCATTGTTGTCGGAGAATATTTGTTTGGTCGTGGATATATTCTTCATTGTCAGGAATATTCGAATGCAACAATGCACCTTATGTGGGCCCCATATAACTGAAAGCGATTGGATGAAGAAAACGACAAGTATAAGTTGTTTATAAATAACTTGGTAGTGGTTATTCAAGTAACACTCGTTGGAATACCCGATGGTTAAAATACGATGTCTGGCGTTGTTGCACAAGAGACACACCAGTATTGCACCAATTATTGATTCTTACGTGAAGAAGGCACTACTCAATAATTGTTACGATGAATTACTATTCAATATTTTATTTTATTGATTCAATAATTGTTGCGTTGATATTTTATATTCTTGTTGTTTCAATAATAATTGTCACTACACAAAGATTTTCCATTATCGAAGCAATAATTCATATTATCCTGAATAATATTATTAGAAAATATTATTGTCAATGTCTAGAAAGTTACATGCCTAGGAGAGGTTTGGTCACCTAATTGCGGCAGGTAAGGATAAATTCTTATTGAAAAGCCCCTCTTTTCCCTGGAACTACTTAGGTTGCCAATCTTGTGATTCTGTAATATTATTTGTGAATAATTAATTATTGATTTATATGATGAGGAAAATATTGATTTTATGTGGATATAGATAGAGAAAATTTTTAAAGTGACAATTGTTAAAAATTGATATTTTATCTTTTCTGATAAAATAATATTTTATTATATTATTATAATATAATAATGATGATATTTTTACAATAAATGTGGGATATATGAGTATATGAGGAGGAAGAGTATTTTTGTTGCATTAAATGATTAACACATGTTTTGTGTGTCAATGGACCCCATTTTTTGACTGAAATTTGATTATAGCATGTAAAATCGTCCGTTTATGGATTTCGGTTAATTTTTGTTTGGAATTTGGAAAAACTTTCTTCTGCAAAGTTGTAGAGAATGAAATTTCCTATGGAAAGGACATGTGGTTCGAATTTTTATAATAAAAGGGCTATTTATTGTGAATTATTGAAGTTCTGAAGTTCCGAAATAATTGATTTTTGAAAGTTTTAATTATTTTTAATTACAAAATCGTTTTTTTTTGCTTGGTGGATCGCATTAAACATGTGCAAAGTGGTCAATTGATTCAAGAGGTGGGCTTGACAATTTTGTAAATATAATTATATTATATTAAATTTTCGCTTTTGGTGTTCTAAGCAATTTCTATAAATAGGGTGCTTAGGTTAGAATTGAAAATCACACCGTAAACCCAAATCTTCTCTCTCTTTTCTCTCGATATATTGAGCGTATCCTTGTGAGTATTTTAATACTTTGAGTGTTGCTATATCTGATTGTAAGTTTCCTTCAAAGACTATATTCAGGTGTTCCAAATTAAATCTACTATTCTTTCGAGGTAAGGGATGTTATTTTCTTCGTAAAGTGATATTATTTCTTCAATATCATTATCTTAAAAATATTGGTTGGAACTTTTTATCAAATTTGGAACTTTTTCATGTCGGGGTTACTATTCATGAGTTACTATTCACGAGTACTATTCACGAAGTATGATGATTTTCTTGTGGAGTTTCTATCTTTTGGTGTCGGAGTTACTATTCACGTATACGACACTATTCACGTATACGGCACTATTCACGAATACGACACTTATTCACGTAAAAATTAAATTTTCGTTTTTAAATCCAAAATATCTATTATGGATACTAGCTTTGATTGTATCCATGTTTTGATCATTCTTGTATTTTACTCCACTATGATTATTTATGAGGTATTTTTTGGACATGGATTAGTTGAAATACTGAATCCTTAATATTTATTCTTTTGTTTCAATTGGATTCGCTTTTCTTTAAAATATTTTTCATCATCCTTCGTCCCTAAATGATGATATAATTGAATATCTTTGGCACATAGTCAAAGATTAATGATTTCGATTAATATCTTTGGCCGTGAGTGCAAAGATGAGCAGTGTTTAGATGAACATGACCAATCGATGAATATCTTTGGCCTATAGTGCAAAGATGAATATTTGATTTCGATTATATATTGATTGATGTTACTGAGGATAAAAGATAGACGATGAACTTTTAAATTCATATATAGAAGATAGTAGATTTCATTCTCTACTTAACTCTTCTAATGAATTATTATTTCATTATGAATATTGATTTCAAACTTATTGTCTATTGTATTCTATTAGATTTTTCCCTGTTGAGGACTAATGATAATTTGTTTTATATTATCTTAGTCATAATGTTCTTTACCGGGCTAGTTGAGCTCACCCTTTTCCTTGTTGTTCCATTTTTCTTCTCAGGAGGCGAGAATGTAGCGAGTACTAGTCGGGGTGTGGAATGATGGTTCTAGAAGTGGTTCTAGTAGTCCTCACTATTCTGTAAAAATAGTGTATTAATAATTATAATGAGGACTTATTTGAGTGTGGATATTGTCTAGATGACAATATTTGTATTTAAACTCACAGTTTTTATGTTGTATTAATAAAGTTGTAGTTGTTTCTGTACCATGTATTTTGACGACTCAGAATGGGTGTTGTATACCTATTTTGGGGGCGTCACACATTACCTGTATGGGGAGAAAGTGGAGATCTATACGGATCATAAAAGCCTCAAATATATCTTCACTCAAAAGGAACTCAACATGCGGCAACGACGTTGGCTCAAACTGTTGAAAGATTTTGATCATATTATTCAATACCATCCTGGAAAAGCAAACGTAGTAGCTGACGGATTGAGTAGAAGATCATATGCAGGTACGAGTGCGTTATTGTCAACGCAAAGGCCCATTTTGTATAACTTGCAAAGGATGGAGATAGAGTTAAAGACTCCAGGGACCCACGTGATGATGTTAACATACGAGTAGAACCGACTTTAATCGATAAAGTTAAATCTGCTCAAGCTATAGACCTAGAGCTGATGCGTATGAGAAAGAAAGTGAAAGAAGGTGATATCCCGGAAGCAAGAATCGATGAAGAAGGAATACTTCGAGTCAACTCCAGACTTTGTGTTCCTAACGATTCTGACTTTAAGTATAAAATCATGATGGAGGTGCACAACACACCGTTTGCAATCCATCCTGGGAGTACCAAAATGTATCGTGATCTTCGACATACATTTTGGTGGAGAAATATGAAGAGAGAGTTCGCGGAGTTTATCTTAAGGTGTTTAACTTGTCAACGTTTCAAGGTGGAGCATCAAGTGCCAAAAGGTCCATTGCAACCACTTGAAATTCCAGAATGGAAGTGGGAGCACATTACCATGGATTTTGTTATTGGTCTTCCTAAGGTTTCTCAAGGCATGGATGGAATTTGGGTCATTGTAGATAGATTAACCAAGTCTGTAAGACCCCAACTCTTTGAATAAAGATTAAATTTTCTCGAAATATATTTTTGAATATTATGGTGTGGATTTGATATAATGTTATAGTTATGGGTAATATTTACAAATTTTACAAAGTACGTAAGTTGTTATATAATATTCGATTGGTCGGGGAATATTCATTTTAACAGAGAATATTCGGACAACGGCTCAATCATTGGTGGACCCCCCACAACGAAATTATTGTCGGATTGAGAAAATGACAAAAATACTTTATGAAAATAACGGCGGAAGTTTTACTGTTAACTGTTGAACTACCCGGTAGTAAAAGTACAGTAATACGCGTGGTTGCATAGTAGCACACGGTATTGATTATTGATGCTTACGTGAGAAGTCACTCAGTTATACTCAATTATTGCTACAGTAATTGCTGCATCATATCTCTCATATTATTGATTCGATTATTGTCGTAGTATCATCTGCATAATATGTTATTTTATTAAATCAATAATTGAGATGACAAAGTTATTCATATTATTAAATTGCAATATTTACAATGTCTAGAAGTTCTGTCAAGGAGAGGTTTGGTCACCTAATTGCGGCATGATAGGGAGAAATCCTTATTGAAAGCCCCTCTTTCACGGGAACGACACGGTTGATTAATATTGTGAGTTATAATATTAATGATGAATGTTATTAAAATTGAAGTTTTCTCTCGGAGTTGAATTTGGAGACGCAGACGTGATATTTAAGTCCTAACGATGAAATTAGTAAAATAGTCTATAAACACAAAATTTTCCTAATTCACTATTTGGTCAAAAAGTCAACAGCTTGACTTTTTTCGGAAAGAATCAAACTTCAAAATTTATATTTTGATAAAAATGGTTTCATTGTGTTGGAATTATTTGTGTTAGTGAAAATCAACAATTATTTCGATAATAATTGATGTCTGGAGGTTATATTGACCAATCGGGTATTTAACCGGATAAATGAGCAATTGATTGCTATTATTTAACATGATTATAACTATTTGTTCACATGTGTATACTATTGTTTCACATTCTTGTTACTATTAGGGGAGTTGGTGCAAGATTGATAATACTTGCATGACTAAGTTAAAAATAGAGGTATAGATGGAGGTACTATACTGTAATTCGTATTTTCACATGTCTAGAACTATTGATTCACATAATTTACTATTGAATCACATTATTTACTATTAGGGGAGGTGGTGCAAGTTTGATAATACTTCCATGACTAAATTAAAAATAAAGGAAAAGTTGGAGGTATTGTATAGAAATTTTTCGAGCCCCAAAACGTGCAATTATAGAAGCTCATTCTTCCTTCATTTCTCACCAATTCACAAAAGCTTTAGAGTGATTATTATAGAGAGAAATTATAGAAAGAAGAATAGAAATCTGCTTCCTCACTATTCCAATATCCAGTTTTTCTAAAGGTAGGGAGTATTATTTATTTCTTATCTATGAAGAAAACTTCTGTTATTCCATTCTTTATTATTCTGTTGGAATAAACTGTATACGCGAGCTACCCTATACTTGATGAAATTCTTCTATTGTTCCATTCTTTATCATTCTGTTGGAACATCATGTATGTGCGTTCTACGCCGGACCTGGTTCCGTCTTTATTATTCTGTTGGAATATCTTGTCTGTCGTTTTTACGGGACCGATTCGCTTTTATTATTCTCGCTGGAATATCCTGTCTGCATGCGTTCTACGCCGGGACCGATTCCGCCTTTATTATTATGTTGGAATATCTCTTCTGCATGCGTTTTTACGGGGACTGATTCCGTTATTTATTATTCTGTTGGAATAACCTGCCTGTGCGGTCTATCGCATGCCTGGTGATTTCTTTTGTTATTCCATTCTTTATTATACTCAGTTGGTTAAAGTTTTGACTTCTATGAAATTAGTGGAATATCCTTGATATTTACGCTTCATCCAGTATCTTTTCATGGAAATATTCTTCTGAGCATTCTTGAATTTTACTCTACAAAGCGAAGATCATGTTGACAATTTGGGCGTTATTAGTTCTGGATAAAATAATTCTTGAACTTGTTTTATTGAATTCTTATATCATTGTCATCATCCTCATGTTTATATTTTTTGAAAGTCATCTCATGGCCTATAGTGCATAGATGGACTTGGTATGATTATGACCGAGGATTATTCGATTGTAATCATGACCGTAATATTACAAATGATGTGGTAAAAGTCCTCATTGGCCCGTAGTGCATTGATGGACAGTTGTTGGCATGATCATGACCATTATTGAATACACAAGTATTCTTGGCTCGTAGTGAATGGATAATTGTGGTCGTGATACTAAAGAATATCCTTGGTCAGAAGTGTGGGGGTGATTCGATGATGTGGATTATTTATTAAAATTTGAGTCCCGGCCGATAAAAAGTGATGAAAACCTTTTAAATCATAAAAGATAGTAGATTTTATTCTCTACTTGACTCTTTTAATGGATTGCTTGTTCCACCGCAGCTTAAACTTGATGGTTGTTATATTGTATCGCTTTAACAACATTTGAAGGCTAACGATAATATATTACTCGCATTATCTTAGTCATAATATTTTCTACTAGGCTAGTTGAGCTCACCCTTTTACTTTTATTGTTCTCTCTTGAAATGAGAACGTAGCGAGGACTAGTCGGGGAACGGAGTGACGGACGGATGATAGCATTAGTAGTCCTCACTATTCAAAGAAATAGTGGAAAATAAATGTAATAATATTGAATTTGAGTTTGTATATTGTCTAGACGACAATATTTGTATTAAAACTCACTGCTTATGTTTTGTCGTACTTTACACGACAGTTGTATAATTAAGTTGTATTTGTATTTTGTACCATGTATTTGGCGACTCAGAATAGGTGATGTATACCTATTTTGGGGGCGTCACAAAGTCTGTTCATTTCTTACCTATACGAGAAACTTATACACTTGGACGTCTTGCTTGTATGTACATAAACGAGATTGTAAGATTGCATGGTATGCCAGTATCCATAGTTTCTGATCGAGACCCAAGATTCACTTCACGATTTTGGGTTAGTTTGCAAAAAGCTATGGGCACGGATTTGAGATTCAGTTCGGCATATCATCCTCAAACGGACGGGCAGTCGGAGAGGACTATTCAAACTCTTGAAGATTTATTTAGACTCTGTGTCCTTGACTTCAAAGGAAGTTGGGACAAGTTCTTGCCATTGGTGGAATTTTCCTACAACAACAGTTATCAAGCAAGTATTGGCATGGCTCCATTCGAGGCGTTGTATGGGCGCAAGTGTCGTTCTCCAGTATGCTGGGACGAGGTGGGTGAAGCAACGTTGTTGGGACCAGATTTGGTATGTATGACTATGAAAAAGATTCAAATGATCCGATAATGTATAAAGACCTCACAAGATCGACAAAAGAGTTATGCTGATCTTCATCGAAAAGACGTGGAATTCAATGTTAGAGAGCATGTGTTGTTACGTGTGGCACCATGGAAAGGAGTTAAGAGATTTGGAAAGAGAGGAAAGCTCAATCCTCGATTCATTGGCCCATTGCAAATATTTGACCGAGTAGGAACTGTAGCTTATAGACTCGCGTTACCGCCAAGTATGTCTCGTGTACATAACGTTTTTCACATATCCATATTATGTAAATATGTAGAAGACCCGAACCAAATTATTGAGTTAGAACCGGATGAAATAGCGGAAGATTTAACGTATGAAGAGGTTTCTGTTAAAATCTTGGATAAGAAGGAACATATTCTACGCTCCAAGGTTATACCTCAAGTCAAAGTTTTGTGGAGAAACCACGATGTTGAGAAAATGACCGGGGAGTTAGAATCTGAAATTAGATCAAGGTATCCTCACCTCTTCGTCATACCAGGTATGTAACCTAATTTCGAGGGCGAAATTTCATAAGAATAGGAAGTTGTAAGACCCCAACTTTTATGAATAAAGATGAATTTTCTAGAAATATCATTTTTGAATATTAAGGAGTGAATGTGATATAATGTTATAAATGTGGGTAATATTTATAAATTTTGCAAAGTACGCAAGTTGTTATATTATATTCGATTGGTCGGGGAATATTCGTTTTAACGGGGAATATTTGTACGACGGCACAATCATTGGTGGACCCCACAGTGGAATTATTGTCGAAGTTAGAAAACAACAGAAATATCTTTTTATAAAAGTAACGGCGGAAGTTTTACCGTTAACTGTTAAAATACCCGGTGATGAAAAGTACAATGTCTGGCGTGGTTTCAATTGTAGAAGCACACCAGTATTGATTATTGATGCTTACGTGAGAAGTCACACAGTTTTATTCAATTATTGCTACAGTAATTGCTGCATAGTATCTCACGTTATTTAATTTAATTATTGTCAATATTTTATATATTATTAAATCAATAATTGAGATGACAAGTTATTCTAATTATTATATGCATAATTAACAATGTCTAGAAAGTTCTGTCGAGGAAAGGGGTTTGGTCACCTAATTGCGAGCCAATAGGGAGAAATCCTTATTGGAAAGCCCCCTCTTTCCTGGGAACGATCTGGTTGTAAATATTGCGAGTTATAATAATATGAATAAAGGTTGTTAAATAAAGGGAGGGAAGATGATTACGTGAATGGGAGGGAAGAGTATTAGTTTTATATATATATATAGGCATATGATGAATATATATATATGTGGCGCCCCAAAAATAGGTATACATCACCCATTCTGAGTTGTCAATACATGGTACAGAAACAACTACAACTTTATTATTACAACAGTAAAATTGTGAGTTTGAATACAAATATTATCTTCTAGACAATATCTATACTCAAATAAATCCTCATCACATTTATTGATACATTATTTTACAAAAATGGTGAGGACTACAAAACAACTCTCTCTAGAACCTTCATTCCATACCCCCAGGCTACGTACTCGCTATATTCTCGCCTCCACGAGAAGAAAAATGGAACAAAAAGTAAAAGGGTGAGCTCAACTAGCCCATAAAAGAATATTATGACTAAGATAATATACAACAAATTATCATTAGTCTTCAACAGGGAAAAAAATCTAATAGAATACAATAGACAACAAGTTTTAAATCAATATTAGCATGTGAAATAATAATTCATTAGAAGAGTTAAGTAGAGAATGCAAACTACTATCTTCTATGTATGAATTTAAAAGTTCAACGTCTATCTTTTATCCCCTCAGTAACATCAATCAATATATATCTGGAATCAAATATAAATCTTTGCACTACTGGGCCAAAGATATTCATCGATTAATTCATGCTCATCTAAACACCTATTCATCTTTTCACTACTGCCTACGAATGAAGATATTCAATAATATCATCATTTAAGGCCGAGGATGATGAAAAATATTTTAAAGAAACGAATCCAATGAAACAAAATGACAAGGATTAAGGATTAAGGATTCGTACTTTGTTTTATCCATGTCCAAAAATACCTCAAAAATAATCATAGTGGTGTAAAATTCAAGAATGATCAAAACATGGATACAATCAAAGCTAGTATCCACATAGATATTTTAGATGAAAAGGAAAATTTTCATTTTTCGATGAATAGTCTGTGATATTCGTGAATAGTGTCGATATCGTGAATAGTCTTGTATCGTGAATAGTAACTCAGACACCAAAAGTTCCAAATTTGATAAAAACTTGGATCAATATTTGACGATAATGATATTGGAGAAATAATATCATTACGAAAAAAATAATATCCCTTACCTCGTAAAGACAAGATTACTCTAGTTGAAACCTTTGATATAGGCTATGACTTGAACTTGCACCGATATAGCAATACTCAAAATACTCACAAGAATACGCTCGATAATATAGAGAAAACTTGAGTTTACGGTGTGATTTTCAATTCTAACCTAAGCACCTATTTATAGGAAAATGCTTAAACACCAAAAGTAGAAAATTTAATATAATATTATTATTATTTGTTAAAATTCTATCGCCCACTCTTGGAGATCTGATTTCAGCAATCAATAACACATGCTAGACCCACTTAACACACCAAAACGTTTTTCTTGAAAAAATAATTAAAACTTCCAAAAATCAATTATTTGAGCTTGAAACTTCAATAATTCATAATAAATAGCCGTTTTGTCGGAAAAATTGAATCTCGCGATTTTTATAGGAAATTCAATTCTCTACAACTTTGAGAAGAAAGTTTTCCAAATTCCAAACAAAAATTAATCGAAATCCATACACAGACGATTTTACGGTATAATCAAATTTCTATTAATAATTGTGTCCACCACACACAAAATATGTGTTAAACATTTAATGCCACAAAAATACTCTTCCTCCTCATATACTCATATATTCCACATTCATTATAAAAATATCACCGTTAATATATTATTAAAATAATATATTTAAATGAATTATTTTATCGAGAAAAAGATAAAATACTAATTTTCAACAATTGTCATTTTAAAAATTTTCTCCATCTATATCCACATTAAATCAATATTTTCCTCATCATATAAATCAATAATTAATTATTCACAAATAATATTACAGAATCACAAGATCTTGCAACTGTGTCGTTCCCGGAAAGAGGGGCTTTCGATAAGAATTTCTCCTTCTTGTCAGCGCAATTAGGTGACCAAACCTCTCCTTAGAAGCGAACTTTCTAGACATTGCCAATAATTTTATCTAATAATATTATTCAGATAATATGAATTATTGCTTCGATAATGAAAAATATTGTGTAATGACAATTATTGAAACAACAAAGATATAAAATATCAACGCAAAGAATTATTAAATCAATAAAATCTTTGAGCGATAATTCTGTAACCATTATTGAGTAGTGCCTTCTTCACGTAAGAATCAATAATTGATGCAATACCGTGATGTATTCTTGTGTTTTAACCACCGGTATTTTAACAAAGATTAATTGGTAACAACTACGCCTAGTTATTTTTAAACAACTTATATTTATCGTTTTCTTCATCCAATAAACTTTTCCGTTATGGGGCCCACAAAAGACTGCGTCGTCGTACGAATATTCCCCGACAGTAAGAATATTCCACGACCAAACGAATATTCCCCGACAACAATGAATATTTTATAACCACTTGCTTATTTTTAAATATTTGCATATTTTACCCATAACTATCCACATTAATCAAATCAACCCTTACTATTTCAAAATAGAGAAAATTAAATTTCATTAATAATAAGTTGGGGTCTTACAACCTCCTCTCCTTATGAAATTTCGTCCTCGAAATTGACGTACGTACCTGGTGTTTCGAAAAGGTGAGGATACCTCGCTTTCATTTCCGTTTCCAATTCCCAGGTCATTTCCTCTATAGCATGATTCCTCCACAAAACTTTAACTTGTGGTATGACCTTTGCGCGTAGGACATGCTCCTTCCTATCCAAGATCTTGACAGGTACCTCCTCATACGTTAAGTCTTCGGCTATCTCGTCCGGTTCTAACTCTATAACGTGGTTCGGGTCTTTCACATATTTACGAAGTATAGATATGTGAAACACATTATAAACACGAGACATACTCGGAGGTAACGCGAGTCTATAGGCTACATTTCCTACTCGGTCAAGAATTTGAAATGGACCAATAAATCGTGGATTGAGCTTTCCTCTCTTCCCAAATCTTGTAACTCCCTTCCATGGAGCAACTCGCAACAATACATGATCCCCTATACAAAATTCCACGTCCTTTCGATGAAGATCCGCATAACTCTTTTTTGTCGATCTTGTGCCGTTTGTATCGTTGTCGAATCATTTGGATCTTTTCGGTGAGTCATACGTCTTAACTTTCGGGTCCCAACAATGTTGCTTCACCCACCTCATCCCAACATATTGGAGAGCGACACTTTCGTCCATATAATGCTTCAAATGGAGCCACACCTATACTTGCACGATAACTGTTGTTGTAGGAGAATTCCACCATGGTAAATACTTATCCCAACGCCCTTGAAGTCTAGGACACGAGTCTTAATAGATCTTCAAGAGTTTGAATAGTCCTCTCGATTGTCCGTCCGTTTGAGGATGGTATGCTTAAACTAAATCGCAAATCCGTGCCCATAGCTTTTTGCAAGCTAACCCAAAATCTTGAAGTGAATCTTGGGTCACGATCCAAACTATGGATACTGGGCATGCCATGCAACCTCACAATCTCATTCACGTACATACTAGCAAGGCGTTCAAGGAATAAGTCTCCGTGTCGGCAAGAAATGAAGCGGAACTTGGTTAATCTATCAACAATAACCCAAATAGCATTAATGCCTTGAAAACCGTAGGAAGACCCGTAACGAAATCCATGGTAATGTGTTCCCACTTCCATTTTGGAATCTCAAGTGGTTCTGCAGCGGACCCTTAGGTACTAGATGCTCCGCCTTTACACGTTAACAAGTTAAACACATCGAGATAAACTTTGCAATCTCTCTCTTCATATTGTTCCACCAAAATGTATGTCAAGATCACAATACCTTTTAGTACTTCGGGATGGATTGCAAATGGTGTATTGTGTGCCTCCATCATAATCTTGTACTTCAAATCGAGTCGTTAGGAACACAAAGTCTAGAGTGGACTCGGAGTATTCCTTCTTCATCAATTCTCGCCCTAATAGCTCCTTCTTGTACTTTCTTCTTCATACGCATCATTTCAAGATTCGGTGGCTTGATCAACCTTAACTTTTCTATTAAATATGGCTCTATCGTTATACTTGACATCATCGCACTCATTCCCGCATATGATCTTCTACTCAACGTGTCGGCTACCACGTTAAACTTTTCCAAGATGGTATTGAATAGTGTGGTCGTAGTCTTTCAATAGCTCGAGCCAACGTCATTGCCAGCGTGTTGAGTTCTTTTTTAGTGAAGAAATATTTAAGGCTTTTATGGTGCGAATATATCTCCACTTTCTCCCCATATAGATAGTGCCTCCATATCTTTAGCGCAAAATTCTGCTGCCTAACTCTAGATCATGAGTAGGATAATTCCTCTCATACTCTTTAAGTTGTCATGAGGCATAGGCTATGACTTTCCCACGTTGCATGAGAACACATCCTAACCCTTTTCACGAAGCATCGTTTGTAGATAACAAATCCATCCGAACGGATGGTATTGTTAGAACAGTCTTAAAATAAGTCTCCTCTTAAGCTCTTGGAAACTCTTCTCGCATTCTTCGCTCCAAACGAATTTTGTATCCTTCCAGTTAGGCGAGTTAATGGAGTAGCGATTCGAGAAAACCCTTCCACGAATCTCCAATAATAACCAACCTAGACCCGAAAAGCTACGTTACTTGGTCACCAACTTGGTTGCTCTAACTTTGTATTGCTTCAATCTTCACCGGGTCCACGGATACTCCATATTTTGACACCACGCGCCCAAGAAATGATACTTCCTCGAAGCGAACTCGCATTTCTTCAATTTGGCATATAGTTTGTTTTCACGAAGCCTTTAGAGTACCGACTTCAAATGGTGCTCATGATCTTCACGACTTTTGGAATATATGAGGATGTCATCAATAAAGACAACAACAAAGCGATCCAAATATTCCTTGAATACTCGATTCATCATATCCATGAAAGCAGAGGGAGCATTAGTTAGTCCGAAAGACATGACTAAGAATTCATAATGCCCATACTGAGTTACGAAGGCGCTTTGGAATATCCTCGATTCTAATCTTGGTGATGATATCCGAATCGAAGATCGATTTTGAAAAGAATTGTGCCCCTGCAATCGGTCAAACAAGTCATCAATACGAGGTGAGGATACCTACTCTTGATGGTGACATAGTTCAATTCTCGATAGTCAATACAAAATCGCATACTCCGTCTTTCTTCTTTCTGAATAAAACAGAGCACCCCGAGGAGATGTCTTAGGGCGAATGAAACCGACGTCCAACAATTCCTGTAGTTGGACCTTTAACTCCTGAAGTTCAATAGAAGCCATTCGATATGGGGTTTTAGAAATGGGCTTTGTACCAGGTTCAAGATCAATAAAGAATTCAACTTCACGTTCTAGGGGTAGACCAGGAAGTTCTTGAAATCGTCGGGGAAAGTCAATAACAACGGGAATATTATTCAAATTTGATGTGTCTTTATTCAAATCCATAACATGGGCTAAGAAAGCTTGACATCCGTTTTTTCAATAAAACGAATAGCTTTATGATTAGATATGACGGTGATTGATTTTAATGGTTTAGTTGCTTGAATTAAATACAACAGGGTTGGTTAGGAATATAAAACTAACAACCTTACGAAAACAATCAATTTTGGCATGATGAGTAGTTAACCAATCAATCCCTAAAATCACATCAAAAGCAAGTATCTTTAAAGAGATAAGGTCAACGGTAAGGTGATGGTGCCAACTTGAATCAAACAAGATTTATAAGCGATGGATGTGATGAAAGTTTCTCCTAACGGAGTTTCCACGAGATAGGTCAAAGTCTAATTTCTCGAGTCAGTTTAAGCGTTGAGCACAAGGCGGGAGAGATAAATGAATGGGTAGCATCGGTGTCAAGTAAGGTATAAACTTCGCAAGAATTTATAAATAGCTTACCCGTGATCACCTCGTTTGGGTTCTCGCATTTTGACTAGTCACAACAAACGCTCTTCCGGAACAGATTGACTTTGACTTTTACGGGACGATCTTTTGAGTCACCGTCCCTCTTGAACTAGGTTTCGCTCTGCATACTGATCTCGAAAGCGATATGTCCTTCCTTTCCACAATTATAGCATACCTTGAACTGTTGTGGGCGGTTTGACCGATATGTCCCTCTTTTCCGCATTTATAGCATATGACCGGTGGTCATTCTCCTCCTTAGAGCCGATTCTTCGCAAGATTGTCGTCTTCACATAGTCGTTATTAAATCTCCTCTTTTAAAATCTCCTCTGAATCGCTTCTTCTATTTTCATGGCCATGATTACCACCGAGTGGTTACCATTTTGTCCGTCTGTTTTTTCTCCACCGGTTATCGTTATTACATTGACCGCTATCTACGGTATGATCCTGGTTATGGTCCCTCGGTTGAACATAGTCGTTATCTCGCTCTAACAATTGAGCCCTCATTAACAACATCTGAATAGAGAGAAAATTTATGAGAAATGAGATATTGTCGTATCTGGGTTTCAAACCTCCCGAAACATCCAAGCGTCGTATGTTCCTCATTCTCCACCAAATGAGGTGCAAACACGGATAACTCTGTAAACTTTGCCTCGTCTTTGAGACACCGCCGTGTTGTTTTGTTCTAATCGATGAACTCCACTTCCTTCATATAGCGAACACTTTCGGGAAAGTATTTGTCATTAAATAGTTCTCAAACGTCTCCCAAGACATCTTGAGTCTTGGTGGATGGAGTGCACGCTTCACGACTCCACCAAGATCTCGCTTCGCCTGCCACGGAACATAAAGGTGGCGAATGGAACCTTCATTCCTCCGTGCATCCCAAGACATCGAATATCTTGGTAATTTGCTTGACCCATGTTTCCGCCATGATCGGATCTGGCTTTCCTTTAAATTCGTGGTCCCAACTCTTTGAGCTGAATCGGTTTGTGACATAACCTCATGAATCATGAAATGAGCTAAAAAGCTTCTAAACATCCCTCGTTCATCATCTCGCCTTGGTGGTGTTGTTAACGGGAGGAACATTGCCACTGTTGCACGTTCTCCTCGTTGGTGAGTCTGAGCGTCTCCACGGTCTCATTTCTATATTGTTATATTCTCGATCGACATTCTCAAATCATCATCATAAAACAAGGGTTAATTAAGGAAATCAATATATCACATAATATACCTATATCTTGACCAACTAACAAATAAGCTTAGGTAGGACACCTTTAGCGAAGGATTTACTCGTCTCTCCTCCTAGTTCTATTCCGATCTCCGAAAGATCATATCCTAAGCTCGATACCAACCGTGGCGCCCCAAAATAGGTATACATCACCCATTCCGAGTCGTCAATACGTGATGCGAAACAACTACAACTTTATTATTACAACAATGAAATTGTGAGTTTGAATACAAATATTATCTTCTAGACAATATCTATACTCAAATAAATCCTCATCACATTTATTGATACATTATTTTACAAAATGGTGAGGACTACAAAACAACTCTCTCTAGAACCTTCATTCCATACCCCAGGCTAAGTACTTTCGCTTATATTCTCGCCTCCACGAGAAGAAAAATGGAACAAAAAGGAAAAGGGTGAGCTCAACTAGCCCGATAAAAAGAATATTATGACTAATATAATATACAACAAATTATCCTTAGTCTTCACAGGAAAAAAAATCTAATAGAATACAATAGACAACAAGTTTTAAATCAATATTACATGCGTGAAATAATAATTCATTAGAAGAGTTAAGTAGAGAATGCAAACTACTATCTTATGTATGAATTTAAAATTTCATCATCTATCTTTTATCCTGTAACATCAATCAATATATATCTCCGAATCAAATATTCATCTTTTTACTACAGGCCAAAGATATTCATCGATTAGTCATGCTCATCTAAACACTGTTCATCTTTGCACTCTGGGCCAAAGATATTCATCGAAATCATTCATCTTTGCACTTCTGAGGCCAAAGATATTCAATAATATCATCATTTAAGATGAGGATGATGAAAATATTTTTAAAAAAACGAATCCATTGAAACAAAATGACAAGGATTAAGGATTAAGGATTAGTACTTTGTTTTTATCCATGTCCAAAAATACCTCAAAAATAATCATAGTGGTGTAAAATTCAAGAATGATCAAAACATGGATACAATCAAAGCTAGTATCCACAATAAATATTTTAGACGAAAAAGGAAAATTTTCATTTTTAGATTAATAGTCTTTGTATTAAGTGAATAGTGTCATTATCGTGAATAGTGTCGTATCGTGAATAGTAACTCAGACACCAAAAGTTCCAAATTTGATAAAACTTGAGATCAATATTTTAGCATAATGATATTGAAGAAATAATATCATTCTGAAAAAAATAATATCCCTTACCTCGTAAAGACAAGATTCTAGGCAAAAAACAGGATATAGGCTATGACTTGAACTTGCAAGACCGTATAGTAATACTCAAAATATACTCAAAATACTCACAAGAATACGCTCGATAATATAGAGAGAAAACTTGAGTTTACGTGTGATTTTCAATTCTAACCTAAGCACCCTATTTATAGGAAAATCTTTAGAACACCAAAGTAGAAAATTTAATATAATATTATTATTATTTGTTAAAATTCTATACACCCACTCTTGGAGATCTAATTTCAGCAATCAATAACACATGCTAGACCCACTTAACACACCAAAAACGTTTTTCTTGAAAAAAATAATTGAAACTTCCAAAAATCAATTATTTCGGAGCTTGAACTTCAATAATTCATAATAAATAGCCCTTTTATCGGAAAAATTTGAATCATACGACTTTTTATAGGAAATTCAATTCTCTACAACTTTGCGAAGAAAGTTTTCCAAATTCCAAACATAAATTAACCAAAAATCCATAAGCAGGCGATTTTAAATTTATAATCAAATTTCGATTCGATAATTGTGTCCACCAACACACAAAATATGTATTAAACATTTAATGCCACAAAAATACTCTTCCTCCTCATATACTCATATATTCCACATTCATTATAAAAATATCACTTTGTTAATATATTATTAAAATAATATATTTAAATGAATTATTTTATCAAAAAAAGATAAAATATTAATTTTCAACAATTGTCATTTTAAAAATTTCTCCATCTATATCCACATAAAATCAATATTTTCCTCATCATATAAATCAATAATTAATTATTCACAAATAATATTACAAAATCACGATCTTTGTGTAATGACAATTATTGAAACAACAAAGAATATAAAATATCAACGCTAAGCAATTATTAAATCAATAAAATCTTTGAGCGATAATTCTCGTAACCATTATTAAGTAGTGCCTTCTTACGTAAGAATCAATAATTGGTGCAATACTGGTATAACTACGTGTTTTTAACCAATTTGGTATTTTAACAACGATAATAGCAGTAACAACTACGCTGTTATTTTAAAACAACTTATATTTGTCGCTTTTCTACATCCAATCACTTTCAGTTATGGGGCCCACAAAAGATCTGCTACCGTCGTATTTAATATTCCCAAACGAATGAGAATATTCCACGACCAAACAAATATTCCCAGACAACAATGAATATTTTATAACCACTTGCTTATTTTAAAATATTTGCGTATTTTACCCATAACTATCCACATTAATCAAATCAACCCTTACTATTTCAAAATAGAAAAATTAAATTTCATTAATAATAAGTTGGGGTCTTACAATATATATATATATATATATATATATATATATATATATATATATATTATATTTTTTAGTTTTGTTTTACTTGATGAATTAGTCACCCGTGAATTATCAGACGAAAACTTTGGCCCGTGATTTTATTTCAACTGTGCGTCCGTGAAATTTTTTCTAAATAGTATCATTTTCAATCTCCTATAAATAGAATGCTTAGTTAGAATTAAAAATCACACCAGAATCAGAGAATTCTTCTTCTATAATATTGAGCGCATTTTTTTAGAGTTTAAGGAAGCTTTGAGCGTAAAAAACAGTATAAGTTTTCTTCAAAAATATCTCCGTTATACCAGTTGGAAAACTCTTCTTTTCAAGGTAAGGGATGTTATTTTTGTTCAATATTCGCTTGAAATAATATTTTCTTCCATACTCTGTAGTATATAAGTAATATTATTTCATTTCCGATTTCGAATTCTATACTCATTTGGTTAAATTCTTGGCTTCTATACTCTATGAAATTAGTAGAATATCCTTGATATTTGCGCTTCATCCAGTATCTTTTCATGAAAATATTATTCTGAGAATTCTTGATAAGTTTTAAATTTTTTTATGTCAGAGTACTATTCACGGGGTTACTATTCCCAAAGTACTATTCACGAGGTACTATTCCTGAAGTACTATTCACGGGGTACTATTCACTAGGTTACTATTTACCCGGGGTACTATTCATGATAAAAATTGATTCGTTTTCGGTCCAAATCATTTTTGGTACAATATTATTCTTGAATTTTACTCCAGAAAGTAGTATCATGTAGACAATTTGAACGTTATTGAATTCTGGATAAATTAAATTATAAATCTTTAAAGTTTATCCTTTATTTTCATTTAATTGAATTCTTATATCATTGTCATCATCCTCATGCTTATATTGTTATGAAAAGTCATCTTTTTGGTAGTAGTGCGTAGATGGACTTGGTATGATTATGACCGAGGATTATTCGAATAATCACGACCATAATGTTACAAATGATGTGGTAAAAATCCTCATTGGCCGTAGTGCATTGATGGGCGGATTGTTGGCATGATCATGACCATTGATGAATACACGAATATCTTTGGCCCGCGTCGTAGTGCATGGATAATTTGTGGTCGTGATACTAAAGAATATTATTAAGCCGTAGTAGTGCGGGGTGATTCGATGATGTGGATTATTTATTAAAATTTGAGTCTCAAATGATAAAAGTGATGAAAAACCTTTTAAATCATAGAAGATAGTAGATTTTATGCTCTACTTGACTCTTCTAATGGATTGCTTGTTCATTCCGCAGATTAAACTTGATGTTTATTATATTTTTATCGGTTTAACAACTTTGTTGAAGGCTAACAATAATTTATTCGCATTATCTTAGTCATAATATTTCTTCTTTGGGATAGTTGAGCTCACCCTTTTGCTTTCATTGTTCTCTTGAGGAAATGAGAGCGTGGCCGGGACTAGGGGGAAATCCTGGAGCGGGTATTGTCCAGATGTTTGCATTAGTAGTCCTAACTATTCTGTGAAATAGTATGATAATAAATGTATTGAGGACTTATTTTGAGTTTGAATATTGTCTAGAAGACAATATTTGTATTAAAACTCACAGCTCATGTTGTATATTTAAGTTTGTATTTGTATTCTGTACCATGTATTTGGCGACTCAGAATGGATGACGTATACCTATTTTGGGGACGTCACAGTACTGTGGGCTTACAGGACCACACCAAGATCTAATACAGGTGATTCACCATTCAGGTTGGCTTATGGTACTGATGCACTCTTCCCAGTTGAAATTGGTTTTGCATCTCTTCGGGTCAGTCGGTTTTAGGAGCTGTATAATGATGAGGGCCTTCGGGCTAACTTGGATTTATTAGAAGAAGTCAAGGAAACGACCTTAGTGAGGTTAGCAGCTTATCAGAAGAGGGTTGCTAGGCATTATAATAAAGAAGTTAGGCCCATGAGATTTGAGTTGGTGATCTTATTCTTCGGGAGGTTGAAGCTTCGATGCCACAAGATCAGGGAAAATTGATGCCGAGTTGGGAAGGTCCTTATAAGGTAGTTGAAGTACCAAAGCCAAGTACGTATCGTATTCGAACAATGGGTGAGATCAGAAATACCTGGCATGTTGGGAGGCTTAGCAAATATTATCAGTAGGGCAAAATAGATGAGTATGATTTGTAATTCCTTCTAAGAATTTATCAATAAAATGGTTGCTATGTTTTGCAAATCTTCTGTGTTCTTGGCTTGTGATTATATGTCCAGACTTTTACTGATTTCATTAGATCCTCCCCCACCCTCCTCCTCTGCCCCCCTCCACTTCGATTTCCATAGCCCCCATCGCCATTATCAAGTCCACCACCGCCGCTTCCACCATATCCTCCACCTCCACTGCCACCATATCCACCATCATTGTTTCCATAGCCTCCACCACCGGCACCATATCATCGGCTACCTCCGCCACTTGGGTCATATCATCCACCGTAATTGTCATTTGTATGCATGCGTCAGTAGCCTCTTCGCCATTGGGCGTTGAATCGAGATCCATCCCTTCACATCACATACATCTTAGACACCATATAGTGTTTTTGTGTCGTTCTATAAGAGAATACTTCTTTTTATTATTGTTTTAATATGTTTTAGCGCAATTTGAGCCCTCCGTGTTTTTGTAATAGATAACATTTTTTTTAAACGTTATAACTTTAAGACCAAAAATTATCCCTTATAAATTCACAACATTTTTTCATATCTAACTACAATATTTTGTCAAAAAACATTGTGTAAAAAAACACCACAATGTTTTTTATAAAAACATTTTTTATAAAAACGTTGTTGTTTTAAGTGTCATCAATCTTTTTACTATTTTGTAGTAGTAAATTCTCATTTCCTTATAAAACAACGATGCTAATTTCAATTTCTGATTTGAATTGATAAATAATAAAGGTTGACTTAATGTAAGAAAAGTCAAAGGTCGAACAAAATAGAAGAAGATAACAAACAAAATTGTATATTTTATTAAAGTATAAATTGCAAGGTACTTTACCTAAAGTTCAAGTTTTTGCATATAATCGTCAACAGAGCCGGCTTTGGACCAGGGCTACTATGGCTACAGCTCGAGCCCACAGTTGAGGGGGGCCCAAAATTTTTTATAAGCCTATGTATATATTGTATAAAAATAAAATAAAAAATAAAATAAAATAAAAGAAGTTGTCGCATGTACCTATTAGTGAAAAGGGAAGCCAATCAATCCAATCAGTCTTTATATACTCAATCTAAAAAAAAAGTATTAAGTAAAGAAGTCTCATATTAATTATAAAATATAATATAAAACAAATCAATAAATATGGGAAATCAAAAGCGTCATCAAATCGAAGACAAAAAAATGGTATATCTGGGTTTTTATCTACCGAATTGACCGATTATTTTTGTCATAGAACCTCTGGGTTCGGTCCGAAAAATCAAAAAAAAATCGAAACATATACCCACCTCTAATCTGGGGTACTCTTTTTCTTTCATTTGGGGTTTTGTCCCATTGGGTTTTCCCTAAACATGGTTTTAATGAGACCACAAAGTGTTTTTCCTTATCTTTTGTAAATTCTTATAATTTTAATAAAATTAATTAGTTAATAATTTATTTATTTTATTTATTTAATTTGTATAAAATGACACATTTGAGAAAATTTGTCATGGATCTTAGAAAATTCAGAACCGAGTCTGATCGCAAAGTACTTTAACTAAAGTTCCAAAATTTATTTATAATTTTTCAGGTACTTTTATTATCCTAGACTGTGCATTTCGGCAAAATAGATGAGAGGAAAGAGAAATGGGTGAGATTCAGACGGATGATTACGACAAAACTCTTCTAGGAGTCTTGAAGAATGATTGTAGCAGAAGTTATACTTGAGTTATTAGGAACATGAGGTATTTATAAGTGAGAAAATCCTAGGTCATGCCATGTTTTTGAAGTTATATGAATAGTGTTTTCTACAATTCAACAAAAAGTACACTTATCTGGTCGACTTATAAGTATTTAGTCACTCTATTTTAAAAAAAAATGCAATTGACCCATTAAATTTTTTTTTAAAATTTAATTGGGTCATTCCGTCCAAAGACGTCAAATATTTTCAGACATGGCATTAAAAAAAATCAAAAATTATTATTTCCTTATGTGTCAATAGAAAAATAATAATAAAATAAAATCATTAAACATGTGACAAAAAATGATTAATATAATAATAAAATTAAAATAAATATTTTAATTAATTTCCTTTATAATTTTTTCTTTTCCTTTCTTTTAATTATTATTTTTATTTTAAAAATTAATATTAATATTAATACTATGAAATCATTAAATTTAGGCTTAAACATAAAAAGAAACATACTATTAAAAATATTAAAACTTATTAATAACTAAACATAAAAACAAAAAATAAAATAAAATAAAAAACAGAACCAAATCAAAACAAGATCAGTTGCGTGCTTCTTTTTCCTCTTAAAATTCTCAAATCAAAAACCCTATTGCTAAGACTCCTCGATCGACTCCATCATCTCCGATTTCCCCTTTATCCCCAATTGACCCAACTTTCACGATAACAACTCTTGGGAATGATTCAAAGCTCCTAAATGATTCCTTCATCAGAAATCTGAAGAGAGTCTGGGTTTTAATTCCTCCGGTGGCGATTCCAAGTAGAATGGTGTAATCGCTCAGGTTCGGAAGGGGCAGGAGAGTTTTGTGCCCGTTTTCGTTAGTAATTGGGCTGGAAGAATCGCCAATGGGGCCGGAATTTTTACGGGATCTGTCTTTGAACGGGTTGGTGGCTTTCTTTGCTGCGACACGGTTATGATGATGTTTTGCTGCTTTATTTCCAAGTAATTAGCTAAAATTATGTGGATTTCGAATTTGTTTGCGTGATATTCAAAATTTGGCTTTATTTTCGTCTTGTTATTAATGATTTTTTTTTTCTTTATACCTAACGGTGTTTATATAGTCTTTTCATTCAATATGAGAGTGATTTTTGGGAATAAAATGACTTATTCAAAATGTTGTTTCTATGATGTATTTGAATAAATTTTTATTTATCTGCACAATAAATTTAGGCAAAAAAAACAAAACAAATCATTTCATACGCGGTGGGCGGGGACGGAGTGTGTGGAGAAATTAATGGCTAGGAGTAAGAATGAAGGGTGTGGTTTGGATGCAATTGTGTTTAATAGTACTGAGGAGGTGGAAGGATGTTAAAGGGGTTAGGGGTTGGGGTTGGGGTTGGATTGGACCATGAGGAAGAGGTATCTGATGCTGGTGGTGGCAGCGCATGGGCCGATCACGGCTGCCAGAGCTGAGAGGTTGGGGTTGGGGTTGGGGTTGGGGTTGGGGTTGGGGTTGGGGTGGGGGGGGTGGGGGGGGTGGGGTGGGGTGGGCATGGATGTGGTGAGTTCGTTTGATAGTTTTGATGGAGTTGTTGATGCTCTTGCTTTCAAATGGCAATCTTAATTTTAAGCCACGTAGGAAATGACTTGTTTTTTTTTCAAAAGTCACGTAGGAAAATTGGTCCAATTTCTTAACGTCTATGAGTAAAATTGGACGGAATTGCCTAATTAAGAATTTTTAAAAAGCACAGTAGGTTAATTGCATTTTCTTTAAAGTATAGTGGCTCGATGCTTACAAGTCGACGAACACAATGAAGTAAATGTGCTTTTTGCCTCTACAATTCTCACTTAAGTGAAACCCTTGTTAAATTAAACCCATATTCTTGGCTTCAAAAAAAAAAGCATACACAAAAAACCTATTTTTCATTATTTCATGAATTTTCCAATTACTAATTTAGTAAATAACTCACAAAGAGGATCTTTTTTCACAAGGTTGAATGACGGAAACAGACGAGCTTGTCAAGATGTGGTGTTTAGTCAACCACATTAGTTAGAGTTGTCCTAATGACAATTTCATGAACAAATGACCCTTGTCTTTCGGTCAAATTGTATAGCCAGACCATGCTTGCCCTGGTTTTGTCTGGACTTGTCAAGCTTTGACTGTGGACCAAGCAGGGCTAGGGCCAGACTCTGAGTATAAGGGGGACAATTTAGGCCAGATAAATAAGCTTGAAATGTGGTCTGAGTAACGTTGTAAATTGAACCAAACGTTTTGAGAACAACGATTAGAACTTTCGATTAGAAGGGGAAAAGCAGCGTGGCTTCGATTGTTAATAATGTGATCCAAATCTTAGTACAAAAAATAGTTCGAATAAAATACAAGTAGAATCTGAGTAATATTATACTCGGCTCGTTCAAACTATTCAATTTCTTGATCATGATGCAATGCATACTCGATTGATACATATTCGAATAAATACTTGATACATTCTCTTATAATATATGCATAATTTAATAAAATTAGGATAAATAGTTATTATTATTTTTATTTTAAATTGCATTTTTTTATTTGTAAGTGTAATTTAAATATATTTTCTAATTTTCAAGTAAAATAATAAGTTCAATTGGTAATTATATGTATTATAAAGCTTTTTACTATGTGGATACTCGAATTTGAGCTTAAATTTGAATTTTGCGAATAGTTTGAATACAATTCGATCCGAGTTGGATCGAATTCGAGTAATAAATATTTGCGTCGAGTCGAATCTGAGTAGAGTTTTTCAAATCCGAACCGAATTTGAGTAAAAATTTTACTTTCCGATTTGAATTCGAGTAACTCTCTATTCATTTCGATTCGACTCGTTTATACCCTAGGTTTTATGTTAACATTCTCAGTTGACATTCTTAAATACTGTCATAAAACAAGAGTTAATTAAACAAATTAACAAATCACATAATACCCCTATATTATAACCGACCAACAAATAAGCTTAGGTAGGACACACTAGCGAAGGATTTACTCGTCTCTCCCCTCCCAGTTCTATTCCCCGATCTCATGGAGAGATCATATCCTAAGCTACGATACTAATTGTGGCGCCCCCAAAAATAGGTATACATCACCCATTCTGAGTCGCCAAATACATGGTACAGAAACAACTACAACTTTATTAATACAACATAAAAACTGTGAGTTTAAATACAAATATTGTCATTTAGACAATATCCACACTCAAATAAGTTCTCATTACAATTATTGATACACTATTTTACAAAATAGTGAGGACTACTAAAACAACTGTCTTGAACCATTACTCCACACCCCGATTAGTTCCCGCTATATTCTCGTCTCTCGAGAAAAAAAAAGGAAAAAAAGAAAAGGTGAGCTTCAACTAGCCCAAGAAAGAATATTATGACTAAGATAATGTACAACAAATTATCCTTAGTCTTGAACAGGAAAAATCGATAGAATCTGATAAACAACAATTTTTAGATCAACAAGCTGGAGCCGAAAACAACAATTCATTAGAAGAGTTAAGTAGAGAATGAAATCTACTATCATCTATGAATTTAAAAGTCCATCGTCGATATTTTATCCTCAGTAACATCAATCAATATACATCATAAATCAAATATTCATCTTTGCACTCACAGTGCCAAAGATATTCACCAAATTAGTCATGTTCATCTAAACACTGCTCATCTTTACTCTGAGCTAAAGATATTCATCGACCGGTCATGTTCATCTAAACACTGCTCATCTTTGCACTACTGGCCAAAGATATTCATTATAAAATCATTCATCTTTTTACACTACAGGCCGAAGATATTCAGATTATATCATCATTTAAGACTGAGGATGATGAAAAATCTTTTAAAGAAAACGAATCCAGTGAAACAAAAGAACAAGTATTAAGGATTCATACTTTAAATAACCCAAGTTCGAAAATACTTCATAAATAACCAGAGTGGAGTAAAATTCAAGAATGAAGACCAAAACATAGATCCAATCAAAGATAGGAACTAAAACAGACAATCTTGGACATAGAAAAGAAAATTTAATTTTTCTGTGAATAGTGTCGTATTCGTGAATAGTATTGTATACGTGAATAGTGCCGTATACGTGAATAGTAACTTCGACACCAAAAGATAGAAATTTCACAAAAAACATCATCATGCTTCGTGAATAGTAACTCGTGAATAGTAACTCATGAATAGTAACTCGTGAATAGTAACTCATAAATAGTAACCCCGACATGAAAAAGTTCCAAATTTGATAAAAAGTTCCTACCAATATTTCGGCATAATGATATTGAAGAAATAATATCATTTTAAAAAAATAATATCCCTTACCTCAGAAAGAATAATACTTTTAATTTGAAATCTGGGATATAGTCTTTGAAAGAACTTGCAGACCAGATAACAATACTCAAAAGTACTAAAATACTCACAAAATACGCTTGATATTATAGAGAGAAAAGAGAGATTTTAGTTTACGGTGTGATTTTCAATTCTAACCTAAGCACCTTATTTATAGGAAATTTGTGACGCCCCCAAAATTAGGTATACATCACCCATCTTGGGTCGCCACTTACATGGTACGTAATTTAAATACAACTTACTAACATAAGCGTAGGTATGCAATCGACATAAATCGTGAGTTTAAATACAAATATCGTCTACTAGATATTATACAAACTCAAAAAGGAGTCCTCATTACTATTATTATCACACTATTTCACGAGAATAGTGAGGACTACTAATGCTATCTTCGGACCATCACTTTCGTTTCCCAGACTCGTCCCGGCTTATATTCTCATTTCACAAGAGAACGGTGAAAGAAAGGGTGAGCTCAACTAGCCCAAAGAAGAAATATTATGACTAAGATAATGCGAGAATAAATTATCAATAGTCTTCAACAATGTTAAACGATAAAATACAATAGACAAACCGGTTTAATCTGCGGTGAATATCTGATCCATTAAAAAGAGTCAAGTAGAAAATAAAGTCTACTATCTTTTAGGTTTTAAAAGGTTTTCATCATCATTATAAATTGAGACTCGAATTTTAATAAATATTCCACATCATCGAATCACCCTCGCACTACTACTGACGAGGATATTCTTTAGTATCACGACCACAATTATTCATGCACTACGGGCCAAGATTATTTGTGTATTCATTAATGATCATGATCATGCCAACAATCGTCCATCAATGCACTACTGACCATCGAGGATTTTTACCACATCATTTGTAATATTACGGTTAAGCGATTACACCGAATAGTCTCTGGTCATAATCATACCAAGTCCATCTATACTGCTATGTGCCACGAGATGACTTTAAAAAAAATATAAACATGAGGATGATGACAATGATATAAGAATTCAATAAAACAAGTTCAAGAATTATTTTATCCGGGAATTATTAACGTCCAAATTATCAATATGATCTTTGTTTTGTAGAGTAAAATTCAAGAATGATCGGAAGAATATTTTCATGAAAAGATCTTTGGATGAAACGCAAATATCGAGGATATTCCACTAATTTCATGGAGTATAGAAGTCAAAGTTTTAACCAACCGGATATAATAAAGAATGGAATAACAAAAGAAATCACCATGCATGCGATGTAGGCACACGCATACGTGTTATTCCAATGAATAATAAATAACGGAACCGGTCGGTGAAATTCACACCGGCGGGATGTTCCAACAGAATAATAAAGATGGAACCGGATCCGGTGTAAAACACACGAGATAGGATATTCCAATGAATAATAAAGATTTTAACCGGTCCGGTGTAAAACACATGATGGATGTTCCAATGAGAATAATAAAGATTTTAACCAGTCCTGTAAAACACACAGATGTGGATGTTCCAAATGAATCATAGAAGAATGTCACCAAGTATAGGGTAAACCACGTATACTGAGTTATTCCAATGTAATAATAAGCGATGGAATAACAACAGTTCTCTTCGTGAATAAGAAAGAATAACACCCCTTACATTTGGTAGAAGATTGAATCTTCGCAGCGGCGGTGTAGTAACAAAATACTCTTCTTCTTTCTCTTTATTCTCTCTATATTTTCTCTCTCTATAGCTTGAATGAATTAAGTGAAAAATAATGAAGCCCTAGGCCTCTATTTATAGAAGATTTCTAGCTTAGCACCTGCCGTGTGAAAAGGCAAGTGGCTTGATGACTGGTTTGACGCCTGTAATGTGAAACGACAAGTGGTTTGATGCCTGTAATGTGAAACGACAAGTAGTTCGACGTCTGGTAAAGGTAATTACTATTAACGAAGGTAAATACTATTGACGAAGGTAAATACTATTCACAAGGGTAATTACTATTGACGAAGGTAAATACTATTCACAAGGGTAATTACTATTGACGAAGGTAATTACTATTGACGAAGAGACTCTTAGATAATGACATATGAGCCCCCCATAAAATAATCAAACTGACCACAAATCATTTTTTTTCATCAACACATATTTAATCTTTCAACAATTATTAATCATTTATAACTTGTCGTCTCAATTATTGATTTAATACTATAACATATTATCTGAGATGATCTTGTGACAATAATTGAATCAATAATATAAGAGATATGATCAAACAATTCTTGTAGCAATAATTGAGCATAGGTGAGTGACTTCTCACGTAAGCATCGATAATCAATCTGCAGTGTCTTCTTGTCTGACTCACGCCATTCATCGTACTTTTTTACCACCGGTAGTTCAACAGCTTTTAACGGTAACACCTCCCATAGTTATTTTTATAAAATATTTTTTTCGCGTTTTCTCAATCCGACAATAATTACATTATTAGGGGTCCACCAATGTTTGAGCCATTTATGCGAATATTCCCTAACAAAAAGAATATTCCCCACCAAACGAATATTTTATAACAACTTGCATACTTTGCAAAATTTATAAATATTACCCACAACTATTACATTATATCAAATTTATTCCATAATATTCAAAAATAATATTTATAGAAAAATTCATCTTAATTTATAAAAGTTTGGGTCTTACAAAATTGCTTAGAACACAAAGCGAAAAATTTAATATAATAATATTATATAAATAAAATTTTCTACGCCAACCTTAGACTTCGAATTCAAAGAACTTAGCATGTGATTAATGAGGCTCACAACATATAAAAACGTTTTTATTAAAAAATATTTAAAACTTCAAAAATTAATTATTTCGGAGCTTCGGAACTTCAATAATTCATAATAAATAGTCCTTTTATCAGAAAATTTGAATCTCGCGACTTTTTATAGGAAATTCAATTCTCTACAACTTTGCAGAAGAAAGTTTTTCCAAATTCCAAACACAAATTGACCAAATCCACATACTGACGATTTTATAAAGCTATAATCAAATTTCAAATCAAGAAATGGGGTCCACCGACACACACAAAACATGTGTTAATCATTTAATGCAACAAAAATACTCTTCCTCCTCATATACTCATATATCCCACATTCATTGTCAAAATATCATCATTATTCTATTATAATAATATAATAAAATATTATTTTATCGGAAAAGATAAAATATCAATTTTAACAATTGTCACTTTAAAATTTTCTCCATCTATATCCACATAAAATCAATATTTTTCTCATCATATAAATCAATAATTAATTATTCACAAATAATATTACAGAATCAAAGATCTTGTGAACCAAGCCGGTTCGGAAAGAGGGCTTTCAATAAGAATTTCTCCTCTTCTTGGCCGCAATTAGGTAACCAAACCTCTCCTTGAGATGAACTTTCTGAGACATTGCCAATAATGTTTTCTAATAATATTATTAAGATAATATGAATTATTGCTTCGATAATGGAAAATCTTGTGTAGTGACAATTATTGAAACAACGGTAATATAATATAAAAAAAATCAACTAGCAAAGGTGCAAAAAACCCCGATGTTTATACGGATGTCCCACTTCCACCCTAAACTAATTTTTTTCTAAAAGTACACTTAACGTTACACATTTAGGTCAACCAGTGCCCCTCATCCTTAATCTGAATACCACATGTACTAACTACGTGTCGTGGACAATTTTTGCTGACGTGGCAACATTTGCTTTGACATGTGCAGAACATAAAATTACATTTACATCATTTAATCAAAATACTTAAATTAATCGAAACAAAAAAAATACTAAAATTCAAAATAAAAAAAGCAAAACATATTTAGAAATTTTATTTTTTTTATTTTTATTAAAAAAAAACTGCTTGATTTTTTTTTAATAAAAATAAAAAAACAGTTTTTAATAAAATAGAAATTTTTAAAATGTAGTTTTTTTATTTTATTAAAAAAAATAATACGCAATTTTTTTAATAAAAATAAAAAAACAAAGTTTTTTTAATAAAAATAATTATTTATAATAAAAAAAAAAGCGAAGTTTTATTTTTGTTATAAAAATTATAAAAATAGTTTTTAATAAAATAAATTTTTTAAAAAATTTGTGTCATTTTTAATTCAGATTACGTGCTTTTATACTAATATCAATAAAAAGAATACCTTTCTTGTAAAATAAAAAAAAATGACAAATGAAACTCTTTATTGTGTCGCTTTTATACTAACATCCAAACATTTTTTTTAAAAAAATTATTTTATTAAAAAAACTATTTTTATAATTTTATATAACAAAAAATAAAATTGCGTTTTTTTATATAAATAATTATTTTATTTTAAAAAGCTGTACTTTTTTTATAATAAAATTAAAAAAAGTTTATTTTATTTTTATTAAAAAACTTCATTTTTAAAAATTTATTTTATTAAAAGACCATTTTTTTTTTTTATTAAAATAAATAAAAGCAATATTTTTTAAAAAATTTATTAAAAAAAGTTGCGTTTTTAATAAAATAAAAAAAAATTCTAAATATGTTATGCTTTTTTATTTTTTTATTTTAGTATTTTTTTTTTTGTTTCGATTAATTTAAGTATTTTGATTAAATGATGTAAATGTAATTTTATGTTCTCATATACGTCGTAAAATATTGCCACGTCGAAAATTGTCCACGATAATGAGAGTAGTCTCATGTGGCATTTCATATGATGTAGAGCACCTATTGACCTAAATGTAACGTTAAGGGTACTTTTGGAAAAAAAATTAGTTTAGTGGAAGTGGGACATCCGTAAACATCGTGAGTTTTTTTTTCGCACCTTTACTTAAAAATCAACGCAAAGAATTATTGAATCAATAAAATAAAATAATCGAATAAAATTACATGTAATAATTATTGAGTAGTGCCTTCTTACGTAAGAATCAATAATTGGTTATTATTCGGATAATATGAATTATTGCTTCGATAATGGAAAATCTTTAGTAGTGACAATTATTGAAACAACAAAGAATATAAAAAAAATCAACGCAAAGAATTATTGAATCAATAAAATAAAATCTTTGATAAAGAATAATTACATAACAATTATTGAGTAGTGCCTTCTTACGTAAGAATCAATAATTGGTGCAATTCAAGGTATCTTCTTTGTGCTGCAACGTAGACATCGTGTTTTTAACCACCGGGTATTCCAACAAGATAACTTAGTAACAACTACGCCAGATTTATAAACAACTCATACTTGTCATTTTCTTCATCCAATTGCTTTCAAGTTATGGGGCCCACAAAGGTCAAGGCCGTCGCATTTAAATATTCACAAACAATGAAAGAATATTCCACGACCAAACGAATATTCTCCGACAACAATGAGTATTTTATAATCACTTGCTTATTTAAAAATATTTGCGCATTTTACCCATAACTAACCACATTAATCAATTCAACCCTTACTATTTCAAAATAATAAATAGAGGAAATTAAATCTTCATTTATAAAAAGTTGGGGCCTTACAACCTCACCTCCTTATGAAATTTCGTTCTCGAAATTGACATGCGTAGGACATGCTCCTTCCCATCCAAGATCTTGACTAGTACCTCCTCGTACGTTAAATCTTCTGCTATCTCGTCTGGTTCTAACTCAATAATGTGGTTCGGGTCGTCCACATATTTACGTAACATCGATACGCGAAAAATGTTATGAACACGCGTCATACTTGGCGGTAAAACGAGTCTATAGGCCATAGTTCTTATTCGATCGAGGATTTCAAATGGACTAATAAATCGAAGGTTTGAGCTTTCCTCACATCGTCGATTCTCGTTTTTGGAATAACGACTTCTTGCATCTTCTTCTTCATATTCATCAACTCCAGGTCTGTAGCTTGAGCATCTTTAAATTTATCGATTAAAGTCGATTCTAATCGTATATTTACTATCTTCACGTAGGTTCGTATATTCGCACTTGTAAACGCATACAATCTTCTACTCAACGCGTCAGCTACCACGTTCGCTTTTCCAGGATGGTATGGTCAGAACATGTGCCGAAATGAGTCTCCTCTTGAGTTCTTCGAAGCTCTTCCCACATTCCTTGCTCCATTCGAATTTTGTATCTCTACGAGTCAGCTGCGTTAATGGAATAGCAATTCGAGAATATCCTTCAACGAATCTCCGATAATAACCAATTAAGCCTAGAAAGCTACGTATTTCGATTACTGGCTTAGGTTGCTCTCAACTATGACTTATATCCCAACCTTGGATAGCACGTCACAATGACACCTATCAGTTTACCATCGCACGAATATGGCGTCCCCTACGGAGAGTCTGACTTAGGTGTATTCCACAAAGGAAGTCACCAGATAAAGGCTCGGGTACAAACTTCTACAGTTGAATTTTTAACTCCTAAAGTTCAATAGGAGCCATGAGATTTTAGAAATGGGTTTTGTACCGGGTTCAAAGTCGATACAAAATTCAATATCACACTTTGGGAGTAAGCCAAGAAATTTTTCAGGAAATATATCAGGAAATTTACTAACAATAGAAATATCATTCAAATCTGACGTATTTTTGTTCAAGTCCATAACATGGGCTAAGAAAACTTGACATCCGTTTTTCAATAAACGAATGACTTTATGGCTTGATATGAAAGTGTTTGACTTCAATGGTTTGGTTGCTTGAATTCGAATAACAGGTTGCTTAGGAATATGAAAACTAACAACCTTACGAAAGCAATCAATTTTGGCATGATGAGTAGTTAATCAATCAATCAATCCCTAAAATCACATCAAAAGCAAGTATCTTTAAAGAAATAAGGTCAACAGGTAATGTGATGGTGCTAACTTGGATCAAACAAGATTTATAAACAGTGGATGTAACGAAAGTTTCTTATAACGGAGTTTCAACAGATAAGTCAAAGTCTAATTTTCTCCGGAGTCAAGTTTAAACGTTGAGTATAAGCAGGAGAGATAAATGAATGGGTAGAACCGGTATCTAATAAGGTATAAACTTCGTAAGAATTTATAATTAACTAACCCGTGCTAACTTCATTCGGGTTCCTCGCATTCTGACCAGTCACGAAAAACGCTCTTCCAGGAACCGTTGACTTTGACTTGTCCGGGACAGCCTTTGGAGTCACCATCCCCGCTGGACTGGGTTTCGCTACCGTACAATCTCGAGCGATATGACCTTCTTTTCCACAATTATAACATACCTTGGAAGGTTGTGAACAGTTTAGACTTATGTGTCCCTCTTCTCCGCATCTGTAGCATCTAACTGGCGGTCTTTCTCCTACTCTAAAATTCGTTGCTGGTGTTGGTGCCGACGTCTTCCCGTCATGGTTAAATCTTCTCTTTTTGAAATTTTCACTTGAATTATTTCTTCTATTATCTTGGCCATGATTACCACCGAAGTGGTTATCATTTCTGGCATGATAATTTCCTCCACGATTGTTATCATTGGTCCGATGACCGTTACCACCGGTACGATTATCATCGAGTTGTTGGTCATTATTCTTCAGTTGAGCCGACTCATTATCGTGCTCCAATAACTGAGCCCTATTCACAACATCTGATATAAACAAAGTTTGTGAGAAATGAGGTATTGACGTATTTTGGGTTTCAAACCTCGTAGAAACATTCGTGTCATTCTCTCCTCATTATCAACCAAATGGGATGCAAATCGGTACAACTCGGCAAACTTAGCTTCGTACTGTGACACGTTCATATTGTTTTGCTCCAGCTTGATGAACTCTACCTCCTTCATGTGACGAATACTTTCGAAAAAGTACTTTTCGTTGAACAATTCTTGGAACTTCTCCCAAGACATCTTCAGTGCGGTAGGCTGAGTACGCTTTACGGATTTCCACCAATAATCTGCCTCTACTCGTAACATGAAGGTGGCGAAATGAACCTTTTGCTCCTCTGAGCATCCCAAGACATCAAATATTTTAGTGATTTGCTTTATCCACGTCTCTACTGTAAGTGGTTCTGGCTTTCCCAAAAACTCCGGCGGTCCTAAATCCTTGAACTGCTTAGTGGTGACCATCCGTGAGTTACCAGTGTTTCCACCTGTATTTTGAATAGTAGTCTCTCTCGTTTGGTTTTGCATGAATTCTAGAAAGTTCCTAAATATACCATCGTTAATTATCTCGCTTTCGGTGGTTGTTGTTCACACAAGAGAACATTGTCACTGTGTTGCGCGCTCTCCTCGTTGGTGAGTACAGTGTGTCTCCACGGTCTCATTTACTCCAATCATTAACATTCTCATTGACATTCTTAAATCACGTCAAAAACAAGGGTTAATTAAACAAATTAACAAATCACATAATACCCCTATATTATAACCGACCAACAAATAAGCTTAGGTAGGACACACTAGCGAAGGATTTACTCGTCTCTCCCCTCCCAGTTCTATTCCCCGATCTCCGCCA
Organism: Panax quinquefolius; assembly: GCA_020205615.1. Classification (NCBI taxonomy): domain Eukaryota; kingdom Viridiplantae; phylum Streptophyta; class Magnoliopsida; order Apiales; family Araliaceae; genus Panax; species Panax quinquefolius. The sequence continues at coordinate 44,103,149 of CM035164.1, forward strand.
GAGATCATATCCCTAAGCTCTGATACCAACTGTGACACCCCCAAAATAGGTATACATCACCCTTTCTGAGTCGCCAAATACATGGTACAGAAACAACTACAACTTTATTAATACAACATAAAAACTGTGAGTTTAAATACAAATATTGTCATTTAGACAATATCCACACTCAAATAAGTTCTCATTACAATTATTGATACACTATTTTACAAAATAGTGAGGACTACTAAAACAACCGTCTTGAACCATTACTCCACTTTTTAAGTAGTTCCCGTTATATTCTCGTCTCACGAGAAAAAAAATGGAACAAAAAGGAAAAGGGTGAGCTCACTAGCCCAAAGAAAGAATATTATGACTAAGATAATGTACAACAAATTATCCTTAGTCTTCAACAGGGAAAAATCTGATAGAATACAATAGACAACAATTTTTAGATCAACAACTGGAGCGAAAACAACAATTCATTAGAAGAGTTAAGTAGAGAATGAAATCTACTATCATCTATGAATTTAAAAGTCCATCGTCGATATTTTATCCCTGTAACATCAATCAATATACATCATAAATCAAATATTCATCTTTGCACTACAGGCCAAAGATATTCACCAGTTGGCCATGTTCATCTAAACACCTGTTCATCTTTGTACTACGGGCTAAAGATATTCATCAGTTGGTCATGTTCATCTAAACACCTGTTCATCTTTGCACTACGGGCCAAAGATATTCATTATAAAATCATTCATCTTTGCACTACAGGCCAAAGATATTCAGTTATATCATCATTTAGGACTGAGGATGATGAAAAATATTTTAAAGAAAACGAATCCAGTGAAACAAAAGAACAAGTATTAAGGATTCATACTTTAAATAACCCAAGTTCGAAAATACTTCATAAATAACCAGAGTGGAGTAAAATTCAAGAATGAAGACCAAAACATAGATCCAATCAAAGATAGGAACTAAAATAGACAATCTTGGACATAGAAAAGAAAATTTAATTTTTCTGTGAATAGTGTCGTATTCGTGAATAGTGTCGTATACGTGAATAATGCCGTATACATGAATAGTAATTTCGACACCAAAAGATAAAAATTTCACAAAAAACATCATCATGCTTCGTGAATAGTAACTCGTGAATAGTAACTCATGAATAGTAACCCCGACATGAAAAAGTTCCAAATTTGATAAAAAATTCCAACCAATATTTCGGCATAATGATATTGAAGAAATAATATCATTTTAAAAAAATAATATCCCTTACCTCAAAAAGAATAGTACTTCTGACTGAAATACTGGATATAGTGCTGAAAGAACTTGCACCGAATAACAATACTCAAAGTACTAAAATACTCACAAAATACGCTCGATATTATAGAGAGAGAAAGAGAGAAGATTTTAGTTTACGGTGTGATTTTCAATTCTAACCTAAGCACCTATTTATAGAAATTGCTTAGAACACCAAAGCGAAAAATTTAATATAATAATATTATATAAATAAAATTTTCACGCCAACCTTAGACTTCAAATTCAAAACTTAGCATGTGATTAATGAGGCTCACAACATATAAAAAACGTTTTTTATTAAAAAAATATTTAAAACTTCAAAAATTAATTATTTCGGAGCTTCGGAACTTCAATAATTCATAATAAATAGCCCTTTTATCAGAAAAGTCGAATCTTGCGAATTTGTATAGAAAATTCAATTCTCTACAACTTTGCAGAAGAAATTTTTTTCAAATTCCAAACACAAATTAACCGAAATCCACATACGGACGATTTTACATGCTATAATCAAATTTCAGTCAAGAAATGGGGTCCACCGACACACAAAACATGTGTTAATCATTTAATGCAACAAAAATACTCTTCCTCCTCATATACTCATATATCCCACATTCATTGTCAAAATATCATCATTATTCTATTATAATAATATAATAAAATATTATTTTATCAGAAAAGATAAAATATCAATTTTTAACAATTGTCACTTTAAAAATTTTCTCCATCTATATCCACATAAAATCAATATTTTCTCATCATATAAATCAAAATTAATTATTCACAAATAATATTACGAATCACAAGATCTTGGCAAGTCAAGTCGTTCCCGAAAGGAGGGGCTTTCCAATAAGAATTTCTCCTTCTTGGCGCCTTGATTAGGTGACCAAACCTCTCCTTAGATGTAACTTTCTAGACATTGCCAATAATATTTTCTAATAATATTATTCAGATAATATGAATTATTGCTTTGATAATAGAAAATATTGTGTAGTGACAATTATCAAACAACAATAATATAAAAAAATCAACGCAACAATTATTGAATCAATAAAATAAAATACTTGATGCGAGAATTACCGTAATAATTATTGAGTAGTGCCTTCACGTAAGAATCAATAATTGGTGCAATTACGTATGCTATCTTTGTGCAACAACGCCAGACATCGTGTTTTTAACCACAGGGTATTCCAACAGTATTAACCATAACAACTACGTCGTTATTTATAAACAACTCATACTTGTCGTTTTCTTCATCCACTTGCTTTCCGTTATGGGGCCCACACAAGGTCGCTACCAAATGCATTTAATATTCCCCGATAGCAAGAATATTTCACGACCAAACGAATATTCTCCGACAACAATGAGTATGTTATAACCACTTGCTTATTTAAAAATATTTGCGCATTTTACCCATAACTAACCACATTAATCAATTCAACCCTTACTATTTCAAAATAATAAATAGAGGAAATTAAATCTTCATTTATAAAAAGTTGGGACCTTACATCTTAGATAGTGTGTTGGCCTCCTAGGCTCAAAGGCCCGTTCGGGCTAGGCGGACATTTTGTTTTACTTTTACTTTTAAATATTAAATATATAAAATTAAAAACTATAAAACTAATAAAAGTTATCATAATAAAATTGTGAAAGTGAAAATTTAAATGAAAATATATTAACTAATTAATAGTTCAAAACTAATATAATAATTAAATGTATTTACAAGAATTAATAATTAAAATTTTAATATTCTTGATGTATTCATTCATTTTCTCATAATATATATAAATGTGTATTATACGTCACAATTTCTTTCCAGCAAATCCTTTTTTCAAAAATTCACTAAACTTGAGTTATTAAGTTTCAAAACTAATTAAAGAATGAACTAATTAACTATATAGTTACACAGTTTAATTATAAGGGTCCTTAATACTAATATACAACAATTAGAAAGTAATTACACTATTAGTACATCCACAAAATAATTACAAAAATAACGCAATTCACATTAATAAGGAAACCTAAAATTAAGGAGAAATAACTGCCATAATTAACAATTCAAATATTTGGGATCTAACAACAAAAATAAATTCAAATTTAAAATAATAATTCAAATTCAAATATTCAAATTCAAATCTTCATCTCCTTCACAATGTTCTCTCTCCTCCACTACTTCAACATGAATCTCCTTCTTCACAGTGCCTTACCTGTCCCTCCTCTCTGCCGCCATTAATCTCTATTGTCTAAAACGCCAATGAGAAGAAGAAGAAGAAGATTCGTCCTACAAAAAGTTTAAAAATAAATAAATATAACTTTTAATGTTCTAAATTTTTTTTATGACTATTTGGTTACCCACAAAAACTTTTATACCAAGGTAACAAAACCTTTATATCAAGGTAACCAATCTACCTCTACACCTGCAGTATGAATTGGTTACCTTGGTCTGAAAGTTTGGCAACCAACTGCATGAAGGTTTGGCTACCAACTGCATCACATTCAAAATAAATTGGTAACTTAATAAAACTGAATTGGTTACCACTGCATGAAGGTTTGGCTACCAACTGCATCACATTCAAAATAAATTGGTAACCTAATAACACTGAATTGGTAACCTTGGTATGAATGTTTGGCTACCAACTGCACTATGAAAAAACTGCATGTGTGGATGTTGATTAGTTACCTTGGTATTAAGGTTTTGTTACCTTGGTATGAAGGTTTGGTTACCTTGGTGTGAAGGTTTGGTTACCAACTGCACTATGAAAAAACTGAAGGTGTGGAGGTGGATTGGTTACCTTGGTATGAAGGTTTGATTACCAACTGCACTATGAAAATAGTGTAGGTGTGGATTTATAATACATAACAATAAAAAGAAGGGGAATCTGCACACCATGAAAAGAAATGTGAAACTTTTCAAATCTTGACAACACGTTTGAATAAGAGCTCCGATTTGAACAATAAGAGTTCCAATTTGAACACAGATAATAATATAACAACTCAGAGATTGTTATTAGTTCAGTTCAATAATGTATGTATGTATTACTATTACCTGATTGATATATAAGATTTGGAAGCATCAATGTCAAATTGGATTCAGACTAACGTGTTGATGTTCATCACACTTCCTCCGTATGAATACCACCACGATTATAGATAGCTCTAGAGCAATGTAATGGATCCTAACCACTTGGATACCCGCCAAATACTTTGGGCAGGCAGTCTTAATTATTTTTGACTTTGGATATATATAATATATATGGGTATCCAAACCTCTATTAGAGATTCATCGATTGACAGAAAAATAGCAATAAAAATTTGACAACACCACTGTGGCCTCTGCTGGGCAAACAGCCGCCACTTTGATTTATAGTAGGAAAAAAGATGATGAAGAAGAAAGAGAGAGAGAGAAACAGGAACAGAGATCAAAAATGGGTCTGCTGTGTTTGAATAACAAAATAATAATTAACGGGAAGAGATAACGGAGATAATCATGGGCCACGATTAAAGAAATCCTAATTGCACTAATATTGTAAATAAATATGAGAAAGTGTATTACTTTTGTAATTATTTTATGGATGCACTATTATTGTAATTATTTCTAAAAATGTACTAAAATATGTAATTAATCCTAATTATAAACCCACTGTACCAGCTTTGTAATTATAACATAGGATCAAAACTTGGTCACTTTGGGGCCTTTAAGTTAGGCTTTGACCGGATCAAGCTTTGGTTGGGCTAGACTTTAAACAGGCCAGGAATTTTAAGGTCCGTCTCAGATCGATCTGGGTCATGCACTGGGCCTCCAGGCCATCTGTGCATAACTATAGTTTATCGAATGGATTACATATTCTATTACATTTTTGAAAATAATTACAACAATAGTGTACTCATAAAATATTTACATAATTTGTTAGGTTTGTAATATTCATAACGCAATCAAATTGCAAAAATTAAGCTAAAGCGTAAAAATCGAGTTTAAAAATTTACAAACCATATACCCTTGATCACCCTTTATATGCACAATTATTAATTAAACGAAAAGATAAAGAATAAAATCATACCCTTGAAGATCGAGCTTCCTCGTGTACAAGTTCACCTCCAAATCCTTTCGCTCAATCTTGAATCCACCGGTTTGGTTCCTTCCTTTCGATCAACGTTAGCCACCCAAATGTTTGGCCTCTGTAGGTGATCCACCAAGGAAGAAGAAAATTCAAGAAGAAGGGTGGTTGGCTAAACCCTAGTTTTCTATCTCTATAGTAAAAGTGTACTCTCCAACAATTGAAATTATGTCATATATTGAAAAAGTCAACAACCCCCACACACCCATAATAAGACTCCTCTTATTTATAGATGTGGGCAACCCACCTTAACAATTAAGGAATTGAGTTTTTTAATTAATTAAATTAATTAATTAAGCTCCTAATCTTATTAGGGATAATTAATTAAACTCCTTTAACTAATTTTCTTTCCTAATCCAATTAGAAATAAATGAGAGTACTTATATTAAATTAATTCCTAAACTCTTTTAGAAATTAAAATAATAATAATTGTAATAATATTAATAAGACTCTCTTATTAATTTATATTTAATATTTCTAAAATATTAAATAATAATATTAAGCTATTTAATTTATTCTATCACCATAGATTAAATTAAATATACATAACATATTATTACGATTATGCCATTAACTTCTTAAATAATTATTCTTCCTTTTATGGTGTGACCCTTTAGGTTCTCCATATTAAACCTATTGAATATAAATCAATTAGAATAATTCTAATCTTATTTAAATAAATAAATTAAATAATTAATTTATTTAAATAAATAATATTTATTCTACAATAGGATAAGCCTCTCCTAATGATCAACGACTTTCCGTATAATATAGATTTCAACATTAATCATTAAAGAACCTTTCGTAAATAGTTACCGCATAATTCAATCCTTCCACCATACAATGTCCCAATTAAATATAAGACATGGAATTACCGCTAAGTCTTATTTTATTTAATTATATGTATTTCGATCCTTAAATGCACAACTCCAAATAATGCAAATTAGAAACTCCTTTCTAATTTCATTCTCGCCAACCCAAGAACTACTGGGTTGTCATTTATCGAATCACATAGACATTTCTCTTCTTTATTAGAAGTGGTAGATTCTTTATCGATCATACATTATCTCCATGTACAACTTATTATACCCAAGCATACCCTTTGATATACCCTAAGGGTCTTAAGGAATAAGTCAAAGTATAACTCATCATACACAAGATACTATGATGATCTCAAGTCCAAGGATCACTAGACTACTATCACTACAGAATTCCTATCGACAGCAAATAAAACTCCATTAGGTATTCCTTAGCGAGCCAGCCACGCTCAAAGGAACTTATTCTCTAATAAGCACCTACATACTTGCTTTTAGTGTTCCACACAAATGATCATGAGATCAATCATCCTCATCCAATGAGCAAGTTAACGACGTATGTACAATCTATCCTGATTCACTAATCCCCAATTTAGTAATCCAATGATTGGGAACTATTTTAGTTTTAAGCTTTCTAAGAATTTAGATCTCATTAGAATGATCATCATCATTATTCTAAAAGCATTGCTTAAAACTACGGGTTTATCACATATTATAAAACAAAGATCATGTAGATAATTAAAAGCCTTTAATAAATTAATACTTTTTATTAATAAATGAATAAGATTGTTACAAAGTATATGCTTTATCATCAAACATGATCGGGCTTGTGTGCATACTACTTTCAATCTCCCACTTGCACTAAAGCCAATCGTCATGGTATCTCATACTCTTCTTCTCTAAGTGACGATTATCCCGCCATTGGATAAGCTTTAGTTAATGGATATGTAATGTTGTTCATGAGAGTCCACTATCTCTATAGTGATTTCCCATCTTCAATGATTCTAATAATCAAATGAAAGTGCCACAACACATGTTTAGATCCAAGATGAGACTTAGAACTATTCCTAGTTCTCAGAATGAACTTTTAATCCAAACAATCAACTCATAGCCTTCATTTATAGCTATATACTTTGTCTTTATCACTAAACCAAAGAACTCTTTTGTTGCTTTGGAACCTTTCCAATTCACCGCACCACTCGCTCAAGATAACACTTTACCCTTAAAGTGGATTTTTCTCGTCATCTTGGTCTCGTCTCGAAAAACTTGAGTCTCATAAGCCCTCTAGTTTTAATTTAGACCCACCATGAATATGATCACATCCTTAGTGCCTAAGTAAGCACTTTAAGATGTTTTTCACCGACTCATAGTGAACTTCTCCATATATACGATCGATCAACATCGTCTCGTATATTTCATTGCATACATGATTGTCACTCATGCGACCTCTCTTTTTTCGTGAGTCTGTGGGGACTATTAAGAGAGATACACTCCATAGCTCATCGACATGAGACATCTCTTGAGTTTGCCATGCTAAACGACTTTAGCATCAAATGAATATACGCTCCTCGGGTTAAGTCGAGCATCCTCTTAAATCTATCTATATAGATTTATATCCCCAATTAAGATACTCTTCCAAATCATTCATGGAGGAATGTTTAGACAACTTTATCTTTACCGATTGTAGCATTGGTATGTCATTCCTTATCCGTAGTATATCAACATATAATACTAGGAATGTCACGATGCTCCCAATCGACCCTTTTGTACACACTATGTTCATTCTTATTTTTGATAAAATCAAACTCTTTTGATTGCCTCATCAAAACGAATGTTCCATATTTGAGAAACTTGCTTCAATCCATTTCTCCGAGTGTCTCAAACACTTACCTCATCGTATGTAATCGATCATCATCTTCTATGATGTGTACCTCATCATCATCATCTATGATGAATCCATACCTCCTGTATATCTTCTAGACTATTCCGTATTTACGATTCTGGCCAGTGGTACAATAGGTATATCTATAGGTTCCTCTTATTCGACTTATAGTGTTTTGTGGTTCTTGAACTCTTCAAGATCTATTATCCTCCCACTAGCCCCCCTCAATGATAAACACCTTTATCTTGTAAGGCGCGCGTGTTCAAATAAACACCTTTTACTAAGTAGGATTATAGAACATATACCCTAAACTTACTTTAGGATGTCCCACAAATCTATACATGTCAAATCTTGTCCCAAGCTTATCCTTTGAAACCTTTTCACATAAGTTGACAACCCCTTATCTTAACATACTTAAGATTAGAAATCCTCCCCGTCCATAACTTTTATGGAGTCTTGGGGCCGATTTTGAGGTTACCTTTTTCGTAGATATGCAGCCATTTCTAGACATGATCCTGTAAGGATACCGAATGCTCAGAAAATCATTATGGATCGCACTATGTCCAACATAGGTACGATTTTTTCCTTTTAGATACATCAATCAATTATTATGTATCGAGAGGCGTCCATTATGAGAAAACCATTTGAGATGATCTAGAAACTTATCACAAGTATTTATTCCTCGATCCGATCAAAGAATCTTAATACTTTGCCAATTTGTTTCACTTTTGAATTCTTTGAACCTTTCAAATAATTCACACTTGTATTTCAAAGAAATACACACATTCAACTCTTTGAATGATCATCTCCTTTTCTTATACTAGTTTGTTCAATTTGCAAAATATATTTTCACGTAAGTCAAGTATACAAAATCCATTAAGTAATATTCCATTTATATACAAAACATTATTATTATAAATAGAACAACAATTGTTCTTAATTATAATACCAAAGATTTCATCATCCAACAATAAAATGGAAATAATATTTTTAACAAGAACCGAATACAATAACAACTTATCGACTTAATAGATTTGCCCAGTAGGCATTGCTAAACTATAAGTTTCTATGGCTAATATGGCAACCTTTGCTACATTTCCCACACATAGATTTACTTATATTTGTTTAGCTTTCTACTGCTTTGGTCCCTTCATAAATCTATATTTATGATAACCAAAGTCGGTATCCAATACCCAAGTAGAACCTCGACTTAAAGAAAAATTATTTTAAATCATGAACAAAATTATATTTGTAAATCAAACTTCACTAAGCTTCTTTTGGTTAGCCTCTCAAGATGCTTCTCGCAGCTTTTTTCCAAAGGTCCAAAGCTTATTGCAAAGGGAAGCAAACCTTTGCTATCCGTGACGCTTTTGTTCTTATTATCCTTTGTTTACGCCTTTCTATTTACCTTCTTTGAATCGCTCTTCTTTCGTAAGATCCTTTGGCCCCTACCAAGAAGACTTGGTCTTTCTTGGTTGAAAGTGACTCTCAACATTTTTCAACATGTTAAGCAAATCAAATGAGGCCGATATCTAGCTTGTTCATATGAAAATTCACAACAATTGTGAAAGGAGTCCGGAGTGAGTGCAAGATCAAATCTTGCTCAACTCTCCATCCATGACAAAACCAATGTCCTAATTGATCAATCAAATTGATTATGTTAAGAACTTTTTGTCTGCATTTATAGTGCCATTGGCCATTCTAGATCTAAGAGCTCCTTAGATATCTCGATATCTATCACCCCCATTTTCCTCACCATCAACTACTGATGATGTGCAGAATATAGTAGAGCATCCATAGTTTCATGCCGACGCTCAAGCTCAAGTTACTCATGGATGCGAGCAGCATGATGCATCGAGCCAATCGCATGCATCATCTTGCCACTTTCTAAAAGTAGCAATGTCTTCCTCAGAGGCATTGTCTCGCAACCATTGCAGGAGGATAGGCGATATGACATAAGATAGCTTTTCAAATATGAGAACTATTCTCAAATTCCTTAACCAATCCGCTTAATTCGGCCGTTAATTTAGCATCTAATATGCTTCGCAGTTGATAGTAATTTTAGACATTGTAAAATTTCAGAAATGAATTTGTAATTAACAACATTTTAACATACATTCTTTTATTAATTACCAAAATAAATTAGGTCTTGTTTTAAATTGGTATCTCCCACTATTTTCTTCAAACTATATTACCTCACTTATATAGTTCTAAAAAATCTAATTAAAGATTTGCTAGTGAGAATAAGGATCCCATTTCAAATGTATATAGCCTTGTGGTGACACAACAAACTATATATAAATAAATAGGTAGACAACTTTTGTCAATTACATCAACTATGCAACTCCTTTTCTTTTGCCTCTTAGATTATTTTGATCAAGTGGTGGCACATCCGAATCAAAATTATCCAAGTTAAGTCCAACCTAGCACTCCATATATTCAAAAAAGAAAAATATCATCCTTGTGGTGACACAACAAAACAATATTGTTCAATTTTCTTTATAAGCATCAAATGTGATAAATTAACATCTTAAATACTTAATACTTGCCTTGTGGTGACACAACAAACTCATATTAAATATTTAATACTCTATTAATTTTATCATGCTAGAAGGCTACGCTCGATATTCCAAATATCTTTGAACGCTTAGGACTTAATATAAAAATTGAGGGGTTTGTTATTAATTTGTCTCATCTCTTGTTTAGCTGCATTTATATATATATATAAATATACGTATATTAATGAACATGCGAAGCATGTTTGCATAATATATATATATATATAGTATAAGTATGCATATATATAGAATACTATATTCTACCCGGATTGATTATGGACTTTATTCTAGTTTGTCTCACTAGAGCCACCAAGTGAACCAAAAGGTCAAACCCTAGGGGTGCAAGAAATAATATTTAAATATAACTATTACATTTAAACCCTGCTCCATTACAAACGGGTCTTCAAGCGCTCCTTTATCCTTGATCTCTAATTCTTCAAAATTAATTCTAACTATTCCTATTACAAAACTATTTAAAATAAATAGAAACCTCGATCAAAGAAATAAGGGAAGTACATAGAGGGAGATAGAATTTATATTAAGAAAAATTAGAGAAGACGAGGTACGCAGAATTCCATTTAATAAAACCCATACATTCATGCATCCAACTAAAATAAAATCCAATCATATCGTCAATAGTCCATAATCAATCCCATTTATTATCATACACATCATCATACGATCAATAAATAACATTCATCTTATGAATAATAAACATTTAATATATATATTGATATCATTTAATGGGCAAATTTAGTTAGTATAAAATCTAATTTTTGAATCAAAATAAACTCCTTTATTTTAATCCAAATTTAAATCAAAATAAAACTATTTTATTTTAATTTATCCAATTTTGAATAAAATAAACTATTTTATTTTAATCAAAATCTTTAATCAAAATAAACTCCTTTATTTTAATTAATTATGGAATCCAATTCCATATAAAAAAAATCTTTAATTAAAATAAACTCTTTTATTTTAATTAATTATGAATCCAATTCCATGTAAAAAAAAAAAACATTTATTAAAATAAACTCTTTTATTTTAATTAATTATGAATCCTTCCATCATGTAAAAAAACTCTTTTATTAAAGGAAACACGAATTCTCTTTCATATTCACAAATAAACTCCTTTATTTTGAATAATATGAAATCTTATTTCATATCTAAATAAACTCCTTTATTTAAGGAAATTAGGATTCTATTTCCTATTCACAAATAAACTCTTTTATTTTGAATAATATGAAATCTTATTTCATATCTAAATAAACTCCTTTATTTAAGGAAAATATGTAATCCAATTTCAACTCCAATTAGTTATCATGGAATCCAATTCCAACTCTAATTAGTTAAGATGAAATTTAATTTTAAAATTAAAATAAACCTTTTTTTTTTTAAGATTAAAATAATTATATATATATATATATAATATTCAATTTTAAAATTAAAATAAACTAAACTTTTATTTTAATATTAAAATAAACTTTTTTTTTAATATTAAAATAAACTTTTATTTTAATTATAAAATAATTAAGAATAATATATATATATATATTTATATATATATAACTATATATATATATATATATATATAATAATCAATATATATATATATATATAAAATATATATCCTCATATAATTCCATCTTTAATAGAGATATAATGCTTTTTTTTTTTTTTTATTTATATATATCATTATTTTTTTATTGATTTTGTCTTTCTTTTTTTTTTTTTTTTTTTTTTTTTTATGAATAAAATGTAAGCTTTTTATTTATAACAAAAAAATGGACACTTGAAGCTCGAAAGCAATCAATCAAGAATTATTTTTAGATTCACTATATAAATAACTCTCTTTCCCACCTTCTTGCAGAACCTTACTGTAATCAATCCCATGCAGCTTTACAAAAAAAAATAACCTGATTCATTCACACGGATTGCGAAAAAAAAAAAAAAAAATTTTTTTTTTTTTTTTTTTTTTTTTTTTTTTTTTTATTTATAAATTTTATATAATTAAATTATGCCCAATTAAATTGTTCTAAACACATATCAATATACATATCAAATTAAAACAATTAATAATTTGCATAAAGGTTTGGCTCTCATGCCACCATTAGGTTTTTGTAATATTCATAAACGCAATCAAATTGCAAAAAAAGTGCTAAGCGTAAAATCGTAGTTTAAAAATTTACAAACCATATACCCTGATCACCCTTTATGCACAATTATTAATTAAACGAAAAGATAAAGAATAAAATCATACCTTCAAAGATCGAGCTTCCTCGTACAAGTTCACCTCCAAATCTTTTCGCTCAATCTTGAATCCACCGGCCGGTTCCTTCCTTCGATCAACGTTAGCCACCCAAATGTTTGGCCTCTAGAGGTGATCCACCAAGAAAGAAGAAAATTCAAGAAGAAGGGTGGTTGGCTAAACCCTAGTTTTTCTATCTCTATAGAAAAGGCGTACTCTCCCAACAAATTGAATTATGTCGTATGTTGAAAAAGTCAACAACCCCATACACCCCATAATAAGACTCTCTTATTATAGATGTGGGCAACCCACCTTAACAATTAAGGAATTGGGTTTTATTTAATTAATTAAATTCTTTTAATTAATTAAGCTCCCTAATCTTATTAGGATAATTAATTAAACTCCTTTAACTAATTTTCCTTCCTAATCCAATTAGGAATAAATGAGAGTACTTATATTAAATTAATTCCTAAACTCTTTTAGAAATTAAAATAATAATAATTGTAATAATATTAATAAGACTCTCTTATTAATTTATATTTAATATTTCTAAAATATTAAATAATAATATTAAGCTATTTAATTTATTCTATCACCATAGATTAAATTAAATATACATAACATATTATTACGATTATGCCATTAACTTCTTAAATAATTATTCTTCCTTTTATGGTGTGACCCTTTAGGTTCTCCATATTAAACCTATTGTGAATAAATCAATTAGAATAATTCTAATCTTATTTAAATAAATAAATTAAACAATTAATTTATTTAAATAAATAATATTTATTCTACAATAGGATAAGCCTCCCTAATGATCAACGACTTTCCGTAGATAATATAGATTTCAACATTAATCATTAAAGAACCTTTGAGTAAATAGTTACCGCATAATTCAATCCTTCCACCATACAATGTCCCAATTAAATATAAGACATGGAATTATCACAAGTCTTATTTTATTTAATTATATGTATTTCATCCTTAAATGCACAACTCAAATAATGCAAATTAGAAACTCCTTTCTAATTTCATTCTCCTTTTGCCAAGGACTACCGGGTTGTCATTTATCGAATCACATAGACATTTCTCTTCTTTATTGAAGTGGTAGATTCTTTATCGATCATACATTATCTCCATGTACACAACTTATTATACCCAAGCATACCCTTTGATATACCCTAAGGGTCTTAAGGAATAAGTCAAAGTATAACTCATCATACACAAGATACTATGATGATCTCAAGTCCAAGGATCACTTGTACTACTATCACTACAGAATTCCTATCGACAGCAAATAAAACTCCATTAGGTATTCCTTAATGAGCCAATGCTCAAAGGAACTTATTCTCTAATAAACACCTACATACTTGCTTTTAGTGTTCCACACAAATGATCATGAGATCAATCATCCTCATCCAATGAGCAAGCAACGATGTACCAATCTATCCTGATTCACTAATCCCCAATTTAGTAATCCAATGATTGGGAACTATTTTAGTTTTAAGCTTTCTAAGAATTTAGATCTCATTAGAATGATCATCATCATTATTCTAAAAGCATTGCTTAAAACTACGGGTTTATCACATATTATAAAACAAAGATCATGTAGATAATTAAAAGCCTTTAATAAATTAATACTTTTTATTAATAAATGAATAAGATTGTTACAAAGTATATGCTTTATCATCAAACATGATCGGCTTGTGTGCATACTACTTTCACTAAGCCGTAAGCTTTGTGAGAGTAGCCCAAACATAAAGTCTACGAACTCCTTACCTGCCTCTGCAAAGATGACTCTTAAAATACTGGATGATGATAACCAAGTCTTCATACCAAGGTAACCAAACTATCATATCAAAGTAACCAATCAACCTCCACATTTTTAATTTTTTCTTAGTGCAGTTGGTAACAAAACATTCAGATCAAGGTAAGCAAACATTCATACCAAGGTAACAAAACTTTCATACCAAGGTAATCAATCCACATCCACACCTGCAGTTTTTTCATAGTGCAGTTGGTAGCCAAACTTTCAGACCAAGGTAACCAATTCAGTTTTATTAAGTTACTAATTTCGTTTGAATGTGATGCAGTTGGTAGCCAACCATTCATACAAAGGTAACCATTTTAGTATTTATGAGTAACAAAATAGTCATAAAAAAATTTCAGAACAGTAAAAGTTACATCTATTTATTTTTAAATTTTTTGTAGGGTGAATCTACTTCTTCTTCTCATTGGCGTTTTGGACAACGGAGATTCGCGGCAGTGTAGCGGCGGAGTAGTGGAAGAGAAGCCGACGGGAAAAGAGAACTAAAAAAGTAAAAACTGAAACAGAGCCCAATTTACATGTGCAAATATTTTATTTATTTATTTACTTATTTGTTAACTATTATTTCAAAGTGTATGTGAGGGAGATGAAGATTTGAATTTGAATTATTATTTTGAATTTGAATTTATTTTTATTGTTAGATCTCAAATATTTGAATTTGAATTATTAATTATGGCATTTATTTTTCCTTGATTTTAGGTTTCCTTATTAATGTGAATTGTACTATTTTTGTAATATGGGTCCTAATTACACTCTTTTTATAATTATTTTATTGATACACTAATGGTGTAATTACTTTTTAATTGTTATATATTTACAGAAAAAGAACCTAGTTTATCAACTACATTTATGTTATGTTAACCATTTAAGTAACCCATATAGACGCTTAAATATTTTTTAACAACTCATAATTAATTATAATTTAATAAAAAAATTAGATAACGGAAGCTTAGCTATACGTGAAGAAAAAATCAATAATTTATATTTCGTACATTATCGAATAAAAGAATAAAAATATATTTCACCGTCTTTGAAAGAATGACTAAAGGTATACATTTTTGTCCCCCAAATAATGAGATGAAGTACATAAAGTGAAAAGTAATTATGTCATTTAGTAGCATTCATTAATATAAAAAATAAACATACTTATTACTTTATATAATTTTGTGAAACCATTAAAATTAAATTTGAATTTTTCTTTTCCTTCTACATTTTATTTTTATTTTTTGTAATATGTGTATAAATTATACTTTGCTGATTGCTTATCTTTTGGGGAGAGAGTAATCTGCAATGTAAAATTGTTTTGACCCCGATCGGCTAAGATGGGACAATCTACGTACAACCCTGAAGGTTGCAACTAAGAGTGTTAAAAAAATTCAGTACAATCGATTTTTTATTTGTACCACCTGGTTCGGTAAGAACGATTTGATAAAATTTAAAATCGGACCAGTAACGATATAAAAAATCGGTATATACCGATTAATTAGTATTAATATTTATTTTTTTTCAAACAAGATATATCTGCGTCTTGTCTTCGATATATATCAGTTATAATGTATATAGTATAGATATTTATATTTATTCATCAAAAAATTATAAAATTATAAAAATAATATAATTAGTGAAATTTACATTTAAAATTATCCAAAAACTCTAATACCATTAACATAAAAAGCAAAAAGTATAAAAAAAAAGAAAAAGAAAAAGAAATTTATGCATACAATATCACCACACGAGCTTACACCCTAGGAAAAAAAGAAAGTTTACTAGTTCATTTTTGTATATGTATCAGTATCATCCATTCATATTTTTATTACTCTTTTAACTCATAATTATGAGTATATACTATGCACGGTGAAATTTACTCCAAACTTCGGACGGTCCAAATGATTTATTAGGATTCAAACTTCGGACGGCCCAAATGATTTATTAGGATGAACAGAAAATTTAAAATTATTTGTATTTTATTATATAGATATAGATTAAATTATTAAAAAATTAAAAATAAAAATAAAAATAAAATTATTATCTTATTGGTTCCTTTCAACTTTTCCATTTTCTACAGGAGAGCCCCCGGCCTGCCGTTCACGAGAGAGAATCAATTACCACGCCCATTCTTTCTGGAATTTCGAAGTCAAAACACTAGTTGGAATTAGGTTGGAAGAATAAAATCAAACCCCCATTTTTATCAATTTCTGCAATTACAAGGTGGGTTTTCAAATCTCAAAACTTTGATCGCATCAACCACCTGTAATTTCTTGTTTATCTCTATTCCAATTCCGTCTTTTCGTCTCTTGAATTGGTTTTCATTGGACCCTTTTCCTTTTTCGCTACCTTATCTGAGGAACTCCGACGCTCCTTCATCGAGCTCCGGAGGCGCAGGATCATCCGATTCCGCAGCACCCAGAAGAAATTCAAATCGACCAAAGTGTAATTTTCTCAACTAGTACCTATGTTTGTTTTTTAATTTTGATTTTCTGTTTTATTTAGTGGAATCCGGCAGTCTTATGTAATTAATTGCTTATTATGCGTATAAATTGCAGTTAGTTTGGCCTTTACATCCCTTAGCACTTTACTTTTTTGATATGAGAATTTACTGTTTTTTATCGACTACAATTATGTGTAAAGGTCTTTAGTTTTAATTTAATTTTAGTTTATTACTGAAATTTAGGCGGATTAGAATGAAAACAAAAAGAAAAAAGAAAAAACTGGTGGGTAGGGGAGGAGTCGAGGAGAGGGTAGGGTCCAGACGAGATTCAAAGAAGGCTCTATCAGCTGTTTTAAACTGCTGTTAGATGGCTTATGGACAATTGAACGCTAAAGGGTTTTAAAAACTATGGAAACATAACAAAGGAGATGTTAGATTCCTATCTACTGTATATTTTTCTTCATAATTGATATTAAATGGGTAGTCTTTATGATTGACATATACTAATAATTTATTTTGCAATTGCTGCGAGGACCGGAATGTGATTATTGAAAAGTATAAGAATTTGAAGATGAGATCAAAATCTACATATATATCTGCTAATGACATAAAATAATTAGTTGGTCAGTAGACAAATCAAATGATCAATTCGCATCTATCATTGTCTCTCACCCAACAATAGTGTCACTCAGCTATAAATTTTAACTTTGATGGAATAGTTTCTTATATTTGAGACGTCCACAAGTATAGTAAACTTCCAAATAACTTTACGAACATGGTGACTTCCAAAGAAGAATTTGATGCCTAACAGAAAAAGAGTATTGATGGAAATTGCAAGGGTTCATTAGTAAATTTTGTTATGACGCTATTTATGAATATATTGGTTGTAATTAGGTTAGGAAACTTAGGGATCTAGATATATTAGTTAGGTGATATCAATTTATGTCACGTAGTAATGAGGAGTTTATTACCTTTAATTTCAAGTTTATTTGCCTTTTGAATTAGGCTTCTTTATTATATTGGAAAGGATTTTCTATTTTCGATAGAAAGAGATGTAATAATCCATCCTTGAAGGAGAGAGCTAAATGTTTACAGTGTTTTTTCTGGGGTTCTCGAGCTTAGTAGGAAACCGAATATTACACGTCTAGTTTCTGGATTGGTTTTTCGTGTAACTCCATACATGTTGAAATAGAATCCTGAAATTCTTTATGATATGAAATTTATTCTACCAATTTGCAGAAGAAGGTGCAAGTCGTATTGAATTATATTATTTAGTCGTAACAATGCGTTTATTATTATTTTGTGTTGGATTATAAGCAAAGTGGAGGGGGACTGATAAACTTCTGATTGTGCTCGTTAGAGTAGTAATGGGAATGAAATTAGGAGATGATTTGGGGATGAGTGGTACAGAAAGAACCAGATGAGGGGAAAAAAACTTGGTAAGGGTTAGTTTATTTTCGGGATAGGCTAATCATATTTGCATTGGTTTGTGGTTTGCTCAAAAGTTGGATGTGAAATGGGTCATGTTTAGCATGATTAACACTACCCTGTATGAGACCCTCACCTGTACATCGGAGAGAACTTAGAATACACTATGCTAGTAGATTAGATTCCTAGTGTACTCAACTCCGGAACATGCTAACGACTGTTGTGATACCATGTTATGTTGGTTGCTTTTAAAGTGTAAAGATAATAGAGAAATTTAGCCAACAATATATATTATACTTAAACAGTACTAATTTATCCATGTGGAATTCAAGGGTCGTAAAAATGAATTATTCTTCATTTTACTTGAAGCAGGATCATAAACAATAACATATTTTTTAATGACCTAAGAAAACTTCTCTTCCAATATTTTGTTATCAGATTCCAGGTTTACTCAACAGGAACTTCCAGCTTGCAAGCCAATTCTTACGCCAAGATGGGTAATTATTGTTTAATTTCTTCTGGGTTTCACAACTACTTTTTCAAAAATATCTGGAAACATCTATATCTATTGAGTTTTTTTTTTCTACAGGTGATTTCATCATTCTTGCTTATTACCATTGTCTTCATCCCCATTGGACTTGCATCCCTGTTTGCTTCTCGAGATGTATGCTAAACTATGGCCATGGACTTGTGCACTTTTTTTTTTCTTTCTAAGTTTCTTACTTGTAACTTACTATATGGATATCTGTTTGCTTCATTAGGTTGTTGAAATTGTTGATCGGTATGAAACTGAATGCATACCTTTAGACTCGAGAAGAGATAAAGTTAAATATATTCAAACCGCTTCAAGTTTAACCTGCAATAGAACCCTAACGGTAATTTTCCTCTGGATCAACATTTATTGTCATAATCGTGTACTGTGTCTTTGAAGATTTACTGTGAGAACAAGAGCTTAATTCTTTAGACTTGACACCAAGTAAAATGGTCTCACTTCTGACTTTTCTGAATAACATAGGTGAAAAAGCACATGAAACGGCCTATTTATGTGTATTATCAGCTTGACAATTTCTACCAGAATCACCGCAGGTATTTACAACTTCCTACCATCTTTCTTCTTGCAGAGAACTGATTTAATGCTCCCACTGTCCCAAATGAGTGTCAACTGTCAAATTTGATGTGCGAAATCTCATTATATTAAAGCAAGTTTCATTTATTTATATTTATTTTTCATTTTTCATTTTTCATTTTTCATTTAGGCCGTCGAGATCAAAATTTTCTTAATAACTGTAAATTTAAAAATGGACTCGCATTTTGGGGATGGAGGAGGTATCACTAGAAACGAAACTAAAAAGTAATTTCGTACTTGCCATATTAGAACCATATGTAGTCAAATATCAGGTGAACGTGGGACCACAGTGGTCCTGTAATCAGATACTTTTGTTGCGAGTCTTAGTCTTTACTCTTTAAATTTTCACCGTTTGACATTCACACTGGATTTGTGGTACGTGAAACGGCCTATTTATGTGTATTATCAGCTTGACAATTTCTACCAGAATCACCGCAGGTATTTACAACTTCCTACCATCTTTCTTCTTACAGAGAACTGATTTAATGCTCCCACTGTCCCAAATGAGTGTCAACTTTCAAATTTGATGTGCGAAATCTCATTATATTAAAGCAAGTTTCATTTATTTATATTTATTTTTTATTTTTCATTTAGGCTGTTGAGATCAAAGTTTTCTTATTACCTGTAACTATAAAAATGGACTCACATTTTGGGGATGGAGGAGGTATCACTAGAAACGAAACTAAAAATTAATTTCGTACTTACCAGATTAGAACCATATGTAGTCAAATATCAGGTGAACATGGGACCGCAGTGGTCCTGTAATCAGATACTTTTGTTGCGAGTCTTAGTCTTTACTCTTAAATTTTCTCCGTTTGACATCCACACTGGATTTGTGGTACATTTATGGTCTGTGAGATCTTAAGTTTTGTGATGGCTTCTATGAGCATTTTATGGATTGTTGTTATCAGTATATTCGCTATTTTTTTCTTTTTTTGTTTTGTTTTTGTTTGTATTTAAAATATGGGTAAGCTTCAAACCATTGACCTATGCTTGAGTACTGCTTTTTATCAAGGAAAATCGGCATTTTTGAATGTTTGGCATGACTATGAAGGCGGTCTACGAAATTATTTATGGGTCATACACATTTAAGCTTAGCTTTCCAATAAATGACTTACAATTTGTAATCCAATAACTCATTTTTCACATCTTTGCATGCTTTATACAGCCTCATTCTTTCAATCTTTAGGCTGTTATACTCTATTTATATATAAGTGAAAAATGTAAAACAACAAGTTACTTTAGTAGGGGAATCATACTATTAAACTAAGTCCAAAAGCATAACTTTGAAAATCGTAAGGGAAATAGGTAAAGAAAAAATTAGTAAACACTATATATATTCCGGAAATAATTGTGGCACATGAAAATTCTATCTGCTAATCTGAATACTTCGCAAATAACTGGTAGAAATTAACTTAGATAAATTGTTCTGGGACATCAGATTAAGGTGATTATACTTGCAGAAATCTTTGTGTAAATGATTCATATGCTACCTGTGATTATTATGTATGTGGTCTATCCAAGAGACATCTAGATTTTCTAGAAAGCATACTAAGATTTGATTGTAATGGTTACTTGTATGAAACTTTGAGATGACACTTTTTGTCCATTCTCTGTATCATGTGATGATGACCTTTGCAGGTATGTGAAGAGCCGAAGTGATCAGCAGCTGAAAGACCGCAAGAGTGAGAATGATATAAGTGCCTGTAAACCTGAAGATGATGCTAATGGGATGCCAATTGTGCCTTGCGGCCTTATAGCATGGAGTATGTTCAATGATACCTATAGCTTCTCCCGCTCCAGCCAGCAATTGCAAGTGAACAAGAAGGATATTTCATGGAAGAGTGATAGGGATCACAAGTTTGGGAAAGATGTCTTCCCTAAGAATTTTCAGAATGGAACTTTTATCGGTGGCGCACATCTCGATCCATCAATCCCAGTAAGCTTTGACTAAAATAATTATTACAAGCATATAAAAAGATAATTGGTAGTGTAAAATGGAGTTTCTCAAGTTTGTTCCACTTTTGTTGTACCTTATTACGGTATGTTTTGCACCATGGTGTTTTTATATTTCTTCATAACAATGTTTTCTGTTCACCTTGTTATGTAGCCTGTAGTCTTTTGGGGTGTTCTTATTTGTATTGCAAAGAATCATGTTTGATTGTTGCCTTCGTAGAAAAATGATTTGATAATATGTAAAAAGATAAATAATGATGACACTGATTAGGTGTGTATTGACAACGAAAGGTTTTTTTCTTAAAATTGATAAGAAACTAAATTTCTGTTTAAATTTCTATTTGACTTATGTATGGACTCGAATAACATTTAACATCTCCTGTCAGAAACATCTTATCAAGGCATCGCCTAGTTGTCGTCTAGGCAACAACTAGGTGGCCAAGCGGTTGTCCACTAGCAAGGCGAGGCCATGCCTTAGTGAAAGACTCAAAGTCGAGCGCTTTGACCTCTAAGTCGTCGCCTAGACAACGCCTTGGACGACCTCCTATCAAGTCGTGTGCCAAATAGAGGAATTGAGATGGAGAAGGAAGATGTTAGGGTTTATACTTGGAGCACGTAACTGGGGCAAACTTTTTCGAGCTCTCTTATTCTCCTCTCCTCTTTACAGTAGTTCTCTCCTTCTCTCATTGTTGCAGTGGTAGTTAGGTTAATACCATGATCCCATCTCGTTGTTCGTGTTATGACCATTATCGGACTCGTATTTTTATTGTAGTTGGATCTTATTTGAATACATTATAAGCTCAAGCCCAATTTTAATTTATCCAATACATTGCTGCTTAAATTTAGTTTATGTATGAAAAGTTGTTTTTTCCAACGGATTCCAATTGTCTAAAAAATATACTTTAAAATATTTTCTATGCTAATTATTGCACAAATTCCTATGTTTCACAAATTAAGTGATAGTTGATTTGTTTTCTTTAGTGCAGTAAATAACGTTAACTAAATTTAATTTTTTTTTGTGAAACTGATGGATTAATATTATAAAAGATATACCATGTTTTATTAATATTGTTATTCGGCTTTTGTTTTTTAAGACTATTATTATTTAGTCTGATTGATTATTAATATAATATAATACTTGGTCCATCTCATTTCAATAGATAAAAAATGATTATTAAATATGAATTTTTGACGTTTTAATAAAAATTACACATATTCTTATATAAGACTGTAAACGAGCCAAACAGTTCGTGCTCGACTCAAAAAAATACGAGCGAGACTCACATTCGTTAATAATATAGTCCAAATCTGAGCATAAAAAATGGTTCAAATAAACATATGAGTAGAATATGAGCAAGATGATACTCAACTCGTTTAATATTCAAACTACTCAAATTCTTAATTGTGATTCGATACATACTCGATACATTCTCTTATAATATATACAAAATTAAATCAAATTAGGTTAATTAATTATTATTATTTTGCTTTATTTTTAATTATGATTTTATATTTGTAAAGTGCAATAGTAAATATATTTTCTCATTTTAGAAATGTAAAATAACAAATTTAATTTATAATTATATTTATTATAAAGCTAATTATTATGTGGAGACTCGAATTTGAGCTTGAATTTGAAGCTCGCGAGTAATTTGAATATAATTTGATCCGAGTTTGATCGAATTCGAGTAATAAATATTCGAGTCAAGTCGAATCTGAGTAGAAATTTTCAAATAAAATTCGAATTTGAGTCGAATTCGAATATGAATTTAACGTTTTGAGTCAAATTCGAGTAATCCTCTATTCGCTTCAGTTTGACTCGTTTACACCCTTATTCTTATATATGTTAAATAAAAAAAACTATAACATAGTTACGTTAAAATAAGTGACAATCCAAATTGGATTCATGTATAATTATAACGGCGCCAAGGCGGGACGCGGCGGTAGTCGACCGTCAGGACGCCTAGGCGATAAGGCGTCCGCCATGACGTCCGTATGACGACAAGTCGTTAACAATGTACACTTTATACATTATTTATTGTACTTCTTCAAAAGTATATTGTACAATAAAATTTTGTACACTAAAACCCAATACATAATAACTAACATTATGAAAAAGTCTCCACTCTCTACTGTCTCTAGTGACTAGTCATAGCTCAGGCAAAGTCATCAACTATGAAGTCATTTCTGTCTCCTAGCATTACTCCCGTTCAAAGGAGTAAGGTCATGGATTAGGCTAGGGTCATGGGTTGAGTTACTTGGATAATTGGAAAAGTGTACGAGTTATGATGAGTCATGGTAAAAAATGACTTAATCACTTAATTTGAGTCCGCTACCAATGCGTGAGCCTTGGCAGCTCAGCGTCCAAGGCGTTGCCTTGCCCTTCTCCAACGCCATGGCGGCGCTATGGCAACGCCATGACAACTATGGATTCATGTGACAAAATTGAATTTTATCTTTAATATATTTTTGAGGTACAACATATATATATATACATATATATATATATATATATATATATATACATAATGGATTAGGTCCGGGAGTCCGGACCTGATAAAAAACGGACTCTTTTTTTTTTTTTTTTAAAACAACTAAAAAAAATATTTAATATTTTATGAAACTGAAAATTTTCCATAATACAATGTTTTGGGCGTGTTTTGGATACCTATACCAAAAAATGGTGGTACAGTCTGCACAGATTGTACATACATGTTTTGTTATACGTACCCAAATCACACTCAAAACACTATATTATATGAAAAAAATTTAATTCCATAATTATTATTTTTTTTTAGTTTTAAAAAAAAAAGGTCCGGATTTTGGTCCGGTCCTGGAGTCAGGTGGCCTCTCTCTCTCTCTCTCTATATATATATATAATATAAAACAGAGCGGCTCAAATCCCAAGGCTTCAACATCCAACAACCTCAAATCAATTTAGGCTTCAACATCCAATGATCTAAAATCATTTGGGGCTTCAACATCCGACAACCAAAAATTTATCTCTCAAAATTTTAAACTAACATCCATCATCTCACTCTCTCACTCTAAAGAATTTTTAATTGTCAAGTTACTATTTAAAAAGTTACAATCAATCAAAAAAGCTTATAAATAATAAAAAATAAATCTTGAAATGTTGTTAAACTTGGTTTAAATTTATGAGAATTTGACTATTAAAATTGGATATTCTTTATTTATTCATTGAAATTAGCCTTCTTAAGAATTTTCATTTAAATGCTTTGTGGAGTATGTATGGAAAGTGCAGGCGTGTTAAGAATTAATTTAGGCTTTTAGTTTAGTGTGTTCATATTCAGTGCTTCAATTTTTGTGTTCATGATTTTTTTTTAATTATACAGTGCTTTCAGGCACGGGTTATATATATATATATAGTCCGCTTCCTATGCACTACCGCATGCGAACCACCTTTAGCGACAGACAAACTCGTCGCTAAACCCGTCGCCATAGGGTTTGAACTGGGCTATAGCGACGGATTTGGGCCATCGCAACGGTTCAGACCGTATAGCAACGAGTTTAGCTACGGTTTTGTCCGTCGCTAGAGGTGGTTCGCATGCGGAGCACCCGCATAGGATGTTCTCTCTCTCTCTATATATATAATTAGTTACGCATTGTAAACCACTTGTCGACTTATGAATGCCTAGGCGTTCAGGCGCTCAGCCATTGCCTTGACACCTTGATAACTATGGTTAGAAATCATTTACGAAGTGACATTCCAATAAATTAATTGTAATTACTTGAAGTCTTTATAAATTTTTCTGTCATGTTGGAAATGGCATAGGTATTATTTAATAACTTCAAGGTCGCTGTTCCATCCTAAGTATGGGGCCAAGCTTACCTATCAAATTTTATTTTCCCATCATTAGTCATATAAGATAAGTATCTCATATGATGGCTTATTCAATTTTTTTTTAATTTATAGTTTTATTTTTTGTTGGTTTTTTTCCCTTCCTCTTTCTTTCGAGGTATTATAGCTTAATAAGCAGGAGGACCTCATGGTTTGGATGCGAACTGCAGCTCTTCCAACTTTTAGGAAGCTGTACGGAAAGATAGAGGTGGATCTCAATAAAGGCGACGTCATTCAGGTGATGCTGGAGAATAATTACAACACCTATAGTTTCAACGGCAAGAAGAAACTGGTGCTCTCTACTACTAGTTGGCTTGGTGGAAAGAATGATTTTATTGGCATTGCATATCTCACTGTTGGCGGATTGTGCTTTTCTTTGGCAATGTCTTTCACCGTTATTTATCTCGTTAAACCAAGGTGAATATTCTGAACCGCATTTGTCTTGTTTTAATACACTGATGTTATTTAGAAACATGCTACTTCATTTGAGGTTTATCATATATGTGCTGGTCCTTTCTCAAACATAGTAGTGATCCCAGAACACATCCCAACAACTTTCATGCAATCAAATGATTCATTCCTAGGGCTGCAAGTAGAGCTCTACTTGTCACAACATTAAACATTGAGATTTTTATTTGTTGGAAATTGGCTCCCAACAATCTTCATAATATGCGAAATTTAAGCTAGACTTGTATGTATTAGTGGTTGAGTTTATGTGGATTGAGGGCTCCCTATCCTTTTTTTCCGAAAATTGGGACTTACTTTGCTTGTGGTTGCTTCAATATACCCCCGCCAAGGCGAGCAGCTTACTTTGCTTTTCCCTTGGTATTCCTCTTCACTTCAGATCTGCTAGTTGTTTTTTATTTTATCTAAATTTGGTAGCCCGCAATCCAGTAAGATGGGTGAAATGAGAATCTCGAGTAGTAGGTTGCTAGTGAAGCTGTTCTTACTCTCAGGTTGGGTTATTGTGTTTTCCTGGTCCTTAGCCCCACTCTCATGTGAGATTTTTATATTTTTTGGTTTTGGGGGCACACCCGTGTGGTAACTCCCCCAATTTGTAATCCCAGCTGCATCTGAGTATCGATATCAGGTGCGAGTGAGACTTATTATTACTTCCTTTTTTTCAGGCGACTTGGAGATCCATCCTATTTGTCATGGAACCGGAATCCAGGTGGCCGCCAAGTGAACTAATGAAAACTCTGCATCTGCCTTTGCTATCGGTTTCCTTTAAATATAGGTGAATGTAATTGTATTTGTTTAAGCTTTTCAACTGAATGCACATGTAGCCAAATGTCGAAGCATGTCAGATCTGAATTTGAGTTTATCCACAAGGATCAGACATATATATGTATAGGAAGGACATATTCATGTGAGCTGGTCTCTTTCTAATTATTGTTATTTCAGCAATCTATTATCATTTTTAGTAGTATTTGATTATTATACAAAAGTGCTTTTAAAGAATAGAGATTTGGGCTCCAAAGAAGCATAAAATTTGTACTTTTTACGGAAACGATTTTGCCAAAAATACAAAATTACTCTTAATTTGTTTTTGTTTTTTTTTAAATTTTTTAAAAACCATACCAAAATTACCTTAACTTTGTCATTAAATTTTAAAAGCTCTTTTACAATTATGTAATCAAACACTAATTTTATTTTCTCATAAAAACACTAACATTAAAAGTTCCACACTTAAAAACACTTCATTGCAAAACGAGAATTGAAAATGGAAAAGCTTAACAGAAAAATTACTGTTGAAAACTTGGAAGTGTACACATTGATAGGGTTCTTCAATGACCGTTGAGATTAATTTAACTGTATGTCCCACCTTGGGCAATTGAATAAATAGAAATTATACTAATACATCCCTGTTTATGGAAAATTATGGAAAATTGGGGTTGTTCTTGGAGCTCTAGACCCAACAAAATGCACAAAGCATGTGATTCTAAGCATACATACTTGGTAGCGAAACACTTTCATGTGTATTTTTAATATTTTCACATAGTAGAGTAGGTCCTATTTTCACGTAAGAAAATATGTGAAAATATCAAAAAAACATATAAAAATATCATACCCCACATTTGTATTGGAACCCCAAATCCAATAGCTCTTTTTTACATGATGATGCCTATAGTACTCTAAGCAAGATGTTGGAGAGGTAAGCTCCCTCTGGATAAGATGGGTCAATAGGATTGGTCACAAGCTGCTCCGGCTTGACGTAGAACTGTAATTTTCCTCCCAGCCATTGATGCGGCGCCCAAACCAAACAAAAAAAATGGTGTTAGACCATCTTTGCATGTATTCTACCAAAACAACTCATTTTCTGTTTCGTCTATCATCCGATTTTCACATTAACCTAAAAGAAATGATGACTCACACATTTCATTCTCTACAAATTAAACCACCCACTTTCTGTGTTATGTCCTTCCATTTCTTTCATTTGCTCTCCTTTCCCTCTTTCCTTTTTAAAAACCCTCCACTTTTATATTATACATTACGATATTTCTCACGTTTACCGCCCATACTCCTTTTGGATTTTGTTTACATTTTTGGCTTTCCCACCATTTTTCCTTATAAAAGGCCATCTATCATTCATAAATTCTTAAGAACGATGGAGGGAGTATACAAGCATGAATGATTGAAGGAGTATACAAGCATGCATGGGAGATGAAAAAGAGAGAGAGAGAGAATAAGGGAGTATACTGGCACGAGAGAGAGAGAGAGAGAGAGAGAGAGAGAGAGAGAGAGACGTCCTAGAGAGAATGATGTGATAAGAGAGTGAAAAAATAGAGAACCAAGTGGCCACAGTTGTATAGAAAAGGAGTCTTCAAAATAAGAGAGATGATTAATGTGAAGTATTTCATGTTCAGGGGTAATTTAAGAAAATACGTCATTAATTTCTCTTAGGATAAAAAAGACCCCTATAATGTAAGATAAATAGGAACGCGGGGAGTAGTTTATTTTTGGGTGGTAAATTAAAATGCTTTATATGCTACTTTATCCTGTGGTCTGAGTGAAAAAAAAAATTGTTTAGTAGGCTTGTCAATGGGAGTACCCGGTTACCTTGAAAGAACCAGAAAGTTATAAGGATTTGGATCTTACAGAAGCATATATCGAGTCTAAGGGCTTAATAAGCAAATAGGTGTAGCAAAGTTAGTGCCCCATTTTTTATTTACAACTGTTAGAATAGATCTATTATCTCGATCCAAATTTAGCTGATTCATTTATTGCTGCAAAAATATTCTAAGCACTTTGGTGGTGGACTGGTGGGGTGGGTAGGGGTGGGGGGTTAGGGAGAAGAGATAACAGAAATAACTACTTGCCTGAAGAACATTCAGGAACTTTCCACTTTGGGTCATAGCTCCCGAACATGAGCAAGTCATGAGAAGACCACCCCTCTTTGTTAATCGCATGGCCAATGAGTTTAAATTTCTATACATGCCAATCGCGCTATGTAGGACCTGCATTCATTGTTGACTTGATAAGCAACCTCAAGTAGGCAAGAAATTATAAAATTTCTAATAATGGTCTTATCTACATGCCATCAAGGCCTTTACCTCTTCTTAATCATCTCAAAATGACAAACTATATTACACAAAAAGCAAGTTGTAAACGGTTCAACATGGGCACACTGTTGCACTACGCTAGATCAACAAAGTAGAGAAATTTAAAGACATTACGGTTCAATATCTTACTTAAAGTAGAACCATTAAGGATTAAGTTGTAAAAAGCGAAAAACTTAAAAGGTTTAAAGTATATTTAAGCCCAAAACTTTTACTGGTGTTTTATCTATTATGCATGCACGTCGAGGCTTTCAGACATAAATATTAGTTATATCAGAGGTCCTCCGAAATGAGATGCAGAAAATATTACTAAATTCAATTAGCTCCATAATCTTCAGTTCCATGATTCGGTCTTAAAGCATCAGCCAGAACCAAATGGTGTTGATATCAGCACTTCAGAAAGATACTTAACCTAAGAAAATATTAATAGACATGATATATGTATGACTTTGCATTTGTATAGTCATTATTCCATCTTTTGGCCCTCAAAGCATTGGCCGGAAAACAATGCAAGTAAGATTAGATCAGTAGGGATTTACATGACTCTTACTCATAGTTTATCTTAAGTCGCACTTGTATGTAATTATACCTTCTTTCGAGGTGCAAGTTTAGGGGGATCCATGATAACTATGTCCCATGATTTATTCTTAGAAACAGCATCCTTCATAAAAGCAGTTCCATCTTTTCTTAGAAATGATATTCGCTTCGTATCCAGATGGTTAAGAACAACATTTTGATTGGCTAGCTCCAAAGCAGGTAAAGAAGTATCAACTCCTGCCAAATAAGGATGTGATAACCAAAAATTATAGAAGTGTAACTGCCTGCAATCTGATGACAAAGTCAAGGAAGATTCCTGTCTTATAACAACCATTATATAAATTTGCAACCAATTTCATATGTGCCATTACGTGTATCAGTAGTTAAGAAGAGGCGTTTATAATCGTAAGGCTTCTCTATATGCCTCCGGAGACTTGATTTGATTTCTCACAAGATGATATGATAAATACTTTCCAAATAATTTCTCCAGGATCTGCAGATGCATTCTCAGTGCCATGCCATTCTCAAAAAAGTAAATTGTATAGCTTAAGTTTTCAATAATGCTTTTATTAAAATAACACCATGAATAAAATTTACCAGGTATCAATTCCCAGTTCCTTTAGTTACCCATTCCATCTAACAGATAAATTTGAAGGATGGCAGTTGACCATGGAGTGAGAATCTGTATTAGTACCGTTGTTATTTTTGAGCCTATTGTAGGAGTATCTCTTTCCTTGTATATTTTTTCATTGTGAATGAATTATACTGTTTGAATCACAACAAATTAAAATCTCTTGGGTCAAATTTTGGTAGGGGAAGCTAAATTTATTTGTTCCCATCACTGATGGAACTTTATTCAGGAGTTGATTCCATAGGTATGCCCTTTAAATGAGAAAGATTTAATTTTGCAAGTCCAAATATACAAGGAGCATTATCAAGGAATAAGCTTGATTCTATCGTCTAAATTAATGTTTGATTCATGCTTTCAACAAATATACAAGTAAAACTGCTGAATTTAGACCGTGACCCTTACCATAATTATATATATGAAAAAAAATCACTGTTAATGAAATTGGCAAGAACTGAAAAGAAAGATAATGATACAATGATGACTAATACCTGTAACACTCGTAGCATTACCACTTGCTGCATTTAGAGCAAAACCACCAGTATAGCAGCACATATCAAGAACTCTTTGACCCTCAGAAATACTATGTATGAACTGACGACTTTCACGCTGATCAGCGTAAAATCCCGTCTTTTGGCCTTCCGGTGAGACCAAATAGGAAATCCCATTCTCCAAAACCTGGCTCAAAGAAAGGTGTGCCATGAAATACTTAATGTAGGTCTGACTGCATCATATAGTATTATATATTCAAAACAGTAAAAAAGCTTTAATCTTTAGAGGAGTACAGGATAATTGTATGCCTAAAATATAGCAACATCATCATGGCTTTGTATGCATCATAAAATAAAATAGAATAAAGATTTCATTTCTCAACGAACTGTCAGCAACACAGGTAGTCCACTTGTATAGACCTTTCAAAGACATTAATAGAAACAAAAGACTTCAGGTTGCACCTAGGAAGCAGTGACACTTACAATGAGATCTGTGGACATCAAACGCAAGTCAACGCCAACACCTCTAAAATAAATTCTCGATACATGTCCGGCATGCTTCGGCTTGTTCATAGTTTAGAAATAAAATTCTTAACTTTGGACAACTGGTCAAGCCTCACTGGACAGCCACCGCAATGAACCGAGTAACATTGAACAGTTAGGACATGCCTTTCTTTAACATGACACAATAATTAACAAATTGAATCAACCTGAGGGTTTATACAAAAGTTGCTTATATAAATCATATTCAAAAAAAGGCACCGTGTAATTAGAACAGAAGAGTCGTCATTATTATGTATAAACCAAAACCATATAGGTGTAGTCATGAGTACAAACTACAAAGATGTGCCTTCTTAGTTCATTTTTTCACAAGTAATAACTTTTGTCCTTAATAATTCATACGTATATCTTTTCAAAGTGAATATTGATAGAAAATGTATTAACTAAAACCATATAGGTATAGACATGCGTACAAACTACAAAGATGTGCCTTCTTAGTTCATTTTTTCACTAGTAATAACTTTTGGCCTTAATAATTCATACGTATATATTTTCAAGGTGACTCTTGATAGAAATGCACACAACAATAGATGTATTACCTTAGTCAACTCCTATTTTATGGTGTATAACACACAAACATATAGATATACATCTTAGATATATAAAAATTAGGTAATGGCATCTGAATTATAAAACAGTCATTTCTATTACATTTTCTTCCCATTATTATCCTCTGTATATTTTTATCTTCCTTTATATTCTTTAAATCAATTGATACCAGATCAGATATAATCAAGTAACCTTGGGTTCAGATGCTTGTTTTACAAGCCATTTCTATATATTCCAAAAATCCATATAATTAAGTTTCTTCTCTTACATAAGTCGTCACTAAATTCAAATAGACTGTCAAGTATTACATATCAGTTAACAACTATCAAATCAGTTCAAACAAATGCCTTTGGTGTTAGCTTGCTGGCATTGTGATAAACTAGATAATGCATGATTTAGTGTCTCAGTTATCGCTTACCTTAACACTTTCAAGAGAGGTAGATGGATCTACTTCCGCAAGATCTGATAAATCCAGCCCTTCTTCCTTCAAGATCTCGGTAGAAGGTCTCCAGCTTATAGTGTTGATTGCATCTAATCTACTAATGAAACCCTCTATCTGTGGCTTGTATTTCTCAACCCAAGCAGCTGAGGATGCTATGACAGCTAAATCTCCAAATATATCAATGATAAGTCCTGACAACCTAAATAAAGCAGAGATCAATGCATGAAATTAGGTAACTAACTTGAGTGCGGGAAAGGAATATTTATTATTCTTAATTTATTAAAAAACATTCTTAAATATGTTTGCACCACGATTTTCTTTGTCATTTTACACTGGGAGCGTGCTTCAGGGAGCATAAGCTTTATGCATAGAGATGGGTTGGAGTGAAAAAGTCAAATAGACAAATACAATGGCTCGTCTTCAATCCCCTATGGTGTTTTGTATACGTCTTGTGTACGTGGGTTCGCCTCATTTAACAATTTTATTGAATATGCGTATTTATGAACAAAAGAATAAAGATTACATAAACAACTTTTCTATTGGGGAGAAAAGATTGTGTGATATTTGATGTATTCGTTTCTTGTTCTGTGTATGGGCCTCCAAAAGGATATGATGAAAAAAAGGACTGTATTTGTTTATTTAGATTAGTCAGGTCTTGGGTCGAATATGTAATTATAAATTTCTCTGAGATTCGTATGCAGATAATAGAAGCACTAATATAAAAGTATATCATATTCATCATCAGAGAACTGATCAAATTTGAATGAGCATGAACCAACACATTGAACAATATATTGGAACTTGCAGCCATGGTACCAAATGCATATTACCTTTGTCTATTGAATTAAAAGATAGCAGGAACTACAAAGTTAAAAAGCATCCAATCCTGGTTAAAATACTATAAAAGTAGAAAAGTTTTACAACTGATAACCATGAATCAAGTGATCAACCAGTAGAAGTACCTATCTCCTTCACTGTTGACAAGACGATATGCATTAGTACTGGCAGAAGGGAGCCCTAAAGTCTTACGTAATGTAATAGCTGCATCAATTCTTCTTTCGATCAGTTTCTCCACATTCAACGCAGAAGAAGGATCTCTGCACCATTTAAGTTAACAACACCTTTAAGGCTTGTTTACTTGAAAAGAAAATTCCATACAACAAAAGATTTATTCACACATATACCCTGATGCTTCCTCTTCTAGCTGCATGAGCCGAACACAAAACATAGAAACTGAATTGTATAAACCCCAACCAATAGGTTTTTCAGTGCCATCAGCCACCAGCACAACATCACCTGTCTTGGGAGGTGGTCTACCAATTATTCTATCCACTGCCCCACTATACACCATTGGACTTCCTTCCCTGAAAAGCTGTGTCTTCCCCTTCTTCAGGACAACCTTTGCAATACCTACCGAATCCAATTCCGAGTTATTAAAGGCAGACAGACTAAAATACATATTACTTTTAGTTAGAAAAAATGTGAAATTTTATGTTTATCAATCTATCTATCACGTGTTAAGGTTACGTTTTGATCTAAAAAGAATCAAGAAAAGGAAAATGCTTAAATTAGCTTCATGAAGTTGATGCACTATGGAATTTTCTTTCATTTACATCTTCATGATTTGGAGTCTTGGATTGCATCCCATAGATGCATAGTCCAAGCATAGACATAAGAAATCTATTTTGAACATATTTCTTTACACCTACCACACTATGTGCTTGTTTGGTTAGAGTTCATTTGGTGTGTTTAGTGTGTTTGGAAATTCAAATGCACTCTAAAATCTTGTTTGCCTAGAAGAACTTATTTCAAACTCAACCTATTTAACTAGCAAGTGCAACGTTAGAGCTCAAACACATTGCAACATTTTGTTGCAATGAGTTTGGAGCATTTGGAAGTCCAAACACACCAAACGCTACCACTACAAAAAGATCCAAACACCAATAACCAAACAAACCCTAAATCTTACCCTACAATCACTATATGTTAAGTATAAATATGAAAGGGAAAAAAAAGAAGAATAAACACAAAAAGCACCATGGTCTTTAGAGTTATACATTGACATACTAAAACAGCAAAGCTAAAATAGCATATTGGTAGAGAGAGGGGGGGGACAGCAAGAATGTCAGAATTGGTAGAGGGGTATACTATGTCGCCAATTCAATGTAAAATTAGTGCTTGCAAAAAGGAATTTTCAGGTTTTTAATCACAGGAAAGCTAAATTTCCCATTCATAACAGTGTTAAGTGCCAAATGAGAATGACCCATTAAATTTTATACATCTCTATACTACATTAGACAAGGACTTGAAGTTATGAACACACATGGAAACATAGTTGAGTAGGTACAGAGAGAGAGAGAGAGATAGAGAGAGAAAGAGAGAGAGAAACCCTTGTGGTGGTTTGAAGCGATTTCTTGAAGTGTGGTGGTGGTGGTGGAGGAGGGAAGAGAGAGACACCTTATCAGGTGGCTTGCAACCACCATTTTTCCAGTGTTAGTTAACGAAGTGAAAGGGTGTTAAAGTAGCTATTGTTAGAATGAGAGAGGAGAGGGAAAATGGAGATGGTGAGTTCAACTGGTACCCAATTAGTAGAACCCCAGAAAATCAATTGAATTTGGAGTGGTGCCAGAAAATCTAACGACTAATCTTTCCATCAAAACAATTTCCACTCCAAACTTTTAAGGCCAAGCACAACAGGTCCGCGGCCCAGCCTTGGTCCGGCTTTGACATGACTCGTCAAAATTCGGTCCGGTTAAAGTCCAATTTTGACCGGACTTGGTCAAAATTCGATTTGGTCAAGGTCTCGACTAGATTTGACAAAAAAATAAATTTGAGTTGATTTTAGATTACATAAAATATGTTTGTGTTGGTTACCTATAGTGTTGTACAACAGGCCGGCATAGACCTGCTAGACTTTGGTCGTTGACCAGACCAAACCAGTCTTATGCAATAAAATTGTGATCTGAAGAGGTCTGTAGGCCAGACCAAAACCGGTCCGGTCTAATCCGATACAATTTTTTTTTTAATTTTGCTTGTGCATGTGGTTGGACGCCGGGGGTTTGAGGCAGTGGTTGGGGGGCCTGGGGTAATGAAGTCTGGCCGCCTGACAATTTGTATTGTTAATGGGGTGTTGTGCAACACTAGGCTATAGGCTATAGCATTGTTATTAGTAGACTAGAGGATTGTTATTATTTTATTTTATTTTGTCTTAATGCCTTATTGTACCATTGATGTGCACCAAGCCACCAACAGGTCCACCGTCCATCTCTGATCTCCCTATTTAAAAAGAAATAACTGACAACTATTAGTGTATTTAATATTGTAGTCGCCGTACCTTCATGCACACAGACAATTACTAGTTTAGTTATTATTACTAAGACAAGGGTGATTACACACGGTGGACATAATCTCTGTATTTAATTTCGTTGAATATTAAAAATTCCAAGTTCCTAAGTTACTCGGTATCAATCAATAGTGAATTATTTTTGTTGATCCTGAGTCTTTTAATACCATAAGACAAAAGATATTTTTTGTGACTCATGAGGCCAAAAGTTTTTTTTGATCATTTACAATGACTTACCAAATTCATAAACTTGTAATGACTACTCAAATTCATAATCTAAATGCATTGTATATTTGCTTCTCTTTTTTCTTAATCAATGAAAATGACATTATAATGACTTCGTTAAAAATTAAACAAATTATTATTATTATTATAAATATTATCTATCAAACATGTCATTTAAAATTTATCCTATAAGTTATTTTTAAACTTGCACGTACTTTAAATAGGTTATTCTAAGCAGATATTTCGGTGTTATTAAGATGGTATGAACCACCAAATAATAGTTATTAACAGAAAATTGTCCAAAAAATTAATTGCATTGTCCTCAATATTTTTGTCTTGTTAATATCAACTTATTTTGTTTGTGAATTCATAAATTTGTTCGTACAACTCCAAAATTAGGCGGGAGTTGTACGAACAAATTTATGACTAAGTACTCTATATTACCCTCTATTTACATGCTCAACAAAACGAAATTAAAGGGTTCATTGGTAGAAATTTGTTCTTTTATTTTTTATTTTATAAAAAATCACAAACAAGAAAGGGATAAAATCTTGCAGATACAATTTACTCTATCCTTCGTTCTCATGCAGTCTAGCCTAGCCCTTGAGCTGCCCATCCTATGACACCCACAACTTCAACTGTGGAAGCAGAGTATAATTGTTACTATAAAACAATAGGCTGATCAGACTAATATTTACGCATGACTTTTTGATATTTCAACATGAAAACCGTTGCCATAAATCCTATGACAATTTTTACTGTCGCTATACATCTATAGCAACACTTTTCATGTGTAAATATCAAAAAATTATGTGAAAATATCAATTTCCTAATATTATTATAGAGCAATAGTGACGCAGCCAGTCGACTCCAATGGAGTCTGCTAACAAAAGTTACAAATCCCTAATATTATTATAGAGCAATAGTGACGCAGCCAGTCGACTCCAATGGAGTCTGCTAACAAAAGTTACAAATCCCTGGCTAAATGCCGAAGGATGTCACACAGCAATCTACCTCTTCAGAAGATAAGCCAGGACAACAACAAAATGCAGCATATAGTCATAGAACTACTAGTGTTAACAGAGGAGATAAAGCTTCACAAAACACTTTACAATCTAACTCTTCACAATATAAGCCAGGATAATAGAATATGCAGTTTATATCATAAGAAACTTATTATGCAAAGATGAAGGTCATTGATATCTTAATGCAACACTCTTCTTCCTTGATTGTACATTCAACTGAAACTGTAAGGCATATGTCTTGTCTTATTATAAGCAATCCAATGTTTGGGAATCCATAAGGGTGAATAACTCTTAACCTGAGGGAGTGAATATAGAAGATTTTACGCCAAAATCATGAGAAAACAAAACAAACTCCTTTCTTTTATGGGAAAGACAAAATGAATTCTTGTTGCTCATGTTAGACTAATCAACTTCACCGTTGAGTAGATTGTGAACGACCCAATATGCAGCACCAGCATTCAATATAGGAGGCGTGGGATTTCAAAAGGATTTCTTTTCATAAGAAACTAGCCCGTGAACTCCACCTTCAGTTTGTGCTGCTCCAGTTCGAACCTAAACAAACAATCATAAAGACAAGTCTTGGTAACCCTCATTTAAAACTGTTCTTCCAAGAAATAAAAGTATGTTATCCATAAGAAGTTATACAGTAAAATAAAAATCTAACTTAGCAGGGGCTGCAAGTAAATGAAAAAAAGAAGCAATCAGTATCAACAGCCATGTCAAAATGACAAAAAGAAGAAATAAAATAAAATGATACAAGCTAAACTTAAGCCATGCCTCCAGCCTTAAAACCCCTGATCTTAAAAGGTCATGAGCAGATTGGAGAGAACTAGCACCAAGATCCTGGAACCCCTGCCTCACTGCTTGCATTGTGTAAGGGATAAACCTAGAAACAGAACCTTTGTCTACAACAGCTCCAACAACCCCCTGAGCAATCTTCAGTTTAGCAGTATCACCCAAGTATCGAGCATCGCTCCCTTTCGTCATTGCTTCTAGGGATCCCATACCTCGATATTTTTTGACACGCCGGCCATGCTGTCATGGAAAAATGTAAGGGGAAATTAACAAAACGGGCCAATCTTGGAGCAATAAAGCCAAAATTCCCCTTTAATAATGTCTATAAAATGTAGAAATTTGAAGTTAATGCCTCACTCTCATTACCTTGGTTTGCACTGCTAGGTGCCTTCTCCAATATATATAAATTAAGTACAAGAAAATAAACAAAGAAATGTACCCTACTTAAATACGATTTTAATCAACAATTGACGGGTAATGGGCCTAAATGGCCAAGTTTTCACCAAAGCAAGCGACAATAACATACTATTCCATTTTAATGGAAGCTCATGCATGACAGAAATTTTAATATGCTGAGAAATTCATTGCATTCATTATGAAAAAGGATGTGACGTTGCATTGACTCACCTGATATTCATAACTTCCTGGAGCTTCATGGCTTCCAGCTAAGAAGCTTCCCATCATCACAGTTGATGCCCCTAAGGTCAGGGCTTTGACAATGTGCCCAGAATTTGATATGCCGCCATCAGCAATGATAGGCACACCACTATGCTCGGCAATGGATGCCACCTTGTAAACAGCAGTTGCCTAGAAAAGATCAAGAAAGATATTAATCATAACTATATTTGAGAGTGTAACCACATAGCAACAAATCTTACAGATGATGAATTGCTTCAATCTTTCAAGGGAAGTATGACCACAAACCAGTCCAAAAATCAAGATTAAAGAAAAAAATACGGAATTTCCCAACTAAACACTAAACAAGGCAGAGCAAATCCTCGCATAACATTTCATATTTTCACTCTTGATAAAATTTTAAACATATCAAACATTGGTCTTATGCAAAATAGTTCTATATGCACAAACAATTTAATTGTACACAATTCAATGAAGTTCCATATCACATTACTTTTACTATTCAAAATCAACAAGTAAAAGATAGTAATTCAGTAAGAGATACTTCAAATTGAATTAGTAATCACAGCAATAGTACTGACCTGACCACGCCCCACGGCACAAACTTCCTGCGTGGTACAAATAGAACCCGACCCCATCCCAACTCGCAACCCATCAACTCCAGCCTGAATCAAATTCTGAGCCTGGTACATGGTCACCACATTTCCACCAATCACATCCAACTCCGGATAAGTCTTCTTCACATACTTAATCATCTCAATTTGGTAAATTGAATTTCCTTGAGAACTATCCAGCACTATCACATCCGCCCCTGCCTTCACCAAATGCTCTAATCTCTCCTTATCCGATTCCCTTGTTCCAATAGATGCCCCCACCATAAACTCCCCATTCGATCCCAATGACGGTAAACCTCCTGATTTTGGAAATCCTTGAACCCTCTCCACATCAGAATTCGTCACCAAATCAACAACTTCTCCATTTCTCTCATTCACTAATGGTACAAATTCAAGACTCTTAGCAGCTAAATAACCAGCAACATCCTCAAAATTATAACTAGACGGAACATGTATGGCTGAATTCACCATATAATCCAAAACACAAGCTTCTCTATTATCATACGATTTCTCCCAATCGGATTTTGTAACTACCCCTAAAAGCTTCGAATTTTGGGTTCCCGTCTCGGTGACAAAAATGCAAGGCGAGGAAGCGAATTCGTCGGCGGACTGTATAAAATCGGACGGGGATTTGAAGATGAGATCGGAAACAAACGGGATCCGGTGAGATTTAACGGAACGGACCAAATTGGCTTGATCGGCGGCGGAGTTATTGGAGTGAATAATGCCGATAGCGCCGAGAGCCGCCATGGAAACGGCCATGGCGGATTCGGTGACGGTGTCCATCGGAGAAGCGACGCAGGGGGTGGAGAGATTGAGGTTGCGGGTGAGTTTGGTGGCGAGTTGGACTGAGTCGGTGGGGAAATCGATGTAATGAGGGAGGAAGATTACGTCGTCATATGTGTAGGAGTAGCCCTGGTTGAAGAGCTTAGTTGACGGAAATCCGTCTTCAAAGTAAGGTGAATCCATGGCGGAAATTGGGATTTGAGGAGAGAGAAAGTCAGGGTTTGTTGAATGGTGAATGTTTTAGGGTTTCTCTCCCCATCGTAGGGTTTTTGGATGGGATTTTCATTTTTCAGTAGCCTCTAGAATTTCGTATGGGGACTTGACGAATGACGACAAGTGTTTGAGTTTGGAGGGAAAATAACTCCAAATTAAACTGTTAAAATGTATTACTACCTCCACAATAAGTGCTTTTTTAAGTTTAATATTTTTTTTTAAAATAAATGATGTGTTAGAAATTCAATATAATTTTTACAATATTTTCTCATATATGCCCTTATGCATTCAATGATATTTATTGCATCTTACCATCACTAGAATTAAATGACACTCATTAACTCTTCACCTTCAAAAAAAAATATATTAAGAGTATTTTTGTTATTTTACCTTGTATATTGGTATGTGTGATTTAAGCTAAAAAAAAGTACTTATTATGGGACGGAGGTAGTACATATTTTCTTTTTGGAAATTGTTAAATCCACACTTGAAAATGTTATTTTCATAACAAAAGTGTAATTATAGATCCTATTGCGACGATTTTTACCGTTGTTATACATCTACAGCGACACTTTTGTTGTGGAATTAACAAAAAAATTATTGTGGATTTAACAATTCTCTTTATTTTTCTCAATTAACAATTGTGGCCGCACTAAATTAATATTTTGCATTTAAATTATAAATATTATATTTATGAGTTAAATAAATTATTTTTTGAGGAATAAGATTTCTAAATATATTTGAACTTACAAAAACTCCAAACATGCAATTAGAATGTCAATAGATATAAAAAATAAAAAAATAAAAAAGGACTAGAATGTCAATAAATCCTTCAATTGGACTAACACATTTTATTTTGTTTTAATTATTTTTTTCGTTGTGATATTGTAATGGGTGAATCTCAATTATAAATCAACACCTATTTTCATTCATGATAATAATAGGGAAAATTTTCCCAAAAAAGCTCGACTTTTTATAGTTATATTATATGAGAAAAGGGCAAAGGGTCAAAAAGGGTAAAAGTTCAAAAATACCTTTGATGTTTATCTCAATGTCCCACTTGCACTCTAAATTAATTTTTTTTTCTAAAAATACCCTTAATTTTATATTTTTTGATTATAAAATCCTACACTAATTAGTTAACACATAAACGGAGTTAAAATGTGATGACGTGATGCATTTAAATATAAAATATATTCAAAATAAAATAGTATATATCATTTAATCAAAACTAAAAATACTAAAATTCAAAATAAAAAAAAAATATAACATATTTACATCATTTAATCAAAATAATAAAATTCAAATTATTTTGTTAACTATTCAAAACAACTAATTAAATAAAATAAGTTGTATAACATATTTACATTATTTAATCAAAATACTAAAATTCAAAACATAACATATTTACATCCAATACTAATTAAAAAAAAAATACTAATTTTAAAAAATATACTAAAATACTAAAAAATCAAATTAAAAAAATACTAAAATTAAAATTATTTTGTTAATTAATCAAAACAAAGAAAAAATCAAATTACATCATTAAAATACTAAAATCATAATACTAAATACTAATTGATATAAAATTTTAAATTACTAAAATCATAATACTAAATAATATTTTTAAACTATATATTATATTATTTAGTAATATGATTTTACTATATTATATTATTTAGTATATTATATTATACTAAATAATATTATTTAGTATTATGATTTTACTATATTATATTATTTAGTATATTATATTATATTAAATTATATTATTCAGTATGATTTTAATTAGTATTATGATTTTAGTAATTTAAAATAATATTTAGTATTATGAATTTTAGTAATATAATAATTTTTGGCACAGCTTACGGTGTCAGTACAAAACCTTTATTTAGGACATGAACTTCTGCTGCTGCACGTTAATTAAACAAAAGAGTAGTTAACTGTGGTTCAAGTCAAGAACGACTACCCATTGAACTAGTTCCTGTAGTACCCTTCTTAATTGATATAAAAATTTTAAATTACTAAAATTATGATACTAAATATTATTTTAAATTACTAAAATCATAATATTAAATAATATTTTTAAACTATATTATATTATTTGATATTATGATTTTACTATATTATATTATTTAGTATATTATATTATACTAAATAATATTATTTAGTATAATACTAAAATCATAATACTAAATAATAAAATATATAGTTTAAAAATATTATTTAGTATTATGATTTTAGTAATTTAAAATTTTTATATCAATTAGTATTTAGTATTATGATTTTAGTATTTTAATGATGTAATTTAAATTTTTGTTGTTTTGATTAATTAACAAAATAATTTGAATTTTAGTATTTTTAATTTAAATTTTTTAAATATTTTTTAATTAGTATTGGATGTAAATATGTTATGTTTTGAATTTTAGTATTTTGATTAAATGATGTAAATATGTTATACAACTTATTTTATTTAATTAGTTGTTTTGATTAGTTAACAAAATAATTTGAATTTTATTATTTTGATAAAATGATGTAAATATGTTATGCTTTTTTTATTTTTGAATTTTAGGATTTTTGTTTTGATTAAATGATATATATTGTTTTATTTAGAATATATTTTATATTTAAATGCATCATCACGTCTTTCACATTTTAACTCCGTTTGTCTTCTGTTAATGGCAGGGGCACGAGCGACCCAAAAAATGTAACGTTAAGGGTACTTTTGGAAAAAAAAATTAATTTAGGGTGCAAGTGGACATCGGGATAAACATCAGGGGCATTTTTGACCATTTGCCCTATGAGAAAATGAGACTGACATCTATGTTTTTAGTGAAAGCTGATTCGAATTTTAATTCAAAAGTGATTGTAAAGTTATATATCCACACCGGAGGGCTTGCAAGTCCAAAGCGAAAAGAATAGGCCATTACATGCGTAATTATTGTTTGATTGCCGCTATAAATAATTTAGCAGGTTGCCCCTGACCCAAAATTGGAGGGATAGTTTTGTACTTTCGGGTGAATTATATTATGTTATATATAGAGAGGATATTGCAATGTGTAATTTACAAATTTTCTAAGAGATGGTGAAACAGTCATGTAAGCCCCAAATTTTTATGAATAAAGATTTAATTTTCTCTGAATATAATTTTGAATAGTAAGGTGTTGATTTGATATAATGTTA
This sequence comes from Panax quinquefolius, assembly GCA_020205615.1. Lineage (NCBI taxonomy): Eukaryota > Viridiplantae > Streptophyta > Magnoliopsida > Apiales > Araliaceae > Panax > Panax quinquefolius. The sequence goes on from CM035164.1 coordinate 44,146,267, forward strand.
TAGTTATGGTGATATGTGCAAATTTTATAAAATAAGTAAGTTGTCATAAAATATTCGTTTGGTCGGGCAATATTCTTTTTATCGGGGAATATTCGTACAGCGACGCAATCACTGGTGCACCCCACAACGAAATAACTGTCGGATATAGAAAGCGACAAAAATAACCTTTATATAAAATAACGGCAAGACTTTTTACCGTTAAACTGTTGAAATATCCGGTGATAAAAGTACAATGAATGTCTGCTGTTGTTCCACAAAGGATACACGGTATTACGCATATGACGTGGTATTACATGATCTACGATTATTGATGCTTAAGTAAGAAGTCACTCATTTTCATTTGATAGTTGTCACAGTAGTTGATGCATAGTATCTTATATTATTAAATCAATAATTGAGACGACACAATTATTCATATTATTATTTGTATTATTGACAATGTCTAAAAAATTCTGTCGAGGAAAGGGGTTAGGTTATTTAATTACACGCTAATAAAGAGAAATCCTTATCGGAAAGTCCTCTCTTTCCTGGGAACGATATGGTTGTCAATATTGTGAGTTATAATATAATGATGAATAATTATTGAAAGATTAAAAATGTGTTGATTGAAGATAAGTGATTTGTGATAGATATTTATTCAATTTTTGATATAAATATCGGGATTTGTCATGAAGCGTTTGTGGTATGTTTGACTTATTATTTCATAGACCCCCATATGCCAATTTGTCAAACCGTCGGTAGAAAGTTATCTCAATTTTGTTTTATTATTATTATAATAATAATAAAACAGAAAACTTTTTATATAAAATAGAAAACTTTTTGTAATTTATATAAAGTTGTTTGTTTTATTAGAATATTTTATTGCATAGTGATGCATTGTAAAAATCAGATTTCGCCCGTGAAAAACTTTTTGTTCATCCGTGATTATTTTCTTAAATAGTGTCATGACATTCTCCTATAAATAGGATGCTTAGTTAAGAAATAAAAATCACACCAGAATTAGAGAATTCTTCTTATATAATATTGTGCGTATTTCTTTCTAGTATAAGAATACTTTGAGTGCAGCTAATAGTGCAAGATTTTCTCAAGAATATATCTGTGAGACCTCAGATTTTATCAATAAAGATTTAAATTTTGTAGAAATAATTTTTAATATTATGGTGTGAATTTGAGATAATATTATAGTTGTGGGTAGTATTTATAAATTTTGCAGTATCTGAAGTGGTTATATTATATTCGATTGGTGGGGAATATTCGGTTTAGCGGGGAATATTAAATACAACGACTCAATCATTGGTGGACCCCACAATGTAATTATTATCGGGATTGAGAAAACGACAAAAATATTTTATTGAAATAACGACGGAAGTTTTACCGTTGATACAATTGAACTACTCTAGAGTAAAAGTAAATACGATGTCATGTGTGGTTGCATAGTAGCACTACGGTATTGATTATTGATGCTTATGTGAGAAGTCACTCGGTTTGATTCCATTATTGTCGATTAATAATATGAATTATTATAATGATAATGACGTTTTGTTTTATTCAGATTATTAACGTAATAAAACGTAAACATCTTTTATATAAAAATGTATCTTTTATTAAAGTTATTCTATAAATAGAATATATTATATTTTATTATGCATAGTTTTGCATAGTGTTTTGCGTAGTGTTGCATAGTGTTTGCATAGTAAAATGTTTTTATATAAATAGAATATATTATATTTTATTTAAAAGATTTTGCTTTAAATATGGAATGGTCGATTAAAGTAAATCAATCTGACCGCTCATGGATTAATTACTATGCATTCTATTTTCCTATAAATGAAAGCTCATTCCTTCATTATTTTCTTACGAATTCAATTTGAAACTCTGAGAGAGAAATTATAGAGAGAAGCTATAGAGAGAAAATCTATAGAGAGAAAGAAGAAAAGTATTCTCGCTACTTCACTTTGCCAATATTCGGTTCTTCTAAGGTAGGGAATATTATTTGTTGTACCTGTAAGGGTGTTATTCTTTGTATTCATGTAGAGAACTTCTTTTGTTATTCCATTCTTATTTATTCATTGGAATAACTCAGATCTGTGGAATCCCCTATACTTGGTGATCTTCTTCTTTTATTCCATTCTTCTATTATTACATTTGGAACATCCTGCATCATGTGTTTTACACTGGTTCGGTTCTTTATTATTCTCATTGGAACATCCATGCATGTGTGTTTTTACACCGGACCGGTTCCGCTTTTTATCATTCTCGTTGGAATATCCTATCATGTGTTTTACACCGGATCCGGTTCTATCTTTATTATTCTCATTGGAACATCCTGCTTGCGGTGTGAATTTCACCCGACACGGTTCCGTTATTTATTATTCTCATTGAATAACTTTTGCTGTCTGATCTATCGCATGCATGGTGATTTCTTTTGTTATTCCATTCTTTATTATACCCAAATGGTTAAAACTTTGACTTCTATACTCCATGAAATTAGTAGAATATCCTTGATATTTGCGTTTCATCCAAAGATCTTTTCATGGAAATATTCTTCCGATCATTCTTGAATTTTACTTTACAAAACAAAGATATCTTGTTGACAATTTGGGCGTTACTAATTCTGGATAAAATAATTCTTGAACTTGTTTTATTGAATTATTATGTCATTGTCATCATCCTCATGATATATATTATGTTATCTTTTGGCTTACGTGCATAGATGAACTTAGTATGATTATAACCGAGGATCATTCGGTATAATCATGGCTTGTTATAAATGATGTGATAAAAGTCCTCGGTGGCTGTAGAATGCAATGATGGATAGTTTTGGTATGATTATGACCGGGGGTGATTCGGTATAGTCATGACCATTGATAATTTGATGAAAATCCTTGACCAGTGGTACGGGATGATTAGATGTGGTGGTTTATTTATTGTCGAGTCTCAAATGATAAAAAAAAATTGATGAAAACCTTTTAAAACCTAAAAGATAGTAGATTTTATTCTCTACTTGACTCTTTTAATGGATTGCATATTCCATTGCAGCTAAACCGGTTGTCTATTGTATTTTATCGCTTTAACACCGTTGTTGCTAATGATAATTTATTCGCATTATCTTAGTCATAATATTTCTTCTTTGGCTAGTTGAGCTCACCCTTTCTTTCACCGTTCTCTTGAAATGAGAACATAGCGGACGACAGTCGAGGAACGTAAGTAATGGTCCAGAGGATAGCATTAGTAGTCCTCACTATTCTGTGAAATAGTGTGATAATAGTTGTAATGAGGACTCCTTTTGAGTTTGTATAATATCTAGTAGACAATATTTGTATTCAAACTCACGCTTTATGTCGTATTGCATACCTACAGCTAGGTTAATAAGTTGTATTTGAATTTATGTACCATGTAAGTGGCGACCCAAGATGGGTGACGTATACCTAATTTTGGGGGCGTCACGGTTAGGTATCGAGCTTAGGGATATGATCCTGGCTAAGATCTTGAGATAAGAACTAGGAGGGAGAGATTGGGAATTCCTTCGCTAGTATGACCTACCTAAGTTTATTTGTTATTTAATTGGTCAATTAGAGTATAGGGAAAATATTTGATATATTAATTAACCCTTTTGCTTCACAATTCCTTTTAGGTAATAAGAGTGTAGCTAGGTTGAAGCGGGGGTAACAAAGGAAATAGAAATTGGTCATCATTTAGTAGTTATATTTGGTGAATCAACTAGGGTGAGGCAAACCCAACGTTGGAAGAGTGTTTTGCCACTATCATACAAGATGTCTAATGACATACAACCTCATGTCATTATAAGATGTTGTGCTCATCCACTTCTTTGAGTATATTTACTGAGCACTACCTATATGATCTTGGTGTTTGTTTGAAGTATAATTCTCAATTTGAGACAAGTGGAGATAATGATAAATCAAGAGAAGACTCACCATTGGGAAGAATATGATAGTAATCTTCTCATTTTTCTTTGGGGTCTATTGGGTAAACCAAGAATAATTCTGTGGCCATATGATATCTATCATAACCTAGAAGCATGGCCTCCCATGTACGAAGGTTTCCTTGAGCACTTCCCAAAGATTCTAATTTCTAAAACAGTTTTTGACTATACATTTATGTAAGGTGTCATTGTGACGTACTATCCAAGTCTTGGATGAGAGTAACAGTTTTGAATGATATTTCTATCATTAATAAATTTCTTGGCGTATTCTTGAAGACTTCTTAGCCTACTTAGAGCGTGAAATCAAATTTTGTATTGACCCCAGTACAAAAACCCATTTCTTAAACCCTCAAATATTTCTTCAACTAAAAGGATCTGTTTACGTGGATTATGATGAAAGTCATAATAAAAGCATTGGAATAATGAAAATCATGGGTATTCGTGGTATTAGTAAGTTTTATGATGAGTTATGTTGGTTAGTATGTAAAAACATGAAAGTTTCTTAGAAATCACAAAGAGTTGAAAATCAGATTTTGGTGAAAAACGTAACATGAAATTCAATTGACCATATCTCTTATTATATTTTGAATTTTTGAATGTGGTCAATTCCTAGAGTTAGATCTATGAGTTACCTAACTAATCCAAGTGGAATTACTGGAAAAGGTGTTGTAGATTTTTGTGTGGACTGATTTTAGCAAAGGAGGCCAAAGCTGTAAATTTCAAAAATGCTACTGCCTAGAAACTTTAAGGGGCTGTTTCGGCCACTTAAATTATGAGAAAAATTCTTGCCTTTTGGGACATGAAGGTATATGGTATAAAGTATCTCCTGTCCAAAAATGAGCTCATTCGACTTAAAATGAGCAAGTTATGACTATTTCAATATTTAGGTTTTTCCGAATAAAAACGCTATAACCGAGTTCTATAACTCATGACCATGAAATTTAAAACTAGAAGCTCACGTTAACATGTGTAAGATTCTGCCAAGATTTGGGAATTTTGGAGTTATCCTTGAGGTAGCTAATTTCTTAAGGAATTAATTGGAAATTGATTTTGAAAAATAGTAAATGAATTTTAAAAATTCCGAGAAAATATATTTTCATTATGGGACTATATTATGCTAAATCCCAGAAAAGAAATATTTTTGGGACTGATTTGGTATTTTTCATGAAAATAGTTTAGTTACTGAACATATGAGTTAATATGTTATGTGAAGTAACAAAGTTGAAAATAGGATTTTATGGCTAGAGAATCCTATATAGAGTATATGCATATTTTTGAGAGATTTGATAATTGGTGATGATATCTTATGAGTATGGCATTTTGAATGATTAAATGCATTATATGGTAAAACGTAAACAATTAAGATAAATTGTTTATAAATTTAAGAAATGATTAAAATATTTTTATAATATTAATGATATTAGATTATGAGATTATTAAGTGATTGATAACATGGGGATATTCTTGAATCCTGGATAAATTATATTATAAATGTTTAATATTTATCCTTTATCTCATTTGATTGATTCTTTATATCATTATCCTCATGCTTATATTATGTTGAAAGTCATCTGTGGCCTGTAGTGCATAGATGGACTTGGTATGATTATGACCAGGGATTGTTCGGTATAATCATAACCGTCATGTTATTCTGCTCCAGTCTAATAAACTCCACTTTCTTCATATGACGAATACTTTCAGGGAAGTACTTGTCATTGAACTGTTTCTGAAACGTCTCCCATGACATGCTGAGTACAGCTAGATGGGTACGCTTCACAGATTCCCACCAGTAATCTGCCTCGTTAAGGAACATAAAAGTAGCGAATGGAACTTTATGTTCCTCCGTGCATCCCAAGACATCAAATATCTTGGTAATTTGTTTGACCCACGTCTCCGCCTTAATTGGATCCGGCTTTCCCGAATTACGTGGTCCCAACTCTTTGAATCGCTTGGTTGTGACCACCCGTGAATTGCTATCATTTCCTCCTATTTTTGAACACGAGTCTCCTCGTCGATTTTGCATGAACTGCAAAAAAAGCTTCTAAACATACCCTCGTTCATCATCTCTTTCGGTGATGTTGTTCATAGGAGGTACATTTCCGACTGTTGCACGTTCTCCTCGTTGGTAAAGTCTGAGCATCTCCACGATCTCATTTACTCCAATCGTTAATATTCTCGATTCGACATTTTCAAATCTTGTCATAAAACAAGGTTTAATTAAGGAAATCAATATATCACATAATATCCCTATATACTAACTTGACTAACAAATAAGCTTAGGTAGAAACGGACTATCGAAGGATTTACTCGTCTCTCCCCTCCTAGTTCTATTCCCCGATCTCCGCCAGAGATCATATCCCTAAGCTCTGATACCAACTGTGACGCCCCAAAATAGGTCCATTCCATCCGATTCCATTCTGAGTCGCCAAATACATGGTATGTAAATAACTACAACTTTATTAATACATTTGTCATGCAAAATCTGACGAGTTTAAATACAATTATTGTCTTACAGACAATATCCACACGCAAATAAATCCCCATCATAATTATTGATACATTATTTTACAAAATGGTGAGGACTACTAAACAACTCTCTCTAGAACCTTCATTCCATACCCCAACTAGTACTATACATTCTCACCTCCTCGAGAAGAAAAAAAATGGAACAAAAAGGAAAAGGGTGAGCTCAACTAGCCCAAGAAAAGAATATTATGACTAAGATAATATACAACAAATTATCGTTAGTCTTCAACGAGGAAAAATCTAATAGAATACAATAGACAACCGGTTTTAAATCAATCTTCGCAATGAAATAATAATTCATTAGAAGAGTTAAGTAGAGAATGCAAACTACTATCTTCTATATATGAATTTAAAAGTTCATCGTTGATATTTTATCCTGTAACATCAATCAATATATATCTGGAATCAAATATTCATCTTTGCACTACAGCCAAAGATATTCATCGATTAATCATGTTCATCTAAACACTGTTCATCTTTGCACTACGGGCCAAAGATATTAATCACCGTAATCATGTTCATCTCAACACTGCTTCATCTTTTGCACTACTGGGCCAAAGATATTCATCAAGAAATCATTCATCTTTTTGCACTACAGGGCCAAAGATATTCAATAATATCATCATTTAGGACCTGAGGATGATGAAAAATATTTTAAAGGAAACGAATCCAAATTGAAACAAAAGAACAAATATTAAGGATTCAGTATTTTAAACAATCCAAGTTCAAAATACTTCATAAGTAATCGAGTGGAGTAAAATTCAAGAATGATCAAAACATGGATACAATCAAAGATAGTATCCATAATAGATATTTTGGATAAAAAAGAAATTTCATTTTTAAATGAATAGTGTCGTATTCGTGAATAGTGCAAAGTATCGTGAATAGTAACTCGACACCAAAAGATAGAAATTTCACAAAAAAACATCTTCACGCTTCGTGAATAGTACTCGTGAATATTAACTCGTGAATAGTAACTCATGAATAGTAACTTCGTGAATAATAACTCATTGAATAGTAACCCGATACATGAAAAAGTTCCAAATTTGATAAAATATTCCAACCAATATTTCGGCATAATGATATTGAAGAAATAATATCATTTTCGAATAAAATAACATCCCTTACCTCGAAAGACAGTACTTCTAGTTGAAACACCGGATATAGGTTATGACTTGAACTTGCACCGTATAGAAATACTCAAAGTATACTCAAAATACTCACAAGAATACGCTCGATAATATAGAGAGAGAAAACTTCAGTTTCTGGTGTGATTTTCAATTCTAAACTAAGCACCCTATTTATAGGAAAATGCTTAGAACACCAAAGCAGAAAATTTAATATAATATTAATATTTACAAAACACATTCCTATGCCCACTTTGAAATCTGATTTCAGCCACCAAGCACATGTTAAAGATGGCCACCAACATTTGAAAAACGTTTTTCTTAAAAAACATAATTAAAACTTCCAAAAATCAATTATTTCGGAGCTTCAGAACTTCAATAATTCATAATAAATAGCCCTTTTATCAGAAAATTCGAATCTCACTTTGTTTCATTGGCAATTCAATTCTCTACAACTTTGCAGAAGAAAGTTTTTCCAAATTCCAAATGAAATTAACCAAATCCACAAACCAAGCGATTTTACAAAGTTATATAATCAAATTTCTACGAATAATTTTGTCCACCCACACACAAAATATGTGTTAAACATTTAATGCCACAAAAATACTCTTCCTCCTCATATACTCATATATCCCACATTCATTATAAAAAATATATCACTGCTAATATATTATTAAAATAATATATTTAAATGAATTATTTTATCGTAAAAAGATAAAATATTAATTTTCAACAATTGTCACATTAAAAATTTTCTCCATCTATATCCACATAAAATCAATATTTTCCTCATCATATAAATCAATAATTAATTATTCACAATAATATTACAGAATCACAAGATCTTGCAACCGGTAGTTCCTCGAGAAAGAGGGGCTTTCCAATAAGGATATCTCCTTCTCGCGCCAAGCAATTAGGTGACCAAACCTCTCCTTAGATAGAACTTTCTAGACATTGCCAATAATGTTATCCAATAATATTATTCAGATAATATGAATTATTGCTCGATAATGGAAAATCTTGTGTAATGACAATTTATTGAAACAACGAGAATATAAAATATCAATGCGTGAATTATTGAATCAATAAAATAAAATCTTTGAATAAGAATTATCGTAACAATTATTGAGTAAAGCCTTCTTACGTAAGAATCAATAATTGGTGCAATACTGCAGTGTCTTCTTTATTCAACAACGCGCGTATTAGTATGTTTTAACCACCGGGTATTCCAACAAGATACTGGTAATAACTACGCCAGTTATTTATAAACAACTTATATTTGTCGTTTTCTTCATCCAATCGCTTTCCGTTATGGGGCCCACAAAAAGATCGCTACCGTCAGCATTTAATATTCCCTGACAATCACGAATATTCCACGACCAAACGAATATTCTCCGAAAATAATGAATATTTTATAACCACTTGCTTATTCAAATATTTATGTATTTTACCCATAACTATCCACATTAATCAAATCAACCCTTACTATTTCAAAATAATAAATAGAGGAAAATAAATTTCATTTATTAATAATTTGGGGTCTTACACAGTATGTCTAAGTTAAATAACAGATAAGGAACTGACAGTAGAAAGGTACAATTCCTCACTAATATAATTGTACACGTACATCATGTTACACCTCCTCATGCACTATAACAGTATCCTATCAAGAAATCATAATCTACCTAAAAAGGTGAAGAGAGAAAGTACGCTGAGGTTGGAAACTCAAATGCTTACAAACTTTCTCTCCATCCAAGTTTTAGGTTGAAGATGACATCTTGAAAGAAGTCTGAAATAGGTCATAAGCATATCAAAGGTTAAATCAATTTTATATGGAGTAATCTTTCCTGATGGGTTAGTGTGTATGTACAAACCTATGTTCTAAGAGTTTGATAACATTCAGAGTATGATCAGTTCTACAAGAGTATCTTGAGGATTCGCAGAAACTGATCACCTTTATGAATCAACCAGATACGCATAAGTAATAGTGTTGACTTTCACTCTGTAAACAGTTAAACTCGGTGAACATAACCAAATAAATAATGAAACCATCAAATGAAAAGAGTGTTTAATTGAAATGGCAAATCTTACACACACTCATCATCATGCATCTCAAAATGTAATATCCAAATTAGCTGCATGCATGAATTTGATTGTTGGTGATCAATATGATGTTAATTCTAATATATGAGGAATAAGGTTTTTGAAACTAACCTGGCAGGACCTATTTAACTATAGGTACCAAAATAGAAATATATCTAACCTATAGGTACTTGTTCTATCTGACCACACTAAGGAAGATGAAGTAAGGGACTTCAGTCAAAGAAAGATTCAACCAGCAGAAGGCTTAAGACTATTCAGAAATGACTGATAAAATTCTTATATGTCAAAGCATGCCCTTGATGACCTGCTGAGCTAATCCAAATTGAAGCTCACTTGGCTGCTGATAATTATACGGAAGCAGGCCATTCAACCAAAGATGGAAAGGGTCTTATATGCTCAATCATGCAAAGCATGTCATATGAGAGGAAGCCTCAAAGAAGCTCATCACAGAGGATCATCGAGCATCAAACACGAGGAACTCATTACGGTAGCAGAACTCAATGAGCACATGCTGACAAAGAAGACTACGTTCGTAGTGCTGACAAATGATCGTAGAATAATCAGGCCTGAAGATATCCATGTCTACGATGAAAATAAATTTGACTGTCAGTGGTGATTCCATTCAGAAAAAAGCAGGCAAGGATGTCTCCTACTGCACATGGAGAAAAGGAAATCACACCTCATTGAGAAGGTAATATAAATGTGGGGAAGCAGTGATATGTTAAGAAAAAAACTACACTGAGATATACTATGAAGAAATATACCAGCTACAGCGTCCCAAAACCTTGTGGCTAATGAACCAAATGAAGATCTATAGTCAGTAGGAACGTCTTAAAACGTAGTACTGATAACCTATCAGCCACCTAACTCAAAATCATGGAGTGCCTACGATCAAACATCTGATCGTAGTGCAAGAACAGGAGGACACCACGATTACAGCAAATGCAGTTGCCTAAAAGTGGGTAGAGGACCTCACCACCAGAAAAGGTTAAATGAGATATCGGTACAATTCACTTCCAAAGTACTTCATCTGGAAAGCGCCTCAGGGACAAACCTGACCCTTAGTTCACTCTAAGAGGTTGGCCCTTCCTGAGCTACCTTAACCCAGAAGGATTGCTTAATCAAGTTCATCTCAAGGACCAAGACAGTCAACGATCGTATAGTAGAGATCAAAGAGAACTCAATGATCTTGATGCAACCTCAACGATCGTAGTACAACCTCAGCGATCGTAGAAGCAAACTCGACTATCGCAGTCTTACATAAGGTTACTCTAACTCATGAGGAGCTTGAAAGAACGGGACAATTTCTTAACCATTCAAATTAAGAGGAGATAAGTTCGAATACAGTTTGGAAAGATATTTTACAAACGCATCTCAGAACTCAAGTGCCCAAACTGGCTCGGAGTACATCAGTGATCAAGTTATGCAGCATCAAAATGAGGATTAATGTCAAAACCATCCATTGCAGCGTCTCTCAAAAGATGATCGTTGAGTCAACAAAGGAAAACGTAGAGTCCATAGCTGCCTTATCATGTTACTCTACGAATCAAAATGGTCAACGGTCCATCCACGTCATTGACGCCTATTTATTTTGAGAAGAGACAATAAACTGAAGAGTTAATGGGGGAGTTACAGCTCATTACTGGGCATCGTACAACCAATGGTTGGTTGACACATCATTGTTTATGCAGAATTAGAAGGAACTGCCACAAAGGAAAATTCAAATTAGCAAACAGTTATCAGAAGCTATCGAACCTCTCTCCCTTCCATTTTCAAACCCTAGAACCCTCTCAAAAGCCAAAATCAATTAACCCTCCAGAGCCTTGCCCAAATCAAAATCAGCCATCTCTCATAAACTCATCTGAATCAAATACCCATATTCCTCGAACTATTCAAATAGAAGATTGGCGAGTAATCACTGGCATTCAGCTCGGAACCAAGTCCTTTGAAAAATCCGAAAAGAAGTTCAGAGACATTCTCGAACTTGTGAAGAAAGCTGGATTCTCAGAATGTCTTGAGGCTAGCACTCGAGTATATAATGAACTGATCAAGGAATTCTACTCAAATGCATCCATAAATGCCGGTCTAAAGGATATGAAGAAAAAGGAGTTTCTTAAGGAATTCGAGTTCCTTGCTAAAATAGTGGGAAAATGCATACTAAGCAAGGATACTGCACATGATGTAAGACCCCAATTTTTATGAATAAAGATTAATTTTTCTCGAAAATATATTTTTGAATATTATGGTGTGTATAAGACCCCAAATTATTAATAAATGAAATTTATTTTCCTCTATTTATTATTTTGAAATAGTAAGGGTCGATTTGATTAATGTGGATAGTTATGGATAAAATACGCAAATATTTGAATAAGCAAGTGGTTATAAAATATTCATTATTGTTTGGGAATATTCGTTTGGTCGTGGAATATTATGCTGTCGGGGAATATTAAATGCGACCAGCCATGATCTTTTGTGGTCCCCATAACTTGAAGCGATTGGATGAAGAAAACGACAAATATAAGTTGTTTATAAATAATCTTGGTAGTAGTTATTCAATTATCTTGTTGGAATACCCGGTGGTTAAAACACACTAATCTGCGTTGTTGAATCAGAAGACACGGTATTGCACCAATTATTGATTCTTACGTGAAAGGCACTACTCAATAATTGTTACAATAATTCTTGTTCAAAGATTTTATTTTATTGATTCAATAATTGTTGTATTGATATTTTATATTACTTGTTGTTTCAATAAATTGTCATTACACAAGATATTTTCCATTATCGAAGCAATAATTCATATTATCTGAATAATATTATTAGATAACATTATTGGCAATGTCTAGAAAGTTACGCCTCTAAGGAGAGGTTTGGTCACCTAATTGCGCGCCCGATGAAAGAAATTCTTATTGGAAAGCCCCTCTTCCTGAACCGCACGGTTGTCAATATTGTGATTCGTAATATTATTTGTGAATAATTAATTATTGATTCATATGATGAGAAAATATTGATTTTATGTGGATATAGATTGAGAAAAATTTTAAAATGACAATTGTTGAAAATTAATATTTTATCTTTTTACGATAAAATAATTCATTAAAATATATTATTTTAATAATATATTAATCGGTGATATTTTTACAATGAATGTGGGATATATGAGTATATGAGGAGGAAGAGTATTTTTGTTGCATTAAATTATTAACACATGTTTTGTGTGTGCTCGGTGGACCCCATTTCTTGATTGAAATTTGATTATAGCACATGTAAAATTGTCCGTATGTGGATTTCTTGGTTGATTTACATTTGGAATTTGGAAAAACTTTCTTCCTGCAAAGTTGTAGAAATTGAATTTCCTATAAAAATTCATGAGATTCAATTTTTCTGATAAAAGAGCTATTTATTATGAATTATTGAAGTTCAAGTCAAAAATAATTAATTTTTGGAAGTTTTAATTATTTATATCAACAAAAACATTTTTATTGTTTTGGTTGGCCCCCATGTGTTGTAAACATGCTGATTTCAGGAGTATTGGTTGGCGTAAGAATATATATATAATATATTATTATTATATTAAATTTTCTCGCTTTTGGTGTTCTAAGCGATTTCACTATAAATAGGGTGCTTAGGTTAGAATTGAAAATCACACCGAAACTCAAGTTTTCTCTCTATATTATCGAGCGTATTCTTGTGAGTATTTTGAGTATACTTTGAGTATTGCTATACTGAGTGCAAGTTCAAGTCATAGCCTATATCCTGTTTCAACTAAGAAATCTTGTCTTTCGAGGTAAGGGATGTTATTTTCTTCTCAAATGATATTATTTCTTCAATATCATTATCTTTGAAATATTGGTTGGAACTTTTATCAAATTTGGAACTTTTTCATGTCGGGTTACTATTCATGAGTTACTATTCACGAAGTTACTATTCATGAGTTACTATTCACGAGTTCTTATTCACGAGTACTATTCATGAAGCGTGAAGATGTTTTTTATGGAATTTCTATCTTTTGGTGTCTGAATTACTATTCACGTGTCTGAAACTATTCACGATATCACGGACTATTCACGAATCTGACGCTATTCATCGAAAAAATGAAAAATTTCTTTTCGTCCAAAAATATCTATTCGGAGACTAGCTTTGATTGTATCCATGTTTTGATCATTCTTGAATTTTACTCCACTCTGATTACTTATGAAGTATTTTGAACTTGGATTGTTTAAAATACTGAATCCTTAATAATTGTTCTTTTGTTTCACTGGATTCGTTTCCTTTAAAATATTTTTTCATCATCCTCAGTCCTAAATGATGATATTACTGAATATCTTTGGCCTGTAAGTGCAAAGATGAATGATTTCTTGATGAATATCTTTGGCCCGTAGTGCAAAGATGAGCGGTGTTTAGATGAACATGACCAACTGATGAATATCTTTGGCCTGTAGTGTAAAGATGAATATTTTATTCCAGATGTATGTTGATTGATGTTACAGGGATAAAAGATAGACGACAAACTTTTAAATTCATACATAGAAGATAGTAGTTGCATTCTCTATTTAACTCTTCTAATGAATTATTATTTCATTGCGAATATTGGTTTAAAAACTTGTTGTCTATTGTATTCTATTAGTTTTTTTTTCTGTTGAAGACTAATGATAATTTGTTGTATATTATCTTAGTCATAATATTCTTTTCTTGGGCTAGTTGAGCTCACCCTTTTCCTTGTTGTTCCATTTTTCTTCTCGGAGACGAGAATGTAAGCGAAGTACAGTCGGGGTATAGAATGGAGGTTCTAGAGAGAGTTGTTTAGTAGTCCTCACCATTTTTGTAAAATAATGTATCAATAAATGTGATGAGGATTTATTTGAGTATAGATATTGTCTAGAAGATAATATTTGTATTCAAACTCACAGTTTTACTGTTGTAATAATAAAGTTGTAGTTGTTTCTGTACCATGTATTTGGCGACTCAGAATGGGTGTTGTGTATACCTATTTTGGGGGCGTCACATATATATATTTTTTCATTTATTTTATAATTAAAATAAAAAGTTTATTTTAATTTTAAAATAAAAGATTTATTTTAATATTAAAATAAAAGAGTTTATTTTTTTCGTAATGATATTATTTCTTCAATATCATTATCTTCGAAATGTTGATCCAAGTTTTTATCAAATTTGGAACTTTTTCATGTCGGGTTACTATTCATGGGTTACTATTCATGAGTTACTATTCACGAAGTTACTATTCATGAGTTACTATTCACGAGTTACTATTTACGAGTACTATTCATGAAGCGTGAAGATGTTTTTGTAGAATTTCTATCTTTTGGTGTCTGAGTTACTATTCACGTGTACTGCCTTATTCACGTATCTGGCATTATTCACGTATCACGGACTATTCATAGAAAAATAAAATTTCTTCTTTTTGTCCAAAATATCTATTCTCGATACTAGCTCGATTGTATCCATATTTTGATCATTCTTGAATTTTACACCACTATGTTTATTTTTGAGGTATTTTTGGACGTGGATAAAACCAAGTACGAATCCTTAATCCTTAATCCTTGTCATTTTGTTTCTTTGGATTCGTTTCTTTAAAAAAATATTTTCATCATCCTCGGTCTTAAATGATGATATTGTGGAATATCTTTGGCTGTGAGTGCAAAGATGAATGATTTCTGAAGAATATCTTTGGCTCAGAGTGCAAAGATGAACAGTGTTTAAATGAACACATGACCAATCGATGAATATCTTTGGCACAGAAAGCAAAGATGAATATTTGATTCGGATGCATATTGATTGATGTTACTGAGGATAAAATATTGATGATGGATATTAAATTCATAGATTATAGTAGATTTCATTCTCTACGTAACTCTTCTATGAATTATTATTTCATTATTAATATTGATCTCAAACTTGTTGTATCATTGTATTCTATCGATTTTTCCTCGTGAAGACTAACGATAATTTGTTGTATATTATCTTAGTCATAATATTCTTTAATATTCTTTCTTGGGCTAGTTGAGCTCACCCTTTTCCTTGTTGTTCCATTTTTCTTCTCGGAGGCGAGAATGTAGCGAGTACTTAGTCGGGGTATGGAATGAAGATTCTAGAGAGAGTTGTTTAGTAGTCCTCACCATTTTGTAAAATAATGTATCAATTAATGTGATGAGGATTTATTTGAGTATAGATATTGTCTGAAGATAATATTTGTATTCAAACTCACGCTTTCTTGTTGTAATAATAAAGTTGTAGTTGTTTACATACCATGTATTTGGCGACTCGAGAATGGGTTGGATGGAATGGACCTATTTTGGGGCGTTATGGTTGGTATCGAGCTTAGGATATGATCTCTGGCGGAGATCGGGGAATAGAACTAGGAGGGAGAGACGAGTAAATCCTTCGCTAGTGTGTCCTACCTAAGCTTATTTGTTGGTTGGTCATAATATAGGGTATTATGTGATTTGTTAATTTATTTAATTAACCCTTGTTTTATGATAGTTTTTAAGAATGGTCACGAGAACGTTAACAATGGAGTGAATGAGATCGTGGAGACACCTCTCTAATCGCCAACCGGATAATGTGATGTCGGTGAAGAAGGAATTAGAGATATCCATGTGGTGAGTGAAGAATTGATAGTTGCACCTTAGATATAGTCGCAGAGGTAACAAATGAGAGTGAGGAAGAAGAGGAAGAAGAGGTGCAGAAGAGAGTTTATTAGAGGTATTTTATGATCAAAATGTAGAATTGCAAAATCGTATTCATGAGTTAGAAGAGCGGTTTGAAGAATTACAGCGATCGTGGAGCAAAAAAGGGATGCAACGATTCAAACATATGTTACCCGATATGTGATGCTTGAATGTAAGCACTCTTTGCGCGAGTATAAGATGATAAAGTTTGGAATCTAAGTTTGAAAGAAGAAATAATCGAACGAGTGAGAATGAGTGATGCATGGGTAAAAAGCCGCACGACGCGTTGATATTATGGAAGAGATGTCCAATCTAAAAAGAGAAGATTTAACAATGACGGAAGACGCTTGGCAGCGGCATCGCGACCAACAACAAATTCTAGGGGAAGAGAAATCGATCGCCGCTAGATGCTAATCGATGCGGAGAGGAGGGACATATAAGGTCAAACTGCTCAAAGCCTTCCAAGGTATGTTTTAGTTGTGGAAAAGATGGTCACATAGCTCGATTTTGTCTATAAATGAAATCAAGTCCAATTGGGACGTTGGCACCAGAAAGGATCTGAAAAAGTCAAAGTCAACGATTATTGGAAGAAGCGTTTTTCGTGACTTCTCAAAAAGCGAGTAACCCGAACGGTTAGCACGGGTTAGTTAATTATAAATTCTTGCGAAGTTTATACCTTACTAGATACTGGGATCTACCCATTCTTTTATCTCTCTTTGCTTTGCGTTCAACGTTTGAACTTGACTCACGAGAAATTAGACTTTGACCTATTTATGGAGACTCAGATTAGGAGAAACTTTCATTACATCCGTTGTTTAGAAATCTTGCTTGATTCAGTTGGCACTATCACATTACCCGTTAACCTTATTTCTATAGAGATATTTGCTTTTGATGTGATTTTAAGGTTAACTACTCATCACGCCGAAATTGATTACTTTAGTAAGGTTGTTAGTTTTCATATTCCTAAGCAACCTGTTACTCGAATTCAAGCAATCAAACCATTGTAGTCAAACATTTTCATATCAAGCCATGAAGTCATTCGCTTTTATTATGGATGTCAAGTTTTCTTAGTCCATATTATGGATTTGAATAAAGACACGCCGATTTGAATAATATTCCCATTGTTATTGATTTTTCCCGACGTATTTCTGAAGAATTTCTTGGTTTACTCCCAAAGACCGATATTAAATTTTGTATCAACTTTGAACCCTATTACAAAACTCATTTCTAAAATCTCATATCGAATCGGCTCCTATTGAACTTCGTGAGTTAAAATTCAACTATAAATTTGGTACTGAGCCTTTATCCGGTGACTTCCTTTATGGAATGCACCAAAGCCGAACTCTCCGTAGGGGACACCATATTCGTATGCGATAGTAAACCGATAGGTGTCATTGTAACGTCTATCCAAGGTTGGGATATGAGTCACAGTTGAGAACAACCTAAGTCAGAATCGAAATCGTAGCTTTCTAGGCTTAGTTGGTTATTATCGGAGATTCGTTGAAGGATATTCTCGAATCGCTATTCCATTAACGCAAATGACTCGTAGAGATACAAAATTCAAATGGAGCAAGGAATGTGGGAAGAGCTTCAAGAACTCAAGAGAGACTCATTTCAAAGACATGTTCGACCATGCCATCCTGGAAAAGCGAACGCGTGGTAGGCGACGTGTTGAGTAGAAGATCGTATACAAGTACTGAGTACGATATTGTCAAAGGCTCATTTCAGATATAATTTACAAATAATAGAGATGGAGATGAAAACTCTAGGTACCCACGTGATGATATACTGGTATAATCGACTTTAATCGATAAAGTTAAAGTCGCTCAACTACACACCGGAAATGATGAATTTGAAGAAGGAGGTGCAAGAGGTTGTTATTTCAAAAGCAAGAATCGGTGAGGTGAGGAAAGCTCAAACCTTCGATTTATTAACCTATTTGAAATTCTCGATCAAATAGGAACTGTGGCCTATAGACTCGTTTTGCCGCCAAGTATGACGCGAGTTCATAACGTTTTTCACGTATCAATGTTACGTAAATATGTGGACGACCGAAACTACGCTTGAGTTAGAACCGAACGAGATAGCCAGAAGACTTAACGTATGAAGAGGTACCACCAAGATTTTGGATAGGAAGGAGCATGTCCTACGTACGAAGGTCATACCACAAGTTAAAGTTTTGTGGAGAAACCATGCTATTGAGGAAATGACCTGGGAGTTGGAAACGGAAATGAAAGCGAGGTATTCTCATCTTTTCGAAACACAAAGTACGTACGTCAATTTCGAGGACGAAATTTCATAAGGAGGGGAGGTTGTAAGACCCCAAATTATTAATAAATGAAATTTATTTTCCTCTATTTATTATTTTGAAATAGTAAGGGTCGATTTGATTAATGTGGATAGTTATGGGTAAAATACGCAAATATTTCGAATAAGCAAGTGGTTATAAAATATTCATTATTGTCGGGGAATATTCGTTTGGTCGTGGAATATTCAGATCTGTCGAGGAATATTCGTGCAATGACAAGATCTTTTTGTGGGCCCCATAACGAAAGCGATTGGATGAAGAAAACGACAAATATAAGTTGTTTATAAATAACTACAGCGTAGTTATTCACGAGTTAATCTTGTTGGAATACCCGGTGGTTAAAACACACTAATACGCGTTGTTGAACAAGAAGACACGCAGTATTGCACCAATTATTGATTCTTACGTAAGAAGGCACTACTCAATAATTGTTACGATGAATTCTTATTCAAAGATTTTATTTTATTGATTCAATAATTGCCGTATTAATATTTTATATTACTTTTGTTTCAATAAATTGTCATTACAAGATTTTCCATTATCGAAGTAATAATTCATATTATCCTAATAATATTATTAGATAACATTATTGGCAATGTCTCAAAGTTCATGCTCTAAGGAGAGGTTTGGTCACCTAATTACTTGGTAGTAGTAAAGAAATTCTTATTGAAAGCCCCTCTTCTCTGAGGCTACGCACAGTTGTCAATATTGTGATTCGTAATATTATTTGTGAATAATTAATTATTAATTCATATGATGAGGAAAATATTGATTTTATGTGGATATAGATGGAGAAAATTTTTAAAATGACAATTGTTGAAAATTAATATTTTATCTTTTTCCGATAAAATAATTCATTTAAATATATTATTTTAATAATATATTAATGGTGATATTTTTACAATGAATGTGGGATATATGAGTATATGAGGAGGAAGAGTATTTTTGTTGCATTAAATGATTAACACATGTTTTGTGTGTCTGTGGACCCCATTTCTTGATTGAAATTTGATTATAAATTTTGTAAAATTGTCCGTATGTGGATTTCTGGTCAATTTCATTTGGAATTTGGAAAACTTTCTTCTCGCAAAGTTGTAGAGAATTGAATTTCCTATAAAAATTCGTGTGATTCAATTTTTCTGATAAAAGAGCTATTTATTATGAATTATTGAAGTTCAAGCTCAAAATAATTAATTTTTGGAAGTTTTAATTATTTATATCAACAAAAACATTTTTATTGTTTTGGTTGGCCCCCATGTGTGTTGTAAACATGCTGATTTCAGGAGTCTTGGTTGGCGTGAAGAATATATATATAATATATTATTATTATATTAAATTTTCTGCTTTGGTGTTCTAAGCGATTTCTATAAATAGGGTGCTTAGGTTAGAATTGAAAATCACACCGAAATCAAGTTTCTCTCTATATTATCGAGCGTATTCTTGTGAGTATTTTAGTATACTTTGAGTATTGCTATACGGTCTGCAAGTTCAAGTCATAGCCTATATCCTGTTTTTACTAAAGTCTTGCTTTTCGAGGTAAGGATGTTATTTTCTTCTCAAATGATATTATTTCTTCAATATCATTATCTTTGAAATATTGGTTGGAACTTTTATCAAATTTGGAACTTTTTCATGTCGGGTTACTATTCATGAGTTTTACTATTCACGAGTTACTATTCATGAGTTACTATTCACGAAGTTCTTATTCACGAGTACTATTCATGAAGCGTGAAGATGTTTTTTATGGAATTTCTATCTTTTGGTGTTCTGAATTACTATTCACGATATCTGAAACTATTCACGTATACTCGGCCTTATTCACGAATACTGGCACTATTCATCGAAAAATGAAAATTTTCTTTTCGTCCAAAATATCTATTACGGAGACTAGCTTTGATTGTATCCATGTTTTGATCATTCTTGAATTTTACTCCACTCGATTACTTATGAAGTATTTTTGAACTTGGATTGTTTAAAATACGAATCCTTAATAATTGTTCTTTTGTTTCACTGGATTCGTTTCCTTTAAAATATTTTTTCATCATCCTCAGTCCTAAATGATGATATTACTGAATATCTTTGGCCTGTAGTGCAAAGATGAATGATTTCTTGATGAATATCTTTGGCCCGTAGTGCAAAGATGAACAGGTGTTTAGATGAACATGACCAACTGATGAATATCTTTGGCCTGTAGTGCAAAGATGAATATTTGATTCCAGATGTATGTTGATTGATGTTACAGGGATAAAAGATAGACGACGAACTTTTAAATTCATACATAGAAGATAGTAGTTGCATTCTCTACTTAACTCTTCTAATGAATTATTATTTCATTGCGAATATTGGTTTAAAAACTTGTTGTCTATTGTATTCTATTAGTTTTTTTCCTGTTGAAGACTAATGATAATTTGTTGTATATTATCTTAGTCATAATATTCTTTCTTGGGCTAGTTTGAGCTCACCCTTTTCCCTTGTTGTTCCATTTTTCTTCTCAGGAGGCGAGAATGTAGCGAGTACGAGTCTGGGTATGGAATGAAGGTTCTAGAGAGAGTTGTTTAGTAGTCCTCACCATTTTTGTAAAATAATGTATCAATAAATGTGATGAGGATTTATTTGAGTATAGATATTGTCTAGAAGATAATATTTGTATTCAAACTCACAGTTTTACTGTTGTAATAATAAAGTTGTAGTTGTTTCTGTACCATGTATTTGGCGACTCAGAATGGGTTGGATGGAATGGACCTATTTTGGGGGCGCTACAGTGTGGATTTGATATAATGTTATAGTCATGGGTATTATTTACAAATTTTGCAAAGTAAACAAGTGGTTATATAATATTCGATTGGTTGGGGAATATTCATTTTAACATGGAATATTAGTACGACGACACAATCATGGGCGGACCCCACAACAAAAGTATTGTCGTAGTTAAAAATGACATAATTATCTTTTTATAAAAATAACGGCGAAAGTTTTACCGTTAAACTGTTGAACTACCCTATGGGTAAAAGTAATGAATACTGCGTAGTTGCATAGTAGCACACGGTATTGATTATTGATGCTTACGTGAGAAATCACTCAGTTATACTCAATTATTGCTACAAGAATTGCTGCATAATATCTTTCATATTATTGATTCAATTATTGTCACAGTATCATCTACATAATATTTTATATTATTAAATCAATAATTGAGACAACAAAGTTCTGTCAAGGAGAGGTTTGGTCACCTAATTACGCGCCAATAAGAAGAAATCCTTATCGGAAAGCCCCCTCTTTCCTGGGAACGACCTGGTTGTTAAATATTATGAGTTATAATATTAATGATGAATAAGTTCGTATTGATTAAAGATGAAATTGATAGTTCCATTGTGTGGGAATTATTAGTGTTAGTGGAAATCGACATTTATTTTGATAATAATTAATGTCTGGAGGTTATATTGACCAATCGGGTAATTCACCAGATAAATGAGCAATTAATTGTTATTAATTCACATGCTTATAACTATGTGTTCACATGTGTGTACTATTGATTCACATGATTTACTATTAGGGGAGTTAGTGCAAGATTGATAATACTTGCATGACTAAATTAAAAATGGAGGTATAGATGAAGGTACTATACTGTAATTAGTTTTTTCACATGATTATACTATTAAGTCACATGAATGAACTATTAATTCACATGCTTATAACTATGTGTTCACATGTGTGTACTATTGATTCACATGATTTACTATTAGAGGAGTTGGTGCAAGATTGATAATATTTGCATGACTAAATTAAAAATGGAGGTATAGATGAAGATACTATACTGTAATTAGTTTTTTCACATGATTATACTATTAAGTCACATGAATGATGTAACGCCCCCAAAATAGGTCCATTCCACCCAACCTATTCTGAGTCGCCAAATACATGGTACACAAAATAACTACAACTTTATTACAATAATTATTGTGCAAAATACAACAACACATATGCTGTGAGTTTTGATACAAATATATACCAACTGTGACTCTCATCCCAACCTTGGATAGCACTTCACAATGGCACCTTACATAAAGGTATTGTCAAAAACTGTTTTAGAAATTAAAATCTTTGGGAAGTGCTCAAGGAAACTTTAGTACATGGGAGGCCACGCGTCTAGGTTATGATAGATATCATATGTCCACAGAATTATCCTTGGTTGACCCAATAAACCCCAAAGAAAAACGAGAAGATTACTATCATATTCTTTCCAATGGTGAGTCTTCTCTTGACATATCATTATCTCCATCGTCTCTAATTGAGAATTATACTTCAACCAAACTCCAAGATCATATAGGTAGTGCTTGTAGATATACTCAGCAAGTGGATGTGCACAACCTTGTCATATGATAACAGGAAGTTGCATGTCATTAGACATCTTGTATGATAGTGGCAAAACACCCTTCCAACGTTGGGTTCGCCTCACCCTATTTGGTTCACCAAATATAACTACTAAATAATGTATAAAATACAACACACTTTTCTATATCTTTGTTTAGGAGAACCTCCACACCTATGATTCACTATTCTATTCCCCTCATTACCCCCGGCAACCCAAATTACACTCTTATTAACTTAAAGGAATTGTGAAGCAAAAGGGTGAGCACAACTAGCTCAGTAAAGAATATTATGACTAAAGATAATTAAATTTTCAATAGTCTTCATCAATAATAAATCAGAGATTTAGAACATATGGTAAATGATAAAACTTTTCAACCATAGTTGCAGCAGAACGAGAAATCCATTAGAAGAGTCAAATAGACCATAAAGTCTATTATCTTCTCCATGTTAAAAGTCCACCAACAATGTTTTAACCCTTTAACATCAATCAACAGTTCCTGTCCACAATCATGTGAATAACTCATAATCATAATTGTAGTTCTAAATTTCTTTTCGCATTCAAGACGAAGATAATTTTCATCACTGTATTTACCAGAAACATCAAAGATTATGGTTATACCAAATTACAGTTCCTGTTCATAATCATACTAATAAATTCATCTTTGCACTACAGGCCAAAGATATTCAACAACAGGTCATCTTTTCACTACGGGCCAAAGATATTCATCAACAGTTCATCTTTGCACTACGGGCCAAAGATATTCATATCTCAAAGAAATACATAATCATTTCAGAATTTATATAATTATAACCATGTTGATCAATTCACCTTGCACTTAAGCTAAAAATATTCCATTGTAAATTCAATGGTCATGATCATACTAGTCAACAATTCAACTTTGCACTACTGGCCAAAGAGAACCCATAATCACGATCATACTAATACTTTATCCATCTTTACACTCAAGTCAAAGAGAAATTCCATCACCAGGGTTATAAAAATGTTATATATGATAATAAAAACAATAGGATCAACAACTACATTTAATTTCAAGAGCAATATTCATAAATCAACGATAATTTGGTCAGAAAAAGAAACCAATTTTTTCGTGAATAGTACCCATGAATAGTAACTCGTGAATAGTAACTCGTGAATAGTAACTCATGAATAGTAACTCGTGAATAGTAACTCATGAATATTAACTCGTGAATAGTACTCCGTATTCATACATAATACCATATACGTAAAAAATGTCATATACATGAATAGTATCGTATACGTGAATAGTTCCGTATACGTGAATAGTGTCGTATACGTGAATAGTAACCATGACACAAAAAATTTCAAATTTGATAAAAAGTTCAGACCAATATTTTGGCATAATGATATTGAAGAAAATAATATCATTTAAGAAGAAAACAACATCCCTTAAAATCCCTTACCATCCCTAACCTCAAAAAGACAGTACTTCTGACTAGAATACTGGATATAGTGCTGAAGGAACTTGCACCGTATAGCAACACTCAAAATATCAAAATACTCACAAGAATACGCTCGTTAATATAGAGATAGAAAGAGAGAGAAAACTTTAGTTTCTGGTGTGATTTTCAATTCTAACCTAAGCACCCTATTTATATGAAATTGCTTAGAACACCAAAGCAGAAAATTTAATAAAATATTAATATATATATATTATAAATTCCTACGCACACAAACTTGGTCCAAAATCAGCCACACACCTCACCAAAAGTCACAAAAACGTTTTACATGTAAAAATCACTTAAAACTCCAAAAAATAATAATAATCAATTAATCCGGAACTTCAATAATTTATAATAAATAGCCCTTTTCCGAAAAATTTGAATCTCATGTTCTTCCATAGGAAATTCAATTCTCTACAACTTGTAAGTTTAAGTTTTTCCAAATTCCAAACAAAAATTGACCAAAATTCACAAACAGACGATTTTACAGGCTATAATTAAATTTCAGTCAAGAAATGGGGTCCACGGACATGAAAAACATGTGTTAATCATTTAATGCAATAAAAATACTATTTCTCCTCATATACTCATATATCCCACATTCATTGTAAAAATATCACCATTATTATATTATTAAAATATAATAATATATTTAAATAAATTATTTTATCGTAAAAAAGATAAAATATTAATTTCCAACATTTGTCACATTAAAATTTTCTCCATTTATATCCATATAAAATCAATATTTTTCTCATCATATAAATCAATAATTAATTATTCACAAATAATATTACGAATCACAATATCGATAACCGGTAGTTCTTGGAAAGAGGGGCTTTCCAATAAGGATTTCTCTTTCTTTGGCGCATGATTAGGTGACCAAACCTCTCCTGATGCAGAACGTTCTGAGACATTGCCAATAATGTTATCTAGTAATATTATTAAAATAATATGAATCATTGATCCGATAATGGGAAATCTTTGTATAGTGACAATTATTAAAACAACAATAATATAAAATATCAACGTAGTAATTATTGAATCAATAAAATAAAATATTGAGCGATAATTACCGTAACAATTATTAGTAAAGTGCCTTCTTACGTAAGAATCAATAATTCAAAATACTTTGTGCAATACCGTCTGGTGTCGCAACTTGTGCGACAATACGTATTACTATGTTTTAACCACCGGTATTCCAACAAGATAATTCAGGTAACAACTACGCCTAGTTATTTATAAATAACTTATACTTGTCGCTTTCTTCATCCAATCGCTTTACATTATGGGGCCCACAAAAGATCACACAATCATACAAATATTCCCCGACAGGAAGAATATTCCACGACCAAACGAATATTCCCTGACAGGAAGAATATTCTATAACCACTTGCTTATTTAAAATATATACATATATCACCTTTAAGTTTAAAATTTTATCAATTTAACCATTTACTGAATAGTAATTATAAGAAAATTGAATACTTTTATTTCATAAAATTCAGGGTCTTACAAATGAACTATTAATTCACATTATTTACTATTAGGGGAGGTGGTGCAAGTTTGATAATACTTGAACTAAATTAAAAATAAAGAAAAAGAGGAAGGTATTATACTGTAATATTTCGAGCCCCAAAACGTGCAATTATCGAAACTATATTTTCCTATAAATAGAAGTTCATTTTTCTTTCATTCTCACCAATTCACTAAGTCTCACAAGAGCAATTATTATAGAGAGAAATTATAGAGAGAAAGAAGAAGAGAAGTCTGCTACCCCACTATTCCAGTATCCAGTTTCTTTTAAGGTAAAGGGTATTATTTCTTTCGTATTCATGAAGAAAGTTATTTTCTTTCAATACTCGTAAGGGTTGTTATTTCATTCTTTATTATTCTGTTGGAATAACATGTCTGTGCGGTCTATCGCATGCCTGGTGAATTCTTCTGTTATTCCATTCTTTATTATTCTGTTGGAATAACCTGTATGTGCGGTCTATCGCATGCCTGGTGAATTCTTTTATTATTCCATTCTTTATTATTATGTTGGAATAACTTGTCTACGCGGCTACCGCATGCATGGTGAATTCTTCTGTTATTCCATTCTTTATTATTCTGTTGGAATAACCTGTTTATGTGGACTACCGCATGCATGGTGAATGATCCTTCATATTCATTCCTTATTAAATTGTGGAAATGATATGTCTACGTGGATTACCTCATGGCGGGCAAAAATCTATTTACAGTTTCATATATTCTATTATACTCAGTTGGTTAAAGTTTTGGCTTCTATACTCCATGAAATTAGTAGAATATCCTGGATATTTGCGCTTCATCTAGTATCTTTTCATGGAAATATTCTTCTGAGCATTCTTGAATTTTAGTCCACAAAGTAGTATCATGTTGACAATTTGGACGTTATTGATTTATGGATAAATTAAATTATAAATCTTTAAAATTTATCTTGAACTTGTTTTATTGAATTATTATGTCATTGTCATCATCCTCATGCTTAGATTGTGATGAAAGTCATCTTTGGCGTATGTGCATAGATGGACTTGGTATGATTATGACCAGGGATTATTCGGTATAATCATGATCGTAATGTGACGAATGATGTGGTAAAAGTCCTCATTGGCACATGAGTTCATTGATGGACGAGTTGTTGGTATGATTATGACCGAGGATTATTCGGTATAATCATGACCGTTGATGATTACATGAATATCCTTACGTGATGCAGGGATGATTCGATTATATTTATTAAAATCGAGTCTCAAATGATAAAGTTGATGAAAAAACTTTTAAATCATAGAAGATAGTAGATTTTATGCTCTACTTGACTCTTCTAATGGATTGCTTATTCCGCTGCAGTTGTTGATCTAAAACTTGTTGTCTATTATATTCTATCAGTTGTTATACTGTTGAAGGCTAAGGATAATTTATTCTGCATTATCTTAGTCATAATATTTTTTACTAGGATAGTTGAGCTCACCCTTTCTTTCATTGTTCTCTTCAGGAAATGAGAATATAGCTGGGATGAGTCGGGGAACGGATTGACGGTCCAGATGGTTGTTTTAGTAGTCCTCACTATTCTATAAAATAGTGTGATAATAAATGTAATGAGGACTCCATTGAGTGTGGATATTGTCTAGATGACAATATTCTTATTAAAACTCTTAGATTATATTTTGTCGTATTTTACACGACTGTTGTATAATTAAGTTGTATTTGAATTTTATACCATGTATTTGGCGACTCAAGATGGGTGATGTATACCTATTTTGGGGGCGTCACACATGACACTATGCTTGATCAACGGTTAAAAATCATGTCTGCTATAGTTCTGGAGAAACGAATCAACTTTGGAGTTATCCTGTTTGATCAGATCTCCAAATGGGTAGAAAAGGCTGAGTTGAAGAAATCAACAGAAAAACCCCTGACAAAGGTGTTTCATGGAAGACTGTTGAGTATAGTGCTAAAGAAGAATCTGGGAAGCAAAATCAAGAATGATGAGGGAGAACCTCTGAATGTTCACAAAGTAATGTCTCCACAACTGTTTGTGAATTGGAAGAAAAACATAAAGGAGAACAGAAGGTTGACAATAACATGGAGCAGCAGAAAGAACTCTGCGAAAAAGAAGAAGGCAAAAGAGGTGGAAAGCTCTGAGTCTAATGACTCTGCACCAGCAGCAAGCACACCAACAAGGAAGAAATCCAAGGGCGTGAAGAAAGCTAAGTCCTTGCCAAGAAGTCTCTCTACAGAAGACAAGGTTGAAGATGAAAAGGTCTCAACTGCAGATGCCACAAAAAGGAGAAGTAACAGACTGCTTCAAGGGCCATTAAGGAAGAAAGCTAAGGAGGTAGACATGCAAGCCCTAATTTCCCAAGAAAGTACATCTGACGAAAAGGAGAACGTAGAGTCAAAAGAAGAAAAGGAAACTGAAAGCCCCAATAATTTGTCCCCAAAGAACGAATCCAGCAATGAAGCTGAAACTGGATTCATGGAAGAAAATACAGAATCTGATAATGAAGAAAAATGCACAAGCCCAGTGGCTAACTCTCAGAGTATTCACTCTGATGATGAAGAAAAGCTACAAGATGACCCAACTGCATCTCCAAATGTAAATGCTCTAACAAGTCCAGATGATGGGTCAAATGATGTTGTTTCTGAAGAAGAAGAACATGCCCCTTCCAATACTGAAAGTCAAGTAAGCTTGTCTGATAATTCAAAGGCCTTAGAGTTTGAAGAGCAAGCAGAATCTGACCCTCCCATAACTGAACCCCCAAGGAGAAGGAAGAGCTATAGATTAATTGCCCAATTTGCCACCAAGAAGAGAAGCGATCACTCCACTACAGTCATAGAAGTGAGTGATGATGAATCCAAGGAAGACATTGCTGAAGAAGAGTCTGGCAATGAAGATCAACAAGAAGGATTTACTAATGAATCTGATGAGAATGATTCAGGCTCCGAAAGAGAAGAAATAGAGAAAGATTTTAATTCTGCACATCAGGAATCAGAGGAACCAAAAGACTATCCAGTTCTCTCTCCTTCAAGGTTTAACAGAAGAATAGTGGTGGAAGTCTCAAATGAACTACCAGAAGCACCTCCCGAGATATGGGTAAACTATGGAAATGGACAGCTCAAGGTGGTAAGGATGACTGCTTTTGAGGTGTTTAAAAATTGGAACAACATGGAACTAGACTGCACGACTATCCTCTACAATCCTGATGATATGCTGATGAGATGGTTATTCCAATGGATGCCTTGGCTAAAGGCACATACTAAAAGAGATGGAAGTTACTTCAACTGGTGCTACTCTCAGTTTCCAAGCATGGAGCTGGTGGCACAAAACTTCCCAAGGGTGAAGAGTTTTGTTACAATAATGATCAAAAACCAGCCTCACTACAAATTCTACAGACATGTTGGCAACCATTATATTCCCTATGATCATAGAGTGGGCTCTAACGGAAGAAGGATCATGACCTAGGACACAATCGTAGAGTCATTTCCCGCTATCACTGAAAATGATCAAGCTCAGTATGAAGAGCTTCCCTCTGCTCAATCACAGATGCCTAACATGCCCTCATCCTCCAACAACGGTTGGTACTCAATGATCTTTCAGATTCTCAACACCTTCAAAAATCTGTCCAAGGATGAAAATCGTAGAGTCCAATCTGATGCTCAACAAAAGGCTGCCCAACCAGATGACCAAATTCCTATGGAACAGGAGCTAATGAAAAACTTTGATGAGCTAGTCAAGATGTTATCTCTAACCAATGAAGAGTCAAAGATGATGTTGATAGCAGCAGGAGATAATACAAGTCAGAACAGAATTCAAGCAACAATGGTTGATGTATCTCTCAAAATCAAAGAGAGAGATCACATCTATTTAAAGGCCATGAGTGATCAGAAGGCAGATGCCCTACAAGCGTAGAAGGCAAATGAAGAAAAACTCCAAGTCCTCTCTGATAAGATTGACCACATGAATCAGTCTTTCTCGGTGCAACTTAAGCTAAGCCAACAGGAACTCAAGTTTGAAGTTGCTAACTCCTCCTACCTGATGGAACAACTAATGTCCAACATTGAGCAGCTCTCCCAAGTGATTAATGACAAAAAGGGGGAGAAAAAGAGGTATAGAAAGAGGCAGAGTAAGAGGCACTCAAGAAAGGGAAAGGAAAGGGAAAGGAAACAAGAAAAAAAATAAAGAAGAAGATAGAAAAAGAAGAATCTGGGTCATCATCCGAGGGGGAGCCAAAGAATGATGAGCCTGTATTTGCAAAGGCAGAGGGGGAGCCAAAAGAAGAAGAAATGAAGTCCACATCCCAGGGGGAGCAGGAGAAAAGAAATCAAACAGATGAATAGCTGATCAACAAACATCCTGGAAGCATATATGAAACCAAAGATGTACATCTCTAGCTAGTTAGGTATGTTCTGGATCCAGGATGTAAAATGTCATAGTATATTAAATTTCATATTCTTATAAATGACATTCATGATTATCTATTTTAGAAATATTGTTGTTCACTGTATATAAGATTCATTCATAACATGCATATGCACTTATTATTTTTGTCATAATCAAATAGGGGGAGATTGTCAGGAATAAGCATTTGAATGATATTCCTATTTACATATGATTTGATTATGATATATATATGAATGAATATGCAATTATGCTTGCATTAAGAAAAGTTGTAAAGTCCTTTGATAGATAATAGAAACATATGTACAAGGACTTAGAATGAATTGATCAAATGTGTTAGGTTGATCCTAAACAAGCAAAACAGCTTTGTAAAGTCCTTAAAAAGAAATGATGTACAAGGACTATAAATATAGGAAGATCAAGCATGTTAGGTTGATCTAATGATGTAATAGATAGGCTTGTCTGATCGTCGAGTACTGCACTAAAAATCGTAGTCTTCCAGGAGAGGCAAGGAAAACTAGAGAGCTATCGAGGCAGAATCGTAGTCTGTAAGATAGTAGATCTCAGAGTTCGTAGACTGCCAGGAGAGACGAGGAAGGATCGTAGTGTGTCGAAGAGAACTTCCTCAGGGCCATAGTTTGATGAGGAAGTCATGTTCAGAATCGTAGAGACAGCCTACCTACGATCCGACCGAACATCTGCCGAAGCCCAAGTCAAGAATCATAGACTACACTCAGAGTCTTAGAATCTACTGATCATATCAGAGGCAGAGATCGTAGTCGAGCAAGATTAGATGAAGACAAGCACAACGACAGAAATCTTAGTGTCAAGATCTGATCTTGGAGTCGTAGTATCTGCACAACCAAAGCTAAATCGTAGAGTGCAGAACTAAGACCTCAATAGATGTGCTCACAATGCAAAGGCAGAATCGTAGAGCAAATAAGATTCTCAACGAATAAGCACTCCCAGAATATCCAAAGGAATAAAGCCTCTGGTTGGCACTGCAAAGATACATCCCATCTAAAGAAAACCAGAGACCACTCAACGAATGGCATGCAAGCTAACAGAATATCTAAGCACCAACCCAATCAGCATCCAGATTGAGTTGTGAAGCCATTCGAGATAAAGTCTTCCATAAGTTGATCAGAAAAAGACTTCAGTAACTGACTAATAAAAGTCAGTAAGTGCAGTAGCTGTCAAGTGGTAAGATAACAACGATCTTAGAAGTAACCAGGATCGTAGTGTTTGCCAAACAAAGAAAGAACTGATGGAGTGCACACAGAGAAACTGGTCAGCTTCTGAAGAACAAGGCTAAAGTGATTAAACATTGGGTCAGTCCATTGATGATAAGTGAACGGGATATCACAAGGAAAAAGATGAAAGTAGTATGCACACAAGCCAATTATGTTTGATGATAAAGCATATACTTTGTAACAATCTTATTCATTTATTAATAAAAAGTATTAATTTATTAAAGGCTTTTAATTATCTACATGATGCTGTTTTATAATATGTGATAAACCCATAGTTTTAAGCAATGCTTTTAGAATAATGATGATGATCATTCTAATGAGATCTAAATTCTTAGAAAGCTTAAAACTAAAATAGTTCCCAATCATTGGATTACTAAATTGGGGATTAGTGAATCCGGATAGATTGGTACATACGTTGCTTGCTCATTGGATGAGGATGATTGATCTCATGATCATTTGTGTGGAGACACTAAAGCAAGTATGTAGGTGCTTATTGGAGAATAAGTTCACTGAACGTGGCTCACTAAGAAATACCTAATGGAGTTTTACTTGCATGTCAATAGGAATTCCTGTAGTGATAGTAGTACAAGTAATCCTTGGACTTGAGATCATCATAGTATCTTGTGTATGATGAGTTATACTTTGACTTATTCCTTAAGACCCTTAGGGTATATCAAAGGGTATGCTTGGGTATAATAAGTTGTACATGGAGATAATGTATGATCAATAAAGAATCTACCACTTCTATTAAAAGAAGAGAAATGTCCTATGTGATTCGATAAATGACAACCCAAAGAGTCCTTGGCGGCGAGAATGAAATTAGAAAGGAGTTTCTAATTTGCATTATTTGAGTTGTGCATTTAAGGATCGAAATACATATAATTAAATAAAATAAGAATTAACAGTGATTCCATGTCTTATATTTAATTGGGACATTGTATGGTGGAAGGATTGAATTGTACGGTAACTATTTACTCAAAGGTTCTTTTATAATCAGTGTTGAAATCTATATTATCTGGAAAGTCGTTGATCGCTAGGGAGGCTTATCCCTATTGTAGAATAAATATTATTTATTTAAATAAATTAATTGTTTAATTTATTTATTTAAATAAGATTAGAATTGTTCTAATTGATTTATTCACAACCGGTTTAATATGGAGAACCTAAAGGGTCACACCATAAAAGGAAGAATAATTATTTAAGAAGTTAATGGCATAATCATAATAATATGTTAAGTATATTTAATTTAATCTATGGTGATAGAATAAATTAAATAGCTTAATATTATTATTTAATATTTTAGAAATATTAAATATAAATTAATAAGAGGAATCTTATTAATATTATTACAATTATTATTATTTTAATTTCTAAAAGAGTTTAGGAATTAATTTAATATAAGTACTCTCATTTATTCCTAATAGGATTAGGAGGGAAAATTAATTAAAGGAGTTTAATTAATTATCCCTAATAAGATTATGGAGCTTAATTAATTAAAAGAATTTAATTAATTAAATAAAACCCAATTCACTAATTGTTAAGGTGGGTTGCCCACATCTATAAATAAGAGGAGTCTTATTATGGGTGATGTGGTTGTTGACTTTTACAACATACGTATTTTCAATAGTTGGAGAGTACGCCCCCTTTTTCTATACAGATAGGAAAACTAGGGTTTGAGCCAATACCCCTTCTTCTTGAAAATTCTTATTCCTTGGTGGATCACCTCTAGAGGCCAAACACTTGGGTGGCTAACGTTGATCAAAGGAAGGAACCAAACCCGGTGAATTCAAGTTGAACGCGAAAGGATTTGGAGGTGAACTTGTACCTGAGGAAGCTCGATCTTCAAGGGTATGATTTTATTCTTTATCTTTTCGTTTAATTAATAATTGTGCATAAAGGGTGATCCGGGTATATGGTTTGTAAATTTTTAAACTCTGATTTTTACACGTTTCCGCACTTTTTATGCAATTTGATTGCGTTCTTGAATATTACAAACCTAACAAAAGAGTGCTGGACACGCCAAAAATTTGAAGTGTCTTACTAATCAGAAGGGGCCAGAACAAAGAAGTCAAGACATCAGTATCTGAGAGCTGTTGAGGCAAACATAAGTGTTGAAGCACTGCACAAGAGAAGGAAGATGTGTTCTACATTGAAGATCCAATCAACACTCTTCAAGATCGTAGTGTTGTCTCTACCAGTCAATAAGACACTACGATCAGGTCCAAGAAGTTATGCATCAGAATCGTAGAGTTCGAATAGCTGAAAAATTAAAGCATTGACAACAGTTCAATCTAAAGGTTGATATTTAGAAAAGAGCTTATTGAGAGCATCGATGCAAAAGGACAACCTCTGATCGAGAAATCAGAAGGAAGAAATAAAGTCATTGACCTGCCCAAGACATAAAAGTGACATATCTGACGGGGTAGGTGAAATAGTAGACTGCAGTGTCAGAAAGTCAGAAAAAGAGATGTCATGTCACATTTGCAGTCTACACCAAATAACTCGAGATCTGCGAAGCAAATCTAAAAGTTTTCAACGGATACTTTCCAACGGAAAGATTGGGAAGAAGTATAAATCAACAGAGCTTCAAAGATCAAGAGTACTGATGATTGCTATGTTGCAGAATCGTTAAGTTGGTAGAATGCTAACGTTGACTCTACGAGTTCCACCTGAGCTTAAACAGAACAAGTCTCAATGACAGTGAGACTACGAATGTGGAAGTGAAGCAACTTTGAAGAAGGACTTGAAAAGATCAAAGCTTCACTCAACAAAGATGAGAATTCCACTTGAATTGGCATATAATCAAAGAGCCAAGAAGGAAAAGAAGATAACATTCAGAAGAGTGGCAAAGCACAAGGCAGATCCTAAGAGCTACTCTAAGATTCACCATGAACCCAAAGCTGAAGCAGAGCAAGTGCAGAACCATGTCTGCCAACACGTTAAGAAGGGTTCAGGAAATGGTTATGGTGCACAGCTGGCACTATATGAAGATGAGCAGAACAGAAGAAGATCAGCTGCACCAAAGATGATGTGGTCCAGTCTCAAAGTAGAATGCAAAGAGGACCACACCAAGCTGCTAAGTACAAAAGATAATCAAGCTTAAAGACATCTTAGCAGCTCAGCACCAACAACAACAACAACAAGCCAGGGCCTGAGGGGTCCTTGTCCGAAGGGACTAAATGAAGTTCCAAGCCTGCTGGGCTTGAAGAGTTCCTAGGGAACTAGAGAAGTTCCAAGGTCACGGCCTTGAAGGAATCTTAGTGATTCGAGTCTTTGCCTTCCTTAGTGAAAATCCTGCTAGTTGAAAGTAGAAGTGTGGATTAGGAGCTTGAGTCTCTGAACCACTTAAAACCCCTTGTATCTTTAACTTTATGTCATTTACATTATGTGCATTAACTGCTATAACTGCTATGTATATTTTAACTGCTTACTACTGAATTAACTCTACGAACAATGCATGTCTGATTATGAATATATGAATGAAGGGAATCTTTTACTTATTCCATTGTGCTTGAAAAGATTCTTATGTTTGTTATATGTTAATTTATGAGCAATACAAAATAAACCAGAAAAGTATTTGAAATAAAAAGGATTTATTCAACCCCCCTTCTAGATCTATATTGTGCCTACTGGGAACTAACATATTTGTCTAAACTTTTTTATTAAATTTGAATATTTCCTGTCGGGGTATTATTCACTTTGGGTACTATTCATTCGGGGTAATATTCACGACAAAATTGGTTTTGTTTTTGTCCAAATTATTTTTGATACATTAATATCATTTTTGAATTTTACTCTACAATTGGTGATCATGTTGACAATTTGGATATTCTTGAACTCTGAAAAATTAAATTATAAATCCCTAATATTTATTCTTGATCTCACTTGATTCATTTTTTATATCATTGTCATCATCCTCATGCTTCTATTGTGCTGAAAGTCATCTTTGGCCCGTAGTGCAAAGATAGACTATTGATTGATATGATTATGATCAGAAATTATGTATTGATATAATCATGACCTTTAATGTTACAGATAAATGTTTATGGTAAAAGTCCTCTTTAGTTCGTAATGCATAAAATGACATGTGTTTGATAACGATCATGACCACTTGTGATACAAACGAATATCTTTGGCCCGTAGTGCATAGATAATTCGTTGGTTTGAAACAATTATTGAGTGGTGTTACATGGATAAAATATAGATGATAGAATTTTAAATTATAGAAGATAATAGACATCATGCTCTACATGACTCTACTAATGGATTGTTATTTTCTCTGCAGTTGTTGATCTAAAACTTGTGGTCTATTGTATTCTATCAGATTTTTCCCTGTTGAGGACTAATGATAATTTTTTTTTATTATCTTAGTCATAATATTTTTTACTGGGCTAGTTGAGCTCGCATTTTCTTTCTTTGTTCTCTTCAGGAAATGAGAATATAACTGGGATTAGTCGGGGAATGGAGTGATGGTCCAAGATGGTTACTATAATAGTACTAACTACTCTATAAAATAGTGTGACAATAATTGTAATGATGACTTCATTTGAGTTTGGATATTATTTACGAGACAATATTTGTATTGAAACTCACAGCTTATATTTTGTCATATTTTACACGACAGTTAATTATTGTAAATAGAAAGTTTGTATTTGGATTCTGTACCATGTATTTGACGACTAAGAATGAGTTGTGTAGACCTATTTTAGGCGTCACAAATCAGCTACCGACTGTGGATTAACCCAAATATTTTAGATAAACTATAATAACCCAATATTTTCAATATAATAATAATAATAAATATTGCATATAATATTTTTTTATAAAAAGGTGGAAATATGTGCAAAACAAAGTATATGTATATATGTGATAAATAAAACTTATTTATTACATGAATAATTGTAAATAATTTCTTTTTAGAATTATTGAGCATTATAGATTATAATAAATTAATTTTGTAATAAAAATATTTATTTTTATTTTTTTATGAAAATATGATTATTATATATATGATATGATTATAAGGATTATTATGATATGTATTTTATTATATTAGTTAAGTTAATTATTTTAACTTAATTAATAATGGTATATATGAAGGTTATGTCAGATATGGATTCAAAAACTTAAATCTGGATGTTGAATAAGGAATGAGAATATTAATATAATATTATTTATATTTCGATGATATAAACACGCCTGTTATGTGTGTAATGTTAATTTGTAGAACAGTTATAGTACAACAGTATAAAACCCTAGCATTACTGATAAACTATAGTACATAAGTCAATTACGACTGTAAGATTTGTTAAGTTATTATGTTATGAAATTAATGACAATTATTATAGATTTAATATTAATTAGGTAAACCCTGATTAATATTTAGAAACCCTAAATACTAAATTAGAACCCTAATTGCTATTTTATAAACCCTAATTATTAATTTAGCAAGCCTAATGGTAACTAGTATATTATAAAGTCTAATTTACAAGTCTTAGGTGATTAGTAAACCTAATTTAATTAGGGAACCCTAATTCACACTTTTAGAAACTAAGATTTCCATTTTAGCCCTAATTACAAAATTCTAGAAATTGAACTTATGGAATATTAGGGTTAAACCCTAAGAGTTAAACCCTAAGGGTCAAACCCTAAGTAGGGGTGTAAACGAGTCGAATCTCATCGAACACCTTCATGCTCAGATTCGGCTTGACTCGAAAAAATTGAGCTCGAATTCGACTCGGATTCGATAAGGGATTTATATTTTTGCGCCAGATTCGACTCGGATCATTGCTCGTTTACAAAGAGAGTTTCTCATGAGCCTTCAAATCGAGTTTCGAATATGAACCATTTCACTTAAAACTGAACCACTACATACTAAATTGGTTACTTATCTAATATTTATATATAAAACTTTTTCACTTTTATTTATGTATTGGAATTATAAAGAATGTAATAAAAATTGGCATTCAATTCATTGATTTATTCAAGTACAAGTTTATACAATTTCAAACTACACTTTATAAATTACAAAGATTGATACAAATATCACATATTTAGCTTACTAACATGGATCAGACCAATATTCGAATATGATCCATCGAGCAGGTATCGAGTATAGTTCGAAAAAAATGAGATACTCGAACCTAATTTGAGCAAACACTGGTATGCTCGAATTCGACTCGTGTATCATTAAATAGAAAACGAGTATGGATCATATTCAACTCGGATTAACTTCAAATTCGAGTTTTGGATCATATTTTCGAGCTGATCTCGAGTCGAGTACCGAACTACTTGGCTCGACTTACACCCCTAACCCTAAGTGTTAGAATACATTGCCAACTTTGCCACTAAAAGTAAAAGCCAAATGACATAATTGCCCTTCTTACATTATTTAATAGATAACTTGTATAGGTTGTCATAACTTTAGTTGGTGATCAACTCTAGCTAGCCATGTGCCTATAATCCATACAAATCAGCCACTTTCACCATCCAAGTGCATTGCATCTATGTCCTATATATTGATCAAGAGAGAGAAAGGTTACTAACTTTGCTCATTTTACTTACAAACACTCAAC
The DNA here is from genome assembly GCA_020205615.1 of Panax quinquefolius. NCBI lineage: Eukaryota > Viridiplantae > Streptophyta > Magnoliopsida > Apiales > Araliaceae > Panax > Panax quinquefolius. The sequence goes on from CM035164.1 coordinate 44,184,567, forward strand.
TCATTTCTCTCTCACCCAAACCTTCGAAATTCCCTTACTAGATCAGTCACAGAACAAGCCCCACTATCACTTATATCAAATCAAAAAGCCAGAATCAAGAATTGGTTCATAGAAAGGTATAACCCTAAACTAAAATTTTAGTCTTGTATGCTATGTTGGATTTGGTGTATGAATGTTTAAATATGTTGTTTATGGTGTAAATAGATGATTTGGGTTGATAGATGTTAGATCCATAACATCTATAGGCTCGGATTTGATGATTTACAAAATCTGGAAAAAGTTTAAAACTGCGGTCTGACAACGAATGTCAGTGGCTCTAGATTCTTGCCTGATCCTGCTTTTTGTTGTTTTATGTTTTAGATATGTAGTCTATGATCTGGAAGTGTAATAACATCCATTTCATGTCTAGGTTTAATGTTATTCTTGGTCAAAACCCATTGACCGAGCATGACCAGGAGTTTCTGGGTCAAAACTCGTTTTCAGTGCCTGACAGGATTTTGTTAGGCTAAGATCTGTTAGGTGTTATTTTTTTTTGATGTTGTTATATCTAGATTGTAGCCTGTATTATGTACTATAGATCCATGGTTTTAGATACTTTAAAACGTCAACAGGATCGGTGTAGTGGATGGTCAAACTAGACCATCCGATCACGATTTGCGTTTCTGGAAAACCCAAAAACTGTATGAACTAGCTCTCTGACAAGGTTTGACCGAATGCTATCTTATGATTATGATATCTTTTGACCGACCTGATGATTGATAAATGTACTCTGTCATGTGGACTACAACCCTGACCCATTCGAACACTTTAACAATTAACAGAACCCTAAGAAATTTAAGCCTCAAACTGCCTACTCGAAGCTGACTGGGTTTCTGGGTAACCCAGAAAATCCAGAAAGCTCTAACAACGAGTTTGAGGGGCTAGATCTTTATGATACATGATTGTTTGACTTGTAGGATAGTTGATTCATGTAGTATTACCTAATCACTACACGATCAGTGTTTAAAATGTCCCAGATCATGTTTAGGCTGTGAATTAAAGACGGTCAAAGGGAGCCTCTTGAACACTTACTGTCAGTGTTCTTGAGCCTCAAGAACACCTATCCCGACAGAAACCGTCGTTAAAGCCTTTAGCGACAGATTTAATTATTTTAGTTTTCTAATTTTCGAAAAATGATTAAAAATAGAAATAAATTCTAAAAAATCATTTAAAAATAGAAAACAATTTTTGAAAATTATAAAATCAGTTTTAAAAATTATTTTAAGTCATAAAAAATTAACTTTTAATAATTTGGCATATTTTTCTTAAATATTAGTAATTATTTGAATATTATTGATATTTAATTTATTTAATAAATGCATTAAATAAATTAACTAAAAATGATTTTATTATATTAAAATCATTTTAAATGATAATAAGGTATTTAATAATATTTTAAGTTATAAAATGTAACTTTTACTATTTTAAAGTAAATTTTATTAATTATTTAATATTAATGATATTAGATTTATTTAATAATTATAGTAAATAAATAGATTAAAAATGATTTTATTGATTTAAAAAGGATATAAATGGTTTTAAAATATTTTAAGTTGTTATAAATGACTTTTAATATTTTAGTGAATAATACCTTAATATTTAAATATTAATGGTAATTGTTTAAAATAATTTTAAATGTTTTAAAAATCATTTAAGGGTAATATTAATACTTTAAAAATATTTTGGGTTATTATAAATAACTTTGATATTTTGGCAATGGTTGCATTAATATTTTAATATTATTTAAATATTAATGATAATATAATGATTTAATATTTAAATCATTTAAAAATGATTCCAGTGTTTGAAAAATCAAAATAAATTATAATAATTATTATAATTCATTTAAAAATAATATGACTGATATTTAAAATATCCAGAATAATATTGAACTACATGATAGAGTTTTAAACTCGATAATTACTTGATAAAGCCGTCAGTACACTGAAATGTTATCAAAATTGATCTGAAACTATATAGTTTGACTATATAATTGTCAGTTTATGATTCAATGACTGATATAACTATGCGACAATGTGATTAGGTTATGTGTTGACTGTAAATAACAGTAATATGTGTTATGATATGTTATTCTAATCAATAGAACAATCTTATAAATGATAGGTCGTTGAATTAAAGATAGAACTAAGTTGTGTAAGCAGCAGACCAAACAAGTATATGAACAATCCTTTACATTGTGCAAGTATCCTTACCTTTGCATTTCTTTTTATGCAATGTACATGAGTAAGAAAGTTTCAGAATTATATTATCGTTGTGCCAGATTATTAACTCTATTGTTATTGATTTTGTATCTAAATATTCGTATTCATGCAAGTTTTCGAGCTTTATTCGTACATTGTTTATCAATACAGTATTACTGTAAGATTCAGATATATATATTTTGTTCGTTAATTTTTAAGTATGGTTATACAAGTGTCCTCACTTGGATAATTGTTGTATCTATTGATACATACCTATTAGATTCCGGTATGTATACCTTGATTAAAAGTTGTCTAAGCTATTTGATTCGACTAGACACAGATTTAAAAATATCGTTGAACATGATAGGACCTTATTGATATCCAACCGAATTGTTTGGTTTGGATTCCCAACTAAGTATGAACATCCCAAACATGGAAAAACTTTTGTGTGCCTAAGGCGGATAAGATGAACGAGAATATCGTTCTGACATGTAGTATTGATCAATACAGGGCACATTGGGATGATCACCCTCGTGCCTGTAAGTTATGACGGTTGGCAGATGAAGTTCTGTTAAACCCTATCGAAAATTGAAAACAAAGTTCATAATCTGTCGACTGCTCACCAATTAGAGTCAGTACATAGTTTCAAAATTTGAAATAGATTTGTTATGTTGTTTAGTGTTGCTTCAGTTTACTTCACAACTATTGCTTCGTTATAGAAGTGTCGCTCAAAGAAAATATTTAACCCTTTCAGCTAATGTTTATTGTTTGACATTACTTGCTGGACACTCAAATGCTCATTCTTGTTTAATTTAAATGTTTTCAGCTATGTATGATCGACCTGAAGGTTCAGGCAAGAACAAAGGAAAAGGAAAACTAGCAGAATAAGTTTGTGTTATCTTATGTAATAGCTAGACTTAAATAAGATGATGATATTTATTATCTATTATGTAATGAAATGTTTTAAAGGTCGCGTACCTGGGATTTAAACAACTCTGATATGTAAATTAAGTTTGATATTTATGATATTATTATTATTATTCTGCTCAAAAAAATGATATCGTGAAACACTAAATTCGAGTTTCAAGCACCTGAATTTGGGTGCGTCACATAAACCAAATACATTTTGCATATTATGTGATTTTTTTTTGATTTTTTTACTATATTTCCGCAGGTTTGTTATTCTCTAACAATCTAATTATTTTTGGTCAAAAATGACTCACCATATACATGAAAAAGAATTGGATATGCATGGTCCAAAATGACATAATGAATATTTAATTGTCATTTTACTAATTTCATTAATTATGCATATTTTGATAATAGCAATAGTTTTCAGTACATCAACACCTAACCCACCACATCACTAAATTGCAAAATCTAACTGGGATCCACTAAATAAAGCTAGATGTGCATATTTAATTACAAAATTCTTGATAATAAATAGTAAAATGATGTATAAATAGTTGAAAGTTTACTGCTTTTGCTAGTGGGATTCTGGCAGGGAGGCACTCGAGAAGTTTTATTTTTTTAAATTAGAGAGAGATTTTAAAAAACATAAAAAAATAATGTGTAGTCTTTCAGTCTCCAGAAGATTGCATTATCCTCACTAATCAGTACTCAGTAGTAGATGAAATGGCAACCATCATAACCTGCAGAGTGACAAAAAGAAAATATATTATTAGTTAGAGTAGTAAACAACCTAAGTTTTGATTTTTGGAGTTTAACCATGTTTAAAAATTAAATTCAAAATTATTATTTTACTTCTCTGAAAAAATTCAAAATTATTATAAATTTATCTAATATTACTTAATATAATAGTTAATATTGTAAAAAAATAATATTTTATTCAGTCAAAAAAATGACATTAAATTATTCAAATTTGAATCGTGTGAATAATCGCGTGATTTAATCGTTCAATCAAGAATAAACAAACCACCCTTAGACTTGGGGCAAAATTACATATAATATAGTAGTAGCAATTTATCAATTGAAATGGTAAGGCCACTTACTGGGATCCACAGTGACCAAAATTGCTGTCCCTCCAAACTCACAAGTTCCACCAGCCACTCTTGTTCTTTGCCAGTAGCTGTTAAAAGCATAGGAAGCATGTGCCAATAATGTGTTGGGCTGAAAGCATGACCCACTGGGCTGAAGTGAATCGCAGTCCGCACCAGATGCACAAGCATAGTTCATAGCTTCTTGAATGATCGGGTCTGGTACTGATGGTTTGGCAACGCACCAGAGGGCTGTGCTAGGGCCCGAGTGGTGAGGCGGAGGCCCGGTGGGTGGGGGATACACAACGGGTGGCTGGAATATTGGCGGACTTGGTACAAACACGCTTGGGGATGGAATTGTCGAAGGTGGACTTGAGCCGTAACTTGGTGGGCTTGGCTCGTAATATGGTGGGCTTATGCCGGGCTCTGTTGGGCTTGGAATGTAGATAGGGGGATTGGGTATGTAGCCCGATGGACTGGGGACATAACTTGATGGACTCGGGACGTAACTTGAGGGGCTTGGAACTGTGACAATTGGGATTGGAGGCGGGTTTTGTACGGGTAATATTGGAGTAGAAACTGGAGGTGGTAGTTGCGGTAGTTCTGGCGGCGGCGGCGGTGATAACAAGGGTGTGTATCCTCCCTCGGGGGCCTGAATTGCGGTGGAAGGCGGCGGAGACAATGACGGTGTGTCTCCTCCGGCAGGGCCAGGAAATGTGGGTGATAGAGGGTTTTCACAATATGGAGGTGTATTTTCAGGCAAAGGCATCGGCGCAAGGGAGTCAAAAGGAGGAAGAGAAAATGGTGAGCTCACACCATAAGGCTCGGTGTTAGTACTCGAACTAGAGTCCAATGGCATGGCAATGTCAAAGCGCTTTACCACTTTCAATTTTTTGAGCCCTGAACTTCTTGAAATTTTGACACCTCTAAATAAATGTGATGATTTTCTTGCATCTGCTTAACATATATATATATATATATATATATATATATATGATCAAATTTGATTAATACTGAAAAACAAAGAGAAAAAAGACTGCAGAATGCAACGAAATAAAAATAAAATTTACCGCAAGGAGTGAAGATAGTAGTAGCAAGACAAAGACAGAGGCAGAGGACTAAAATGCATACTCTGCTTGTTGTTTCCATGAAATTTTTTCCAAAATTAATAAAGCTAAAATACAGTTCAACACCAAGGAATTGATCATAATTAAACCAGCAATAAGAGTCCTTATATATATATATATATATATATATATATATATATATAATTCAACAAGTATGCATACATGCAAATGTGTGCATCAAGAAATGTGAAAAAGGTTGTGATGAATGTGCCTTTTTGTATTTTTATGGGACGGTGTTATACTCTATAATCCTCTCTTCTCTATTAGAAGCATATATGCTTGCTTGACATTGGAAATATACCAAAAGGTGCAGTTTTTATACACTCTTTTGTTTTTCTTCTTCTTATTGTTCTTGTTCTTGTTGGTTTTGCTTGCTTTCTACTCAAAGCTCTTTTTATTTATTTATTATATTATCACAAAATTAGGAGAGCACTATTTAATTTTCGCATTGGTTCCTTCTCACGTGAAGGTGGGACCATTATATACTCATGTGAAAATATCAAAAATACATGTATAAATATCATAATAATAATTAATCTTGGTTTTTTGTTACTAAATTAAGTGCAATGATCAACTTTTGATGAAGAAAACTTTTCATAAAACAATTATTGATGTGCATCATGATGTCAAAAAAATTATATCAAGTACTAAATCCACATGAAATGGAATATAAGCAAGGAATCAATTTGATAATTATATCATAAATTATAAGCTCATAATTATAAAATATTTTCATAAATTATAAGCTCATAATTATAAAGTGAACCTTTAAATCGTAGATTGACTATTATACGATCGTAGAGTTAAGTGACTTTACGATAGTAGATTTTATATTCAAAATATGCGCAGCTGTGCAGCTTCATATATATATATATATATATGTGTGTGTGTGTGTGTGTGTGTGCGCGCGCTAATTAATTGACAGTTTAAATAAAACTTAAAATAAGAAATAAAGTTTCTTGGGGAATAAAGAAATAAAATTTGCAAAAATTCAATATTTTCATTAGGGGTGAGCATTCGGTTATAACCGAACCGAAATGTCTATTCGGTTATAACCGAAACCGAAATATCGACAAAACAACTATCCAAAATGCTAACCAGAATTTTAGAACTAACCAATTACAATAATACCGATTACAGAATGCACAATTGGTAATTCGGATAATAACCGAACACATGCACTTGATTAAAATTAAGCATGAAGCAACATCCAACATAAACATTAAACATTAAACCGAACTCACAAGTTAATAGATAATAATATAATTAATAATTATTATTTTTAAATATTACAATTGATTTATTCTTGATACTTCGAATAGTACATTTTTTGAAAACCGAAACCGAAACCGAATATTGAATAATAATTCGGATATAGCCGAAATTCCAAAAAAAAAAACCGAAAACCGAAATAATTCGGTTAAAATGGTTCGGTTCGGTTCGGTAGTTCGATTTTATCCGTTTTTTGCTCACTCCTAATTTTCATGCCGGGATTTCAATATGTATTTTCAATGACCCGTCATGTACCCGACCCAGTCCCATCTTTATTTTCCTGACACAGGTTACTTGACCATCAGTTCAATTTCCCAATTCCTGGCTAGGGTTTTGGGTTTAAGGCAGTATGCTCGTCTGCTGGTAAGAACTCAAACCCACAGCTCCTTATAAAGTTTCAATAAAAATATATATTCTTATTGAAACATTATAAGGAGCCGTGGTTAATGATTATTGCATAAAACCCATCTTAAATTCTGCTAGAAATGTAGTTAATGATTATTGCATAAAGCCTAGATTCTTAACTGTTTTTTTTTTCTGGGACAAATAATAATAGTAATGTTAGAAGTTACTGTTATGGAAAAAATGGTGAAGGGTCTAATGAATGAACTGAAGATATAGACTATTTAGATGAATCAGGAAGTTTTATTTATAGGGGTAAGGGGATAAGGTCAGTTGAGTCATCTTTGATGATCATGTAATGGTGGGTAATGCCTCGGCAATCATGAAGATTGTCGAGATTGTGAAGAGGTGGAGATGGGGGCCGGATATTGAGACCCAACTGAACAAACTCCGGTTTGTGCCAAACATGATTCATATTACTCAGGCCTTGAAGATTATAGGAGACCGGGTTGCTACATTGAGCTTGTTTCAATGGGCAAAGAGGCAATCTTGGTATCCACCAAGTGATGAGTGTTATGTTACTCTGTTTGATATGTTGAATAAGAGTAGAGATTTTGATCGGATTCAGTCTATGTTTGATGAGTTGATTCGTGCTTCGGGTGAAATTGGGATGTCTTCTTCATTTAGTGCATATAATAGGGTTATTCATATTTGGCAAAAGCCAAGAAATTGGAGGTGACTTTCTTTTGTTTCAAAATGATTCAGCAGTCTGGTTGTAAAGTTGATACTGAAACGTACAATTCCCTTATAACTTTGTTTCTTAAAAAGGGTTTGCCTTATAAACCATTTGAGATATATGAGAACATGGAAGTTGCTGGGTGTTTGTTGGATAGATCGAATTATGAGTTGATGATACCGAGCCTGGCTAAATCAGGCCATCTCGATGCTGCATCCAAAGGTAAGAGCCTCCTTCCCGGATATTCAATATTTGCCACACTTGTCGATTCTGTGGGCAAAGATGGCAACTTAACACATAGCTTCAGCACTGTGTAACCATGTTTGTTTCATTAATTGAGGCATTTATTAAGGCTGGGAAGTTAGACACAGGTCTTAGGCTCTGGGATGTTTGTTTCCATCTACATATTCTTGTCTCTTGGAGATGCATGCTGCTTCTGGCCAGGTAGATGCTGCAATGAAGCTGTATAATTCTATGACCAATGCTGGTCTAAGAACAAGGCTGAGTACTTATACTGTCTTGCTGACGCTCCTACCAAAAAAGAAGCTCGTGGATGTGACTGCATAGGTTTTACTTGAAATGAAGGCTATGTAATATTATGTCGATGTGAGTGCTAGCGATGTTCTAATGGTTTATATCATGGATGCTTCTGTTGATCAAGCCCTGTGATGGTTACGTTTCATGGGTTCATTTAGAACGAATAATTTCATTGTTAGGCAGCTCTTTGAATCATGCATGAAGAATGACATGTATGAGTCTGCCAAGCCTCTCCTTGAAATTTACGTGAACTCTACTGCAATGGTTGATCTCATACTTTACACGTCTATTCTACCCATCTAGAAAGATGTCAGAAAGAGTTCAACGAGAAGCATTTGATGTCAATCCTCTGTGCTACAAAACATAAGGCTCATACTTTCATGTGTGGACTGTTTACCGGCCCAGAACTGTTTACCGGCCCAGAACAGAGGAAACAGCCTGTTTTATCCTTTGTTAGGGAATTCTTCCAGGGTTATTGATTATGAATTGGAAGAGGGAGCTGCAAAGTAATTTGTTAATATTCTCCTCAATTACCTTGTTCTAATGGGACAGATAAATCGTGCTCGTTGTGTATGGAAAATCAGCACATTGCTTGGTCCCTTGATGTCAGAAACTTATCAGTTGGTGCAGCCCTTATAGAGTTGTTCATACCCTCCATTGCTTCAGGAAGAGGATGTTGTACTATGGTGTAGTCCCTCTACGCATTAAGTTGGTCACTGGATGACCAACATTAAAAATTGCGATTGTACAGATGCTTAGCTAAGTAGAATCACCATTTGAGGTTAGTAAGGTTGTTTTGAGGGCCCAGGAGATTCCGTCTTGGAATGGTTTAAAAAACCAAATTTTCAGCAATTCCTTTTGAATGAAATCCCGTCAAGGGCTGACTGGATAGTTATTGGATATGTCTTTGAAATGAAGTTGTAAGTTATCTTTGTCTAGATTGTTGCTGGTTTTCAGTCCTTCTATTTTTTGGCAAGTAATCTGAAATAATATTTAGCTGATGATATTTCATTTTTAAGGTTCTGACTATTTGAGCCTTTTTCTACTCTCTTGTAAGTAGTATATGGGCTAACTGTGGTTTGGATGAATTCTACTAACAATATTTTACTAGCTCAGAAATAAAAAGGATGTGTGAAGTAAAAGAGAGCTAGCTGGTTAGTACAATATGTCCTACCTTGCTCTCTCATTTTGATGAACTTAATTCTTATTTTTTAAGATGTGGTATACATATGAATTATCATTTAAGTGACATCATTTATATACTACTACATAAAATTTAGAAGAAGGGTGATGTAGTTTGGCTATTTAGTACAGCTGAAGCTAGAACCAAGCTCAAACGAGCATATTCAAGCTTGGGTTAACTGTTATTGGATGAACTCGAGCTCAGGTTCACACAGCTTGATCTTGGTTCCTTAATCATCTAACGAGCTTGAGCAATGAGCGTAGTTTGGTTCATTTGTTTGCAGAACTACAGAATTCTTTTACAGTACTTGGTAATTACTTTCATTCATGTTCAGAGGTACTCGAGACAATAATTGGTTTTCCTATACAGCAAGTTATAGTAAAGTAACACAAATTAGCTATGTTTATTGATTATCTTCATGTGTTTACCAGACAACAGACTAAGGAGGAAGGACAGGCAGGAGCATACAGAAGGATGATGGAGGCTTGGTGTTGCTATGTTGAGGAGAAGGATAAAAGAAGGTAACTTAATTTTTATTTGGTTGTTTTATTTTCTTTCTTTCATAAGGATAGAAGGATTAAGTTGTATTATTCTGTTCATGTGACTCTGATCCCTATAGATGTTAAAAATATATGGAAAAAAGAAGCAGGGACATAAACTTTGAGGTGACATCAGTTCATTTACATAGATCAAGAAACAAAATACATTGTATGAACACCCTAGCTTTATAGGCAAGTTAATACTTTTTGCACGAGGGAAGTTGAAACTAGAATTAACATCTAAATCTATGAAAAATACATGCCTGATTGTATGGAGCCAAAATGATCTATGAAAAAATAAAATAAAAATAAATAAAATGCCTGATTGTATGACTTTGTAATACCTGCTATCTCCTTTTAATCTAAATCTGAAGTTTTCAGAAGAAAAAATGTATGTCCTGAATGTACAACTTTTTTCCCGTACGAAGCCGTTTGAAGAATAAGACTTTAGTTGTCGACCACTATCATTGGAGCAAAACTAAAGCAGATGATTTTGCGGAAACAAGGAAAAATAGTGCTTCCACTAACAAATAACAATTGAGACTTGAAACCTCTAGCATTAGTAATAGTAACAGAGCATAGTATCATACAGTGAAATCCCTTAATGAGCTAGTACCAAGATATCATTTCTCAGGGGACTCCCCATTATTTAGTCCGGTAACTTATTTTTTCTCTATTTTATGAACAAGTTTAACAAAGTCTCTTCCTTCCCCTTGTAAGTTTTTAACTTGAAAGTGCTTACTCCTTTACCTTAAAGGCCTAGCTGTGGACTTCCTCTGGACTGGATATCTAATTAAAACTCAATTGAGGCAAGGTTATACTGACTACAAGTCCTCGTATATCTGAGAGGTAGACCTTACATTCCATGAGTATGGAATTTTAAATCGTTGAACTTTTGAAGCATATATCATTCTGTATTTATAGGTCCTACAAAAGTCAGGTTCTTTCTTTTTCCTACTCAGGGAAATATATTATTACATGTTGGCATTACCATTGAAGAATTAATGTTCTTGCTTTTCTGCAATTGTTTGAAAAAGAAAATGTCCTGTTATTATGCCAGGTCCTCAAAATTTAATAACCTGGAGAGATTTATTCCACTCTTCTCAACCTCAGATGTTGGAGTTGGCATAGTATTTTATTATTTACTTGCATGTTGCTGTAAACAGAATTTGACAAAGGCACTTTCATGGCAACTGCTTTTTGTGTTTGTGATTCATTGTTGGCAAACTGTACCCTGCAGACTAAAGGGATGGCATTTCAGCATGCATCACTTCGGGGCATACCTATTGGTGAAATCTAAAATATATCATTCTGTATTTACAAAATTGGTACAATAAAGAGAATTTAACAAAAGTTATTTCACCTTTTCAAGTTGTCAAGTTAATTAGAGTAAAACTAATTTCAACTGTTTCTTCAAAAACATTTTTATACAAAGGCAATGGATGATGCAGGAGTGTTATACATGACAAGAACCACCCTTTTATTGGTCCCATCATGTTCCCTACTCTCTGCTTCGTCCAACCTCGACCTGAACCTTTCTCTAAACGAAAGATCCTGAGATTTTTTTTTCTTTCTAATTTTTCTAAACAAGTTTGTGGACTGCCTGAGCTTGTTCTTCAGCTAAACTACTGGGATCCTAGAATGAGGGTCATGTTTACTTTAAACAAAATGGTACATTTGCTTGAAGATTCAAGCCCATTTGGCCATAACAGACATACAACCAGCTCCCAGAAGTAACGATAAGTTTGCTGCTAACTGAAGCCTTATTTTGCTTTGCATCCTTGGGTCCATGAAATCTGCTGCTAGAAGGTCCACAAGCGCCACGCAAATCAAAATTCCAGCCGAAGCAGAATTGAATATCCCTTGAACAATTAGAGCTGTGGGGGTATTTTCACTGTAAACACTAGATATTCCAATACCAATCACAATCCCTACGGGGGTGGTGAGGGAGAAAAATACTGCCATAATTATTGTGCGTAGAGATTTGAATTTTGCCTGCATATGCAAAAAAAAAAAAAAAAAAAATTGAAAAGGAGATTAGATATTTGAATTTTGCCTGGCATAAGAATTTGTGTCTCAACAGAGAGAGAAAATACATGGGGCTATTGGCTATATGACGTTTCCTTCTCAACTCTGTTATAGAATAATGGAATAACTTTATGCTTTTATCACATACATGGATATATGTACTCTCTTCTTTACCTGGTCTTGTTGCACCTTCATTACAAAATCCCTAATTAAATCTTATTTGTTCTCTTACCGCAACTTCAGCACAATTTTGGCCATTTTAGATGGACGTTTTCCAAACTTAGAGCTACTTTTTTCTTGTTGCTTTGCAGGGTAAAGAAAAATTCGCAGTTATCATATATGACTGACTAATTGCAGAGTTGAAGAGGTGGCGATACCTGAGAGATGCACCCACCAAGTCCCAATCCCTCAAAAAACTGATGGAAAGACAAGGCTGCAAGTAGAGTCTTTATCTTTTCTGGACTTTCCGAAACTCCCAAGGTGACTCCAATGATTACTGAATGAACAATTATTCCCAACTCCAAAACCTATAAACAATGCAATTGTAAGATTGGCCTTATGCTATGTGCTGCCCCATCCATTTAAAAAGAATAAAGAAGATCCATAATTCAGCTTTTACCTGTGATATGATGCGATGCCTTAAAAGATCTGGTGTACGAGTTTCATGATCTTGAGAAGGGATAGTAGAGCCATGAGCATGACCATGTGTCGTATGTGTATGAATGTGTACATGACCACCGTGTTCATCATGATCACCCTTTTCTTCATCCACAATCACCTGCTTAGCCTTGCTATGTTCATCCAAAATCGCCTGCTTATCCTTTTTAAAGTGTGACCTTTTATAGTACCCAGATGCCAATGAGTCCGCCGTCAATGTCCCAATCGAGAACATCATCGCTATGAACCCCGTAAACGGAAACTTCCTCCAAGGGCTCTCCTTAAGGCAAGGAGATGTCAAAGTTTTAAACGCGTCTGGTAATATGTGGACAAATCCAGTTGCTAGAATCACACCAGCTGCAAAGGCCTTGACCATGAAGAATACGTCATTCTCCGGGTTAAGTGCATCTATTTTCCTCCCCAGCTGCGGCAGGCTCACCCCAATTCCACCAGCAACGAGAATCGAGGCAATAGCAGCCAGTTTAAATTTCAGCGACTCGCTTCTGTTATGCTGTTCTGCTCCGTCAACATCATACGTGGACTCGCCCACGACTACAGCAGGAACCAGAACCATAAACAGGTACAATATTTTCGTATTGCTGTTATTAAGAAAACATCTATAGCTAAACAGGTGACTTGGGGCTTAATGTTAGATATTTTGTGAAGGAGAAAGTTGTGTTTTTCATAAGACTATATAGAGGGAGGGAATGAATGAGCAGTGCTGGTAATGACTGTTTCGAATATTGGTGTGGCCAATAAGGAAGAGAATCCTATCAAGATTCAAGGGTCAAGAAGGCAGCATACAAAGTGAATGGGGGAGAGAACATGTATAGTCTTGCTTAATAGTTAATATATATACCTATACGGGGCTAGCTTCTGCAGGGTTTTGTGAACCAAATATATCGAGCCCCACTAATATATTGTCCAATGTTAGTGCTCTAGTACAATTTATATATTTTGTGGACTGTCTTTTTTTTTGCATTTTGAATATTCTGCTAGTATTTTTATTACCCTACAAATTATTTATTATGTTGAGGGATAAACTTAAATCAACCGGAATTTAGGAGAAACTTACCTTGTTTTACTCGAACTAAGAGAAACTTGCCTCTATAATTTAGGAGAGTGGTTAGCATGAAGTTAACTTTGATCAATTGGCCGTCTGATTAATCGACATGCAGAATTGACGAGAGGAATCAGATCTCTGCGTGTCAACATGTGACGGTCAATCAACCAATTTACTAATAAAATTAACTTCACAAAGATAATCAATCCATAACTTAAAGATCGAGTTTACTTTTAATTTTCGTGAGGGATAAACTCGGACATGTGACATAGCAGAAGGCTTACCGCTAGCCTATCATCTTGTTTATGAGCCCAAGTAGGTAGCACTTCACTTCATTGCTCAAACTGGCAGCAACTTGGGTGCAAAAATTGAAATACCTTTTTCATTGGGGCAAAATAGTTGCTGTATGCAGTGGGATGGGACTGCTACTAGGGTGAATTTGTACAGTAATGTAGGATTTTTTATTTTTTATTTCCTTTTTCCTCTTTTGCCCTTTTTGGTTTATAGGAAGGAGGTTATTTCTGGAATAAAAAAAATAGTATTTATTTATTTATTTTTGGGTAAGAATATAGAAATCATACCTGCTTACTCTGTAAGGTGCTCGTATGGACAAAATGCAAGGCCATTCACTCTTTAAACATAAATTCCTAACCATTACCAACTCAAAAAGGCAAACAAAACAATATTCCTAATACAACAAGGATGGACGGTGCAATGCCGGCACTAGGATGGACGGTGCAATGCTGGCACCGAATTGCATACCCTAGCTTAAAAACACGACCTCGTCCAAAAAAATATTATTAATAAATTTTATTAATTTAAAAACTTCATTTTAGTTAGAAATTTTGAAATGAAACTATGCACATGGAAACAATTTACATAACTAAAAACAAAAATTTTGAAGAATTCTCAACAAAAGAAGAAGAAAGAAGTAAATATCCAAGTATAAACTTTAAATCAATAAGAAGAGAGTTCAAATTAAAATTAAATTTATGGCAACTCTGTAAATACTGTACTTCCTCTATTCCAAATTTTAAGATTATTATTAATTTTTGAAAAGTCAATTTGAAATATTTTTAAATTTAAAAATCATTCCGATATTTTACACTTTTTAGTTACCAAACAGATTTTTAAGTTCAAAACTTCCATTCAATTAGAAAAGAGATTAACGAACAAAATTGACTCTTTAAAACATCAAAATGACTGAATTTGATCAAAATATTAGACAAACAAAACCAACAAAAGAATTTGACTTCATTGGTAGGGTAGGGTATGTCCAAAAAGCTAACCTCAAGAAATTTCAAAACCATTCCAAAATTGAGAAGCTTATTCATCATCATCATGTAGCTTACCTACCTAAGAGTAACGTGGGCCCCACATCATCTTTTTTCTTTTGTTTATTTAATGTTAATTGTAGTATTGGTTTGTTGGTCCGAGTGTAGAGTGTTGGCATTATGTTGTCATTCTACCCCTCCACAAAAGAAAATTTAGTGTGGTTTTCATCAAATTAGAGCTTATGATTAGCACGTCAGCCTCAGGATGTCGTTATTATTTCCTACACCATTTTTCTGCTTTTCTTACTTTATACTCCATCCGTCCCATAGTTATAGACTGATTTTCTATTTTGGGATATCCTAATATATAGGCTACTTACTATTTATAAAATTTAGTTGATTCATTGTTTTACTTTTATGCCCTTATAATAAATATTCAACCATTTTTTTTTGGAGAAACAACATTCAATGTCATTATTGTTATCATCATAGCATTTAATGTTGTTGTATTCTCAATAAAAAATTCAACTTTTAGACTCGATAAATGAATTTGGAATAACAAATATTTTGTGATTGGTTGAAAGTTTATGTAGATTAAAATGATCAATTAAGTTGAGAGTTTCATGTGATAAGTAAGAAGATCTTAATTTATTCATTAATTAGTATTAAGGGGTATATGTGAAATTTTTTGTTAAAATTGCCACTTAAACCGATTTTCTTAAACTATGCACACAAAAGAAATCATTTTATAACTATGAGACGGAGGAAGTATTTATTCCTCCATTCCAAAATAAATAATCGTTTAAGATTTTTGCATGCGTGGATTAAGAAATTCATTTAATACTATCATTTAATAAATAAAATCATGTGAAATTCCATCACTACCCTCTGGGAAGTTGAAAACTATTAATACTAAGTGTGAGAATTTCTTTATTAATGATGATAGGAAGGTAAAGGTGATATAGGAAAGTAAATAATTTATTCTCCTTGAAAGTTGTAAACGACAGATAATTTGGATCAAAAATTTTCTTTCAAAACGTCATTTATTTTGGAATGGAGGGAGTAGTATTTATGTCCAAACGGTAAACGGTGTGTCACGAGAGCAGATTATATGTCCCCAATTTTTCTGTTCCCTTGTGTCCCGCCACTTATATTTTGACACATGTACTTTTATTTAATTTTAGAGTTAATTGGTATTAAGTAAGAGATTAGGTATCAAAATGTAAGTAGGGGGACACAAGAGAACAGAAGAATTGGGGACAAAGGATCTGCTCTCGCCCTCGTGTGTGACACCCTCCTCTTGATATTGTCCAAATTAAAAAAAACGATAATATTACGAGTCTCAAATTTTTTAATTTAAAAAATATCTCAAATGATGACGTGTTCACCGATTAAATCTCGTACCGTAAAATATTACTAGTAATAAAGAACTTAATACCATGTTATTTAAGAGATCAAAAATTTAAGACCCCTAATATTATTCTTGAATTAATATTCTCAAAGCAAAAATTTACTGAGCAAATACACCGACCCCTTTTCCATAAATATTACAACCTATTCACAATTTATAGGGGTCAATTAAGAAACCAAATAAAATTTTAAAAAATTGTGCAAAAAAATGTGTTGTAATAATTGTGAGATGGAGAGAGTATATATTCTAAAACATTATGCAATACTACTTATTACTCCATCCGTCTTAAATTAATTGTTCAGTTTTGATTTTTTAAAGTCAAATTGACCATTTTTAAAACTAATATTTTTATTATTTTTGCTAAAATATAGGTGAAGAGATTATAACCAAAAGAAAATATATACAATTTATTATTAACCCCAATTTTTATAATTTTAGAAATATATTTATATATGCTTAATTATTAATTCTAAAAATAGTCAATTTAACTTAAAAAAATCAAAATTAAATAATTAATTTGGGACTGAAGGAGCAGTTATTACCCACTAGCTTATGCTTATCTCGTGGCCATTCAACAAAGGGAAAATATTTTCCGTGTGAATTTTTAAGAATGTTGTCATTCTTCTTTGTGCTTTTCTTGCGTTTACATGCAACCTTTATTAAAGGGAATTAGTTAGCAGGGAAACAATTTTCGTCTCATGGCCTCATCTATTTTTGGGGGAAAAGAAGTTATATATATATATATATATATATATATATATATATATATATATATATTTCTACTATCTTGTTAATCTCACTCATTTGGTGTCCATCAATTTTGGGATGGGAGCAAATGTTGTCATCCTTTATTCACACGTGACTAGCTTGTTCCGTAACCAACACTTCATTAGAAACATTATTAAATTTAGGGTAAATTTCATTTCATTTCATTGCATGAAGTTTTAATAATTTCC
This sequence comes from Panax quinquefolius, assembly GCA_020205615.1. Lineage (NCBI taxonomy): Eukaryota > Viridiplantae > Streptophyta > Magnoliopsida > Apiales > Araliaceae > Panax > Panax quinquefolius. The sequence goes on from CM035164.1 coordinate 44,201,929, forward strand.
AACTTAATCACATATTGAGTGACACCCCCAAAATAGGTATACATCACCTATTCTGAGTCGTTAAATACATAGTACAGAAAAAATTACAACTTCATTAATACAATTGTCGTGCAAAATACGACAACACATAAACTGTGAGTTTAAATACAAATATTATCCTCTAGACAATATTCACACTCAAATAAGTCATCATTACCATTATTGATACACTATTTTACAAATAGTGAGGACTACTATAATAACTGCCATGGAACATCACCCACACCTCGACTACTCCCCGCTATATTCTCGCTTTCTGAAAAAAAATGGAACAAAAAGGAAAAAGGTGAGCTCAACTAGCCCAGTAAAAAATATTATGGCTAAGATAATATACAATAAATTATCATTAGTTCTCAACATGGAAAAATATGATATAATATAATAGACAACAAGTTTTAGATCAACAACTGCAACGGAAACAACAATCCATTAGAAGAGTCAAGTAGAGAATGAATTCTACTATCTTCTATGATTTAAAAGTTCATCATCAATATTTTATTCCTGTAACATCAATCAATATACATCTTGAACCAAATATTCATCTTTGCTTTAAGGGCCAAATATATTCATTTTTATCACCAGTTGGCCATGTTCATCTCAACACCTGTTCATGTTTGCACTACGGGCCAAATATATTCATTAGGTAATCATTCATCTTTGCACTACAGGCCAAAGATATTCAGTTATATCATCATTTAGGACTGAAAATGATGAAAAATATTTTTAAGAAACGAATTCAGTGAGACAAAAGAACAAAAATTAAGAATTCGTACTTTAGATAATCCAAGTTCAAAAATACTTCATAATAAACCATAGTGGAGTAAAATTCAAGAATGAAGATCAAAACATGGATTCAATTTCAAGATTAGGGGTCACAACAGATAACTTGGAAGGAGAAAAAATATATATTTTTTTCTTTTGTGAACAGTACCCGTGAACAGTACCGTATGAACATTGTCCATGAACAGTACCTGTAAGACCCCAACTTTTATTAATAAAGATTAATTTTTTTCTTGAAATATATTTTTGAATATTATGGTGTGGATTTGATATAATGTTATAGTTGTGGGTATTATTTACAAATTTTGCAAAGTAAGCAAGTTGTTATATAATATTTGATTGGTCGGGGAATATTCGTTTTAATAGAGAATATTCGTATGACGACACAATCATTAGTGGACCAATAACGAAAGTATTGTCGTAGTTAGTTAAGCACGAAATTATCTTTTATAAAAATAACGACGAAAGTTTTACAAGTTAAAGCGTTGAACTACCCGTGGTAAAAGTACGATGTCTGGCGTGGTTGCATAGTAGACGCGATATTGATTATTGATGCTTACGTGAGAAGTCACTCAGTTATACTCAATTATTGCTACATGAATTGCTGCATAATATCTTTCATATTATTGATTCAATTATTGTCACAATATCATCTGCATAATATTTATATTATTAAATCAATAATTGAGGCGACAAAAGTTATTCATATTATTATTTGCAATATCGATGATGTGCTCTGAAGTTACATCGAGGAGAGGTTTGGTCACCTAATTGCGCGCTACCAATAAGGAGAAATTCTTATCGGAAGCCCCTTTCACGGGAACGACACTTTTGTTAAATATTGTGAGTTATAATATTAATAATGACTAAGTTCGTATTGATTAAAGATGAAATTGATAGCTCCATTATGTTGGGATTATTAGTGTTAGTAGAAATCGACATCTATTTCGATAATAATGGATGTCTGGAGGTTATATTGATCAATCGGGTAATTAATCGGATAAATGAGTAATTAATTGCTGTTAATTCACATGCTTATAGCTATGTGTTCACATGTGTGTACTATTGATTCACATTCATATACTATTAGGGGAGGTGGTGCAAGATTGATAATACTTGCATGATCAAATTAAAAATGGACGTATAGATGAAGGTATTATACTGTAATTATTTTTTTCACATGATTATACTATTGATTCACAAGATGTACTATTAGGGGAGGTGGTGCAAGTTTGATAATACTTGCAGGACTAAATTAAAAATGAAGAAAAAGATGAAGGTATTATAATGTAATATTTCGAGCCCCAAAATGTGCAATTATCGAAACTATATTTTCCTATAAATAGAAGCTCATTCTTCTTTCATTCTCACCAATTCACTAAGACTCACAAGAGCATTTATAGAGAGAAAGCTTTAGAGAGAAAGTAGAAGAAAGTCTCGCACCTCACTATTCCATGTCGAGTCTTCTTACGAGGTAAGGAATATTATTTTGTTCAATATTCATAGGAATAATATTTTCTTCCATACTCTAGTATTTGAGTAATATTATTTCGTCTCAGTATTCTGATTATACCATCATTCGGTTAAAGTATTGCTTTTATATTAGTGAAATTAGTAGAATATCCTTGAAATTTAAACTTCATCTAGTATCGCTTCACAATGATATTTTCTTGCACATTCTTGTTAAATTTTAAGTTTTTCATGTGAGTATCTTGTCCACGAGTACTATTCATTTATACGGTACTATTCATAAAAGTACTATTCACGGGTACTATTCACAAAGTACTATTCACGAGTACTATTTACAAAGTATTATTCACAAAGTACTATTCACGGGGTACTATTCACTCGGGTACTATTCACTCAGAGTACTATTCATAACAAAAATTGATTTTTTTTCGGTCCAAATCATTTTTGATACATTATCATTCTTGAATTTTACTCCACAAAACAAATATCATGTTGACAATTTGAATGATATTGAATTACGGATAAATTAAATTATAAATCTTTAAAATTTATCCTTGAACTTGTTTTATTGAATTCTTATATCATTGTCATCATTCTTATGTTTATATTATGTTGAAAGTCATCTGTGGCCTGTAGTACATAAATGAACTTGATATGATTATGATGAGGATTATTCGAAGATAATCATGGCCAGTAATGTTACAAATGATGTGGTAAAAGTCCTCATTGGCCCGTAGTGCATTGATGGACGATTGTTGGCATGATCATGACTATTGATGAATACACGAATATCCTTGGCGTGTGAGCATGGATAATTTGTGGTCGTGATACTAAAGAATATCCTTGGCCGTAGTGCAGGGGTGATTCGATGATGTGGATTATTTATTAAGCTGAGTCTCAGCGATAAAAGTGATGAAAAATCTTTTAAATCATAAAAGATAGTAGATTTTATGCTATACTTGACTCTTCTAATGGATTGCTTGTTCCACTGCAGTTAAACTTGATGTTTGTTATATTTTATCAGTATAACACTGTTGAAGGCTAACGATAAATTATTCTGCATTATCTTAGTCATAATATTTCTTACTGGGCTAGTTGAGCTCACCATTTTGCTTTCATTGTTCTCTTTAGGAAATGAGAACGTAGCTGGGACTAGTCGGGGAATGGAGTGACGGTCCAGATTATAGCATTAGTAGCCCCCACTATTCTATGAAATAGTGTGATAATAAATGTATTGAGGACTCCATTTGAGTTGAATACTGTCTAGAAGACACTATTCGTATTAAAACTCTCAGTTTATGTTTTGTCGTATGTTACACAACAGCTATTATTAAGTTGTATTTGAATTTTGTACCATGTATTTGGCGACTCAAGATGGGTGATGTATACCTATTTTGGGGGCGTCCCAGTACCCAGTCATGAAAATTTCCAATTTTGATAAAAAAGTTCAAACAATATTTCTATGAAATGATATTAGATGAAGCGAAATTTCTAATCATTTTAGGAATTATAGAAGCAATACTTATCATAGTAAGTTCAAATTTAGGAATACAAGATGAAATAATATTGTTTATGTAATATGTAGTATGAAAGAAAATAATATTTCTCACGAGTATTGCAATAAAATAATATCCTTTACCTTAGTAGAAACTGGATTTGACTGAAATATTGGATATTATTCTGAGAAAATCTTGCAGAAAAACTACGCTCAAAGTATTCTTATACTCAAAAGAAATACTCCCAATACTTTAGAATAAGAATTTTTGAATTTGAAATGGTGTGGTGAGGAAGGAGGGATTACCCCTTATTTATAGCAACGGAGGACGAGAAGAATTAAGCAGGTTGTCTAATTCTGCCAACCTTTCCTGCCTACTTCTTATTTTCTTACATGCCAAACTTTTCCTTACCTTTTATTGGTTAAGGGCCCACCCCTTAAGGAAATTGGTTTGCAAGAGAATCATTTATTTGGAAAGTTTGGTCATGAAGGGCCACACTTTGAAAACAAAGGTTGCAGGCAATTCATTCATTAATGCTTAAGTCATATTTTACAATGGTTGGGGCCCACACTTATTTGAAAACAAAGGAATGGTTTGCAGGAAACCACATCAACCACCAACCTAATTAGGAAAAAAACATATGCAGAAGAAAAATAAACCATCTTTGAAAAAAGGACAGCTACTGTATTACTTTTGAAAATAAGAATCCGTTTACAATTTGCCAACTAATTCTGCTCCTTATATCACATGTTTATATACATATATATATATATATATATATATATATTATAATAACTTTATTATAATATATTATAATAATATATTTGAATAAATATTTTATCGGAGAAAATAATTTAAATTCCACAGAAAAATATGCCAAACTTTCAACAAATATCTCATGCTGAATTCCTTCATTTATATCCACATAAAAATAAATATTTTCTTATCATAAAAATTAATAATTAATTATTCACAAATAATATTACAAAATCACAATTATGACAACCAGATCGTTCCCAAGAAAGAGGAGGCTATCCGATAAGGATTTTTTCACAATTATCACATATTTAATTAATAAGGAGTTTAAAATTTACGGTCATTACAAGAAGAATATGGTGAATAAAGTTTTAAGGATATTGATCTCAAACCCTTTTAATTCCAGCCACGTTCCCTCGTTCTCCTCGTTATTCTTTCGTCTCTTTCTTTTGTTTCTTGCTACGTTAGAAACCCTCTTTAGTCAATTATGTTAGTATATGTATTAGAAAGGAATTTAACCTAATATTTTACTCATATTCCAATTTGGTTTTTAAACCCATCACCTTAATTTGGGCTTAAATAGTTTAACAAGCCCAAACTTAAATACTTAAAAATTAGTTTGACCCAATAGTTTAAATATTAATGTAACCACATACTTATTATAGTCAACATAAATAAACTATAATTTAACCAAAACTGCCAAACATAAGAAAAGTCCAATTTTACTAAGTTAATTTATCCATAACTTATTAATACTTATTAGCCCAAATAAATTAAATAACAAGTTTGACTCAAATAAAAGACAAAGTCCAAACAAAATGTTTTAAGAATATAAAATCTTATTTATTTATTTATTTTTTGAGTATTACAGAATGGGCTGAGAAGAAGTTGGTTAAGGAAGGTGAAGGATGTGAACATCCTGGCTCTGGAGGTGATGTTAAAGTTCATTATGTGGGTACTTTGCTTGATGGAATCCAGTTTGATTCGAGCCGTAACCGTGGGACACCATTTAAGTTCAAGCTCAGTCAAGGTCAAGTAATAAAAGGATGGGATGAAGGTATCAAAACAATGAACAAAGGTGAAAAAGATGTCTTCACCATACCACCTGAGTTGGCCTATGGGGAATCTGGATCACCACTAACTATTCCTCCAAATGCAACTCTCCAGTTTAAGGTTGACTTGCTCTCTTGGTCAAAATGTCAAGGATATATGTAAAGATGGAGGAATATTGAAAAAGATACTTACTGAAGGAGAAAACTGGCGAAATCCTAAAGACCTAGATGGAGTATTAGTTAAATATGAGGCTAGGCTTGAGGATGGAATGCTAATTTCAAAATCTAATGGGGTGTAGTTCATTGTGAAAGATGGGTATCTCTGTCCTGCTATGTCAAAAGCCGTAAAGACAATGAAGAAGGAAGAGAAGGTCCTCCTGACAGTGAAGCCACAATATGCATTTGGAGAGAATGGTAGACCAACAACTAGAGATGAGTGTGATGTGCCACCAAATGATGGGGTATTTGCCAAAGTGAAATTGATAGGAAAATTGCAAGATGGAACTGCAAGACCTAGATGAAGTATTAGTTAAATATGAGGCCAGGCTTGAGGATGAAATGTTAATTTCGAAATCTGATGGGGTGGAGTTCATTGTGAAAGATGGGTATCTCTGTCCTGCTATGTTAAAAACCATAAAGACAATAAAGAAGGAAACGAAGGTCCTCTTGACAGTGAAGCCACAATATGCATTTGGAGTGAATGGTAGACCAACAACTAGAGATGAGTGTGATATGCCACCAAATGATGGGGTATTTTCCAAAGTGAAATTGATAGGAAAACTGCAAGATGGAACTATTCTTTTGAAGCAAGAATTGCAGCATATTACTTCACTAAGGGAAACATTGGCAAAAAAATAGAACTAGTTAATTTAGAAACGAATAGACTTGATTGTGAGAGAAAATAGATCAATTTGGATCGTGGAAGAAGAGGCAAGGAATGAGCAGAGCTGAATGATTCCATTGAAGAACTGAAGGTGAAGAGGCAGAAACTAGAGAAACAAAGGGATTTTTTATGTGTTGATACAGAAGAGTTTCTTGCACAGATTAAGCACCTACATCAATTGGAAGATTTGAAAGTTGTCTTAGATTGTATTCAGGGGCGGATACAGCTTTAAAGTTCAGTAGGGTCAAATTTGGAAAAAAAGTTCTTAAGAATAAAAATTTATTAAAATGAATCACAAAACTAAATAATTCTTAAATATTGTTTACAATAACATTTTTCTGAGGTTTTATTACTTGAAATTGTTGCATGATAGCCTCGTTTTTAATAGTTACAAAAATATCATTTAATTACGGAGTTCAATCATCACGATATTCATGGTTGAAAATGTCCTTTCAACATTTGCATTAGGCTGAAAAATCCTTTGACAACAAAATTTATAATATATATATATATATATATATGTGTGTGTGTGTGTGTGTGTGTGAGTGTGTGTTTATATACTGTTTGATCTCTATATATATGTATGTATATATATTTACAAGACACAATTTATACAATGTTGATCTCATTTTCTATATAATACACACACACACACACACACACACATATATATATATATTAGTCAAGTACATATTAAATTATGTTAAGTCAAACTATTTGTTAATAGAGTCAAAAAAAGAGGAATAAAACTCATTATATATATATAGATCAGTACATATTACTTATGTTTGTGCATGCATCATTGAGCTACCAAACAAAACTCTTCTCCACATGCATGGTTCCAAAATAAGCAATTGTAATAGGAATTTCTATTTCATTTGTAATTAGTGTTAATAACCTTTAAAGGAAATTATATATATTTATATGAACTTATCTTGTAGAAATAATCTGTCAAGGCTAGTACTTGGTGAAAGTAGTATGCACACAAGCCAATCATGTTTGATGATAAAGCATATACTTTGTAACAATCTTATTCATTTATTAATAAAAGTATTAATTTATTAAAGGCTTTTAATTATCTACATGATCTTTGTTTTATAATATGTGATAAACCCATAGTTTTAAGCAATGCTTTTAGAATAATGATGATGATCATTCTAATGAGATCTAAATTCTTAGAAAGCTTAAAACTAAAATAGTTCCCAATCATTGGATTACTAAATTGGGGATTAGTGAATCCGGATAGATTGGTACATCGTTGCTTGCTCATTGGATGAGGATGATTGATCTCATGATCATTTATGTGGAGACACGAAAGCAAGTATGTAGGTGCTTATTAGAGAATAAGTTCAACGAACATTGGCTCGCTAAGGAATACCTAATGGAGTTTTACTTTGTCGATAGGAATTCTGTAGTGATAGTAGTCTGATGATCCTTGGACTTGAGATCATCATAGTATCTTGTGTATGATGAGTTATACTTTGACTTATTCCTTAAGACCCTTAGGGTATATCAAAGGGTATGCTTGGGTATAATAAGTTGTACATGGAGATAATGTATGATCAATAAAGAATCTACCACTTCTAATAAAGAAGAGAAATGTCCTATGTGATTCAATAAATGACAACCCATAGATCCTTGGCCAAGGCGAGTGATGAAATTAGAAAGGAGTTTCTAATTTGCATTATCGAGTTAATGCATTTAAGGATCGAAATACATATAATTAAATAAAATAAGACTTGACAAGAATTCCATGTCTTATATTTAATTGGGACATTGTATGGTGGAAGGATTGAATTGTACGGTAACTATTTACTCAAAGGTTCTTTAATGATTAATGTTGAAATCTATATTATCCGGAAAGTCGTTGATCATTAGGGAGGCTTATCCCTATTGTAGAATAAATATTATTTATTTAAATAAATTAATTGTTTAATTTATTTATTTAAATAAGATTAAATTGTTCTAATTGATTTATTCACAACCTAGGTTTAATATGGAGAACCTAAAAAGGTCACACCATAAAAGGAAGAATAATTATTTAAGAAGTTAATGGCATAATCGTAATAATATATGTTAAGTATATTTAATTTAATCTATGGTGATAGAATAAATTAAATAGCTTAATATTATTATTTAATATTTTAGAAATATTAAATATAAATTAATAAGAGGAGTCTTATTAATATTATTACAATTATTATTATTTTAATTTCTAAAGAGTTTAGAAATTAATTTAATATAAATCACTCTCATTTATTCCTAATTGGATTAGGAAGGAAAATTAGTTAAAAGAGTTTAATTAATTATCCCTAATAAGATTAGGGAGCTTAATTAATTAAAAGAATTTAATTAATTAAATAAAACCCAATTCCTTAATTGTTAAGGTGGGTTGCCCACATCTATAAATAAGAGGAGTCTTATTATGGGTGATGGGGGTTGTTGACTTTTACAACAACATAATTCTAATTTGTTGGAGAGTACCCTTTTCTATAGAGATAGAAAACTAGGGTTTGAGCCAAATACCCTTTTTCTTGAATCATTATAATTCCTTGGTGGATCACCTCTAGAGGCCAAACATATGGGTGGCTAACGTTGATCGAAGGAAGGAACAAAACCCGGTGGATTCAAGTTGAGCGAAAGGATTTGGAGGTGAACTTGTACGAGGAAGCTCGATCTTCAAGGGTATGATTTTATTCTTTATCTTTTCGTTTAATTAATAATTATACATAAAGGGTGATCCAGGTATATGGTTTGTAAATTTTTAAACTCTGATTTTACACGCTTCCGCATTATTTTTGCAATTTGATTGCGCCCATGAATATTACAAACCTAACAGTGGCATCAGAGCCAAACCTTTATGCGAATTATTAATTGTTTTAATTTGATATGTATATTGATATGTGTTTAGAACAATTTAATTGGGCATATTTTTTTATTGTATAAAATTTAATAAATAAAAAAAATAAAAAAATAAAAATAAAAAAGGTGCCGAAATTTTTATTTTTTTTTTCGCAAGGCTCATGTGATCCGGCAGGACTATCATTAAAAAAAGGCGTGGACAAAGCAACAGCTCCTGGCGAGGTAGTACATATATTATACATATATATAACACGTGGCCCAAGGTTGCGGGAGATATCTTTTCCGAGTCTGCAATATCTTTTTGGTGGCGTGGGATTACCGAAGCATGTTAATATTATATTAACGTAATATAATATTATATATATATATTACCACTTTTTTTTTTTTTTTTTTTTGCTGGGCCACAAGGAAGTACAGAATTTTAAAACGTTAACAGGATTGGAGATGTAGATATATATATTATATATTATATATATGATATATGATATATGATATATATATATATATATATATATATAATAGTTATATATATATTATATATATATATATATATATATATTGTAAGACCCTCAAATTTTTAAATAAAAAGGAATTTCCTTTATTTATTATTTTGAAATAGTAAGGGTTGATTTGATTAATGTGGATAGTTAAGGGTTAAATATAAAATATTTCAAAATAAGCAAGTGGTTATAAAATATTCATTATCGTCGGGGAATATTCGTTTGGTGGTGAAATATTAAATGCTTGTCGGGAATATTAAATGACAACAAGTAGACCATGTGTGGGGCCCATAACTGAAAGCGATTGGATGAAGAAGAAAGCGACAAATATAAGTTGTTTTTAAATAAAGGCGTAGTTATTACCTTTATCTTCATTGGAATACCGGTGGTTAAAAAAACACTAATACTGGCGTTGTTGAGAGAGTACACGGTATTGCACCAATTATTGATTCTTACGTGAAGGCACTACTCGATAATGGTTACGATAAATTCTTGCTCAATTATTTTATTGAGTTAATAATTCTTTGCGTTGATATTTTATATATTCTTTGTTGTTTCAATAATTGTCATTACACAAAGATCTTTCATTATCGAAGCAATAATTCATATTATCTGAATAATATTATTAGATAACATTATTGGCAATGTCTAGAAAGTTACATCTAAGGAGAGGTTTGGTCATCTAATTGCTTGGCGCCCAATGAAGAAGAAATTCTTATTGAAAGCCCCTCTTTCTGAGGCTACTGGTTGTCAATATTGTGATTCAGAATATTATTTGTGAATAATTAATTATTGATTTATATGATGAGGAAAATATTGATTTTATGTGGATATAGATGGAAAAATTTTAAAATGACAATTGTTGAAAATTAATATTTTATCTTTTACGATAAAATAATTCATTTAAATATATTATTTTAATAATATATTAACTTGTGATATTTTTACAATGAATGTGGGATATATGAGTATATGAGGAGGAAGAGTATTTTTGTGGCATTAAATGTTTAACACATGTTTTGTGTGTTGGTGGACACAATTATTGGCCAAATTTGATTATAGCTTGTAAAATCACCATTTATGGATTTGATCAATTTCTATTTGGAATTTGGAAAAACTTTCTTCTGTAAAGTTGTAGAGAATTGAATTTCCTATAAAAACTCATGAGATTCGAATTTTCTGATGAAAGGGCTATTTATTATGAATTATTGAAGTTCCGAAGTTCCGAAATAATTAATTTTTGGGAGTTTTAGTTAATTATTTTGAGAAAAACGTTTTTTGCAACTAAGTTGGCCTCACATGTGATTCAAATGGGCTGAGATTAGTTGTCTAAGGTGGGCTAAAGAAAATGTGAAAATATATTAATATTATATTCAATTTTACGCTTTGGTGTTCTAAGCATTTTCCTATAAATAGGGTGCTTAGGTTAGAATTGAAAAACACACCAGAAACTGAAGTTTCTCTCTATTTCTCTCTCGATATATTGAGCGTATTCTTGTGAGTATACTTTGAGTATTGTTAGACGGTGCAAGTTCCCTTCAAAGACTATATCTTGTATTCCAATAGAAAATACTTAATCTTTCGAGGTAAGGATATTATTTTTTTAAAGAATGATATTATTTCTTCAATATCATTATCTTTGAAATGTTGATCTGAAGTTTTTATCAAATTTGGAACTTTTTCATATCGGGGTTACTATTCATGGGTTACTATTCATGAGTTACTATTCACGAGTTACTATTCACGAGTTCTTATTCACGATTTACTATTCACGAGTACTATTAATGAAGCGTGAAGATGTTTTTGTGGAATTTCTATCTTTTGGTGTCCAGAGTTACTATTCACGTGATACTGTACTTATTCACGTATCTGACACTATTCACGTATCACGGCACTATTCAATAGAAAAATAAAATTTCTTCTTTTTGTCCAAAATATCTATTACGGATACTAGCTACGATTGTATCCATGTTTTGATCATTCTTGAATTTTACACCACTATGATTATTTTTGAGGTATTTTTGGACGTGGATAAAACCAAGTACGAATCCTTAATCCTTAATCCTTGTCATTTTGTTTTACTTTGGATTCGTTTCTTTAAAAAATATTTTCATCATCCTCGGTCTTAAATGATGATATTATGGAATATCTTTGGCACAGTAGTGCAAGATGAATGATTTCTGAAGAATATCTTTGGCACGTAGTTCAAAGATGAGCAGTGTTTAAATGAACATGACCAATTGATTAATATCGATGAATATCTTTGGCTGTAGTGAAGATGAATATTTGATTCGGGATGCATATTGATTGATGTTACGGGGATAAAATATTGATGATGGATTTATTAAATTCATAGATTATAGTAGATTTCATTCTCTACGTAACTCTTACATGAATTATTATTTCATTATGAATATTGATCTCAAAACTTGTTGTCTATTATATTCTATCAGTTTTCCTGTTGAAGACTAACGATAATTTGTTGTATATTATCTTAGTCATAATATTCTTTCTTGGGCTAGTTGAGCTCACCCTTTTCCTTGTTGTTCCATTTTTCTTCTCGGGAGGCGAGAATGTAGCGAGTCTTAGTGGGGGTATGGAATGAAGATTCTAGAGAGAGTTGTTTAGTAGTCCTCACCATTTTGTAAAATAATGAATCAATAATGTGATGAGGATTTATTTGAGTATAGATATTATACAGAAGATAATATTTGTATTCAAACTCACGATTTCTTGTTGTAATAATAAAGTTGTAGTTGTTTCTGTACCATGTATTTGGCGACTCAGAATGGGTGTTGTGTATACCTATTTTGGGGGCGTCACATATATATATATTTTCATTTATTTTATAATTAAAATAAAAAGTTTATTTTAATTTTAAAATAAAAGATTTATTTTAATATTAAAATAAAAGAGTTTATTTTAATTTTAAAATTAGAATTTCATGCTAACTAATTAGAGTTGGAATTGATTCCATGATAACTAATTGGAGTTGAAATTGGATTGCCTAATTTCCTTAAATAAAGGAGTTTATTTAGATATGAAATAAGATTTCATATTATTCAAAATAAAAGAGTTTATTTGTGAATAGGAAAGAGAATCCTAATTTCCTTAAATAAAAGAGTTTATTTAAATATGGAATAAGATTTCATATTATTCAAAATAAAGTAGTTTATTTGTGAATAGGAAAGAATCTGTGTTTCCTTTAATAAAAGAATTTTTTTTCATGGAATTGGATTCCATAATTAATTAAAATAAAAGAGTTTATTTTAATTAAAGATTTTTTTATATGAAATTGGATTCCATAATTAATTAAAATAAAGGAGTTTATTTTGATTAAAGATTTTGATTAAAATAAAATAGTTTATTTTATTCAAAATTAGATAAATTAAACTAAAATAGTTTTATTTTGATTTAAATTTGGATTAAAATAAAGGAGTTTATTTTAATTCAAAAATAGATTTTATACTTAACTAAATTTGCCCATTAAATGATATCAATATATATATTAAATGTTTATTATTCATGAGATGAATGTTATTTATTGATGCGTATGGTGATGTGTATGATAATAAATGGGATTGATTATGGACTATTGACGATGCGATTGGATTTTATTTTAGTTGGATGCATGAATGTATGAGTTTTATTAAATGGGGAATTCTGCGCTTCTCGCCTTCTCTAATTTTTCTTAATGTAAATTCTATCTCCTCTATGTACTTCCCTTATTTAGCGATCAAGGTTTTATTTATTTTAAAATAGTTATGTAATAGGAATAGTTAGAATTAATTTTTGAAAAATTGGAGATCAAGGAAAGGAAGGAGGCGCTTGAAGACCGATTTGTAATGGAGCCGGGTTTAAATGTAATTGTTATATTTAAATATTATTTCTTGCACCCTAGGGTTTTGACCTTTTGGTTCACTTGATGGCTCTAGTGAACCAAACTAGAATAAAAAAGTCCATAATCAATCCGGGTAGAATATAGTATTCTATATGTGCATGCTTATACTATATATATATATATATATATTATGCAAACATGCTTATTGTTAATTAATATAACGCGTATTTTATATATATATAATAAATGCGCGCTAAACAAGATGAGACAAATTAATAACAAACCCTCAATTTTTTTTTATATATTAAGTCCTAAGCGTTCAAAGATATTTGGAATATCGAGCGTCAGCCTTCTAACATGATAAAATTAATAGAGTATTAAATATTTAATATGAGTTTGTTGTGTCACCACAAGGCAAGTATTAAGTATTTAAGATGTTAATTTATCACATTTGATGCTTATAAAGAAAATTAAACAATATTATTTTGTTGTGTCACCACAAGGATGATATTTTTCTTTTTTGAATATATGGAGTGCTAGGTCGGACTTAACTTGGATAATTTTGATTCGGATGTGCCACCACTTGATCAAAATAATCTAAGAGGCAAAAGAAAAGGAGTTGCATAGTTGATGTAATTGACAAAAGTTGTCTACCTATTTATTTATATATAGTTTGTTGTGTCAACACAAGGCTATATACATTTGAAATGGGATCCTTATTCTCACTAGCAAATCTTTAATTAGATTTTCTTAGAACTATATAAGTGAGGGTAATATAGTTTGAAGAAAATAGTGGGAGATACCAATTTAAAACAAGACCTAATTTATTTTGGTAATTAATAAAAGAATGTATGTTAAAATGTTGTTAATTACAAATTCATTTACGAAATTTTACAATGTCTAAATTACTATCATCATGAAAGCATATTAAATGCTAAATTAACGGGGCCAATTAAGCAGGTTGGTTAAGGAATTTGAGAATAGTTCTCATGGTGAAAAACTATCTTATGTCATTAATACGCCTATCTATGCAATGGTTACGAGATAATGCCTCTCGAGGAAGAGATTGCTACTTTTAGAAAGTGGCAAGATGATGCACATTGGCTCAATGCATCATGCTCGCATCCATGAGTATGAGCTTGTTGTCGACGTAAGCTGTGGATGTTTTACTATATTCACCTTACATCAAGTAGTTGATGGTGAGGAAAGTAGGGCCGAAAGATATCGAGATATCTAAGGAGCTCTTAGATCTAGAATGGCCAATGGCACTATAAATGCAGACAAAAGGTTCTTAACATAATCAATTTGATTGATCAATTAGGACAACTGGTTTTGTCATGGATGGAGAGTTGAGCCAAGATTTGATCTTGCACTCACTCCCGGACTTCTTTCACAATTGTTGTGAATTTTTCATATAAACAAGCTAGATATCAGCTTCGCTGATTTGCTTAACATATTGAAAAATGTTGAGAGTCACTTTCCAACTAAGAAAGATCAAGTCTTACTGGTAGGGGCCAAAGGATCTTCTGAAAAGAAGAACGATTCAAAGAAGGTGTATAGAAAGGCAAAATAAAGGATAATAAGAACAAAACTGATACGGATAGTAAAGGAGTTTGCTTCCACTGCAATAAGCACGGACCTTTGGAAAGAAAGCTGCGAGAAGCATCTTGCAGAGGCTAACCAAAGAAGCTTAGTGAAGTTTGATTTATAATCTGATTTTTGTTCATGATTTAAAATAAATTTTCTTTAAGTCGAGGTTCTACATGGGTATTGGATCTGACTTTGGTTATCATAAATATAGATTTATGAAGGGACCAAGCGAATAGAAATTAAACAAAGTAAGTAATCCTATGTGTGGGAAATGAAGCAAAGGTTCTTTGCGTATTAGCCATAGAAACTTATAGTTTAGCAATGCCTACGGGCAAATCTATTAAGTCGATAAGTTGTTATTGTATTCCATTCTTGTTAGAAACATTATTTCCATTTTATTGTTGGACAATAAAATTTTTTGGTATTATAATTAAGAACAATTGTTGTTCTATTTATAATAATAATGTTTTGTATAGAATGGAATATTACTTAATAAATTTTGTATACTTGACTTACATGAAAAATAATTTTGCATATTGAACAAATTAGTATAAGAAAAGGAGATGATCATTCAAAGAGTTGAATATGTGTATTTGCTAAAATACAAGTGTGAATTATTTGAAAGGTTCAAAGAATTGAAGTGAAATAAATTGACAATGTATTAAGATTCTTTGATTAGATCAATGAATAAATACTTGTGCAATAAGTTTCTAGATCATCTCAAATGGTTTTCTCATAATGGACACATCCCGATCTGCAATAATTGATTGATGTATCTGAATGAAAAATCGTACCTTGTTGGACATGATGCGGT
Organism: Panax quinquefolius; assembly: GCA_020205615.1. Lineage (NCBI taxonomy): Eukaryota > Viridiplantae > Streptophyta > Magnoliopsida > Apiales > Araliaceae > Panax > Panax quinquefolius. The sequence goes on from CM035164.1 coordinate 44,218,012, forward strand.
CCATAATGATTTCTACACCGACATTCCGGTATCCTTCGGGATAATGTCCTAGAAATGGTCGTGCATATCTACGAAAATGGTAACCTCAAAATCCATTTGAAGACTCCATAAAAGTTATGGACAGGGAGGATTCCTAATCTTAAGTATGTTAAGATAAGGGGTTGTCCAACTTATGTGAAAAGGTTTCAAAAAGATAAGCTTGGGACAAGATTTGACAAGTGTAGATTTGTTGGACATCCTAAAGTAAGTTTAGGGCATGTGTTCTATAATCCTACTTAGCAAAAGGTGTTTGTTGCGAAACACGCTTTCTTAAAGATAAAGGTGTTTATCATTGAAAGGGCTAGTGGGAGGATAATAGATCTTGAAGAGTTCAAGAACCACAAAACACTATAAGTCAAATAAGAGGAACCTGTAGATAGACCTATTGTACCACAAGCGAATCGTAAATCTGGAATAGTACCAAAGATACCTAGGAGGTATAGATTCATCATGGATGATGATGATGAGGTACACATCATAGAAGATGATGATCCGATTACATATCTGATGAGGTAAGAGTTCTAGTGTGTGTAAAAGGGACGATGGGAGCACCGTGACATTCCTAATATTATATGTTGATATACTACGGATAAGGAATGACATATTAATGCTACAATCAGAAAAGATAAAGTTGTCTAAACATTCCTCCATGAATGATTTGGAAGAGTATCTTAATTGGGGATCTAAATATATATAGATAGATTTAAAAGGATGCTCGACTTAACCCAAGGAACGATATATTCATTTGATGCTAAAATCGTTTAGCATGGCAAACTCGAGAGATGTCTCATGTCGATGAGCTATGGAGTGTATCTCTCTTAATAGTCCCCACAGACTCACGAAAAGAGAGGTCGCATGAGTGACAATCATGTATGCAATGAAATATCGAGACACGATGTTGATCGGTCATATTCTCGAGAAGATCACATGTAAGGCGGTGAAAAACATCTTAAAGTTCTTAACCCAAGCACTAAGGATGTGAGCAAACATGGTGGAGTGCGAATTAAAACTAGAGGGCTTTACAGACTCAAGTTTTTCGAACGGAGACGAAGACGAATAGAAAATCCACTTTAAGGTAAAGGGTTACCTTGAGCGGTGATGTAGTGAATTGGAAAGGTTCCAAAAGAGAAAAAGAGTTCTTGATTTAGTGATAAAGACAAAGTATATAGCTATAAATGAAGTTGCAAGTTGATTGTTTGGATTAAAGTTCATTCTGAGAACTAGGAATAGTTCTTAAGTCTCATCTTGGATCTAAACATGTGTTGTGGCACTTTCATTTGATTATTAGAATAATTGAAAGATGGGAAATCACTATAGAGATAGTGGACTCTCATGAACAACATTACATATCCATTAACTAAAGCTTATCCAATGCGGGATAATCGTCACTTAGAGAAGAAGAGTATGGGATACCATGACGATTGGCTTTAGTGCAAGTGGGAGATTGAAAGTAGTATGCACACAAGCTAATCATGTTTGATGATAAAGCATATACTTTGTAACAATCTTATTCATTTATTAATAAAAAGTATTAATTTATTAAAGGCTTTTAATTATCTACATGATGATGTTTTATAATATGTGATAAACCCATAGTTTTAAGCAATGCTTTTAGAATAATGATGATGATCATTCTAATGAGATCTAAATTCTTAGAAAGCTTAAAACTAAAATAGTTCCCAATCATTGGATTACTAAATTGGGGATTAGTGAATCCGGATAGATTGATACATCGTTAACTTGCTCATTGGATGAGGATGATTGATCTCATGATCATTTGTGTGGAGACACGAAAGCAAGTATGTAGGTGCTTATTAGAGAATAAGTTCAACTGAGCGTGGCTCGCTAAGGAATACCTAATGGAGTTTTACTTGCACGTCAATAGGAATTCTGTAGTGATAGTAGTCTAAGTGATCCTTGGACTTGAGATCATCATAGTATCTTGTGTATGATGAGTTATACTTTGACTTATTCCTTAAGACCCTTAGGGTATATCAAAGGGTATGCTTGGGTATAATAAGTTGTACATGGAGATAATGTATGATCAATAAAGAATCTACCACTTCTAATAAAAGAAGAGAAATGTCCTATGTGATTCGATAAATGACAACCCAGTAGTTCTTGGCCAAGGCAGAATGAAATTAGAAAGGAGTTTCTAATTTGCATTATCGGAGTTGTGCATTTAAGGATCGAAATACATATAATTAAATAAAATAAGACTTGTGATGAATTCCATGTCTTATATTTAATTGGGACATTGTATGGTGGAAGGATTGAATTGTCACGGTAACTATTTACTCAAAGGTTCTTTAATGATTAATGTTGAAATCTATATTATCTGGAAAGTCGTTGATCATTAGGGAGGCTTATCCTATTATAGAATAAATATTATTTATTTAAATAAATTAATTGTTTAATTTATTTATTTAAATAAGATTAGAATTATTCTAATTGATTTATTCACAAATTCGGTTTAATATGGAGAACCTAAAGGGTCACACCATAAAAGGAAGAATAATTATTTAAGAAGTTAATGGCATAATCGTAATAATATAAAGTATATTTAATTTAATCTATGGTGATAGAATAAATTAAATAGCTTAATATTATTATTTAATATTTTAGAAATATTAAATATAAATTAATAAGAGGAGTCTTATTAATATTATTACAATTATTATTATTTTAATTTCTAAAAGAGTTTAGAAATTAATTTAATATAAGTACTCTCATTTATTCCTAATTGGATTAGGAAGGAAAATTAGTTAAAAGAGTTTAATTAATTATCCCTAATAAGATTAGGGAGCTTAATTAATTAAAAGAATTTAATTAATTAAATAAAACCCAATTCCTTAATTGTTAAGGTGGGTTGCCCACATCTATAAATAAGAGGAGTCTTATTATGGGTGATGGGGGTTGTTGACTTTTTACAACGACATAATTCCAATTTGTTGGAGAGTACCCTTTTCTATAGAGATAGAAAACTAGGGTTTGAGCCAAATACCCTTTTCTTGAATCATTATAATTCCTTGGTGGATCACCTCTGAGGCCAAATATATGGGTGGCTAACGTTGATCGAAGGAAGGAACAAAACCGGTGGATTCAAGTTGAGCGAAAAAAGGATTTGGAGGTGAACTTGTACACGAGGAAGCTCGATCTTCAAGGTATGATTTTATTCTTTATCTTTTCGTTTAATTAATAATTATACATAAAGGGTGATCCGGGTATATGGTTTGTAAATTTTTAAACTCTGATTTTATACGCTTCCGCATTATTTTTGCAATTTAATTGCGCCCATGAATATTACAAACCTAACACTTGGTACGATGTCCTTAAGACAATTATGCCATCCGTATGGTGCTCAAAGTTGATATCACTTGTTTCCCAGGATACAATGACTCCGTATACCTTAGCAGCACTACAAAAGGTATACACAACGAACCAAAACTGAATGCTCTAACTTTCTCTCTTTTTAGAACTATGAAAATGATGAAAACAGAATACTAAAATGACTATTAATGCTAATTGCTTGTGAATTGAATGAATTTTAAGGTTGATCCCTCCTATCTAGTTATAGGAGGGTTAGTGACCCTTCGAATGGGTGCCTAGCCCTTTGAAAAGGCATTGGATGCTACTAAAAAGGTAATATTTGTATCTTTTGGTCAAAACAACGTAGTTTTGACCATTTACAGAATAGGCGCAACTATTCAGACGTATAAAACGACGTAGTTTTAGTATTAACAGAACCAAAACTACATAGTTTTAGACTAAGTAGAAAAGGCGCGACCAAAACGACGTAGTTTTGGGCCTCTCGTTCAGACTCATACCCTTTCAGATACCGCTTCTCAAAAACGACATAGTTTTGATAGTGTAATAATAAATACCGCATATCAAATCGACATAGTTTTGATAATAGAATTAAATAAATAAATTTTAATTAAAAATTTTGTCTAAAAAATTATATACAAGACCCAGACCCACGAGCCTGAGCCAGGCCGGTCGAATGGCGGGGCGGCGCGCTTGTGGGTTTAAACCTAGCCTTGGCTAGGTCCTCTCCCTTCCACAAAAGTGGGGTGCCCCTTGGAGCCCAAACCCAAGAGCACTTTCCGTGTATATAAACATATAAAATATTTAATTCCTAACCTATGTGGGACTTGGGTTTTCCCACATGTATTTATTATCTTTTATTATGATCTTTGGGAGTTAATATCTCATTCATTACTCAATGGATTTGAGCTTCCAAATACTTAATTTAATCTACTCATGGAGTAGAACATATTAATATATGGAATCATTAAAATTAATTAATGACACCCATATTAATTTAAGCTCAAATTCCAACAATTAGTACTGTATCATATTTGCTGAGTTGGGCTACTAGTGGAAGACGAAAGTGGGAAACATGGAATGTGAAAATCTAACCCTTAAACCAGCTGTGGAAAACCTAAAAACATCACTACTACACGAATAGTTTTTTGTTGAAGTTAGACATGGAATGTGAAAATTCAATGGGGGCATGTGTTCCCTTGTCCCAGCTGTGGATCCGCCACTGATTGTATTACTTTACCTGATTTTCAGAAGCCTGACTTACGATCTAGCAAACAAAAAATATTATTTATCATTCACATCCGTGGAAATGGCAAAAGAGTTTCTAGCGTTTGAAGGAATCGGAAGATCAAAGGGTTTTGCGACATTGTGAAAAATAAATTTGGTTTACGGAGGCCTTGTTAACTAAACCAAAATTTTAAATATAGTCTAGATTGTTCAAGAATTATCTTAATTAATATTAGTACATGAATTAGTGATATCCAAGTACATGATATATGCATGTTCATAAATGTATTTAAGTGTTAGGTTCATGTACATGTATTTGATCATTATTAATGTGGCTCTAGAAGTATCCTATGAGTCCTATAAATTTTCATGTACTTAGTTCATTTGAAGCAAGTGAAATGAAAGTATTCTTAAGTGTTCTTCAAAGTTATATTTCACTTCTATAATTTATCATCTTTCATAAATTTCCAACATATTTTGTATTTAACTGTGAGACCCCGAATTTTATGAAATAAAAGTATTCAATTTTCTTATAATTATTCTATTTAGTAAATGGTTAAATTGATAAAAGATTAAAGTTAAGTGTGATGTGTGAAAAAATTTCAAAGTAAGAAAGTTGTCATAAAATACTCGGTGGTAAAAGTAGAGTAATATGTGTGGTTGCATAGAAGTACATGGTATTGATTATTGATGCTTACGTGAGAAGTCACTCAGTTATATTCAATTATTGCTACAGTAATTGCTGCTCATATCTCTCATATTATTGATTCAATTATTGTCACAGTATCATTTGTATAATATATTATATTACTAAATCAATAATTGAGAGGACAAAGTTATTTAAATTATTATTTGCAATATTGACAATGTCTAAAGTTCTGTCAAGGAGAGGTTTGGTTACTAATTGCGCCAATAAGGAGAAATCCTTATTGAAAGCCCTCTTTCTCACAGGAGCGACACGGTTGTTAAATATTATGAATTATAATATTAATGATGAACAAGTTCGTGTTGATTAAAGATATAATTGATAGTTCCATTGTGTTAGAATTATTAGTGTTAGTGAAAATCGACATTTATTTCGATAATAATGGATGTTTGGAGGTTATATTGACCAATCGGGTAAGTAATCGGATAAATGAGCACTTAATTACTATTAATTCGCATGCTTATAACTATGTGTTCACATGTGTGTACTATTGATTCACATGATTTACTATTAGGGGAGTTGGTGCAAGATTGATAATACTTGCATGACTAAATTAAAAATGGAGGTATAGTAGAAGGTACTATACTGTAATTATTTTTTTCACATGATTAGAACTATTGAGTCACATGATTTACTATTAATTCACATGATTTACTATTAGGGGAGGTGGTTCAAGTTTGATAATACTTGCAGGACTAAATTAAAAATGAAGGAAAAGAGGAAGTTATTATACTGTAATATTTCGAGCCCCAAAACGTGCAATTATCAAAACTATATTTTTCTATAAATAGAAGCTCATTCTTCCTTCATTTCTTACCAATTCACTAAAGCTATTGAGCAATTATTATTGAGAGAAATTATAGAGAGAAAGGAGAAGAGAAGTCTGCTACCTCACTATTCCAGTTTTCTTCTAAGGTAAGAGGTATTATTTCTTTCGTATTCATAAAGAGAGCTTCTGTTATTCCATTCTTTATTATTATGTTGGAATAACTTTGTCTATCTGAAGTACCACATACATGGTGAAATTCTTACATTATTCCATTCTTTATTATTATGTTGGAATAACTTTTGTCCGTGCAATCTGGCATCATGGTGAAATTCTTACATTATTCCATTCTTTATTATTACATTTGGAATATCACATGTCTGCAAGATTACGTGTGACCTAGTTCCATTCTTTATTATTACATTTGGAATATCACATACTATCGTTCATTATTACGTATGACTGGTTCCGATTCTTTATTATTACATTGGAATAACTTTGCATCTGCATGCGATCTATCGCATTTGCATGGTGAATTCTTATGTTATTCCATTCTTTATTATTACATTGGAATAACTTTGTACATGTGGATTCATGGCGTGCATGGTGAATGACCTTTCGTATTCATTCTTTATTAAATTATGGAAATGATCTGTGTACGTGGATTACCGCATGGCGGATGAAAATCCATTTGCAGTTTCGTATATTCTATTATACTCGTATGAGGTATCATTTCTCTTGTAATTGTCATGAAATATCATTTTATTTGGTATTTTATTTATAAGTTACTATTCACGAGTTACTATTCACTCTAGTATTATTCACTCGGATATTCGGGGCACTTTTCATGTCAGAATACTATTCACGGGTTACTATTCACCCAAGTTACTATTCACCCGAATATTATTCACTCGAGTATTTGGGGTATTTTTTATGTCGGGATACTATTCACGAGGTACTATTCCCGAAGTACTATTCACGGGGTACTATTCACAGGGTACTATTTACCCGAAAAATATATTTCTTTTATGTCCAAATCATTTTTGGTACATGAATATTATTATTAATTTTACTCCACAAAGCGATGTATCGTGTTGACAATTTGGATATTTTAAACTCGGATAAATTTAAAGTCTTTAATATTTATCCTTGATTTCGTTGATTAATGCTTATATCATTGTCATCATCCTCATGCTTATATTGTGATGAAAGTCATCTTTGGCTTACGTGCATAGATGGATTTTTGTTGATTATTGGTTTCTGATTTGTATATCTTTGGCTTACGTGCGTAGATGGAATTTGTTGATTATTAGTTTTACAATTGTATATTTTTGGCTTACATGCAAAGATGGACTGTTGATTATTGGTTTTATAGTTGTATATCTTTGGCTCACATGCAAAGATAGACATGTGTATGACATGATCATAACCACTGATGATAATAACGAATATCCTTGGTCTGTAGTGCATGGATAATTCGATGATGTGATTGGTAGGATCATGACCATTAGTTAACAGTTGAATGTCTTTGGCCGTAGTGCACTAACAGACAATTGATTGGTATGATCATGACCATTGGTTTTATAGTTGAATATCTTTGGCCCGTAGTGCAAAGGTAGACAACTGATTGGTATGATCATTGTTATTACATTTGAATATCTTTAGCCTTTGGGGTAAGAATATTGAAAAAACGTTCCATTAAGCCTTTGTGGCAAGGAGAAACTGTTGATTTATATTATTATAAATATGAATTGTGGATTTAACTATAATCTTTGGTGGTTTAGGTGAAGACAAGTATTGATAGTTCTTTTTCTCTTGGGTGTAACAAAGAACTGTTGTTGAGTATTGCAGGAATAAAACATTAATGATGGACTTTTAATCTAGAGGAGATAGTAGACATTATGTTCTACTTGACTCTTCTAATGGATTGCTTGTTCCGCTACAGTTAAACTTGTTGTCTATTATATTCTATCAGTTGTTATACTGTTGAAGGCTAAGGATAATTTATTTTGTATTATCTTAGTCATAATATTTCTTACTGGGCTAGTTGAGTTCACCCTTTCTTTCACTGTTCTCTTCAGGAAATGAGAATATAGCTGGGACGAGTCGGAGAACGGATTGACGGTCCAGATGGTTATTTTAGTAGTCCTCACTATTCTATAAAATAGTGTGACAATAAATGTAATGAGGACACCATTGAGTATGGATATTGTCTAGAAGACAATATTCTTATTAAAACTCTCAGCTATGTTTTGTCGTATATTACCCGACAGTTGCATAATTAAGTTTGTATTTGATTTATGTAGTGTGATATCTGGCGACTCAAGATGGGTGATGTATACCTATTTTGGGGGCGTCACAGTTGGTATCAAAGCTATAGAAAAGAGCCCCGAGCCTTTTGCTGGTGACTTACAAGTCTTGGGATGCAAAGCGGCGACTTTCCGTAAGGGAATATTTGTTTTCTTGGTGGCAAGTTGATAGGTATCATTGTGAGGTGCTATCCAGGTTAAGGGAGAGAAGTCACAGTTGGTATCAAAGCTTAGGGATATGATCCCTGGCTGAGATATGAGACTAGAACTAGGAGGGGAGAGACGGGTAATTCCTTCGCTAGTATGACCTACCTAAGTTTATTTGGTATTTAATTAGTCGGTCAGAGTATAGGGATAATATGTGATATGTCAATTAACCCTTGTTTTGAAACTATATTCTAGAATGATATCTGAAATACAAGAGATGAGCAATATGATACATAGGAAATAATCGGGAAGTACAATCCGAAAAGAAAGCAAGGTATTCTCATCTCTTCGAACTAACAGGTACATAAATTTCGAGGGCGAAATTTCATAAGGAGGGGAGATTGTGAGACCCCGAATTTTATGAAATGAAAGTATTCAATTTTCTTATAATTATTCTATTTAGTAAATGGTTAAATTGATAAAAGGTTAAAGTTAAAGGTGATGTGTGAAAAATTTTCAAAGTAAGAAAGTTGTCATAAAATACTCGATGGTAAAAGTACAGTAATATGCGTGGTTGCATAGTAACACACGGTGTGAGACCCCAGATTTTATCAATAAAGATTTAAATTTTGTCGAAATAATTTTTTAATATTATGGTGTGAATTTGAGATAATATTATTGTTGTGGGTAGTATTTATAAATTTTGCAAAGTATGCAAGTGGTTATATTATATTCGATTGGTGGGGAATATTAGGTTTAGCAGGGGAATATTAGTCAGCAACTACTCAATCATTGGTGGACCCTACAATGTAATTATTATCGGATTGAGAAAACGACAAAAATATTTTATTGAAATAATGGCGGAAGTTTTACTGGTTGATCTTGTTGAACTACTCATTAGTAAAATCTGATGTCGTGTTGTTGCGTAGTAGCACGTGGTATTGATTATTGATGCTTATGTGAAAGTCACTCGGTTTGATTCCATTATTGTCGATTAATAATATGAATTATTATAGCGATAATGGCGTTTTTGTTTTATTCAGTATTATTAACGTAATAAAACAGAAACATCTTTTATATAAAAATGCAGAATACTTTATTAAAGTTATTCATAAATAGAATATATTATATTTTATTATGCATAGTGTTGCATAGTGTTTTTGCATAGTGTTGCATAGTGTTTGCATAGTAAAATGTTTTTATATAAATAGAATATATGATATTTTATTTAAAAGATTTTGCTTTAAATATGGATAAAATCAGTTAAAAAGTAAATCAATCTGGGCTGCTTCATGGATTAATTACTATGCATTCTATTTTCCTATAAATAGAAGCTCATTCCTTCATTATTTTCTTACGAATTCACTTTGAAACTCTAGAGAGAAATTATAGAGAAAGGCAGTAGAGAGAAAATCTATAGAGAGAAAGAAGAAAGAGTATTACGGTATTTCCTTTACTTTGATATCCGGTATGTCTTTTTACGGTAGAGATATTATTTGTTGTACCGTAAAGTGTATTATTCTTTCTTATTCATGAAGAGAACTTCACATTATTCCATTCATTATTATTACATTGAATAACTTTTAAAAAAGTGGCATACCACATACATAACTTTTATATCTGGCGATACCTATACTTGGTGAAATCCTTATATTATTCCATTCTTATTTATTACATTGGAATAACTCAGATACTGCTTAATCCCCATACTTGGTGATCTTCTTCATTATTCCATTCTTTATTATTACATTTGGAATATCACATACGTGTGTTTTACAGGACACAGTTCCATTGTTTATTATTCCGCATTTATTATTACATTGGAATATCTTGTCTGTGTTTTACAGGACTGGTTCCATTGTTTATTATTCAAAGACATTTATTATTACATTGGATCATCCACAATGATTGTGAATTTCACACGACTTCGGTTCCGTTATTATTATTATGTTGGAATAACTTTTGTCTGCAATCTGCACCGCGCATGCATGGTGATTTCTTTTGTTATTCCATTCTTTATTATACCCAGTTGATTAAAACTTTGACTTACATACTCCATGAAATTAGTAGGATATCTTTGATATTTGCGTTTCATCCGATATCTTTCATGGAAATATTCTTCCGAGCATTCTTGAATTTTACTCTACAAAGAAGTATCATGTTGACAACTTGGGCGTTATTGGTTCTTGGATTAATTAATTCTTGAACTTGTTTTATTGAATTATTATGTCATTGTCATCATCCTCATGTTATGTTATGTTGAAAGTTATCTATGTCTTACGTGCGTAGATGAACTTGGTATGATTATGACCGAGGATCATTCGGTATAATCATGACTGCTTATAAATGATGTGACAAAAGTCATGATGGCTAATGTCAATGCAAGATGGATGGATAATTTTGGTATGATTATGACCGAGGGGTGATTCGGTATAGTAGTCATGAACATTGATAATTTGATGAAAATCATTGGCCGTGTAGTACGAGGGATGATTAGATGTGGTGGTTTATTTATTAAAGTAGGAGTCTCGGTGATAAAAATTGATGAAAACCTTTTAAAACCTAAAAGATAGTAGATTTTATTCTCTCTTGACTCTTTTAATGGATTGCATATTATTCTGCAGCTTAAACCGGTTTTCTATTGTATTTTATCAATTTAACAACATTGAAAGGCTAATGATAATTTATTACGCATTATTTTAGTCATAATATTTCTTCTTGGGCTAGTTGAGCTCACCCTTTCTTTCACTTGTTCTCTTGAAATGAGAACATATTTGAGACGAGTCGGGAACGGAGTAATGGTCCGAGAGGATAGCATTAGTAGTCCTCACTATTACGTGAAATAGTGTGATAATAGTTGTAATGAGGACTCCTTTTGAGTTTGTATAATATCTAGTAGACAATATTTGTATTCAAACTCACGGTTTATGTCGTATTGTTATACCACGGCTTATATTAGTAAGTTGTATTGTAATTTATGAACCATGTAAGTGGCGACCCAAGATGGGTGACGTATACCTAATTTTGGGGGCGTCACACACGGTATTGATTATTGATGCTTACGTGAGAAGTCACTCGATTATACTCGATTATTGCTACTGATAATTCTTTGCATCATATCTCTCATATTATTGATTCAATTATTGTCATAGTATCATCCGTATATAATATGTTATATTATTAAATCAATAATTGAGATGGAAAAAATTATTCATATTATTATTTGCAATATTGACAATGTCTAGAAGTTACATCGAGGAGAGGTTTGGTTACCTAATTACGGCATGATAAGAAGAAATCCTTATCGAAAGCCCTCTTTCACGGGAACGACACGGTTTTTAAATATTGTGAATTATAATATTAATGATGAACAAGTTCGTGTTGATTAAAGATAAAATTGATAGTTCCATTGTGTTTGGAATTATTAGTGTTAGTGAAAATGTCGACATTTATTTCGATAATAATTGATGTCCGGAGGTTATATTGATTGATCGGGTAATTAATCAGATAAATGAGCAATTAATTGCTATTAATTCGCATGCTTATAACTATGTGTTCACATGTGTGTACTATTGATTCACATGATTTACTATTAGGGGAGTTGGTGCAAGATTGATAATACTTGCATGACTAAATTAAAATTGGAGGTATATTTGAAGGTACTATACTGTAATTGTTTTTTTCACATGATTAGAACTATTGAGTCATATGATTTACTATTAATTCACATGATTTACTATTAGGGGAGGTGGTGCAAGTTTGATAATACTTGCAGGACTAAATTAAAAATGAAGGAAAAGAGGAAGGTATTATACTATAATATTTCGAGTCCCAAAACGTGCAATTATCGAAATTATATTTTTCTATAAATAGAAGCTCATTCTTCCTTCATTTCTCACCAATTCACTAAAGCTATATATCAATTATTATAGAGAGAAATTATAGAGAGAAAGGAGAAGAGAAGTCTGCTACCTCACTATTCCAGTTTTCTTTTAAGGTAAGGGGTATTATTTATTTCAGTATTCATGTAGAGAGCTTACATTATTCCATTCTTTATTATTATGTTGGAATAACTTTTGTCATGCTAAGTACCACATACATGGTGAAATTCTTCATTATTCCATTCTTTATTATTATGTTGGAATAACTTTTTATACATCTGAAAGTACCACATACATGGTGAAATTCTTACATTATTCCATTCTTTATTATTACGTTGGAATATCACGTGCATGCGAATTACGTATGACTGGTTCCATTCTTTATTATTACATTTGGAATATCACGTGCATGCGTATTACGCATAACTTTAATTCCGTTCTTTATTATTACATTGAATAACTCATGTCTGTACGGCCTATCTATCGCATGCGTGGTGAATTCTTACGTTATTCCATTCTTTATTATTCTTTTGGAATAACTTTGTCATGTGGATTACCGCATGTATGGTGAATGACCTTTCGTATTCATTCTTTATTAAATTGTGAAATAATGCATTTACGTGGATTACCGCATGGCGGATGAAAATCCATTTGCAATTTCGTATATTCTATTATACTCATATGAGATATCATTTCTCTTGTAATCGTCATGAAATATCATTTTATTTGGTATTTTATTTACGAGTTACTATTCACAGATTACTATTCACCCAGTTACTATTCACTCTAGTATTATTCACTCGGGTATTCAGGGCACTTTTCTTGTCAGAGTACTATTCACGAGTTACTATTCACGGGTTACTATTCACCCAAATTACTATTCACCCGAATATTATTCACTCGAGTATTTGGGGTACTTTTCATGTCGGGATACTATTCATGAGGTACTATTCCCGAAGTATTATTCACGGGGTATTATTCATGTAGTACTATTTACAGAAAATAAATTTCTTTTATGTCCAAATCATTTTGGTACATGAATATTATTATTAATTTCACTCCACAAAGCGTTATCGTATTTGACAATTTGGATATTTTTAAACTCCGGATAAATTTAAAGTCTTTAATATTTATCCTTGATTTCGCTTGATTAATGCTTATATCATTGTCATCATCCTCATGCTTATATTGTGATGAAAAGTCATCTTTAGCTTACGTGCATAGATGGTCGCTTGATTATTGGTTTTACAATTGTATATCTTTGGCTTACGATGCATAGATGAATGGATTGATTATTGGTTTACTGATTGTATATTTTTGAACTTACGGCAAAGATGGACCGTTGATTATTAGTTTTATAGTTGTATATCTTTGGCTCATGCAAAGATGTGAAAGTAGTATTGCATGTTTGTTTGATGATAAAGCATATACTTTGTAACAATCTTATTCATTTATTAATAAAAAATATTAATTTATTAAAGGCTTTTAATTATCTACATGATCTTTGTTTTATAATATGTGATAAACCCATAGTTTTAAGCAATGTTTTTAGAATAATGATGATGATCATTCTAATGAGATCTAAATTCTTTGAAAGCTTAAAACTAAAATAGTTCCCAATCGTTGGATTACTAAATTGGGGATTAGTGAATCCGGATAGATTGAGTACATCGTTGCTTTGCTCATTGGATGAGGATGATTGATCTCATGATCATTTGTGTGGAACACTAAAGCAAGTATGTAGGTGCTTATTGGAGAATAAGTTCATTTGAGCGTTGGCTCGCTAAGGAATACCTAATGGAGTTTTACTTGCTGTCGATAGGAATTCACATAGTGATAGTAGTCTGAAGTGATCCTTGGACTTGAGATCATCATAGTATCTTGTGTATGATGAGTTATACTTTGACTTATTCCTTAAGACCCTTAGGGTATATCAAAGGTATGCTTGGGTATAATAAGTTGTACATGGAGATAATGTATGATCGATAAAGAATCTACCACTTCTTAAAAGAAGAAATGTCTGTGATTCGATAAATGACAACCCAATAGTTCTTGGCGAAGGCGAAATGAAATTAGAAAGGAGTTTCTAATTTGCATTATTTGGAGTTGTGCATTTAAGAGTCGAAATACATATAATTAAATAAAATAAGACTTGTGATAATTCCATGTCTTATATTTAATTGGGACATTGTATGGTGGAAGGATTGAATTATGCGATAACTATTTACTCAAAGGTTCTTTTATGATTAATGTTGAAATCTATATTATCTGGAAAGTGCGTTGATCATTTGGGGAGGCTTATCCTACTATTGAGAATAAATATTATTTATTTAAATAAATTAATTGTTTAATTTATTTATTTAAATAAGATTAGAATTGTTCTAATTGATTTATTCATAACTTATTTAATATGGATAACCTAAAGGGTCACACTATAAAAGGAAGAATAATTATTTAAGAAGTTAATGGCATAATTGTAATAATATGTTATATATATTTAATTTAATCTATGGTGATAGAATAAATTAAATAGCTTAATATTATTATTTAATATTTTAGAAATATTAAATATAAATTAATAAGAGGAGTCTTATTAATATTATTACAATTATTATTATTATTTTAATTTCTAAAGAGTTTAGGAATTAATTTAATATAAGTACTCTCATTTATTCCTAATAGGATTAGGAGGAAAATTAATTAAAGGAGTTTAATTAATTATCCTAATAAGATTAGGGCCCATTTAATTAAAGGGTTTAATTAAATAATACCTTATTTTAATAGGGTTACTTGATATCTTTATAAGAGAGTCTTATATCGGATATTAAAAATACGTGATAATTCGAATGGTTGGAGGAAGTCGCTCTTTTACTATAGAGATAGAAAAACTAGGGTTTGAGCCAAATACCCATCTTCTTGAATTCTTATTCTTCCTTGGTGGATCACCTCTGAGGCCAAACACTTGGGTGGCTAACGTTGATCGAAGGAAGGAACCAAATTCGGTGGATTCAAGTTGAGCGAAAAGGATTGGAGGTGAACTTGTACTGAGAGGAAGCTCGAATCTTCAGGGTATGATTCTTGTTCTTTCTTTTTTACGTTTAATTATTAATTATGCATAAAGGGTGATCCGGGTATATGGTTTGTAAAATTTTAAACTCGATTTTCCACGTTTAAAACTTATTTATGCAATTTGATTGCGTTCTTGAATATTACAAACCTAACGATGGTATCGAGCCCGAACCTTTATCAAATTATTAATTATTTTAATTTGATATGTATATTGATATGTGTTTAGAACAATTTAATTGGGCATAATTTTATTATATAAAATTTATTTAAAAAAAAAAAATCGCGAAAGCTCGTTAATGTGAATTTTCAATAATCACAGTTTTCAAAATTACTGTCGATTTAATGATTACTATTATTATATATTAATATTATAACTTTGGTTAATATATAACCATGATATATATATTAAAAAATAACTGTATTTGATTACTGATATCAGTAAATCATAAGTTATATATATATTTGAATAACTTTGAAGCAATTTGTTATATATATATAAGTTGCGGATTATATATTTATAATATATATAGTTTTGGTATATGAATATAATATATATATATATATATATATATATATTATTTTATATTATATTATATATATTATATATATATATATATATTATTCTCAATAATTTATAATTAAAATAAAAGGTTTATTTTAATTTTAAAATAAAAGTTTATTTTAATTTTAAAATAATAGTTTATTTTAATTTTAAAATTAAATTTTATCTTAACTAATTAGAGTTGGAATTAGATTCCATGATAACTAATTGGAGTTGAAATTGGATTATATGCTTCCTTAAATAAAGGAGTTTATTTAGATATGAAATCCTAATTTTTTAAATAAAGGAGTTTATTTAATATAAATAAGATTTATTTATTCAAAATAAAGGAAATTTGTGAATAGGAAAGAAATCCTAATTTCCTTAAATAAAGGAGTTTATTTAGATATGAAATAAGATTTCATATTATTCAAAATAAAGGAGTTTATTTGTGAATAGGAAAAGAATCCTGTTTCCTTTAATAAAGGAGTTATTTTTTTTATGGAATTGGATTCCATAATTAATTAAAATAAAAGAGTTTATTTTGATTAAAATTTTGATTAAAATAAAATAGTTTATTTTATTCAAAATTGGATAAATTAAAATAAAATAGTTTTATTTTGATTTAAATTTGGATTAAAATAAAGGAGTTTATTTTGATTCAAAAATAGATTTTATACTAACTAAATTTGCCCATTAAATGATATCATATATATATATTAAATGTTTATTATTCATAAGATGAATGTTATTTATTGATGCGTATGATGATGTGTATGATAATAAATGGGATTGATTATGGACTATTGACGATGTGATTGGATTTTATTTTAGTTGGATGCATGAATGTATGGGTTTTATTAAATGGGATTTGCAACGTACCTCGTCTTCTCTAATTTTTCTTAATGTAAATTCTATCTCCTCCCATGTACTTCCCTTATTTCACTGATCAAGGTTTCTATTTATTTTAAATAGTTTTGTAATAGGAATAGTTAGAATTAATTTTGAAAAATTGGAGATCGAGGAAAGGAGGCGGCTTGAAGACCCGTTTGTAATGGAGCAGGGTTTAAATGTAATAGTTATATTTAAATATTATTTCTTGCACCCCTAGGGTTTGACCTTTTGGTTCACTTGGTGGCTCTAGTGAACGAAACTAGAATAAAAATCCATAATCAATCCGGGTAGAATATAGTATTCTATATGTGCATGCTTATACTATATATATTATATATTATGCAAACATGCTTGGCGTGTTCATTAATATGATGCGTATTTTATATATATATGTATATATGCATGCGCTAAACAAGATGAGACAAATTAATAACAAACCCCTCAATTTTTTTATTTAAGTCCTAAGCGTTCAAAGATATTTGGAATATCGAGCGTCGCCTTCTAACATGATAAAATTAATAGAGTATTAAATATTTAATATGAGTTTGTTGTGTCACCACAAGGCAAGTATTAAGTATTTAAGATGTTAATTTATCACATTTGATGCTTATAAAGAAAATTGAACAATATTGTTTTGTTGTGTCACCACAAGGATGATATTTTCTTTTTTTTTTGAATATATGGAGTGCTAGGTTGGACTTAACTTGGATAATTTTGATTCGGATGTGCCACCACTTGATCAAAAAATAATCTAAGAGGCAAAAGAAAAGGAGTTGCATAGTTGATGTAATTGACAAAAGTTGTCTACCTATTTATTTATATATAGTTTGTTGTGTCACCACAAGGCTATATACATTTGAAATGGGATCCTTATTCTCACTAGCAAAATCTTTAATTAGATTTTGCTTAACTATATAAGTGAGGTAATATAGTTTGAAGAAAATAGTGGGAGATACCAATTTAAAACAAGACCTAATTTATTTTGGTAATTAATAAAAGAATGTATGTTAAAATGTTTGTTAATTACAAATTCATTTACTGAAATTTTACAATGTCTAAAATTACTATCATTTGCGAAGCATATTAGATGCTAAATTAACGGGGCCAAATTAAGCGGATTGGTTAAGGAATTTGAGAATAGTTCTCATAGTGAAAAGCTATCTTATGTCATTAATACGCCTATCCTGCAATGGTTGCGAGATAATGCCTCTGAGGAAGAGATTGCTACTTTTAGAAAGTGGCGAGATGATGCACAGATTGGCTCGATGCATCATGCTCGCATCCATGATTAACAAGCTTCGGTCGTCGGCATGAAACTATGGATACTTCTACTATATTCTCTGCGTCAGTAGTTGATGGTGAGGAAAGTGGGGCCGATAGATATCGAGATATCTAAGGAGCTCTTAGATCTAGAATGGCCAATGGCACTATAAAATCTGAACAAAAGTTCTTAACATAATCAATTTGATTGATCGATTAGGACAACGGTTTTATCCGTGGATGGAGAGTTGAGCGAAGATTTGATCTTGCACTCACTCCGGGACTCCTTTCACAATTGTTGTGAATTTTTCATATGAACAAGCTAGATATCGACCTCATTTGATTTGCTTAACATATTGAAAAATGTTGAGAGTCACTTTCCAACCAAGAAAGATCGAGTCTTCTTGGTAGGGGCCAAGGATCTTACGAAAGAAGAAACGATTCAAAGAAGGTAAATAGAAAGGCAAAAACAAAGGATAATAAGAACAAAAGCGATATGGATAGCAAAGGAGTTTGCTTCCCTTTGCAATAAGCACAGACAACGGGAAAGAAAGCTGCGAGAAGCATCTTGCGAGAGGCTAACGAAAGAAGCTTAGTGAAGTTTGATTTACAAATCTGATTTTTGTTCATGATTGAAATAAATTTTCTTTAAAGTCGAGGTTCTACTTGGGTATTGGATACTGACTTTGGTTATCATAAATATAGATTTATGAAGGGACCAAGCGAGTAGAAAGTTAAACAAATAAAGTAATCCTATGTGTGGGAAATGAAGCAAAGGTTGCTTGCATTTAGCCATAAAACTTATAGTTTAGCAATGCTACGGGCAAATCTATTAAGTCGATAAGTTGTTATTGTATTCCGATTCTTGTTAAAATATTATTTCCATTTTATTGTTGAACAATGAAATCTTTGGTATTATAATTAAGAACAATTGTTGTTCTATTTATAATAATAATGTTTTGTATAAATGGAATATTACTAATAAATTTTGTATACTTGACTTACGTGAAAATATTTTTGCAAATTGAACAAACTAGTATAAGAAAAGGAGATGATCATTCAAAGAGTTGAATGTGTGTATTTGTTTGAAATACAAGTGTGAATTATTTGAAAGGTTCAAAGAATTGAAAAGTGAAACAAATTGGCAAAGTATTAAGATTCTTTGATTAGATCGAGGAAGGAATACTTGTGCGATAAGTTTCTAGATCATCTCAAATGGTTTTCTCATAATGGACACATCGATATAAGCAATAATTGATTGATGTATCTGAATGAAAAATTCATACCTTGTTGAACATGGTGCGGTCCAAAATGATTTTCTGAGAACATTCCGGTATCCTTACAGGATAATGTCTAGAAATGGCTGCATATCTACGAAAATGGTAACCTCAAAATCCATTTGAAGACTCCATAAAAGTTATGGACGGGGAGGATTCCTAATCTTAAGTATGTTAAGATAAGGGGTTGTCCAACTTATGTGAAAAGGTTTGAAAAGGATAAGCTTGGGACAAAATTTGACAAATCTGATTTGTGGGACATCCTAAAGTAAGTTTAGGGTATATGTTCTATAATTCTACTTAGCAAAAGGTGTTTGTTCTGAAACACACTTTGCCTTAAAGATAAAGGTGTTTATCATTGAAGGGGCTAGTGGGAGGATAATAGATCTTGAAGAGTTCATGACCACAAAACACTATAAGTCGAATAAGAGAGAACACAGATAGACCTGTTATACCACTGGCCGAAAATCGTAAATGCGGAATAGTCACCAAGATACCTAGGAGGTATGGATTCATCATGGATGATGATGATGAGATCATAGAAGATGATGATCCGATTACATCGATGAGGTAAGTGTTGTAGACACTGAGAAATGGATTGAAGCAAGTTTCTCAAATATGGAACATTTGTTTTGATGAAGTAAAAGAGTTTGATTTTATCAAAATAAGAATGAACATAGTGTGCACAAAAGGGTTGATGGGAGCGTCGTGAAATTTCTAGTATTATATGTTGATATACTACGGATGAGGAATAACATACCAATGCTACAATCGGTAAAGATAAAGTTGTCTAAACATTCCTCCATGAATGATTTGGGAAGAGTATCTTAATTGGGGATAAAATCTATATAGATAGATTTAAGAGGATGCTTTCGACTTAACCCGAGGCGTATATTCATTTGATGCTAAAATCGTTTAGCATGGCAAACTCAAGAGATGTCTCATGTCGATGAGCTATGGAGTGTATCTCTCTAATAGTCCCCACAGACTCCAAAAAGAGAGGTCGCATGAGTGGCAATCATGTATGCAATGAAATGTCTGAGACGATGTTGATCGGTCGTATTATGGAAAAGTTCACTATGAGTCGGTGAAAAACATCTTAAAGTGCTTAACGGCACTAAGGATGTGATCATATTCATGGTGGGTCTTAATTAAAACTAGAGGGCTTAACAGACTCAAGTTTTTCGAGACGGACACGAAGATGACGAAAAATCCACTTTAAGGTAAAGCGTTACCTTGAGCAGTTAGTGCGATGAATTGGAAAGGTTCCAAACAATGAAAAGAGTTCTTTGGTTTAGTGATAAAGACAAAGTATATAGCTATAAATGAAGGCTGCAAGTTGATTGTTTGGATTAAAAGTTCATTCTGAAACTAGGAATAGTTCTAAAGTCTCATCTTGGATCTAAACATGTGTTGTGGCACTTTCATTTGATTATTAGAATCATTGAAGATGGGAAATCACTATAGAGATAGTGGACTCTCATGAACAACATTACATATCCATTAACTAAAGCTTATCCAACAACGGGATAATCGTCACTTAGAGAAGAAGAGTATGAGATACCATGGCGATTGGCTTTAGTGCAGTGGGAGATTGAAAGTAGTATGCACACAAGCCAATCATGTTTGATGATAAAGCATATACTTTGTAACAATCTTATTCATTTATTAATAAAAAAAGTATTAATTTATTAAAGGCTTTTAATTATCTACATGATCTTTGTTTATAATATGTGATAAACCCATAGTTTTAAGCAATGCTTTTAGAATAATGATGATGATCATTCTAATGAGATCTAAATTCTTAGAAAGCTTAAAACTAAAATAGTTCCCAATCGTTGGATTACTAAATTGGGGATTAGTGAATCCGGATAGATTGAATACATCGTTCTTGCTCATTGGATGAGGATGATTGATCTCATGATCATTTGTGTGGAACACTAAAAGCAAGTATGTAGGTGCTTATTAGAGAATAAGTTCAACTGAGCGTGGGCTCGCTTAAGGAATACCTAATGGAGTTTTACTTGCTGTCAATAGGAATTCTGTAGTGATAGTAATCTGAGTGATCCTTGGACTTGAGATCATCATAGTATCTTGTGTATGATGAGTTATACTTTGACTTATTCCTTAAGACCCTTAGGGTATATCAAAGGGTATGCTTGGGTATAATAAGTTATGCATGGAGATAATGTATGATCGATAAAGAATCTACCACTTCAATAAAAGAGAAAATGTCTATGTGATTAGATAAATGACAACCCGGTAGTCCTTGGCGGCGAAATGAAATTAGAAAGGAGTTTCTAATTTGCATTATTTGAGTTGTGCATTTAAGAGTCGAAATACATATAATTAAATAAAATAAGACTTGTGATAATTCCATATCTTATATTTAATTGGGACATTGTATGGTGGAAGGATTGAATTATCGCAGTAACTATTTACTCAAAGGTTCTTTTATGATTAATGTTGAAATCTATATTATCTGGAAAGTGCGTTGATCATTGGGAGGCTTATCCTATTGTAGAATAAATATTATTTATTTAAATAAATTAATTGTTTAATTTATTTATTTAAATAAGATTAAATTATTCTAATTGATTTATTCTGGCCGGTTTAATATGGAGAACCTAAAGGGTCACACCATAAAAGGAAGAATAATTATTTAAGAAGTTAATGGCATAATTGTAATAATATGTTATGTATATTTAATTTAATCTATGGTGATAGAATAAATTAAATAGCTTAATATTATTATTTAATATTTTAGAAATATTAAATATAAATTAATAAGAGGAGTCTTATTAATATTATTACAATTATTATTATTATTTTAATTTCTAAAGAGTTTAGGAATTAATTTAATATAAGTACTCTCATTTATTCCTAATAGGATTAGGAGGAAAATTAATTAAAGGAGTTTAATTAATTATCCCTAATAAGATTAGGGAGCCCATTTAATTAAAAGGGTTTAATTAAATAATACCTTATTTTAATAGGGTTACTTGATATCTTTATAAGAGGTCTTCTTATATCGGATATTAAAAATACATGATAATTCGATGGTTTTGGAGAATGCGTTCTTTTCTATAGAGATAGAAAACTAGGGTTTGAGCCAAATACCCATCTTCTTGAATTCTTATTCTTCCTTGGTGGATCACCTCTGGCTAAGGATCGAAACACTTGGGTGGATTCAAGTTGATCGAAAAGGATTGAAGAACTTGTACAAAAGCTCGGTGGATTCTTGTTCTTACTTGAATTAATAATTATGAAAAGGGTGATGGAGGTGAACTTGATTTTCCACGAGGCAAGCTTCTTGATCTTACAAACCTAACAGGGACATGATTCTTGTTCATTTTCTTCCTTTTAATTAATAATTAATGCATAAACCATTAGGTGATCAAGTACACTATATATGGTTTGTAAATTGGTTTTAAAATATCTTTGGCCCGTAGTGCAAAGGTAGTGACGATTTTATGATCGTTTTTAGCCTTTATTTTGAGTAAACGTTCCATTAAGCCTTTGTGGCGAGGAAAAACTATTGATTTACAATTTGATTTTAACTATAATCTTTGGTGGTTTAGGCGAAGAAGAATTGATGATAGTTCTTTTTGTTCTTGATTATAACAAACATTAATGATGGACTTTTAATCTTTTTTGTCTTGAGATAGTAGATATTATTGATGTTCTACTTGAATGATGGACTTATAATGGATAGTAGACTTGTTCTCTTGACTCTTATAATGGATTAACGACTAAACTTGTTGTCTATTATATTCTATCAGTTGTTATACTGTTGAAGGCTAAGGATAATTTATTTTGCATTATCTTAGTCATAATATTTCTTACTAGGCTAGTTGAGCTCACCCTTTCTTTCACTGTTCTCTTCAGGAAATGAGAATATAGCTGGGATGAGTTAGGGAACGGATTGATGGTCCATATGGTTATTTTAGTAGTCCTCACTATTCTATAAAATAGTGTGACAATAAATGTAATGATGACACCAGTGAGTGTGGATATTGTCTAGAAGACAATATTCTTATTAAAACTCTCAGCTATGTTTTGTCGTATATTACCCGCCAATTGCATAATTAAGTTTGTATTTGATTTATGTAGTGTGATATCTGGCGACTTAAGATGGGTGATGTATACCTATTTTGGGGGCATCATAGTTGGTATCAAAGCCATAAAAAAGAACCCCAAGCCTTTTGCTGGTGACTTCCAAGTCTTGGGATGCACCGAAGCGAGACTTTCCGTAGGGGACGCTGTTCTGCTGTGGCAAGTTGATAGGTATCATTGTGAGGTGCTATCCAGGTTAAGGGAGAGAAGTCACAGTTGGTATCAAAGCTTAGGGATATGATCCCTGGCTGAGATGTGAGACTAGAACTAGGAGGGGAGAGACGGGTAATTCTTTCGCTAGTATGACCTACCTAAGTTTATTTGGTATTTAATTGGTCGGTCAGAGTATAGGGATAATATGTGATATATCAATTAACCCTTGTTTTGAAACTATATTATAGAATGATTTCTGAAATACAAGAGATGAGCAATAGGATACATAGGAAATAATCGAGAAGTACAATCCGAAAAGAAAGCAAGGTATGAAATGAAAGTATTCAATTTTCTTATAATTATTCTATTTCCAACATGGTTAAATTGATAAAAGGTTAAATTTAAGGGTGATGTGTGAAAAATTTTCAAAGTAAGAAAGCTGTCATAAAATACTCGATGGTAAAAGTACAGTAATATGCGTGGTTGCATAGTAGCACACGGTATTGATTATTGATGCTTACGTGAGAAGTCACTCAGTTATACTCAATTATTGCTACTGTAATTGCTGCATCATATCTCTCATATTATTGATTCAATTATTGTCACAGTATCATCTGTATAATATGTTATATTATTAAATCAATAATTGAGACGACAAAGTTATTCATATTATTATTTACAATATTGACAATGTCTAAGATTTTTCATTAACAAATTTACACTAAGATTCAATAACTAAATACTGAAAACATAACATTGGACATTGGAGACACAGCTCCATTAAAAAAAATCTTATCATAACTCTAAAATATTCCTAAACTTCTTAAACAAAAATATCTTCCGGTCTTCCACAAAAGTGCCACAATGCTCGGCTCTTAACAAGTTTCCTATAGAAGTTATGTAAGGGTGAGCGATGAAGCCCATCAAATGACAATCTTTACTATTTAGGTGGATCAAGTACAATTTGCAGAATACTTTTTCAAAATAACTTTTTGAATTCAATAACAATAATAAACATACTTTTCAAAAATCAATAATCACAAAACATAATTCGAAAACGATTTCAATATATTCCAATAAACGATTTCAATATATTCAATGTATCTTTTAATCCACAGCCCTGATGACTAAGGTTACAACAACCTTGTAACTAATGGTTCGATAATGTCAATGATACGCAACCTACTAAGGTATCTTATCATGCACACGCCCCAAAAAGCGCTCCCCGAAGGGTATCTAAAAGTGTGCGCCTTAGTAGGTCCTAAATTGTTCCAGAACTAGCGTAAACACTAACGTTTCTGTACATATATAGTCAGACTGAGGTTTCTAAAAATATATTCGATGTTCAAAATTATACTTATTTCACAGTTCCAAATCACATAATATCATCATCTAAATCAAAGTTCTATTTTGATACTTGATCCGGGTTTTTAAACAAAATAGAGTAACATTTTTATTCGAATGGAAGCCTTAAATAAAGTACAACAATTTTTTAAACAATACATTTAGGCATCTGAATAAATTTTAAAGCATACATAATTATAAACGAAAATTTCAAAATACTATATAGCTTGGAAAATCACTTACCTCGATATCGTTGAACATAAATTTAATAGCCGAACAATTCCTAAATATAAATTTAGAACAATTAAATGTCATAAGGAAATAATTCTATTATTTAATGACTTTCTTATTATTATAACAAATATAAGTATATTTACAAAATATTCTTTCCATATATAATCCTTTTTCAAACAAATATTACAATTATGCCAAAATAATAATCTTATAATACAAAATAATAATTAAAGCCAATAATATTAATCCAAAACTATTAATTAATAATCTAAATACAAAGCAATAATTAAAACTACAAAATTAACGACAATGGAAAATACTAATTACTAACAAATATACCAAAATATCCACTTTAACTAACAAACTAAATACAATATTTAACATAATAACAATACAAAAAATTATGTAAGAAACATACCCAAAAATAAAAGCTCCACAGACTAACTATGCACTCGAAGTCAAAATTTAACAAAGGAGGTTTTTATAAAAAAAACCTCCAATAGCAAAAATTTTCTCAAAATTAGAGGCTTTATTGTTGGTGAATGAAACAAGAGGATAAGCCCTTCCATTTATAAACTTAGGAAAGGGTAAGGGTTTCAAATTTAGAATATGTGGGACTTGGGTCATTACATGTATAGTGGCATATATATCTTTATGTACAAAAGTATGTTCTTTTGTTTTAGTTGGGATTTGTCGTCTATTCCTAGTAAAACGAGTAGGAAATTTTGTATGCCAATTTAAGTTGTGCGGGCCCAGGTGCAAAATTATGGTTCACATGACCTAATTAAATTAAATGCACAATTAGGGTTCTACGATCTCATTAAATGTGCAAATTAGGGTTCGCATAACCTAATTGAATGAAGACAGAGAAGTTAGAAATAAATGTGCTAGACCCGGGAGAAGCCTCCACGGGTCCCGAGGCAGAAAACTCGTGGAGGTGGCTCATTTTGGGAATTGATTGAGGGATTGGAATTGTGGCTAGAAGGACAGGGCAATATGGGCATTACTCTGATAACTAAAGGGTATTTCTGGAATTTCCCTAAAAACATGTGCCTTGCACATGACTACTTTCCAGAAAACCCTATAAATACCTCTTCGATTCCATTAGGAAGGGGACCTCTCTTCGGACTCAGAACTTGGACTCTTTTGGTGACTTAAGGCTTGGATATTCCACCTAAAAGCACTAAAAAGGGTTTGGACACACTCTCTCAACTCGAAAGACTCAAAAAGAAGGCTCTTAGAATCCTAATAACCCTAACACAGTTTTCAGATTCTAGGGGTTCTGCGACACATCATTGGAGTAATCGCCCACCCGTCGTTCTCCCCTCTTCAATTAATCAATCAATTTCGTGCTCTTTGTGGATTTCTCTCCTCCTCAGCCAACACAAAACCTTAACTGGCAAGGCACGATTTCCTTGCCTACATTTATTTGGCGACTCTGCTGGGGAGGTGTAGAATTCGTGAAGGGCATGCCCACAACTCGAAGTGGGAGAACTACAGGAAGAGCTACTTCACCAACAAATAACATTACCTCATCGGGTCCAGTTCCAAGGCAAACAAGTCAAGCTTTCCAAGGCGTGAATCTAAATCTCAATCAACCCATACTTGAAGACACATCGGAAGGAAGTTCAACATCACCATACATAGCTGAGCAACAACCAGCGAATGTTAGGCAGACAGGCGCGGAAAGGCAAAGCGAGGAAGAAAGCGGAGAGCAGACAAATGATGTGCAACTGGAGATACTCAAGGCGTTGAAGGAAGCACGGGAAGGACAAGGGATGATGATGTCTATGATGCTAGAGATGCAGAAGAAGCAAGAGAAAATGGGAAATTTCTGTCAGCAGTTGATGTAAATCCCCGCCTTCAAGGCCATGTTCCCAGACAATTCACAGAGAGAACAAGCAGGAGTGGAGGACAACAACAACGATAGCACTAATAAGGAGAATCAGACTGCACCTCCATTGACGGAGAATCAGTCCGTTCCAATCATCCACTTAGAACCTTAGAACAGTGGTGACGTGCCACAACTCATTAAACCTCAGACAAACATCATTTTGATTACTATCCCCATATTTTCACAAGTGCAGATGCCAACCATCCCAAGACTCGTTCAACGAAACAACCCACAAGCACCACCGATACAGAATTTACATGATGCCAGTATACATCAGCTAATTTCTGTACCACATAGAGTCCATACCACGAGCTAATATGTGACAAAGGATGATATGATCGATGTAATCAATCAACTTCATAGGCAGACATCTCGACCTTCAGAGTTTGACTTTACTCCACCTTACCCGGCACATATTCGAAGATAACCTTACCCAACAGGGTATATCGAGCATCCCCCACAATTTCCAAAATACAATCAGGAGAAAGGAAATGCGAGGGAACACATTGTCGGGTTCGTGGAGTCGATGTCTCCATGGTTAGGATATGATGAAAGGAACAATCACAATTTATTGATAAGGGAATTCAACAAGACTTTGACGGATAATGCCTTCAGTTGGTACTACAACTTGGAGAAGGGATCAGTCCATGATTGGGATGATTGGCATATCAATAACAATCATATATTTTAGCATCAACAATCAATTTAGTTAGATATATACAAAACTCTGGCCTGTACAACTCAAAAGTTATATAAATACATACATGAAAGTCAAAAAATAAACATAAACTAACTACAACTCAAGATCAGGAATTTTAGTGTCATCGTCACCGCCATCTATCGTACGATCGTCTATCCCACATGCGGTCCCACCCTCCATAGTCTCATCAGCATCAGCTCGGCGGTCATCACCATCTCTGTCATGGGAATTGCCTGTGCCGCAGCCTCCACCCCCATGAGTCTCATCAACAATACCCTATAAAAGTAAAAATATTAATTACGAAGTCAAAAATAGAGCATATTTAAATTACTGTAGTTTGTGTTCTATAATTTTTGCAAACGGGCTGATAACTCGGCATCTGTATATCGAAATTGAGACCAGTAAGTTGCAACATGTGCCTAATGCCTATACAGTGCTATGTGTGTGTTTGCGTGTCGTTCGGACGACCGAGGCGGGTTTTGGCCTCTTTTTTGGCTTTTTACCTAACTGTTGGCAATTATTGCAAACGGGCTGATAACTCGGCATCCGTATATCAGAATCGAGTCCTGTTAATTGTAACGCGTGCCTATTACCTACGCGATGCTATGTGTGTGTTTGCATGGCGTTCGGACGGCCGAGGAGGGTTTTGGGTTCTTTTTCGTCTTTTTGCCTAAGTGTTGTTGAGTTTTACAAATTGGGTGATAACTCGGTCATTATATATCGGAATCGATTCTCGTAAGTTGTAACGCGTTTCTATTACCTACGCAGTGCTATGTGTGTGTTTGCGTTGCGTTCGGATGACCGAGGCGGGTTTTGGGTTCTTTTTTAGCTTTTTGCCTAATCGTTGTTGAGTTTTGCAAACAGGGCGATAACTCGGTCTCTGTATGTTGGAATTGAGTCCCGTAAGTTGTAACACGTGTCTATTACCTACACGGTGCTATGTGGGTGTTTGCGTGGCGTTCGGACGGCCGAGACGGGTTTTGGTTTCTTTTTTGGCTTTTTGCGTAAGTGTTGTTGAGTTTTGCAAACTGGCCGATAACTCGAACTTTGTATGTCGGAATTGAGTCCCGTAAGTTGTAACGCGTGTTTATTACCTACGCGGTGCTATGTGTGTGTTTGGGTGGTGTTCGAACGGCCGATGCGGGTTTTGTGATCTTTTTCAGCTTTTTGCCTAAGTGTTGTTGAGTTTTGCAAACTGGGCGATAACTCGGTCTTCGTATGTAAGAATCGAGTCCCATAAGTTGTAATTCGTATTTATTCGGTGCTATGTGGATGTTTACGTGGCGTTTGGACGGCCGATGCGGGTTTTGGGCTCTTTTTTGGCTTTTTGCCTAAGTGTTGTTGAGTTTTGCAAACTGGGCGATAACTTGGTCTCCATATGTCGGAATCGAGTCCCATAAGTTATAACACGTGTCTATTACCTATGCGGTGCTACGTGTGTGTTTGCATGGCGTTCGGACGGGCGATGCGGGTTTTGGGCTCTTTTCGGCTTTTTGCTCAGGTGTTGTTGAGTTTTGCAAACTGGACGATAACTCGGTCTTTGTATGTCAGAATCGAGTCCCGTAAATTGTAATGCGTGTCTATTACCTACGCGATGCTATGTGTGTGTTTGCGTGGCGTTCGGACTACCGAGGCGGGTTTTAGGTTCTTTTTCGGCTTTTTGCCAAAGTGTTGTTGAGTTTTACAAACTGGGCGATAACTCGGACTCCGTATGTCGAAATCAACTCTCGTAAGTTGTAATGCGTGTCTATTACCTACGCAGTGTTACGTGTGTGTTTGCGTGGCGTTCGGACGACCGAGGCGGGCTTTGGGGTCTTTTTCAGCTTTTTGCCTAAGTGTTGGCGAGTTTTATAAACTGGGCAATAACTCGAACTCTGTATGTCGGAATCGAGTCCCGTAAGTTATAATGCGTGTCTATTACCTACGCGGTGCTACGTGTGTGTTTGCATGGCATTCAGATGACTGAGGGGGGTTTTGACCTATATTTCGACTTTTTGCCTAACTGTTGTCAAGTTTTATAAACTGGACGATAACTTGGACTCCGTATGTCGGAATGGAGTCCCGTAAGTTGTAACGCGTGTCTATTAACTATGTGGTGCTACGTGTATGTTTGTGTGGCATGTCTGTGTGTTTTAGGGTTTTTCTTAAGTTTATCTAAGCAATACAATTACAAATTACATAAATTAAATAAGGAAGTACATAATTTAATTGTTTTTACCTGTCGAATATGTGGTAGAAAGATGTTGGCCAAGACAACTGCACATACGTGGATGGCCTCCTCTCGTACTACACCCATTAGGTCGTCAATGACAGCAGTAGGATTGCTAGAGTCGTGGACAACCTCCTGAGCCAGCTGGTAGATCTGCTTGCGTGATGGTGCGCCTGACTACACAACACTGCTCGCCATGCACCCCTCTATGATCCACCGGAAGAAGTCATCAGAAAATGAAGGGCCGGCGCCCGATCCACTCACACCACTACCTCTAGTGGGTGGGCGTCGCCGAGATCTCGCAGTAGGGACTAAGGTGTCTGCTCCGGGCCACTGCAAGATCCTCGAATCGTCGCTGAAAAAAAATACATTAGTAGATGATACGCAAAGTATAAAATGAAATAATACAAAAGAATATCCAAAATTTAAATACATACTAAATAAGAGAATTAAATAACTTACAGCAATGCGTTCTGCCTCAGGTGAGATATAACCACCGTCACCTTTCTTTTGGTAGGCGTGCCACCAAAACTCCAAGCGGGAGGGTGCATGCTTTAAACTCACCTCGAGTCTCTCCCGATACAGGTCATATGACTGAGACCCAGTGCTGTGTGGGAGACGACTCTGCTGTCGGGCAATTAAACGTTGTTTTGACATCTTCTTGAAGGCCTCGCCGTCCCAAATACTGCACATCTGGTCCCACACCGCATCAGATATGAAATCTGGCCGGACATCCTTTAGTGTCTGTCCATCATCCATCTTCGTCTAGGCCTTCTTCTTCCAGTCGTAGACCCACTTGTGTCAATTCATCTCTAGGTATTTGTTCAGAACAGTCATGCCATGGGCTTCCTGCCCGTCCTCAAAATGATAATATCTCTGCACATTACAGATTAAGAAGTTTAGTAGACAACATAAATCAAAGAGGTAACCGTATATTCAAATGGAATATAAAACTAGCATATGAATGATTGACATCATACCCTAAACTCTGCAATAATCAGCTGACGTGTGCGGTCATCCACATCTGCCCACCTCATCCACGGGCTTGAGAATCGGTTGCGGACGATCCCAAGCAACGTGTTCCTTGGCGTGGTGTCAAGGATACTACAATTGAAATTAATACATTGCAAATTACAAAGAATATATAAGAACTAAATACTTATGTTATAGTAATACTTTATAGGATTATGAAATTACCTATGAGTCCCAACACGACATATAAGCGGCGCTACTGGGGGGACTCCTAGCAAGCAACGTCTTTAGTCCCTCATGAGGCTCTCGCCGATCACCTATGTAGTGAAATACATCAATATTTATATAAATGAATATAATGTCAATACAATATAAAAAAAATTATAATAAGATGTTTCCTAACAAAACATGTAATTATACCTGACGATCCGGCCTGATCATCACGCGTAGAATCGCCACGACCCCCACGACCTGCACGCCCACCACAATCGCCGTGTGGTGTGCGCGCCATATGTATGTATACTGTCAACTAAAAGAATGCAAACAAAGTCATGGTAATTTATATTGAGAAAGCATTATATTCGTTTCAAATAGATGTATCTCAATAACATAGATGTATCTCAACCAAAAGTACACATATTATACTTTCCAAAGTGGACTGAAATTTTATATTAAGTGTTATACTTTCCAACTAGAACACCTCATCTAAAATTCTTCCAATTGCTAGGAATAAAAAAAACATGGATTATGTTACACTCACGAATAATAAAGTTCTAGAATACACCATATTCAGCATTAGGCATGCACATGTAGTAATAATACTGAGCGACAATGAAGAATCATGCATGTTTCTTAAGAACAAATAAATAATATGCAACAACTACAACACAGGAATGTCAACAATAAGAATTTTGAATCAGAATGAGCACATGATAGTTTCTCCATACATGCAAATGTGTTGTCACTATCAAGTGACAAATGTAAAGTGTGTCAAGAATAAAATACAGAAATTTAGAGAAGATAACAATGGAACAAACAAGAAAGTCTATTAAAAATTTATATCAGTGTTGTATTTTAATGTATAGCAAAATACTAAGAACGAATGGTATTCTCCATACAGTCCCGACAAAACATACATTTATCTGGCTTACCCCTGTTTCTACACACATGGAACTTTTTCTAGCATAACTGCAATAAGTAAAAACCTTTAGATTAATAGAAGTATTATTTTAGCTTGAGCAATCTACCTACATATATTTGGATTGCAGAATTGAAGGAAAAGAATAGAACTATTAAGTCCACTTCTTTTAGGTTGCAGAAATTAAGTCTCATAATTCAAATGCAGAAAAGATTTATATTAGTGTTAAAGCCTAGCCTAACATACCCCAAATTGCATTCCAACTTATAAAATTTAACAACAAGAAGAAAAAATTTAGATTTTCAAAACAATTGACATGAAAGCAATGGGACTGATGAAATAGAATTTAGGTACATATTATGGATTTTAGGATTGGGAAAAAAGAGGTACACATTCGGTTAATCACTAGAAAACAATACACAAAACGAGATAATCTTTCAGTTATGAACACATATTAGATTACCCAAGTAACCCAATATAATATAAATTTTCCATTCAAAATATATATATCTTTTACAATTGACTATACACCAAATAGCTAACTCTATTTTTCAATAAACACCACAGCCAAATTAAATTTTTTTTTCTCTCTCTAACTCTTCACAAATTAAAGATAGATATGGCCATATAAATAAAATATTTATAGGACAGAGATTGAACATACCTAAAAACAAATTAATTACTACCCATTATACCAAACAAGTTAGCGCATACACCCTCTAAAAATTTCTAAATTAAGGGAAAATCAGAGCATACCTGAACTTTGATTCAAGAAATAACTAAATTCTTCAACACAATAATTTATCAACAGAAGTTGGATATATGTCACTAAGCCATGAAAATCCCAGTTCAGCACCAAATGGAAATAATGAAGTAATACACTGCAATTGGGTATCTCATGTCATATTAAAATTTTCATGAAAACTTGTAAACTATAAATTTGTAATACACAACAACTGATATTTGGGAAAAAATAGAGTGAAATTGTAGAAATATAGATTATTAGGTTACATTGGGGGGGGGGGGAAAATTGGATTTGAGAAAACATACCTTGCTCGAGAGAGAGACAGAGAGGGACGACGATGGTGAAGAGAGGATGGTGGCGACGACAAGAACCAGCTAGAGGGTGACGACAAGAAGGAAGAGGGCGACGACAAGAGGAGAAGGCAGAATCGCAAGGGAAGTAACGAAAGAGCATAATGAAAAATTAAACTGACTATAATTAAAAATAGACCTATTCTCGACGGCAGTGTCGTCATTAATGCCCCAGTCGATACTAATGTCAATCTCGACGGCAGTTCCCATCGCCTATGACCCGAGCCTGTCGACCTATATTTTTTTGCGCGCGCGTAGAGGAAAAATGAGCGCGTAAAAGGAAAAGGAACACATTGGCAACGTCACCCATTATCGACGGCCATGCCGTCGGCATTATAGTCATTAACGACGGCGTTTTTGTCGTCGGTATTAGTCCTGTCGGCAATGCCCTATTTTTTTATAGTGTTATACACAAGATACTATGATGATCTCAAGTCCAATGATCACTTGTACTACTATCTCTACATGAATTCCTATTGATAGTCAAGTAAAACTCCATTAGGTATTCCTTAGCGAGCCACGTTCAGTGAGCTTATTCTCTAATAAGCACCTACATACTTGCTTTAGTGTCTCCACACAAATGATCATGAGATCAATCATCCTCATCCAATGAGCAAGTAACGTATGTACCAATCTCTCCGGATTCACTAATCCCCAATTTAGTAATCCAGCGATTGGGAACTATTTTAGTTTTAAGTTTTCTAAGAATTTAGATCTCATTAGAATGATCATCATCATTATTCTAAAAGCATTGCTTAAGACTATGGGTTTATCACATATTATAAAACAGCTTCATTAAGATAATTACAAACCTTTAATAAATTAATACCTTTTATTAATAAATGAATAATATTATTACAAAGTATATGATTTATCATCAAACATGATTGGCTTGTGTGCTTACTACTTTCAATCTCCCACTTGCACTAAAGACAATTGTTATGGTATCTCATACCCTTCTTCTCTACGTGATGATTATCCTGCTGTTGGATAAGCTTCAATATATGGATATGTAATGTTGTTCTTGAGAATCCACTATCTCTATAGTGATTTCCCATCTTTCAATGATTCATTTAATCAAATGAAAGTGCCGCAACACATGTTTAGATCCAAGATGAGACTTAGGAACTATTCCTAGTTCTGTAATGAACTTTTCATCCAAACAATCAACTTGCAGCTTCTTTTACAGCTATATACTTTGTCTTTATCACTAAACCAACAACTCTTTGCTGTTTAAAAACTTTCTAATTCATTGCACCACTGTTCAAGGTAACGCTTTACCTTAAAGTGGATTTTCTGTCGTCTTGGTCTATTTGAAAAACTTGAGTCTGTTAAGCCCTCTAGTTTTAATTTAGACCCACCATAAATTTTAATCACATCCTTAGTGCCAGTTAAGTACTTTAAGATGTTTTTCATTGTCTTACAGTGATCTTCTCCAGAATATGACTGATCATCATCAGGTCTCGTATATTTCATTATATACATGATTGTCACTCATGCGATCTCTCTTTTCAGGAGTTTATGGGGACTATTAAGAGAGATACACTCTAGGGCTCATCAATATGAGACATCTCTTGGAGTTTGCCATGCTGAAAAGCTTTAACATTAAATGAATATACGTTACTTGGGTTAAGTCGAGCATCCTCTTGAATCTATCTATATAGATTTGTATCCCCAATTAAGATACTCTTCCCAAATTATTCATGGAGGAATGTTTAGACAACTTTATCTTTACTGATTGTAGCATTGGAATGTCATTCCTTATCCATAGTATATCAACATATAATGCTAGGAATGTCACGGCGCTCCCACTGACCCTTTTTTACACACTAGGTTCATTCTTGTTTTTGATAAAATCAAACTCTTTTGATTATCTTATCAAAATGAATGTTCAATTTTTGAGAAGCTTGCTTCAATCTATTTCTCTGAGTGTCTACAACTCTTACCTCATCTTATGTAACTGGATCATCATCTTCTATGATGCATACCTCATCATCATCATCTATGATGAATCCATACCTCCCAGGTATCTTCGGTACTATTCCATATTTACGATTCGGTTGTGGTACAATAGGTCTATCTACAAGTTCTTCTTATTTGACTTATAGTGTTTTGTGGTTCTTGAATTCTTCAAGATCTATTATCCTCCCACTAGCCCTTTTTATGATAAAAACCTTTATCTTAGAAGGTAGCGTGTTTCGCAACAAACACCTTTTGCTAAGTAGGATTATAGAACATATATCCTAAACTTACTTTAGGATGTCCCACAAATCTGTACTTGTCAAATCTTGTCCCAAGCTTATCCTTTGAAACTTATTCATATAAGTTGGACAACCCCTTATCTTAACATACTTAAGATTAGAAATCCTCCATGTCTATAACTTTTATGGAGTCTCGGGTCGAATTTTGAGGTTACCTTTTGTAGATATGCAGCCATTTCTAGAGTATGACCCCAGAAGGATACTGGAATATCGGTAATATCATTATGGATCGTACCATGTCCAACTAGGTACAATTTTTCTTTTCAGATACATCAATCAATTATTGCGTATCAGAAGGCGTCCATTGTGAGAAAACCATTTGAGATGATCTAGAAATTCATTGCACAAGTATTCCTTCCTTGATCCGATCAAAGAATCCTAATACCTTGCCAATTTATTTCACTTCTGAATTCTTTGAACCATTCAAATAATTCACACTTGTATTTCATCAAATACAAACATTCAACTCTTTGAATGATCATATCCTTTTCTTATACTAGTTTGTTTAATTTACAAAATAATTTTTTTATGTAAGTCAAGTACACAAAATCCATGAAGTAATATTCTAGTTCTATAAAAACATTATTATTATAAATAGAACAAAAATTGTTCTTAAATATAATACCAAAGATTTCATTGTCCAACAACAAAATGAAAATAATGTTTCTAACGAGAAATGGAATACAATAACATCTTATTGACTTAATAGACTTGCCAGTAGGCAATGCTAAACAATAAGTTCCTATAGCTAATGTAGCAACCTTTGCTTCATTTACCAGACATAGGATTACTTATCCTTTATTTAGCTTTCTACTTCTGTTTGGTCCCTTCATAAATCTATATTTATGATAACCAAAGCCGTTATCCAATACCCAAGTAGAACCTTGACTTAAATTTTTTTTTATTTCAATCATGAACAAAAACTATATTTGTAACCGAAGCTTCACTAAGCTTCTTCTGGTTAGCCTCTATAAGATGCTTCTTATAGTTTCTTTCCAGTGTCCA
The DNA here is from genome assembly GCA_020205615.1 of Panax quinquefolius. Lineage (NCBI taxonomy): Eukaryota > Viridiplantae > Streptophyta > Magnoliopsida > Apiales > Araliaceae > Panax > Panax quinquefolius. The sequence goes on from CM035164.1 coordinate 44,254,576, forward strand.
GGATTATTGCAGTGGAAGCAAACTCCTTTGATATTCGTATCAGTTTTGTTCTTATTATCCTTTGTTTTTGCCTTTTCTATTTACCTTCTTAGAATAGTTCTTCCTTTTAGAATATCCTTTGGCCCCTACCAGTAAGACATGGTCTTTCTTGGTTAGAAAGTGACTCTCAACATTTTTCAACATGTTAAGCAAATCAGCGAGGCTGATATCTAGCTTGTTCATATGAAAATTTCACAACAATTGTGAAAGGAGTTCGGGAGTGAGTGCAAGATCAAATCTTGGCTCAATTCTCCATCCATGACAAAACTTGTTTTCCTAATTGATCAATCAAATTGATAATATTAATAACTTTTATCTGTACTGTAGTGTCATCGGTCATTCTAGATTGGAAGAGCTCTTTATATATCTGATATCTATCAGTCCTACTTTCCTCACCATCAACTACTTGATGTTCAAGAATATAGTAGGAGCATCCATAGTTTCATGCTGACGCTGAAGCACGTTACTCATGGATGTGAGAATGATGCATTGAGTCAACTGTGCATCATCTTGTCACTTTCTAAAAGTAGCAATCTCTTCCTCAGATGCATTTTCTACAACCATTACAGAGATAGGCGTATTAAGGACATAAGATAGCTTTTCAGCCATGAGAACTATTCTCAAATTCCTTAACCAATCCATTTAATTCGGTCCGGTTAAATAACATCTAATATGCTTCACATTGATAGTAATTTAGACATTGTAAAATTCTATAAATGAATTTGTAATTAACAACATTTTAGCATACATTCTTTTATTAATTACCAAAATAATTTAGGTCTTGTTTTAAATTGGTATCTCCCACTATTTTCATCAAACTATATTACCATCACTTATATAGTTCGGCAAAATCTAATTAAAGATATGCTAGTGAGAATAAGGATCTCATTTCAAATGTATATAGCCTTGTGGTGACACAACAAACTATATATAAATAAATAGGTAGACAACTCTTGTCAATTACATGAACTATGCAACTCCTTGTATTTTGCCTCTTAGATTATTTTGATCAAGTGGTGGCATATCCGAATCAAAATTATCCAAGTTAAGTCCAACCTAGCACTCCATATATTCAAAAAAGAAAAATATTGTCCTTGTGGTGACACAACAAAATAACATTGTTCAATTTTCCTTATAAGCATCAAATGTGATAAAATTAACATATCAAAGAATTAAGATAAGCTTTGTGGTGACACAACAAACTTATAATAATTAATTGATACTCTATTATTTTTATCATGCTAGAAGGCGACGTTCGATATTCCAAATATCTTTGAACGCTTAGGACTTAATATAAAATCTTTGGGTTTGTTATTAATTTGTCTCATCTTGTTTAGCGCGCATGCACACACACACACACACACACATATATATATAGTATAAACATGCACATATAGAATACTATATTCTACCCGAATTGATTACGAATTTTATTCTAGTTTGGTTCACTAGAGCCACCAAGTGAACCAAAAGGTCAAACCCTAGGGGTTCAAGAATTAATATTTAAATATAACTATTACATTTAAATCTCGGGATCCATTACAAACGGGTCTTTAAGCGCTCCTTGTTTCTTGATCTCCAATTCTTCAAAATTAATTCTAACTATTCATATTACAAAACTATTTAAAAATAAATAGAAACCTTGATCAGCAGTCAAGGGGAAGTACATAGGAGGAATTAAGACAAAATTTAAATTAACAAAAAATTAGAGAAGACGAGGTACGCAGACCCCATTTAATAAAATTCATACATTCATGCATCCAACTAAAATAAAATTCAAGCACATTGGTCAATAGTCTATAATCAATCTCATTTATTATCATACACATCACCATATGCATCAATAAATAAAATTCATCTCATGAATAATAAACATTCAATATATATATTGATATCATTTAATGGGCAAATTTAGTTAGTATAAAATCTAATTTTGAATCAAAATAAACTATTTTATTTTAATTCAAATTTAAATCAAAATAAACCTCTTTTATTTTAATATATCCAATTTTGAATAAAATAAACTATTTTATTTTAATCAAAATAAACTCATTTATTTTAATTAATTATGGAATTTAATTCCTTGTCAAAATAAATTTTTTATTTTGGGTAATATGAAATCTTATTTCATATCTAAATAAACTATTTTATTTAAGGAAATATAGATTTTCTTTCCTATTCACAAATAAACTTCTTTATTTTGAATAATATGAAATCTTATTCCATATCTAAATAAACTCCTTTATTTAAGGAAATACGAATTCTCTTTCCTATTCACAAATAAACTCCTTTATTTTGAATAATATGAAATCTTATTCCATATCTAACTAAACTCCTTTATTTAAGGAAACATGGATTCACTTTCCTATTCACAAATAAACTCCTTTATTTTAGGAAACATGGAATCCAATTTCAACTCCAATTAGTTATTCTGGAATTCAATTCCAACTCTAATTAGTTAGCATGAATTTTAATTTTAAAATTAAAATAAACTTTTTATTTTAATATTAAAATAATTAAGACTATTATATATATATATATATATATATATATATATTGATGGATCGGTCAGTCCTAACTCCGGACTGATCAAAAACGGACCCCAATTTTTTGTTTTTTTTGTTTTTTTTTTAAAATAACTAAAAAACAATATTTAATATTTTATAGAACTGAAATTTTTCCATAATACAATATTTTGAGGGTGATTTGAATACCTATACCAAAAAATGGTGGTACAGTCTGCATGCATCGCACTACTATATTTTGTTATAATGTACTCAAATCACGCCTAAAAACACTTTATTATGAAAAAATTTCAATTCCATAAAATATTAAATATTTTTATAGTTGTTTTAAAAAAAAAAAAAAGCAAAAAAAAAAGTCCTGGACGGGGATAAAATTCTAGTCGTCCGACCGGAACTCTCTCTCTCTCTCTCTCTATATATAACGTTATAATATATATATATATATATATATATATATATATATGTGTGTGTGTGTATATATATGCTATTCGCGAGTCCTTATTCACGTGACACCGTTTGATATCATACTGAATCATATATGATTGCTTAAGTTAAAATCACACACACACAGACACACACACACACATATATATATATATATATATATATATATATATATATATATATATATACCAACCATGGACTTAGTGGTGCACAAATGGCCTGAGGCCTGCAATCCGGCTTGGGTCTGGCCTGGGTGATCTGGTCAACACCAAGCCTGGTCAAAGCCTAGGCCAGACAGACCCGACCCACTAGACTTGGAACAGACATTGATTTTAAAACTAATAACTGGCCTAACCTGGAATTCAAAATAGTTCGGCCTAGCCTAAGGCCTGGTCTGGCCTGAGGCCTTGTCCGGCCCGAGGCTCAAGCCTGGCCTTTTGCATTATGTTTGGCCTGATACTTGTTATACCTTTTATAGAAAAACACTTCCTTAGACTTTTAGAAAATATTAAATGTGGGACTTGGTCATTTATTTAGTGATAAATGTGGTGAGGATTATTTTTATAGTGTGAAGTGTAATGTTCAATTCAAGTTTAACCCAATGTGGGACTAAGATTCTAGACTTCAAATCATTATAAAAGGTCTTTTGCACTATTGTTGGGTTGATCAACATGACTATCCATGGGTTTATATTTCCAATAATTCTCCTTTCCTTTACTTCTGTTGAAACTATATTGCAAAGGAGATGGAGATTAAAGAAATATTCAGAAAGCTTACTTCTAGTTTATTATCGATTGCAAACCGTCATGAAGGTTATCAAACACTGTGGACTATATGTTGTGACCTCAATGATTCAGAACTCCTTAGAAGTCTTATGGTACTTTTTTACACATTGTTGCTACATCTTACTTCTTCATTTTCCTCATCTTTTTTTAACGTCTAATTTTTCCTTGATAAACTCTTTGTTCTGTTGTGCAGCATGAGAGCATGGGACAAAAAGGGGGATATAGCTACTTTATTTTTAAACAACTATACAATAGCAAATAGTTTTCCAAGCTTTTAAAACTTGGGGAAGAGTTTCTGAAAGAGTTACTTTCTTTCTTAAAGCTGCACCAAGATCTCCTTTGACTTCATGAAGTGTTCCTTAATCAATTTTCGTCTGCTTCCGAAACTCTTCATTTACTATTACTCTGGTAAGGAAACACTAGCAATAAGTATATGCTACCTCATTGTTGTTCAGAAGTCCCACATCGCCTACTATTCCTCTCTTCTCCTACCTTTGTTTTATAAATAGAGAAGAGTAAAATTAATTTTTCAAAAGTCCCACATCGCCTACTATTCCTCTCTTCTCCTACTTTTGTTTTATAAATAAAGAAGAGTAAGTTTACTTTCAAAAATTAAGTATGGAAGTTCAAAATGGAATTCAACAATTTGGGCAGGCTTGGCCCGGCGAAAGGCCTTAACAGGATGTATATTTTACCAAGCTCGGCTTTGGCACGATGCGGCCTAAAAAGTCAAAAGTCAAGGCTGACTGGCCTCGTCAATCTGACCAAAGCTTTGATAGGCCCAAGTTGGATATCAGGCCAGGTCGGCCTGTTGTGCAACACTACATGGACTCAAGCAACGAATTCGCGATTTTTTTATAAAATAAATTTTATACCAAAAATTATGTCAAATGTCAAATTAAATTGTTCTAAACACAGATCAATATACATATCAAATTAAAACAATTAATAATTCACATAATGGTTTGGCTTTGATACCACTGTTAGGTTTGTAATATTCATGAACGCAATCAAATTGCACAAAATAAGCGGAAACATAGAAAATCAGAGTTTTTAAATTTTACAAACCACATACCCGAATCATCCTTTATGCACAATTATTAATTAAACGAAAAGATAAAGAACAAGAATCATACCCTTGAAGATTCGAGCTTCCTCAGGTACAAGTTCACCCAAATCTTTTCGCGTTCAACTTGAATCCACCGGGTTTGGTTCTTTCCTTTGATTAACGTTAGTCACCCAAGTGTTTGGCCTCTAGAGGTGATCCACCAAGGAAGAAGAAAAATTCAAGGAGATGAGTGTTTGGAAAAACCCTAGTTTTTTTTATCTCTCATAGAAAATGGTGTACTTTCCCAACTATTGGAATTACGTCTGTTGTTAAAAAGTCAACAACAACTCTGCACCCATAATAAGACTCCTCTTATTTATAGATGTAGGCAACCCTCCTTAACAATTAAGGAATTAGGTTTTATTTTAATTAATTAAACTTATTTAATTAATTAAGGTCCTAATCTTATTAGGAATAATTAATTAAAATCTTTTAATTAATTAGCCTCCTAATCTTATTAAGATATTATGAGAGTACTTTTATTAATTAATTCTCAAACTCCTTTAGTAATTAAATAATAATAATAATAATAAGACTCCTCTTATTAATTTATATTTAATATTTTCAAAATATTAAATAATAAATATTAAACTATTTAATTTATTTTATCACCGTAGATTAAATTAAATATACTTAACTTATTATTACGATTATGCCATTAACTTCTTAAATAATTGTTCTTTCTTTTATGGTGTAACCCTTTAGGTTCTCTATATTAAACCTAGGTTGTGAATAAATCAATTAGAACAATTCTAATCTTATTTAAATAAATAAATTAAACTATTAATTTATTTAAATAAATAATATTTATTCTACAATAGGGATAAGCCTCCCTAATGATTAACGACTTTCTAGATAATATAGATTTCAACATTAATCATAAAAGAACCTTTGAGTAAATAGTTACCGTATAATTCAATCCGTCCACCATACAATGTCCCAATTAAAATATAAGACATGGAATTATTTTCAAGTCTTAATTTATTTAATTATATGTATTTCGACTCTTAAATGCACAACTCCAAATAATGTAAATTAGAAACTCCTTTCTAATTTCATTCTGCCTTTGGCCAAGGACTACTGGTTGTCATTTATCGAATCACATATGACATTTATCTTCTTTTACTAGAAGCGATAGATTCTTTATTGATCATACATTATCTCCATGTACAACTTATTATACCCAAGTATACCCTTTGATATTCCCTAAGGTTCTTAAGGACTATGTGACACCCCCAAATCCGGGTACTTCATTTCCACCGAATTTGGTGCTCACTATTAAAATAATTACATCTAACTACCCATAATAAAGGATAAAATATTAAATAACTTTAAACAATAATCTTTCCTATTAAAGGGTTACATCATCATCTTAAAAAAAATCCCAGGTTGTAAGACCACAAATTATTAATAAATGAAATTTATTTTTCTCTATTTATTATTTTGAAATAGTAAGGGTTGATTTGATTAATGTGGATATTTATGGGTAAAATACGTAAATATTTCGAATAAGCAAGTGGTTATAAAATATTCATTATCGTCGGGGAATATTCGTTTGGTCGTGGAATATTAAATGCTTCGTCGGGAATATTCGACGACGGTAGTAGTCTTTTGTGGGCCCCATAACCTTGAAAGCGATTGGATGAAGAAAACGACAAATATAAGTTGTTTATAAATAACGGCGTAGTTGTTACCGTTAATACTATTGGAATACCCGGTGGTTAAAACACACTAATACGCGTTGTTGAACAGTAGCACACGGTATTGCACCAATTATTGATTCTTACGTAAGAAGGCACTACTCAATAATTGTTACAGTAATTACTATTCAATATTTTATTTTATTGATTCAATAATTGCTTGCATTGATATTTTATATTCTTTGTTGTTTCAATAAATTGTCATTACACGGATTTTCCATTATCGAGCAATAATTCATATTATATGAATAATATTATTGGATAACATTATTGACAATGTCTAGAAAGTTCTATCTAAGGAGAGGTTTGGTCACCTAATTGCGCGCCAGTAAGGAGAGATCCTTATTGGAAAGCCCCACTCTTTCACAGGAACGGCTGGTTGCCAAGATCTTGTGATTCTGTAATATTATTTGTGAATAATTAATTATTGATTTATATGATGAGGAAAATATTAATTTTATGTGGATATAGATGGAGAAAATTTTAATGTGACAATTGTTGAAAATTAATATTTTATCTTTTTCGATAAAATAATTTATTTAAATATATTATTTTAATAATATATTAATCTGGTGATATTTTTATAATGAATGTGGGATATATGAGTATATGAGGAGGAAGAGTATTTTTGTGGCATTAAATGTTTAACACATATTTTGTGTGTTGGTGGACACAATTATTGACCAAAATTTGATTATAGCTTGTAAAATCGCCCGTTTATGGATTTTGGTCAATTTTTGTTTGGAATTTGGAAAAACTTTCTTCTGCAAAGTTGTAGAGAATTGAATTTCCTATAAAAATTCGCAAGATTCAAATTTTTTGATAAAAAGGGCTATTTATTATGAATTATTGAAGTTCCGAAGCTCCGAAATAATTGATTTTTGGAAGTTTAAAATATTTAAAATAGGAAAAACGTTTTTTTATTACTTTTTCTAGAAGGTTGGAATGTGGGAAATGTTAAGAGCTGATTTCCAAAGAGGCGTAGGAAATTTTATTATTAATAATATATTATATTAAATTTTCTGCTTTGGTGTTCTAAACAATTTCCTATAAATAGGTGCTTAGGTTAGAATTGAAAATCACACCGTAAATCAAGTTTTCTCTCTATATTATCGGTTTATTCTTGTGAGTATTTTGAGTATACTTTGAGTATTGCTATACTGTGCAAGTTCAAGTCATAGCTTATATCCTGTTTCAACTAAAAATCATCTTTTCGAGGTAAGGGATGTTATTTTATTCAAAATGATATTATTTCTTCAATATCATTATGCCGAAATATTGGTTGGAAATTTTTATCAAATTTGGAACTTTTTCATGTCAGAGTTACTATTCATGAGTTACTATTCACGAGTACTATTCACGAAGCGTGATGATGTTTTTGGGAAATTTCTATCTTTTGGTGTAGAGTTACTATTCACGATATCTCGACTATTCACGAATATGGCACTATTCACCGAAAAATTGAAATTTCTTCTTTTTGTCCAAAATATCTACTATGGATACTAGCTTTGATTGTATCAATGTTTTGATCATTCTTGAATTTTACTCCACTCGATTACTTATGAAGTATTTTTGAACTTGGATTGTTTAAAATACTAATCCTTAATATTTGTTCTTTTGTTTCACCGGATTCGTTTCCTTAAAATATTTTTCATCATCCTCGGTCTAAATGATGATATTCTTGAATATCTTTGGCACCTAGTGCAAAGATGAATGATTTCTTGATGAATATCTTTGGCCGTAGTCTGAAGAGATGAGCAGTGTTGAGATGAACATAACTAATCGATTAATATCTTTGGCCGTAGTGCAAAGATGAGCAGTGTTTAGATGAACATGACCAATCGATGAATATCTTTGGCTGTAGTGCAAAGATGAATATTTGATTTCGAGATATATATTGATTGACGTTACGAGGATAAAATATCGACGATGAACTTTTAAATTCATATATAGAAGATAGTAGTTTGCATTCTCTACTTAACTCTTCTAATGAATTGTTGTTTCACTATGATTGATTTAAAAGCGGTTGTCTATTGTATTCTATTAGATTTTTTCTGTTGGAGACTAACGATAATTTGTTGTATATTATCTTAGTCATAATATTCTTCTTGGGCTAGTTGAGCTCACCCTTTAATTTTTGGTCCATTTTTTTTCTCGGGAGGCGAGAATGTAAATGAGTAGTGCGAGTCGGGGTATGGAATGATGGTTATAGAGAGTTGTTTAGTAGTCCTCGCCATTTTATAAAATAATGTATAAATAATTGTGATGAGGATTTATTTGGGTATGTATATTGTCTAGAAGACAATAATTGTATTTAAACTCACATTATATATGTTATCGTATTTTGCATGAAAAATGTATTAATAAAGTTGTAGTTATTTCTGTACCATGTATTTGGCGACTCAGAATGGGTTGGATGGAATGGAACTATTTTGGGGGCGTCACAGTTGGTATCAGAGCTTAGGGATATGATCTCTGGCGGAGATCGGGGAATAGAACTAGGAGGGGAGAGATGAGTAAATCCTTCGGTAGTGTGTCCTACCTAACCGTATTTGTTAGTTGGTTAGTATATAGGGATATTATGTGATATATTGATTTCCTTAATTAACCCTTGTTTTATGACAGTATTTGAGAATGTCGACTGAGAATATTAACAGTGGAGGAAATGAGACCGTGGAGATGCTTGTACTTACCAACGAGGAGAACGTGCAACAGGCTGACAATGTACCTCCTGTGAACAACACCACTGAGCAAATGATGAACGAGGGGATGTTTAGAAGCTTTTTGCAGTTCATGCAAAATCAGATGAGGGAGACTCGTGTTCAAAATACAGGAGGAAATAATAGCAATTCACGGGTGGTCACGGCCAAGCGAGCGGTTCAAAGAGTTGGGACCACCGAGTGCAGGGAAAGCCGGATCCGATTAAAGGCGAGGCGTGGGTCAAACAAATTACCAAGATATTCGATGTCTTGGGATGCGGCGAAACGAAAGTTCCATTCGCTACTTTTATGTTCCGTAATGAGGCAGATTACTTTGGTGGGAATCTGTAAAGTGTACCCATCCAGCTGCACTCAGCATGTCATGGGAGACGTTTCAGAAATAGTTCAATGACAAGTACTTCCCTGAAAGTATTCGTCATATGAAGGAAGTGGAGTTTATTAGACTAGAGCAGAATAACATGACGGTGTCCCAGTGACGAGGCGAAGTTCGCGGAGTTATCAAGTTTGCACCTCATTTGGTGGAGAATGAGGAACGTATGACGCGGATGTTTACGAGAGGTTTGAAACCCCCTAGACATCGTCGATATCTCATTTCTCATAAATTTTCTCTCTATTTAGATGTTGTCAGCGAGGCTCGATTGTTAGAGTGAGATAACGAGTACGTTCAACCGAGGACCATAACCGAGGATCATCTCGAAGATAGCGATTATCATAATAACGATAACCGGTGGAGAAAGAAGAATACGGACAAAGGCGGTAACCACTCACGGTGGTAATCGTGGCCATAAAAATAGAAGAAGCGAGTCGGGAGGAGATTTTAAAAAGTGGAGATTCAACAACGACCATGTGAAGACGTCAATACCAAAGAAAGAATCGGTTTCAAGGAGGAGAAAGACCACCGGTCGTATATGTTACAAATCTTGGAAAAGAGGACATATCATTGAACTACCCACAACAGTTTAAGGTATGCTATAATTATGGAAAAGAAGGACATATCGCTCAAGATTGTACGATATCGAAACCCAGTAAAGCGGGAATGGTGACTCAAAAGGATGTCCCAGAAAAGTCAAAGTCAACGATTCACGGAAGAGCGTTTGTCGTGGCCGGTCAAAATGCGAGGAACGAAACGAAGTTAGCACGCAGGTTAGTTAATTATAAATTCTTGTGAAGTTTATACCTTACTAGATCTGGGTTCTACCCATTCTTTATCTCTCTCTTGCTTGCTCAACGTTTGAACTTGACTACGGAGAAATTAGACTTTGACCTATTTATGGAGACTCCGTTAGGAGAAACTTTCATTACATCCGTTGTTTAAAAATCTTGCTTGATTCAGGTTGGCACTATAACATTACCTGTTAACCTTATTTCTATAGAGATATTTATTTTTGATGTGATTTTAAGGTTAACTACTCATCATGTCGAAATTTATTACTTTCGTAAGGTTGTTAGTTTTTATATTCCTAAGCAACCTGTTATTCGAATTCAAGCAATCAAACCATTGTAGTCAAACATTTTCATATCAAGCCATGAAGTCATTCGTTTATTACGGATGTCAAGTTTTCTTAGTCCATGTTATGGATTTGAATAAAGACACGTCAGATTTGAATAATATTCCTGTTGTTATTGATTTTTCCTGACATATTTCCTGAAGAATTCCTTGGCTTACTCCTAAAGCCTGATATTAAATTTTGTATCGACTTTGAACCCGGTACAAAACTCATTTCTAAAATCTCATATCAACTGGCTCCTATTGAACTTCAGGAGTTAAAAATTCAACTATAGAATTTGGTACCTGAGCCTTTATCTGGTGACTTCCTTTGTGGAATACACCGAAGCTAGACTCTCCGTAGGGGACACCATATTCGTGTGATAGTAAACTGATAGGTGTCATTGTAACGTGCTATCCAAGGTTGGGATATGAGTCACAGTTGAGAACAACCTAAGTCGATGAATCGAAATCGTAGCTTTCAGGCTTAGTTGGTTATTATCGGAGATTCGTTGAAGGATATTCTCGAATCGCTATTCCATTAACGCAGCTGACTCGTAGAGATACAAAATTCGAATGGAGCAAGGAATGTGGGAAGAGCTTCGAAGAACTCAAAAGGAGACTCATTTCAAAGACATGTTACGACCACCATGCCATCCTCGGAAAAAGCGAACGTGGTAGTGGCGTGTTGAGTAGAAGATCGTATACAAGTATGAGTACGATATTGTCAAAGACTAATTTCGTATAATTTACAAATAATAGAGATGGAGATGAAAACTCTAGGTACCCACGTGATGATATACGAGTATAATCGACTTTAATAGAAAAAGTTAAGGTTGTTCAAGCCACCGACCCGGAGCTGATGCGTATGAAGAAGAAAGTACAAGAAGGATCTATTCCAGAAGCGAGAATTGATGAAGAAGGAATACTTCGAGTCCACTCTAGACTTTTTGTTCCTAACGACTCTGATTTAAAGTACAAGATTATGATGGAGGCACATAATACACCATTTGCAATCCATCCTGGAAGTACTAAAATGTATCGTGATCTTCGACATACATTTTGGTGGAACAATATGAAGATAGAGATTGCAAAGTTTATCTCGATGTGTTTAACTTGTCAACGTGTAAAGGCGGAGCATCTAGTACCTAAGGGTCCATTGCAACCACTTGAGATTCCGAAATGGAAGTGGGAACACATTACCATGGATTTCAATTCACGGGTCTTCCTCTTCGTTTTCTCAAGGCATCAATGCTATTTGGGTTATTATTGATAGATTAACCAAGTCTGCTTTCGGTTCTTGCCGATCACGGAGACTTATTCCTTGAACGTCTTGCTAGTATGTACATGAATGAGATTGTGAGGTTGCATGGCATGCACAGTATCCATAGTTTGGATCGTGACCCAAGATTCACTTCAAGATTTTGGGTTAGCTTGCAAAAAGCTATGGGCACGGATTTACGATTCAGTTCGGCATACCATCCTTAAACCACGGACAATCGAGAGGACTATTCAAACTCTTGAAGATCTATTAAGACTCGTGTCCTGAGACTTCAAGGGCGCTTGGGATAAGTATTTACCATTGGTGGAATTCTCCTACAACAATAGTTATCAGGCAAGTATAGGTGTGGCTCCATTTGAAGCATTATATGGACGAAAGTGTCGCTCTCCAATATGTTGGGATGAGGAGGGTAAAGCAACATTGTTGGTACCCGAGTTAGTACGTATGACTACCGAAAAGATCCAAATGATTCGACAACGTATACAAATGGCACAAGATCGACAAAAGAGTTATGCGGATCTTCATCGAAAGGAAGTGGAATTTAGTATAGGGGATCATGTATTGTTGCAAGTTGCTCCATGGAAGGGAGTTACAAGATTTGGGAAGAGAGGAAAGCTCAATCCACGATTTATTGGTCCATTTCAAATTCTTGACCGAGTAGGAAATGTAGCCTATAGACTCGCGTTACTCATGAGTATGTCTTGTGTTCATAATGTGTTTCACATATATCAGTATTTCGTAAAATATGTGAAAGACCCGAATCACGTTATAGAGTTAGAACCCAGGACGAGATAGCCAAAGACTTAACGTATGAGGAGGTACTGTCAAGATCTTGGATAGGAAGGAACATGTCCTACGCGCAAAGGTCATACCACAAGTTAAAGTTTTGTGGAGGAATCATGCTATAGAGGAAATGACCTGGGAGTTGGAAACGGAAATGAAAGCGAGGAATTCTCATCTTTTGAAACACAGAATGCGTCGTCGTCCATTTAGAGGACGAAATTTCATAAGGAGGGGAGGTTGTAAGACCCCAAATTATTAATAAATGAAATTTATTTTTCTCTATTTATTATTTTGAAATAGTAAGGGTTGATTTGATTAATGTGGATATTTATGGGTAAAATACGCAAATATTTCGAATAAGCAAGTGGTTATAAAATATTCATTATCGCGGGGAATATTCGTTTTGTGCGTGGAATATTAAATCGCTTCGAGAATATTCGTACGACGGCGCAGTCTTTTGTGGGCCCCATAATGGAAAGCGATTGGATGAAGAAAACAACAAATATAAGTTGTTTATAAATAACGGCGTAGTTTTTACCGTTAATACTGTTGGAATACCCGGTGGTTAAAACACACTAATACGCGTTGTTGAACAGTAGCACACGGTATTGCAACAATTATTGATTCTTACGTAAAAAGGCACTACTCAATAATTGTTACAGTAATTACTATTCAGTATTTTATTTTATTGATTCAATAATTGCTGCATTGATATTTTATATTACTGTTGTTTCAATAAATTGTCATTACACATTTTTCCATTATCGAGCAATAATTCATATTATATGAATAATATTATTGGATAACATTATTGGCAATGTCTAGAAAGTTACATCTAAGGAGAGGTTTGGTCACCTAATTGCGGCGCCAATGAGGAAAGATCCTTATTGAAAGCCCCCTCTTTCTCTAGAATGCAGCGTGGTTGCGATCTTGTGATTACGTAATATTATTTGTGAATAATTAATTATTGATTTATATGATGAGGAAAATATTAATTTTATGTGGATATAGATGGAGAAAATTTTTAATGTGACAATTGTTGAAAATTAATATTTTATATTTTTTCTGATAAAATAATTCATTTAAATATATTATTTTAATAATATATTAACGGTGATATTTTTATAATGAATGTGGGATATATGAGTATATGAGGAGGAAGAGTATTTTTGTGGCATTAAATGTTTAACACATATTTTGTGTGTTGGTGGACACAATTATTGACCAAAATTTGATTATAGCTTGTAAAATCGCCCGTTTATGGATTTCGGTCAATTTTTGTTTGGAATTTGGAAAAACTTTCTTTTGCAAAGTTGTAGAGAATTGAATTTCCTATAAAAATTCGCAAGATTCGAATTTTTTGATAAAAGGGCTATTTATTATGAATTATTGAAGTTCTGAAGCTCCGAAATAATTGATTTTTGGAAGTTTAAAATATTTAAAATAGGAAAAACGTTTTTTTATTACTTTTTCTAGAAGGTTGGCATGTGGGAAATGTTAGGAGCTGATTTCCAAAGAGGCGTAGGAAAATTTATTATTAATAATATATTATATTAAATTTTCTGCTTTGGTGTTCTAAGCAATTTCCTATAAAGAGGGTGCTTAGGTTAGAATTGAAAATCACACCAGAAACTGAAGTTTTCTCTCTCTATATTATCGAGCGTATTCTTGTGAGTATTTTGAGTATACTTTGAGTATTACTATACGGCAAGTTCAAGTCATAGCCTATATCCTGTTTCAACTAAATCTTGTCTTTCGAGGTAAGGGATGTTATTTTATTCGAAAATGATATTATTTCTTCAATATCATTATCTTAATATTAGTTGGAAATTTTTATCAAATTTGGAACTTTTTCATGTCAGAGATACTATTCATGAGTTACTATTCACGAGTACTATTCACGAAGCGTGATGATATTTTTGGGAAATTTCTATCTTTTGGTGTCGGAGTTACTATTCACGTACTCGGACTATTCACGTATACTGACACTATTCACGAATCGGCACTATTCATTCAAAAAATGAAATTTCTTCTTTTGTCCAAAATATCTACTATGGACACTAGCTTTGATTGTATCCATGTTTTGATCATTCTTGAATTTTACTCCACTCGATTACTTATGAAGTATTTTTTGAACTTGGATTGTTTAAAATACTGAATCCTTAATATTTGTTCTTTTATTTCACCGGATTCATTTCCTTAAAATATTTTTCATCATCCTCAATCCTAAATGATGATATTCTTGAATATCTTTGGCACAGAGTGCAAAGATGAATGATTTCTTGATGAATATCTTTGGCGTGTAGTGCAAAAAGATGAGCAGTGTTGAGATGAACATGACCAATCGATTAATATCTTTGGCCCGTAGTGCAAAGATGAACAGTGTTTAGATGAACATGACCAATCGATGAATATCTTTGGCACAGTGCAAAGATGAATATTTGATTTCAGATATATATTGATTGTTGTTACTGAGGATAAAATATCGACGATGAACTTTTAAATTCATATATAGAAGATAGTAGTTTGCATTCTCTACTTAACTCTTCTAATGAATTGTTGTTTCCGCTGCAGATTGATTTAAAACTAGTTGTCTATTGTATTCTATTAGATTTTTCCCTGTTGGAGACTAACGATAATTTGTTGTATATTATCTTAGTCATAATATTCTTTACTGGGCTAGTTGAGCTCACCCTTTTCCTTTTTGTTCCAGTTTTCTTCTCAGGAGGCGAGAATGTAGCGAGTACGAGTCGGGGTATGGAATGATGGTTATAGAGAGAGTTGTTTAGTAGTCCTCACCATTTTTATAAAATAATGTATAAATAATTGTGATGAGGATTTATTTGGGTATGTATATTGTCTAGAAGACAATAATTGTATTTAAACTCACATTATATATGTTATCGTATTTTGCATGACAAATGTATTAATAAAGTTGTAGTTATTTCTGTACCATGTATTTGGCGACTCAGAATGGGTTGGATGGAATGGACCTATTTTGGGGGCGTCACACAGGTAATCTAACCTTAAAATTATTACATCAATTTACGGAATACATTATAAAATAAGACAAGTCTTATAACTTCAAGCATTTAAATAAATTTTAACTAATTCTTCATCACTTAGACATCTTACCCTTTCCCTTGCTAGTAGATGGCTCATCACCTCTTTCGACTTTAGCTGCATTGTTTAATTACAAGAGTGAGCAAACAATTGCTTACTGACATAAAGATAGTATAACAACAACATGAGAGTGAA